>CAXAQU010000126.1:1768019-3071038 GCA_963971155.1 Anthrax anthrax
GTTGGTGTTGCGAATTCGATGGCTTCGATGTCGTTAATGTAAGGCAGCGTTTCAATTTCAGCGATGATTTGGTTAATTTCTTGTCTATCTAGGAGGTTGGTGTTGACAATTCCCGCTTTGGCTAGTTGTACTGCTCGCACTACTTCTTTTATGTCATCTTTAATCATTGTGATTTTATTAAACGTTGTCTGGTGAAACCTTTCATCAGATCCTTCACTGAGGTGGTTGATGACCTGTATTGTATTCTCCCAAGATTTGATGCACTGAATCCATTAATACCTTGTTGACCTTGTACTGCTCATTGTTGTTTTCAATTATTTTATTTTGGCTTTCTACAATTTTATCCCAATCCGTGGCATCTGGGTTGCCCGCGATCCACTTCCAAGCTGACCGATCCAATTTATGGAACGTCGATTTCGTGGCGGATGTCCTTTGAGTTCAACCAACAAGTCTGTAATTTGTTGTAGCTGATAGTTTAATTGGGGTTTGAGTATACTCTTGGAGTCAATCAGGTTGATCGTTGATTGCATTTTCGTCACTATATCCTCGTACTCTGCTAAGTCTATAACGTGTACTAACTTAAAATTTCCATTGATAATTTGCCCTTGTCCTTGTTTAATAGTTACTATTGGCGTGTTGTACTCGTAGATATTAAGAGCTATCACTAGGTTACTGAAAATGGAACTAAAAGAAAATTAAATTTTTACTTTGATAAATTTTGTAAATTCTTAATTTGAGTTTTATGGCATTAAGGCATTAAGTCTTTTAAAATCAATTACCATCCTGTATTTCCTTATTCCCGAAGCATCCATTTTCTTCTCTACAATCCAGATTGGTGAATTGTAGGGACTTTTAGATGGTCGTATTATTCCATCGTTTAACAGCTTATTGATCTGTTCTTCTACTTCTTGCCTCATATTTACTGGATAAGGGTAGGACTTAGTGTAGATCGGTTCCTCTGTTGTTTTGATTTCCGCTCTGACGTTAGTTTCTGCTGTTTCTTGATCGTTCAATGGCCCAAATAGACGCTCATATTTTTTTACTAAAATTTTTACTTTTCTTTTCACCTCCTCAGGCAGGTGACTGTCTCTTATCTCGATGTTGTTGACTTGTGTCGAGAACTTTTCTTTTAATGGAATTTCTATATTTGGAGCTATTTTCAAAATGTTATTTTTCCTGTCGATCACCGCTTCTAGCATCTTTAAAGTGTCGTCACCAATAATTCCATCAAATGTCTTTAATCCTGGTAAAACAAAAAAGTCTATTACGGTATTATTTCCAACGTTTTGAAAAAATTTTCCGCTAATTTTGTTAGTGATGAGAATATCACCGCCTGCTGATTTTATTGTAAAAGGTTTGTTTGTATGCTTTGCGTTAATTGCCAAATCTGGTTTGATGAAATTTTTATTAGCTCCAGTGTCGACTAGAAATTTTAAAATTTTGTTGTCATTTGTCCAGTATTCTATGTATGGAATCCTCGAGAGGCTTCCATCATAAAATTTAATTCTGGGTTCTCTTCTTGTACTCGCTGTTCTTCTACATATTCTTCAGCATCGCTCCAATGACTTATGTAGTCTTCATATGTTTCGTCTTCGTCCTGTGTTTCGATGTTGAATATTCTTTGTTGCTTACGTATGTGTCCATCAGAATTATTTTCCCTTTTTACCCCTGAAGTCGGTTGATATCCTGGTCGATTCATGTAATTTACCTGTTTCGTTTGAATTGATCTGTCCACATCCATTGGAACCGGTGGTTTTGGTTGGTGTGGTCTTGGTGGTGGTATGTTAAGCGGTTTGTGTTGAATATTGTATGCCATGTTTCTGTGTTGTAGTGGTATTGGTCGAGGAGAATTGCGTGTCCTGTTTTGGTTTTGATTCAATAAAATTTGGTTTACTGGTGCTATTACTGAATTATTAAAATTTTTGCTGTGTATTGCTAGATTTCGGTAACTCAAATTTTGTATCTCCAAACATGAGGAGTAAGCCTCTGGAAGAGTCTGCGGTCTTTGTATCATCAGGATTTTGGATAATTCGCCATTTAATCCTCGTATGAAAACGTCAAGTGCACGGTTTCGGTAGGTTTCGATGAGTGCTTGAATTGTTTCCTGACTGTAATCTTCCGTTTTTATCTTGTTGACGATGAGCGAAAATTAGTGGTTGACGTTGGCGTAAAACTCGTCAAGGCTAGAGTTCCTTTGTGTTAGGGTACTTAGTTGATGCTCTAATGTCCTAAGATCCCTTTTATCCGCGTAATGGAGAGATAAACATTTTTTGATTGCATGCCAGTCGTCGTCGAAGATATTGTACGAGATGAGAGCAGAGTCCGCATTTCCTCTAATCTTTTGCTCGAATGCAATATTGCTCGATAAATAGGTTTATTCCTGACTATTTCAAAGTCTTTCAAAATGTTTTCGACGCTGTGTACCCAAGACACATATTGTGTTGGATTACCATCAAAAATTTGGAGTTCCTTCACACAATCGGGTAATTTACTAATATGCTGTAGTTCATCTTCGGTTTTTGGTACAGCAAATTGTGATTGTACAGGAGGTTCACTTTGTCCTTCTAGTTTGCTCAGTCTTATTTCAATACTTTTGGTTAATTCAATCTGAGCGTTAATTGCCCCCGTTAATTGTTTGATATCTTCTTGGATTTGCTCTAAATTGCTCCAAGACATGTTTTTGGTTTTGATAAAAAAAAAAATATATATATTTCTTTTATTTAAAAAAAGGAAAATTTTACACTCTTATGATAACGTGTGTGGTCCTTATTTAATAATTAAAGTCAAAAATGTTTTATAGTTTTTTTATTAGAAACGTAAAAATCAACGTAAAAACAAAAATTTTTTATAAAAAAGCAGTTTATCGATACAAGCGATGAAGGAAAAAAAGGAAAACAAGGGTTTTTCTTTTTATTGTTTTTGTTTTATTTCAAAATACAATCTTAAAATGTTTTGGTACAAAAATATGACAAGTTGTTCAAATACTATTTCAATTTATTTTCGATTGATAGTAGTAATTACACTAACAAATTTATTCACTTTCACAATTTTATTCACTTTTAATTTATTTGCTATAAATTTATCCACTTTAAACTTGCAAAGAAAATTTCACGAAAGGAGAGAAACAACGGATTTCTTGAGAAAAAATGAGTACGTAAAATGACCAAATAACGTTAATTATATTTAGCACATTTTTTGATTGTATCCGCAAAAAAAAAATTTTACCGTGTTTTCAATTTTATACAAGGGAAATTAAACAATAAATTTTCAACTGGTTTAAAAACAATTTTAACTTTAATTGCTTGAAAATTTATTTTCTGATTAATTCAATAACTTTGACGGAATTTTAATATATTTTATTATTTTATTTCGATTATTATGCAAACAGAGAAATATTTATTCGCATTAATTTATTTCCGACAGGATAAAAAACAAAACAAAAAAAAATTTTCACTAAATTTATTTCACTTAATAAAAAATTACTCACTTTTATTTTCACTAATTTTTTATTTTAATTTCTTGATTTATTTTTTTGTTTTAATTAATTTATTTGATTTCGCAATTTGATTCTGAAATTTTATTAACTCAAATAATTTACCTTTTAACTTTTTATTACTTACATTAGATAAAGGGTTTTCATAATTATATGTTTTATACCCCTTTTATTGGATTGATTGTCAAATCCTTTTTTTGATTGGCCAGCCGTGCAAGTTGTCCGCGAAAGGATGAGCCGTATTTTTTCCCTTTTAGCCGTTTGCGTTGATCCTTACAAAGGCCTACTTGTGGTACGAACTTCAATCACTATCATTTATTTTATAAGAAATTCTTATGAAATTCCTAGTAAAAGGAATTTTTAATTCTTCAACACGTCACAATATTATGAAGAATTTTTTATATTATTTTGGTGTGAATACGTATAATTCTTCGACACCAAAAATTAAATTGATTTATATTAATTATTACAATTTTTATTAAGAATTTCTTAATTTATTTTGATGTAAGTACGTATGATTCCTTGACACCAAAAATTAAGTTAATTTGTGTGAATACGTCAAAATTTATTCTTCTACACAAAAACTTAGAAAAATTTTGCACGACTGTCCCTGTTCGGGCGCCAGTTAACAAACTTTATTTTTAAAGGAAATTAAGTTTACACTACGAGTTACAAATCTTAACTGTTCTTAATTTTTACTTAAATCGAAAAGAAAATTAATTCGTATGTTCAATACACGTGACTTAATTATTGTCTAAAAACTTTCTCATGAGAACCAAATAAATTGAAAGCAATCTTTCTGTCGAATTAGCATTAAAGTATCAAATTACCGGATACTTGCTTGCAATTTATTTGGTTTGACAAAAAAGTTCTTGTTTAAATTTGAAAAATTATAATTTTGAAAAATAATAATTTTGAAAAACAATTATGAGAAATTACAATTTTGATTCATAAGCATTTTGTACAAAGAACTTTTTATTTTATATACTAAAATTTTCCTTATGTATGGTGACGGTGTTAACTTTGATAATAGCCACTGGAGACTATCTTGCAGGTAGTCTTACAGTGGGTGCTAAATAAATAAATGTACACAATGAGTGTCGCTACATCACTCCCCCTTAATGATAAAAGTCCATTATATATATATTTCAAATAACTCAATGCCTTTACGCTTAATTTATGGTTATAAATTTATGTTTTACATATTTTGTTTTCTTTAAAAAAAATCTATCTTAAAAAATCTATTTAACACTTTGTATGTGCCGATATATGGTTGGTTCAAATTTCCTTTATATAGTATATAGCATCTTTAATAAAAACATGTGAACATTTCAGAATATCTTGTGGTTAAAAGATATGATTTTGTTTTCTAGATCTTTGAGCGTGTGGTAATAAATTAGCGATATTTTGTTGTATCTCTTTTGCTAAAGTGTTACTGATTTTCACATTTGGTGATGTGTGGCTAGCAACAAATTCTCCTGGTAACCGAAGGGGTTGTCCATATAGAATGTGAACCGGGGAAAAACCAATGTCCTCAATTAGAGCCGAGAGAATTCCTAAGAGTATCCAGGGTAGAGTTTTATACCAGTTCTTAGGGTTACTGGAGGCTCGTATGGCTACTTTTATTTGTCTGTAGAACCTTTCTACAGATTCGTTAGACTGACGATGATAAGTGGTGGTTCTTATACGATGGTATCCCAAAACTTGTGAGAGTTCTTTGAAATGTAGAGACTCAAATTGAGTACCCTGATCGCTTGTAAGCGTTTGACATACTACTCTGATCAAAAATAACCCGGACTCGTTCATGTACAACCCCCGCCAATATTTTAAGATGCATTTCTTTTAGTATTTATGTTTGTATACCTGTTTTTTACATTTCCTCCAAATTCGAGCTATATATGTCAATCAGTTGTTTTTTGACAGCACTTTGTTTAGGTCAAGTTTTTGCTTACTTTCGATTTTGCGATGGAAAAAATAATTGAACAAAGAATTTGTATTAAATTTTGCGTAAAAAATGAAATTAATGCTACTGAAACGCTAAAAATGTTGCAAAAATGTTATGGTGATAGTTCTCTATCGAAAACAACAACATTTGAATGGCATAGTCGTTTTAAAAATGGTCGTGAATCAGTGAAGGATGACATTCATCCTGGGCGTCCTTCAACATCAAAAACCAAAGAAAATGTTGATCTGATTAAATCAATGGTTTTGGAAAATAGAAGATTAACGATCAGAGAGATGGTTACTGAAACAGGAATTTCATTTGGTACAATTCAAAGCATTTTAAGTGATGATTTGGGCTTGACACGACTTGCAGCGAAATTGGTTCCTAAATCATTGAATTTTTTACAAAAACAAGAACGTGTTATTGTTGCTGAAGAGATGCTTTCCAGAGTAAATGCTGATCCTGCATTCATTCAACGGATCATTACTGGTGATGAGACGTGGGTGTACGAGTTTGATGCGTTAACAAAGCAACAATCAAGTGAATGGCGCGCTTCAGAAGAACCAAGACCCAGAAAAATTCGTCGTACTCAATCAAAGAAAAAGATTTTGCTTACCGTTTTCATCGATTATCGTGGTGTTGTGCATCATGAATTTTTACCAACAGGTCAAACAGTTAATAAGGATTATTATTTAAGCGTAATGAAGCGTTTACGAAAAGCAGTTCGTCTAAAAAGACCCGATTTGTGGCAAAATAATTCGTGGATTTTACACCACGATAACGCACCTTCTAACACAGCCGTGGTTATTCGTGAGTTTTTGACTAAAAACTCAACAAACACTATTCATCAACCACCATATTCACCGGATCTCGCACCGTGCGACTTTTTTTTGTTCAGTCGCTTAAAAAAACCACTTCGGGGAACCCGCTTTGACAGCATAGAAGCAATTAAAGACAAATCGAAGAAGGAACTTATGGCGATCCCAAAAAGTGAGTACGAAAAATGTTTCCAGGATTGGATTAAACGGTGGCACAAGTGCATTGCATCAGACGGAGAATACTTTGAAGGGGAAAAAATAAATATTAATGAATAGACTTGTACTTTGTGTTTTATTGACCAAGTCCGGATTATTTTTGATCCGGGGGTTAGGTTGTGAACGGAATCGAAAATGACGCGTCGGAGACTTTCTGATACGAACGGCCTATCTGTGCCTGTAGAAATTTCGCACCAAATTGAAAACTTTTCTAGTGGTATGTAAACTTCTTTAAGAGAAAATGAAGATGAATGAGACGAAGGTTTGGACAGAATGGTCTGAAGCTCCTCATCTGTTTGTTGTCCTTTATGTAGGGACTGGAGATCTACTTTTTGTGTGTGTGAAATCGAGTCAATGTATGCTCGGAACAGTGCGACAGAAACTACGTTTTGACATCCTTTGATGTACCTTATGTCATTCGTAAACTGGGCAATATATGATAGGTGATTTGTATGCCTAGGTGATTTGTCAAATTTGGAACCTATAGTCTTAGTGAGTGGTTTGTGGTCAGTATAGACGATAAAATCTTTGCCTTGTAATAGGTGCCTAAAATATTTAATAGATAAATATAAGCAAAGAATATGTATTAAAAAGAATTCAACTTCTTATGGCAGAAATTGTCAGCGTTTGAAAACCTTCACGATAGAAATTCTACCTCCACGTTAAAAATATTTTTAGTAAAAAGAATTATTCTCACGTAGGTTAAAAAAAAAGCAAAAAAAAAATCGTGTACATGTACGAAAGAAATACTAATTTTCATGAATGTATGTGTAAGAATCTTACCACCACCCAAAACTAGTTATTTGTTTAGGATTTTTTCTTTTGGATTTTTAATAGTTTTTAATAGTACATGTTTGTTTGTATATATATTAATCCTTAATACTTCGGTACAATAAAAAAAAAAGATCTTCATACATTGTTTTTTTTTCACACTTTTTATGATCATATGAATGTTTGTATATGATGTGTATACATACATACATGTAAAGTAAAGAATTAAGTAAAACAAGTAATTGATATACTGCGATACAAACACGTGTATTTTAAATGTAACTACATGTAAAATTAAAATGTTTAAAATCGGTCAAATGCGTAAAAAAATGTGAAGTTCATGATATCATAAAGAAATTACACTCCACCCCATGTGTATTACAAAATCAATGCAATAAAATAGTACAGTCGGCAATTAACAAAAAAACCTAAATTGTATGAAAATATTTCTATGAAATTTGAAATTTTTTCACAATTAAAAAGAATGATGTAATGATAAATATTGGAAAAGGTAGCACATTTTATGAGACTCCAATGTACTTTTAGGTATTTTCCTTATGTGTAAATAGAATTCACACATACATTTAAAGAATGAAAAATTGAAATTTAGTGATTCTCAATGAAGAGAAATACATTTTACCCCTATCTACTCTGCCCGCACAGCACCTGTTTCGATCAAAATTTTGTGACCAATATAAAAGCATTTAAGTTTAAATATATGTGATACTTGTATATTATATAAGTCTTCTAGAAAAAAAGCTTAATGGCTACCAGAAATTTTCGTTTGATTGAACAACTGCACCTACAGCATCACTGGATGCGTCTACCCAAAGGCTAAGTTTGACAGTTGGGTTAGGATGTGCCAGTAAAGTGCAATTTTGAAGGCTAGTTTTAATTTTATTGAAAGCTTCTTGTTGAGCTTCATTCCACTCGAAAGGTGTTTTAAGACGTTTGGGTGAATTTTGCTTTTTAATTGCATCATACAAAGGAATCGCGATTTTGGAAAAGTTTGGTATAAATCTATGATAAAAGTTCGCCATACCTAAGAATCTCTGCAGACTTTGTATGGACGTCGGAACTGGGTAACTAGTTATTGCTTCGACCTTGCTGTCTAAAGGCATTACGTATACCTTTTTCTGTAATTTTCTGTCCTAAGAAATCTAATTGCGTTTGACCGAATTTGCATTTGGAAGGATTGACATTAATGCCATATTTTTCTAGCCGTGCGAAGAGAAGACGAAGGTGTTCTTTATGCTGATCTGGAGACTTACTTCCAATCAAAATATCATCAATGTAAGAGAAACTGAAATCGAGGCCATCCAAAACTTCATTTATGAAACGTTGGAAGGTCTGAGCGCTGTTTTTGACACCAAAAGGTATACGTAAGAATTCGTAGAGTCCGAAAGGTGTTGTTACCGCCGTTTTGTAAATGTCTTCAGGTGCTACTGGAATCTGGTGATATGCCCTTACCAAATCTACTTTTGAAAAACTTTTGCAGCCATGCAAATTGATTGTAAAATCTTTAGTGTTGGGCAACGGGTATTTATCGAACTCAGTAATAGCGTTTAATTGGCGGTAATCTCCGCAGGGTCGCCAACCAGAATCCTTTTTGGGGACCATGTGCAATGGTGAGGCGACGGAGGATGAAGGCGGGCGACATATACCTAATTTCACCATGGTATCGTATTCTTCTTTCGCAATTTTGTATTTTGTGCACGACACTGTAGTTGGCTTCCACTTGAAAGTTTGGCGGTGCCTTTAATAATGGGAAATCATTAAGGATGGCATCGAATTCGCCTTCAACGGACAACAGTTTCGGAGAACATGAGTCGCATCTTCTCGAGATGCAATTGACTGAAAATAATGTTGTCCTATCGACGTGCTTTTTCTGTCGAAGATCGACAAGAAGATTAAATTTGTAAAGAAAGTCTGCACCTATGATGGCATAATCGATAACAGCGACTACGAAGGTATGATCGAAACAACGACGTAGGCCTAGATTAAGAGAAAGTTGCTTGAACCCGCAAGTTGATATAGATGTACCATTTTCCGAAACTAATTGGTATTCTGAATTAATTACAGCGCGGAAACAATATTTTTTTGGAATTATGGAGATTTCTGCACCTGTATCGATAAGAAAGTGCAATTTGGTTGTTTTATCATAAACGAAGAGACGGCGTGAAATTTTGCTTGTATTCGTTGCCGCAGACGAAACAGCCGGTTTTAGTTTTTTTGTAAGTTTTCTGTTGAATGAAAATGACAAGGAGAAATACAATTTTGAGCCTTGGAGACGTAACGTCTATGATACCAGCATGTTTTCCTACTTCCCGGTGCACTAGAGGAACTTCTAGACCTATTACGACGGTTTGATCGAAAACGTTTTCTTGAACGATGGTTAAGGATTCTAGTTTCTAAACGTTTAACACGTTCCAATAATTCTGAATTAGAGTCATTAATGTTATTTGTGGCATTTTTAGATAGGTTTTTGTCGCTATTAATGGAAGAGATATTGAAGGAGGCAGTTGAGTCTTGAATTTGGTCTGCTATGGTGAGAATGTCTTCTAATGATTGAGATTTTTCAATGGCTATGATACATGCTTGTAGTGCAGGTAGAAGCTTATTTGTTCAAAGTTTTTTTAAGTAGAGAGGGATTTACTAAACTGTTACCGCCGGCTAAAGATTCCATATGCCTATAAAGTTCCGATGGTTTGTAATCACCTAATTCGACTTTGTGTAAAAGAGTATCGAGCCTACGACCTTCTGAATCAGTACTACGAGTAATAAGGTTTTTTTAAATTTTCATATTTTTCCTGCTGTGGAGGATTCAAGAGTATGTCAGATATTATTTCCATTGTTTCTGGTGGCAAGGATGCGACTAAGTGGTCATATTTTGTGTTTGAAGACGTAATTCCTTTTACTCGGAACTGTGTCTCGACCTGTATGAACCATAAGTCCGGTCGATTGTTCCAAAATTGTGGTATTTTTAAGCTAGCAATGTAGGAATTAGTGCTATTTTGCTCTTCGTTTCCTAAAGGTTGGGGGTTGGTTTTAGACTTGTCCATATCACCACTTGTAGGCATGCTTTTAATAGATTGGTTTTTCTTCACAAAATAAAAGATCTGAACTAGTACTTGAGTTAGACAAAACTCGAGTTTAAAACGGATCGACAAGGTGAGAAGCAAAAACTTCTAAAATGGAGTAGCAAAGTGTCTGTACGCGTAAAACAGTAAAAAAGGAAAATTTAATATGCGTACACAATATATCATCTAGAAAAAACAAACTTCTATTCACATGTTTTGTTCTGAAGGAAATTTGAATTGAAAAAGAAAATGACTTACTTACTACGTTTGCATAAATGTTAATGCGTGAAATTTTAATTGATTTTTTATACCGCTTATGTTTTCGTGTCCAGATGCTTTCAACTTTAATGTCCTTTAATGTTGTTTTTTTTTTTTATAACTTTGAGCACCCTAAAAGATATAAATGTTGATGTAAATTTAATTTCTATTTTAAATAATTTGCAAAGTATAATAATTATAAATAGATTAATTGTATAATGAACCCATTCCAAGATAAAAATGTGATGTGTTGCGTAATATATGTACGTAGTAACGTATGTTGATATGCCGGTTCCAGGAAAACGTGGAAAAGTAATCTTGAAAAATCCATGAAAATTTTAATCATCCGCATGCAAAATGTCCTGATTTTGATTTCCCTCGTTGTGATCCTTTTTTGTTGAAGAATAATTTCCTCGTGATATGATTCAAATATCTGATGAGGCACGTGCAATTAAAATTGCAAATTTTATGTAAAATATTTTCACTTTTTAGCAACAAAATTATTATTTCCAACATTTTTAATTAATTTTTAGCCAAAGATATTATTTTATTTATTTTAAAAAAATTGCACTATGTGTAAAAATTTTAGAAAAAAAAAATGTTATGCGTACTATGTGTGGTATACAACCGTGTATGTAATGTGTGTGATCTGTAACCGTGTATGCAATGTGTGTGATATGATATGTGTGATATGTGGAAAATGCACGTGTGTACTTTATTATGTGATATGCGTAATTTTGAATTGTAGATAATGTGTGAAAAATAGAAAACTTGCACGTGATATGAGTAAAATATATGATATCAAAGAAGATGCACTAGGTTAATTTTCACTATTACACGTGTTCACTGTACTTAAAAAAAAAAATTTTTTTTGTTTTTTTTTTTTTAATTTTTCACGGTCACTTTGTATCACCAAAATTGTTTTAATTTATCAATTTAAAATTTCTTTAAATATTTTATTATTTTCTTTTAAAATTCACTTGAAATAATTTTCTAGTCGGGGTCACCAATTGTAGCACTGATTCAATAAGTCTTTTTATATTTTTATTTTTGATACTATTTTATTATTATTAGCTAGCGACTGTACAATATGAAATGACTCTTAAGACTAGTAAAAGAATTACATTAAGTAAAGTATGTAATTGTAATGATAGCGGCACTCATTATATATTGTTATTTGTTATCATTAATATTCCTCCTCTCTTGTAACTGTAAGAGAAGTTGAGAAGGTATAATGTATATGTATGTATATGATTAATATAAAATTAATAATGCAATATTGATAATAGCCACTGGAGACTATCTTGCAGGTAGTCTTACAGTGGGTGCTAAATAAATGTACAATGAGTGTCGCTACACACTGTATACAATATTTTACGTTTCCCTAAGAAAAATTTACTACCTTTATGTATGTATGCTTACACTAAAATTTGCACTATTATAAAAATAATAAAATTATGTAACATTTTCTTTTGTTAATAACAATTAACAATTTATGTATATATGTATGTATTTATACACACAAATAAATACATTAATTGTTTCCCTTTTTCATAAATTAAACTACCATCTACTTAGTATTCTTTGAATATATGCGTATATTTGTGTATTTAATATTTATATTCATATATGTACCTGTACAAATAATATGCTTATTTTAAGAAAATGTATGTAAATAAAATACAATGCAATACATGAATACAAATATATTAAAATGTAACAGTCAAATTTTAACAAATTTGCAGCCAAATTTTCTCTTATAAAAATTGCAATATGTGTCCATATGTACATATGTGTACTTGAATTGAGGAGATAAATATACACAATTTGAAAATGTACCTTAGAATTATTAGACTCTAATAAATTATACTCCATACACTAATTCGATGCAGTTAAGGTCTTATGGAAATGACATAAAATAGTACCACTTTACGTCGCTGTATATTGATATTTACAAAATTCATCTCGTATTATATGATAACCTTACAGATCGTGGTAACACTATTCGTCAGATGATCTTTTGAAATTATGAGAAAAGAAATAGGTCACATATACTCCCATAAGACCTTAACTGTATTGAATTAGTGTATGGAGTATAGTAATTAGTACACTTGTTTATAAACACAATTAAGTTCCTTTTGTTTTTCAAATATAAGATCATTTGAATTTAAAGAAACAAATCCGTTAAAATTAGTTTGTCTATTATTATTCAATTCAATTTATTACAGTTTTGAAGTGCGGGTGTATTAAAAAGCGTTTAAATTTATAAACATATTTTGATAATTTAAAAAAAAGTGAAATTCAAGTGCAAAAGTGGTAAATTCAGGTAAGTATAATAATAAAATCTTGAAAAAGATCTTGTGCGGAAAGAAAAAAGTGTTTTTGTTTGTTTTGATTCTTTTTATAATTTCTATTCTAATTTTTTTGTATTCAATTCATTTTATTTAATTCGTTTTTCATTAAATTTTACATATTTTTTTTTCTACAATAAATAAATTATAACAGTATGAATACGGTCGATAGTATATTAGAAAAACCTTTTTCTTCTTACTCGCAAGAAGAAAAATTGGAAATAAAACGTTTGGGACCGCATAAACCGGTAGATTTCAAAATAATTTATCAAGAAAAAAATCGAACACGCAAATTCTCGACTGGTTGGTTTGGTAAGAAATCTTGGCTTACCGCAAGTGAGAAAAAACATACTATTTTGTTTTTATTGTCTTCTTTTCGGTGGAGAGCCTACGTGGACATTTTCTGGCTTCAAAGGTATGAAGCACTTATCCGAGAGGATAAAAAAGCACGAATATATTGGATACAATATCAATTGGATACAATCAATATATTGGATACAATATTGAAGCAATAATATATTGGACCAATTTTTACAAAATAATCGGGTAGTCCAAAATACTTCAAAAACAGTGCAAAATGAAATTCTCGATTGCATTTTGCAAATATATCTTTCAGAATTAAAAAATGAAGTTGAAGCAGCAAATTTAATATCTATTCAAGCCGATGAAACGACAGATGTTTTCTGTGTTTCACAAATGGCAATTCCTTTGAGATTTGTGAAAGATAAACTACCCGTTGAACGCTTTTTATCATGACCGTACAGCTAACGGTTTGGTTAATGTGATCACAAACGCGATAAAAGATTTCAAATTAGAAAAAAAATTAATTGCACAAACGTATAATGGAGCTGCTGTTATGAGTGGTGTCCATGGTGGTGTTCAAAAATTGTTGAAAAATAATTACCCCTTTGCTCATTTTGTTCACTGCTATGCACATCAATTAAATTTAGTTTTGAAGCAAGCTGCTTCTTCCATTAAAGAAGTTCGAATTTTCTTTGCTAACCTTTCAGGATTTTCCACCTTTTTATCTTGTTCTCCAAAAAGGAAGGATATTTTATTAGAAATGTGCCAGAAAAAAGGACTTCCTAGGACAATTGAAACTCGGTGGAACTTCCATTCTCGTGCTGTACAATCTGTTTTTGAAAATAAGGACAATTTAATACATGGTTTCGAATTAATTCAATGTGAATCATGGGATTCAACCACTTTACGTGAAGCTACCGGCCTTTTAAATTTTCTTAAAGACGATGAATTTAATTTTTTCCTTGAATTGTTCTTCAAAGTTTTTTCACATGTTGATATTTTATTCAACATATTGCAATCTCGCAATACATATGTTAGTACAGTATTAGCCATTAAAAGCACAGAATCATTTTGTACAGCTCTTAATACAATAAGAAATTCTTTGAATAGCACAGATAACTCGTCATCTGTGCATCAAAATAAAACAGTTCACACTTCAACTTCTAATCTCAACATTATCGGGAAAGAAATTTGTGATATAATTATCATTCATATAAAAGAAAGATTTACTAACTTTGACCAAATTTGCGCTTTTGATATTATGAATCCAAATAAATTTTCTAGTCTTTCTAATTCTTTCCCTGAAAAAAAAATTAAAAAAGATTGTAAAGTTTTATCCCTTTATTGAGCATGAAATGCTTAAAAATGAATTATCAATGTTGTATTCAAACACAATGTTTCAAGAAATGACTTCAGTTTTAGAACATTTTGCTTTTTTAAAAGATAATAATTTAACATCGTCTTTTATTCAAATCACTTAACTTCTTGAAATTATTTTAACAAGTCCGGTTACAACAACTGAATCAGAAAGAGCATTTAGTACTTTGAAAAACATTCAAACGTGTAAATCAAGTACTTTAAGTCAAAGTCGTTTAAACTCATTAGCAGTTTTATCAATATGTAAAGATAAAATTTTTGAAATTTCCAATTTTAACGCGAAAGTAATTGATTTATTTGCATCACAGAAAAATAGGCGAGCTGAATATTTATACAAATGATTAATTTATTGTTTTATTTCATTTTATTTACCTTGTTAAGTTTTTTTTATTTTTATTTATATTATGTTGAAGTTTTTTTTTGTTTTATGAAGTAATTAATTTTTTTATTGTTCAATTTTTTTGTGTTAAGTTGTGTTTGTGTTTAAGTGTTCATATGTTGAAGTGAAAAAAGTATTATAAATAGGTCTGAAAAGTTTTATAAAGTTAATACAGTTAAAATTATAACACACGAATAATATACGGATTTGTTTCTTTGTTTTTATTTTCTGAATGTACGAAATTTTAATAAAACTTTTTAGAGAAACCGATCACTAAAAATCGGTTAACGCTCTGTATGTGGTACCTCTTGGGTGAAGTGGAAACCCACATCGTGTTTGGCCCCACCAACAAAATCAGCCTAGAGCCGCCACTGCAGCATTAGGTAAATTAAAACCAGAACGAATATAAAATTAAAATATAATGAAATGGATATTAGTGAATTTGCTGATGATTTTGTTATTGATGTGGGACTAGAAATTTATAATAAAAATGGTAATTGAAGTATGGTTATTATTATTCAAGGTGACCCAAAATTTGATAATTATTGATTAGAAATTAATAATACTGCTAAATTAATATTTAATGGTGCTGGTTATGATTATGATAAATATGGTAATGATGTTCATACTAATAAAACACAAAGTATGTTTAATAATAAATATGATATGAAAAAAACAGAAACAAAAATTGCACATTATACTCCTTATATTTATATAATGCATGATATTTTAGTTACTTATAAAGGTTATTGAGATGGAAATGGTGAAAGACCTTATAGTTTTAAATTTATTCCAATTGCTATGACTGACTAAATAGTACAAGACCAAATTATTAATTCAAGATTAAATAATGGAACAATGTCACAAGAAGAAGCAATTGACGAATATGATAATGTTGACTCTTTAATGGGTAAAAATAAATTAGAACACATTATTAAAGAAAGTAAAAAAACAAATAATGAAATCGGAGAAAATAAAAATAATATTGAGCAACGCAATGAAAATTCAATTAATGAAACAATTAATTAAAAGATGTTGTTATTGAAAAATATTTCCATTTATTATAAATACTGTGCAATACCTTTAACTGAAACTGGTTATAAACCAATTTATGTAAAAGGCCGGACAGCCACTAGAAACAACAACAACAAGATATATTTGTATTTTAGTTTTCATAATATATTTAATTCATATACACAACTTTAAATAATAAACGTTTTTAACTTAAAAAAAAAATGTACATACTTTTCTCGTTATGTAAAATAAAATAATATTTATATCTCACTGTTATTTTTTATTTTTATTTTTGTTTTTATGAATTATGAAAATCAGGTGAAAGGCACCATACGTAAATTGTAAATTGATAATGAGTGTGTGCGAAATTTGGTTAAATGTATAAATTCCTATTAAAATGCTGCTAAATGCTAGTTCATGTTTAGCAGTCTTTTTCAAAATTTTCCAATAATTCCGCACTCACTTAATAATTGATTTTGTAATTTTTGTTTTTTTTTTATCAATAATAAAATCTATATCATCATCATTACTCATTTTAGAATCACCACGTTTACGTTTATTTTGTTTATTTGATTGTTCGATTACTTCAATTGTTTCATCATTATCTTCATGAGCTTCACTAGCTCGATATATTAAATAAATTGGTGTAATACACTTCCCAGATCTGGATAGTAAAATAAGGAAAAAAATGTGAAAGTTTCTAAAACATAAATTGAGATTTAATATATGCGGTTTCACACTCACTTTTTAAGTAAATACGGATCAAATGGGAAAAATGTATCTAAACATTCTTCTGGAAATATTTCATTTGAATGAACTGTGGCTACTTTCTGTCTGGCATTTCTTTCTAATATTGTATGGAAATAGGCTAACTGATAAGCTTTAGTTACGTCAGCAAATTTAGTTGCAATATGTCGTAGACAAACATTTAATGGATTAAAATTACATGTAACCAATGTTGATAATTGTAATGATTGAAGGAATAATAAGCCTAACGAAGGAAAAAAAATCAATGGATATTAAATATTTTTCGTTTTTCGTTTTTACTTACCATTTTTATTTGCAATTAAATCTCGACTACGAAAAGCAATTATATAAAATATAGCTTGACAAATTGAATAGAATACGATATTTGCTTTTATTGTTATATTTTTTCGTGTTGAATCGCTGCTATTTTGAATATACTGATGTGCCCAATTACACATTTTCAAAATATAATCTTTAAGAGTTCTAAAAAAAATGAAGAAATATTTTTAAATTAAAAATTTTTATTTTGGTCAATTTATTTTTATATGTAATACGTACAACATAGATATAAATTTAGCTCTTGCCAAAAAACTAATCATATAATCAACTGATACTTGACGTATTAAAACTGGTACATCAGGATTTGTTATCTTTTCCCAAAGGTAACATAAAAATTTTTCAACTAAAAATGGCTAAAAAATTAAAAACATTCAAAAAAAGTAAAAATATAATTAACTGAAAATTTTTTTATAAAAGAAATATTAGAAAAAAAAGAAAGTTGAAGATATCATTACCTTAAAACTGCAGAAATAAAATAATAGAAATTGTGTATGAAGTGTTTTATGAGTTAACAAAATTGCATTATTAAAACAATTCAGTAGAATTTTAAAAAACCGCTGAACTTCAAGATTTCCAGATGTTTTAAATCTATCTAAATAAATAAATAATTTATCCATACATATGTCCAATTTATCAGCAACCTCATGTTGCATTGTAATATAATCATCTGTTTTGAAATAATAAAAAATGAAATTAGATTTAAAATTGCTAGTGTTTTTTGGTATAATGATGTTAAACGTTTGAATGTCTAGAACCTTCTGTATTACAGTTGTCCACTTTAAATATTTGATTATTGAAATCATCTTCACCATCACCTTCATTATCCTTAACATTATCTTCACAGTCTTCAATTTCATCACGTGGGGCATTTACATCCAAAAAAAGAACTCTGAAAATACACAATAAATCATACCTTTAAAAATATAACAGATCCAGTAATCGAAATTTTAAATAATTTACTTATTAATTAATAATTGAAATATATGTTCAGTAAAAATTGGTTTATATTCAAGTAACCATAAGCAATTATGTACGTAACCACCAATTATAAATGATGATTTTTTATAGTATGGAAAATATTTTTCAATACGTTCTAATACAATATCAAATGACATTGGTATCACATTTAATATTTGTTCTAATAACTCATGTGTAATTTCTAAACGTTCACGTATTTTAACGTTTGGTGTTGACTTTAACCAGCAATTAATATCATTCTGTTTGGGTAACCAATATGCTATTAAATTTGATACACAATTAAATGTATATTCATTATGTGATATTATTAATTCAATATAAAAATCTTTATATGATTGAATTAATTCACTATTATCTTTTTCAATCCAATTAATTGATAATAATGTTATCAAGAGTTCATGGAATTTTGAATCTAACCGATGTATTGACTGTCTCAATTCAGTGATGGTTTCCAAGAGATGTTTATCCTAAAAAAGAAATTCAAAATAAAACCGAAAATTGTTAGAAAAGAAAACCCAAAGGGTGGTACTAGTGATATTTACATCAATACAATCCTGTTTCAAATACGCAATGAATTCATTGTATTTCATGTAATTATTATTGCTTAATACATCCTTAATTATACAATTTATGTTAGATCTTCCTGTTACTTCAAAACATACTTTATTTATACGTGTATTATTTGCCTTTTCACGTTTTTCAGATGAATACATTTTAAGGATTGATGTGAGACTTGTATTTTTACTATTAGCCAACATTTTAATAAAACAAAATTTTTTTTCTTTGTATCAAGAGAAGTCTTTTTGTTAATTTAATTTTTTCACTCTGTTATGAATACTTATATAGTACTTATAATTCAAATTAACTCCAATGTATTCTTATTGAATACACTACACTTTCTAACCTTACATAAACAACGTTAAAAATTAAAGATTTGAAATTGTAGGTAATTATTTCCATGTTTATAACGCCGCCCATACACGGAGAGACATGATGAACAACAAGGTAAAACAACTTGGTTAAATGCTTGTTAAGGTGTACTTAAGACGATCTGTTCGCGTAATACAAACCTATATTCTACTCTTTCATCCCGATGTAAAAATATTCAGTCGAATTTTTCTTTCATTTACACAATACTTGAGTTTTAAAAATAAACTGGAAAAAAAGTATTTTTTTATTTTTATTTTTATAAAGGCTAGAATAGTAAATGAATTTACAATCCTAACAGGGGGGAAATAGCACTGACTACAAAGGTCTACGGCTATTTGGGGAAGCAGTGTCAGACTCATACCCGAGGTGGGATTCGAACCCACGGCTGTTGGGATCATAGACCTAGCACATTACAATTAGGCTACACAGCTGGTTAGGAAAAACAAGTAATTATCAATACAACATAAGATAATACTGATAATACATACCTATTTGTAGTATATTAATTATTTACTTTAAATATGTATGTGATTCCTGTATTAAAATAAAGTTTAATATTTACGTTCTTATTTCAAAATAATTTCATAATTTTAATATTATTCTTTTGTTAAATTCTGTAGTGACAACTACTAGTTGAATTTTGTCTTCCCTTGTGTTAACACTTCACCATATACAGCACAAACAAGATTATCAACCTGTGTATGGGCGGCATAAGGCTCGAAATAAAAATAAAACAAAATTCCGTTAAAGTGTCAAATCCATTTCATGTGTCACGACACCATCAAAATGCACATAGGTTATGTATAGTATATTATAAGATCTTAATATGCGAAGATCTACTATTCTTAAGCATTGAGTAAAACGTAAAACTATAGAGGCAAAATGACTCAATTTCTGACATTGGCCAGATTTTGAACCATAATAGATGGCAACACCAGCTTTCATGTACTAAGCTTTTGTTTTGGTTACTAGTATCCAAAGCCATCGAGCAAAGAAATATAGAGGGAATATAACTCAATTTTTGATATTTTTCAGATTTTGAACGATAATAGATAGCGACACCAGCTTTGGTGTACTAGGCCATTGTTTTGGTTTCTAGTATTCAAAGCTCTGACCAAGTATATAAGTATTATCATATCCTAGCAAGACATTAGTAACCGGTTACATCGAAATCGAAAATGTTATCGATTTTAAAATAGTTACTAAGTATAACTAAAATGTAATCACAAATTCTAAAACAAGACAATTTTAATGATGTAAATAACTTTAAACAGAAAACCCTATATATGAGAATCACTATCAGGTGGAAAAGATACATTCAAAAATTTTCTTCTAGGGTCTATTCAACACGACTCCATTTCACTCAAATAACAACGCACTCAATATTATTTTTCTTTTGTTAGTATGAAGAAAAATATATGAAGATAAAGAAAAATTTTTTATAAGAAATGAGTCAGAACCCCATGCAACCCCATATACATTTTACTCAAAGCAAAACCGGTTCAAATGTGTATATCGTTAAACATGCCTGTGAATAGATTGAAGTGTACGTACTTATATGTAGTACGTGTTGTTGGAGTATTTTGTAATGTGCGTATTTATCGTATATATGCGTGTGTAATACTACTGTCCTTAACAAACAAATTATCGTCCTAAACTAATACAATTTTTTTTTATTTCATTAGAATACTACTTGGTAATTGTACGATCATATGAAGGGTCATAAATTTTATCACATCAGAAACGAGGATAGTAAATTCAAATTGTAATGTATTGTATGGGAAAAACAATATATTTTGAATATGATCGGTTTAATATTAAATTTTGATTTTTTGGTAGTTAATATTCATACTTTTTTGGTAATTACTTAATATCCCTGATGGCTCTCACGTTGTTGTGCTTCCATGATGTTAAAGCTTGTATGGCGGCTTTGCAACCAGATATTATCACTGCCGCTTTGAAGTGTTTATGATGGTAAAAGAGAAGTCGTACTGCCCCATAGATGGGCTGGAGTTCACCTTCGTGGTTATTATGATTTTTACCTAGCGGGATAGCGTTTTTACCCAAGTTCTGACTAAATATTCCAGCACCTGTTAGTCCTGTGTCCTTGATGTAAGATCCATCCGTAAAGACTCTCCACCACTTGACCGATGGATATAAGGAATTTAACGTCTCTAGTGTGAGTTGATTTAAACTCTCTAAATTATGGTTTTTTTTACAGACGTTTTGTATTAGATGTAAGTTAGCTTCTACGGTTGTCCAGGTTGTAGGGTTAACAACAGTTACTCCTTGTATGACCTTGGCTTTGTTTTCAATAGCTACGTGAAGTTTGCTAATTGTGTTCTTTATGGTCGGGTGGGTTTTTATTTTTCTACGGAGGTATCTTTATCGTGCAACCAAGAATGCTTGTCTCTTTGTAGGCTTGTCTTGTCAAACATGTTAATGGCTTATATTTTGAAGATTTCTGGAACTGGGATGTTATCAGTTAATTAATACTCTTAGTATATGTGTAGGTGTAGAAATAGCTGCACCTGTAATTAGCTTTAAGCATCTGTTTTGTATGGTGTTTAGTTGTTGCTACAGCTTGGAGTCGACGTTACAAAGAATCTCCCCGCCGTAGGTGATTACTGGTTTGATGTGTGTTTGATAGGTGGTGTTTAGTGTGCTTAAACTCGTGCCCCATTTGACTCCAGCTAGCCTTTTCATAACGTTGGATCTTACTAAGATTTTGTCAGCTATACTGTTCACGTGGTCTTTGAGGTTTAGTTTATTATCCAAAATGATACCAAGATACGTAGTTTTGTCAGTTCTTTTCAGTTGGTGATCGTTGATTTTCAGCAGGAGAGGCTCTATTTTATGTTTCAGATACAAAGATACTAAATAAAGTCGGACTCGAGATGGTGCCTTGAGGTAGGCCAACTCTGGTATTCTTCCACTTTGAGATCGAATTTTGCCACTTTACTGCTATGAATCTTTGCGTTATGAAATTTCTGAACCATTGGAGGATATTACCTGTGAGACCGATATTTTTCATCTTATACAGAAGCTTATATCTCCACAGCGTGTCAAAAGCTCCTTTAAAATCTACGAATAAGGCTGCCACTGATTTATTTTTATTGAAATTTTCTTTCACGTTTTGAATGAATCGCCCAACTTGATGTATGGTGGTAAAATGGGGTCTAAAACCCATTTGTTCATTATTAATGCTGTCTAAGCTCTCGAGGATAAAACTGAGTCTATTCAGGACCATTCTCTCCATTGTTTTTGCTATGATGGAAGTGAGGCAGATTGGTCTGTAACTGGATACTTCGCACTTATTTTTCCCTTTCTTTAGTATGGGTACTACGTTACCCTTTTTCCAGATTACTTGTATGTTATTTGGATTTGCCCAGATGTTATTGAAGATGCTCAGTAATATCTTTTTTTGCAACAGGTCCGATATTCTTAATTAATTCTGGGTGGATGCCGTCTGGACCTGGCTGTTTGCGGTTTTTTAATCCACCGATGGCATATTCAACTCAGCAGGGGTGAAAGGGCTGTTAAATGGATGGTCTTCTTTTATAGTCGGTTTGTAACTTTTCACCATGAGACTGTCGTGTGCTCTACAGATCTGATTTAATGTGTGAGCTTTACTGTAATATTTCGCGAAGTGGTCAGCAATCTGTTTTTCTTGATAGAGTACTCTGGAGTTTGTAATTATACTGGTGTTGGCAGGCTTCTCTTTTTTCCCTTCTATTGAACTAATGAAATTGTGCTTTTGTTGGGTCGGTTTTGTAGTTTAAAGATGTGAGGAAAGTGTTGAGGGATGTGTTTTGTTAAAATTGAACTAGTTTTCTTTTTTTATTTTCCATAAAGTTCTTTGCGTTTCGTGGGAGTTACTCAGCATGCTGGTGGTCGACATAATCGCCAGAAACTTAATGACTTGATTTTATTAATTATATAAATACAATACACATATACATACATGCGTGCAATATTCTGTACACATTTTTCAACCGTACACAAATTTATGGGTTCGTGGATCGTACTTGTATAGTATATATTTTCTTGCCTGAATTGAAAAGTAAAAGAAAAGTGTAGAATATGACTAAAAATCGACGCGAAAAAGAAAAAGTAATGTACATATATGTATGAAGTTGTACGACATATGTATGTATGATGTTAACCTGAAATTACATATTTTTTACTATTATCCTAGTCTCTGATCTGTAATTTACGTTCATTTATATGATCAAACCATTACAAAATTTGTGTTCTAATGTTCTTATGAAAGAAAGTTGTTTGTTTAGGATGACGGTATTTATAGTTAAGATACCAAATTCGTATGAAAATATTTACAAACACACGTATGTAATATATTATTACATATACCTATATGCATATACATATATGTATATATGTATGTATGCATATGTATATAATAAGTACTTGGCACAAAATTTTTCGAGCTCATTTTGTACGTTATTATACGATAAAACTATTTCATGTTTCTATACACTCGGTTACTGACTCAATTACACTGCCCCTCTTTCATCGCCCGAACCAATCCTTCGACTAAATGATGTTGAGAAAACTGATGTTGGCTCTTAGTTTTATTCTTTTTGCTTTAAATCAAGTTTAGGATCGATGACCAAAATTTATTTAATATTAACTCCGCTTCTTTACACAAAGTTTCGATACAAAATCGATTTCATTTCGATTACATAATATAATAGCATTTAATAAACAAACTAATTATTTAGAACTAGGCAACTACCAAACTTTTTTTTATGACCAAAATAAGCAAAACAAAAATTTATTTCAATAAAATAAAATAAAAACGTAACAAAAAGTAAATGGTGCGTAAATGGTGCAAAATGGTAAAGGGTGCGCGTTCGATAATAATTTTCAATTCAGTGATATAGGCTGTATTTCTTTATTTTTTCCGTACTCGGTATAGAACGTACAGAATACTGTCCGGAAAATTTGGAATAGTATTAATAAAGAAACAAAACAGAATAAATGGTTTATTAAAATGGCTGTAGAAAAAATAATTTAATTTTTTTAGTTGTTGGAGAAATAGATTGGAAATTTTTGTATTTAAAAAATAATAAAAAATGAAAAATAAAATAAATTATGTAATTTATTTATTTTATTAAGTTTTTTTTATGACATAACCCTATTCGCCTTTCATTATCATATATTTGACAGATTACAAATTAAAAGTAGGGTTTATTCCGTTTATACCACCATCAGTCTAGGATTAAAAAGAATACGTTCTGTATATTCCGAATGAATAAAGAAACACGGAAAAGAACGTTCGGAGTATACTTTTTGAATAAAGCAATGCATATGGAATATAACGAACGTACGGAATGAATAAAGAAATATACCCATAGGAGTATAAGGGTTAGGGTATGTTCAATAATAAGTTTTTAGTTTAAGTCCATATAGGTTATATAAATGATTGCATAATATGATAATATCCAGTTTAAGTACATAGATTCGTATAAAAATTATCTTGATGAGACTTTTTTACTTATATAATATATTACATTGAGTAAAAACCAAAACTATGAAGTGAAAATGACTCAATATTTGACATTTGCCAGATTTTGAACGATAATAGATGGTGACACCAGCTTTCGTGTACTAAGCTTTTGTTTTAGTTTCTAGCAAAAGAATAGAGATTAAAACAAGAATGGGCACAGTATGGGAGTGAGTGCAGCCAAAATCCAAAACTAACACATATAGTATAAGCAACATAAAATTGCACCAATCCTAATACAATGTTTGGGCAGGTCAGTTCGTTATATGAAAGAAGTAGACCGCGTATAGAAAAAGAGGTATATGAAAAAGGATAGTCGCGAAGTACAGAATAGACCGCATCGTTTCATTCTAGAATCTAGCTAGCGAGTTCCGAGAATTATTTTGTTTACAAAAATACAATTTCTCGGTGAGTTCTGAGAATTCTTAAGTGTTGTTGGGTTAATGTGTTATAAACAAACTTTATAATTTGTCTAATTAAATAATTTATTCTATTTTATAAATAAAGTCATGCAATTATTTTAATATCTGTTTAGAGTGAAAATGTTTGGATATACTGTAATATATTTTTTTTGACGAATCAAAAAGTTTTAATTAAAATATTTTTGAATAAAATTTTGAATTGTATGGAGGTTTTTGTGTTTACAATTTTTGAACATAAATATATTTTTATCGTGTGCGATATGAATTTTAATCAATAATTTTGAATATTTAGATATTGTGTTATAGTTTGTATCTAATGTCATGTGAAAATAATTAAAAAAACATATTGTAATATTCATTTAAAAATCTTGTTCGAAAATCAAATTTTCACGTGTCTGAAAACTTGAGGGAGTTCCAGGAACTTCAAATTTCGTATACGGATAGGTAAATTTTATATGATTTTAAAACACTAGGGAGTTCCAGGAAAACGTGGTTAATACAAATACAACAAACATGTGGTTCTACATTTTTGAGTGATTGTTTTCTTCTCTTTTTTTCGAATGGGATATATAGAACTAATACATTTTGGCATTCATAGTGAATTTTTTTTTGTTTTTTAATGCTTTTATGTATTGTGTTTTTCTTAGGAAAATATCAGCATCTCTTTTGGTTTTTTTAGTCTAATTTAATTTTCTCTTCTTGTACGTTAGTATCTATATTCTTTTGGTTTCTAGTGTCCAGAGCTCTAACCAAGTATATAAGTATTATTATATCCCAGCAAGACATTAGTAACCGATTACATCGAAATCGAAAATGTTATCGATTTTAAAATAGTTACTATAACTAAAATGTAATCACAAATTCTAAAAAAAGACAATTTTATTGAAGTAAATAACTTTAAAACTAGTTTAGGGTCGATGGCCAAAATTTATTTAATATTAACTCCGCTTCTTTACACTAAGTTTCGATACGAAATTGATATCATTTCGATTACAAATTATAATCGCATTTATTAAACAAAGCAATTATTTAGAACTAGGGAACTGCCTTATTTCCATGAGAATTAATGTCATGAAAACGATTAATTAACACACCTAAGAATCAATTCTGAATCGGTATTTGGAATTAATTCCTAATCGGTGGTAGTAATAAAGAATTTACCAATTACAAGAATAGATTTTGAAGTGATTTCGAATCAACTACTTTGAACTCATTTTTTGTTAGCTATGATTCAAACCAATAGCAATGCAAAAAAAACGGATATCGTTTACACAAAGTAATCACATTTTCACCCCAAAAGAATTGATTTTTGTGATTACAAAAATTGATTAAGAATAAATGCAAAACCGAATTTTGTCTGCTGGGATGTTATTATGTATTATATACTTTCTTTATATTTTGTATACATGATCGTATGATATACGCATATATATAATATGACGCATGTATATAAATTTCATACACGTAATGTATAAAACATGAGGGAAGATTATAACACTATCATTTAATTTGAAGTCTATATAGACTTATAGTGTTTTTTTGTGTTATATAAATATGAATATTGTTTTATCATATGCTCTTCTCCTCTTTATATATACGTATATAGGTACATTTAAATATTAATTCAATATATGTATATGCCAGCCATGTATGTTTTCTTTCCTAGCCAGCAATTGGAAGATTCTTTTTAGAAGAACATTACGGGAATATTCTTCTATTAGAAGATATGACGAACAATTTCATTTCATTTCTATTAAAAATACGTTGTTTTCAGAAGATTCTTCTAAACGAATATAAAGCGAGTGTTTTAGAAGAAAATAATATAATGTCTCTAAATGAACACTTGTAGACGGAAGACAATAAAAATTCTTCTCAGATTCTAAAATGATTCGTCCAGAAGACATCTCGCATGTCGATTTTCACGTTATATAGGTTATGTATGTACATATCGAAGTCGTAAATTATTCAGTTTAAAATGTGGATTTTGTGAAGTGCGTGATTTTTTAAAAAGTTAAAAAATTTTAAATAAAATAAATTAATTTAGTTTAATTCAGTGAAAAGATTACTATTTTGGTAAGTAAATTTTTTAAATTTATTTTTTATGAAATACTTTCAGCACCGGATGAATAGGATTAATAAAAGGAACCAGAATAAAATAACAAACAGTGAATTTTAAGATGTAATATGTAAATAAAACTGTGTGATATGTGTAATATGTAATAAAGAACAATTTTGAAATTAAATTTTTTAAATGTTTTCTTGAAAATTCTTTCATTCATTATCTGTACGTATCAAACGTTTTGGCAATAATATATATTATGTACTGTGAATAGTTTACGAATTGTGGAAAGGAATATTATACGATTCTAATTGTTTGTTTTAGTGGAATTGAAGACTTAAGAAATTATTCTAAATTAAACATTTGCTATTACCCACAAATTAATATGAAGAAGTTTTTAATTTTGATAATATATTTATTTCGGTTTAGTACAACTAAATACCACTTACTTTATTAAAAATTAAAAAATTGATCACAAAAATTTGTGGAAAATTGTAATAGAAAATATTTAATTCAAACTAATTTTTTAAAAGTCTCCAAATTCCACTAAAATGAACAATTAGAATCGTATAATATACTTTTTCACGATTCGTAAACTATTCTCAGTAAAGAATCGAATCGAATTCAGAAAGAAGAATAATTGGCGAACATTCGCGATAGCCTTAATTAATTAATCGCATAATGTTCTAAAAGAAGAATCATTTTATCTTCTGCAGAAGATTCGAATGCGAAAGATGCATTTATTAAAGATCAATATACAGCGACGTAAAGTGGTACTACCTTTTGCCATTTCCATAAGACTTTAACTGCATCGAATAAGTGTATGAAGTATAGCACAACCGTTGCCACTTTGATGTATTTATATTTAATATGATGTACACATTATTTTACGCCTGTTGCAAAATTTCTTGTCTGGAGTCTGTACAATAAATTTCTAATGGTTGTACAAGTAATCCCCATGTAACATGACACTTCTATGGCACGGACTCACTTTAACACGGTTCGGAAAATGAGAAAAACCTTCGTAAAACATTGAATAGACATATGTTTAAGCAGTGCTACAAATTTAAGATCGGTTTAAAAAGGGCGAAAATATATCGTATGTCGTCTAATCATTGGATACAAATGAAGCGACAATATATGTAATTATGAAAACATAATAAGATGTTTTTAAATTTTTCGAACCTACCCCTTCTTTTCGTACTAGTTCTTTGTTTTGAATTAAACGGAAATTTTTTGGAAACGCAACTCCTGTGTTATACGAGGGTTACCTGCACTTTCAAACTATTTTCATGTACGCATAAATATGTGGCAGTAATGAAGTAGACATGAATTATTTTGAAAATTTTTTGTAAACCGAATCTTGGATATATGAATAAATGATGTACGTATATGATGTACGTCATACATATACAAGTACTATACCATCATATTATATTATTATTTACATTTGTACTTACTTATGTACATATATAATTAATTCATATTCACAATCTATTCATTCCTTTACAAGAAAAATTAATATAGGTATGTAAACGGAAAAAAATAGTTTATTTGGAGTAGGTATGGCATACGTTGCATTTACTGAGAAGTTGGTTATTTTGGGTCCTGCAACTCAGTTTGTTATTATTATATTTAGTTAGTTTCATTTACTAGTAAAATTTGTTGAATTCGATTTGTACAATATACAAACTTGTTATTATAGTTACACACAGTTTGTGTTTGACACAACAACTCAGTTTGTCACAGTTATAAATAATTTGTTTGATCTTCTGAAAAAGTTGTATTATAGACCATCGAGTTTAAGTCAAATGCAAACAATTTGTATAATTTTCAAGTGCAAATTTGTTATTAAAACAGACTAGTCTTTTTTTTATAAACGAGTTTGTTCTCATCACGATTCGTTTGTATTAGATAAGGCAAAGATTTGTCAATGTTAGCCAGATAAAAACACCAGTATTTACAATTTAAAAAATTTTTTATTTCATATATATGTAGGTATATTTGAAAGTAAAATTGTGTTCCATTTTACATTTATTATATTTTATTTTTATTTATTTAATTTAAGTTTAGTTATAAATTCAAATATATACAAAGTCTTATGTATATGTGTAATCTTATATAAAAAATAGAGAAAAAATTAAAATCTTTGTTCTTTATTTTTATTATAATAGGACTTGTATAAAATTTCAGTTCTTAAAACGTAAATAAATCTTACATATCTCTAATTTTATTTATAAAAGTAGATCGACTAGTCAATTCTGTAATTGTCTTAAAATAATAATTTCCTGTAAAAGCAACTTCAAAACAATAATTTTTTATACCCATAATGTTCATCTTCTCTAAGCAAAACATTACATTTTCTTCATCAATAATTATATATATTATTTGAAATATATTTCCACGTTTGCATTTTACTGCTATTCCAATTTTAAAAAGGGTACATATTTCCAAATCTTATAAGTATGTTTCACAGAAAAAACTTCTTTTTCTTTAATGGACGTTGGTAGAACTTGAGAAAAATCTTCGTATCTTAAGAGCATGCTGCACAACAAAACATCTCCATCTCCCATTTCAGTTTTTACTATTAATCCAATCTTCGATAAAATGCGGTATGATAACTTAAGTCGGGCTTTTATTGCCAAAGTTTTGCATAAATTTTTTCTACATGATGTAGTAGTTGCTGTAAGCTTGAATTCGCGATGCTTACTTTCTAAACGCATTGATCAGATTTTTTGCAATGGTCCTACGTCTTTTATGATAGTTGGATAATGCACCATAAAATGATGTTTTGGCTTTAAGCCCTTTTTAAAAATACTTATGTACATTTCATGAAGTTCTTGAATAGCAGATTTCAGTGCAGTCAAATCTTGATCAGTAATTTCATAAAGAGTAATTATTTCTAAAATTTTCAATAAAGATAAAAAAAAAGCCAAATATCGTCCTCAATAATAATATCTTCGACTATAATAGGAAAATAAAACACAAAGTTGTACATTTCTGAAGCGGACATTTTAAAATGAGAGTTTTTAATATGTTCTATTTTTATTTTAGAGATTTTTATATCCGTGTTTTGAAAAAATTTCTGTGTCATGTAATTTAGTGAATCTAAATCAATAATTTTATTATCGATGTAATAATGAAGAATATAGGACATGTCATAATGCAAACACTTTCTATAATGTCATGCACTATGTCAACAGTTTTGTTATCTAATACATGAAATGAAGGAACACGGTTAAGATAGCAAAAATTTTTATACCCATGGTTTTGTTCATCTAAGTCTTTTAAATAATCTGATTTATGTCTTATTGTACATTCTTCTTCAGTGCAACCAGAATTTAGAAAACTTTTATTTTCAATACAAAATCGACAATAGTAATTACTGTTAAATGGAGTTGAGTATCTAAGAATCGAATTAAGTCCTAAATTATTCCTAAAATAAGTCCTAGCACAAATTTAACGTTCATTTGTTGAGATGAACAATTTATAAATATTCCATTTTTTCTAATTGTATAAGTTCGTCTATTAACACACGTAAAATTGTTTGATATCCTGCAACCTTATCTGATGTTTTTAAAAAAAGTACGGGAAAAATGTTCTCTAATTGGGATGAAAATTGTGGAGGAATAATGGGAATTTGTAAATAACACCCAAGTATAGATTGTGAACCGCTATGAGATCCTAAGGCATTACCAGTTTCAAATCATCAAAATAAAGATTTATGGGAAAAAACTGTTTCATTCAATGGCAAATTACTAATTTTATGTTTCCAAATATTTTCTTGTATAAAATTTGTAATACATCCTGTCTGTTCTTTTAATTTTTTTTGATATTCTAATATTTCTTTGTAAACGAACGGTAACTCAAAAAAATGTTTAAATGTGTAGGAAAGGGGTATTAATACATCATTTGAATTTTGCAGCTCATTTCCATCAACATGAAAGCGAATTTTTTGTGGTTCAATATAAATATCCTTTTCTGCTAATGTTTTTAATATTTTAAACTTTAATATTTTCAATATTTTAACTCACTATCAAAACCCTTGAGTGGATTACGACATATGTATTTCAATTAATTCTGTTTTTTCTTTTGAGTTTAATTCAAATAGATTTTCAATTTAATCAGCTAATTTATTTAGTACAATGTTACAAACGTCGTCTACAATGTTCTTTGCTTGTTTTATATTAATACCACTTTCGTGGTATAATTTCATTGTGAATAGAAATAAACAGTTTTGAAAATCAGATAATGAAACTTTATTTATCGTGGAAGAAGTATGATTTTGATCTTTTGAAGTATCTGAAGAAGTATCATTTAAATTTTTATTCGTATTATTTTCTGTCTTATATGGTGGAATGGAGTCATTTTTAGGATGAACTGTTGTGAGATGCTTTTGAAAAGAACGCATTGATTGGATAATTCTATGACAATTAGATTCACCGCATGAAAATAAACTTGAAGATGTGACATTATGGAATTTTCTTAAATGCGTTGAAAGTGCTTTTACATTTACAACATAATCTTTACAAATAGCACAAGTAAACCCCATTTATATTTATGATAAATCAGCTTTAAGCTGATGTACCATTGAATTTCACTTTTTTTTTTATAATTATTATTATTTGTTATTTTTATTTTTATTTTACTTTTTTTTATTATTCGACTTAAAATTTTTTTTGTGTTATTTCACCGACTACGCCAATTATAACTTTAATATTTCACTTCGTCGTGAATAAAAAAAGTTAGGTATTTAATAAAAGACTGATTTTTATAATTTTTTATTTACTTCTTCGTGAATTAATTTTATTTTTAGTCTTTCTTGTTTTAATTTAAAAATTGAACTGAACTGTCTACCTTAATCTGATTAATAATTACACTTTCTATTTCTATTCTAATTCTTTATTTAACCTAGCCGTGGGATAAAACGAAAAGTGGGAGTTGCAGGTGTGTTTTAATAAAGGTCAGAAATTTTTGTGGGAATTTAGTGTGAGAGAAGAAAGTGTCACACCAGATGTATAATTCTATTTATTGATTCCCATAATAGCATTCTATTAAATACTGATTCTCATAATAATCAGCATTTTGTATTACTTTTATATTACTCCTCCACCCTTTAAAGAGTTTGACGACCCGGCAAACGGATTACCTTTTGTTTGAGGTTCTATTTTAGTTACATTCACACTTTTCTCTTTTCCCTTACAAAATTTATTTTTGAGGAATACAAGTATCATAATTATTAAAATTATGCAAATAATAATTGTTGTATAATTTGTTACATTACTTCTAAATTCAATGTATTCGATTGTTTCTCTATTTTTTATGTTTTCTACACTTAGTTTTTCTAATGTTACATTGCTTATTAACTTAGTAAAATTTACATAAGTAATTGGTAATATTATGCTATTTCAAAATTTCGCTATTTTATTTTCAAAGGTTAATTCAATTTACAATCGTTATATTTGATTACATTATTTCCTTTTATAATTATGTTTTGTTGAATACAATTTTGTTTAACTTCAGTGACTGGGAAATTTTTTGCAATTATTAGACCTTCATTTATTTGATCAATGGATGCTTTCCTGTTGAGTTTCATCTTGCATACATTGCTCATTTTAAATATATTGTGGATACATTTGTTTGTATGAGACTTTAAATTTTTTTTCATTAAAACTTCTTCTTTAAAATGATACACGTTACTGTCTTGTATGATGACTTCCTCTGTGTTGGAGTCCAACTCCTCGTAATGATTATTTGGGAAGGGAATTAAGATTGCTTTAAAGTATTTAGAAATGGTAAAATTTGGAATACTAATAATAAAAACTAATGTATTGCTTTTAAATAGAATACTACTTTCTATGAATGGTAGTACGGTGACTGATATGTTATATGTCGCTATTTCTTCGTCCGTCAGTATGTCTCGTGATAGAACATTTAATTCGCTTGTCATTATTAAGTCTGAAAGTTTTTCTAACTGCCTGTTTATTAGGTCAATGTCAGCGTAAATATGTAATGCGTATTTTAATCCTTCTAAAGTTTTAAGTACATGATTCGTGCTTTCTGTAATATTGTTAAGGAATTGGTTTAGCTTTATTTGTTCTTTATTTACATGTTTCACAATGTCATTCAAATTTTTTATCAAATTATTATTAATGACAACTTGTTTGTTTACTTGGTCTATAGCTTGTTTAGCATTACTGTCAAGATTTTCTAAATGGTTGTATATTTCTTCGACGTCATCGCTGTCCATAGTTCCTGCTAAAAATTTCAGTCCATGTCCCCAAAAGTTCAATAGTCCGCGCTTTTGTCTTATGTCTTTTGAAAAATTTGGTACGATTGTCTTTATTGTGTGTTTAGCTAATTTTAGCTCTCTATACAGTAATTTGTATTCATCGTCCCTTTCCGTTAAGTTTAATGAGTTGATGTTATTTTCTATTGTGTCTATAGCTGAGTAATAGTCTTTCAGTTCAACTATGTGTAGTATTTTGGTATATTTGTCTATGACTGGTTTTATGTCTGTCTTGAGTAACGTAAAACCATTCTCATTACTTATTGAAATTACTTCGATTGATTCTCCGGCAATGACCGGAATTGAAAACAATAAAAGGATTGAAATCATCTGAAAATAAAAAAAAGGGGAAAACGAATTGCTTTATTTTTGGTGTTCGAATTTTCTTTTTTTGTGGTTTGCAACATATTTTCTCCTACGTTTAGTACTAGTATCTACAACATAATCACCCTGAATTTCATAATTCACTAATCTCTTATACTTTGGTTTATTTTTAGCTGTATTTCTATCCATTACGACATTATCTTGGAGTTCATAATTATTATCCCGATTTTTATTCAACGCTTCAATTCGACCGATCTTTTCATTTTCACATTTCTCGGCTAACGTCTTGATTTCATCGCTACTTAGATTTTTATTTATAAAATCTATTGGCCGTAGTTTGGTTGTGGAATGGAGGGTATTGTTATATGCAACTATAATTCTGAAAATTTTATCATCAAGCTCTTTGATGGACTTTTCTACCTCTAGAACCCTTAAATGTTCGTTAAGAGTGCCATGTAATCGTTCAATATCCGCGTTCCCTGTTTTATTTGCAGCGGTAGTAACGTGAAATTCAATTGAGTTTTCTTTAAGAAACTGTTCAATCGCGTTGTGAATGATATGTCATGTATAAATGGTAATTAGGTCATGCATGTGTTCATCGGCAGAGTACAGAAAAATTCGATTCGCGAGTCGAAAAACTGCTAAATTTTGTAAGCAATGGGAATTTAGAGAAATTATTTGTAAAAAGTAAAACAAAAATCATAAAATGTCATGCCCCGCTTTCTATTGATTTCTTTATCTTTCTAAAGAATCCTTATGGCCATTAATATTGCTATCGACTTTTCAGAGCCTTAAAATTTTATTTTTCATTCGCACCTTATAACGCGTATGGCAAATTTTTATAACTGTAAATCAAATTTTATATGGAACATTTTTCTCTATATCTACTCTATCTTATAACTTTTGTTAAGTAACAAAAATAAGGTCTTGTTATTTCTGTGACGTCAGACATTGAGTAAAAACCAAAACTATAGCAAAAGAATAGAGATTAAAACAAGAATGGGCACAGTATGGGAGTGAGTGCAGCCAAAATTCAAAACTAACACATATAAGCAACATAAAATTGCACCAATACTAATGCAATGTTGGTGCAGGTCAGTTCATTTTGAAAGAAGTAGACCGCGTATAGAAAAAGAGGTATATGAAAAAGGATAGTCGCGAAGTACAGAATAGACCGCATGTACTACATCGTTTCATTCTCGAATCTAGCTAGCGAGTCTCGAGAATTATTTTGTTTACAAAAATACAATTTCTCGGTGAGTTCTGAGAATTCTTAAGTGTTGTTGGGTTAATGTGTTATAAACAAACTTTATAATTTGTCTAATTAAATAATTTATTTTATTTTATAAATAATATCATGCAATTATTTTCATATCTGTTTAAAGTGAAAATGTTTAGATATACTGTAATATATTTTTTTTTGACGAATCAAAAAGTTTTAATTAAAATATTATTGAATAAAATTTTGAATTGTATGGAGGTTTTTGTGTTTACAATTTTTGAAGAAAAATATATTTTTATCGTGTGTGATATGAACTTTAATCAATAATTATGAATGTTTAGATATTGTGTTATAGTTTGCATCTAATGTCATGTGAAAATAATTAAAAAAAGTTATAGTAATATTCATTTAAAAATCATGTACAAAAATCAAATTTTCACGTGTATGAAAACTTCGGTGAGTTCCAGGAACTTGAATTTTTGTATACGGATAGGTAAATTTTATATGATTTTAAAACTCCAGTGAGTTCCAGGAAAACGTGGTTAATACAAATACAACAAACATGTGGTTATACATTTTCGAGTGATTGTTTTTTTCTCTGTTTTTTAAATGGGATATATAGAACTATTACATTTTGGCATTCATACTGCATTTTTTTTTGTTTTTTAATGCTTTTATGTATTGTTTTTTTCTTAGAAAATATCAGCATCTCTTTTGGTTTTTTTAGTCTAATTTATCTTTCTCTTCTTGTACGTTAGTATCTATATTCTTTTGACTATAGAGTGAAAATGACTTAATATTTGACATTTGCCAGATTTTGAACGATAATAGATGGCGACACCAGCTTTCGTGTACTAAGCTTTTGTTTTAGTTTCTAGTGTCCAGAGCTCTAACCAAGTATATAAGTATTATCATATCCCAGCAAGACATTGGTAACCGGTTACATCGAAATCGAAAATTTTATCGATTTTAAAATAGTTACTATAACTAAAATGTAATCACAAATTCTAAAAAAAGACAATTTTATTGAAGTAAATAACCTTAAAACTAGTTTAGGGTCGATGGCCAAAATTTATTTAATATTAACTCCGCTTCTTTACACTAAGTTTCGATACGAAATCGATATCATTTCGATTACATACTATATTATAATCGCATTTAATAAACAAAGCAATTATTTAGAACTAGGGAACTGCCTTATTTCCATGAGAATTAATGTCATGAAAACGATTAATTAACACACCTAGGAATCAATTCTGAATCGGTATTTGGAATTAATTCCTAATCGGTGGTAGTAATAAAGAATTTACCAATTACAAGAATAGATTTTGAAGTGATCGAATCAACTAGTTTGAACTCATTTTTTGTTGGCTATGATTCAAACCAATAGCAATGCAAAAAAAGCGGATATCGTTCACACAAAGTAATCACATTTTCACCCCAAAAGAATTGATTTTTGTGATTACAAAAATTGATTAAGAATAAATGCAAAACCGAATTTTGTCTGCTGGGATGTTATTATGTATTATATACTTTCTTTATATATTGTCTGGTAACCACTTCATGCTGATCGCATTCATGAACTTATAAAATGTGTTTCGTTGGAAATTATGATCAGTCATGAGAAAAAACTCATTTACATAAAAACAAGTTTATTTTTAAAATTCTCATTTATGACTTATGAAATTATTCATTATAAAATTGATGTATACATACATATAAAGGGTGTTACGAAAAATGTGGACTATATTTCAAGGGGTGAAAGTAGAGATAATTTTCAATCGAAAATGCCATATTACATTTTTCCCGCTTAAGGCTGGCTTTCGTTCTTGTTCTCAAATTTTTTGCTGTTGCCGTGATTTTTGACCTAAGATCTAACAGATTACGTTGTGTTTTCGTACGTTTTTTTTACAATAACTTTTGACCCAGATGGCCTAGAACCATGAACCTGGAATTGTTGAAAAGGTAATCGATCAGAGAAATTATTTTGTGAAACCGAATCATACCTTCATCTGCGTAATAAAGCATTTTTTTTTCTCAACAAAGAAAGGAGTTATATATTTTAAAAATGGGCGTCGTAGTCGTGAAGAAGTAATAACTCAAAAACGAGTGCCATTACAGCTAAACGGTAAAAAGATTTTGAAAGGTGAACTCTTTAGCGATATAATAAGTGCTTAAACATTATTCTAGGGCTGTTAGATGTTTGCATATAACAATTTCTAGACAGGAAAACATGGTGAAAATAAAAAAAACACAAAACTTTCAATTTCTCATAAACAAAACCGAAACGGGAAAAATGTAATATGGCATTTTCGACTGGAAATTATCTCTACTTTTACCCCTTGAAATATACTTCACGTTTTTCGGAACACCCTGTATACATTTGTATGTTTATATAGTCTATTTGTTTTAACGAAAAAAGACTTGTAAAATTAGATTCCAAAATCTACTGCCAGTTCGAAAAATCTACTGCGATTTTACAAGACGTTTACTGCACTTTTTATTTAATGGGATCTCAACAATAATGCTGTCAACTCAAGTGTCAAGTGTCAGTTTCAGTTTAGTTTTGTTTTGTGTAGTTTTAGATTTTAATTCGTTTAAATTATTTAAATGAAAAAATTTATGAGGCATGTTATTTTGAAAATATTGATTTTAATTATTTAAAACCATGATTTAAATTCGAAAGTAAATTATGATGTAGTGCAGTTGTGATTTTAAACACTTTTGTTTTGTTAATATTTTATTTTGATTGATTATGCCTGGTCAATAATAATAAAAGTATAAAATAAGAATAAATGGAAACTTCTGGCAGAAAATCGGAACAGGTGAAAATGGCATTAAAATGCCCGTTTTGTAAAACATTTAAAGCTGAATTAAATACGTTAACATACTTATGTTGAATCAAATTAAAATTACAAAATGTAAAAAACGTAATCTGGTTTTAACAAAAATCCATTTTCATATTGCATTTTATTTTCTTTAATTTTCAGATGCCAGATGAATTTTGTAAAAAGTGTCGTGATAAAATCAAATCACATTTACACAAAACATCTGATAAGTGCACAACAAGAAGTCAAGTCACAAATGATTGCACTGCATTCACCTAGACTGACTAGAGTGAATCCAGGTTCATTGTGGAATATAAATTCCGTTGATTCTGTTCATGAGATAAAATCTGTAAGTAACGAAATAGTTCAAAGTTGACGGAACAGAAAGTGCATTATTACATTATTTTTACAATATCTTCGTTTCAAGTGCCTGGATCTGATGAGATTAAAAAAGTTCAACATTCAATTAATGGTACGAATGTTCAGTTTGTTTAACAATATGATTGTAAGGACAATAAAAGTTAAATTTCCAAAATACATGATCATAACAATTTTGGAAGATAGAATTTATTTATATAAATTTTTTAAAAGTGAAAAGTGTGAAAATAAAATGTATTAAAATACAGAACATTTGAATACTGTATTAAAATATAGTATGGAATAAAAACGTTAGCTCCGTATGGATTTGAAGTTATAAACCATTATTTGTTACAAACATACAAGGTGAGTCGATAACATAATAATGTCAGATTAATACTAAGATTAATGTGTGGGTATGCCCACAATTATCATTAAATGCAATTTATCTCAGTATTTCCTAAAAAAATTATACAAACATAAACTTTCCTTTAAGAAAATCTCAATATTAAAGTCTGGTTTTATACATACATTTATATTACAAGTAAACATACATATATCGTAATGCAATGAATTTATGAGATGAATCACTAGCGATGTAAACGATGTAACGTTCAATTCAGTTGAAATAATTTACCAACAATTCATGGTTATATACTTATGTACATTCATTCAAAGTGATCTTCAATGATTTCTATATTGTCGCTTTTATATATGTATGTGGGCAACGTACTAGAATGTTATGATAAGTTTGAAGATATATGATGTGAAGTTTTTTTTACATAAATTAATTAAGTATTATGATGGATAATGACATTTTAATCGAAAAAGTTCGGGTTTATTAAAGGATGTGTGATATGTCCAAAAAGGAGTACTCTTTTACCTCAAAAAAGTATTATAAATGATAAATGTATCCTCCATCCTTAAGCTTGATGTTTTCATCAATAATTTTAGTACTTATCGTTGTCCTTGTATTATCCATTTTTCGTTTTTGTTATATTGTTCGAATATTGATGTAAATGTGTGAACGTTATATAGGTATTTCTGGTAACCACTTCATGCTGATCGCATTCATGAACTTATAAAATGTGTTTCGTTGGAAATTATGATCAGTCATGAGAAAAAACTCATTTACATAAAAACAAGTTTATTTTTAAAATTCTCATTTATGACTTATGAAATTATTCATTATAAAATTGATGTATACATACATATAAAGGGTGTTACGAAAAATGTGGACTATATTTCAAGGGGTGAAAGTAGAGATAATTTTCAATCGAAAATGCCATATTACATTTTTCCCGCTTAAGGCTGGCTTTCGTTCTTGTTCTCAAATTTTTTGCTGCTGCCGTGATTTTTGACCTAAGATCTAACAGATTACGTTGTGTTTTCGTAAGTTTTTTTTACAATAACTTTTGACCCAGATGGCCTAGAACCATGAACCTGGAATTGTTGAAAAGGTAATCGATCAGAGAAATTATTTTGTGAAACCGAATCATACCTTCATCTGCGTAATAAAGCATTTTTTTTTCTCAACAAAGAAAGGAGTTATATATTTTAAAAATGGGCGTCGTAGTCGTGAAGAAGTAATAACTCAAAAACGAGTGCCATTACAGCTAAACGGTAAAAAGATTTTGAAAGGTGAACTCTTTAGCGATATAATAAGTGCTTAAACATTATTCTAGGGCTGTTAGATGTTTGCATATAACAATTTCTAGACAGGAAAACATGGTGAAAATAAAAAAAACACAAAACTTTCAATTTCTCATAAACAAAACCGAAACGGGAAAAATGTAATATGGCATTTTCGACTGGAAATTATCTCTACTTTTACCCCTTGAAATATACTTCACGTTTTTCGGAACACCCTGTATACATTTGTATGTTTATATAGTCTATTTGTTTTAACGAAAAAAGACTTGTAAAATAAGATTCCAAAATCTACTGCCAGTTCGAAAAATCTACTGCGATTTTAGAAGACGTTTACTGCACTTTTTATTTAATGGGATCTCAACAATAATGCTGTCAACTCAAGTGTCAAGTGTCAGTTTCAGTTTAGTTTTGTTTTGTGTAGTTTTAGATTTTAATTCGTTTACATTATTTAAATGAAAAAATTTATGAGGCATGTTATTTTGAAAATATTGATTTTAATTATTTAAAACCATGATTTAAATTCGAAAGTAAATTATGATGTAGTGCAGTTGTGATTTTAAACACTTTTGTTTTGTTAATATTTTATTTTGATTGATGCCTGGTCAATAATAATAAAAGTATAAAATAAGAATAAATGGAAACTTCTGGCAGAAAATCGGAACAGGTGAAAATGGCATTAAAATGCCCGTTTTGTAAAACATTTAAAGCTGAATTAAATACGTTAACATACTTATGTTGAATCAAATTAAAATTACAAAATGTAAAAAACGTAATCTGGTTTTAACAAAAATCCATTTTCATATTGCATTTTATTTTCTTTAATTTTCAGATGCCAGATGAATTTTGTAAAAAGTGTCGTGATAAAATCAAATCACATTTACACAAAACATCTGATGAGTGCAAATCGTTCTTTATTAATAATAATACATGTGCAAGATAGTACATCAATGTCAGTTCAAATCAATGAAAGTCAAAGTGCAGTTAGTTCCCAAACAGAACCATTAAAGACAATATTAATATAGAATTCAGAACTAATTTTACATCATCATCTTGACATTAAGGGTACGAACAGCATTGGATACTGAGATTCTATTCTCTCAAGTAAATACAAATTCATTTTTTCAGAGTTTACCACAAGCATAAATGATTGCACTGCATTCACCTAGACTGACTAGAGTGAATCCAGGTTCATTGTGGAATATAAATTCCGTTGATTCTGTTCATGAGATTAAATCTGTAAGTAACGAAATAGTTCAAAGTTGACGGAACAGAAAGTGCATTATTACATTATTTTTACAATATCTTCGTTTCAAGTGCCTGGATCTGATGAGATTAAAAAAGTTCAACATTCAATTAACGGTACGAATGTTCAGTTTGTTTAACAATATGATTGTAAGGACAATAAAAGTTAAATTTCCAAAATACATGATCATAACAATTTTGGAAGATAGAATTTATTTATATAAATTTTTTAAAAGTGAAAAGTGTGAAAATAAAATGTATTAAAATACAGAACATTTGAATATTGTATTAAAATATAGTATGGAATAAAAACGTTAGCTCCGTATGGATTTGAAGTTATAAACCATTATTTGTTACAAACATACAAGGTGAGTCGATAACATAATAATGTCAGATTAATACTAAGATTAATGTGTGGGTATGCCCACAATTATCATTAAATGCAATTTATCTCAGTATTTCCTAAAAAAATTATACAAACATAAACTTTCCTTTAAGAAAATCTCAATATTAAAGTCTGGTTTTATACATACATTTATATTACAAGTAAACATACATATATCGTAATGCAATGAATTTATGAGATGAATCACTAGCGATGTAAACGATGTAACGTTCAATTCAGTTGAAATAATTTACCAACAATTCATGGTTATATACTTATGTACATTCATTCAAAGTGATCTTCAATGATTTCTATATTGTCGCTTTTATATATGTATGTGGGCAACGTACTAGAATGTTATGATAAGTTTGAAGATATATGATGTGAAGTTTTTTTTACATAAATTAATTAAGTATTATGATGGATAATGACATTTTAATCGAAAAAGTTCGGGTTTATTAAAGGATGTGTGATATGTCCAAAAAGGAGTACTCTTTTACCTCAAAAAAGTATTATAAATGATAAATGTATCCTCCATCCTTAAGCTTGATGTTTTCATCAATAATTTTAGTACTTATCGTTGTCCTTGTATTATCCATTTTTCGTTTTTGTTATATTGTTCGAATATTGATGTAAATGTGTGAACGTTATATAGGTATTTCTGGTAACCACTTCATGCTGATCGCATTCATGAACTTATAAAATGTGTTTCGTTGGAAATTATGATCAGTCATGAGAAAAAACTCATTTAGGTACATAAAAACAAGTTTATTTTTGAAATTCTCATTTATGACTTATGAAATTATTCATTATAAAATTGATGTATACATACATATAAAGGGTGTTACGAAAAATGTGGACTATATTTCAAGGGGTGAAAGTAGAGATAATTTTCAATCGAAAATGCCATATTACATTTTTCCCGCTTAAGGCTGGCTTTCGTTCTTGTTCTCAAATTTTTTGCTGCTGCCGTGATTTTTGACCTAAGATCTAACAGATTACGTTGTGTTTTCGTAAGTTTTTTTTACAATAACTTTTGACCCAGATGGCCTAGAACCATGAACCTGGAATTGTTGAAAAGGTAATCGATCAGAGAAATTATTTTGTGAAACCGAATCATACCTTCATCTGCGTAATAAAGCATTTTTTTTTCTCAACAAAGAAAGGAGTTATATATTTTAAAAATGGGCGTCGTAGTCGTGAAGAAGTAATAACTCAAAAACGAGTGCCATTACAGCTAAACGGTAAAAAGATTTTGAAAGGTGAACTCTTTAGCGATATAATAAGTGCTTAAACATTATTCTAGGGCTGTTAGATGTTTGCATATAACAATTTCTAGACAGGAAAACATGGTGAAAATAAAAAAAACACAAAACTTTCAAATTCTCATAAACAAAACCGAAATGGGAAAAATGTAATATGTCATTTTCGACTGGAAATTATCTCTACTTTTACCCCTTGAAATATACTTCACGTTTTTCGGAACACCCTGTATACATTTGTATGTTTATATAGTCTATTTGTTTTAACGAAAAAAGACTTGTAAAATAAGATTCCAAAATCTACTGCCAGTTCGAAAAATCTACTGCGATTTTAGAAGACGTTTACTGCACTTTTTATTTAATGGGATCTCAACAATAATGCTGTCAACTCAAGTGTCAAGTGTCAGTTTCAGTTTAGTTTTGTTTTGTGTAGTTTTAGATTTTAATTCGTTTACATTATTTAAATGAAAAAATTTATGAGGCATGTTATTTTGAAAATATTGATTTTAATTATTTAAAACCATGATTTAAATTCGAAAGTAAATTATGATGTAGTGCAGTTGTGATTTTAAACACTTTTGTTTTGTTAATATTTTATTTTGATTGATGCCTGGTCAATAATAATAAAAGTATAAAATAAGAATAAATGGAAACTTCTGGCAGAAAATCGGAACAGGTGAAAATGGCATTAAAATGCCCGTTTTGTAAAACATTTAAAGCTGAATTAAATACGTTAACATACTTATGTTGAATCAAATTAAAATTACAAAATGTAAAAAACGTAATCTGGTTTTAACAAAAATCCATTTTCATATTGCATTTTATTTTCTTTAATTTTCAGATGCCAGATGAATTTTGTAAAAAGTGTCGTGATAAAATCAAATCACATTTACACAAAACATCTGATAAGTGCACAACAAGAAGTCAAGTCAGTTCTGCAAATCGTTCTTTATTAATAATAATACATGTGCAAGATAGTACATCAATGTCAGTTCAAATCAATGAAAGTCAAAGTGCAGTTAGTTCCCAAACAGAACCATTAAAGACAATATTAATATAGAATTCAGAACTAATTTTACATCATCATCTTGACATTAAGGGTACGAACAGCATTGGATACTGAGATTCTATTCTCTCAAGTAAATACAAATTCATTTTTTCAGAGTTTACCACAAGCATAAATGATTGCACTGCATTCACCTAGACTGACTAGAGTGAATCCAGGTTCATTGTGGAATATAAATTCCGTTGATTCTGTTCATGAGATAAAATCTGTAAGTAACGAAATAGTTCAAAGTTGACGGAACAGAAAGTGCATTATTACATTATTTTTACAATATCTTCGTTTCAAGTGCCTGGATCTGATGAGATTAAAAAAGTTCAACATTCAATTAACGGTACGAATGTTCAGTTTGTTTAACAATATGATTGTAAGGACAATAAAAGTTAAATTTCCAAAATACATGATCATAACAATTTTGGAAGATAGAATTTATTTATATAAATTTTTTAAAAGTGAAAAGTGTGAAAATAAAATGTATTAAAATACAGAACATTTGAATATTGTATTAAAATATAGTATGGAATAAAAACGTTAGCTCCGTATGGATTTGAAGTTATAAACCATTATTTGTTACAAACATACAAGGTGAGTCGATAACATAATAATGTCAGATTAATACTAAGATTAATGTGTGGGTATGCCCACAATTATCATTAAATGCAATTTATCTCAGTATTTCCTAAAAAAATTATACAAACATAAACTTTCCTTTAAGAAAATCTCAATATTAAAGTCTGGTTTTATACATACATTTATATTACAAGTAAACATACATATATCGTAATGCAATGAATTTATGAGATGAATCACTAGCGATGTAAACGATGTAACGTTCAATTCAGTTGAAATAATTTACCAACAATTCATGGTTATATACTTATGTACATTCATTCAAAGTGATCTTCAATGATTTCTATATTGTCGCTTTTATATATGTATGTGGGCAACGTACTAGAATGTTATGATAAGTTTGAAGATATATGATGTGAAGTTTTTTTTACATAAATTAATTAAGTATTATGATGGATAATGACATTTTAATCGAAAAAGTTCGGGTTTATTAAAGGATGTGTGATATGTCCAAAAAGGAGTACTCTTTTACCTCAAAAAAGTATTATAAATGATAAATGTATCCTCCATCCTTAAGCTTGATGTTTTCATCAATAATTTTAGTACTTATCGTTGTCCTTGTATTATCCATTTTTCGTTTTTGTTATATTGTTCGAATATTGATGTAAATGTGTGAACGTTATATAGGTATTTCTGGTAACCACTTCATGCTGATCGCATTCATGAACTTATAAAATGTGTTTCGTTGGAAATTATGATCAGTCATGAGAAAAAACTCATTTAGGTACATAAAAACAAGTTTATTTTTGAAATTCTCATTTATGACTTATGAAATTATTCATTATAAAATTGATGTATACATACATATAAAGGGTGTTACGAAAAATGTGGACTATATTTCAAGGGGTGAAAGTAGAGATAATTTTCAATCGAAAATGCCATATTACATTTTTCCCGCTTAAGGCTGGCTTTCGTTCTTGTTCTCAAATTTTTTGCTGCTGCCGTGATTTTTGACCTAAGATCTAACAGATTACGTTGTGTTTTCGTAAGTTTTTTTTACAATAACTTTTGACCCAGATGGCCTAGAACCATGAACCTGGAATTGTTGAAAAGGTAATCGATCAGAGAAATTATTTTGTGAAACCGAATCATACCTTCATCTGCGTAATAAAGCATTTTTTTTTCTCAACAAAGAAAGGAGTTATATATTTTAAAAATGGGCGTCGTAGTCGTGAAGAAGTAATAACTCAAAAACGAGTGCCATTACAGCTAAACGGTAAAAAGATTTTGAAAGGTGAACTCTTTAGCGATATAATAAGTGCTTAAACATTATTCTAGGGCTGTTAGATGTTTGCATATAACAATTTCTAGACAGGAAAACATGGTGAAAATAAAAAAAACACAAAACTTTCAATTTCTTATAAACAAAACCGAAATGGGAAAAATGTAATATGTCATTTTCGACTGGAAATTATCTCTACTTTTACCCCTTGAAATATACTTCACGTTTTTCGGAACACCCTGTATACATTTGTATGTTTATATAGTCTATTTGTTTTAACGAAAAAAGACTTGTAAAATAAGATTCCAAAATCTACTGCCAGTTCGAAAAATCTACTGCGATTTTACAAGACGTTTACTGCACTTTTTATTTAATGGGATCTCAACAATAATGCTGTCAACTCAAGTGTCAAGTGTCAGTTTCAGTTTAGTTTTGTTTTGTGTAGTTTTAGATTTTAATTCGTTTACATTATTTAAATGAAAAAATTTATGAGGCATGTTATTTTGAAAATATTGATTTTAATTATTTAAAACCATGATTTAAATTCGAAAGTAAATTATGATGTAGTGCAGTTGTGATTTTAAACACTTTTGTTTTGTTAATATTTTATTTTGATTGATGCCTGGTCAATAATAATAAAAGTATAAAATAAGAATAAATGGAAACTTCTGGCAGAAAATCGGAACAGGTGAAAATGGCATTAAAATGCCCGTTTTGTAAAACATTTAAAGCTGAATTAAATACGTTAACATACTTATGTTGAATCAAATTAAAATTACAAAATGTAAAAAACGTAATCTGGTTTTAACAAAAATCCATTTTCATATTGCATTTTATTTTCTTTAATTTTCAGATGCCAGATGAATTTTGTAAAAAGTGTCGTGATAAAATCAAATCACATTTACACAAAACATCTGATAAGTGCACAACAAGAAGTCAAGTCACAAATGATTGCACTGCATTCACCTAGACTGACTAGAGTGAATCCAGGTTCATTGTGGAATATAAATTCCGTTGATTCTGTTCATGAGATTAAATCTGTAAGTAACGAAATAGTTCAAAGTTGACGGAACAGAAAGTGCATTATTACATTATTTTTACAATATCTTCGTTTCAAGTGCCTGGATCTGATGAGATTAAAAAAGTTCAACGTTCAATTAACGGTACGAATGTTCAGTTTGTTTAACAATATGATTGTAAGGACAATAAAAGTTAAATTTCCAAAATACATGATCATAACAATTTTGGAAGATAGAATTTATTTATATAAATTTTTTAAAAGTGAAAAGTGTGAAAATAAAATGTATTAAAATACAGAACACTTGAATACTGTATTAAAATATAGTATGGAATAAAAACGTTAGCTCCGTATGGATTTGAAGTTATAAACCATTATTTGTTACAAACATACAAGGTGAGTCGATAACATAATAATGTCAGATTAATACTAAGATTAATGTGTGGGTATGCCCACAATTATCATTAAATGCAATTTATCTCAGTATTTCCTAAAAAAATTATACAAACATAAACTTTCCTTTAAGAAAATCTCAATATTAAAGTCTGGTTTTATACATACATTTATATTACAAGTAAACATACATATATCGTAATGCAATGAATTTATGAGATGAATCACTAGCGATGTAAACGATGTAACGTTCAATTCAGTTGAAATAATTTACTAACAATTCATGGTTATATACTTATGTACATTCATTCAAAGTGATCTTCAATGATTTCTATATTGTCGCTTTTATATATGTATGTGGGCAACGTACTAGAATGTTATGATAAGTTTGAAGATATATGATGTGAAGTTTTTTTTACATAAATTAATTAAGTATTATGATGGATAATGACATTTTAATCGAAAAAGTTCGGGTTTATTAAAGGATGTGTGATATGTCCAAAAAGGAGTACTCTTTTACCTCAAAAAAGTATTATAAATGATAAATGTATCCTCCATCCTTAAGCTTGATGTTTTCATCAATAATTTTAGTACTTATCGTTGTCCTTGTATTATCCATTTTTCGTTTTTGTTATATTGTTCGAATATTGATGTAAATGTGTGAACGTTATATAGGTATTTCTGGTAACCACTTCATGCTGATCGCATTCATGAACTTATAAAATGTGTTTCGTTGGAAATTATGATCAGTCATGAGAAAAAACTCATTTACATAAAAACAAGTTTATTTTTAAAATTCTCATTTATGACTTATGAAATTATTCATTATAAAATTGATGTATACATACATATAAAGGGTGTTACGAAAAATGTGGACTATATTTCAAGGGGTGAAAGTAGAGATAATTTTCAATCGAAAATGCCATATTACATTTTTCCCGCTTAAGGCTGGCTTTCGTTCTTGTTCTCAAATTTTTTGCTGCTGCCGTGATTTTTGACCTAAGATCTAACAGATTACGTTGTGTTTTCGTAAGTTTTTTTTACAATAACTTTTGACCCAGATGGCCTAGAACCATGAACCTGGAATTGTTGAAAAGGTAATCGATCAGAGAAATTATTTTGTGAAACCGAATCATACCTTCATCTGCGTAATAAAGCATTTTTTTTTCTCAACAAAGAAAGGAGTTATATATTTTAAAAATGGGCGTCGTAGTCGTGAAGAAGTAATAACTCAAAAACGAGTGCCATTACAGCTAAACGGTAAAAAGATTTTGAAAGGTGAACTCTTTAGCGATATAATAAGTGCTTAAACATTATTCTAGGGCTGTTAGATGTTTGCATATAACAATTTCTAGACAGGAAAACATGGTGAAAATAAAAAAAAACACAAAACTTTCAATTTCTCATAAACAAAACCGAAACGGGAAAAATGTAATATGTCATTTTCGACTGGAAATTATCTCTACTTTTACCCCTTGAAATATACTTCACGTTTTTCGGAACACCCTGTATACATTTGTATGTTTATATAGTCTATTTGTTTTAACGAAAAAAGACTTGTAAAATAAGATTCCAAAATCTACTGCCAGTTCGAAAAATCTACTGCGATTTTACAAGACGTTTACTGCACTTTTTATTTAATGGGATCTCAACAATAATGCTGTCAACTCAAGTGTCAAGTGTCAGTTTCAGTTTAGTTTTGTTTTGTGTAGTTTTAGATTTTAATTCGTTTACATTATTTAAATGAAAAAATTTATGAGGCATGTTATTTTGAAAATATTGATTTTAATTATTTAAAACCATGATTTAAATTCGAAAGTAAATTATGATGTAGTGCAGTTGTGATTTTAAACACTTTTGTTTTGTTAATATTTTATTTTGATTGATGCCTGGTCAATAATAATAAAAGTATAAAATAAGAATAAATGGAAACTTCTGGCAGAAAATCGGAACAGGTGAAAATGGCATTAAAATGCCCGTTTTGTAAAACATTTAAAGCTGAATTAAATACGTTAACATACTTATGTTGAATCAAATTAAAATTACAAAATGTAAAAAACGTAATCTGGTTTTAACAAAAATCCATTTTCATATTGCATTTTATTTTCTTTAATTTTCAGATGCCAGATGAATTTTGTAAAAAGTGTCGTGATAAAATCAAATCACATTTACACAAAACATCTGATAAGTGCACAACAAGAAGTCAAGTCACAAATGATTGCACTGCATTCACCTAGACTGACTAGAGTGAATCCAGGTTCATTGTGGAATATAAATTCCGTTGATTCTGTTCATGAGATAAAATCTGTAAGTAACGAAATCGTTCAAAGTTGACGGAACAGAAAGTGCATTATTACATTATTTTTACAATATATTCGTTTCAAGTGCCTGGATCTGATGAGATTAAAAAAGTTCAACGTTCAATTAACGGTACGAATGTTCAGTTTGTTTAACAATATGATTGTAAGGACAATAAAAGTTAAATTTCCAAAATACATGATCATAACAATTTTGGAAGATAGAATTTATTTATATAAATTTTTTAAAAGTGAAAAGTGTGAAAATAAAATGTATTAAAATACAGAACATTTGAATACTGTATTAAAATATAGTATGGAATAAAAACGTTAGCTCCGTATGGATTTGAAGTTATAAACCATTATTTGTTACAAACATACAAGGTGAGTCGATAACATAATAATGTCAGATTAATACTAAGATTAATGTGTGGGTATGCCCACAATTATCATTAAATGCAATTTATCTCAGTATTTCCTAAAAAAATTATACAAACATAAACTTTCCTTTAAGAAAATCTCAATATTAAAGTCTGGTTTTATACATACATTTATATTACAAGTAAACATACATATATCGTAATGCAATGAATTTATGAGATGAATCACTAGCGATGTAAACGATGTAACGTTCAATTCAGTTGAAATAATTTACTAACAATTCATGGTTATATACTTATGTACATTCATTCAAAGTGATCTTCAATGATTTCTATATTGTCGCTTTTATATATGTATGTGGGCAACGTACTAGAATGTTATGATAAGTTTGAAGATATATGATGTGAAGTTTTTTTTACATAAATTAATTAAGTATTATGATGGATAATGACATTTTAATCGAAAAAGTTCGGGTTTATTAAAGGATGTGTGATATGTCCAAAAAGGAGTACTCTTTTACCTCAAAAAAGTATTATAAATGATAAATGTATCCTCCATCCTTAAGCTTGATGTTTTCATCAATAATTTTAGTACTTATCGTTGTCCTTGTATTATCCATTTTTCGTTTTTGTTATATTGTTCGAATATTGATGTAAATGTGTGAACGTTATATAGGTATTTCTGGTAACCACTTCATGCTGATCGCATTCATGAACTTATAAAATGTGTTTCGTTGGAAATTATGATCAGTCATGAGAAAAAACTCATTTACATAAAAACAAGTTTATTTTTAAAATTCTCATTTATGACTTATGAAATTATTCATTATAAAATTGATGTATACATACATATAAAGGGTGTTACGAAAAATGTGGACTATATTTCAAGGGGTGAAAGTAGAGATAATTTTCAGTCGAAAATGCCATATTACATTTTTCCCGCTTAAGGCTGGCTTTCGTTCTTGTTCTCAAATTTTTTGCTGCTGCCGTGATTTTTGACCTAAGATCTAACAGATTACGTTGTGTTTTCGTACGTTTTTTTTACAATAACTTTTGACCCAGATGGCCTAGAACCATGAACCTGGAATTGTTGAAAAGGTAATCGATCAGAGAAATTATTTTGTGAAACCGAATCATACCTTCATCTGCGTAATAAAGCATTTTTTTTTCTCAACAAAGAAAGGAGTTATATATTTTAAAAATGGGCGTCGTAGTCGTGAAGAAGTAATAACTCAAAAACGAGTGCCATTACAGCTAAACGGTAAAAAGATTTTGAAAGGTGAACTCTTTAGCGATATAATAAGTGCTTAAACATTATTCTAGGGCTGTTAGATGTTTGCATATAACAATTTCTAGACAGGAAAACATGGTGAAAATAAAAAAAACACAAAACTTTCAATTTCTCATAAACAAAACCGAAACGGGAAAAATGTAATATGGCATTTTCGACTGGAAATTATCTCTACTTTTACCCCTTGAAATATACTTCACGTTTTTCGGAACACCCTGTATACATTTGTATGTTTATATAGTCTATTTGTTTTAACGAAAAAAGACTTGTAAAATAAGATTCCAAAATCTACTGCCAGTTCGAAAAATCTACTGCGATTTTACAAGACGTTTACTGCACTTTTTATTTAATGGGATCTCAACAATAATGCTGTCAACTCAAGTGTCAAGTGTCAGTTTCAGTTTAGTTTTGTTTTGTGTAGTTTTAGATTTTAATTCGTTTACATTATTTAAATGAAAAAATTTATGAGGCATGTTATTTTGAAAATATTGATTTTAATTATTTAAAACCATGATTTAAATTCGAAAGTAAATTATGATGTAGTGCAGTTGTGATTTTAAACACTTTTGTTTTGTTAATATTTTATTTTGATTGATGCCTGGTCAATAATAATAAAAGTATAAAATAAGAATAAATGGAAACTTCTGGCAGAAAATCGGAACAGGTGAAAATGGCATTAAAATGCCCGTTTTGTAAAACATTTAAAGCTGAATTAAATACGTTAACATACTTATGTTGAATCAAATTAAAATTACAAAATGTAAAAAACGTAATCTGGTTTTAACAAAAATCCATTTTCATATTGCATTTTATTTTCTTTAATTTTCAGATGCCAGATGAATTTTGTAAAAAGTGTCGTGATAAAATCAAATCACATTTACACAAAACATCTGATAAGTGCACAACAAGAAGTCAAGTCACAAATGATTGCACTGCATTCACCTAGACTGACTAGAGTGAATCCAGGTTCATTGTGGAATATAAATTCCGTTGATTCTGTTCATGAGATAAAATCTGTAAGTAACGAAATCGTTCAAAGTTGACGGAACAGAAAGTGCATTATTACATTATTTTTACAATATATTCGTTTCAAGTGCCTGGATCTGATGAGATTAAAAAAGTTCAACGTTCAATTAACGGTACGAATGTTCAGTTTGTTTAACAATATGATTGTAAGGACAATAAAAGTTAAATTTCCAAAATACATGATCATAACAATTTTGGAAGATAGAATTTATTTATATAAATTTTTTAAAAGTGAAAAGTGTGAAAATAAAATGTATTAAAATACAGAACATTTGAATACTGTATTAAAATATAGTATGGAATAAAAACGTTAGCTCCGTATGGATTTGAAGTTATAAACCATTATTTGTTACAAACATACAAGGTGAGTCGATAACATAATAATGTCAGATTAATACTAAGATTAATGTGTGGGTATGCCCACAATTATCATTAAATGCAATTTATCTCAGTATTTCCTAAAAAAATTATACAAACATAAACTTTCCTTTAAGAAAATCTCAATATTAAAGTCTGGTTTTATACATACATTTATATTACAAGTAAACATACATATATCGTAATGCAATGAATTTATGAGATGAATCACTAGCGATGTAAACGATGTAACGTTCAATTCAGTTGAAATAATTTACTAACAATTCATGGTTATATACTTATGTACATTCATTCAAAGTGATCTTCAATGATTTCTATATTGTCGCTTTTATATATGTATGTGGGCAACGTACTAGAATGTTATGATAAGTTTGAAGATATATGATGTGAAGTTTTTTTTACATAAATTAATTAAGTATTATGATGGATAATGACATTTTAATCGAAAAAGTTCGGGTTTATTAAAGGATGTGTGATATGTCCAAAAAGGAGTACTCTTTTACCTCAAAAAAGTATTATAAATGATAAATGTATCCTCCATCCTTAAGCTTGATGTTTTCATCAATAATTTTAGTACTTATCGTTGTCCTTGTATTATCCATTTTTCGTTTTTGTTATATTGTTCGAATATTGATGTAAATGTGTGAACGTTATATAGGTATTTCTGGTAACCACTTCATGCTGATCGCATTCATGAACTTATAAAATGTGTTTCGTTGGAAATTATGATCAGTCATGAGAAAAAACTCATTTAGGTACATAAAAACAAGTTTATTTTTGAAATTCTCATTTATGACTTATGAAATTATTCATTATAAAATTGATGTATACATACATATAAAGGGTGTTACGAAAAATGTGGACTATATTTCAAGGGGTGAAAGTAGAGATAATTTTCAATCGAAAATGCCATATTACATTTTTCCCGCTTAAGGCTGGCTTTCGTTCTTGTTCTCAAATTTTTTGCTGCTGCCGTGATTTTTGACCTAAGATCTAACAGATTACGTTGTGTTTTCGTAAGTTTTTTTTACAATAACTTTTGACCCAGATGGCCTAGAACAATGAACCTGGAATTGTTGAAAAGGTAATCGATCAGAGAAATTATTTTTTGAAATCGAATCATACCTTTATCTGCGTAATAAAGCATTTTTTTTTCTCAACAAAGAAAGGAGTTATATATTTTAAAAATGGGCGTCGTAGTCGTGAAGAAGTAATAACTCAAAAACGAGTGCCATTACAGCTAAACGGTAAAAAGATTTTGAGAGGTGAACTTTTTAGCGATATAATAAGTGCTTAAACATTATTCTAGGGCTGTTAGATGTTTGGATATAACAATTTCTAGACAGGAAAACATGGTGAAAATAAAAAAAACACAAACCTTTCAATTTCTCATAAACAACACCGAAACGGGAAAAATGTAATATGGCATTTTCGACTAGAAATTATCTCTACATTTTTCCCTTGAAATATACTTCACGTTTTTCGGAACACCCTGTATACATTTGTATGTTTATATAGTCTATTTGTTTTAACGAAAAAAGACTTGTAAAATAAGATTCCAAAATCTACTGCCAGTTCGAAAAATCTACTGCGATTTTAGAAGACGTTTACTGCACTTTTTATTTAATGGGATCTCAACAATAATGCTGTCAACTCAAGTGTCAAGTGTCAGTTTCAGTTTAGTTTTGTTTTGTGTAGTTTTAGATTTTAATTCGTTTACATTATTTAAATGAAAAAATTTATGAGGCATGTTATTTTGAAAATATTGATTTTAATTATTTAAAACCATGATTTAAATTCGAAAGTAAATTATGATGTAGTGCAGTTGTGATTTTAAACACTTTTGTTTTGTTAATATTTTATTTTGATTGATGCCTGGTCAATAATAATAAAAGTATAAAATAAGAATAAATGGAAACTTCTGGCAGAAAATCGGAACAGGTGAAAATGGCATTAAAATGCCCGTTTTGTAAAACATTTAAAGCTGAATTAAATACGTTAACATACTTATGTTGAATCAAATTAAAATTACAAAATGTAAAAAACGTAATCTGGTTTTAACAAAAATCCATTTTCATATTGCATTTTATTTTCTTTAATTTTCAGATGCCAGATGAATTTTGTAAAAAGTGTCGTGATAAAATCAAATCACATTTACACAAAACATCTGATAAGTGCACAACAAGAAGTCAAGTCAGTTCTGCAAATCGTTCTTTATTAATAATAATACATGTGCAAGATAGTACATCAATGTCAGTTCAAATCAATGAAAGTCAAAGTGCAGTTAGTTCCCAAACAGAACCATTAAAGACAATATTAATATAGAATTCAGAACTAATTTTACATCATCATCTTGACATTAAGGGTACGAACAGCATTGGATACTGAGATTCTATTCTCTCAAGTAAATACAAATTCATTTTTTCAGAGTTTACCACAAGCATAAATGATTGCACTGCATTCACCTAGACTGACTAGAGTGAATCCAGGTTCATTGTGGAATATAAATTCCGTTGATTCTGTTCATGAGATAAAATCTGTAAGTAACGAAATAGTTCAAAGTTGACGGAACAGAAAGTGCATTATTACATTATTTTTACAATATCTTCGTTTCAAGTGCCTGGATCTGATGAGATTAAAAAAGTTCAACATTCAATTAACGGTACGAATGTTCAGTTTGTTTAACAATATGATTGTAAGGACAATAAAAGTTAAATTTCCAAAATACATGATCATAACAATTTTGGAAGATAGAATTTATTTATATAAATTTTTTAAAAGTGAAAAGTGTGAAAATAAAATGTATTAAAATACAGAACATTTGAATATTGTATTAAAATATAGTATGGAATAAAAACGTTAGCTCCGTATGGATTTGAAGTTATAAACCATTATTTGTTACAAACATACAAGGTGAGTCGATAACATAATAATGTCAGATTAATACTAAGATTAATGTGTGGGTATGCCCACAATTATCATTAAATGCAATTTATCTCAGTATTTCCTAAAAAAATTATACAAACATAAACTTTCCTTTAAGAAAATCTCAATATTAAAGTCTGGTTTTATACATACATTTATATTACAAGTAAACATACATATATCGTAATGCAATGAATTTATGAGATGAATCACTAGCGATGTAAACGATGTAACGTTCAATTCAGTTGAAATAATTTACCAACAATTCATGGTTATATACTTATGTACATTCATTCAAAGTGATCTTCAATGATTTCTATATTGTCGCTTTTATATATGTATGTGGGCAACGTACTAGAATGTTATGATAAGTTTGAAGATATATGATGTGAAGTTTTTTTTACATAAATTAATTAAGTATTATGATGGATAATGACATTTTAATCGAAAAAGTTCGGGTTTATTAAAGGATGTGTGATATGTCCAAAAAGGAGTACTCTTTTACCTCAAAAAAGTATTATAAATGATAAATGTATCCTCCATCCTTAAGCTTGATGTTTTCATCAATAATTTTAGTACTTATCGTTGTCCTTGTATTATCCATTTTTCGTTTTTGTTATATTGTTCGAATATTGATGTAAATGTGTGAACGTTATATAGGTATTTCTGGTAACCACTTCATGCTGATCGCATTCATGAACTTATAAAATGTGTTTCGTTGGAAATTATGATCAGTCATGAGAAAAAACTCATTTAGGTACATAAAAACAAGTTTATTTTTGAAATTCTCATTTATGACTTATGAAATTATTCATTATAAAATTGATGTATACATACATATAAAGGGTGTTACGAAAAATGTGGACTATATTTCAAGGGGTGAAAGTAGAGATAATTTTCAATCGAAAATGCCATATTACATTTTTCCCGCTTAAGGCTGGCTTTCGTTCTTGTTCTCAAATTTTTTGCTGCTGCCGTGATTTTTGACCTAAGATCTAACAGATTACGTTGTGTTTTCGTAAGTTTTTTTTACAATAACTTTTGACCCAGATGGCCTAGAACCATGAACCTGGAATTGTTGAAAAGGTAATCGATCAGAGAAATTATTTTGTGAAACCGAATCATACCTTCATCTGCGTAATAAAGCATTTTTTTTTCTCAACAAAGAAAGGAGTTATATATTTTAAAAATGGGCGTCGTAGTCGTGAAGAAGTAATAACTCAAAAACGAGTGCCATTACAGCTAAACGGTAAAAAGATTTTGAAAGGTGAACTCTTTAGCGATATAATAAGTGCTTAAACATTATTCTAGGGCTGTTAGATGTTTGCATATAACAATTTCTAGACAGGAAAACATGGTGAAAATAAAAAAAACACAAAACTTTCAAATTCTCATAAACAAAACCGAAATGGGAAAAATGTAATATGTCATTTTCGACTGGAAATTATCTCTACTTTTACCCCTTGAAATATACTTCACGTTTTTCGGAACACCCTGTATACATTTGTATGTTTATATAGTCTATTTGTTTTAACGAAAAAAGACTTGTAAAATAAGATTCCAAAATCTACTGCCAGTTCGAAAAATCTACTGCGATTTTAGAAGACGTTTACTGCACTTTTTATTTAATGGGATCTCAACAATAATGCTGTCAACTCAAGTGTCAAGTGTCAGTTTCAGTTTAGTTTTGTTTTGTGTAGTTTTAGATTTTAATTCGTTTACATTATTTAAATGAAAAAATTTATGAGGCATGTTATTTTGAAAATATTGATTTTAATTATTTAAAACCATGATTTAAATTCGAAAGTAAATTATGATGTAGTGCAGTTGTGATTTTAAACACTTTTGTTTTGTTAATATTTTATTTTGATTGATGCCTGGTCAATAATAATAAAAGTATAAAATAAGAATAAATGGAAACTTCTGGCAGAAAATCGGAACAGGTGAAAATGGCATTAAAATGCCCGTTTTGTAAAACATTTAAAGCTGAATTAAATACGTTAACATACTTATGTTGAATCAAATTAAAATTACAAAATGTAAAAAACGTAATCTGGTTTTAACAAAAATCCATTTTCATATTGCATTTTATTTTCTTTAATTTTCAGATGCCAGATGAATTTTGTAAAAAGTGTCGTGATAAAATCAAATCACATTTACACAAAACATCTGATAAGTGCACAACAAGAAGTCAAGTCACAAATGATTGCACTGCATTCACCTAGACTGACTAGAGTGAATCCAGGTTCATTGTGGAATATAAATTCCGTTGATTCTGTTCATGAGATTAAATCTGTAAGTAACGAAATAGTTCAAAGTTGACGGAACAGAAAGTGCATTATTACATTATTTTTACAATATCTTCGTTTCAAGTGCCTGGATCTGATGAGATTAAAAAAGTTCAACGTTCAATTAACGGTACGAATGTTCAGTTTGTTTAACAATATGATTGTAAGGACAATAAAAGTTAAATTTCCAAAATACATGATCATAACAATTTTGGAAGATAGAATTTATTTATATAAATTTTTTAAAAGTGAAAAGTGTGAAAATAAAATGTATTAAAATACAGAACACTTGAATACTGTATTAAAATATAGTATGGAATAAAAACGTTAGCTCCGTATGGATTTGAAGTTATAAACCATTATTTGTTACAAACATACAAGGTGAGTCGATAACATAATAATGTCAGATTAATACTAAGATTAATGTGTGGGTATGCCCACAATTATCATTAAATGCAATTTATCTCAGTATTTCCTAAAAAAATTATACAAACATAAACTTTCCTTTAAGAAAATCTCAATATTAAAGTCTGGTTTTATACATACATTTATATTACAAGTAAACATACATATATCGTAATGCAATGAATTTATGAGATGAATCACTAGCGATGTAAACGATGTAACGTTCAATTCAGTTGAAATAATTTACTAACAATTCATGGTTATATACTTATGTACATTCATTCAAAGTGATCTTCAATGATTTCTATATTGTCGCTTTTATATATGTATGTGGGCAACGTACTAGAATGTTATGATAAGTTTGAAGATATATGATGTGAAGTTTTTTTTACATAAATTAATTAAGTATTATGATGGATAATGACATTTTAATCGAAAAAGTTCGGGTTTATTAAAGGATGTGTGATATGTCCAAAAAGGAGTACTCTTTTACCTCAAAAAAGTATTATAAATGATAAATGTATCCTCCATCCTTAAGCTTGATGTTTTCATCAATAATTTTAGTACTTATCGTTGTCCTTGTATTATCCATTTTTCGTTTTTGTTATATTGTTCGAATATTGATGTAAATGTGTGAACGTTATATAGGTATTTCTGGTAACCACTTCATGCTGATCGCATTCATGAACTTATAAAATGTGTTTCGTTGGAAATTATGATCAGTCATGAGAAAAAACTCATTTACATAAAAACAAGTTTATTTTTAAAATTCTCATTTATGACTTATGAAATTATTCATTATAAAATTGATGTATACATACATATAAAGGGTGTTACGAAAAATGTGGACTATATTTCAAGGGGTGAAAGTAGAGATAATTTTCAATCGAAAATGCCATATTACATTTTTCCCGCTTAAGGCTGGCTTTCGTTCTTGTTCTCAAATTTTTTGCTGCTGCCGTGATTTTTGACCTAAGATCTAACAGATTACGTTGTGTTTTCGTACGTTTTTTTTTACAATAACTTTTGACCCAGATGGCCTAGAACCATGAACCTGGAATTGTTGAAAAGGTAATCGATCAGAGAAATTATTTTGTGAAACCGAATCATACCTTCATCTGCGTAATAAAGCATTTTTTTTTCTCAACAAAGAAAGGAGTTATATATTTTAAAAATGGGCGTCGTAGTCGTGAAGAAGTAATAACTCAAAAACGAGTGCCATTACAGCTAAACGGTAAAAAGATTTTGAAAGGTGAACTCTTTAGCGATATAATAAGTGCTTAAACATTATTCTAGGGCTGTTAGATGTTTGCATATAACAATTTCTAGACAGGAAAACATGGTGAAAATAAAAAAAACACAAAACTTTCAATTTCTCATAAACAAAACCGAAACGGGAAAAATGTAATATGGCATTTTCGACTGGAAATTATCTCTACATTTTTCCCTTGAAATATACTTCACGTTTTTCGGAACACCCTGTATACATTTGTATGTTTATATAGTCTATTTGTTTTAACGAAAAAAGACTTGTAAAATAAGATTCCAAAATCTACTGCCAGTTCGAAAAATCTACTGCGATTTTAGAAGACGTTTACTGCACTTTTTATTTAATGGGATCTCAACAATAATGCTGTCAACTCAAGTGTCAAGTGTCAGTTTCAGTTTAGTTTTGTTTTGTGTAGTTTTAGATTTTAATTCGTTTACATTATTTAAATGAAAAAATTTATGAGGCATGTTATTTTGAAAATATTGATTTTAATTATTTAAAACCATGATTTAAATTCGAAAGTAAATTATGATGTAGTGCAGTTGTGATTTTAAACACTTTTGTTTTGTTAATATTTTATTTTGATTGATGCCTGGTCAATAATAATAAAAGTATAAAATAAGAATAAATGGAAACTTCTGGCAGAAAATCGGAACAGGTGAAAATGGCATTAAAATGCCCGTTTTGTAAAACATTTAAAGCTGAATTAAATACGTTAACATACTTATGTTGAATCAAATTAAAATTACAAAATGTAAAAAACGTAATCTGGTTTTAACAAAAATCCATTTTCATATTGCATTTTATTTTCTTTAATTTTCAGATGCCAGATGAATTTTGTAAAAAGTGTCGTGATAAAATCAAATCACATTTACACAAAACATCTGATAAGTGCACAACAAGAAGTCAAGTCAGTTCTGCAAATCGTTCTTTATTAATAATAATACATGTGCAAGATAGTACATCAATGTCAGTTCAAATCAATGAAAGTCAAAGTGCAGTTAGTTCCCAAACAGAACCATTAAAGACAATATTAATATAGAATTCAGAACTAATTTTACATCATCATCTTGACATTAAGGGTACGAACAGCATTGGATACTGAGATTCTATTCTCTCAAGTAAATACAAATTCATTTTTTCAGAGTTTACCACAAGCATAAATGATTGCACTGCATTCACCTAGACTGACTAGAGTGAATCCAGGTTCATTGTGGAATATAAATTCCGTTGATTCTGTTCATGAGATAAAATCTGTAAGTAACGAAATAGTTCAAAGTTGACGGAACAGAAAGTGCATTATTACATTATTTTTACAATATCTTCGTTTCAAGTGCCTGGATCTGATGAGATTAAAAAAGTTCAACATTCAATTAACGGTACGAATGTTCAGTTTGTTTAACAATATGATTGTAAGGACAATAAAAGTTAAATTTCCAAAATACATGATCATAACAATTTTGGAAGATAGAATTTATTTATATAAATTTTTTAAAAGTGAAAAGTGTGAAAATAAAATGTATTAAAATACAGAACATTTGAATATTGTATTAAAATATAGTATGGAATAAAAACGTTAGCTCCGTATGGATTTGAAGTTATAAACCATTATTTGTTACAAACATACAAGGTGAGTCGATAACATAATAATGTCAGATTAATACTAAGATTAATGTGTGGGTATGCCCACAATTATCATTAAATGCAATTTATCTCAGTATTTCCTAAAAAAATTATACAAACATAAACTTTCCTTTAAGAAAATCTCAATATTAAAGTCTGGTTTTATACATACATTTATATTACAAGTAAACATACATATATCGTAATGCAATGAATTTATGAGATGAATCACTAGCGATGTAAACGATGTAACGTTCAATTCAGTTGAAATAATTTACCAACAATTCATGGTTATATACTTATGTACATTCATTCAAAGTGATCTTCAATGATTTCTATATTGTCGCTTTTATATATGTATGTGGGCAACGTACTAGAATGTTATGATAAGTTTGAAGATATATGATGTGAAGTTTTTTTTACATAAATTAATTAAGTATTATGATGGATAATGACATTTTAATCGAAAAAGTTCGGGTTTATTAAAGGATGTGTGATATGTCCAAAAAGGAGTACTCTTTTACCTCAAAAAAGTATTATAAATGATAAATGTATCCTCCATCCTTAAGCTTGATGTTTTCATCAATAATTTTAGTACTTATCGTTGTCCTTGTATTATCCATTTTTCGTTTTTGTTATATTGTTCGAATATTGATGTAAATGTGTGAACGTTATATAGGTATTTCTGGTAACCACTTCATGCTGATCGCATTCATGAACTTATAAAATGTGTTTCGTTGGAAATTATGATCAGTCATGAGAAAAAACTCATTTAGGTACATAAAAACAAGTTTATTTTTGAAATTCTCATTTATGACTTATGAAATTATTCATTATAAAATTGATGTATACATACATATAAAGGGTGTTACGAAAAATGTGGACTATATTTCAAGGGGTGAAAGTAGAGATAATTTTCAATCGAAAATGCCATATTACATTTTTCCCGCTTAAGGCTGGCTTTCGTTCTTGTTCTCAAATTTTTTGCTGCTGCCGTGATTTTTGACCTAAGATCTAACAGATTACGTTGTGTTTTCGTAAGTTTTTTTTACAATAACTTTTGACCCAGATGGCCTAGAACCATGAACCTGGAATTGTTGAAAAGGTAATCGATCAGAGAAATTATTTTGTGAAACCGAATCATACCTTCATCTGCGTAATAAAGCATTTTTTTTTCTCAACAAAGAAAGGAGTTATATATTTTAAAAATGGGCGTCGTAGTCGTGAAGAAGTAATAACTCAAAAACGAGTGCCATTACAGCTAAACGGTAAAAAGATTTTGAAAGGTGAACTCTTTAGCGATATAATAAGTGCTTAAACATTATTCTAGGGCTGTTAGATGTTTGCATATAACAATTTCTAGACAGGAAAACATGGTGAAAATAAAAAAAACACAAAACTTTCAAATTCTCATAAACAAAACCGAAATGGGAAAAATGTAATATGTCATTTTCGACTGGAAATTATCTCTACTTTTACCCCTTGAAATATACTTCACGTTTTTCGGAACACCCTGTATACATTTGTATGTTTATATAGTCTATTTGTTTTAACGAAAAAAGACTTGTAAAATAAGATTCCAAAATCTACTGCCAGTTCGAAAAATCTACTGCGATTTTAGAAGACGTTTACTGCACTTTTTATTTAATGGGATCTCAACAATAATGCTGTCAACTCAAGTGTCAAGTGTCAGTTTCAGTTTAGTTTTGTTTTGTGTAGTTTTAGATTTTAATTCGTTTACATTATTTAAATGAAAAAATTTATGAGGCATGTTATTTTGAAAATATTGATTTTAATTATTTAAAACCATGATTTAAATTCGAAAGTAAATTATGATGTAGTGCAGTTGTGATTTTAAACACTTTTGTTTTGTTAATATTTTATTTTGATTGATGCCTGGTCAATAATAATAAAAGTATAAAATAAGAATAAATGGAAACTTCTGGCAGAAAATCGGAACAGGTGAAAATGGCATTAAAATGCCCGTTTTGTAAAACATTTAAAGCTGAATTAAATACGTTAACATACTTATGTTGAATCAAATTAAAATTACAAAATGTAAAAAACGTAATCTGGTTTTAACAAAAATCCATTTTCATATTGCATTTTATTTTCTTTAATTTTCAGATGCCAGATGAATTTTGTAAAAAGTGTCGTGATAAAATCAAATCACATTTACACAAAACATCTGATAAGTGCACAACAAGAAGTCAAGTCACAAATGATTGCACTGCATTCACCTAGACTGACTAGAGTGAATCCAGGTTCATTGTGGAATATAAATTCCGTTGATTCTGTTCATGAGATTAAATCTGTAAGTAACGAAATAGTTCAAAGTTGACGGAACAGAAAGTGCATTATTACATTATTTTTACAATATCTTCGTTTCAAGTGCCTGGATCTGATGAGATTAAAAAAGTTCAACGTTCAATTAACGGTACGAATGTTCAGTTTGTTTAACAATATGATTGTAAGGACAATAAAAGTTAAATTTCCAAAATACATGATCATAACAATTTTGGAAGATAGAATTTATTTATATAAATTTTTTAAAAGTGAAAAGTGTGAAAATAAAATGTATTAAAATACAGAACACTTGAATACTGTATTAAAATATAGTATGGAATAAAAACGTTAGCTCCGTATGGATTTGAAGTTATAAACCATTATTTGTTACAAACATACAAGGTGAGTCGATAACATAATAATGTCAGATTAATACTAAGATTAATGTGTGGGTATGCCCACAATTATCATTAAATGCAATTTATCTCAGTATTTCCTAAAAAAATTATACAAACATAAACTTTCCTTTAAGAAAATCTCAATATTAAAGTCTGGTTTTATACATACATTTATATTACAAGTAAACATACATATATCGTAATGCAATGAATTTATGAGATGAATCACTAGCGATGTAAACGATGTAACGTTCAATTCAGTTGAAATAATTTACTAACAATTCATGGTTATATACTTATGTACATTCATTCAAAGTGATCTTCAATGATTTCTATATTGTCGCTTTTATATATGTATGTGGGCAACGTACTAGAATGTTATGATAAGTTTGAAGATATATGATGTGAAGTTTTTTTTACATAAATTAATTAAGTATTATGATGGATAATGACATTTTAATCGAAAAAGTTCGGGTTTATTAAAGGATGTGTGATATGTCCAAAAAGGAGTACTCTTTTACCTCAAAAAAGTATTATAAATGATAAATGTATCCTCCATCCTTAAGCTTGATGTTTTCATCAATAATTTTAGTACTTATCGTTGTCCTTGTATTATCCATTTTTCGTTTTTGTTATATTGTTCGAATATTGATGTAAATGTGTGAACGTTATATAGGTATTTCTGGTAACCACTTCATGCTGATCGCATTCATGAACTTATAAAATGTGTTTCGTTGGAAATTATGATCAGTCATGAGAAAAAACTCATTTACATAAAAACAAGTTTATTTTTAAAATTCTCATTTATGACTTATGAAATTATTCATTATAAAATTGATGTATACATACATATAAAGGGTGTTACGAAAAATGTGGACTATATTTCAAGGGGTGAAAGTAGAGATAATTTTCAATCGAAAATGCCATATTACATTTTTCCCGCTTAAGGCTGGCTTTCGTTCTTGTTCTCAAATTTTTTGCTGCTGCCGTGATTTTTGACCTAAGATCTAACAGATTACGTTGTGTTTTCGTACGTTTTTTTTTACAATAACTTTTGACCCAGATGGCCTAGAACCATGAACCTGGAATTGTTGAAAAGGTAATCGATCAGAGAAATTATTTTGTGAAACCGAATCATACCTTCATCTGCGTAATAAAGCATTTTTTTTTCTCAACAAAGAAAGGAGTTATATATTTTAAAAATGGGCGTCGTAGTCGTGAAGAAGTAATAACTCAAAAACGAGTGCCATTACAGCTAAACGGTAAAAAGATTTTGAAAGGTGAACTCTTTAGCGATATAATAAGTGCTTAAACATTATTCTAGGGCTGTTAGATGTTTGCATATAACAATTTCTAGACAGGAAAACATGGTGAAAATAAAAAAAACACAAAACTTTCAATTTCTCATAAACAAAACCGAAACGGGAAAAATGTAATATGGCATTTTCGACTGGAAATTATCTCTACTTTTACCCCTTGAAATATACTTCACGTTTTTCGGAACACCCTGTATACATTTGTATGTTTATATAGTCTATTTGTTTTAACGAAAAAAGACTTGTAAAATAAGATTCCAAAATCTACTGCCAGTTCGAAAAATCTACTGCGATTTTAGAAGACGTTTACTGCACTTTTTATTTAATGGGATCTCAACAATAATGCTGTCAACTCAAGTGTCAAGTGTCAGTTTCAGTTTAGTTTTGTTTTGTGTAGTTTTAGATTTTAATTCGTTTACATTATTTAAATGAAAAAATTTATGAGGCATGTTATTTTGAAAATATTGATTTTAATTATTTAAAACCATGATTTAAATTCGAAAGTAAATTATGATGTAGTGCAGTTGTGATTTTAAACACTTTTGTTTTGTTAATATTTTATTTTGATTGATGCCTGGTCAATAATAATAAAAGTATAAAATAAGAATAAATGGAAACTTCTGGCAGAAAATCGGAACAGGTGAAAATGGCATTAAAATGCCCGTTTTGTAAAACATTTAAAGCTGAATTAAATACGTTAACATACTTATGTTGAATCAAATTAAAATTACAAAATGTAAAAAACGTAATCTGGTTTTAACAAAAATCCATTTTCATATTGCATTTTATTTTCTTTAATTTTCAGATGCCAGATGAATTTTGTAAAAAGTGTCGTGATAAAATCAAATCACATTTACACAAAACATCTGATAAGTGCACAACAAGAAGTCAAGTCACAAATGATTGCACTGCATTCACCTAGACTGACTAGAGTGAATCCAGGTTCATTGTGGAATATAAATTCCGTTGATTCTGTTCATGAGATAAAATCTGTAAGTAACGAAATCGTTCAAAGTTGACGGAACAGAAAGTGCATTATTACATTATTTTTACAATATATTCGTTTCAAGTGCCTGGATCTGATGAGATTAAAAAAGTTCAACGTTCAATTAACGGTACGAATGTTCAGTTTGTTTAACAATATGATTGTAAGGACAATAAAAGTTAAATTTCCAAAATACATGATCATAACAATTTTGGAAGATAGAATTTATTTATATAAATTTTTTAAAAGTGAAAAGTGTGAAAATAAAATGTATTAAAATACAGAACATTTGAATACTGTATTAAAATATAGTATGGAATAAAAACGTTAGCTCCGTATGGATTTGAAGTTATAAACCATTATTTGTTACAAACATACAAGGTGAGTCGATAACATAATAATGTCAGATTAATACTAAGATTAATGTGTGGGTATGCCCACAATTATCATTAAATGCAATTTATCTCAGTATTTCCTAAAAAAATTATACAAACATAAACTTTCCTTTAAGAAAATCTCAATATTAAAGTCTGGTTTTATACATACATTTATATTACAAGTAAACATACATATATCGTAATGCAATGAATTTATGAGATGAATCACTAGCGATGTAAACGATGTAACGTTCAATTCAGTTGAAATAATTTACTAACAATTCATGGTTATATACTTATGTACATTCATTCAAAGTGATCTTCAATGATTTCTATATTGTCGCTTTTATATATGTATGTGGGCAACGTACTAGAATGTTATGATAAGTTTGAAGATATATGATGTGAAGTTTTTTTTACATAAATTAATTAAGTATTAGGATGGATAATGACATTTTAATCGAAAAAGTTCGGGTTTATTAAAGGATGTGTGATATGTCCAAAAAGGAGTACTCTTTTACCTCAAAAAAGTATTATAAATGATAAATGTATCCTCCATCCTTAAGCTTGATGTTTTCATCAATAATTTTAGTACTTATCGTTGTCCTTGTATTATCCATTTTTCGTTTTTGTTATATTGTTCGAATATTGATGTAAATGTGTGAACGTTATATAGGTATTTCTGGTAACCACTTCATGCTGATCGCATTCATGAACTTATAAAATGTGTTTCGTTGGAAATTATGATCAGTCATGAGAAAAAACTCATTTACATAAAAACAAGTTTATTTTTAAAATTCTCATTTATGACTTATGAAATTATTCATTATAAAATTGATGTATACATACATATAAAGGGTGTTACGAAAAATGTGGACTATATTTCAAGGGGTGAAAGTAGAGATAATTTTCAGTCGAAAATGCCATATTACATTTTTCCCGCTTAAGGCTGGCTTTCGTTCTTGTTCTCAAATTTTTTGCTGCTGCCGTGATTTTTGACCTAAGATCTAACAGATTACGTTGTGTTTTCGTACGTTTTTTTTACAATAACTTTTGACCCAGATGGCCTAGAACCATGAACCTGGAATTGTTGAAAAGGTAATCGATCAGAGAAATTATTTTGTGAAACCGAATCATACCTTCATCTGCGTAATAAAGCATTTTTTTTTCTCAACAAAGAAAGGAGTTATATATTTTAAAAATGGGCGTCGTAGTCGTGAAGAAGTAATAACTCAAAAACGAGTGCCATTACAGCTAAACGGTAAAAAGATTTTGAAAGGTGAACTCTTTAGCGATATAATAAGTGCTTAAACATTATTCTAGGGCTGTTAGATGTTTGCATATAACAATTTCTAGACAGGAAAACATGGTGAAAATAAAAAAAACACAAAACTTTCAATTTCTCATAAACAAAACCGAAACGGGAAAAATGTAATATGGCATTTTCGACTGGAAATTATCTCTACTTTTACCCCTTGAAATATACTTCACGTTTTTCGGAACACCCTGTATACATTTGTATGTTTATATAGTCTATTTGTTTTAACGAAAAAAGACTTGTAAAATAAGATTCCAAAATCTACTGCCAGTTCGAAAAATCTACTGCGATTTTACAAGACGTTTACTGCACTTTTTATTTAATGGGATCTCAACAATAATGCTGTCAACTCAAGTGTCAAGTGTCAGTTTCAGTTTAGTTTTGTTTTGTGTAGTTTTAGATTTTAATTCGTTTACATTATTTAAATGAAAAAATTTATGAGGCATGTTATTTTGAAAATATTGATTTTAATTATTTAAAACCATGATTTAAATTCGAAAGTAAATTATGATGTAGTGCAGTTGTGATTTTAAACACTTTTGTTTTGTTAATATTTTATTTTGATTGATGCCTGGTCAATAATAATAAAAGTATAAAATAAGAATAAATGGAAACTTCTGGCAGAAAATCGGAACAGGTGAAAATGGCATTAAAATGCCCGTTTTGTAAAACATTTAAAGCTGAATTAAATACGTTAACATACTTATGTTGAATCAAATTAAAATTACAAAATGTAAAAAACGTAATCTGGTTTTAACAAAAATCCATTTTCATATTGCATTTTATTTTCTTTAATTTTCAGATGCCAGATGAATTTTGTAAAAAGTGTCGTGATAAAATCAAATCACATTTACACAAAACATCTGATAAGTGCACAACAAGAAGTCAAGTCACAAATGATTGCACTGCATTCACCTAGACTGACTAGAGTGAATCCAGGTTCATTGTGGAATATAAATTCCGTTGATTCTGTTCATGAGATAAAATCTGTAAGTAACGAAATCGTTCAAAGTTGACGGAACAGAAAGTGCATTATTACATTATTTTTACAATATATTCGTTTCAAGTGCCTGGATCTGATGAGATTAAAAAAGTTCAACGTTCAATTAACGGTACGAATGTTCAGTTTGTTTAACAATATGATTGTAAGGACAATAAAAGTTAAATTTCCAAAATACATGATCATAACAATTTTGGAAGATAGAATTTATTTATATAAATTTTTTAAAAGTGAAAAGTGTGAAAATAAAATGTATTAAAATACAGAACATTTGAATACTGTATTAAAATATAGTATGGAATAAAAACGTTAGCTCCGTATGGATTTGAAGTTATAAACCATTATTTGTTACAAACATACAAGGTGAGTCGATAACATAATAATGTCAGATTAATACTAAGATTAATGTGTGGGTATGCCCACAATTATCATTAAATGCAATTTATCTCAGTATTTCCTAAAAAAATTATACAAACATAAACTTTCCTTTAAGAAAATCTCAATATTAAAGTCTGGTTTTATACATACATTTATATTACAAGTAAACATACATATATCGTAATGCAATGAATTTATGAGATGAATCACTAGCGATGTAAACGATGTAACGTTCAATTCAGTTGAAATAATTTACTAACAATTCATGGTTATATACTTATGTACATTCATTCAAAGTGATCTTCAATGATTTCTATATTGTCGCTTTTATATATGTATGTGGGCAACGTACTAGAATGTTATGATAAGTTTGAAGATATATGATGTGAAGTTTTTTTTACATAAATTAATTAAGTATTATGATGGATAATGACATTTTAATCGAAAAAGTTCGGGTTTATTAAAGGATGTGTGATATGTCCAAAAAGGAGTACTCTTTTACCTCAAAAAAGTATTATAAATGATAAATGTATCCTCCATCCTTAAGCTTGATGTTTTCATCAATAATTTTAGTACTTATCGTTGTCCTTGTATTATCCATTTTTCGTTTTTGTTATATTGTTCGAATATTGATGTAAATGTGTGAACGTTATATAGGTATTTCTGGTAACCACTTCATGCTGATCGCATTCATGAACTTATAAAATGTGTTTCGTTGGAAATTATGATCAGTCATGAGAAAAAACTCATTTAGGTACATAAAAACAAGTTTATTTTTGAAATTCTCATTTATGACTTATGAAATTATTCATTATAAAATTGATGTATACATACATATAAAGGGTGTTACGAAAAATGTGGACTATATTTCAAGGGGTGAAAGTAGAGATAATTTTCAATCGAAAATGCCATATTACATTTTTCCCGCTTAAGGCTGGCTTTCGTTCTTGTTCTCAAATTTTTTGCTGCTGCCGTGATTTTTGACCTAAGATCTAACAGATTACGTTGTGTTTTCGTAAGTTTTTTTTACAATAACTTTTGACCCAGATGGCCTAGAACAATGAACCTGGAATTGTTGAAAAGGTAATCGATCAGAGAAATTATTTTTTGAAATCGAATCATACCTTTATCTGCGTAATAAAGCATTTTTTTTTCTCAACAAAGAAAGGAGTTATATATTTTAAAAATGGGCGTCGTAGTCGTGAAGAAGTAATAACTCAAAAACGAGTGCCATTACAGCTAAACGGTAAAAAGATTTTGAGAGGTGAACTTTTTAGCGATATAATAAGTGCTTAAACATTATTCTAGGGCTGTTAGATGTTTGGATATAACAATTTCTAGACAGGAAAACATGGTGAAAATAAAAAAAACACAAACCTTTCAATTTCTCATAAACAACACCGAAACGGGAAAAATGTAATATGGCATTTTCGACTAGAAATTATCTCTACATTTTTCCCTTGAAATATACTTCACGTTTTTCGGAACACCCTGTATACATTTGTATGTTTATATAGTCTATTTGTTTTAACGAAAAAAGACTTGTAAAATAAGATTCCAAAATCTACTGCCAGTTCGAAAAATCTACTGCGATTTTAGAAGACGTTTACTGCACTTTTTATTTAATGGGATCTCAACAATAATGCTGTCAACTCAAGTGTCAAGTGTCAGTTTCAGTTTAGTTTTGTTTTGTGTAGTTTTAGATTTTAATTCGTTTACATTATTTAAATGAAAAAATTTATGAGGCATGTTATTTTGAAAATATTGATTTTAATTATTTAAAACCATGATTTAAATTCGAAAGTAAATTATGATGTAGTGCAGTTGTGATTTTAAACACTTTTGTTTTGTTAATATTTTATTTTGATTGATGCCTGGTCAATAATAATAAAAGTATAAAATAAGAATAAATGGAAACTTCTGGCAGAAAATCGGAACAGGTGAAAATGGCATTAAAATGCCCGTTTTGTAAAACATTTAAAGCTGAATTAAATACGTTAACATACTTATGTTGAATCAAATTAAAATTACAAAATGTAAAAAACGTAATCTGGTTTTAACAAAAATCCATTTTCATATTGCATTTTATTTTCTTTAATTTTCAGATGCCAGATGAATTTTGTAAAAAGTGTCGTGATAAAATCAAATCACATTTACACAAAACATCTGATAAGTGCACAACAAGAAGTCAAGTCAGTTCTGCAAATCGTTCTTTATTAATAATAATACATGTGCAAGATAGTACATCAATGTCAGTTCAAATCAATGAAAGTCAAAGTGCAGTTAGTTCCCAAACAGAACCATTAAAGACAATATTAATATAGAATTCAGAACTAATTTTACATCATCATCTTGACATTAAGGGTACGAACAGCATTGGATACTGAGATTCTATTCTCTCAAGTAAATACAAATTCATTTTTTCAGAGTTTACCACAAGCATAAATGATTGCACTGCATTCACCTAGACTGACTAGAGTGAATCCAGGTTCATTGTGGAATATAAATTCCGTTGATTCTGTTCATGAGATAAAATCTGTAAGTAACGAAATAGTTCAAAGTTGACGGAACAGAAAGTGCATTATTACATTATTTTTACAATATCTTCGTTTCAAGTGCCTGGATCTGATGAGATTAAAAAAGTTCAACATTCAATTAACGGTACGAATGTTCAGTTTGTTTAACAATATGATTGTAAGGACAATAAAAGTTAAATTTCCAAAATACATGATCATAACAATTTTGGAAGATAGAATTTATTTATATAAATTTTTTAAAAGTGAAAAGTGTGAAAATAAAATGTATTAAAATACAGAACATTTGAATATTGTATTAAAATATAGTATGGAATAAAAACGTTAGCTCCGTATGGATTTGAAGTTATAAACCATTATTTGTTACAAACATACAAGGTGAGTCGATAACATAATAATGTCAGATTAATACTAAGATTAATGTGTGGGTATGCCCACAATTATCATTAAATGCAATTTATCTCAGTATTTCCTAAAAAAATTATACAAACATAAACTTTCCTTTAAGAAAATCTCAATATTAAAGTCTGGTTTTATACATACATTTATATTACAAGTAAACATACATATATCGTAATGCAATGAATTTATGAGATGAATCACTAGCGATGTAAACGATGTAACGTTCAATTCAGTTGAAATAATTTACTAACAATTCATGGTTATATACTTATGTACATTCATTCAAAGTGATCTTCAATGATTTCTATATTGTCGCTTTTATATATGTATGTGGGCAACGTACTAGAATGTTATGATAAGTTTGAAGATATATGATGTGAAGTTTTTTTTACATAAATTAATTAAGTATTATGATGGATAATGACATTTTAATCGAAAAAGTTCGGGTTTATTAAAGGATGTGTGATATGTCCAAAAAGGAGTACTCTTTTACCTCAAAAAAGTATTATAAATGATAAATGTATCCTCCATCCTTAAGCTTGATGTTTTCATCAATAATTTTAGTACTTATCGTTGTCCTTGTATTATCCATTTTTCGTTTTTGTTATATTGTTCGAATATTGATGTAAATGTGTGAACGTTATATAGGTATTTCTGGTAACCACTTCATGCTGATCGCATTCATGAACTTATAAAATGTGTTTCGTTGGAAATTATGATCAGTCATGAGAAAAAACTCATTTACATAAAAACAAGTTTATTTTTAAAATTCTCATTTATGACTTATGAAATTATTCATTATAAAATTGATGTATACATACATATAAAGGGTGTTACGAAAAATGTGGACTATATTTCAAGGGGTGAAAGTAGAGATAATTTTCAGTCGAAAATGCCATATTACATTTTTCCCGCTTAAGGCTGGCTTTCGTTCTTGTTCTCAAATTTTTTGCTGCTGCCGTGATTTTTGACCTAAGATCTAACAGATTACGTTGTGTTTTCGTAAGTTTTTTTTACAATAACTTTTGACCCAGATGGCCTAGAACCATGAACCTGGAATTGTTGAAAAGGTAATCGATCAGAGAAATTATTTTGTGAAACCGAATCATACCTTCATCTGCGTAATAAAGCATTTTTTTTTCTCAACAAAGAAAGGAGTTATATATTTTAAAAATGGGCGTCGTAGTCGTGAAGAAGTAATAACTCAAAAACGAGTGCCATTACAGCTAAACGGTAAAAAGATTTTGAAAGGTGAACTCTTTAGCGATATAATAAGTGCTTAAACATTATTCTAGGGCTGTTAGATGTTTGCATATAACAATTTCTAGACAGGAAAACATGGTGAAAATAAAAAAAACACAAAACTTTCAAATTCTCATAAACAAAACCGAAATGGGAAAAATGTAATATGTCATTTTCGACTGGAAATTATCTCTACTTTTACCCCTTGAAATATACTTCACGTTTTTCGGAACACCCTGTATACATTTGTATGTTTATATAGTCTATTTGTTTTAACGAAAAAAGACTTGTAAAATAAGATTCCAAAATCTACTGCCAGTTCGAAAAATCTACTGCGATTTTAGAAGACGTTTACTGCACTTTTTATTTAATGGGATCTCAACAATAATGCTGTCAACTCAAGTGTCAAGTGTCAGTTTCAGTTTAGTTTTGTTTTGTGTAGTTTTAGATTTTAATTCGTTTACATTATTTAAATGAAAAAATTTATGAGGCATGTTATTTTGAAAATATTGATTTTAATTATTTAAAACCATGATTTAAATTCGAAAGTAAATTATGATGTAGTGCAGTTGTGATTTTAAACACTTTTGTTTTGTTAATATTTTATTTTGATTGATGCCTGGTCAATAATAATAAAAGTATAAAATAAGAATAAATGGAAACTTCTGGCAGAAAATCGGAACAGGTGAAAATGGCATTAAAATGCCCGTTTTGTAAAACATTTAAAGCTGAATTAAATACGTTAACATACTTATGTTGAATCAAATTAAAATTACAAAATGTAAAAAACGTAATCTGGTTTTAACAAAAATCCATTTTCATATTGCATTTTATTTTCTTTAATTTTCAGATGCCAGATGAATTTTGTAAAAAGTGTCGTGATAAAATCAAATCACATTTACACAAAACATCTGATAAGTGCACAACAAGAAGTCAAGTCACAAATGATTGCACTGCATTCACCTAGACTGACTAGAGTGAATCCAGGTTCATTGTGGAATATAAATTCCGTTGATTCTGTTCATGAGATAAAATCTGTAAGTAACGAAATCGTTCAAAGTTGACGGAACAGAAAGTGCATTATTACATTATTTTTACAATATATTCGTTTCAAGTGCCTGGATCTGATGAGATTAAAAAAGTTCAACGTTCAATTAACGGTACGAATGTTCAGTTTGTTTAACAATATGATTGTAAGGACAATAAAAGTTAAATTTCCAAAATACATGATCATAACAATTTTGGAAGATAGAATTTATTTATATAAATTTTTTAAAAGTGAAAAGTGTGAAAATAAAATGTATTAAAATACAGAACACTTGAATACTGTATTAAAATATAGTATGGAATAAAAACGTTAGCTCCGTATGGATTTGAAGTTATAAACCATTATTTGTTACAAACATACAAGGTGAGTCGATAACATAATAATGTCAGATTAATACTAAGATTAATGTGTGGGTATGCCCACAATTATCATTAAATGCAATTTATCTCAGTATTTCCTAAAAAAATTATACAAACATAAACTTTCCTTTAAGAAAATCTCAATATTAAAGTCTGGTTTTATACATACATTTATATTACAAGTAAACATACATATATCGTAATGCAATGAATTTATGAGATGAATCACTAGCGATGTAAACGATGTAACGTTCAATTCAGTTGAAATAATTTACTAACAATTCATGGTTATATACTTATGTACATTCATTCAAAGTGATCTTCAATGATTTCTATATTGTCGCTTTTATATATGTATGTGGGCAACGTACTAGAATGTTATGATAAGTTTGAAGATATATGATGTGAAGTTTTTTTTACATAAATTAATTAAGTATTATGATGGATAATGACATTTTAATCGAAAAAGTTCGGGTTTATTAAAGGATGTGTGATATGTCCAAAAAGGAGTACTCTTTTACCTCAAAAAAGTATTATAAATGATAAATGTATCCTCCATCCTTAAGCTTGATGTTTTCATCAATAATTTTAGTACTTATCGTTGTCCTTGTATTATCCATTTTTCGTTTTTGTTATATTGTTCGAATATTGATGTAAATGTGTGAACGTTATATAGGTATTTCTGGTAACCACTTCATGCTGATCGCATTCATGAACTTATAAAATGTGTTTCGTTGGAAATTATGATCAGTCATGAGAAAAAACTCATTTACATAAAAACAAGTTTATTTTTAAAATTCTCATTTATGACTTATGAAATTATTCATTATAAAATTGATGTATACATACATATAAAGGGTGTTACGAAAAATGTGGACTATATTTCAAGGGGTGAAAGTAGAGATAATTTTCAATCGAAAATGCCATATTACATTTTTCCCGCTTAAGGCTGGCTTTCGTTCTTGTTCTCAAATTTTTTGCTGCTGCCGTGATTTTTGACCTAAGATCTAACAGATTACGTTGTGTTTTCGTACGTTTTTTTTTACAATAACTTTTGACCCAGATGGCCTAGAACCATGAACCTGGAATTGTTGAAAAGGTAATCGATCAGAGAAATTATTTTGTGAAACCGAATCATACCTTCATCTGCGTAATAAAGCATTTTTTTTTCTCAACAAAGAAAGGAGTTATATATTTTAAAAATGGGCGTCGTAGTCGTGAAGAAGTAATAACTCAAAAACGAGTGCCATTACAGCTAAACGGTAAAAAGATTTTGAAAGGTGAACTCTTTAGCGATATAATAAGTGCTTAAACATTATTCTAGGGCTGTTAGATGTTTGCATATAACAATTTCTAGACAGGAAAACATGGTGAAAATAAAAAAAACACAAAACTTTCAATTTCTCATAAACAAAACCGAAACGGGAAAAATGTAATATGGCATTTTCGACTGGAAATTATCTCTACTTTTACCCCTTGAAATATACTTCACGTTTTTCGGAACACCCTGTATACATTTGTATGTTTATATAGTCTATTTGTTTTAACGAAAAAAGACTTGTAAAATAAGATTCCAAAATCTACTGCCAGTTCGAAAAATCTACTGCGATTTTACAAGACGTTTACTGCACTTTTTATTTAATGGGATCTCAACAATAATGCTGTCAACTCAAGTGTCAAGTGTCAGTTTCAGTTTAGTTTTGTTTTGTGTAGTTTTAGATTTTAATTCGTTTAAATTATTTAAATGAAAAAATTTATGAGGCATGTTATTTTGAAAATATTGATTTTAATTATTTAAAACCATGATTTAAATTCGAAAGTAAATTATGATGTAGTGCAGTTGTGATTTTAAACACTTTTGTTTTGTTAATATTTTATTTTGATTGATGCCTGGTCAATAATAATAAAAGTATAAAATAAGAATAAATGGAAACTTCTGGCAGAAAATCGGAACAGGTGAAAATGGCATTAAAATGCCCGTTTTGTAAAACATTTAAAGCTGAATTAAATACGTTAACATACTTATGTTGAATCAAATTAAAATTACAAAATGTAAAAAACGTAATCTGGTTTTAACAAAAATCCATTTTCATATTGCATTTTATTTTCTTTAATTTTCAGATGCCAGATGAATTTTGTAAAAAGTGTCGTGATAAAATCAAATCACATTTACACAAAACATCTGATAAGTGCACAACAAGAAGTCAAGTCACAAATGATTGCACTGCATTCACCTAGACTGACTAGAGTGAATCCAGGTTCATTGTGGAATATAAATTCCGTTGATTCTGTTCATGAGATAAAATCTGTAAGTAACGAAATCGTTCAAAGTTGACGGAACAGAAAGTGCATTATTACATTATTTTTACAATATATTCGTTTCAAGTGCCTGGATCTGATGAGATTAAAAAAGTTCAACGTTCAATTAACGGTACGAATGTTCAGTTTGTTTAACAATATGATTGTAAGGACAATAAAAGTTAAATTTCCAAAATACATGATCATAACAATTTTGGAAGATAGAATTTATTTATATAAATTTTTTAAAAGTGAAAAGTGTGAAAATAAAATGTATTAAAATACAGAACATTTGAATACTGTATTAAAATATAGTATGGAATAAAAACGTTAGCTCCGTATGGATTTGAAGTTATAAACCATTATTTGTTACAAACATACAAGGTGAGTCGATAACATAATAATGTCAGATTAATACTAAGATTAATGTGTGGGTATGCCCACAATTATCATTAAATGCAATTTATCTCAGTATTTCCTAAAAAAATTATACAAACATAAACTTTCCTTTAAGAAAATCTCAATATTAAAGTCTGGTTTTATACATACATTTATATTACAAGTAAACATACATATATCGTAATGCAATGAATTTATGAGATGAATCACTAGCGATGTAAACGATGTAACGTTCAATTCAGTTGAAATAATTTACTAACAATTCATGGTTATATACTTATGTACATTCATTCAAAGTGATCTTCAATGATTTCTATATTGTCGCTTTTATATATGTATGTGGGCAACGTACTAGAATGTTATGATAAGTTTGAAGATATATGATGTGAAGTTTTTTTTACATAAATTAATTAAGTATTATGATGGATAATGACATTTTAATCGAAAAAGTTCGGGTTTATTAAAGGATGTGTGATATGTCCAAAAAGGAGTACTCTTTTACCTCAAAAAAGTATTATAAATGATAAATGTATCCTCCATCCTTAAGCTTGATGTTTTCATCAATAATTTTAGTACTTATCGTTGTCCTTGTATTATCCATTTTTCGTTTTTGTTATATTGTTCGAATATTGATGTAAATGTGTGAACGTTATATAGGTATTTCTGGTAACCACTTCATGCTGATCGCATTCATGAACTTATAAAATGTGTTTCGTTGGAAATTATGATCAGTCATGAGAAAAAACTCATTTACATAAAAACAAGTTTATTTTTAAAATTCTCATTTATGACTTATGAAATTATTCATTATAAAATTGATGTATACATACATATAAAGGGTGTTACGAAAAATGTGGACTATATTTCAAGGGGTGAAAGTAGAGATAATTTTCAATCGAAAATGCCATATTACATTTTTCCCGCTTAAGGCTGGCTTTCGTTCTTGTTCTCAAATTTTTTGCTGCTGCCGTGATTTTTGACCTAAGATCTAACAGATTACGTTGTGTTTTCGTACGTTTTTTTTTACAATAACTTTTGACCCAGATGGCCTAGAACCATGAACCTGGAATTGTTGAAAAGGTAATCGATCAGAGAAATTATTTTGTAAAACCGAATCATACCTTCATCTGCGTAATAAAGCATTTTTTTTTCTCAACAAAGAAAGGAGTTATATATTTTAAAAATGGGCGTCGTAGTCGTGAAGAAGTAATAACTCAAAAACGAGTGCCATTACAGCTAAACGGTAAAAAGATTTTGAAAGGTGAACTCTTTAGCGATATAATAAGTGCTTAAACATTATTCTAGGGCTGTTAGATGTTTGCATATAACAATTTCTAGACAGGAAAACATGGTGAAAATAAAAAAAACACAAAACTTTCAATTTCTCATAAACAAAACCGAAACGGGAAAAATGTAATATGGCATTTTCGACTGGAAATTATCTCTACTTTTACCCCTTGAAATATACTTCACGTTTTTCGGAACACCCTGTATACATTTGTATGTTTATATAGTCTATTTGTTTTAACGAAAAAAGACTTGTAAAATAAGATTCCAAAATCTACTGCCAGTTCGAAAAATCTACTGCGATTTTACAAGACGTTTACTGCACTTTTTATTTAATGGGATCTCAACAATAATGCTGTCAACTCAAGTGTCAAGTGTCAGTTTCAGTTTAGTTTTGTTTTGTGTAGTTTTAGATTTTAATTCGTTTAAATTATTTAAATGAAAAAATTTATGAGGCATGTTATTTTGAAAATATTGATTTTAATTATTTAAAACCATGATTTAAATTCGAAAGTAAATTATGATGTAGTGCAGTTGTGATTTTAAACACTTTTGTTTTGTTAATATTTTATTTTGATTGATGCCTGGTCAATAATAATAAAAGTATAAAATAAGAATAAATGGAAACTTCTGGCAGAAAATCGGAACAGGTGAAAATGGCATTAAAATGCCCGTTTTGTAAAACATTTAAAGCTGAATTAAATACGTTAACATACTTATGTTGAATCAAATTAAAATTACAAAATGTAAAAAACGTAATCTGGTTTTAACAAAAATCCATTTTCATATTGCATTTTATTTTCTTTAATTTTCAGATGCCAGATGAATTTTGTAAAAAGTGTCGTGATAAAATCAAATCACATTTACACAAAACATCTGATAAGTGCACAACAAGAAGTCAAGTCACAAATGATTGCACTGCATTCACCTAGACTGACTAGAGTGAATCCAGGTTCATTGTGGAATATAAATTCCGTTGATTCTGTTCATGAGATAAAATCTGTAAGTAACGAAATCGTTCAAAGTTGACGGAACAGAAAGTGCATTATTACATTATTTTTACAATATATTCGTTTCAAGTGCCTGGATCTGATGAGATTAAAAAAGTTCAACGTTCAATTAACGGTACGAATGTTCAGTTTGTTTAACAATATGATTGTAAGGACAATAAAAGTTAAATTTCCAAAATACATGATCATAACAATTTTGGAAGATAGAATTTATTTATATAAATTTTTTAAAAGTGAAAAGTGTGAAAATAAAATGTATTAAAATACAGAACATTTGAATACTGTATTAAAATATAGTATGGAATAAAAACGTTAGCTCCGTATGGATTTGAAGTTATAAACCATTATTTGTTACAAACATACAAGGTGAGTCGATAACATAATAATGTCAGATTAATACTAAGATTAATGTGTGGGTATGCCCACAATTATCATTAAATGCAATTTATCTCAGTATTTCCTAAAAAAATTATACAAACATAAACTTTCCTTTAAGAAAATCTCAATATTAAAGTCTGGTTTTATACATACATTTATATTACAAGTAAACATACATATATCGTAATGCAATGAATTTATGAGATGAATCACTAGCGATGTAAACGATGTAACGTTCAATTCAGTTGAAATAATTTACTAACAATTCATGGTTATATACTTATGTACATTCATTCAAAGTGATCTTCAATGATTTCTATATTGTCGCTTTTATATATGTATGTGGGCAACGTACTAGAATGTTATGATAAGTTTGAAGATATATGATGTGAAGTTTTTTTTGCATAAATTAATTAAGTATTATGATGGATAATGACATTTTAATCGAAAAAGTTCGGGTTTATTAAAGGATGTGTGATATGTCCAAAAAGGAGTACTCTTTTACCTCAAAAAAGTATTATAAATGATAAATGTATCCTCCATCCTTAAGCTTGATGTTTTCATCAATAATTTTAGTACTTATCGTTGTCCTTGTATTATCCATTTTTCGTTTTTGTTATATTGTTCGAATATTGATGTAAATGTGTGAACGTTATATAGGTATTTCTGGTAACCACTTCATGCTGATCGCATTCATGAACTTATAAAATGTGTTTCGTTGGAAATTATGATCAGTCATGAGAAAAAACTCATTTACATAAAAACAAGTTTATTTTTAAAATTCTCATTTATGACTTATGAAATTATTCATTATAAAATTGATGTATACATACATATAAAGGGTGTTACGAAAAATGTGGACTATATTTCAAGGGGTGAAAGTAGAGATAATTTTCAATCGAAAATGCCATATTACATTTTTCCCGCTTAAGGCTGGCTTTCGTTCTTGTTCTCAAATTTTTTGCTGCTGCCGTGATTTTTGACCTAAGATCTAACAGATTACGTTGTGTTTTCGTACGTTTTTTTTACAATAACTTTTGACCCAGATGGCCTAGAACCATGAACCTGGAATTGTTGAAAAGGTAATCGATCAGAGAAATTATTTTGTGAAACCGAATCATACCTTCATCTGCGTAATAAAGCATTTTTTTTTCTCAACAAAGAAAGGAGTTATATATTTTAAAAATGGGCGTCGTAGTCGTGAAGAAGTAATAACTCAAAAACGAGTGCCATTACAGCTAAACGGTAAAAAGATTTTGAAAGGTGAACTCTTTAGCGATATAATAAGTGCTTAAACATTATTCTAGGGCTGTTAGATGTTTGCATATAACAATTTCTAGACAGGAAAACATGGTGAAAATAAAAAAAACACAAAACTTTCAATTTCTCATAAACAAAACCGAAACGGGAAAAATGTAATATGGCATTTTCGACTGGAAATTATCTCTACTTTTACCCCTTGAAATATACTTCACGTTTTTCGGAACACCCTGTATACATTTGTATGTTTATATAGTCTATTTGTTTTAACGAAAAAAGACTTGTAAAATAAGATTCCAAAATCTACTGCCAGTTCGAAAAATCTACTGCGATTTTACAAGACGTTTACTGCACTTTTTATTTAATGGGATCTCAACAATAATGCTGTCAACTCAAGTGTCAAGTGTCAGTTTCAGTTTAGTTTTGTTTTGTGTAGTTTTAGATTTTAATTCGTTTAAATTATTTAAATGAAAAAATTTATGAGGCATGTTATTTTGAAAATATTGATTTTAATTATTTAAAACCATGATTTAAATTCGAAAGTAAATTATGATGTAGTGCAGTTGTGATTTTAAACACTTTTGTTTTGTTAATATTTTATTTTGATTGATGCCTGGTCAATAATAATAAAAGTATAAAATAAGAATAAATGGAAACTTCTGGCAGAAAATCGGAACAGGTGAAAATGGCATTAAAATGCCCGTTTTGTAAAACATTTAAAGCTGAATTAAATACGTTAACATACTTATGTTGAATCAAATTAAAATTACAAAATGTAAAAAACGTAATCTGGTTTTAACAAAAATCCATTTTCATATTGCATTTTATTTTCTTTAATTTTCAGATGCCAGATGAATTTTGTAAAAAGTGTCGTGATAAAATCAAATCACATTTACACAAAACATCTGATAAGTGCACAACAAGAAGTCAAGTCACAAATGATTGCACTGCATTCACCTAGACTGACTAGAGTGAATCCAGGTTCATTGTGGAATATAAATTCCGTTGATTCTGTTCATGAGATAAAATCTGTAAGTAACGAAATCGTTCAAAGTTGACGGAACAGAAAGTGCATTATTACATTATTTTTACAATATATTCGTTTCAAGTGCCTGGATCTGATGAGATTAAAAAAGTTCAACGTTCAATTAACGGTACGAATGTTCAGTTTGTTTAACAATATGATTGTAAGGACAATAAAAGTTAAATTTCCAAAATACATGATCATAACAATTTTGGAAGATAGAATTTATTTATATAAATTTTTTAAAAGTGAAAAGTGTGAAAATAAAATGTATTAAAATACAGAACATTTGAATACTGTATTAAAATATAGTATGGAATAAAAACGTTAGCTCCGTATGGATTTGAAGTTATAAACCATTATTTGTTACAAACATACAAGGTGAGTCGATAACATAATAATGTCAGATTAATACTAAGATTAATGTGTGGGTATGCCCACAATTATCATTAAATGCAATTTATCTCAGTATTTCCTAAAAAAATTATACAAACATAAACTTTCCTTTAAGAAAATCTCAATATTAAAGTCTGGTTTTATACATACATTTATATTACAAGTAAACATACATATATCGTAATGCAATGAATTTATGAGATGAATCACTAGCGATGTAAACGATGTAACGTTCAATTCAGTTGAAATAATTTACTAACAATTCATGGTTATATACTTATGTACATTCATTCAAAGTGATCTTCAATGATTTCTATATTGTCGCTTTTATATATGTATGTGGGCAACGTACTAGAATGTTATGATAAGTTTGAAGATATATGATGTGAAGTTTTTTTTACATAAATTAATTAAGTATTATGATGGATAATGACATTTTAATCGAAAAAGTTCGGGTTTATTAAAGGATGTGTGATATGTCCAAAAAGGAGTACTCTTTTACCTCAAAAAAGTATTATAAATGATAAATGTATCCTCCATCCTTAAGCTTGATGTTTTCATCAATAATTTTAGTACTTATCGTTGTCCTTGTATTATCCATTTTTCGTTTTTGTTATATTGTTCGAATATTGATGTAAATGTGTGAACGTTATATAGGTATTTCTGGTAACCACTTCATGCTGATCGCATTCATGAACTTATAAAATGTGTTTCGTTGGAAATTATGATCAGTCATGAGAAAAAACTCATTTACATAAAAACAAGTTTATTTTTAAAATTCTCATTTATGACTTATGAAATTATTCATTATAAAATTGATGTATACATACATATAAAGGGTGTTACGAAAAATGTGGACTATATTTCAAGGGGTGAAAGTAGAGATAATTTTCAATCGAAAATGCCATATTACATTTTTCCCGCTTAAGGCTGGCTTTCGTTCTTGTTCTCAAATTTTTTGCTGCTGCCGTGATTTTTGACCTAAGATCTAACAGATTACGTTGTGTTTTCGTACGTTTTTTTTTACAATAACTTTTGACCCAGATGGCCTAGAACCATGAACCTGGAATTGTTGAAAAGGTAATCGATCAGAGAAATTATTTTGTGAAACCGAATCATACCTTCATCTGCGTAATAAAGCATTTTTTTTTCTCAACAAAGAAAGGAGTTATATATTTTAAAAATGGGCGTCGTAGTCGTGAAGAAGTAATAACTCAAAAACGAGTGCCATTACAGCTAAACGGTAAAAAGATTTTGAAAGGTGAACTCTTTAGCGATATAATAAGTGCTTAAACATTATTCTAGGGCTGTTAGATGTTTGCATATAACAATTTCTAGACAGGAAAACATGGTGAAAATAAAAAAAACACAAAACTTTCAATTTCTCATAAACAAAACCGAAACGGGAAAAATGTAATATGGCATTTTCGACTGGAAATTATCTCTACTTTTACCCCTTGAAATATACTTCACGTTTTTCGGAACACCCTGTATACATTTGTATGTTTATATAGTCTATTTGTTTTAACGAAAAAAGACTTGTAAAATAAGATTCCAAAATCTACTGCCAGTTCGAAAAATCTACTGCGATTTTACAAGACGTTTACTGCACTTTTTATTTAATGGGATCTCAACAATAATGCTGTCAACTCAAGTGTCAAGTGTCAGTTTCAGTTTAGTTTTGTTTTGTGTAGTTTTAGATTTTAATTCGTTTAAATTATTTAAATGAAAAAATTTATGAGGCATGTTATTTTGAAAATATTGATTTTAATTATTTAAAACCATGATTTAAATTCGAAAGTAAATTATGATGTAGTGCAGTTGTGATTTTAAACACTTTTGTTTTGTTAATATTTTATTTTGATTGATGCCTGGTCAATAATAATAAAAGTATAAAATAAGAATAAATGGAAACTTCTGGCAGAAAATCGGAACAGGTGAAAATGGCATTAAAATGCCCGTTTTGTAAAACATTTAAAGCTGAATTAAATACGTTAACATACTTATGTTGAATCAAATTAAAATTACAAAATGTAAAAAACGTAATCTGGTTTTAACAAAAATCCATTTTCATATTGCATTTTATTTTCTTTAATTTTCAGATGCCAGATGAATTTTGTAAAAAGTGTCGTGATAAAATCAAATCACATTTACACAAAACATCTGATAAGTGCACAACAAGAAGTCAAGTCACAAATGATTGCACTGCATTCACCTAGACTGACTAGAGTGAATCCAGGTTCATTGTGGAATATAAATTCCGTTGATTCTGTTCATGAGATAAAATCTGTAAGTAACGAAATCGTTCAAAGTTGACGGAACAGAAAGTGCATTATTACATTATTTTTACAATATATTCGTTTCAAGTGCCTGGATCTGATGAGATTAAAAAAGTTCAACGTTCAATTAACGGTACGAATGTTCAGTTTGTTTAACAATATGATTGTAAGGACAATAAAAGTTAAATTTCCAAAATACATGATCATAACAATTTTGGAAGATAGAATTTATTTATATAAATTTTTTAAAAGTGAAAAGTGTGAAAATAAAATGTATTAAAATACAGAACATTTGAATACTGTATTAAAATATAGTATGGAATAAAAACGTTAGCTCCGTATGGATTTGAAGTTATAAACCATTATTTGTTACAAACATACAAGGTGAGTCGATAACATAATAATGTCAGATTAATACTAAGATTAATGTGTGGGTATGCCCACAATTATCATTAAATGCAATTTATCTCAGTATTTCCTAAAAAAATTATACAAACATAAACTTTCCTTTAAGAAAATCTCAATATTAAAGTCTGGTTTTATACATACATTTATATTACAAGTAAACATACATATATCGTAATGCAATGAATTTATGAGATGAATCACTAGCGATGTAAACGATGTAACGTTCAATTCAGTTGAAATAATTTACTAACAATTCATGGTTATATACTTATGTACATTCATTCAAAGTGATCTTCAATGATTTCTATATTGTCGCTTTTATATATGTATGTGGGCAACGTACTAGAATGTTATGATAAGTTTGAAGATATATGATGTGAAGTTTTTTTTGCATAAATTAATTAAGTATTATGATGGATAATGACATTTTAATCGAAAAAGTTCGGGTTTATTAAAGGATGTGTGATATGTCCAAAAAGGAGTACTCTTTTACCTCAAAAAAGTATTATAAATGATAAATGTATCCTCCATCCTTAAGCTTGATGTTTTCATCAATAATTTTAGTACTTATCGTTGTCCTTGTATTATCCATTTTTCGTTTTTGTTATATTGTTCGAATATTGATGTAAATGTGTGAACGTTATATAGGTATTTCTGGTAACCACTTCATGCTGATCGCATTCATGAACTTATAAAATGTGTTTCGTTGGAAATTATGATCAGTCATGAGAAAAAACTCATTTACATAAAAACAAGTTTATTTTTAAAATTCTCATTTATGACTTATGAAATTATTCATTATAAAATTGATGTATACATACATATAAAGGGTGTTACGAAAAATGTGGACTATATTTCAAGGGGTGAAAGTAGAGATAATTTTCAATCGAAAATGCCATATTACATTTTTCCCGCTTAAGGCTGGCTTTCGTTCTTGTTCTCAAATTTTTTGCTGCTGCCGTGATTTTTGACCTAAGATCTAACAGATTACGTTGTGTTTTCGTACGTTTTTTTTACAATAACTTTTGACCCAGATGGCCTAGAACCATGAACCTGGAATTGTTGAAAAGGTAATCGATCAGAGAAATTATTTTGTGAAACCGAATCATACCTTCATCTGCGTAATAAAGCATTTTTTTTTCTCAACAAAGAAAGGAGTTATATATTTTAAAAATGGGCGTCGTAGTCGTGAAGAAGTAATAACTCAAAAACGAGTGCCATTACAGCTAAACGGTAAAAAGATTTTGAAAGGTGAACTCTTTAGCGATATAATAAGTGCTTAAACATTATTCTAGGGCTGTTAGATGTTTGCATATAACAATTTCTAGACAGGAAAACATGGTGAAAATAAAAAAAACACAAAACTTTCAATTTCTCATAAACAAAACCGAAACGGGAAAAATGTAATATGGCATTTTCGACTGGAAATTATCTCTACTTTTACCCCTTGAAATATACTTCACGTTTTTCGGAACACCCTGTATACATTTGTATGTTTATATAGTCTATTTGTTTTAACGAAAAAAGACTTGTAAAATAAGATTCCAAAATCTACTGCCAGTTCGAAAAATCTACTGCGATTTTACAAGACGTTTACTGCACTTTTTATTTAATGGGATCTCAACAATAATGCTGTCAACTCAAGTGTCAAGTGTCAGTTTCAGTTTAGTTTTGTTTTGTGTAGTTTTAGATTTTAATTCGTTTAAATTATTTAAATGAAAAAATTTATGAGGCATGTTATTTTGAAAATATTGATTTTAATTATTTAAAACCATGATTTAAATTCGAAAGTAAATTATGATGTAGTGCAGTTGTGATTTTAAACACTTTTGTTTTGTTAATATTTTATTTTGATTGATGCCTGGTCAATAATAATAAAAGTATAAAATAAGAATAAATGGAAACTTCTGGCAGAAAATCGGAACAGGTGAAAATGGCATTAAAATGCCCGTTTTGTAAAACATTTAAAGCTGAATTAAATACGTTAACATACTTATGTTGAATCAAATTAAAATTACAAAATGTAAAAAACGTAATCTGGTTTTAACAAAAATCCATTTTCATATTGCATTTTATTTTCTTTAATTTTCAGATGCCAGATGAATTTTGTAAAAAGTGTCGTGATAAAATCAAATCACATTTACACAAAACATCTGATAAGTGCACAACAAGAAGTCAAGTCACAAATGATTGCACTGCATTCACCTAGACTGACTAGAGTGAATCCAGGTTCATTGTGGAATATAAATTCCGTTGATTCTGTTCATGAGATAAAATCTGTAAGTAACGAAATCGTTCAAAGTTGACGGAACAGAAAGTGCATTATTACATTATTTTTACAATATATTCGTTTCAAGTGCCTGGATCTGATGAGATTAAAAAAGTTCAACGTTCAATTAACGGTACGAATGTTCAGTTTGTTTAACAATATGATTGTAAGGACAATAAAAGTTAAATTTCCAAAATACATGATCATAACAATTTTGGAAGATAGAATTTATTTATATAAATTTTTTAAAAGTGAAAAGTGTGAAAATAAAATGTATTAAAATACAGAACATTTGAATACTGTATTAAAATATAGTATGGAATAAAAACGTTAGCTCCGTATGGATTTGAAGTTATAAACCATTATTTGTTACAAACATACAAGGTGAGTCGATAACATAATAATGTCAGATTAATACTAAGATTAATGTGTGGGTATGCCCACAATTATCATTAAATGCAATTTATCTCAGTATTTCCTAAAAAAATTATACAAACATAAACTTTCCTTTAAGAAAATCTCAATATTAAAGTCTGGTTTTATACATACATTTATATTACAAGTAAACATACATATATCGTAATGCAATGAATTTATGAGATGAATCACTAGCGATGTAAACGATGTAACGTTCAATTCAGTTGAAATAATTTACTAACAATTCATGGTTATATACTTATGTACATTCATTCAAAGTGATCTTCAATGATTTCTATATTGTCGCTTTTATATATGTATGTGGGCAACGTACTAGAATGTTATGATAAGTTTGAAGATATATGATGTGAAGTTTTTTTTACATAAATTAATTAAGTATTATGATGGATAATGACATTTTAATCGAAAAAGTTCGGGTTTATTAAAGGATGTGTGATATGTCCAAAAAGGAGTACTCTTTTACCTCAAAAAAGTATTATAAATGATAAATGTATCCTCCATCCTTAAGCTTGATGTTTTCATCAATAATTTTAGTACTTATCGTTGTCCTTGTATTATCCATTTTTCGTTTTTGTTATATTGTTCGAATATTGATGTAAATGTGTGAACGTTATATAGGTATTTCTGGTAACCACTTCATGCTGATCGCATTCATGAACTTATAAAATGTGTTTCGTTGGAAATTATGATCAGTAATGAGAAAAAACTCATTTAGGTACATAAAAACAAGTTTATTTTTGAAATTCTCATTTATGACTTATGAAATTATTCATTATAAAATTGATGTATACATACATATAAAGGGTGTTACGAAAAATGTGGACTATATTTCAAGGGGTGAAAGTAGAGATAATTTTCAATCGAAAATGCCATATTACATTTTTCCCGCTTAAGGCTGGCTTTCGTTCTTGTTCTCAAATTTTTTGCTGCTGCCGTGATTTTTGACCTAAGATCTAACAGATTACGTTGTGTTTTCGTAAGTTTTTTTTACAATAACTTTTGACCCAGATGGCCTAGAACAATGAACCTGGAATTGTTGAAAAGGTAATCGATCAGAGAAATTATTTTTTGAAATCGAATCATACCTTTATCTGCGTAATAAAGCATTTTTTTTTCTCAACAAAGAAAGGAGTTATATATTTTAAAAATGGGCGTCGTAGTCGTGAAGAAGTAATAACTCAAAAACGAGTGCCATTACAGCTAAACGGTAAAAAGATTTTGAGAGGTGAACTCTTTAGCGATATAATAAGTGCTTAAACATTATTCTAGGGCTGTTAGATGTTTGGATATAACAATTTCTAGACAGGAAAACATGGTGAAAATAAAAAAAACACAAACCTTTCAATTTCTCATAAACAACACCGAAACGGGAAAAATGTAATATGGCATTTTCGACTAGAAATTATCTCTACATTTTTCCCTTGAAATATACTTCACGTTTTTCGGAACACCCTGTATACATTTGTATGTTTATATAGTCTATTTGTTTTAACGAAAAAAGACTTGTAAAATAAGATTCCAAAATCTACTGCCAGTTCGAAAAATCTACTGCGATTTTAGAAGACGTTTACTGCACTTTTTATTTAATGGGATCTCAACAATAATGCTGTCAACTCAAGTGTCAAGTGTCAGTTTCAGTTTAGTTTTGTTTTGTGTAGTTTTAGATTTTAATTCGTTTACATTATTTAAATGAAAAAATTTATGAGGCATGTTATTTTGAAAATATTGATTTTAATTATTTAAAACCATGATTTAAATTCGAAAGTAAATTATGATGTAGTGCAGTTGTGATTTTAAACACTTTTGTTTTGTTAATATTTTATTTTGATTGATGCCTGGTCAATAATAATAAAAGTATAAAATAAGAATAAATGGAAACTTCTGGCAGAAAATCGGAACAGGTGAAAATGGCATTAAAATGCCCGTTTTGTAAAACATTTAAAGCTGAATTAAATACGTTAACATACTTATGTTGAATCAAATTAAAATTACAAAATGTAAAAAACGTAATCTGGTTTTAACAAAAATCCATTTTCATATTGCATTTTATTTTCTTTAATTTTCAGATGCCAGATGAATTTTGTAAAAAGTGTCGTGATAAAATCAAATCACATTTACACAAAACATCTGATAAGTGCACAACAAGAAGTCAAGTCAGTTCTGCAAATCGTTCTTTATTAATAATAATACATGTGCAAGATAGTACATCAATGTCAGTTCAAATCAATGAAAGTCAAAGTGCAGTTAGTTCCCAAACAGAACCATTAAAGACAATATTAATATAGAATTCAGAATTAATTTTACATCATCATCTTGACATTAAGGGTACGAACAGCATTGGATACTGAGATTCTATTCTCTCAAGTAAATACAAATTCATTTTTTCAGAGTTTACCACAAGCATAAATGATTGCACTGCATTCACCTAGACTGACTAGAGTGAATCCAGGTTCATTGTGGAATATAAATTCCGTTGATTCTGTTCATGAGATAAAATCTGTAAGTAACGAAATAGTTCAAAGTTGACGGAACAGAAAGTGCATTATTACATTATTTTTACAATATCTTCGTTTCAAGTGCCTGGATCTGATGAGATTAAAAAAGTTCAACATTCAATTAACGGTACGAATGTTCAGTTTGTTTAACAATATGATTGTAAGGACAATAAAAGTTAAATTTCCAAAATACATGATCATAACAATTTTGGAAGATAGAATTTATTTATATAAATTTTTTAAAAGTGAAAAGTGTGAAAATAAAATGTATTAAAATACAGAACATTTGAATATTGTATTAAAATATAGTATGGAATAAAAACGTTAGCTCCGTATGGATTTGAAGTTATAAACCATTATTTGTTACAAACATACAAGGTGAGTCGATAACATAATAATGTCAGATTAATACTAAGATTAATGTGTGGGTATGCCCACAATTATCATTAAATGCAATTTATCTCAGTATTTCCTAAAAAAATTATACAAACATAAACTTTCCTTTAAGAAAATCTCAATATTAAAGTCTGGTTTTATACATACATTTATATTACAAGTAAACATACATATATCGTAATGCAATGAATTTATGAGATGAATCACTAGCGATGTAAACGATGTAACGTTCAATTCAGTTGAAATAATTTACCAACAATTCATGGTTATATACTTATGTACATTCATTCAAAGTGATCTTCAATGATTTCTATATTGTCGCTTTTATATATGTATGTGGGCAACGTACTAGAATGTTATGATAAGTTTGAAGATATATGATGTGAAGTTTTTTTTACATAAATTAATTAAGTATTATGATGGATAATGACATTTTAATCGAAAAAGTTCGGGTTTATTAAAGGATGTGTGATATGTCCAAAAAGGAGTACTCTTTTACCTCAAAAAAGTATTATAAATGATAAATGTATCCTCCATCCTTAAGCTTGATGTTTTCATCAATAATTTTAGTACTTATCGTTGTCCTTGTATTATCCATTTTTCGTTTTTGTTATATTGTTCGAATATTGATGTAAATGTGTGAACGTTATATAGGTATTTCTGGTAACCACTTCATGCTGATCGCATTCATGAACTTATAAAATGTGTTTCGTTGGAAATTATGATCAGTCATGAGAAAAAACTCATTTACATAAAAACAAGTTTATTTTTAAAATTCTCATTTATGACTTATGAAATTATTCATTATAAAATTGATGTATACATACATATAAAGGGTGTTACGAAAAATGTGGACTATATTTCAAGGGGTGAAAGTAGAGATAATTTTCAATCGAAAATGCCATATTACATTTTTCCCGCTTAAGGCTGGCTTTCGTTCTTGTTCTCAAATTTTTTGCTGCTGCCGTGATTTTTGACCTAAGATCTAACAGATTACGTTGTGTTTTCGTACGTTTTTTTTACAATAACTTTTGACCCAGATGGCCTAGAACCATGAACCTGGAATTGTTGAAAAGGTAATCGATCAGAGAAATTATTTTGTGAAACCGAATCATACCTTCATCTGCGTAATAAAGCATTTTTTTTTCTCAACAAAGAAAGGAGTTATATATTTTAAAAATGGGCGTCGTAGTCGTGAAGAAGTAATAACTCAAAAACGAGTGCCATTACAGCTAAACGGTAAAAAGATTTTGAAAGGTGAACTCTTTAGCGATATAATAAGTGCTTAAACATTATTCTAGGGCTGTTAGATGTTTGCATATAACAATTTCTAGACAGGAAAACATGGTGAAAATAAAAAAAACACAAAACTTTCAATTTCTTATAAACAAAACCGAAATGGGAAAAATGTAATATGTCATTTTCGACTGGAAATTATCTCTACTTTTACCCCTTGAAATATACTTCACGTTTTTCGGAACACCCTGTATACATTTGTATGTTTATATAGTCTATTTGTTTTAACGAAAAAAGACTTGTAAAATAAGATTCCAAAATCTACTGCCAGTTCGAAAAATCTACTGCGATTTTACAAGACGTTTACTGCACTTTTTATTTAATGGGATCTCAACAATAATGCTGTCAACTCAAGTGTCAAGTGTCAGTTTCAGTTTAGTTTTGTTTTGTGTAGTTTTAGATTTTAATTCGTTTACATTATTTAAATGAAAAAATTTATGAGGCATGTTATTTTGAAAATATTGATTTTAATTATTTAAAACCATGATTTAAATTCGAAAGTAAATTATGATGTAGTGCAGTTGTGATTTTAAACACTTTTGTTTTGTTAATATTTTATTTTGATTGATGCCTGGTCAATAATAATAAAAGTATAAAATAAGAATAAATGGAAACTTCTGGCAGAAAATCGGAACAGGTGAAAATGGCATTAAAATGCCCGTTTTGTAAAACATTTAAAGCTGAATTAAATACGTTAACATACTTATGTTGAATCAAATTAAAATTACAAAATGTAAAAAACGTAATCTGGTTTTAACAAAAATCCATTTTCATATTGCATTTTATTTTCTTTAATTTTCAGATGCCAGATGAATTTTGTAAAAAGTGTCGTGATAAAATCAAATCACATTTACACAAAACATCTGATAAGTGCACAACAAGAAGTCAAGTCACAAATGATTGCACTGCATTCACCTAGACTGACTAGAGTGAATCCAGGTTCATTGTGGAATATAAATTCCGTTGATTCTGTTCATGAGATTAAATCTGTAAGTAACGAAATAGTTCAAAGTTGACGGAACAGAAAGTGCATTATTACATTATTTTTACAATATCTTCGTTTCAAGTGCCTGGATCTGATGAGATTAAAAAAGTTCAACGTTCAATTAACGGTACGAATGTTCAGTTTGTTTAACAATATGATTGTAAGGACAATAAAAGTTAAATTTCCAAAATACATGATCATAACAATTTTGGAAGATAGAATTTATTTATATAAATTTTTTAAAAGTGAAAAGTGTGAAAATAAAATGTATTAAAATACAGAACACTTGAATACTGTATTAAAATATAGTATGGAATAAAAACGTTAGCTCCGTATGGATTTGAAGTTATAAACCATTATTTGTTACAAACATACAAGGTGAGTCGATAACATAATAATGTCAGATTAATACTAAGATTAATGTGTGGGTATGCCCACAATTATCATTAAATGCAATTTATCTCAGTATTTCCTAAAAAAATTATACAAACATAAACTTTCCTTTAAGAAAATCTCAATATTAAAGTCTGGTTTTATACATACATTTATATTACAAGTAAACATACATATATCGTAATGCAATGAATTTATGAGATGAATCACTAGCGATGTAAACGATGTAACGTTCAATTCAGTTGAAATAATTTACTAACAATTCATGGTTATATACTTATGTACATTCATTCAAAGTGATCTTCAATGATTTCTATATTGTCGCTTTTATATATGTATGTGGGCAACGTACTAGAATGTTATGATAAGTTTGAAGATATATGATGTGAAGTTTTTTTTACATAAATTAATTAAGTATTATGATGGATAATGACATTTTAATCGAAAAAGTTCGGGTTTATTAAAGGATGTGTGATATGTCCAAAAAGGAGTACTCTTTTACCTCAAAAAAGTATTATAAATGATAAATGTATCCTCCATCCTTAAGCTTGATGTTTTCATCAATAATTTTAGTACTTATCGTTGTCCTTGTATTATCCATTTTTCGTTTTTGTTATATTGTTCGAATATTGATGTAAATGTGTGAACGTTATATAGGTATTTCTGGTAACCACTTCATGCTGATCGCATTCATGAACTTATAAAATGTGTTTCGTTGGAAATTATGATCAGTCATGAGAAAAAACTCATTTACATAAAAACAAGTTTATTTTTAAAATTCTCATTTATGACTTATGAAATTATTCATTATAAAATTGATGTATACATACATATAAAGGGTGTTACGAAAAATGTGGACTATATTTCAAGGGGTGAAAGTAGAGATAATTTTCAATCGAAAATGCCATATTACATTTTTCCCGCTTAAGGCTGGCTTTCGTTCTTGTTCTCAAATTTTTTGCTGCTGCCGTGATTTTTGACCTAAGATCTAACAGATTACGTTGTGTTTTCGTACGTTTTTTTTTACAATAACTTTTGACCCAGATGGCCTAGAACCATGAACCTGGAATTGTTGAAAAGGTAATCGATCAGAGAAATTATTTTGTGAAACCGAATCATACCTTCATCTGCGTAATAAAGCATTTTTTTTTCTCAACAAAGAAAGGAGTTATATATTTTAAAAATGGGCGTCGTAGTCGTGAAGAAGTAATAACTCAAAAACGAGTGCCATTACAGCTAAACGGTAAAAAGATTTTGAAAGGTGAACTCTTTAGCGATATAATAAGTGCTTAAACATTATTCTAGGGCTGTTAGATGTTTGCATATAACAATTTCTAGACAGGAAAACATGGTGAAAATAAAAAAAACACAAAACTTTCAATTTCACATAAACAAAACCGAAACGGGAAAAATGTAATATGGCATTTTCGACTGGAAATTATCTCTACTTTTACCCCTTGAAATATACTTCACGTTTTTCGGAACACCCTGTATACATTTGTATGTTTATATAGTCTATTTGTTTTAACGAAAAAAGACTTGTAAAATAAGATTCCAAAATCTACTGCCAGTTCGAAAAATCTACTGCGATTTTACAAGACGTTTACTGCACTTTTTATTTAATGGGATCTCAACAATAATGCTGTCAACTCAAGTGTCAAGTGTCAGTTTCAGTTTAGTTTTGTTTTGTGTAGTTTTAGATTTTAATTCGTTTACATTATTTAAATGAAAAAATTTATGAGGCATGTTATTTTGAAAATATTGATTTTAATTATTTAAAACCATGATTTAAATTCGAAAGTAAATTATGATGTAGTGCAGTTGTAATTTTAAACACTTTTGTTTTGTTAATATTTTATTTTGATTGATGCCTGGTCAATAATAATAAAAGTATAAAATAAGAATAAATGGAAACTTCTGGCAGAAAATCGGAACAGGTGAAAATGGCATTAAAATGCCCGTTTTGTAAAACATTTAAAGCTGAATTAAATACGTTAACATACTTATGTTGAATCAAATTAAAATTACAAAATGTAAAAAACGTAATCTGGTTTTAACAAAAATCCATTTTCATATTGCATTTTATTTTCTTTAATTTTCAGATGCCAGATGAATTTTGTAAAAAGTGTCGTGATAAAATCAAATCACATTTACACAAAACATCTGATAAGTGCACAACAAGAAGTCAAGTCACAAATGATTGCACTGCATTCACCTAGACTGACTAGAGTGAATCCAGGTTCATTGTGGAATATAAATTCCGTTGATTCTGTTCATGAGATAAAATCTGTAAGTAACGAAATCGTTCAAAGTTGACGGAACAGAAAGTGCATTATTACATTATTTTTACAATATATTCGTTTCAAGTGCCTGGATCTGATGAGATTAAAAAAGTTCAACGTTCAATTAACGGTACGAATGTTCAGTTTGTTTAACAATATGATTGTAAGGACAATAAAAGTTAAATTTCCAAAATACATGATCATAACAATTTTGGAAGATAGAATTTATTTATATAAATTTTTTAAAAGTGAAAAGTGTGAAAATAAAATGTATTAAAATACAGAACATTTGAATACTGTATTAAAATATAGTATGGAATAAAAACGTTAGCTCCGTATGGATTTGAAGTTATAAACCATTATTTGTTACAAACATACAAGGTGAGTCGATAACATAATAATGTCAGATTAATACTAAGATTAATGTGTGGGTATGCCCACAATTATCATTAAATGCAATTTATCTCAGTATTTCCTAAAAAAATTATACAAACATAAACTTTCCTTTAAGAAAATCTCAATATTAAAGTCTGGTTTTATACATACATTTATATTACAAGTAAACATACATATATCGTAATGCAATGAATTTATGAGATGAATCACTAGCGATGTAAACGATGTAACGTTCAATTCAGTTGAAATAATTTACTAACAATTCATGGTTATATACTTATGTACATTCATTCAAAGTGATCTTCAATGATTTCTATATTGTCGCTTTTATATATGTATGTGGGCAACGTACTAGAATGTTATGATAAGTTTGAAGATATATGATGTGAAGTTTTTTTTACATAAATTAATTAAGTATTATGATGGATAATGACATTTTAATCGAAAAAGTTCGGGTTTATTAAAGGATGTGTGATATGTCCAAAAAGGAGTACTCTTTTACCTCAAAAAAGTATTATAAATGATAAATGTATCCTCCATCCTTAAGCTTGATGTTTTCATCAATAATTTTAGTACTTATCGTTGTCCTTGTATTATCCATTTTTCGTTTTTGTTATATTGTTCGAATATTGATGTAAATGTGTGAACGTTATATAGGTATTTCTGGTAACCACTTCATGCTGATCGCATTCATGAACTTATAAAATGTGTTTCGTTGGAAATTATGATCAGTCATGAGAAAAAACTCATTTACATAAAAACAAGTTTATTTTTAAAATTCTCATTTATGACTTATGAAATTATTCATTATAAAATTGATGTATACATACATATAAAGGGTGTTACGAAAAATGTGGACTATATTTCAAGGGGTGAAAGTAGAGATAATTTTCAATCGAAAATGCCATATTACATTTTTCCCGCTTAAGGCTGGCTTTCGTTCTTGTTCTCAAATTTTTTGCTGCTGCCGTGATTTTTGACCTAAGATCTAACAGATTACGTTGTGTTTTCGTACGTTTTTTTTACAATAACTTTTGACCCAGATGGCCTAGAACCATGAACCTGGAATTGTTGAAAAGGTAATCGATCAGAGAAATTATTTTGTGAAACCGAATCATACCTTCATCTGCGTAATAAAGCATTTTTTTTTCTCAACAAAGAAAGGAGTTATATATTTTAAAAATGGGCGTCGTAGTCGTGAAGAAGTAATAACTCAAAAACGAGTGCCATTACAGCTAAACGGTAAAAAGATTTTGAAAGGTGAACTCTTTAGCGATATAATAAGTGCTTAAACATTATTCTAGGGCTGTTAGATGTTTGCATATAACAATTTCTAGACAGGAAAACATGGTGAAAATAAAAAAAACACAAAACTTTCAATTTCTCATAAACAAAACCGAAACGGGAAAAATGTAATATGGCATTTTCGACTGGAAATTATCTCTACTTTTACCCCTTGAAATATACTTCACGTTTTTCGGAACACCCTGTATACATTTGTATGTTTATATAGTCTATTTGTTTTAACGAAAAAAGACTTGTAAAATAAGATTCCAAAATCTACTGCCAGTTCGAAAAATCTACTGCGATTTTACAAGACGTTTACTGCACTTTTTATTTAATGGGATCTCAACAATAATGCTGTCAACTCAAGTGTCAAGTGTCAGTTTCAGTTTAGTTTTGTTTTGTGTAGTTTTAGATTTTAATTCGTTTAAATTATTTAAATGAAAAAATTTATGAGGCATGTTATTTTGAAAATATTGATTTTAATTATTTAAAACCATGATTTAAATTCGAAAGTAAATTATGATGTAGTGCAGTTGTGATTTTAAACACTTTTGTTTTGTTAATATTTTATTTTGATTGATGCCTGGTCAATAATAATAAAAGTATAAAATAAGAATAAATGGAAACTTCTGGCAGAAAATCGGAACAGGTGAAAATGGCATTAAAATGCCCGTTTTGTAAAACATTTAAAGCTGAATTAAATACGTTAACATACTTATGTTGAATCAAATTAAAATTACAAAATGTAAAAAACGTAATCTGGTTTTAACAAAAATCCATTTTCATATTGCATTTTATTTTCTTTAATTTTCAGATGCCAGATGAATTTTGTAAAAAGTGTCGTGATAAAATCAAATCACATTTACACAAAACATCTGATAAGTGCACAACAAGAAGTCAAGTCAGTTCTGCAAATCGTTCTTTATTAATAATAATACATGTGCAAGATAGTACATCAATGTCAGTTCAAATCAATGAAAGTCAAAGTGCAGTTAGTTCCCAAACAGAACCATTAAAGACAATATTAATATAGAATTCAGAACTAATTTTACATCATCATCTTGACATTAAGGGTACGAACAGCATTGGATACTGAGATTCTATTCTCTCAAGTAAATACAAATTCATTTTTTCAGAGTTTACCACAAGCATAAATGATTGCACTGCATTCACCTAGACTGACTAGAGTGAATCCAGGTTCATTGTGGAATATAAATTCCGTTGATTCTGTTCATGAGATAAAATCTGTAAGTAACGAAATAGTTCAAAGTTGACGGAACAGAAAGTGCATTATTACATTATTTTTACAATATCTTCGTTTCAAGTGCCTGGATCTGATGAGATTAAAAAAGTTCAACATTCAATTAACGGTACGAATGTTCAGTTTGTTTAACAATATGATTGTAAGGACAATAAAAGTTAAATTTCCAAAATACATGATCATAACAATTTTGGAAGATAGAATTTATTTATATAAATTTTTTAAAAGTGAAAAGTGTGAAAATAAAATGTATTAAAATACAGAACATTTGAATATTGTATTAAAATATAGTATGGAATAAAAACGTTAGCTCCGTATGGATTTGAAGTTATAAACCATTATTTGTTACAAACATACAAGGTGAGTCGATAACATAATAATGTCAGATTAATACTAAGATTAATGTGTGGGTATGCCCACAATTATCATTAAATGCAATTTATCTCAGTATTTCCTAAAAAAATTATACAAACATAAACTTTCCTTTAAGAAAATCTCAATATTAAAGTCTGGTTTTATACATACATTTATATTACAAGTAAACATACATATATCGTAATGCAATGAATTTATGAGATGAATCACTAGCGATGTAAACGATGTAACGTTCAATTCAGTTGAAATAATTTACTAACAATTCATGGTTATATACTTATGTACATTCATTCAAAGTGATCTTCAATGATTTCTATATTGTCGCTTTTATATATGTATGTGGGCAACGTACTAGAATGTTATGATAAGTTTGAAGATATATGATGTGAAGTTTTTTTTACATAAATTAATTAAGTATTATGATGGATAATGACATTTTAATCGAAAAAGTTCGGGTTTATTAAAGGATGTGTGATATGTCCAAAAAGGAGTACTCTTTTACCTCAAAAAAGTATTATAAATGATAAATGTATCCTCCATCCTTAAGCTTGATGTTTTCATCAATAATTTTAGTACTTATCGTTGTCCTTGTATTATCCATTTTTCGTTTTTGTTATATTGTTCGAATATTGATGTAAATGTGTGAACGTTATATAGGTATTTCTGGTAACCACTTCATGCTGATCGCATTCATGAACTTATAAAATGTGTTTCGTTGGAAATTATGATCAGTAATGAGAAAAAACTCATTTAGGTACATAAAAACAAGTTTATTTTTGAAATTCTCATTTATGACTTATGAAATTATTCATTATAAAATTGATGTATACATACATATAAAGGGTGTTACGAAAAATGTGGACTATATTTCAAGGGGTGAAAGTAGAGATAATTTTCAATCGAAAATGCCATATTACATTTTTCCCGCTTAAGGCTGGCTTTCGCTCTTGTTCTCAAATTTTTTGCTGCTGCCGTGATTTTTGACCTAAGATCTAACAGATTACGTTGTGTTTTCGTACGTTTTTTTTTACAATAACTTTTGACCCAGATGGCCTAGAACCATGAACCTGGAATTGTTGAAAAGGTAATCGATCAGAGAAATTATTTTGTGAAACCGAATCATACCTTCATCTGCGTAATAAAGCATTTTTTTTTCTCAACAAAGAAAGGAGTTATATATTTTAAAAATGGGCGTCGTAGTCGTGAAGAAGTAATAACTCAAAAACGAGTGCCATTACAGCTAAACGGTAAAAAGATTTTGAAAGGTGAACTCTTTAGCGATATAATAAGTGCTTAAACATTATTCTAGGGCTGTTAGATGTTTGCATATAACAATTTCTAGACAGGAAAACATGGTGAAAATAAAAAAAACACAAAACTTTCAATTTCTCATAAACAAAACCGAAACGGGAAAAATGTAATATGGCATTTTCGACTGGAAATTATCTCTACTTTTACCCCTTGAAATATACTTCACGTTTTTCGGAACACCCTGTATACATTTGTATGTTTATATAGTCTATTTGTTTTAACGAAAAAAGACTTGTAAAATAAGATTCCAAAATCTACTGCCAGTTCGAAAAATCTACTGCGATTTTACAAGACGTTTACTGCACTTTTTATTTAATGGGATCTCAACAATAATGCTGTCAACTCAAGTGTCAAGTGTCAGTTTCAGTTTAGTTTTGTTTTGTGTAGTTTTAGATTTTAATTCGTTTACATTATTTAAATGAAAAAATTTATGAGGCATGTTATTTTGAAAATATTGATTTTAATTATTTAAAACCATGATTTAAATTCGAAAGTAAATTATGATGTAGTGCAGTTGTGATTTTAAACACTTTTGTTTTGTTAATATTTTATTTTGATTGATGCCTGGTCAATAATAATAAAAGTATAAAATAAGAATAAATGGAAACTTCTGGCAGAAAATCGGAACAGGTGAAAATGGCATTAAAATGCCCGTTTTGTAAAACATTTAAAGCTGAATTAAATACGTTAACATACTTATGTTGAATCAAATTAAAATTACAAAATGTAAAAAACGTAATCTGGTTTTAACAAAAATCCATTTTCATATTGCATTTTATTTTCTTTAATTTTCAGATGCCAGATGAATTTTGTAAAAAGTGTCGTGATAAAATCAAATCACATTTACACAAAACATCTGATAAGTGCACAACAAGAAGTCAAGTCACAAATGATTGCACTGCATTCACCTAGACTGACTAGAGTGAATCCAGGTTCATTGTGGAATATAAATTCCGTTGATTCTGTTCATGAGATAAAATCTGTAAGTAACGAAATCGTTCAAAGTTGACGGAACAGAAAGTGCATTATTACATTATTTTTACAATATATTCGTTTCAAGTGCCTGGATCTGATGAGATTAAAAAAGTTCAACGTTCAATTAACGGTACGAATGTTCAGTTTGTTTAACAATATGATTGTAAGGACAATAAAAGTTAAATTTCCAAAATACATGATCATAACAATTTTGGAAGATAGAATTTATTTATATAAATTTTTTAAAAGTGAAAAGTGTGAAAATAAAATGTATTAAAATACAGAACATTTGAATACTGTATTAAAATATAGTATGGAATAAAAACGTTAGCTCCGTATGGATTTGAAGTTATAAACCATTATTTGTTACAAACATACAAGGTGAGTCGATAACATAATAATGTCAGATTAATACTAAGATTAATGTGTGGGTATGCCCACAATTATCATTAAATGCAATTTATCTCAGTATTTCCTAAAAAAATTATACAAACATAAACTTTCCTTTAAGAAAATCTCAATATTAAAGTCTGGTTTTATACATACATTTATATTACAAGTAAACATACATATATCGTAATGCAATGAATTTATGAGATGAATCACTAGCGATGTAAACGATGTAACGTTCAATTCAGTTGAAATAATTTACTAACAATTCATGGTTATATACTTATGTACATTCATTCAAAGTGATCTTCAATGATTTCTATATTGTCGCTTTTATATATGTATGTGGGCAACGTACTAGAATGTTATGATAAGTTTGAAGATATATGATGTGAAGTTTTTTTTACATAAATTAATTAAGTATTATGATGGATAATGACATTTTAATCGAAAAAGTTCGGGTTTATTAAAGGATGTGTGATATGTCCAAAAAGGAGTACTCTTTTACCTCAAAAAAGTATTATAAATGATAAATGTATCCTCCATCCTTAAGCTTGATGTTTTCATCAATAATTTTAGTACTTATCGTTGTCCTTGTATTATCCATTTTTCGTTTTTGTTATATTGTTCGAATATTGATGTAAATGTGTGAACGTTATATAGGTATTTCTGGTAACCACTTCATGCTGATCGCATTCATGAACTTATAAAATGTGTTTCGTTGGAAATTATGATCAGTCATGAGAAAAAACTCATTTACATAAAAACAAGTTTATTTTTAAAATTCTCATTTATGACTTATGAAATTATTCATTATAAAATTGATGTATACATACATATAAAGGGTGTTACGAAAAATGTGGACTATATTTCAAGGGGTGAAAGTAGAGATAATTTTCAATCGAAAATGCCATATTACATTTTTCCCGCTTAAGGCTGGCTTTCGTTCTTGTTCTCAAATTTTTTGCTGCTGCCGTGATTTTTGACCTAAGATCTAACAGATTACGTTGTGTTTTCGTAAGTTTTTTTTACAATAACTTTTGACCCAGATGGCCTAGAACAATGAACCTGGAATTGTTGAAAAGGTAATCGATCAGAGAAATTATTTTTTGAAATCGAATCATACCTTTATCTGCGTAATAAAGCATTTTTTTTTCTCAACAAAGAAAGGAGTTATATATTTTAAAAATGGGCGTCGTAGTCGTGAAGAAGTAATAACTCAAAAACGAGTGCCATTACAGCTAAACGGTAAAAAGATTTTGAGAGGTGAACTCTTTAGCGATATAATAAGTGCTTAAACATTATTCTAGGGCTGTTAGATGTTTGGATATAACAATTTCTAGACAGGAAAACATGGTGAAAATAAAAAAAACACAAACCTTTCAATTTCTCATAAACAACACCGAAACGGGAAAAATGTAATATGGCATTTTCGACTAGAAATTATCTCTACATTTTTCCCTTGAAATATACTTCACGTTTTTCGGAACACCCTGTATACATTTGTATGTTTATATAGTCTATTTGTTTTAACGAAAAAAGACTTGTAAAATAAGATTCCAAAATCTACTGCCAGTTCGAAAAATCTACTGCGATTTTAGAAGACGTTTACTGCACTTTTTATTTAATGGGATCTCAACAATAATGCTGTCAACTCAAGTGTCAAGTGTCAGTTTCAGTTTAGTTTTGTTTTGTGTAGTTTTAGATTTTAATTCGTTTACATTATTTAAATGAAAAAATTTATGAGGCATGTTATTTTGAAAATATTGATTTTAATTATTTAAAACCATGATTTAAATTCGAAAGTAAATTATGATGTAGTGCAGTTGTGATTTTAAACACTTTTGTTTTGTTAATATTTTATTTTGATTGATGCCTGGTCAATAATAATAAAAGTATAAAATAAGAATAAATGGAAACTTCTGGCAGAAAATCGGAACAGGTGAAAATGGCATTAAAATGCCCGTTTTGTAAAACATTTAAAGCTGAATTAAATACGTTAACATACTTATGTTGAATCAAATTAAAATTACAAAATGTAAAAAACGTAATCTGGTTTTAACAAAAATCCATTTTCATATTGCATTTTATTTTCTTTAATTTTCAGATGCCAGATGAATTTTGTAAAAAGTGTCGTGATAAAATCAAATCACATTTACACAAAACATCTGATAAGTGCACAACAAGAAGTCAAGTCAGTTCTGCAAATCGTTCTTTATTAATAATAATACATGTGCAAGATAGTACATCAATGTCAGTTCAAATCAATGAAAGTCAAAGTGCAGTTAGTTCCCAAACAGAACCATTAAAGACAATATTAATATAGAATTCAGAATTAATTTTACATCATCATCTTGACATTAAGGGTACGAACAGCATTGGATACTGAGATTCTATTCTCTCAAGTAAATACAAATTCATTTTTTCAGAGTTTACCACAAGCATAAATGATTGCACTGCATTCACCTAGACTGACTAGAGTGAATCCAGGTTCATTGTGGAATATAAATTCCGTTGATTCTGTTCATGAGATAAAATCTGTAAGTAACGAAATAGTTCAAAGTTGACGGAACAGAAAGTGCATTATTACATTATTTTTACAATATCTTCGTTTCAAGTGCCTGGATCTGATGAGATTAAAAAAGTTCAACATTCAATTAACGGTACGAATGTTCAGTTTGTTTAACAATATGATTGTAAGGACAATAAAAGTTAAATTTCCAAAATACATGATCATAACAATTTTGGAAGATAGAATTTATTTATATAAATTTTTTAAAAGTGAAAAGTGTGAAAATAAAATGTATTAAAATACAGAACATTTGAATATTGTATTAAAATATAGTATGGAATAAAAACGTTAGCTCCGTATGGATTTGAAGTTATAAACCATTATTTGTTACAAACATACAAGGTGAGTCGATAACATAATAATGTCAGATTAATACTAAGATTAATGTGTGGGTATGCCCACAATTATCATTAAATGCAATTTATCTCAGTATTTCCTAAAAAAATTATACAAACATAAACTTTCCTTTAAGAAAATCTCAATATTAAAGTCTGGTTTTATACATACATTTATATTACAAGTAAACATACATATATCGTAATGCAATGAATTTATGAGATGAATCACTAGCGATGTAAACGATGTAACGTTCAATTCAGTTGAAATAATTTACCAACAATTCATGGTTATATACTTATGTACATTCATTCAAAGTGATCTTCAATGATTTCTATATTGTCGCTTTTATATATGTATGTGGGCAACGTACTAGAATGTTATGATAAGTTTGAAGATATATGATGTGAAGTTTTTTTTACATAAATTAATTAAGTATTATGATGGATAATGACATTTTAATCGAAAAAGTTCGGGTTTATTAAAGGATGTGTGATATGTCCAAAAAGGAGTACTCTTTTACCTCAAAAAAGTATTATAAATGATAAATGTATCCTCCATCCTTAAGCTTGATGTTTTCATCAATAATTTTAGTACTTATCGTTGTCCTTGTATTATCCATTTTTCGTTTTTGTTATATTGTTCGAATATTGATGTAAATGTGTGAACGTTATATAGGTATTTCTGGTAACCACTTCATGCTGATCGCATTCATGAACTTATAAAATGTGTTTCGTTGGAAATTATGATCAGTCATGAGAAAAAACTCATTTACATAAAAACAAGTTTATTTTTAAAATTCTCATTTATGACTTATGAAATTATTCATTATAAAATTGATGTATACATACATATAAAGGGTGTTACGAAAAATGTGGACTATATTTCAAGGGGTGAAAGTAGAGATAATTTTCAATCGAAAATGCCATATTACATTTTTCCCGCTTAAGGCTGGCTTTCGTTCTTGTTCTCAAATTTTTTGCTGCTGCCGTGATTTTTGACCTAAGATCTAACAGATTACGTTGTGTTTTCGTAAGTTTTTTTTACAATAACTTTTGACCCAGATGGCCTAGAACCATGAACCTGGAATTGTTGAAAAGGTAATCGATCAGAGAAATTATTTTGTGAAACCGAATCATACCTTCATCTGCGTAATAAAGCATTTTTTTTTCTCAACAAAGAAAGGAGTTATATATTTTAAAAATGGGCGTCGTAGTCGTGAAGAAGTAATAACTCAAAAACGAGTGCCATTACAGCTAAACGGTAAAAAGATTTTGAAAGGTGAACTCTTTAGCGATATAATAAGTGCTTAAACATTATTCTAGGGCTGTTAGAAGTTTGCATATAACAATTTCTAGACAGGAAAACATGGTGAAAATAAAAAAAACACAAAACTTTCAAATTCTCATAAACAAAACCGAAATGGGAAAAATGTAATATGTCATTTTCGACTGGAAATTATCTCTACTTTTACCCCTTGAAATATACTTCACGTTTTTCGGAACACCCTGTATACATTTGTATGTTTATATAGTCTATTTGTTTTAACGAAAAAAGACTTGTAAAATAAGATTCCAAAATCTACTGCCAGTTCGAAAAATCTACTGCGATTTTACAAGACGTTTACTGCACTTTTTATTTAATGGGATCTCAACAATAATGCTGTCAACTCAAGTGTCAAGTGTCAGTTTCAGTTTAGTTTTGTTTTGTGTAGTTTTAGATTTTAATTCGTTTACATTATTTAAATGAAAAAATTTATGAGGCATGTTATTTTGAAAATATTGATTTTAATTATTTAAAACCATGATTTAAATTCGAAAGTAAATTATGATGTAGTGCAGTTGTGATTTTAAACACTTTTGTTTTGTTAATATTTTATTTTGATTGATGCCTGGTCAATAATAATAAAAGTATAAAATAAGAATAAATGGAAACTTCTGGCAGAAAATCGGAACAGGTGAAAATGGCATTAAAATGCCCGTTTTGTAAAACATTTAAAGCTGAATTAAATACGTTAACATACTTATGTTGAATCAAATTAAAATTACAAAATGTAAAAAACGTAATCTGGTTTTAACAAAAATCCATTTTCATGCATTTTATTTTCTTTAATTTTCAGATGCCAGATGAATTTTGTAAAAAGTGTCGTGATAAAATCAAATCACATTTACACAAAACATCTGATAAGTGCACAACAAGAAGTCAAGTCACAAATGATTGCACTGCATTCACCTAGACTGACTAGAGTGAATCCAGGTTCATTGTGGAATATAAATTCCGTTGATTCTGTTCATGAGATTAAATCTGTAAGTAACGAAATAGTTCAAAGTTGACGGAACAGAAAGTGCATTATTACATTATTTTTACAATATCTTCGTTTCAAGTGCCTGGATCTGATGAGATTAAAAAAGTTCAACGTTCAATTAACGGTACGAATGTTCAGTTTGTTTAACAATATGATTGTAAGGACAATAAAAGTTAAATTTCCAAAATACATGATCATAACAATTTTGGAAGATAGAATTTATTTATATAAATTTTTTAAAAGTGAAAAGTGTGAAAATAAAATGTATTAAAATACAGAACACTTGAATACTGTATTAAAATATAGTATGGAATAAAAACGTTAGCTCCGTATGGATTTGAAGTTATAAACCATTATTTGTTACAAACATACAAGGTGAGTCGATAACATAATAATGTCAGATTAATACTAAGATTAATGTGTGGGTATGCCCACAATTATCATTAAATGCAATTTATCTCAGTATTTCCTAAAAAAATTATACAAACATAAACTTTCCTTTAAGAAAATCTCAATATTAAAGTCTGGTTTTATACATACATTTATATTACAAGTAAACATACATATATCGTAATGCAATGAATTTATGAGATGAATCACTAGCGATGTAAACGATGTAACGTTCAATTCAGTTGAAATAATTTACTAACAATTCATGGTTATATACTTATGTACATTCATTCAAAGTGATCTTCAATGATTTCTATATTGTCGCTTTTATATATGTATGTGGGCAACGTACTAGAATGTTATGATAAGTTTGAAGATATATGATGTGAAGTTTTTTTTACATAAATTAATTAAGTATTATGATGGATAATGACATTTTAATCGAAAAAGTTCGGGTTTATTAAAGGATGTGTGATATGTCCAAAAAGGAGTACTCTTTTACCTCAAAAAAGTATTATAAATGATAAATGTATCCTCCATCCTTAAGCTTGATGTTTTCATCAATAATTTTAGTACTTATCGTTGTCCTTGTATTATCCATTTTTCGTTTTTGTTATATTGTTCGAATATTGATGTAAATGTGTGAACGTTATATAGGTATTTCTGGTAACCACTTCATGCTGATCGCATTCATGAACTTATAAAATGTGTTTCGTTGGAAATTATGATCAGTCATGAGAAAAAACTCATTTACATAAAAACAAGTTTATTTTTAAAATTCTCATTTATGACTTATGAAATTATTCATTATAAAATTGATGTATACATACATATAAAGGGTGTTACGAAAAATGTGGACTATATTTCAAGGGGTGAAAGTAGAGATAATTTTCAATCGAAAATGCCATATTACATTTTTCCCGCTTAAGGCTGGCTTTCGTTCTTGTTCTCAAATTTTTTGCTGCTGCCGTGATTTTTGACCTAAGATCTAACAGATTACGTTGTGTTTTCGTACGTTTTTTTTTACAATAACTTTTGACCCAGATGGCCTAGAACCATGAACCTGGAATTGTTGAAAAGGTAATCGATCAGAGAAATTATTTTGTGAAACCGAATCATACCTTCATCTGCGTAATAAAGCATTTTTTTTTCTCAACAAAGAAAGGAGTTATATATTTTAAAAATGGGCGTCGTAGTCGTGAAGAAGTAATAACTCAAAAACGAGTGCCATTACAGCTAAACGGTAAAAAGATTTTGAAAGGTGAACTCTTTAGCGATATAATAAGTGCTTAAACATTATTCTAGGGCTGTTAGATGTTTGCATATAACAATTTCTAGACAGGAAAACATGGTGAAAATAAAAAAAACACAAAACTTTCAATTTCTCATAAACAAAACCGAAACGGGAAAAATGTAATATGGCATTTTCGACTGGAAATTATCTCTACTTTTACCCCTTGAAATATACTTCACGTTTTTCGGAACACCCTGTATACATTTGTATGTTTATATAGTCTATTTGTTTTAACGAAAAAAGACTTGTAAAATAAGATTCCAAAATCTACTGCCAGTTCGAAAAATCTACTGCTATTTTACAAGACGTTTACTGCACTTTTTATTTAATGGGATCTCAACAATAATGCTGTCAACTCAAGTGTCAAGTGTCAGTTTCAGTTTAGTTTTGTTTTGTGTAGTTTTAGATTTTAATTCGTTTACATTATTTAAATGAAAAAATTTATGAGGCATGTTATTTTGAAAATATTGATTTTAATTATTTAAAACCATGATTTAAATTCGAAAGTAAATTATGATGTAGTGCAGTTGTGATTTTAAACACTTTTGTTTTGTTAATATTTTATTTTGATTGATGCCTGGTCAATAATAATAAAAGTATAAAATAAGAATAAATGGAAACTTCTGGCAGAAAATCGGAACAGGTGAAAATGGCATTAAAATGCCCGTTTTGTAAAACATTTAAAGCTGAATTAAATACGTTAACATACTTATGTTGAATCAAATTAAAATTACAAAATGTAAAAAACGTAATCTGGTTTTAACAAAAATCCATTTTCATATTGCATTTTATTTTCTTTAATTTTCAGATGCCAGATGAATTTTGTAAAAAGTGTCGTGATAAAATCAAATCACATTTACACAAAACATCTGATAAGTGCACAACAAGAAGTCAAGTCACAAATGATTGCACTGCATTCACCTAGACTGACTAGAGTGAATCCAGGTTCATTGTGGAATATAAATTCCGTTGATTCTGTTCATGAGATAAAATCTGTAAGTAACGAAATCGTTCAAAGTTGACGGAACAGAAAGTGCATTATTACATTATTTTTACAATATATTCGTTTCAAGTGCCTGGATCTGATGAGATTAAAAAAGTTCAACGTTCAATTAACGGTACGAATGTTCAGTTTGTTTAACAGTATGATTGTAAGGACAATAAAAGTTAAATTTCCAAAATACATGATCATAACAATTTTGGAAGATAGAATTTATTTATATAAATTTTTTAAAAGTGAAAAGTGTGAAAATAAAATGTATTAAAATACAGAACATTTGAATACTGTATTAAAATATAGTATGGAATAAAAACGTTAGCTCCGTATGGATTTGAAGTTATAAACCATTATTTGTTACAAACATACAAGGTGAGTCGATAACATAATAATGTCAGATTAATACTAAGATTAATGTGTGGGTATGCCCACAATTATCATTAAATGCAATTTATCTCAGTATTTCCTAAAAAAATTATACAAACATAAACTTTCCTTTAAGAAAATCTCAATATTAAAGTCTGGTTTTATACATACATTTATATTACAAGTAAACATACATATATCGTAATGCAATGAATTTATGAGATGAATCACTAGCGATGTAAACGATGTAACGTTCAATTCAGTTGAAATAATTTACTAACAATTCATGGTTATATACTTATGTACATTCATTCAAAGTGATCTTCAATGATTTCTATATTGTCGCTTTTATATATGTATGTGGGCAACGTACTAGAATGTTATGATAAGTTTGAAGATATATGATGTGAAGTTTTTTTTACATAAATTAATTAAGTATTATGATGGATAATGACATTTTAATCGAAAAAGTTCGGGTTTATTAAAGGATGTGTGATATGTCCAAAAAGGAGTACTCTTTTACCTCAAAAAAGTATTATAAATGATAAATGTATCCTCCATCCTTAAGCTTGATGTTTTCATCAATAATTTTAGTACTTATCGTTGTCCTTGTATTATCCATTTTTCGTTTTTGTTATATTGTTCGAATATTGATGTAAATGTGTGAACGTTATATAGGTATTTCTGGTAACCACTTCATGCTGATCGCATTCATGAACTTATAAAATGTGTTTCGTTGGAAATTATGATCAGTCATGAGAAAAAACTCATTTACATAAAAACAAGTTTATTTTTAAAATTCTCATTTATGACTTATGAAATTATTCATTATAAAATTGATGTATACATACATATAAAGGGTGTTACGAAAAATGTGGACTATATTTCAAGGGGTGAAAGTAGAGATAATTTTCAGTCGAAAATGCCATATTACATTTTTCCCGCTTAAGGCTGGCTTTCGTTCTTGTTCTCAAATTTTTTGCTGCTGCCGTGATTTTTGACCTAAGATCTAACAGATTACGTTGTGTTTTCGTACGTTTTTTTTTACAATAACTTTTGACCCAGATGGCCTAGAACCATGAACCTGGAATTGTTGAAAAGGTAATCGATCAGAGAAATTATTTTGTGAAACCGAATCATACCTTCATCTGCGTAATAAAGCATTTTTTTTTCTCAACAAAGAAAGGAGTTATATATTTTAAAAATGGGCGTCGTAGTCGTGAAGAAGTAATAACTCAAAAACGAGTGCCATTACAGCTAAACGGTAAAAAGATTTTGAAAGGTGAACTCTTTAGCGATATAATAAGTGCTTAAACATTATTCTAGGGCTGTTAGATGTTTGCATATAACAATTTCTAGACAGGAAAACATGGTGAAAATAAAAAAAACACAAAACTTTCAAATTCTCATAAACAAAACCGAAATGGGAAAAATGTAATATGTCATTTTCGACTGGAAATTATCTCTACTTTTACCCCTTGAAATATACTTCACGTTTTTCGGAACACCCTGTATACATTTGTATGTTTATATAGTCTATTTGTTTTAACGAAAAAAGACTTGTAAAATAAGATTCCAAAATCTACTGCCAGTTCGAAAAATCTACTGCGATTTTACAAGACGTTTACTGCACTTTTTATTTAATGGGATCTCAACAATAATGCTGTCAACTCAAGTGTCAAGTGTCAGTTTCAGTTTAGTTTTGTTTTGTGTAGTTTTAGATTTTAATTCGTTTACATTATTTAAATGAAAAAATTTATGAGGCATGTTATTTTGAAAATATTGATTTTAATTATTTAAAACCATGATTTAAATTCGAAAGTAAATTATGATGTAGTGCAGTTGTGATTTTAAACACTTTTGTTTTGTTAATATTTTATTTTGATTGATGCCTGGTCAATAATAATAAAAGTATAAAATAAGAATAAATGGAAACTTCTGGCAGAAAATCGGAACAGGTGAAAATGGCATTAAAATGCCCGTTTTGTAAAACATTTAAAGCTGAATTAAATACGTTAACATACTTATGTTGAATCAAATTAAAATTACAAAATGTAAAAAACGTAATCTGGTTTTAACAAAAATCCATTTTCATATTGCATTTTATTTTCTTTAATTTTCAGATGCCAGATGAATTTTGTAAAAAGTGTCGTGATAAAATCAAATCACATTTACACAAAACATCTGATAAGTGCACAACAAGAAGTCAAGTCACAAATGATTGCACTGCATTCACCTAGACTGACTAGAGTGAATCCAGGTTCATTGTGGAATATAAATTCCGTTGATTCTGTTCATGAGATAAAATCTGTAAGTAACGAAATCGTTCAAAGTTGACGGAACAGAAAGTGCATTATTACATTATTTTTACAATATATTCGTTTCAAGTGCCTGGATCTGATGAGATTAAAAAAGTTCAACGTTCAATTAACGGTACGAATGTTCAGTTTGTTTAACAATATGATTGTAAGGACAATAAAAGTTAAATTTCCAAAATACATGATCATAACAATTTTGGAAGATAGAATTTATTTATATAAATTTTTTAAAAGTGAAAAGTGTGAAAATAAAATGTATTAAAATACAGAACATTTGAATATTGTATTAAAATATAGTATGGAATAAAAACGTTAGCTCCGTATGGATTTGAAGTTATAAACCATTATTTGTTACAAACATACAAGGTGAGTCGATAACATAATAATGTCAGATTAATACTAAGATTAATGTGTGGGTATGCCCACAATTATCATTAAATGCAATTTATCTCAGTATTTCCTAAAAAAATTATACAAACATAAACTTTCCTTTAAGAAAATCTCAATATTAAAGTCTGGTTTTATACATACATTTATATTACAAGTAAACATACATATATCGTAATGCAATGAATTTATGAGATGAATCACTAGCGATGTAAACGATGTAACGTTCAATTCAGTTGAAATAATTTACTAACAATTCATGGTTATATACTTATGTACATTCATTCAAAGTGATCTTCAATGATTTCTATATTGTCGCTTTTATATATGTATGTGGGCAACGTACTAGAATGTTATGATAAGTTTGAAGATATATGATGTGAAGTTTTTTTTACATAAATTAATTAAGTATTATGATGGATAATGACATTTTAATCGAAAAAGTTCGGGTTTATTAAAGGATGTGTGATATGTCCAAAAAGGAGTACTCTTTTACCTCAAAAAAGTATTATAAATGATAAATGTATCCTCCATCCTTAAGCTTGATGTTTTCATCAATAATTTTAGTACTTATCGTTGTCCTTGTATTATCCATTTTTCGTTTTTGTTATATTGTTCGAATATTGATGTAAATGTGTGAACGTTATATAGGTATTTCTGGTAACCACTTCATGCTGATCGCATTCATGAACTTATAAAATGTGTTTCGTTGGAAATTATGATCAGTCATGAGAAAAAACTCATTTAGGTACATAAAAACAAGTTTATTTTTGAAATTCTCATTTATGACTTATGAAATTATTCATTATAAAATTGATGTATACATACATATAAAGGGTGTTACGAAAAATGTGGACTATATTTCAAGGGGTGAAAGTTGAGATAATTTTCAATCGAAAATGCCATATTACATTTTTCCCGCTTAAGGCTGGCTTTCGTTCTTGTTCTCAAATTTTTTGCTGCTGCCGTGATTTTTGACCTAAGATCTAACAGATTACGTTGTGTTTTCGTAAGTTTTTTTTACAATAACTTTTGACCCAGATGGCCTAGAACAATGAACCTGGAATTGTTGAAAAGGTAATCGATCAGAGAAATTATTTTTTGAAATCGAATCATACCTTTATCTGCGTAATAAAGCATTTTTTTTTCTCAACAAAGAAAGGAGTTATATATTTTAAAAATGGGCGTCGTAGTCGTGAAGAAGTAATAACTCAAAAACGAGTGCCATTACAGCTAAACGGTAAAAAGATTTTGAGAGGTGAACTTTTTAGCGATATAATAAGTGCTTAAACATTATTCTAGGGCTGTTAGATGTTTGGATATAACAATTTCTAGACAGGAAAACATGGTGAAAATAAAAAAAACACAAACCTTTCAATTTCTCATAAACAACACCGAAACGGGAAAAATGTAATATGGCATTTTCGACTAGAAATTATCTCTACATTTTTCCCTTGAAATATACTTCACGTTTTTCGGAACACCCTGTATACATTTGTATGTTTATATAGTCTATTTGTTTTAACGAAAAAAGACTTGTAAAATAAGATTCCAAAATCTACTGCCAGTTCGAAAAATCTACTGCGATTTTAGAAGACGTTTACTGCACTTTTTATTTAATGGGATCTCAACAATAATGCTGTCAACTCAAGTGTCAAGTGTCAGTTTCAGTTTAGTTTTGTTTTGTGTAGTTTTAGATTTTAATTCGTTTACATTATTTAAATGAAAAAATTTATGAGGCATGTTATTTTGAAAATATTGATTTTAATTATTTAAAACCATGATTTAAATTCGAAAGTAAATTATGATGTAGTGCAGTTGTGATTTTAAACACTTTTGTTTTGTTAATATTTTATTTTGATTGATGCCTGGTCAATAATAATAAAAGTATAAAATAAGAATAAATGGAAACTTCTGGCAGAAAATCGGAACAGGTGAAAATGGCATTAAAATGCCCGTTTTGTAAAACATTTAAAGCTGAATTAAATACGTTAACATACTTATGTTGAATCAAATTAAAATTACAAAATGTAAAAAACGTAATCTGGTTTTAACAAAAATCCATTTTCATATTGCATTTTATTTTCTTTAATTTTCAGATGCCAGATGAATTTTGTAAAAAGTGTCGTGATAAAATCAAATCACATTTACACAAAACATCTGATGAGTGCAAATCGTTCTTTATTAATAATAATACATGTGCAAGATAGTACATCAATGTCAGTTCAAATCAATGAAAGTCAAAGTGCAGTTAGTTCCCAAACAGAACCATTAAAGACAATATTAATATAGAATTCAGAACTAATTTTACATCATCATCTTGACATTAAGGGTACGAACAGCATTGGATACTGAGATTCTATTCTCTCAAGTAAATACAAATTCATTTTTTCAGAGTTTACCACAAGCATAAATGATTGCACTGCATTCACCTAGACTGACTAGAGTGAATCCAGGTTCATTGTGGAATATAAATTCCGTTGATTCTGTTCATGAGATAAAATCTGTAAGTAACGAAATAGTTCAAAGTTGACGGAACAGAAAGTGCATTATTACATTATTTTTACAATATCTTCGTTTCAAGTGCCTGGATCTGATGAGATTAAAAAAGTTCAACATTCAATTAACGGTACGAATGTTCAGTTTGTTTAACAATATGATTGTAAGGACAATAAAAGTTAAATTTCCAAAATACATGATCATAACAATTTTGGAAGATAGAATTTATTTATATAAATTTTTTAAAAGTGAAAAGTGTGAAAATAAAATGTATTAAAATACAGAACATTTGAATACTGTATTAAAATATAGTATGGAATAAAAACGTTAGCTCCGTATGGATTTGAAGTTATAAACCATTATTTGTTACAAACATACAAGGTGAGTCGATAACATAATAATGTCAGATTAATACTAAGATTAATGTGTGGGTATGCCCACAATTATCATTAAATGCAATTTATCTCAGTATTTCCTAAAAAAATTATACAAACATAAACTTTCCTTTAAGAAAATCTCAATATTAAAGTCTGGTTTTATACATACATTTATATTACAAGTAAACATACATATATCGTAATGCAATGAATTTATGAGATGAATCACTAGCGATGTAAACGATGTAACGTTCAATTCAGTTGAAATAATTTACTAACAATTCATGGTTATATACTTATGTACATTCATTCAAAGTGATCTTCAATGATTTCTATATTGTCGCTTTTATATATGTATGTGGGCAACGTACTAGAATGTTATGATAAGTTTGAAGATATATGATGTGAAGTTTTTTTTACATAAATTAATTAAGTATTATGATGGATAATGACATTTTAATCGAAAAAGTTCGGGTTTATTAAAGGATGTGTGATATGTCCAAAAAGGAGTACTCTTTTACCTCAAAAAAGTATTATAAATGATAAATGTATCCTCCATCCTTAAGCTTGATGTTTTCATCAATAATTTTAGTACTTATCGTTGTCCTTGTATTATCCATTTTTCGTTTTTGTTATATTGTTCGAATATTGATGTAAATGTGTGAACGTTATATAGGTATTTCTGGTAACCACTTCATGCTGATCGCATTCATGAACTTATAAAATGTGTTTCGTTGGAAATTATGATCAGTCATGAGAAAAAACTCATTTAGGTACATAAAAACAAGTTTATTTTTGAAATTCTCATTTATGACTTATGAAATTATTCATTATAAAATTGATGTATACATACATATAAAGGGTGTTACGAAAAATGTGGACTATATTTCAAGGGGTGAAAGTTGAGATAATTTTCAATCGAAAATGCCATATTACATTTTTCCCGCTTAAGGCTGGCTTTCGTTCTTGTTCTCAAATTTTTTGCTGCTGCCGTGATTTTTGACCTAAGATCTAACAGATTACGTTGTGTTTTCGTAAGTTTTTTTTACAATAACTTTTGACCCAGATGGCCTAGAACAATGAACCTGGAATTGTTGAAAAGGTAATCGATCAGAGAAATTATTTTTTGAAATCGAATCATACCTTTATCTGCGTAATAAAGCATTTTTTTTTCTCAACAAAGAAAGGAGTTATATATTTTAAAAATGGGCGTCGTAGTCGTGAAGAAGTAATAACTCAAAAACGAGTGCCATTACAGCTAAACGGTAAAAAGATTTTGAGAGGTGAACTTTTTAGCGATATAATAAGTGCTTAAACATTATTCTAGGGCTGTTAGATGTTTGGATATAACAATTTCTAGACAGGAAAACATGGTGAAAATAAAAAAAACACAAACCTTTCAATTTCTCATAAACAACACCGAAACGGGAAAAATGTAATATGGCATTTTCGACTAGAAATTATCTCTACATTTTTCCCTTGAAATATACTTCACGTTTTTCGGAACACCCTGTATACATTTGTATGTTTATATAGTCTATTTGTTTTAACGAAAAAAGACTTGTAAAATAAGATTCCAAAATCTACTGCCAGTTCGAAAAATCTACTGCGATTTTAGAAGACGTTTACTGCACTTTTTATTTAATGGGATCTCAACAATAATGCTGTCAACTCAAGTGTCAAGTGTCAGTTTCAGTTTAGTTTTGTTTTGTGTAGTTTTAGATTTTAATTCGTTTACATTATTTAAATGAAAAAATTTATGAGGCATGTTATTTTGAAAATATTGATTTTAATTATTTAAAACCATGATTTAAATTCGAAAGTAAATTATGATGTAGTGCAGTTGTGATTTTAAACACTTTTGTTTTGTTAATATTTTATTTTGATTGATGCCTGGTCAATAATAATAAAAGTATAAAATAAGAATAAATGGAAACTTCTGGCAGAAAATCGGAACAGGTGAAAATGGCATTAAAATGCCCGTTTTGTAAAACATTTAAAGCTGAATTAAATACGTTAACATACTTATGTTGAATCAAATTAAAATTACAAAATGTAAAAAACGTAATCTGGTTTTAACAAAAATCCATTTTCATATTGCATTTTATTTTCTTTAATTTTCAGATGCCAGATGAATTTTGTAAAAAGTGTCGTGATAAAATCAAATCACATTTACACAAAACATCTGATGAGTGCAAATCGTTCTTTATTAATAATAATACATGTGCAAGATAGTACATCAATGTCAGTTCAAATCAATGAAAGTCAAAGTGCAGTTAGTTCCCAAACAGAACCATTAAAGACAATATTAATATAGAATTCAGAACTAATTTTACATCATCATCTTGACATTAAGGGTACGAACAGCATTGGATACTGAGATTCTATTCTCTCAAGTAAATACAAATTCATTTTTTCAGAGTTTACCACAAGCATAAATGATTGCACTGCATTCACCTAGACTGACTAGAGTGAATCCAGGTTCATTGTGGAATATAAATTCCGTTGATTCTGTTCATGAGATAAAATCTGTAAGTAACGAAATAGTTCAAAGTTGACGGAACAGAAAGTGCATTATTACATTATTTTTACAATATCTTCGTTTCAAGTGCCTGGATCTGATGAGATTAAAAAAGTTCAACATTCAATTAACGGTACGAATGTTCAGTTTGTTTAACAATATGATTGTAAGGACAATAAAAGTTAAATTTCCAAAATACATGATCATAACAATTTTGGAAGATAGAATTTATTTATATAAATTTTTTAAAAGTGAAAAGTGTGAAAATAAAATGTATTAAAATACAGAACATTTGAATACTGTATTAAAATATAGTATGGAATAAAAACGTTAGCTCCGTATGGATTTGAAGTTATAAACCATTATTTGTTACAAACATACAAGGTGAGTCGATAACATAATAATGTCAGATTAATACTAAGATTAATGTGTGGGTATGCCCACAATTATCATTAAATGCAATTTATCTCAGTATTTCCTAAAAAAATTATACAAACATAAACTTTCCTTTAAGAAAATCTCAATATTAAAGTCTGGTTTTATACATACATTTATATTACAAGTAAACATACATATATCGTAATGCAATGAATTTATGAGATGAATCACTAGCGATGTAAACGATGTAACGTTCAATTCAGTTGAAATAATTTACTAACAATTCATGGTTATATACTTATGTACATTCATTCAAAGTGATCTTCAATGATTTCTATATTGTCGCTTTTATATATGTATGTGGGCAACGTACTAGAATGTTATGATAAGTTTGAAGATATATGATGTGAAGTTTTTTTTACATAAATTAATTAAGTATTATGATGGATAATGACATTTTAATCGAAAAAGTTCGGGTTTATTAAAGGATGTGTGATATGTCCAAAAAGGAGTACTCTTTTACCTCAAAAAAGTATTATAAATGATAAATGTATCCTCCATCCTTAAGCTTGATGTTTTCATCAATAATTTTAGTACTTATCGTTGTCCTTGTATTATCCATTTTTCGTTTTTGTTATATTGTTCGAATATTGATGTAAATGTGTGAACGTTATATAGGTATTTCTGGTAACCACTTCATGCTGATCGCATTCATGAACTTATAAAATGTGTTTCGTTGGAAATTATGATCAGTCATGAGAAAAAACTCATTTAGGTACATAAAAACAAGTTTATTTTTGAAATTCTCATTTATGACTTATGAAATTATTCATTATAAAATTGATGTATACATACATATAAAGGGTGTTACGAAAAATGTGGACTATATTTCAAGGGGTGAAAGTAGAGATAATTTTCAATCGAAAATGCCATATTACATTTTTCCCGCTTAAGGCTGGCTTTCGTTCTTGTTCTCAAATTTTTTGCTGCTGCCGTGATTTTTGACCTAAGATCTAACAGATTACGTTGTGTTTTCGTAAGTTTTTTTTACAATAACTTTTGACCCAGATGGTCTAGAACCATGAACCTGGAATTGTTGAAAAGGTAATCGATCAGAGAAATTATTTTGTGAAACCGAATCATACCTTCATCTGCGTAATAAAGCATTTTTTTTTCTCAACAAAGAAAGGAGTTATATATTTTAAAAATGGGCGTCGTAGTCGTGAAGAAGTAATAACTCAAAAACGAGTGCCATTACAGCTAAACGGTAAAAAGATTTTGAAAGGTGAACTCTTTAGCGATATAATAAGTGCTTAAACATTATTCTAGGGCTGTTAGATGTTTGCATATAACAATTTCTAGACAGGAAAACATGGTGAAAATAAAAAAAACACAAAACTTTCAATTTCTCATAAACAAAACCGAAACGGGAAAAATGTAATATGGCATTTTCGACTGGAAATTATCTCTACTTTTACCCCTTGAAATATACTTCACGTTTTTCGGAACACCCTGTATACATTTGTATGTTTATATAGTCTATTTGTTTTAACGAAAAAAGACTTGTAAAATAAGATTCCAAAATCTACTGCCAGTTCGAAAAATCTACTGCGATTTTAGAAGACGTTTACTGCACTTTTTATTTAATGGGATCTCAACAATAATGCTGTCAACTCAAGTGTCAAGTGTCAGTTTCAGTTTAGTTTTGTTTTGTGTAGTTTTAGATTTTAATTCGTTTAAATTATTTAAATGAAAAAATTTATGAGGCATGTTATTTTGAAAATATTGATTTTAATTATTTAAAACCATGATTTAAATTCGAAAGTAAATTATGATGTAGTGCAGTTGTGATTTTAAACACTTTTGTTTTGTTAATATTTTATTTTGATTGATGCCTGGTCAATAATAATAAAAGTATAAAATAAGAATAAATGGAAACTTCTGGCAGAAAATCGGAACAGGTGAAAATGGCATTAAAATGCCCGTTTTGTAAAACATTTAAAGCTGAATTAAATACGTTAACATACTTATGTTGAATCAAATTAAAATTACAAAATGTAAAAAACGTAATCTGGTTTTAACAAAAATCCATTTTCATATTGCATTTTATTTTCTTTAATTTTCAGATGCCAGATGAATTTTGTAAAAAGTGTCGTGATAAAATCAAATCACATTTACACAAAACATCTGATGAGTGCAAATCGTTCTTTATTAATAATAATACATGTGCAAGATAGTACATCAATGTCAGTTCAAATCAATGAAAGTCAAAGTGCAGTTAGTTCCCAAACAGAACCATTAAAGACAATATTAATATAGAATTCAGAACTAATTTTACATCATCATCTTGACATTAAGGGTACGAACAGCATTGGATACTGAGATTCTATTCTCTCAAGTAAATACAAATTCATTTTTTCAGAGTTTACCACAAGCATAAATGATTGCACTGCATTCACCTAGACTGACTAGAGTGAATCCAGGTTCATTGTGGAATATAAATTCCGTTGATTCTGTTCATGAGATAAAATCTGTAAGTAACGAAATAGTTCAAAGTTGACGGAACAGAAAGTGCATTATTACATTATTTTTACAATATCTTCGTTTCAAGTGCCTGGATCTGATGAGATTAAAAAAGTTCAACATTCAATTAATGGTACGAATGTTCAGTTTGTTTAACAATATGATTGTAAGGACAATAAAAGTTAAATTTCCAAAATACATGATCATAACAATTTTGGAAGATAGAATTTATTTATATAAATTTTTTAAAAGTGAAAAGTGTGAAAATAAAATGTATTAAAATACAGAACATTTGAATACTGTATTAAAATATAGTATGGAATAAAAACGTTAGCTCCGTATGGATTTGAAGTTATAAACCATTATTTGTTACAAACATACAAGGTGAGTCGATAACATAATAATGTCAGATTAATACTAAGATTAATGTGTGGGTATGCCCACAATTATCATTAAATGCAATTTATCTCAGTATTTCCTAAAAAAATTATACAAACATAAACTTTCCTTTAAGAAAATCTCAATATTAAAGTCTGGTTTTATACATACATTTATATTACAAGTAAACATACATATATCGTAATGCAATGAATTTATGAGATGAATCACTAGCGATGTAAACGATGTAACGTTCAATTCAGTTGAAATAATTTACTAACAATTCATGGTTATATACTTATGTACATTCATTCAAAGTGATCTTCAATGATTTCTATATTGTCGCTTTTATATATGTATGTGGGCAACGTACTAGAATGTTATGATAAGTTTGAAGATATATGATGTGAAGTTTTTTTTACATAAATTAATTAAGTATTATGATGGATAATGACATTTTAATCGAAAAAGTTCGGGTTTATTAAAGGATGTGTGATATGTCCAAAAAGGAGTACTCTTTTACCTCAAAAAAGTATTATAAATGATAAATGTATCCTCCATCCTTAAGCTTGATGTTTTCATCAATAATTTTAGTACTTATCGTTGTCCTTGTATTATCCATTTTTCGTTTTTGTTATATTGTTCGAATATTGATGTAAATGTGTGAACGTTATATAGGTATTTCTGGTAACCACTTCATGCTGATCGCATTCATGAACTTATAAAATGTGTTTCGTTGGAAATTATGATCAGTCATGAGAAAAAACTCATTTAGGTACATAAAAACAAGTTTATTTTTGAAATTCTCATTTATGACTTATGAAATTATTCATTATAAAATTGATGTATACATACATATAAAGGGTGTTACGAAAAATGTGGACTATATTTCAAGGGGTGAAAGTAGAGATAATTTTCAATCGAAAATGCCATATTACATTTTTCCCGCTTAAGGCTGGCTTTCGTTCTTGTTCTCAAATTTTTTGCTGCTGCCGTGATTTTTGACCTAAGATCTAACAGATTACGTTGTGTTTTCGTAAGTTTTTTTTACAATAACTTTTGACCCAGATGGCCTAGAACAATGAACCTGGAATTGTTGAAAAGGTAATCGATCAGAGAAATTATTTTTTGAAATCGAATCATACCTTTATCTGCGTAATAAAGCATTTTTTTTTCTCAACAAAGAAAGGAGTTATATATTTTAAAAATGGGCGTCGTAGTCGTGAAGAAGTAATAACTCAAAAACGAGTGCCATTACAGCTAAACGGTAAAAAGATTTTGAGAGGTGAACTTTTTAGCGATATAATAAGTGCTTAAACATTATTCTAGGGCTGTTAGATGTTTGGATATAACAATTTCTAGACAGGAAAACATGGTGAAAATAAAAAAAACACAAAACTTTCAATTTCTCATAAACAACACCGAAACGGGAAAAATGTAATATGGCATTTTCGACTAGAAATTATCTCTACATTTTTCCCTTGAAATATACTTCACGTTTTTCGGAACACCCTGTATACATTTGTATGTTTATATAGTCTATTTGTTTTAACGAAAAAAGACTTGTAAAATAAGATTCCAAAATCTACTGCCAGTTCGAAAAATCTACTGCGATTTTAGAAGACGTTTACTGCACTTTTTATTTAATGGGATCTCAACAATAATGCTGTCAACTCAAGTGTCAAGTGTCAGTTTCAGTTTAGTTTTGTTTTGTGTAGTTTTAGATTTTAATTCGTTTACATTATTTAAATGAAAAAATTTATGAGGCATGTTATTTTGAAAATATTGATTTTAATTATTTAAAACCATGATTTAAATTCGAAAGTAAATTATGATGTAGTGCAGTTGTGATTTTAAACACTTTTGTTTTGTTAATATTTTATTTTGATTGATGCCTGGTCAATAATAATAAAAGTATAAAATAAGAATAAATGGAAACTTCTGGCAGAAAATCGGAACAGGTGAAAATGGCATTAAAATGCCCGTTTTGTAAAACATTTAAAGCTGAATTAAATACGTTAACATACTTATGTTGAATCAAATTAAAATTACAAAATGTAAAAAACGTAATCTGGTTTTAACAAAAATCCATTTTCATATTGCATTTTATTTTCTTTAATTTTCAGATGCCAGATGAATATTGTAAAAAGTGTCGTGATAAAATCAAATCACATTTACACAAAACATCTGATAAGTGCACAACAAGAAGTCAAGTCACAAATGATTGCACTGCATTCACCTAGACTGACTAGAGTGAATCCAGGTTCATTGTGGAATATAAATTCCGTTGATTCTGTTCATGAGATAAAATCTGTAAGTAACGAAATAGTTCAAAGTTGACGGAACAGAAAGTGCATTATTACATTATTTTTACAATATCTTCGTTTCAAGTGCCTGGATCTGATGAGATTAAAAAAGTTCAACATTCAATTAATGGTACGAATGTTCAGTTTGTTTAACAATATGATTGTAAGGACAATAAAAGTTAAATTTCCAAAATACATGATCATAACAATTTTGGAAGATAGAATTTATTTATATAAATTTTTTAAAAGTGAAAAGTGTGAAAATAAAATGTATTAAAATACAGAACATTTGAATACTGTATTAAAATATAGTATGGAATAAAAACGTTAGCTCCGTATGGATTTGAAGTTATAAACCATTATTTGTTACAAACATACAAGGTGAGTCGATAACATAATAATGTTAGATTAATACTAAGATTAATGTGTGGGTATGCCCACAATTATCATTAAATGCAATTTATCTCAGTATTTCCTAAAAAAATTATACAAACATAAACTTTCCTTTAAGAAAATCTCAATATTAAAGTCTGGTTTTATACATACATTTATATTACAAGTAAACATACATATATCGTAATGCAATGAATTTATGAGATGAATCACTAGCGATGTAAACGATGTAACGTTCAATTCAGTTGAAATAATTTACTAACAATTCATGGTTATATACTTATGTACATTCATTCAAAGTGATCTTCAATGATTTCTATATTGTCGCTTTTATATATGTATGTGGGCAACGTACTAGAATGTTATGATAAGTTTGAAGATATATGATGTGAAGTTTTTTTTACATAAATTAATTAAGTATTATGATGGATAATGACATTTTAATCGAAAAAGTTCGGGTTTATTAAAGGATGTGTGATATGTCCAAAAAGGAGTACTCTTTTACCTCAAAAAAGTATTATAAATGATAAATGTATCCTCCATCCTTAAGCTTGATGTTTTCATCAATAATTTTAGTACTTATCGTTGTCCTTGTATTATCCATTTTTCGTTTTTGTTATATTGTTCGAATATTGATGTAAATGTGTGAACGTTATATAGGTATTTCTGGTAACCACTTCATGCTGATCGCATTCATGAACTTATAAAATGTGTTTCGTTGGAAATTATGATCAGTCATGAGAAAAAACTCATTTAGGTACATAAAAACAAGTTTATTTTTGAAATTCTCATTTATGACTTATGAAATTATTCATTATAAAATTGATGTATACATACATATAAAGGGTGTTACGAAAAATGTGGACTATATTTCAAGGGGTGAAAGTAGAGATAATTTTCAATCGAAAATGCCATATTACATTTTTCCCGCTTAAGGCTGGCTTTCGTTCTTGTTCTCAAATTTTTTGCTGCTGCCGTGATTTTTGACCTAAGATCTAACAGATTACGTTGTGTTTTCGTAAGTTTTTTTTACAATAACTTTTGACCCAGATGGCCTAGAACAATGAACCTGGAATTGTTGAAAAGGTAATCGATCAGAGAAATTATTTTTTGAAATCGAATCATACCTTTATCTGCGTAATAAAGCATTTTTTTTTCTCAACAAAGAAAGGAGTTATATATTTTAAAAATGGGCGTCGTAGTCGTGAAGAAGTAATAACTCAAAAACGAGTGCCATTACAGCTAAACGGTAAAAAGATTTTGAGAGGTGAACTTTTTAGCGATATAATAAGTGCTTAAACATTATTCTAGGGCTGTTAGATGTTTGGATATAACAATTTCTAGACAGGAAAACATGGTGAAAATAAAAAAAACACAAACCTTTCAATTTCTCATAAACAACACCGAAACGGGAAAAATGTAATATGGCATTTTCGACTAGAAATTATCTCTACATTTTTCCCTTGAAATATACTTCACGTTTTTCGGAACACCCTGTATACATTTGTATGTTTATATAGTCTATTTGTTTTAACGAAAAAAGACTTGTAAAATAAGATTCCAAAATCTACTGCCAGTTCGAAAAATCTACTGCGATTTTAGAAGACGTTTACTGCACTTTTTATTTAATGGGATCTCAACAATAATGCTGTCAACTCAAGTGTCAAGTGTCAGTTTCAGTTTAGTTTTGTTTTGTGTAGTTTTAGATTTTAATTCGTTTACATTATTTAAATGAAAAAATTTATGAGGCATGTTATTTTGAAAATATTGATTTTAATTATTTAAAACCATGATTTAAATTCGAAAGTAAATTATGATGTAGTGCAGTTGTGATTTTAAACACTTTTGTTTTGTTAATATTTTATTTTGATTGATGCCTGGTCAATAATAATAAAAGTATAAAATAAGAATAAATGGAAACTTCTGGCAGAAAATCGGAACAGGTGAAAATGGCATTAAAATGCCCGTTTTGTAAAACATTTAAAGCTGAATTAAATACGTTAACATACTTATGTTGAATCAAATTAAAATTACAAAATGTAAAAAACGTAATCTGGTTTTAACAAAAATCCATTTTCATATTGCATTTTATTTTCTTTAATTTTCAGATGCCAGATGAATATTGTAAAAAGTGTCGTGATAAAATCAAATCACATTTACACAAAACATCTGATAAGTGCACAACAAGAAGTCAAGTCACAAATGATTGCACTGCATTCACCTAGACTGACTAGAGTGAATCCAGGTTCATTGTGGAATATAAATTCCGTTGATTCTGTTCATGAGATAAAATCTGTAAGTAACGAAATAGTTCAAAGTTGACGGAACAGAAAGTGCATTATTACATTATTTTTACAATATCTTCGTTTCAAGTGCCTGGATCTGATGAGATTAAAAAAGTTCAACATTCAATTAATGGTACGAATGTTCAGTTTGTTTAACAATATGATTGTAAGGACAATAAAAGTTAAATTTCCAAAATACATGATCATAACAATTTTGGAAGATAGAATTTATTTATATAAATTTTTTAAAAGTGAAAAGTGTGAAAATAAAATGTATTAAAATACAGAACATTTGAATACTGTATTAAAATATAGTATGGAATAAAAACGTTAGCTCCGTATGGATTTGAAGTTATAAACCATTATTTGTTACAAACATACAAGGTGAGTCGATAACATAATAATGTTAGATTAATACTAAGATTAATGTGTGGGTATGCCCACAATTATCATTAAATGCAATTTATCTCAGTATTTCCTAAAAAAATTATACAAACATAAACTTTCCTTTAAGAAAATCTCAATATTAAAGTCTGGTTTTATACATACATTTATATTACAAGTAAACATACATATATCGTAATGCAATGAATTTATGAGATGAATCACTAGCGATGTAAACGATGTAACGTTCAATTCAGTTGAAATAATTTACTAACAATTCATGGTTATATACTTATGTACATTCATTCAAAGTGATCTTCAATGATTTCTATATTGTCGCTTTTATATATGTATGTGGGCAACGTACTAGAATGTTATGATAAGTTTGAAGATATATGATGTGAAGTTTTTTTTACATAAATTAATTAAGTATTATGATGGATAATGACATTTTAATCGAAAAAGTTCGGGTTTATTAAAGGATGTGTGATATGTCCAAAAAGGAGTACTCTTTTACCTCAAAAAAGTATTATAAATGATAAATGTATCCTCCATCCTTAAGCTTGATGTTTTCATCAATAATTTTAGTACTTATCGTTGTCCTTGTATTATCCATTTTTCGTTTTTGTTATATTGTTCGAATATTGATGTAAATGTGTGAACGTTATATAGGTATTTCTGGTAACCACTTCATGCTGATCGCATTCATGAACTTATAAAATGTGTTTCGTTGGAAATTATGATCAGTCATGAGAAAAAACTCATTTAGGTACATAAAAACAAGTTTATTTTTGAAATTCTCATTTATGACTTATGAAATTATTCATTATAAAATTGATGTATACATACATATAAAGGGTGTTACGAAAAATGTGGACTATATTTCAAGGGGTGAAAGTAGAGATAATTTTCAATCGAAAATGCCATATTACATTTTTCCCGCTTAAGGCTGGCTTTCGTTCTTGTTCTCAAATTTTTTGCTGCTGCCGTGATTTTTGACCTAAGATCTAACAGATTACGTTGTGTTTTCGTAAGTTTTTTTTACAATAACTTTTGACCCAGATGGCCTAGAACAATGAACCTGGAATTGTTGAAAAGGTAATCGATCAGAGAAATTATTTTTTGAAATCGAATCATACCTTTATCTGCGTAATAAAGCATTTTTTTTTTCTCAACAAAGAAAGGAGTTATATATTTTAAAAATGGGCGTCGTAGTCGTGAAGAAGTAATAACTCAAAAACGAGTGCCATTACAGCTAAACGGTAAAAAGATTTTGAGAGGTGAACTTTTTAGCGATATAATAAGTGCTTAAACATTATTCTAGGGCTGTTAGATGTTTGGATATAACAATTTCTAGACAGGAAAACATGGTGAAAATAAAAAAAACACAAACCTTTCAATTTCTCATAAACAACACCGAAACGGGAAAAATGTAATATGGCATTTTCGACTAGAAATTATCTCTACATTTTTCCCTTGAAATATACTTCACGTTTTTCGGAACACCCTGTATACATTTGTATGTTTATATAGTCTATTTGTTTTAACGAAAAAAGACTTGTAAAATAAGATTCCAAAATCTACTGCCAGTTCGAAAAATCTACTGCGATTTTAGAAGACGTTTACTGCACTTTTTATTTAATGGGATCTCAACAATAATGCTGTCAACTCAAGTGTCAAGTGTCAGTTTCAGTTTAGTTTTGTTTTGTGTAGTTTTAGATTTTAATTCGTTTACATTATTTAAATGAAAAAATTTATGAGGCATGTTATTTTGAAAATATTGATTTTAATTATTTAAAACCATGATTTAAATTCGAAAGTAAATTATGATGTAGTGCAGTTGTGATTTTAAACACTTTTGTTTTGTTAATATTTTATTTTGATTGATGCCTGGTCAATAATAATAAAAGTATAAAATAAGAATAAATGGAAACTTCTGGCAGAAAATCGGAATGGGTGAAAATGGCATTAAAATGCCCGTTTTGTAAAACATTTAAAGCTGAATTAAATACGTTAACATACTTATGTTGAATCAAATTAAAATTACAAAATGTAAAAAACGTAATCTGGTTTTAACAAAAATCCATTTTCATATTGCATTTTATTTTCTTTAATTTTCAGATGCCAGATGAATTTTGTAAAAAGTGTCGTGATAAAATCAAATCACATTTACACAAAACATCTGATGAGTGCAAATCGTTCTTTATTAATAATAATACATGTGCAAGATAGTACATCAATGTCAGTTCAAATCAATGAAAGTCAAAGTGCAGTTAGTTCCCAAACAGAACCATTAAAGACAATATTAATATAGAATTCAGAACTAATTTTACATCATCATCTTGACATTAAGGGTACGAACAGCATTGGATACTGAGATTCTATTCTCTCAAGTAAATACAAATTCATTTTTTCAGAGTTTACCACAAGCATAAATGATTGCACTGCATTCACCTAGACTGACTAGAGTGAATCCAGGTTCATTGTGGAATATAAATTCCGTTGATTCTGTTCATGAGATAAAATCTGTAAGTAACGAAATAGTTCAAAGTTGACGGAACAGAAAGTGCATTATTACATTATTTTTACAATATCTTCGTTTCAAGTGCCTGGATCTGATGAGATTAAAAAAGTTCAACATTCAATTAATGGTACGAATGTTCAGTTTGTTTAACAATATGATTGTAAGGACAATAAAAGTTAAATTTCCAAAATACATGATCATAACAATTTTGGATGATAGAATTTATTTATATAAATTTTTTAAAAGTGAAAAGTGTGAAAATAAAATGTATTAAAATACAGAACATTTGAATACTGTATTAAAATATAGTATGGAATAAAAACGTTAGCTCCGTATGGATTTGAAGTTATAAACCATTATTTGTTACAAACATACAAGGTGAGTCGATAACATAATAATGTCAGATTAATACTAAGATTAATGTGTGGGTATGCCCACAATTATCATTAAATGCAATTTATCTCAGTATTTCCTAAAAAAATTATACAAACATAAACTTTCCTTTAAGAAAATCTCAATATTAAAGTCTGGTTTTATACATACATTTATATTACAAGTAAACATACATATATCGTAATGCAATGAATTTATGAGATGAATCACTAGCGATGTAAACGATGTAACGTTCAATTCAGTTGAAATAATTTACTAACAATTCATGGTTATATACTTATGTACATTCATTCAAAGTGATCTTCAATGATTTCTATATTGTCGCTTTTATATATGTATGTGGGCAACGTACTAGAATGTTATGATAAGTTTGAAGATATATGATGTGAAGTTTTTTTTACATAAATTAATTAAGTATTATGATGGATAATGACATTTTAATCGAAAAAGTTCGGGTTTATTAAAGGATGTGTGATATGTCCAAAAAGGAGTACTCTTTTACCTCAAAAAAGTATTATAAATGATAAATGTATCCTCCATCCTTAAGCTTGATGTTTTCATCAATAATTTTAGTACTTATCGTTGTCCTTGTATTATCCATTTTTCGTTTTTGTTATATTGTTCGAATATTGATGTAAATGTGTGAACGTTATATAGGTATTTCTGGTAACCACTTCATGCTGATCGCATTCATGAACTTATAAAATGTGTTTCGTTGGAAATTATGATCAGTCATGAGAAAAAACTCATTTAGGTACATAAAAACAAGTTTATTTTTGAAATTCTCATTTATGACTTATGAAATTATTCATTATAAAATTGATGTATACATACATATAAAGGGTGTTACGAAAAATGTGGACTATATTTCAAGGGGTGAAAGTAGAGATAATTTTCAATCGAAAATGCCATATTACATTTTTCCCGCTTAAGGCTGGCTTTCGTTCTTGTTCTCAAATTTTTTGCTGCTGCCGTGATTTTTGACCTAAGATCTAACAGATTACGTTGTGTTTTCGTAAGTTTTTTTTACAGTAACTTTTGACCCAGATGGCCTAGAACCATGAACCTGGAATTGTTGAAAAGGTAATCGATCAGAGAAATTATTTTGTGAAACCGAATCATACCTTCATCTGCGTAATAAAGCATTTTTTTTTCTCAACAAAGAAAGGAGTTATATATTTTAAAAATGGGCGTCGTAGTCGTGAAGAAGTAATAACTCAAAAACGAGTGCCATTACAGCTAAACGGTAAAAAGATTTTGAAAGGTGAACTCTTTAGCGATATAATAAGTGCTTAAACATTATTCTAGGGCTGTTAGATGTTTGCATATAACAATTTCTAGACAGGAAAACATGGTGAAAATAAAAAAAACACAAAACTTTCAAATTCTCATAAACAAAACCGAAATGGGAAAAATGTAATATGTCATTTTCGACTGGAAATTATCTCTACTTTTACCCCTTGAAATATACTTCACGTTTTTCGGAACACCCTGTATACATTTGTATGTTTATATAGTCTATTTGTTTTAACGAAAAAAGACTTGTAAAATAAGATTCCAAAATCTACTGCCAGTTCGAAAAATCTACTGCGATTTTACAAGACGTTTACTGCACTTTTTATTTAATGGGATCTCAACAATAATGCTGTCAACTCAAGTGTCAAGTGTCAGTTTCAGTTTAGTTTTGTTTTGTGTAGTTTTAGATTTTAATTCGTTTAAATTATTTAAATGAAAAAATTTATGAGGCATGTTATTTTGAAAATATTGATTTTAATTATTTAAAACCATGATTTAAATTCGAAAGTAAATTATGATGTAGTGCAGTTGTGATTTTAAACACTTTTGTTTTGTTAATATTTTATTTTGATTGATGCCTGGTCAATAATAATAAAAGTATAAAATAAGAATAAATGAAAACTTCTGGCAGAAAATCGGAACAGGTGAAAATGGCATTAAAATGCCCGTTTTGTAAAACATTTAAAGCTGAATTAAATACGTTAACATACTTATGTTGAATCAAATTAAAATTACAAAATGTAAAAAACGTAATCTGGTTTTAACAAAAATCCATTTTCATATTGCATTTTATTTTCTTTAATTTTCAGATGCCAGATGAATTTTGTAAAAAGTGTCGTGATAAAATCAAATCACATTTACACAAAACATCTGATAAGTGCACAACAAGAAGTCAAGTCATAAATGATTGCACTGCATTCACCTAGACTGACTAGAGTGAATCCAGGTTCATTGTGGAATATAAATTCCGTTGATTCTGTTCATGAGATAAAATCTGTAAGTAACGAAATAGTTCAAAGTTGACGGAACAGAAAGTGCATTATTACATTATTTTTACAATATCTTCGTTTCAAGTGCCTGGATCTGATGAGATTAAAAAAGTTCAACATTCAATTAACGGTACGAATGTTCAGTTTGTTTAACAATATGATTGTAAGGACAATAAAAGTTAAATTTCCAAAATACATGATCATAACAATTTTGGAAGATAGAATTTATTTATATAAATTTTTTAAAAGTGAAAAGTGTGAAAATAAAATGTATTAAAATACAGAACATTTGAATACTGTATTAAAATATAGTATGGAATAAAAACGTTAGCTCCGTATGGATTTGAAGTTATAAACCATTATTTGTTACAAACATACAAGGTGAGTCGATAACATAATAATGTCAGATTAATACTAAGATTAATGTGTGGGTATGCCCACAATTATCATTAAATGCAATTTATCTCAGTATTTCCTAAAAAAATTATACAAACATAAACTTTCCTTTAAGAAAATCTCAATATTAAAGTCTGGTTTTATACATACATTTATATTACAAGTAAACATACATATATCGTAATGCAATGAATTTATGAGATGAATCACTAGCGATGTAAACGATGTAACGTTCAATTCAGTTGAAATAATTTACTAACAATTCATGGTTATATACTTATGTACATTCATTCAAAGTGATCTTCAATGATTTCTATATTGTCGCTTTTATATATGTATGTGGGCAACGTACTAGAATGTTATGATAAGTTTGAAGATATATGATGTGAAGTTTTTTTTACATAAATTAATTAAGTATTATGATGGATAATGACATTTTAATCGAAAAAGTTCGGGTTTATTAAAGGATGTGTGATATGTCCAAAAAGGAGTACTCTTTTACCTCAAAAAAGTATTATAAATGATAAATGTATCCTCCATCCTTAAGCTTGATGTTTTCATCAATAATTTTAGTACTTATCGTTGTCCTTGTATTATCCATTTTTCGTTTTTGTTATATTGTTCGAATATTGATGTAAATGTGTGAACGTTATATAGGTATTTCTGGTAACCACTTCATGCTGATCGCATTCATGAACTTATAAAATGTGTTTCGTTGGAAATTATGATCAGTCATGAGAAAAAACTCATTTAGGTACATAAAAACAAGTTTATTTTTGAAATTCTCATTTATGACTTATGAAATTATTCATTATAAAATTGATGTATACATACATATAAAGGGTGTTACGAAAAATGTGGACTATATTTCAAGGGGTGAAAGTAGAGATAATTTTCAATCGAAAATGCCATATTACATTTTTCCCGCTTAAGGCTGGCTTTCGTTCTTGTTCTCAAATTTTTTGCTGCTGCCGTGATTTTTGACCTAAGATCTAACAGATTACGTTGTGTTTTCGTAAGTTTTTTTTACAATAACTTTTGACCCAGATGGCCTAGAACCATGAACCTGGAATTGTTGAAAAGGTAATCGATCAGAGAAATTATTTTGTGAAACCGAATCATACCTTCATCTGCGTAATAAAGCATTTTTTTTTCTCAACAAAGAAAGGAGTTATATATTTTAAAAATGGGCGTCGTAGTCGTGAAGAAGTAATAACTCAAAAACGAGTGCCATTACAGCTAAACGGTAAAAAGATTTTGAAAGGTGAACTCTTTAGCGATATAATAAGTGCTTAAACATTATTCTAGGGCTGTTAGATGTTTGCATATAACAATTTCTAGACAGGAAAACATGGTGAAAATAAAAAAAACACAAAACTTTCAAATTCTCATAAACAAAACCGAAATGGGAAAAATGTAATATGTCATTTTCGACTGGAAATTATCTCTACTTTTACCCCTTGAAATATACTTCACGTTTTTCGGAACACCCTGTATACATTTGTATGTTTATATAGTCTATTTGTTTTAACGAAAAAAGACTTGTAAAATAAGATTCCAAAATCTACTGCCAGTTCGAAAAATCTACTGCGATTTTACAAGACGTTTACTGCACTTTTTATTTAATGGGATCTCAACAATAATGCTGTCAACTCAAGTGTCAAGTGTCAGTTTCAGTTTAGTTTTGTTTTGTGTAGTTTTAGATTTTAATTCGTTTAAATTATTTAAATGAAAAAATTTATGAGGCATGTTATTTTGAAAATATTGATTTTAATTATTTAAAACCATGATTTAAATTCGAAAGTAAATTATGATGTAGTGCAGTTGTGATTTTAAACACTTTTGTTTTGTTAATATTTTATTTTGATTGATGCCTGGTCAATAATAATAAAAGTATAAAATAAGAATAAATGAAAACTTCTGACAGAAAATCGGAACAGGTGAAAATGGCATTAAAATGCCCGTTTTGTAAAACATTTAAAGCTGAATTAAATACGTTAACATACTTATGTTGAATCAAATTAAAATTACAAAATGTAAAAAACGTAATCTGGTTTTAACAAAAATCCATTTTCATATTGCATTTTATTTTCTTTAATTTTCAGATGCCAGATGAATTTTGTAAAAAGTGTCGTGATAAAATCAAATCACATTTACACAAAACATCTGATAAGTGCACAACAAGAAGTCAAGTCATAAATGATTGCACTGCATTCACCTAGACTGACTAGAGTGAATCCAGGTTCATTGTGGAATATAAATTCCGTTGATTCTGTTCATGAGATAAAATCTGTAAGTAACGAAATAGTTCAAAGTTGACGGAACAGAAAGTGCATTATTACATTATTTTTACAATATCTTCGTTTCAAGTGCCTGGATCTGATGAGATTAAAAAAGTTCAACATTCAATTAATGGTACGAATGTTCAGTTTGTTTAACAATATGATTGTAAGGACAATAAAAGTTAAATTTCCAAAATACATAATCATAACAATTTTGGAAGATAGAATTTATTTATATAAATTTTTTAAAAGTGAAAAGTGTGAAAATAAAATGTATTAAAATACAGAACATTTGAATACTGTATTAAAATATAGTATGGAATAAAAACGTTAGCTCCGTATGGATTTGAAGTTATAAACCATTATTTGTTACAAACATACAAGGTGAGTCGATAACATAATAATGTCAGATTAATACTAAGATTAATGTGTGGGTATGCCCACAATTATCATTAAATGCAATTTATCTCAGTATTTCCTAAAAAAATTATACAAACATAAACTTTCCTTTAAGAAAATCTCAATATTAAAGTCTGGTTTTATACATACATTTATATTACAAGTAAACATACATATATCGTAATGCAATGAATTTATGAGATGAATCACTAGCGATGTAAACGATGTAACGTTCAATTCAGTTGAAATAATTTACTAACAATTCATGGTTATATACTTATGTACATTCATTCAAAGTGATCTTCAATGATTTCTATATTGTCGCTTTTATATATGTATGTGGGCAACGTACTAGAATGTTATGATAAGTTTGAAGATATATGATGTGAAGTTTTTTTTACATAAATTAATTAAGTATTATGATGGATAATGACATTTTAATCGAAAAAGTTCGGGTTTATTAAAGGATGTGTGATATGTCCAAAAAGGAGTACTCTTTTACCTCAAAAAAGTATTATAAATGATAAATGTATCCTCCATCTTTAAGCTTGATGTTTTCATCAATAATTTTAGTACTTATCGTTGTCCTTGTATTATCCATTTTTCGTTTTTGTTATATTGTTCGAATATTGATGTAAATGTGTGAACGTTATATAGGTATTTCTGGTAACCACTTCATGCTGATCGCATTCATGAACTTATAAAATGTGTTTCGTTGGAAATTATGATCAGTCATGAGAAAAAACTCATTTAGGTACATAAAAACAAGTTTATTTTTGAAATTCTCATTTATGACTTATGAAATTATTCATTATAAAATTGATGTATACATACATATAAAGGGTGTTACGAAAAATGTGGACTATATTTCAAGGGGTGAAAGTAGAGATAATTTTCAATCGAAAATGCCATATTACATTTTTCCCGCTTAAGGCTGGCTTTCGTTCTTGTTCTCAAATTTTTTGCTGCTGCCGTGATTTTTGACCTAAGATCTAACAGATTACGTTGTGTTTTCGTAAGTTTTTTTTACAATAACTTTTGACCCAGATGGCCTAGAACCATGAACCTGGAATTGTTGAAAAGGTAATCGATCAGAGAAATTATTTTGTGAAACCGAATCATACCTTCATCTGCGTAATAAAGCATTTTTTTTTCTCAACAAAGAAAGGAGTTATATATTTTAAAAATGGGCGTCGTAGTCGTGAAGAAGTAATAACTCAAAAACGAGTGCCATTACAGCTAAACGGTAAAAAGATTTTGAAAGGTGAACTCTTTAGCGATATAATAAGTGCTTAAACATTATTCTAGGGCTGTTAGATGTTTGCATATAACAATTTCTAGACAGGAAAACATGGTGAAAATAAAAAAAACACAAAACTTTCAAATTCTCATAAACAAAACCGAAATGGGAAAAATGTAATATGTCATTTTCGACTGGAAATTATCTCTACTTTTACCCCTTGAAATATACTTCACGTTTTTCGGAACACCCTGTATACATTTGTATGTTTATATAGTCTATTTGTTTTAACGAAAAAAGACTTGTAAAATAAGATTCCAAAATCTACTGCCAGTTCGAAAAATCTACTGCGATTTTACAAGACGTTTACTGCACTTTTTATTTAATGGGATCTCAACAATAATGCTGTCAACTCAAGTGTCAAGTGTCAGTTTCAGTTTAGTTTTGTTTTGTGTAGTTTTAGATTTTAATTCGTTTAAATTATTTAAATGAAAAAATTTATGAGGCATGTTATTTTGAAAATATTGATTTTAATTATTTAAAACCATGATTTAAATTCGAAAGTAAATTATGATGTAGTGCAGTTGTGATTTTAAACACTTTTGTTTTGTTAATATTTTATTTTGATTGATGCCTGGTCAATAATAATAAAAGTATAAAATAAGAATAAATGAAAACTTCTGGCAGAAAATCGGAACAGGTGAAAATGGCATTAAAATGCCCGTTTTGTAAAACATTTAAAGCTGAATTAAATACGTTAACATACTTATGTTGAATCAAATTAAAATTACAAAATGTAAAAAACGTAATCTGGTTTTAACAAAAATCCATTTTCATATTGCATTTTATTTTCTTTAATTTTCAGATGCCAGATGAATTTTGTAAAAAGTGTCGTGATAAAATCAAATCACATTTACACAAAACATCTGATAAGTGCACAACAAGAAGTCAAGTCATAAATGATTGCACTGCATTCACCTAGACTGACTAGAGTGAATCCAGGTTCATTGTGGAATATAAATTCCGTTGATTCTGTTCATGAGATAAAATCTGTAAGTAACGAAATAGTTCAAAGTTGACGGAACAGAAAGTGCATTATTACATTATTTTTACAATATCTTCGTTTCAAGTGCCTGGATCTGATGAGATTAAAAAAGTTCAACATTCAATTAATGGTACGAATGTTCAGTTTGTTTAACAATATGATTGTAAGGACAATAAAAGTTAAATTTCCAAAATACATGATCATAACAATTTTGGAAGATAGAATTTATTTATATAAATTTTTTAAAAGTGAAAAGTGTGAAAATAAAATGTATTAAAATACAGAACATTTGAATACTGTATTAAAATATAGTATGGAATAAAAACGTTAGCTCCGTATGGATTTGAAGTTATAAACCATTATTTGTTACAAACATACAAGGTGAGTCGATAACATAATAATGTCAGATTAATACTAAGATTAATGTGTGGGTATGCCCACAATTATCATTAAATGCAATTTATCTCAGTATTTCCTAAAAAAATTATACAAACATAAACTTTCCTTTAAGAAAATCTCAATATTAAAGTCTGGTTTTATACATACATTTATATTACAAGTAAACATACATATATCGTAATGCAATGAATTTATGAGATGAATCACTAGCGATGTAAACGATGTAACGTTCAATTCAGTTGAAATAATTTACTAACAATTCATGGTTATATACTTATGTACATTCATTCAAAGTGATCTTCAATGATTTCTATATTGTCGCTTTTATATATGTATGTGGGCAACGTACTAGAATGTTATGATAAGTTTGAAGATATATGATGTGAAGTTTTTTTTACATAAATTAATTAAGTATTATGATGGATAATGACATTTTAATCGAAAAAGTTCGGGTTTATTAAAGGATGTGTGATATGTCCAAAAAGGAGTACTCTTTTACCTCAAAAAAGTATTATAAATGATAAATGTATCCTCCATCCTTAAGCTTGATGTTTTCATCAATAATTTTAGTACTTATCGTTGTCCTTGTATTATCCATTTTTCGTTTTTGTTATATTGTTCGAATATTGATGTAAATGTGTGAACGTTATATAGGTATTTCTGGTAACCACTTCATGCTGATCGCATTCATGAACTTATAAAATGTGTTTCGTTGGAAATTATGATCAGTCATGAGAAAAAACTCATTTAGGTACATAAAAACAAGTTTATTTTTGAAATTCTCATTTATGACTTATGAAATTATTCATTATAAAATTGATGTATACATACATATAAAGGGTGTTACGAAAAATGTGGACTATATTTCAAGGGGTGAAAGTAGAGATAATTTTCAATCGAAAATGCCATATTACATTTTTCCCGCTTAAGGCTGGCTTTCGTTCTTGTTCTCAAATTTTTTGCTGCTGCCGTGATTTTTGACCTAAGATCTAACAGATTACGTTGTGTTTTCGTAAGTTTTTTTTACAATAACTTTTGACCCAGATGGCCTAGAACCATGAACCTGGAATTGTTGAAAAGGTAATCGATCAGAGAAATTATTTTGTGAAACCGAATCATACCTTCATCTGCGTAATAAGGCATTTTTTTTTCTCAACAAAGAAAGGAGTTATATATTTTAAAAATGGGCGTCGTAGTCGTGAAGAAGTAATAACTCAAAAACGAGTGCCATTACAGCTAAACGGTAAAAAGATTTTGAAAGGTGAACTCTTTAGCGATATAATAAGTGCTTAAACATTATTCTAGGGCTGTTAGATGTTTGCATATAACAATTTCTAGACAGGAAAACATGGTGAAAATAAAAAAAACACAAAACTTTCAAATTCTCATAAACAAAACCGAAATGGGAAAAATGTAATATGTCATTTTCGACTGGAAATTATCTCTACTTTTACCCCTTGAAATATACTTCACGTTTTTCGGAACACCCTGTATACATTTGTATGTTTATATAGTCTATTTGTTTTAACGAAAAAAGACTTGTAAAATAAGATTCCAAAATCTACTGCCAGTTCGAAAAATCTACTGCGATTTTACAAGACGTTTACTGCACTTTTTATTTAATGGGATCTCAACAATAATGCTGTCAACTCAAGTGTCAAGTGTCAGTTTCAGTTTAGTTTTGTTTTGTGTAGTTTTAGATTTTAATTCGTTTAAATTATTTAAATGAAAAAATTTATGAGGCATGTTATTTTGAAAATATTGATTTTAATTATTTAAAACCATGATTTAAATTCGAAAGTAAATTATGATGTAGTGCAGTTGTGATTTTAAACACTTTTGTTTTGTTAATATTTTATTTTGATTGATGCCTGGTCAATAATAATAAAAGTATAAAATAAGAATAAATGAAAACTTCTGACAGAAAATCGGAACAGGTGAAAATGGCATTAAAATGCCCGTTTTGTAAAACATTTAAAGCTGAATTAAATACGTTAACATACTTATGTTGAATCAAATTAAAATTACAAAATGTAAAAAACGTAATCTGGTTTTAACAAAAATCCATTTTCATATTGCATTTCATTTTCTTTAATTTTCAGATGCCAGATGAATTTTGTAAAAAGTGTCGTGATAAAATCAAATCACATTTACACAAAACATCTGATAAGTGCACAACAAGAAGTCAAGTCATAAATGATTGCACTGCATTCACCTAGACTGACTAGAGTGAATCCAGGTTCATTGTGGAATATAAATTCCGTTGATTCTGTTCATGAGATAAAATCTGTAAGTAACGAAATAGTTCAAAGTTGACGGAACAGAAAGTGCATTATTACATTATTTTTACAATATCTTCGTTTCAAGTGCCTGGATCTGATGAGATTAAAAAAGTTCAACATTCAATTAATGGTACGAATGTTCAGTTTGTTTAACAATATGATTGTAAGGACAATAAAAGTTAAATTTCCAAAATACATGATCATAACAATTTTGGAAGATAGAATTTATTTATATAAATTTTTTAAAAGTGAAAAGTGTGAAAATAAAATGTATTAAAATACAGAACATTTGAATACTGTATTAAAATATAGTATGGAATAAAAACGTTAGCTCCGTATGGATTTGAAGTTATAAACCATTATTTGTTACAAACATACAAGGTGAGTCGATAACATAATAATGTCAGATTAATACTAAGATTAATGTGTGGGTATGCCCACAATTATCATTAAATGCAATTTATCTCAGTATTTCCTAAAAAAATTATACAAACATAAACTTTCCTTTAAGAAAATCTCAATATTAAAGTCTGGTTTTATACATACATTTATATTACAAGTAAACATACATATATCGTAATGCAATGAATTTATGAGATGAATCACTAGCGATGTAAACGATGTAACGTTCAATTCAGTTGAAATAATTTACTAACAATTCATGGTTATATACTTATGTACATTCATTCAAAGTGATCTTCAATGATTTCTATATTGTCGCTTTTATATATGTATGTGGGCAACGTACTAGAATGTTATGATAAGTTTGAAGATATATGATGTGAAGTTTTTTTTACATAAATTAATTAAGTATTATGATGGATAATGACATTTTAATCGAAAAAGTTCGGGTTTATTAAAGGATGTGTGATATGTCCAAAAAGGAGTACTCTTTTACCTCAAAAAAGTATTATAAATGATAAATGTATCCTCCATCCTTAAGCTTGATGTTTTCATCAATAATTTTAGTACTTATCGTTGTCCTTGTATTATCCATTTTTCGTTTTTGTTATATTGTTCGAATATTGATGTAAATGTGTGAACGTTATATAGGTATTTCTGGTAACCACTTCATGCTGATCGCATTCATGAACTTATAAAATGTGTTTCGTTGGAAATTATGATCAGTCATGAGAAAAAACTCATTTAGGTACATAAAAACAAGTTTATTTTTGAAATTCTCATTTATGACTTATGAAATTATTCATTATAAAATTGATGTATACATACATATAAAGGGTGTTACGAAAAATGTGGACTATATTTCAAGGGGTGAAAGTAGAGATAATTTTCAATCGAAAATGCCATATTACATTTTTCCCGCTTAAGGCTGGCTTTCGTTCTTGTTCTCAAATTTTTTGCTGCTGCCGTGATTTTTGACCTAAGATCTAACAGATTACGTTGTGTTTTCGTAAGTTTTTTTTACAATAACTTTTGACCCAGATGGCCTAGAACCATGAACCTGGAATTGTTGAAAAGGTAATCGATCAGAGAAATTATTTTGTGAAACCGAATCATACCTTCATCTGCGTAATAAGGCATTTTTTTTTCTCAACAAAGAAAGGAGTTATATATTTTAAAAATGGGCGTCGTAGTCGTGAAGAAGTAATAACTCAAAAACGAGTGCCATTACAGCTAAACGGTAAAAAGATTTTGAAAGGTGAACTCTTTAGCGATATAATAAGTGCTTAAACATTATTCTAGGGCTGTTAGATGTTTGCATATAACAATTTCTAGACAGGAAAACATGGTGAAAATAAAAAAAACACAAAACTTTCAAATTCTCATAAACAAAACCGAAATGGGAAAAATGTAATATGTCATTTTCGACTGGAAATTATCTCTACTTTTACCCCTTGAAATATACTTCACGTTTTTCGGAACACCCTGTATACATTTGTATGTTTATATAGTCTATTTGTTTTAACGAAAAAAGACTTGTAAAATAAGATTCCAAAATCTACTGCCAGTTCGAAAAATCTACTGCGATTTTACAAGACGTTTACTGCACTTTTTATTTAATGGGATCTCAACAATAATGCTGTCAACTCAAGTGTCAAGTGTCAGTTTCAGTTTAGTTTTGTTTTGTGTAGTTTTAGATTTTAATTCGTTTAAATTATTTAAATGAAAAAATTTATGAGGCATGTTATTTTGAAAATATTGATTTTAATTATTTAAAACCATGATTTAAATTCGAAAGTAAATTATGATGTAGTGCAGTTGTGATTTTAAACACTTTTGTTTTGTTAATATTTTATTTTGATTGATGCCTGGTCAATAATAATAAAAGTATAAAATAAGAATAAATGAAAACTTCTGACAGAAAATCGGAACAGGTGAAAATGGCATTAAAATGCCCGTTTTGTAAAACATTTAAAGCTGAATTAAATACGTTAACATACTTATGTTGAATCAAATTAAAATTACAAAATGTAAAAAACGTAATCTGGTTTTAACAAAAATCCATTTTCATATTGCATTTCATTTTCTTTAATTTTCAGATGCCAGATGAATTTTGTAAAAAGTGTCGTGATAAAATCAAATCACATTTACACAAAACATCTGATAAGTGCACAACAAGAAGTCAAGTCATAAATGATTGCACTGCATTCACCTAGACTGACTAGAGTGAATCCAGGTTCATTGTGGAATATAAATTCCGTTGATTCTGTTCATGAGATAAAATCTGTAAGTAACGAAATAGTTCAAAGTTGACGGAACAGAAAGTGCATTATTACATTATTTTTACAATATCTTCGTTTCAAGTGCCTGGATCTGATGAGATTAAAAAAGTTCAACATTCAATTAATGGTACGAATGTTCAGTTTGTTTAACAATATGATTGTAAGGACAATAAAAGTTAAATTTCCAAAATACATGATCATAACAATTTTGGAAGATAGAATTTATTTATATAAATTTTTTAAAAGTGAAAAGTGTGAAAATAAAATGTATTAAAATACAGAACATTTGAATACTGTATTAAAATATAGTATGGAATAAAAACGTTAGCTCCGTATGGATTTGAAGTTATAAACCATTATTTGTTACAAACATACAAGGTGAGTCGATAACATAATAATGTCAGATTAATACTAAGATTAATGTGTGGGTATGCCCACAATTATCATTAAATGCAATTTATCTCAGTATTTCCTAAAAAAATTATACAAACATAAACTTTCCTTTAAGAAAATCTCAATATTAAAGTCTGGTTTTATACATACATTTATATTACAAGTAAACATACATATATCGTAATGCAATGAATTTATGAGATGAATCACTAGCGATGTAAACGATGTAACGTTCAATTCAGTTGAAATAATTTACTAACAATTCATGGTTATATACTTATGTACATTCATTCAAAGTGATCTTCAATGATTTCTATATTGTCGCTTTTATATATGTATGTGGGCAACGTACTAGAATGTTATGATAAGTTTGAAGATATATGATGTGAAGTTTTTTTTACATAAATTAATTAAGTATTATGATGGATAATGACATTTTAATCGAAAAAGTTCGGGTTTATTAAAGGATGTGTGATATGTCCAAAAAGGAGTACTCTTTTACCTCAAAAAAGTATTATAAATGATAAATGTATCCTCCATCCTTAAGCTTGATGTTTTCATCAATAATTTTAGTACTTATCGTTGTCCTTGTATTATCCATTTTTCGTTTTTGTTATATTGTTCGAATATTGATGTAAATGTGTGAACGTTATATAGGTATTTCTGGTAACCACTTCATGCTGATCGCATTCATGAACTTATAAAATGTGTTTCGTTGGAAATTATGATCAGTCATGAGAAAAAACTCATTTAGGTACATAAAAACAAGTTTATTTTTGAAATTCTCATTTATGACTTATGAAATTATTCATTATAAAATTGATGTATACATACATATAAAGGGTGTTACGAAAAATGTGGACTATATTTCAAGGGGTGAAAGTAGAGATAATTTTCAATCGAAAATGCCATATTACATTTTTCCCGCTTAAGGCTGGCTTTCGTTCTTGTTCTCAAATTTTTTGCTGCTGCCGTGATTTTTGACCTAAGATCTAACAGATTACGTTGTGTTTTCGTAAGTTTTTTTTACAATAACTTTTGACCCAGATGGCCTAGAACCATGAACCTGGAATTGTTGAAAAGGTAATCGATCAGAGAAATTATTTTGTGAAACCGAATCATACCTTCATCTGCGTAATAAAGCATTTTTTTTTCTCAACAAAGAAAGGAGTTATATATTTTAAAAATGGGCGTCGTAGTCGTGAAGAAGTAATAACTCAAAAACGAGTGCCATTACAGCTAAACGGTAAAAAGATTTTGAAAGGTGAACTCTTTAGCGATATAATAAGTGCTTAAACATTATTCTAGGGCTGTTAGATGTTTGCATATAACAATTTCTAGACAGGAAAACATGGTGAAAATAAAAAAAACACAAAACTTTCAAATTCTCATAAACAAAACCGAAATGGGAAAAATGTAATATGTCATTTTCGACTGGAAATTATCTCTACTTTTACCCCTTGAAATATACTTCACGTTTTTCGGAACACCCTGTATACATTTGTATGTTTATATAGTCTATTTGTTTTAACGAAAAAAGACTTGTAAAATAAGATTCCAAAATCTACTGCCAGTTCGAAAAATCTACTGCGATTTTACAAGACGTTTACTGCACTTTTTATTTAATGGGATCTCAACAATAATGCTGTCAACTCAAGTGTCAAGTGTCAGTTTCAGTTTAGTTTTGTTTTGTGTAGTTTTAGATTTTAATTCGTTTAAATTATTTAAATGAAAAAATTTATGAGGCATGTTATTTTGAAAATATTGATTTTAATTATTTAAAACCATGATTTAAATTCGAAAGTAAATTATGATGTAGTGCAGTTGTGATTTTAAACACTTTTGTTTTGTTAATATTTTATTTTGATTGATGCCTGGTCAATAATAATAAAAGTATAAAATAAGAATAAATGAAAACTTCTGGCAGAAAATCGGAACAGGTGAAAATGGCATTAAAATGCCCGTTTTGTAAAACATTTAAAGCTGAATTAAATACGTTAACATACTTATGTTGAATCAAATTAAAATTACAAAATGTAAAAAACGTAATCTGGTTTTAACAAAAATCCATTTTCATATTGCATTTTATTTTCTTTAATTTTCAGATGCCAGATGAATTTTGTAAAAAGTGTCGTGATAAAATCAAATCACATTTACACAAAACATCTGATAAGTGCACAACAAGAAGTCAAGTCATAAATGATTGCACTGCATTCACCTAGACTGACTAGAGTGAATCCAGGTTCATTGTGGAATATAAATTCCGTTGATTCTGTTCATGAGATAAAATCTGTAAGTAACGAAATAGTTCAAAGTTGACGGAACAGAAAGTGCATTATTACATTATTTTTACAATATCTTCGTTTCAAGTGCCTGGATCTGATGAGATTAAAAAAGTTCAACATTCAATTAATGGTACGAATGTTCAGTTTGTTTAACAATATGATTGTAAGGACAATAAAAGTTAAATTTCCAAAATACATGATCATAACAATTTTGGAAGATAGAATTTATTTATATAAATTTTTTAAAAGTGAAAAGTGTGAAAATAAAATGTATTAAAATACAGAACATTTGAATACTGTATTAAAATATAGTATGGAATAAAAACGTTAGCTCCGTATGGATTTGAAGTTATAAACCATTATTTGTTACAAACATACAAGGTGAGTCGATAACATAATAATGTCAGATTAATACTAAGATTAATGTGTGGGTATGCCCACAATTATCATTAAATGCAATTTATCTCAGTATTTCCTAAAAAAATTATACAAACATAAACTTTCCTTTAAGAAAATCTCAATATTAAAGTCTGGTTTTATACATACATTTATATTACAAGTAAACATACATATATCGTAATGCAATGAATTTATGAGATGAATCACTAGCGATGTAAACGATGTAACGTTCAATTCAGTTGAAATAATTTACTAACAATTCATGGTTATATACTTATGTACATTCATTCAAAGTGATCTTCAATGATTTCTATATTGTCGCTTTTATATATGTATGTGGGCAACGTACTAGAATGTTATGATAAGTTTGAAGATATATGATGTGAAGTTTTTTTTACATAAATTAATTAAGTATTATGATGGATAATGACATTTTAATCGAAAAAGTTCGGGTTTATTAAAGGATGTGTGATATGTCCAAAAAGGAGTACTCTTTTACCTCAAAAAAGTATTATAAATGATAAATGTATCCTCCATCCTTAAGCTTGATGTTTTCATCAATAATTTTAGTACTTATCGTTGTCCTTGTATTATCCATTTTTCGTTTTTGTTATATTGTTTGAATATTGATGTAAATGTGTGAACGTTATATAGGTATTTCTGGTAACCACTTCATGCTGATCGCATTCATGAACTTATAAAATGTGTTTCGTTGGAAATTATGATCAGTCATGAGAAAAAACTCATTTAGGTACATAAAAACAAGTTTATTTTTGAAATTCTCATTTATGACTTATGAAATTATTCATTATAAAATTGATGTATACATACATATAAAGGGTGTTACGAAAAATGTGGACTATATTTCAAGGGGTGAAAGTAGAGATAATTTTCAATCGAAAATGCCATATTACATTTTTCCCGCTTAAGGCTGGCTTTCGTTCTTGTTCTCAAATTTTTTGCTGCTGCCGTGATTTTTGACCTAAGATCTAACAGATTACGTTGTGTTTTCGTAAGTTTTTTTTACAATAACTTTTGACCCAGATGGCCTAGAACCATGAACCTGGAATTGTTGAAAAGGTAATCGATCAGAGAAATTATTTTGTGAAACCGAATCATACCTTCATCTGCGTAATAAAGCATTTTTTTTTCTCAACAAAGAAAGGAGTTATATATTTTAAAAATGGGCGTCGTAGTCGTGAAGAAGTAATAACTCAAAAACGAGTGCCATTACAGCTAAACGGTAAAAAGATTTTGAAAGGTGAACTCTTTAGCGATATAATAAGTGCTTAAACATTATTCTAGGGCTGTTAGATGTTTGCATATAACAATTTCTAGACAGGAAAACATGGTGAAAATAAAAAAAACACAAAACTTTCAAATTCTCATAAACAAAACCGAAATGGGAAAAATGTAATATGGCATTTTCGACTGGAAATTATCTCTACTTTTACCCCTTGAAATATACTTCACGTTTTTCGGAACACCCTGTATACATTTGTATGTTTATATAGTCTATTTGTTTTAACGAAAAAAGACTTGTAAAATAAGATTCCAAAATCTACTGCCAGTTCGAAAAATCTACTGCGATTTTACAAGACGTTTACTGCACTTTTTATTTAATGGGATCTCAACAATAATGCTGTCAACTCAAGTGTCAAGTGTCAGTTTCAGTTTAGTTTTGTTTTGTGTAGTTTTAGATTTTAATTCGTTTAAATTATTTAAATGAAAAAATTTATGAGGCATGTTATTTTGAAAATATTGATTTTAATTATTTAAAACCATGATTTAAATTCGAAAGTAAATTATGATGTAGTGCAGTTGTGATTTTAAACACTTTTGTTTTGTTAATATTTTATTTTGATTGATGCCTGGTCAATAATAATAAAAGTATAAAATAAGAATAAATGAAAACTTCTGGCAGAAAATCGGAACAGGTGAAAATGGCATTAAAATGCCCGTTTTGTAAAACATTTAAAGCTGAATTAAATACGTTAACATACTTATGTTGAATCAAATTAAAATTACAAAATGTAAAAAACGTAATCTGGTTTTAACAAAAATCCATTTTCATATTGCATTTTATTTTCTTTAATTTTCAGATGCCAGATGAATTTTGTAAAAAGTGTCGTGATAAAATCAAATCACATTTACACAAAACATCTGATAAGTGCACAACAAGAAGTCAAGTCATAAATGATTGCACTGCATTCACCTAGACTGACTAGAGTGAATCCAGGTTCATTGTGGAATATAAATTCCGTTGATTCTGTTCATGAGATAAAATCTGTAAGTAACGAAATAGTTCAAAGTTGACGGAACAGAAAGTGCATTATTACATTATTTTTACAATATCTTCGTTTCAAGTGCCTGGATCTGATGAGATTAAAAAAGTTCAACATTCAATTAACGGTACGAATGTTCAGTTTGTTTAACAATATGATTGTAAGGACAATAAAAGTTAAATTTCCAAAATACATGATCATAACAATTTTGGAAGATAGAATTTATTTATATAAATTTTTTAAAAGTGAAAAGTGTGAAAATAAAATGTATTAAAATACAGAACATTTGAATACTGTATTAAAATATAGTATGGAATAAAAACGTTAGCTCCGTATGGATTTGAAGTTATAAACCATTATTTGTTACAAACATACAAGGTGAGTCGATAACATAATAATGTCAGATTAATACTAAGATTAATGTGTGGGTATGCCCACAATTATCATTTAATGCAATTTATCTCAGTATTTCCTAAAAAAATTATACAAACATAAACTTTCCTTTAAGAAAATCTCAATATTAAAGTCTGGTTTTATACATACATTTATATTACAAGTAAACATACATATATCGTAATGCAATAAATTTATGAGATGAATCACTAGCGATGTAAACGATGTAACGTTCAATTCAGTTGAAATAATTTACTAACAATTCATGGTTATATACTTATGTACATTCATTCAAAGTGATCTTCAATGATTTCTATATTGTCGCTTTTATATATGTATGTGGGCAACGTACTAGAATGTTATGATAAGTTTGAAGATATATGATGTGAAGTTTTTTTTACATAAATTAATTAAGTATTATGATGGATAATGACATTTTAATCGAAAAAGTTCGGGTATATTAAAGGATGTGTGATATGTCCAAAAAGGAGTACTCTTTTACCTCAAAAAAGTATTATAAATGATAAATGTATCCTCCATCCTTAAGCTTGATGTTTTCATCAATAATTTTAGTACTTATCGTTGTCCTTGTATTATCCATTTTTCGTTTTTGTTATATTGTTCGAATATTGATGTAAATGTGTGAACGTTATATAGGTATTTCTGGTAACCACTTCATGCTGATCGCATTCATGAACTTATAAAATGTGTTTCGTTGGAAATTATGATCAGTCATGAGAAAAAACTCATTTAGGTACATAAAAACAAGTTTATTTTTGAAATTCTCATTTATGACTTATGAAATTATTCATTATAAAATTGATGTATACATACATATAAAGGGTGTTACGAAAAATGTGGACTATATTTCAAGGGGTGAAAGTAGAGATAATTTTCAATCGAAAATGCCATATTACATTTTTCCCGCTTAAGGCTGGCTTTCGTTCTTGTTCTCAAATTTTTTGCTGCTGCCGTGATTTTTGACCTAAGATCTAACAGATTACGTTGTGTTTTCGTACGTTTTTTTGTACAATAATGAAACTATTTGACCCAAATATTTTTGTTCGGGCATCTTGTTCAAGCTTAGTAATCAATAAATTAAAAATCAATTTAACAATAAATTTTAATTACATGAATTATTTCAAATTATTCTATCAAATAATTTGACAAAAATTTCGATGAATCCGTTATTTTTCAAACAAAAAAAAAATCGAGTCAATATTTTTTCGTTTTTTAAACCATTTTGTAATTTTACATGCCTGCTTTTTTCAATAATTTTTATCAAGTACATACCAGAAGGTACCAGCAACCAGTTAAAATTTTATGTATGTACAGTAAACAAATCGTAGAATCAGTACAAAAAATTTTAACCTCTTTGTCTTCGTCTAGATGAAGATCTCTTCTTTAATATCAATATACATTTTTTCCTCTTACTATGAACGAATTATTTTTTTTATCTTCATTTTCATCTGAAGGCTATAATCATTTATCAATTTTTTTTATTTCAATTGGCCTTAATTTAAAGTTTAATTTAATAATGTCATTCTTTTCTCTAGATATGTCATAATCTTTTCCTATATCAAGTGCTTCATTAATATCATTTTGTATAATCGTAGTTTTAATATTATCATTAAGATTTAAATTCTGAAGATTTTGTATCAAATTTTTTAGGTTCATTTCTGCATTTCAAAAAAAACAAAATTATATTAATAAATAATTAAATAAATAATAAAAAAAATCAAAATAAACAATTTCATTGAACCTTCTTTAAAATTATCTTTGCATGTACATATGTTCTTTACATTGGTTTGGCGATTTATTCAATAATGAAACTATTTGACCCAAATATTTTGTTCGGGCATCTTGTTCAAGCTTAATAATCAATAAATTAAAAATCAATTTAACAATAAATTTTAATTACATGAATTATTTCAAATTATTCTATCAAATAATTTGACAAAAATTTCGATGAATCCGTTATTTTTCAAACAAAAAAAAAATCGAGTCAATATTTTTTCGTTTTTTAAACCATTTTGTAATTTTACATGCCTGCTTTTTTCAATAATTTTTATCAAGTACATACCAGAAGGTAGCAGCAACCAGTTAAAATTTTATGTATGTACAGTAAACAAATCGTAGAATCAGTACAAAAAATTTTAACCTCTTTGTCTTCGTCTAGATGAAGATCTCTTCTTGAGTTGGATCTACTTTTTCTTCGCCCTGCTTTCTTGATCGAGATCGTCGTCGTGTTCTTGATCTATTCCTTCCTGTTGATCTACTCCTTTCTCTTGATCTACGACCTCGTCCTTGTTTTGTCTAAAATAAAAATATGTACATGCATGTAATAAGATTTCCTTTAATATCAATATACATTTTTTCCTCTTACTATGAACGAATTATTTTTTTTATCTTCATTTTCATCTGAAGGCTATAATCATTTATCAATTTTTTTTATTTCAATTGGCCTTAATTTAAAGTTTAATTTAATTATGTCATTCTTTTCTTTAGATATGTCATAATCTTTTCCTATATCAAGTGCTTCATTAATATCATTTTGTATAATTTTAGTTTTAATATTATCATTAAGATTTAAATTCTGAAGATTTTGTATCAAATTTTTTAGGTTCATTTCTGCATTTCAAAAAAAACAAAATAATATTAATAAATAAATAAATAAATAATAAAAAAAATCAAAATAAACAATTTCATTGAAGCTTCTTTAAAATTATCTTTTCATGCACATATGTTCTTTACCTTGGTTGGGCGATTTATTCAATAATGAAACTATTTGACCCAAATATTTTGTTCGGGCATCTTGTTCAAGCTTAATAATCAATAAATTAAAAATCAATTTAACAATAAATTTTAATTACATGAATTATTTCAAATTATTCTATCAAATAATTTGACAAAAATTTCGATGAATCCGTTATTTTTCAAACAAAAAAAAAATCGAGTCAATATTTTTTCGTTTTTTAAACCATTTTGTAATTTTACATGCCTGCTTTTTTCAATAATTTTTATCAAGTACATACCAGAAGGTACCAGCAACCAGTTAAAATTTTATGTATGTACAGTAAACAAATCGTAGAATCAGTACAAAAAATTTTAACCTCTTTGTCTTCGTCTAGATGAAGATCTCTTCTTGAGTTGGATCTACTTTTTCTTCGCCCTGCTTTCTTGATCGAGATCGTCGTCGTGTTCTTGATCTATTCCTTCCTGTTGATCTACTCCTTTCTCTTGATCTACGACCTCGTTCTTGTTTTGTCTAATATATAAATATGTATGTACATGCATGTAATAAGATTTCCTTTAATATCAATATACATTTTTTCCTCTTACTATGAACGAATTATTTTTTTTATCTTCATTTTCATCTGAAGGCTATAATCATTTATCAATTTTTTTTGATTTCAATTGGCCTTAATTTAAAGTTTAATTTAATTATGTCATTCTTTTCTTTAGATATGTCATAATCTTTTCCTATATCAAGTGCTTCATTAATATCATTTTGTATAATTTTAGTTTTAATATTATCATTAAGATTTAAATTCTGAAGATTTTGTATCAAATTTTTTAGGTTCATTTCTGCATTTCAAAAAAAACAAAATAATATTAATAAATAAATAAATAAATAATAAAAAAAATCAAAATAAACAATTTCATTGAAGCTTCTTTAAAATTATCTTTTCATGTACATATGTTCTTTACCTTGGTTGGGCGATTTATTCAATAATGAAACTATTTGACCCAAATATTTTGTTCGGTCATCTTGTTCAAGCTTAATAATCAATAAATTAAAAATCAATTTAACAATAAATTTTAATTACATGAATTATTCCAAATTATTCTATCAAATAATTTGACAAAAATTTCGATGAATCCGTTATTTTTAAACAAAAAAAAAATCGAGTCAATATATTTTCGTTTTTTAAACCATTTTGTAATTTTGCATGCCTGCTTTTTTCAATAATTTTTATCAAGTACATACCAGAAAGTACCAGCAACCAGTTAAAATTTTATGTATGTACAGTAAACAAATCGTAGAATCAGTACAAAAAATTTTAACCTCTTTGTCTTCGTCTAGATGAAAATCTCTTCTTGAGTTGGATCTACTTTTTCTTCGCCCTGCTTTCTTGATCGAGATCGTCGTCGTGTTCTTGATCTATTCCTTCCTGTTGATCTACTCCTTTCTCTTGATCTACGACCTCGTCCTTGTTTTGTCTAAAATAAAAATATGTATGTACATGCATGTAATAAGATTTCCTTTAATATCAATATACATTTTTTCCTCTTACTATGAACGAATTATTTTTTTTATCTTCATTTTCATCTGAAGGCTATAATCATTTATCAATTTTTTTTATTTCAATTGGCCTTAATTTAAAGTTTAATTTAATAATGTCATTCTTTTCTCTAGATATGTCATAATCTTTTCCTATATCAAGTGCTTTATTAATATCATTTTGTATAATTTTAGTTTTAATATTATCATTAAGATTTAAATTCTGAAGATTTTGTATCAAATTTTTTAGGTTCCTTTCTGCATTTCAAAAAAAACAAAATTATATTAATAAATAAATAAATAAATAATAAAAAAAATCAAAATAAACAATTTCATTGAAGCTTCTTTAAAATTATCTTTGCATGTACATATGTTCTTTACATTGGTTTGGCGATTTATTCAATAATGAAACTATTTGACCCAAGTATTTTGTTCGGGCATCTTGTTCAAGCTTAATAATCAATAAATTAAAAATCAATTTAACAATAAATTTTAATTACATAAATTATTCCAAATTATTCTATCAAATAATTTGACAAAAATTTCGATGAATCCGTTATTTTTCAAACAAAAAAAAAAATCGGGTCAATATTTTTTCGTTTTTTAAACCATTTTGTAATTTTACATGCCTGCTTTTTTCAATAATTTTTATCAAGTACATACCAGAAAGTAGCAGCAACCAGTTAAAATTTTATATACTATATGTACAGTAAACAAATCGTAGAATCAATACAAAAAATTTTAACCTCTTTGTCTTCGTCTAGATGAAGATCTCTTCTTTAATATCAATATACATTTTTTCCTCTTACTATGAACGAATTATTTTTTTTATCTTCATTTTCATCTGAAGGCTATAATCATTTATCAATTTTTTTTATTTCAATTGGCCTTAATTTAAAGTTTAATTTAATAATGTCATTCTTTTCTCTAGATATGTCATAATCTTTTCCTATATCAAGTGCTTTATTAATATCATTTTGTATAATTTTAGTTTTAATATTATCATTAAGATTTAAATTCTGAAGATTTTGTATCAAATTTTTTAGGTTCCTTTCTGCATTTCAAAAAAAACAAAATTATATTAATAAATAAATAAATAAATAATAAAAAAAATCAAAATAAACAATTTCATTGAAGCTTCTTTAAAATTATCTTTGCATGTACATATGTTCTTTACATTGGTTTGGCGATTTATTCAATAATGAAACTATTTGACCCAAATATTTTTGTTCGGGCATCTTGTTCAAGCTTAATAATCAATAAATTAAAAATCAATTTAACAATAAATTTTAATTACATGAATTATTTCAAATTATTCTATTAAATAATTTGACAAAAATTTCGATGAATCCGTTATTTTTCAAACAAAAAAAAAATCGAGTCAATATTTTTTCGTTTTTTAAACCATTTTGTAATTTTACATGCCTGCTTTTTTCAATAATTTTTATCAAGTACATACCAGAAGGTACCAGCAACCAGTTAAAATTTTATGTATGTACAGTAAACAAATCGTAGAATCAGTACAAAAAATTTTAACCTCTTTGTCTTCGTCTAGATGAAGATCTCTTCTTTAATATCAATATACATTTTTTCCTCTTACTATGAACGAATTATTTTTTTTATCTTCATTTTCATCTGAAGGCTATAATCATTTATCAATTTTTTTTATTTCAGTTGGCCTTAATTTAAAGTTTAATTTAATTATGTCATTCTTTTCTCTAGATATGTCATAATCTCTTTCTATATCAAGTGCTTCATTAATATTATTTTGTATAATGTTAGTTTTAATATTATCATTAGGATTTAAATTCTGAAGATTCTGTATCAAATTTTTGAGGTTCATTTCTGCATTTCAAAAAAAAAAAAAAAAAAAAAAAAAAAAAATATATATATTAGTATATATATAAAAAATCAAAATAAACAATTTCATTGAAGCTTCTTTAAAATTATCTTTGCATGTACATATGTTTTTTACATTGGTTTGGCGATTTATTCAATAATGAAACTATTTGACCCAAATATTTTGTTCGGGCATCTTGTTCAAGCTTAATAATCAATAAATTAAAAATCAATTTAACAATAAATTTTAATTACATAAATTATTCCAAATTATTCTATCAAATAATTTGACAAAAATTTCGATGAATCCGTTATTTTTCAAACAAAAAAAAAAAAAATCGAGTGAATATTTTTTCGTTTTTTAAACCATTTTGTAATTTTACATGCCTGCTTTTTTCAATAATTTTTATCAAGTACATACCAGAAAGTAGCAGCAACCAGTTAAAATTTTATGTATGTACAGTAAACAAATCGTAGAATCAGTACAAAAAATTTTAACCTCTTTGTCTTCGTCTAGATGAAGATCTCTTCTTTAATATCAATATACATTTTTTCCTCTTACTATGAACGAATTATTTTTTTTATCTTCATTTTCATCTGAAGGCTATAATCATTTATCAATTTTTTTTATTTCAATTGGCCTTAATTTAAAGTTTAATTTAATAATGTCATTCTTTTCTCTAGATATGTCATAATCTTTTCCTATATCAAGTGCTTCATTAATATCATTTTGTATAATTTTAGTTTTAATATTATCATTAAGATTTAAATTCTGAAGATTTTGTATCAAATTTTTTAGGTTCCTTTCTGCATTTCAAAAAAAACAAAATTATATTAATAAATAAATAAATAAATAATAAAAAAAATCAAAATAAACAATTTCATTGAAACTTCTTTAAAATTATCTTTGCATGTACATATGTTCTTTACATTGGTTTGGCGATTTATTCAATAATGAAACTATTTGACCCAAATATTTTTGTTCGGGCATCTTGTTCAAGCTTAATAATCAATAAATTAAAAATCAATTTAACAATAAATTTTAATTACATGAATTATTTCAAATTATTCTATCAAATAATTTGACAAAAATTTCGATGAATCCGTTATTTTTCAAACAAAAAAAAAAATCGAGTCAATATTTTTTCGTTTTTTAAACCATTTTGTAATTTTACATGCCTGCTTTTTTCAATAATTTTTATCAAGTACATACCAGAAGGTACCAGCAACCAGTTAAAATTTTATGTATGTACAGTAAACAAATCGTAGAATCAGTACAAAAAATTTTAACCTCTTTGTCTTCGTCTAGATGAAGATCTCTTCTTGAGTTGGATCTACTTTTTCTTCGCCCTGCTTTCTTGATCGAGATCGTCGTCGTGTTCTTGATCTATTCCTTCCTGTTGATCTACTCCTTTCTCTTGATCTACGACCTCGTCCTTGTTTTGTCTAAAATAAAAATATGTATGTACATGCATGTAATAAGATTTCCTTTAATATCAATATACATTTTTTCCTCTTACTATGAACGAATTATTTTTTTTATCTTCATTTTCATCTGAAGGCTATAATCATTTATCAATTTTTTTTATTTCAGTTGGCCTTAATTTAAAGTTTAATTTAATTATGTCATTCTTTTCTCTAGATATGTCATAATCTCTTTCTATATCAAGTGCTTCATTAATATTATTTTGTATAATGTTAGTTTTAATATTATCATTAGGATTTAAATTCTGAAGATTCTGTATCAAATTTTTGAGGTTCATTTCTGCATTTCAAAAAAAAAAAAAAAAAAAAAAAAAATAATAATAAATAAATAAATAATAAAAAAAATCAAAATAAACAATTTCATTGAAGCTTCTTTAAAATTATCTTTGCATGTACATATGTTTTTTACATTGGTTTGGCGATTTATTCAATAATGAAACTATTTGACCCAAGTATTTTGTTCGGGCATCTTGTTCAAGCTTAATAATCAATAAATTAAAAATCAATTTAACAATAAATTTTAATTACATAAATTATTCCAAATTATTCTATCAAATAATTTGACAAAAATTTCGATGAATCCGTTATTTTTCAAACAAAAAAAAAATCGAGTCAATATTTTTTCGTTTTTTAAACCATTTTGTAATTTTACATGCCTGCTTTTTTCAATAATTTTTATCAAGTACATACCAGAAAGTAGCAGCAACCAGTTAAAATTTTATATACTATATGTACAGTAAACAAATCGTAGAATCAATACAAAAAATTTTAACCTCTTTGTCTTCGTCTAGATGAAGATCTCTTCTTTAATATCAATATACATTTTTTCCTCTTACTATGAACGAATTATTTTTTTTATCTTCATTTTCATCTGAAGGCTATAATCATTTATCAATTTTTTTTATTTCAATTGGCCTTAATTTAAAGTTTAATTTAATAATGTCATTCTTTTCTCTAGATATGTCATAATCTTTTCCTATATCAAGTGCTTTATTAATATCATTTTGTATAATTTTAGTTTTAATATTATCATTAAGATTTAAATTCTGAAGATTTTGTATCAAATTTTTTAGGTTCCTTTCTGCATTTCAAAAAAAACAAAATTATATTAATAAATAAATAAATAAATAATAAAAAAAATCAAAATAAACAATTTCATTGAAGCTTCTTTAAAATTATCTTTGCATGTACATATGTTCTTTACATTGGTTTGGCGATTTATTCAATAATGAAACTATTTGACCCAAATATTTTTGTTCGGGCATCTTGTTCAAGCTTAATAATCAATAAATTAAAAATCAATTTAACAATAAATTTTAATTACATGAATTATTTCAAATTATTCTATTAAATAATTTGACAAAAATTTCGATGAATCCGTTATTTTTCAAACAAAAAAAAAATCGAGTCAATATTTTTTCGTTTTTTAAACCATTTTGTAATTTTACATGCCTGCTTTTTTCAATAATTTTTATCAAGTACATACCAGAAGGTACCAGCAACCAGTTAAAATTTTATGTATGTACAGTAAACAAATCGTAGAATCAGTACAAAAAATTTTAACCTCTTTGTCTTCGTCTAGATGAAGATCTCTTCTTTAATATCAATATACATTTTTTCCTCTTACTATGAACGAATTATTTTTTTTATCTTCATTTTCATCTGAAGGCTATAATCATTTATCAATTTTTTTTATTTCAATTGGCCTTAATTTAAAGTTTAATTTAATAATGTCATTCTTTTCTCTAGATATGTCATAATCTTTTCCTATATCAAGTGCTTTATTAATATCATTTTGTATAATTTTAGTTTTAATATTATCATTAAGATTTAAATTCTGAAGATTTTGTATCAAATTTTTTAGGTTCCTTTCTGCATTTCAAAAAAAACAAAATTATATTAATAAATAAATAAATAAATAATAAAAAAAATCAAAATAAACAATTTCATTGAAGCTTCTTTAAAATTATCTTTTCATGTACATATGTTCTTTACCTTGGTTGGGCGATTTATTCAATAATGAAACTATTTGACCCAAATATTTTGTTCGGTCATCTTGTTCAAGCTTAATAATCAATAAATTAAAAATCAATTTAACAATAAATTTTAATTACATAAATTATTCCAAATTATTCTATCAAATAATTTGACAAAAATTTCGATGAATCCGTTATTTTAAACAAAAAAAAAATCGAGTCAATATATTTTCGTTTTTTAAACCATTTTGTAATTTTGCATGCCTGCTTTTTTCAATAATTTTTATCAAGTACATACCAGAAAGTACCAGCAACCAGTTAAAATTTTATGTATGTACAGTAAACAAATCGTAGAATCAGTACAAAAAATTTTAACCTCTTTGTCTTCGTCTAGATGAAAATCTCTTCTTGAGTTGGATCTACTTTTTCTTCGCCCTGCTTTCTTGATCGAGATCGTCGTCGTGTTCTTGATCTATTCCTTCCTGTTGATCTACTCCTTTCTCTTGATCTACGACCTCGTCCTTGTTTTGTCTAAAATAAAAATATGTATGTACATGCATGTAATAAGATTTCCTTTAATATCAATATACATTTTTTCCTCTTACTATGAACGAATTATTTTTTTTATCTTCATTTTCATCTGAAGGCTATAATCATTTATCAATTTTTTTTATTTCAGTTGGCCTTAATTTAAAGTTTAATTTAATTATGTCATTCTTTTCTCTAGATATGTCATAATCTTTTCCTATATCAAGTGCTTCATTAATATCATTTTGTATAATGTTAGTTTTAATATTATCATTAGGATTTAAATTCTGAAGATTCTGTATCAAATTTTTGAGGTTCATTTCTGCATTTCAAAAAAAAAAAAAAAAATAATAATAATAAATAAATAAATAATAAAAAAAATCAAAATAAACAATTTCATTGAAGCTTCTTTAAAATTATCTTTGCATGTACATATGTTTTTTACATTGGTTTGGCGATTTATTCAATAATGAAACTATTTGACCCAAGTATTTTGTTCGGGCATCTTGTTCAAGCTTAATAATCAATAAATTAAAAATCAATTTAACAATAAATTTTAATTACATAAATTATTCCAAATTATTCTATCAAATAATTTGACAAAAATTTCGATGAATCCGTTATTTTTCAAACAAAAAAAAAAATCGAGTCAATATTTTTTCGTTTTTTAAACCATTTTGTAATTTTACATGCCTGCTTTTTTCAATAATTTTTATCAAGTACATACCAGAAAGTAGCAGCAACCAGTTAAAATTTTATATACTATATGTACAGTAAACAAATCGTAGAATCAATACAAAAAATTTTAACCTCTTTGTCTTCGTCTAGATGAAGATCTCTTCTTTAATATCAATATACATTTTTTCCTCTTACTATGAACGAATTATTTTTTTTATCTTCATTTTCATCTGAAGGCTATAATCATTTATCAATTTTTTTTATTTCAATTGGCCTTAATTTAAAGTTTAATTTAATTATGTCATTCTTTTCTCTAGATATGTCATAATCTCTTTCTATATCAAGTGCTTCATTAATATCATTTTGTATAATGTTAGTTTTAATATTATCATTAGGATTTAAATTCTGAAGATTCTGTATCAAATTTTTGAGGTTCATTTCTGCATTTCAAAAAAAAAAAAAAAAAAAAAAAATAATAATAAATAAATAAATAATAAAAAAAATCAAAATAAACAATTTCATTGAAGCTTCTTTAAAATTATCTTTGCATGTACATATGTTCTTTACATTGGTTTGGCGATTTATTCAATAATGAAACTATTTGACCCAAGTATTTTGTTCGGGCATCTTGTTCAAGCTTAATAATCAATAAATTAAAAATCAATTTAACAATAAATTTTAATTACATGAATTATTTCAAATTATTCTATTAAATAATTTGACAAAAATTTCGATGAATCCGTTATTTTTCAAACAAAAAAAAAATCGAGTCAATATTTTTTCGTTTTTTAAACCATTTTGTAATTTTACATGCCTGCTTTTTTCAATAATTTTTATCAAGTACATACCAGAAGGTACCAGCAACCAGTTAAAATTTTATGTATGTACAGTAAACAAATCGTAGAATCAGTACAAAAAATTTTAACCTCTTTGTCTTCGTCTAGATGAAGATCTCTTCTTTAATATCAATATACATTTTTTCCTCTTACTATGAACGAATTATTTTTTTTATCTTCATTTTCATCTGAAGGCTATAATCATTTATCAATTTTTTTTATTTCAATTGGCCTTAATTTAAAGTTTAATTTAATAATGTCATTCTTTTCTCTAGATATGTCATAATCTTTTCCTATATCAAGTGCTTTATTAATATCATTTTGTATAATTTTAGTTTTAATATTATCATTAAGATTTAAATTCTGAAGATTTTGTATCAAATTTTTTAGGTTCCTTTCTGCATTTCAAAAAAAACAAAATTATATTAATAAATAAATAAATAAATAATAAAAAAAATCAAAATAAACAATTTCATTGAAGCTTCTTTAAAATTATCTTTTCATGTACATATGTTCTTTACCTTGGTTGGGCGATTTATTCAATAATGAAACTATTTGACCCAAATATTTTGTTCGGTCATCTTGTTCAAGCTTAATAATCAATAAATTAAAAATCAATTTAACAATAAATTTTAATTACATAAATTATTCCAAATTATTCTATCAAATAATTTGACAAAAATTTCGATGAATCCGTTATTTTAAACAAAAAAAAAATCGAGTCAATATATTTTCGTTTTTTAAACCATTTTGTAATTTTGCATGCCTGCTTTTTTCAATAATTTTTATCAAGTACATACCAGAAAGTACCAGCAACCAGTTAAAATTTTATGTATGTACAGTAAACAAATCGTAGAATCAGTACAAAAAATTTTAACCTCTTTGTCTTCGTCTAGATGAAAATCTCTTCTTGAGTTGGATCTACTTTTTCTTCGCCCTGCTTTCTTGATCGAGATCGTCGTCGTGTTCTTGATCTATTCCTTCCTGTTGATCTACTCCTTTCTCTTGATCTACGACCTCGTCCTTGTTTTGTCTAAAATAAAAATATGTATGTACATGCATGTAATAAGATTTCCTTTAATATCAATATACATTTTTTCCTCTTACTATGAACGAATTATTTTTTTTATCTTCATTTTCATCTGAAGGCTATAATCATTTATCAATTTTTTTTATTTCAGTTGGCCTTAATTTAAAGTTTAATTTAATTATGTCATTCTTTTCTCTAGATATGTCATAATCTTTTCCTATATCAAGTGCTTCATTAATATCATTTTGTATAATGTTAGTTTTAATATTATCATTAGGATTTAAATTCTGAAGATTCTGTATCAAATTTTTGAGGTTCATTTCTGCATTTCAAAAAAAAAAAAAAAAATAATAATAATAAATAAATAAATAATAAAAAAAATCAAAATAAACAATTTCATTGAAGCTTCTTTAAAATTATCTTTGCATGTACATATGTTTTTTACATTGGTTTGGCGATTTATTCAATAATGAAACTATTTGACCCAAGTATTTTGTTCGGGCATCTTGTTCAAGCTTAATAATCAATAAATTAAAAATCAATTTAACAATAAATTTTAATTACATAAATTATTCCAAATTATTCTATCAAATAATTTGACAAAAATTTCGATGAATCCGTTATTTTTCAAACAAAAAAAAAAATCGAGTCAATATTTTTTCGTTTTTTAAACCATTTTGTAATTTTACATGCCTGCTTTTTTCAATAATTTTTATCAAGTACATACCAGAAAGTAGCAGCAACCAGTTAAAATTTTATATACTATATGTACAGTAAACAAATCGTAGAATCAATACAAAAAATTTTAACCTCTTTGTCTTCGTCTAGATGAAGATCTCTTCTTTAATATCAATATACATTTTTTCCTCTTACTATGAACGAATTATTTTTTTTATCTTCATTTTCATCTGAAGGCTATAATCATTTATCAATTTTTTTTATTTCAATTGGCCTTAATTTAAAGTTTAATTTAATAATGTCATTCTTTTCTCTAGATATGTCATAATCTTTTCCTATATCAAGTGCTTTATTAATATCATTTTGTATAATTTTAGTTTTAATATTATCATTAAGATTTAAATTCTGAAGATTTTGTATCAAATTTTTTAGGTTCCTTTCTGCATTTCAAAAAAAACAAAATTATATTAATAAATAAATAAATAAATAATAAAAAAAATCAAAATAAACAATTTCATTGAAGCTTCTTTAAAATTATCTTTGCATGTACATATGTTCTTTACATTGGTTTGGCGATTTATTCAATAATGAAACTATTTGACCCAAATATTTTTGTTCGGGCATCTTGTTCAAGCTTAATAATCAATAAATTAAAAATCAATTTAACAATAAATTTTAATTACATGAATTATTTCAAATTATTCTATCAAATAATTTGACAAAAATTTCGATGAATCCGTTATTTTTCAAACAAAAAAAAAATCGAGTCAATATTTTTTCGTTTTTTAAACCATTTTGTAATTTTACATGCCTGCTTTTTTCAATAATTTTTATCAAGTACATACCAGAAGGTAGCAGCAACCAGTTAAAATTTTATGTATGTACAGTAAACAAATCGTAGAATCAGTACAAAAAATTTTAACCTCTTTGTCTTCGTCTAGATGAAAATCTCTTCTTGAGTTGGATCTACTTTTTCTTCGCCCTGCTTTCTTGATCGAGATCGTCGTCGTGTTCTTGATCTATTCCTTCCTGTTGATCTACTCCTTTCTCTTGATCTACGACCTCGTCCTTGTTTTGTCTAAAATAAAAATATGTATGTACATGCATGTAATAAGATTTCCTTTAATATCAATATACATTTTTTCCTCTTACTATGAACGAATTATTTTTTTTATCTTCATTTTCATCTGAAGGCTATAATCATTTATCAATTTTTTTTATTTCAGTTGGCCTTAATTTAAAGTTTAATTTAATTATGTCATTCTTTTCTCTAGATATGTCATAATCTCTTTCTATATCAAGTGCTTCATTAATATCATTTTGTATAATGTTAGTTTTAATATTATCATTAGGATTTAAATTCTGAAGATTCTGTATCAAATTTTTGAGGTTCATTTCTGCATTTCAAAAAAAAAAAAAAAAAAAAAAAATAATAATAAATAAATAAATAATAAAAAAAATCAAAATAAACAATTTCATTGAAGCTTCTTTAAAATTATCTTTGCATGTACATATGTTCTTTACATTGGTTTGGCGATTTATTCAATAATGAAACTATTTGACCCAAGTATTTTGTTCGGGCATCTTGTTCAAGCTTAATAATCAATAAATTAAAAATCAATTTAACAATAAATTTTAATTACATAAATTATTCCAAATTATTCTATCAAATAATTTGACAAAAATTTCGATGAATCCGTTATTTTTCAAACAAAAAAAAAATCGAGTCAATATTTTTTCGTTTTTTAAACCATTTTGTAATTTTACATGCCTGCTTTTTTCAATAATTTTTATCAAGTACATACCAGAAGGTACCAGCAACCAGTTAAAATTTTATGTATGTACAGTAAACAAATCGTAGAATAAGTACAAAAAATTTTAACCTCTTTGTCTTCGTCTAGATGAAAATCTCTTCTTGAGTTGGATCTACTTTTTCTTCGCCCTGCTTTCTTGATCGAGATCGTCGTCGTGTTCTTGATCAACTCCTTCCTGTTGATCTGCTCCTTTCTCTTGACCAACGACCTCTTCCTAGTTTTGTCTAAAATAAAGATATGTACATGCATGTTATAAGATTTCCTTTAATTTCAATATACATTTTTTCCTCTTACTATGAACGAATTATTTTTTTTATCTTCATTTTCATCTGAAGGCTATAATCATTTATCAATTTTTTTTTATTTCATTTGCCCTTAATTTAAAGTTTAATTTAATTATGTCATTCTTTTCTCTAGATATGTCATAATCTTTTCCTATATCAAGTGCTTCATTAATATCATTTTGTATAATTTTAGTTTTAATATTATCATTAAGATTTAAATTCTGAAGATTTTGTATCAAATTTTTGAGGTTCCTTTCTGCATTTCAAAAAAAAAAAAAAAAAAAAAAAATATATATATTAGTATATATATAAAAAATCAAAATAAACAATTTCATTGAAGCTTCTTTAAAATTATCTTTGCATGTACATATGTTTTTTACATTGGTTTGGCGATTTATTCAATAATGAAACTATTTGACCCAAATATTTTGTTCGGGCATCTTGTTCAAGCTTAATAATCAATAAATTAAAAATCAATTTAACAATAAATTTTAATTACATAAATTATTCCAAATTATTCTATCAAATAATTTGACAAAAATTTCGATGAATCCGTTATTTTTCAAACAAAAAAAAAAAAATCGAGTGAATATTTTTTCGTTTTTTAAACCATTTTGTAATTTTACATGCCTGCTTTTTTCAATAATTTTTATCAAGTACATACCAGAAAGTAGCAGCAACCAGTTAAAATTTTATGTATGTACAGTAAACAAATCGTAGAATCAGTACAAAAAATTTTAACCTCTTTGTCTTCGTCTAGATGAAGATCTCTTCTTTGAGTTGGATCTACCTTTTCTTCGCACTGCTTTCTTGATCGGGATCGTCGTCGTGTTCTTGATCAACTCCTTCCTGTTGATCTACTCCTTTCTCTTGATCAACGACCTCTTCCTAGTTTTGTCTAAAATAAAGATGTGTACATGCATGTTATAAGATTTCCTTTAATTTCAATATACATTTTTTCCTCTTACTATGAACGAATTATTTTTTTTATCTTCATTTTCATCTGAAGGCTATAATCATTTATCAATTTTTTTTATTTCAATTGGCCTTAATTTAAAGTTTAATTTAATAATGTCATTCTTTTCTCTAGATATGTCATAATCTTTTCCTATATCAAGTGCTTCATTAATATCATTTTGTATAATTTTAGTTTTAATATTATCATTAAGATTTAAATTCTGAAGATTTTGTATCAAATTTTTTAGGTTCCTTTCTGCATTTCAAAAAAAACAAAATTATATTAATAAATAAATAAATAAATAATAAAAAAAATCAAAATAAACAATTTCATTGAAACTTCTTTAAAATTATCTTTGCATGTACATATGTTCTTTACATTGGTTTGGCGATTTATTCAATAATGAAACTATTTGACCCAAATATTTTTGTTCGGGCATCTTGTTCAAGCTTAATAATCAATAAATTAAAAATCAATTTAACAATAAATTTTAATTACATGAATTATTTCAAATTATTCTATCAAATAATTTGACAAAAATTTCGATGAATCCGTTATTTTTCAAACAAAAAAAAAATCGAGTCAATATTTTTTCGTTTTTTAAACCATTTTGTAATTTTACATGCCTGCTTTTTTCAATAATTTTTATCAAGTACATACCAGAAGGTAGCAGCAACCAGTTAAAATTTTATGTATGTACAGTAAACAAATCGTAGAATCAGTACAAAAAATTTTAACCTCTTTGTCTTCGTCTAGATGAAGATCTCTTCTTGAGTTGGATCTACTTTTTCTTCGCCCTGCTTTCTTGATCGAGATCGTCGTCGTGTTCTTGATCTATTCCTTCCTGTTGATCTACTCCTTTCTCTTGATCTACGACCTCGTCCTTGTTTTGTCTAAAATAAAAATATGTACATGCATGTAATAAGATTTCCTTTAATATCAATATACATTTTTTCCTCTTACTATGAACGAATTATTTTTTTTATCTTCATTTTCATCTGAAGGCTATAATCATTTATCAATTTTTTTTATTTCAGTTGGCCTTAATTTAAAGTTTAATTTAATTATGTCATTCTTTTCTTTAGATATGTCATAATCTTTTCCTATATCAAGTGCTTCATTAATATCATTTTGTATAATTTTAGTTTTAATATTATCATTAAGATTTAAATTCTGAAGATTTTGTATCAAATTTTTTAGGTTCATTTCTGCATTTCAAAAACAAAAAAAAAAAAAAAAAAAAAAAATATTAATAAATAAATAAATAATAAAAAAAATCAAAATAAACAATTTCATTGAAACTTCTTTAAAATTATCTTTGCATGTACATATGTTCTTTACATTGGTTTGGCGATTTATTCAATAATGAAACTATTTGACCCAAATATTTTTGTTCGGGCATCTTGTTCAAGCTTAATAATCAATAAATTAAAAATCAATTTAACAATAAATTTTAATTACATGAATTATTTCAAATTATTCTATCAAATAATTTGACAAAAATTTCGATGAATCCGTTATTTTTCAAACAAAAAAAAAATCGAGTCAATATTTTTTCGTTTTTTAAACCATTTTGTAATTTTACATGCCTGCTTTTTTCAATAATTTTTATCAAGTACATACCAGAAGGTACCAGCAACCAGTTAAAATTTTATGTATGTACAGTAAACAAATCGTAGAATCAGTACAAAAAATTTTAACCTCTTTGTCTTCGTCTAGATGAAGATCTCTTCTTGAGTTGGATCTACTTTTTCTTCGCCCTGCTTTCTTGATCGAGATCGTCGTCGTGTTCTTGATCTATTCCTTCCTGTTGATCTACTCCTTTCTCTTGATCTACGACCTCGTCCTTGTTTTGTCTAAAATAAAAATATGTATGTACATGCATGTAATAAGATTTCCTTTAATATCAATATACATTTTTCCTCTTACTATGAACGAATTATTTTTTTTATCTTCATTTTCATCTGAAGGCTATAATCATTTATCAATTTTTTTTATTTCAGTTGGCCTTAATTTAAAGTTTAATTTAATTATGTCATTCTTTTCTCTAGATATGTCATAATCTCTTTCTATATCAAGTGCTTCATTAATATCATTTTGTATAATTTTAGTTTTAATATTATCATTAGGATTTAAATTCTGAAGATTCTGTATCAAATTTTTGAGGTTCATTTCTGCATTTCAAAAAAAAAAAAAAATATTAATAAATAAATAAATAAATAATAAAAAAATCAAAATAAACAATTTCATTGAAGCTTCTTTAAAATTATCTTTGCATGTACATATAGTATGTTCTTTTTGTTCGGGCATCTTGTTCAAGCTTAATAATCGATAAATTAAAAATCAATTTAACAATAAATTTTAATTACATGAATTATTCCAAATTATTCTATCAAATAATTTGACAAAAATTTCGATGAATCCGTTATTTTTCAAACAAAAAAAAAATCGTGTCAATATATTTTCGTTTTTTAAACCATTTTGTAATTTTACATGCCTGCTTTTTTCAATAATTTTTATCAAGTACATACCAGAAGGTACCAGCAACCAGTTAAAATTTTATGTATGTACAGTAAACAAATCGTAGAATCAGTACAAAAAATTTTAACCTCTTTGTCTTCGTCTAGATGAAGATCTCTTCTTGAGTTGGATCTACTTTTTCTTCGCCCTGCTTTCTTGATCGAGATCGTCGTCGTGTTCTTGATCTATTCCTTCCTGTTGATCTACTCCTTTCTCTTGATCTACGACCTCGTCCTTGTTTTGTCTAAAATAAAAATATGTATGTACATGCATGTAATAAGATTTCCTTTAATATCAATATACATTTTTTCCTCTTACTATGAACGAATTATTTTTTTTATCTTCATTTTCATCTGAAGGCTATAATCATTTATCAATTTTTTTTATTTCAGTTGGCCTTAATTTAAAGTTTAATTTAATTATGTCATTCTTTTCTCTAGATATGTCATAATCTCTTTCTATATCAAGTGCTTCATTAATATCATTTTGTATAATGTTAGTTTTAATATTATCATTAGGATTTAAATTCTGAATATTCTGTATCAAATTTTTGAGGTTCATTTCTGCATTTCAAAAAAAAAAAAAAAAAAAAAAAAAAAATATTAATAAATAAATAAATAAATAATAAAAAAATCAAAATAAACAATTTCATTGAAGCTTCTTTAAAATTATCTTTGCATGTACATATACTATAGTATGTTCTTTTTGTTCGGGCATCTTGTTCAAGCTTAGTAATCAATAAATTAAAAATCAATTTAACAATAAATTTTAATTACATGAATTATTCCAAATTATTCTATCAAATAATTTGACAAAAATTTCGATGAATCCGTTATTTTTCAAACAAAAAAAAAATCGAGTCAATATATTTTCGTTTTTTAAACCATTTTGTAATTTTACATGCCTGCTTTTTTCAATAATTTTTATCAAGTACATACCAGAAGGTACCAGCAACCAGTTAAAATTTTATGTATGTACAGTAAACAAATCGTAGAATCAGTACAAAAAATTTTAACCTCTTTGTCTTCGTCTAGATGAAGATCTCTTCTTGAGTTGGATCTACTTTTTCTTCGCCCTGCTTTCTTGATCGAGATCGTCGTCGTGTACTTGATCTATTCCTTCCTGTTGATCTGCTCCTTTCTCTTGATCTACGACCTCTTCCTAGTTTTGTCTAAAATAAAGATATGTACATGCATGTTATTAGATTTCCTTTAATATCAATATACATTTTTTCCTCTTACTATGAACGAATTTTTTTTTTTAATCTTCATTTTCATCTGAAGGCTATAATAATTTATCAATTTTTTTTAATTTCAATTGGCCTTAATTTAAAGTTTAATTTTATAATGTCATTCTTTTCTCTAGATATGTCATAATCTTCATATGTCATAATAATAAGATTCTGTTCATGAGATAAATTCTGTAAATAACGAAATAGTTCAAAGTTTACGGGTAAAAAAGTTCAACGTTCAATCAACGGTACGATTGTTCAGTATGTTTAACAATATGATTGTAAGGACAATAAAAGTTAAAGTTCTAAAATTCATGAGCATAAAAATTTTGGAAGATAGAATTTATTTATATAAATTTTTTAAAAGAGAAATCTGTGAAAATAAAATGTATTAAAATACAGAACATTTGAATACTGTATTAAAATACAGTATGGAATAAAAACGGAATCTCCGTATGGATTTGAAGTTATAAACCATTATTTGTTACAAACATACATACAAGGTGAGTCGATAACATAATAATGTCAGATTAATACTAAGATTAATGTATGGGTATGCCCACAATTATTAATAAATGCAAAATATTTCAATATTTCCTAAAAAAAATTATACAAACATAAACTTTCCTTTAAGAAAATCTCAATATTAAAGTCTGGTTTTATACATACATTTATATATTACAAGTAAACATAATGCAATGAATTTATGAGATGAGTCACTAGCGATCTAGATGATGTAACATTCAATTCAATTGATTTAATTTACTAACAATTCATGGTTATACTTATGTACATTCATTCAAAGTGATCTTCAATGATTTCTATATTGTCGCTTTTATATATGTACATATGTAGGCAACGTACTAGAATGTTAGATAAGTTTGAAGGCATATGATGTTAAGTTTTTTTACATAAATTAATTAAGTATTATGATGGATAATGACACTTTGATCGAAAAAGTTCGGGTATATTAAAAGATGTGTGATATGTCCAAAGAGGAGTACTCTTCTACCTCAAAAAAGTATCATTATAAATGATAAATGTATGTTGCACCCCCATCCTTAAGCTTGATGTCTTCATCAATAATTTTAGTACTTATCGTTGTCCTTTTATTATCTATTTTTCGTTTTTGTTATATTGTTCGAATATCGATGTAAATGTGTGAACGTTATATAGGTATTTCTGGTAACCACTTCATGCTGATCGCATTTATGAACTTATAAAATGTGTTTCGTTGGAAATTATGATCAGTCATGAGAAAAAACTCATTTACATAAAAACATGTTAATTTTTGAAATTCTCATTTATGACTTATGAAATTAGCCATTATAAAATTAATGTATACATTTTAATATACATATAAAGGGTGTTACGAAAAATGTGGACTATATTTCAAGGGGTGAAAGTACAGATAATTTTCAGTCAAAAATGCCATATAACATTTTTATAGCAAATATATTATATGATCTAAATAAAAAAAGAACCAAAAAACGAGCAATTAAATAATACAATAAAAATGTTAACACAATAACGAAAATAGGAAATACAAACAAAAAACAATTTTCCTCATTTCACTAGTCTTGATCTTTTTGGTCGTGATCAATTGTTACAATTGTTGCAATTGATGATGTTGGTTATCATCACTCTGGTTTTGGCTTATCAAGTTTTTAATGTTATTCACAGAGTTTAAAATATTTTTCATATATTTTTTAAGTTCAGTATATATATAATAACATTTTTATTTATTTGACGTTGAAGTTCTGAATTTTCTTTTTCCATATTTGAAAGGTTTTCTTTCATTGAGTTTATTTTCTTGTATAGTGATTCAATCGTTTTTTCAAGAACCTTCTTTTGTTGTTATTTTGATGTTCCGTTGCCCATGATATCTTGTTAACTAACTTATTTCATTTGTATGATTTCTATAACTCCAAATATCATTTTCAAAGCAAAAAAAAAAAAAAAACAAAAAAAAATGAATACGAAGAGAAAAAAACATCAACCCCTTTATAAATTTAAAAATTCAATATGTTTTTTTTTACATTCATTTATGTACAGCAATTGGTATTACTATTTTTTTTTTCTTTTTTAAACTTTATTGCTTATTTCACCTCGATTTAAAATAAAAATCAAAGTGCATATAATATTTTATCATAACCAATACATATATGTACTGGTACATACCATATCACAATATACTTTCATTATATAATTATAAACTGTCTAAAAAAAAAAAAAAAAACCAACAAAAATTAAGACAACAAAACAAGTCAATATACGTATTTGTATGTATATATAAAACGACAACGATTTTTTGGTAAGTCCTCACTTTTCTCCATGAATGTACAGTCCCAGTCACTTTTAAATACTCCCCGTCACTGGGACTGTGCTCCTCTTCACTCGCCTACATCGATTCCAAATTATGGACTCAGTGACATAACAGGTGACAATTGTGAATAGGTGACGTGAGTTTGGCTATAAAGGCCTATGTTTTATTCTTAGTATTCATAATTTTCATTTTATTTCATTAACGGACTTCCTTCGAAGTTGAAAGGTGAATAGGGCAAAGAAATCATCTTTCTATTATTTGATTTCATCTTTTTCAATCAGATTTAAAGTGTTTGCTTCCTCCTATATTTGCGAAAAATTATTTTCTATTTTTAATTATTCATATTTTTAATTCAATAAAATTTTATATAAGGTTTATAACATAAAATAGTCCTTCACATACTACCCAACTCCCTAATACTGACTTGAAAGCAAAGGCACTTGTACCAGTTTTATTTATTACGTTTGTTAAAATAACGGGAGTATTCATTCTGTGTTGTTAATCTCTGTAGCTTGTAGGTATTAGAAGAACAGAGACGCAACACATTTTTTGATTCCTCAATGTTAGATGTAGTCAGAATGGGACGTGGTAGTAAAAGGGTGGAAGTTTCTACCATCGTAAAGTCTCAGACGTATTTATACATATGAGCAACTTACACGATCAGCAAAAAATTATGAGAGAAATTCAAGCAAAAAGTTCAGTGTTATGTTTTAAAGCAACACTATAATGCCTTGAAGTATGGAAAAAAACTCCAAAACTACTACGTAAAATGCAAAGAAACATTAAAATTATGGGGAAAAAAAGAAAACTTAAAAAGTGAAATACTTCGCAATTGGAATCTGACCACATTGAAAAAGACAGCATTCAGTTATTTTCAATTTGATTGTAATTATAAAAATTGGAGGTAATTTTTTTATTATGTTTGCTTATTTAATACATGAAAAAGCAAGCCTTGCAAGTTTTCTTTTCCACAATAAATTTTTTTTTTCAAATTAAAATTTTCCTTTTTCTGAATTTATTTATTTATTTATTTATTTTTTTTTTTAACAAATCCTTTATTTTTTTAAAGAAATTTAAATCTTCTCGTTCTCATTATCATTTTTTTGCATTTGATGTTGATTGTACTAAAACCTTTTTTGAAGTAAAGCTTCATGTTAGTAGGTTTTGTTGTTTTTTAACATTATGTCATATCAGTAAATTTATGCCGTTTCTAAGCCAGGGGCTCTGGTGGTTCATGACGTCACAAAGTCATTGATCTTCTGATTGTAAAATTTCAAAGAATTTAATAGGATTCAGGATTGCGTAAGTTGATGAGAATATGTTTGTCATCAGAAACTAGGAATAATGTAAAATTAAGTTAAAGTTATTATGTTCCTATTTTTTTAGGCAATCTTGAAGTAAAAAAGTGAGTGAAAAATAAAAATATTTCACAGTTTCAATTTAAATTTCGTCAAAAAACAAGGTTAAATTATAAATAAAAAATGGCCTACATATACATAAGCAGCGAAAAAGTAGACGACGTGATGCATATAGGCATTCATCAAGATCATCGCCGTCGTTGTCATCGTCGTCTTCTTCAAATTATTTCCATAAGCGGTAGCAGTGGAAATAAAAGTTTTCCCCCTGTTCATCGTCGACGAACGCATCGTCATCAGCAAGATCAGCAACAACAACAGCAGCAGTTACAGCAACAACAAGATCAGCACGATCATCATCAAGAAAATTGGGCAGAAAGAATGGCGTATGCAGCAATTTTTGACAGCGATCTTGCTGACAGTCAATACATTTCCATACATATGCGGCAACAGCGAGGACAACAACAAAATCAGCAACAACAGCAAGAACAACAACAAAATCATCAACAACAGCAACAAGAAGTTAATGACATCGAATCGGTGACGAGTGATGCATCAACCGAGCTGTTTGATGACAACCAGTGTTGTTAGATAAAATTTCATAAAAATCGTCTGGGATCATGTTAGAAATCGTCATTATGGGGAAAAAATCGTCATGTAAGGATAAAAGTACGAAATTCAAGAAAAAACTTCAAACGTGTATATTGATTAATTTATTTTAATGGAAAAATACATAAAATACGAAATTATACAAAATTAAAAAAAAAAATTATACAAAAATTAACAAAAACAAAACAAACATAACAAAATTCAAATTATCAACATAACAAACAAAAAATAACAAAATTCAAATTATTTTTTAAATTAATAAACTAAACATAACAAAATAATAGAGAATTCTTAGTAATATGTATTCAAAATTAAATGTTCACTTTTCGTTTTCTACTTTTTCTTTTTCAAATGAATACATTGTAGTAGAATTGAATTTTTTCAGAATAGAAGATTCTGGTTCAAAATTATAACAAAAATAATTATTATATTTCATGTAATCTTGCGTGAATAAAATACCTTTTAAAGTTTCAGTTTCTAGCCGATTTCTTATTTTAGTTTTATTAATATTAATGCAAGAAAAAACTATTTCAACGTTTGCGCTTGAGTTTGGTAAACTTAATAAATTAGAAATAAATTCACAAACATGCGGAAAAGCAAAACTATCATCGTTTCTTTTTATTCCTGAAATTGTTTTCCAAAAATGCTCAATAGAAACTTCTTCGTTTCTACCAAAATAATTATGAAAATTTAAGAATCTAAGTTCTCTAAATTCAGTATCAATTATTTGAATATTTTCTTCCAAGACTAAGTTGGGAAATAATTGAACGAGTTCATTTAATGATGACACTTCTTTGTTTATTATTTTTCGTGGATCAATCGCTTCTAGACTTTTTAATATATTGTCATTAAAATCAAATCGTTGAAAAATTTGGTTACATAACTCAACATAAAATGCAGTACAATTTTCAAAAAATCCATCTAATTTACTTTGATTTATTTTGCAGTTATGCAACTTATGTTTAACATAAGTGCCTAGGTAAATTTCATTTTTGCTCAGTTGATTTGACACATTTTTGTAATCAATTTTTAAAACATCATCGTAATTCAAGCATTGATGTTGAATAAAATTATCCAATATGGTTAATAACAACCTTTTTATACTAGAATGTATGTTATGAATTTGAGGACTTTCGCTTTGAAATAGTTTGTTTAAATTATTTACGATTGGCAAAATGTATTTTAAGAAACACAAATATAATTCATGTATAGGATCTTCTAATTTCTCTATTATCTTTTGAACAGTGTCAATTTGGTCAATGTTATACGCAAAAGCAAAGAAGATCTTTAAAGGCTCATATAATTCGAGGACTCTTACAACAACTGTTTCTAAAGATAGCCACCTAGTTTGAGAAGGATGTAACATCTTTTTAGGTTTACATTCTAATAATATTGATATTTTTTCAAACTGCTTCCCTCTTTTTGGACTGTTTGCAATATAATTGTAAATATCACGTACCATCGATTCTACTGATGATGGTAATTTTTGGCAGGCATAAGAAGAACATAAGGATATTGAATGGCAAATACATTTTAGTATAAAAAGATTTGAACAGTCTTTTTTTAACAGCTGAGCGACAGAGTGGTTAGATCCTGTCATCGTATTAGCACCATCTGCCGCAAATCCAACTAGGTTTTTCTTGTAATCAATCTTATTATCAGTAAAATATTTCACAATCCTTGAATATAGCGAGGTTGCATCACATTCATCGACATCAATTAGACCGAAGAAAAAGTCTTTGATTTTAAAGTCCAAACAGACTCTTGCCACAATACTCAGCAATTTGGATCTAGATAAATCTGTCGATTCATCAATGCAAATTGAGAACTTTTTTGATCTTAATATAACACAAACATTGTCGAACTGATGTGCTCCAAAAATATTTTTTACAATACACGTAACTTTCATGCGACCACAATTAACAGTTTTGGCGATTTTTGAATCCGAAATGCTTTTTATTAACTTTGAAAGATGATCTGCTGATCTGAAAGCAATGTTGTGCTCTGCAATAAACGCACTCAGTTGAAGTTCTAATTTTTTTGTTGAATTCATCGATGTGGTGCTGTCTCTAAATATATCTTCAATAGATGAGTGCTCTTTAATCGATTTTGAAAGTGTTTGGTGTTTTTGAGTGCGAGTGTGGCTTATCAAATCAGATTTACCTTAAGATGCTTTCAAAATCGTCTGACACATCTTACAATATACTCTTTGGATTCCATTTTGCTGGGTTCGAACCAACCATTGCTTAAATTCGGTGTCTGATTCCCATCGTTCAACAAAATTTCGTTGTTTTTTATTTGGTGGCTAAAACATTTTATAATATACTTTTATTAAGTTACAAAATATAGATTTACATAGATGTACAAAAAAAAAAAAAAAAAGGAAACCACCAAAGCGGTTTGTTGTCAGCTAGTTAAAAAATACTTGTATTTTCATAAGTAAAAATTTCCTACCTCTGCATCTGTTTCTGTCCTTTCATTATTTATGGAACAACGATTGATACTGCTGCTTACGCTATCATTGTTGTTTTCAAGATTATTCCTACTTTTTTCAGCAGAAGCAGACGTACCTATAACTGTATAAACAAAGAACGTAGATCAAGACAACTATGGCAATTAAAACAAGTTTAAAACATACCGTTTTTTCTTATCACAAATTGATCCATTTTTGAACTTATACATACAATTATGTATTAAATACCACACACAAAAAGTGAAAAAATATCATATAGGATAATGAAAATGACATGTACAATGTACAACATGACAATCGTCATAACCGTCCCACATTTAATAATTGACATTGACAATAATAATCTACATTAGGGTAGGGATTAAATGAAATGAAATATCGATTAAATATCGATTCTTACATAAGAAATACGTAAAAATAAATATAATGATCATAGAGAAACAAATGATCGTAAATCTTTAAGAATTTTCACATTTGTCGAAAAATCGTCATATATAGTCATATATAGGTAAAAAATCGTCAAAATGACGATAAAATCGTCAATCTAACAACCCTGATGACAACCTTCTCGACATGTTGATGCATTTTGATTATGATGAGAACGACAGCGATGTTGATGATTGCCCAATTTGTTTGGACAAGTAAACAATTCCAACCAGAAATTCATTATGCAATCACAAATATTGTTGTGCTTGCATACCCGAATTAGCAAAAAGGGCTCCAACCTGTCCTATATGTAGAATAGATTTATTAGAATCAAGTTTTTATGGGAAAAACAGTTTAATAAGAAATAAAAATAAATATATAAAATCAAAAAAAAAAAAATATACAAAAAAATATCTCTTTTATTTATTCGTTCTACTATTATTATCATTTTTTTCCTTATGTTTGTCTGTATGTAAGTTTTTAATGGTTTTCTCGTTATTTTTCTTTTATTCCAGAAATTATTCTGATTGGTTAATTTTTTAGAGTGAGAGGTGAACTGTTAATTCTAGAAACTGTTGTGGTTGGTTATAGAGTTTTTCATTTTTACTAAAGTTTGAAGTTTTCTGGTATAAATTCACCCGAGTTTTGGTAAAAATTCACAGTTTAGTTTTACTAGTTAAAAGTTCAACAAGTAGAGTTAAAAATTTTTAATTAAAACAAAATGGAAAAGAATCAAGGTGAAACTAATATTGCTGAAACAACAGCAAAAGCAGAAAAATTACCAAGACGGAAGAAACTATCTTGGAAAGATAAAGAAGAAGAAGTTCCTGAAAAAAAGTTTGCTTCAATTGAAACATTTAATTCTGCTCGTAGGATATATTTGAACTTATCAAGCATGGAAATGAAAAAACCATACAGAATACTAAAATCCGTCATGTAACAACAACTTACGGCAATAGGAGTTTATTGGATTTGGAGGATAATTTGAAACTGTTTCTACCTGAAAAATATAGCTCGTTATACATGCATTTTAAAAAGGATATGAACGAAGGAAAACTACTTATTATCAACAATGGGCAAATCGGAAAGGCATACGATTTGGTTTTTAATCAACAAAAACTTAAAAAAATGATGATGAATTGTCGATTACAGTTAACAAAAAGCGATAACCTTTATTATTAGCAGAATAAGTACCCATTTCAACTAAATCTATTTGCCAAATATCATCTATTTCTTTTGAGATGAGATGTATTTATTATTTAATGAAGTCCATGTTCTTTAAATAACGCTGATCTTGCTTTAACAACGTATTCACCTGTATTTTTAACTTGTTCGATATACAGTGCATTTTGTATAAGCTGTTTGTAATCAGTAAAATCTTCATAAAAATTATTTAAATCAGTTTCTATTTTTTTTATTGTTTGTTGAAAGTTTTTATTTGCGCTTAAATCTTTATTATAATTGTTTGTAATAATTTCTAACTGGTTAACTCTCTGTAAAATATTTTCAATTTCAAGAAAATGTCCTTGATGATTATTTACAAATGTTTCTATTTTTTGTAAATTTTCATTAAAAATTGTTTTAAATTTATTTATTGTATAGGTTATATTTTTATCAAGATTATGTAGTTTTTCTACTTGAAGATTTCTTCTTATTTGTTTTATTTTATAAAGTTTGAATAAGATTTCTTAAAACTAATACATTGTGTAAAGCAAAAATACCACTATGAGTCGGACATCTTAATATATATGGATCTTTTTCATAAAGATCTGACAGCTGTGGAGCTTTAAGATCGTTTATGTTGATAACTGATACATTTTCATTTAATAATTTTTCAACTATTTTCTTCTTTTCACTTCCTTTAACATATACTGTTGTATTATTAATATTTGAATTCAAAAAGTTTTTAACACTTTTAAAATCAATTGATCCTTCATCCCATAAAAGTCCATGATGATTTGTATACAACCAATTAGCAGTATCTTCTTGTTTGTTAGGTAAAGTTATAAAAGTATATGGAGGTTTTATTAAAAAATGTTGAAATTCATTTAAATTGTAAGATACTGCTAATTCTTTTATTATAAATTTATTTCTTAATCCCTGTGGGGTCCCTCTGGTAACCTTCATTTGTATATCCACACCAGATAGTGTGACCTTAACTGATATGCTTTTTAGCATGTGATTTATCCACCTACAAATTGTGGTGTTTACCCCATGCTTTTAAGCAGATCTGATTATTGAGGTGTAAGTTGTATTATCAAACGCTCCCTCAATATCTAAGAAGACTCCTAAAGTAGTCTCCTTATTTTGTAAACCATACTCTATCCTGGTGACTAGTTGGTGTAGAGCAGATTCACAAATTTTCCTGGTTGATAAGCGTGCTGGTTGGACCTCAATGGTTTCTCCACCAGACACGATTCTCTTAAGTGCCTCTCAACCAGCCTTTCTAATGTTTTTAGAATAAAAGAAGACGAACTGATGGGTCTATACGATTTAACGTGGGTGCTATCTTTCCCCGGCTTGTGTATAAAGACCACATTAGTTTGTCTCCAGGCTCTCGGTACGTAGCCCAAAGCCAGTGTGCCTCTCATTTTTTGTGTAGCTTCCCTCACCGGTCTTAATAAGGTTCAGTGGATTTACAGGGGTTTTAGCAAGCGCTTTGTGGAATCTAGCTCCCTCTGAGATATTATCTATTTCATTGCAGAAGTTCCTCCACGAATTACGCTTAGCTTCTCTAATTTTTTGTTGTACAGTGTCAGTGTTTGTCTATATTCAAACCACCGTCCTGTCTTTTTCGCTCTATTATTTGAAGTATGTTTCATTTTGGTCCCACGAGTTTGGAGTAAGGAACGGTCACCATATGCAGTGACTCCTGTACATATGGAAGGCTAATTACTCTACGGAGGCGCCTGGTACCCTAGAGGCTCCGTTAACGATATCAATTTCCCCTGATATCATTCACTCCTCGGCACGGGTCGTATAACACCTTGAGTTAGGGGTTTGGTTGCGTTTAGTTTCATTTTCTCCACGTTGCATCTCCCATCTTGTTACCAAGTGGTCTGATATCAACGCTTCATTGAAAACTACTCAGCCGCCCCACCACGACAATGCGCAACCTCCGGGGGGTGATTATCCAGATAATCGACTGTGTGAAATATTTTCAAAGCCCCCAAACAAGTGAAAACTCTAAACACTGTGCTATAGTTATGGGTGGGCGTGACGTGTGGTATAGATTTCGAGTCACATACATACATACTATATAGATGCTACATACGCAGACACTAGTTTCTAATAATCCTTAAATTGATATATCCAATGTGTTATGTAAAGATGCTAACAGATATCATATTATCGTTTATGTTTGGGGTGAAACGTAAAAATTTGAAATTTATTCAAAATTTATTAACGGAATTTACTTTAACGATTTTAAAATTTAAAAATTTCATAAAATTTACAAGGAATGTTACATACATATTGTTGCACAAAAGAAAAAACTAGTTTTGTATAAATCATTGAATGTAGTGTTGTTTCATTGATAAACATATATTTTTAATCTTTACTTGACCACTGGTAGCCTACTAATAATAAACCTAATTACTAATTACATTAAATAGTGTAATAATGAGTGGTAGCGGTACTCATTACATTAGTCAAGAATATTTCTAATTATTATGATTATCGATTGTAAAATTGCCAGTATTACCACCACCGCTTTCACTATCATTACCAATTGGAAAAGCATTTGTGTTATTAACGCTACAACCAGATGAATTTGTCAACAGCCATTCATTTCTTCTCATAAATAAATCATCATTAATTTCTTTTAACAATTTCTTTTTATTCTCGATTATAATTTGAGCAATTTTTTTTTGTGTTAAGGCTAATATCGTTTTATTATTATTGTTATTATTATTATTACTGTTATTGGCATTATTATTATCAATAATTCAGGATCTGATAGCTCACTGAAAATGAAAAGAACAAAATTTCTTATTAAAATATAATATTATTAAATAAAACAAAAGTAGATAAGTACTTCAAAGTCACATTTGAACAAAATATCAAGAAAAAAAAACATTTTACTCAAAATATGAAGAACACAATTTCTAAATGTATGGAAAATTGAAAATTTGTTGTTTGTAATTTGTAATTGTTTGTAATTATGATAAAGGACATTTCATTTTAAACAACAAAGAAAAAAAATCAATAGACATGATCAACGAATAAATAAACAATCAACAGGTGACCAAGCAAAATAATTTTAGTATACGAACAACAACAAAAAATAATAATAGTTAAAGAAATTTTTTAAAAAAATGTATTTGAAAATAAGATACGTGCACAATGTACGAGATTTTCCTAATTTTTATCAGATGGTCTGTAAACAAAAACAAAAATTTAAGTCACAATGCACTTTTATCACAAATCACAATGCAATTACTGTACCAATTTACTTTTTACTTTTCTAGCATGTGCAGTTACATCGATGTTTACATCGCGTAGATATATGTACACAATTATTTGTATTTAATTTTCATTTGCATTTTATGATGATACACAGTTATTTATTCAAGCTCATCAAAGCTGGCTGTGATATGCTACAATTAAAATAGAAAATCATTTCACATCCACTTTGTGATCTCGAAATAAAAACAATTCCTTCATTCATCATTTTATTATTATGATGATATTAAATTATGTTTTTCTAGACAACAGGAAGGTACATACATATATCGCTCCTCAAAGCTGGCTAAGATATTAATTTTCATTTTATTATAGCATCATTTCACAACCACTTTGAGAAAAGATACAAATTGGTGACCCCGGATCACTTCCGTTTTTATTTTTTGATAATTTTCCTTGATTTATAATTTAGTTGATTGAAATACATAATATGTATGTATGTATAATTAAAAATTGATAACTGAAATTGTGGAGTGGGTGTGGGTGGGCCGGAGGAGGTATGTGATAAAGGGATGCTAGGCTAGATGACCATGTTTTAAAGGTTAAAAGTTTTATCTGCCCTTATAAATTATTATTTATGTACGTACGGTCCTGTACGCCGATGTCCCAAATGTCATTTATTTCAAATTACATATGTATGTATTATGCAGCATATATATAACCTATAGTATGTACATATAACGTTTGATTAATTTCAAATTTGAATTTCTTTGAAATAGTAATGCGCGCAACTAACGTGTAACATATATGTATAACCATATATAGTATAGTATGTATCAGAATAACGAACTGTGCACAGTGTGCGTTATAAAAAATGCACGTCTATTACTTTGTTTTCAATCGATTTTAATTATCAACTTTTTAATCAAATTTTAATAATCAAGTATTTTGAATTATGAGGAATGTTTAATGTTTATATACATAAACAATGACCCCTGTAACACTCCTGTAATCCAATCATTTTTATAATTAAAACACTAATACTGTTAATTTAAAATAAACAAAATAAGTATAATAAATAAAAAAAATAATTAAAACATAATAATAATTCAAGTAATATAAATAAATATAATAATTTTAATAATAATGATAATAATTCAAAAACTAATACATAATAACCTAATATAATACATATAATATAATACTAATAACCTATAATATAATATAATACTGTATAACCTATAATATAATATTGTATAACCTAATATAATACATAATAACCTAACTAATGATACAAAAAATGATGATGATAAAGTCTGGAAAGAAATTTATTTATTAGTAAAAATTAGTTTTCACATGTATCACAAAATATTTACCTTTTATTTCATATACTTTAGTAAGCCGATGAAAATTGAATAATGTAAGGAACGTCTAAAAAAAAGAACGTTTTAAGTATGAATGAAAAAATTATAATAAAATTAAAATTACCTTTTTACACAACGTAATGTTGTTTTATGTCATCAAGAATGACCCGAAATATGTCCTTACCATTTCGGGTCCCATAATGTTGCCGGTACAGGAATTAATCCATACGGTCCAAGACGTATGGGCTTTGCATCACATTAACTTTTCGCATTGCAGTTTTCATTGAATGCCAGAGGGACTCGACTGCATTTGTGCAAGTTTGATCCTGCGGGTCTTTAAAATATTTTTTATGATTCACAAATTTGTGAATATATCCCTCAGCGTTTAAGTTTTTATATGCAGCCCATCCGTTTGTCCATATCGCTGTTCCCGCCAGCACATATTTCTTGATGATAGGGATCAAGGTTTGTCTGTCCCTTTTCTCTACATAAACTACTACTGGTTTTTTTGTTGTGGTATCGTAAATGCCGAGAACCCAGAGCTGCCTGGTGGAGTGGCCTCTATTGCATTTTCTCTTTGCCAAAAGAATTTCATCTATTTGGACCACCCCACCGGGTCCCCCACAGCGGAATGTGCCCAAAGTCTGATCAATCTTCCAAGAACATAATTTGCGCAATTTTGTATAAATTGCACAAATTGTGGTCTTAGAATGACCAGTATCTTTGTGGCACATATCCACTGATTTGCCATTGGCCCAGTTGAAAATCACTATAAGATTTTCGTAAACCTTCTGGCGGAACCCTTCGAAAAAAATGCCTGAAATAAATGTAAATTTAAAGTAATAAAAACAATATATTATGTACATACATATGCAAATATCTCATAATAAATATTTCTTACCTTTTGCGAGGCTTACTTTTGCTTCGCAAAGCCCGGTACCACTCTTATTTGGTCGCCTGCATCGCAGCACTTTTCCATAAGGCGCTCTGGTTTTATCCGATTCAATTTTCATCGGCATGCTATGCTTTTTACATCTGTAAACAAAGAATTTAATATTTTAAAATATTTTAATGTACATATTTTCCCCATAATTAACGTATACATGCTAGTTACAATACTTACAAATGTGTACTTTTCAACAAACCCTCCCTCTGCAAAAATTCCACAATCTGTCCTTTATCTTCTAAATTTTTTAGAAAAAGGACCAACGAGGGTTTAGTCGTACAGTCACTTAATTCAATCTAAAATTAAAAGAGCAAAAAAATTAAATGGAAATAAACTAGCTTTATTATACGTTACTATAGAGTATATACTATATTCAAATATATTCTACGTTCTAAGTTTGACTTTGCCTAAATTGTTCCAGCTTTATACGTATACTGAACTGTTCCCTGTGTGTACCCTGTCTACACTTGAGTTGCCCCCTTTTTAAGACGTGGTCACACCTCTTCACATTTCTCTCGCCTCTGGTACAGATGTTTGCCTCTCAGCCTCTTGCTCCCTTCCTCAGCAGCTGAGCGTGCTTCCGACCCTGACCAGAGTGTCTGACGAGAGGGTGTTGGCCACAATTTGCAACCTGACCCCAAAGACAGTGATAGTTCCGAGGGACGTTCCCATTGCTCAAGCTGAGACAGGCCCAGTGGTCCTTTTTTGTCATCAAGCGCGAACAATGGTGAATGAGGTCCCCAAGGAACTAGAGGATCTTTTCGAATCTAGCAGTGAAGGTTTGTCGATATCTCAAAAAGCTTCACTGAAAAGGTTGCTGATAGAGTTTCAGTCCGTTTTCTCCCTGTCTAAGGACGATTTGGGAAGAACATCCATCCTAAAACACCAAATTGACACCGGTTTCGCCAAACCTATAAAACAACCCTCTAGACGCATCCCCTTTTCTAGGCGCAACGAAGCGAAACAAATGGTGTCTGAAATAAAGGATCAAGGTCTTATTCAGCCTTCCACTAGCCTTCGGAGCTCCCCTGTTGTTCTTGTTAAAAAGAAAAATGGCTCCTTGCAGTCTTGTGTTGATTACCGTCGGCTAAATGAAGTCACTAAAAAGGATTCCTACCCTTTACCTAGAATCGACATGACTTTAGAAGCCTTAGATAAATCTAAGTGGTTCGCCTCCCTTGATCTCTTGTCTGGCTATTTACAAGTGGAAATGCACCCTTCGGACAAAGAAAAGACCGCCTTTAGTATTGGTTCGGGACTGTACGAATTCAATGTCATGCCTTTTGGATTGGCCAATGCTCCTTCCACTTTTCAGCGGCTCATGGAGCTTGTCCTTCATGACATCACTTACACAGTCACCCTGGGTTATCTGGATGATCTACTCGTTCATTCCGAGTCCTTCGAAGGTCTCGTGGTCAACCTAAGCGTCGTGTTCCAACGGCTGAAACAGGCAGGTTCGAAATTGTCGCCTAAGAAGTGTCACCTTTGTCGCCGAGAAGTCAAATTCTTGGGACATGTCATTTCAGAACAGGGTTTAGCTACTGATCCAGAAAAGATCGAAGCTGTCAAGAACTGGCCTCTTCCTGCCAGTAAAAGAGCCGTTCAATCTTTTCTGGGCCTGTGGGCGTACTATAGGCGCTTTGTTTTCAACTTTTCGGCCATAGCAAAACCTTTAACCAGTTTGACAGAGAAAGGTGCCACATTTAAGTGGTCAGAGGCCTGTCAAGCTGCCTTTCAAGCGTTAAAGGACAAGTTGACCTCTGCGCCAATACTCGCTCAACCTTCTGAAGATGGCATGTTTATTTTTGACACTGACGCAAGCCAATACGCTTGGGGAGCGATCCTGTCACAGCTCCAGGATGGCCAAGAAAGAGTGATCGAATACTACAGTAAGACCCTGAGTCGACCAGAAAGAAATTACTGCGTCACTGGTAAGGAACTTCTGGCAGTTGTTAAAGCTGTCGCCCATTTCCAGCCCTACCTTCTGAGACGCCATTTTCTTCTTCGCACCAGTTTATTCTAAACTATATACATTTCTTGAAAATGGAAGAGCCGACATAACAAAAACAAGTGCATATGCCATCATGTACGTTTGAGGTATTAAAATGAGATATAAATTTATTATATACCATTTAACGATAATAATATGCTTTTTATAATATACATATATAAGACGATACCTATCTTTGAGGTATGGCTTGTGTACATACATATACTCTACAAGTTTCCCAAGCCATAGAGATTTTAAACGTTCATATGTACACTCCGAAGGTTTTCCAAGCCTTTGAGTTTATTTAGTTTATATCAAAATAAATGTTTTTAAAATAATTATTATGTTAATTGTAATTAAATGATGTATTTTATACAATATTTATTATATTTATATTTTTTTATATCGACGGCATTTTAAAAAATGTAATTTTATTATATGTATATATAAGACAAATATTTTATCTATCTTTTTATATGTATATAGTGATAATATATACACTATTAATATATTTAATATCTTGTTCAAACAGTATATAATAATAATTTTGCTTCAGCAAAATTTAAATAGAATCTGAGGCCAAGCGAACGATATATATATATTTACATATGTATACGTATATAGTACATATAATAAATCGATGTTTTTGACCTCTTCATCATATCATTGGATAAATTCAAATTAATATCTCGAATCATCAAGCAAAGGTGAAAGGATTAGCTTCAGTGGATCGCAGTATGGCAGCTGCTCTACCACTTACAATACCTTGCCCGTTACCAAAGTCGTTTACAATTGATTCTAGGCATTGATATCGTATTTAATAAAATTTTGTCAAATTAACTAGCTTTTTGTATAGGCGCTATTAATACATCCCATACTAGCTATGTTAAATAACACATTGGCTTCAATTTATTCATCTCTTATAATTTTTACATTATAAGCTCTAAATGGTTTATTGCCATACAATTCAATTACCCCATTACTATTATTAGAGTCATAGCATTAGCATCATACCACTATTCGCTCGAATAAGTATTGTGCCATAGGTTAGTACCTGCGGTTCCTCTCGTACTACGCAGGAATGCTAGTAGTATAAATATAGCGGTTCTAGACCAAACGGGGTTTCGGGGCTATGACGTCATAGTTTGTGATTGAACTATGACGTCATAGTTTGTGATTAAACTATCAAGAAATGTATACTATATTTTTTATTCAAAAAACTTCTTAATTCACTCACAATATTTTTTTAAGGAAAAAAAAACGAATTTCACTAATAGAAATATTTAATCTGTTACTTAAAATGTTGTTTTGATTTTAAATAATTTATTCGTTGAGCAGTTCACTTATATACCCCAAATTTATCAAAAATTTAAATATCTACATTGAAAACAAAGAAAACCTCAAAAAATTATCTAAAAAAATATAAAAATTTTGGTTAACCACTTTTTCGGTTAAGAAATTTAAAATATAAAAATTTTGGTTAACCACATTTTCGGTTAAGAAATTTAAAAATTAAATTTGATTAATCACGTTTTATCATATTTTTAAAAATATCGGTTAAAAAATGTACAAAAATTAAATTTGGTCAATCATTTTTTACCATATTTTAAAAAATATATCCGCTAAAAATTTAAAAATTCGTTATCATTTCAAAAATTATTTTGGTTAAAAATTAAAATTTATTTACCACAGAAAATTAAAAATTAACGGAGTTCTAGATATTTTTATAGAAAAATATTTCGAGGAGTATTGTGTTTTGTATGCGCGGATAGAGATAAATGAATGTTAATGTTACAGAGAAGCCAAGGAGGACGATGGAGGGGAGTGTGATTGGAATCTAAGGACAGGAGGTCCAGGTGGAGGGAGCGGGCAAGAAGTAACGTTTTGGAGAGACAAGAAGGAAAAGAAAGGGGCCTTTTAAGTTTTAAAGTTTGCTGAACAAAGCGTGAAATGGGAGAATTTTTGTTGAAAATGATTTTTGGGAGGAGGCGACCGGTTAGGGTTTGGGCACGCTCTTCGATCTCTGTAAGACCGGCCTCAGATAGGAGGCTTGAAATGCAAGTTGTCCTGTAGGCGCCTAGAGCTTTACGTACGCAAGCATGATATGGCGCTTTAAGCCGGTTAAGGGATGTTTTGGAGGTGTTGCTGTAGATTGAAAGGCCGTAATCAATGACACCTATTATAGAAGCTTTAATGATTTGAATGAGGGTAGATGGGTGGGCGTTGCTTTTTTTGGATGAATGGATTTTTAATACATTGAGTCGTTTTATCAATTTTTCTCTAACGTAATTGATGTGGCTAATCCATTTTAACTTTTTGTCAAAAAAAGGCCTAAAATTTTCATGGAATTAACTGACGGAATGGGGCTCCCAGATATGTTAAGGAGAAAGTTGCTACAGCTAGTTTTCCTGCAGAAATGTATTTGCTGTGGCTTTTGAATTGAAATTAAAGCACCGGATCTGCTTGCCCAGTTTTGGAGTTCTGTGTATAAATTATTGAACACGATATTGGCGCTTGTTGGGTTGGCTTCCTTGCAAAAAATGAGTAGGTCGTCCGGGTAGTATTGCCGTAGAGGCAATGGTGAAGGGAATTATATTTTTTTATTATTTGGCTGACTTCATGGAAACCGATCTTGAAAAGCAAAACTGAAATAGGGGAGCCTTGGGGAATGCCTGCGTGAATTTTAAAAGTGGAAGAATAGTTCCCATTGACTATCTTGAAATTTGCGGTTGGAAAGTAAACTGAAGATGTAATTGTATATTTTGGGTCCCGCTGAAAATTTGATGAGTTGATTTAAGACGGTTTCCTTGTATATACGGTCAAAAGCTTTGTCAAAATCAAGCGAAAGCAAGGTAGCGTGGGACCGGACTGATGAAGCTTTGTGTGCAAGGTGGTCTATAAGCAAGCAGGCATCGATGGTGCCAGACCCTTTTCTGTAGGTAACCTGATGGGGATTGAAAGCAGAACTGTTTTCTAAAAACCAGTAGAGTCGATTGGCAATAATTTTTTCTAGAACTTTGCTGAGACAACTGAGTAATGATATGGGTCTGTAGGATTTAATGTCGGAAGAGGGTTGGTTGGGTTTAAGTATGGGAACAACTGTGGCTATTTTCCAGGTGTGTGGGATAATACCAGAGTTAAAAATTTTATTGTATAAAGCGAGCAGTCTTAATTTGGCCGGGGAAGGAAGGTTTTGCAACATGGGGTAGGAAATTTTGTCTGAACCTGGTGTGGTGCCTTTAACCTGCCTTAAGGCAAGTAGCAATTCTGTGAGGCTAATATTGTCTTATATTTTTTTAGATTTGGAATTAGGGGAAAGGTTTGTGTTTTGTGGGACAGATGTTTGAGGGTGGGTGGAAGAAGAATAAGGGCGGCTGAAAATTTTACTCCAATGAGAACCGAAAACATGGCCTAGGTCAGGGGAATTGGGTACAGGCATATGGTTAAGGAGTGTTTGGTAAGGGGGTGGGGGTGGTTTTTTATCTTCTATGGCACGCACGATACTCCATAGGTTGGCAGTAGAGGTCGAAGGATTGATTTGGCTTGTAAATTTGTTAAAGGAGTTTGTTTTGGCTGTTTTGACAAGCCTTTTAAAAATGGCGTTCCGTTTCTTGTATTCTACGAGGTTTGTAACGGTGGGATGTTTTTTAAAAAGGTACCAGGCCTGTTTCCTAGCTTGATTTGAAATATGGGGGTCGTGGTTCCACCAAGGGTGGGAACGGTTTTTTAGCTTGGAAATTGGGGTGGTAATTGGAATGGATGTGGTAGCTGCATAGAGAATGGCTTTTTTGATAGTGGCGGCCTCTTTGTTGATGTGCGAAATAGCAGCATTATTAAGATAGGTGTCAAGCCGAAACCGATATTTGTTCCAGTCGGCAGCCTTGGTTTTGAAACGAGGTATGTGGCGGGTAGAGGGGTTGAAGGAAGGGTGGGAGGAGAGAAGAATGGGGAAGTGATCGCTTCCAAAGGGATCGTCAAGGATGCGGAAAGTGGATTGGGGAGCTAGGTGGGAGGAGCAGATGCATAGATCTATGTGGGAGAAGGTGGCGTGTGTGGAAATATGAAATATATTACATATATCGTGTAGTTGTTGTGTGTTTATTTTCTGAGAAGGATGGATATACAGGGAGATAACTGAAAGGGGTGGATTGGTGAGAAGTTCGGCGGCACATGTTAAAATATTTGAGTTGATTTTGATATGTTTATGTGGTATACAATTTTTGATTAATAAACCGACTCCACTTTTGTTTTTGTTTATATTTCAAGGAAGGTTGTGGTTGTAGGAGAGGTAGTTTTTAATAGGGGTTAAAGGTTTGTTAGTAGCTAGATGAGTTTCTTGGAGAAAAATAATATCTGGTGAGAAGTTGCGTATTAGGTTAGAAAGATAGTTATAGTTGTTGTAGAAACCATTAATATTCCACTGCAGCAAGTTCATTTCGTGTGTTTGGGGGTTAAAAACATAAAATTGATGTTAATTTTTTATAACAAGATCGGTTACTGATAGTGGACTAAGGGTATTAGTAGTATTATTTGGTAACGGTTGATTAGGCTTAATGCTAGTGTTAGTATGATTTATATTGAACTGTGTGTTAAGTGTTGATTGATGTGTTGGTTGAAATAAAATGTTATGTGTAGTGTTGATTGTTTGGTGTGGCATGTGATTGGAGGATGATTGTGTTGAGTCGTGATGATGAATCGTAGAAATAGCAATGTGTGAAGTTGTAAGTGTGTTTTGAAGTTTTTGGTATGCTAATGATTGTGATTTCTTTTGTTTTTCTATTAAAGCGTCTTCTAATGTTTCTGTAGGGGAAGCGTCTTGTATATGTTGTGAAGCGTATTTGTTGTTGATAAATTCAGCAGCCTTTTCCTATGTACATCTTTTAATTGTTTTGTGTTCTAAAATTTGTTTTCTTTTAACATAATTAGGGCAATTGGGGTTGGTTGAGCTATGTTGTGAATGGCAGTTGATGCATTCAACTTTGGTGCAGGGTGTAGGGTAATGTTCTGGTAGAGAACAAACCTGACACGTGTATGGAGCTGTATCTGTTTTTAGTATGCCCAAGTCTATGACAATTTTTACATTGCATGGGTTTAGGTATATATGCTTTGACTGGAACACTTAAGAAGCCGATGTCAAGTTTGCTGGGTAGCGTGAATGTGTTGAATGTAATGATGTAAAGTGGCGTGTTTTTGGGGGTGCCATTGGTGTATTTTTTGATTTTTTCACATTTACTGACTTTTTGATCCTTAAGTTCGTTAACGATGTCATCTGTACTTAGTTCCGTGAGAAAATTGCAGTAAACAAGACCCTTGGTTTGATTCAGCGTTGGGTGTTCAAAACACTCAACTTCGATATCTATGTTTAACTTGGTGGTTTTTAAAAGGTCTTGAGTCTGTTTGTTGTCTTTTGTAAGTAGGAGAAGATGGCCTTGCTGGGTGAAAGAGATGTCTAAAAACTCCTTGGAAATATTTTGAATTGCCTTGGAGAGTTTGAAGATGTTGATTGTTTTTAGTGGATTCCTTTCATCTTTATTTTTCATCACAATGAATTTGGATTGAGAGTTGAATTTGTGGATTGAATCACCTGAGTTACCCAGAAAAGGGAAATCTTGAATGCTGGAATGATTGATGGAATTCCCTCCCTTTGTGTTGGAGACTTTTTTGTGTGTTGTTGATTGTAGCGTTTTGGCCCTCTTTTTTGAGACTTTGGGAGCGGCACTGTCATCCAAAATATCCCAGTAGTTGTGGAGGACAGAGCCTCCACCTGGGTCGTGAGACATCTTGAAGCTGATAACACTAAAACGGCACTACGGTACTGAAAATATACGGTACGATAGTGAAAATTGTCACTGAACTTCTGTATATTAAATTTATTATGCTTCGTATGCATTTTTATCTTCTATTTTATTTCTTACCTATACATGTATGGCTCTAAATATTCATTATATATCTTATACTACATTAAGTTGTTAAATTAGACAATTATATGTTTACATATATGATATGTTTATTTATATATATATATATATTTTTTTTTTTTTAAATGTATATTCTATATTGTTAATAGTATAATTTATAGGTGTATGTAAATATATTATGTATATTATTCTTATTGTTATTATTATTATTTGTTTAGTTTTTTTTTTTTTTTTTGCTTAATGTAAAATGAAAATTTTATTTATAAAATAAAATGAAAATTTTATTTATAAAATAAAATGAAAATTTTATTTATAAAATAAAATGAAAACCGAGTGTCCATATATATTCTTAATTCCAATATAAATCCAATTGTTTAAAATTAAATTAACACCGTTTAGTCATGATAGTTACAATAATCGCTTGTTTCGTTTCTCTTTATTATAAAGTATTTTTTGAACTGAAATAATAATGTTTTAAAGTTCAATGTGGTTCCAAGTGATTTGTATATTATATCAGCACTCCTGAAAAGAAGCAGCCTATAAATTCGTTTTGCAATTTAATTTGATGTTTTTGATCTGAAACTAAAATTTTATTAACACAAGAATGTTCAAAACGAATATTTTCGCTATTCTGTTTACCATGCGACTCTCGAACTACATGCCAAAATTTTTATTTTTCATTGGATTATACTGAATTTTTAAAAACCGAGTGTCCATATATATTCTTAATTCCAATATAAATCCAATTGTTTAAAATTAAATTAACACCGTTTAGTCATGATAGTTACAATAATCGCTTGTTTCGTTTCTCTTTATTATAAAGTATTTTTTGAACTGAAATAATAATGTTTTAAAGTTCAATGTGGTTCCAAGTGATTTGTATATTATATCAGCACTCCTGAAAAGAAGCAGCCTATAAATTCGTTTTGCAATTTAATTTGATGTTTTTGATCTGAAACTAAAATTTTATTAACACAAGAATGTTCAAAACGAATATTTTCGCTATTCTGTTTACCATGCGACTCTCGAACTACATGCCAAAATTTTTATTTTTCATTGGATTATACTGAATTCTTAAAAACCGAGTGTCCATATATATTCTTAATTCCAATATAAATCCAATTGTTTAAAATTAAATTAACACCGTTTAGTCATGATAGTTACAATAATCGCTTGTTTCGTTTCTCTTTATTATAAAGTATTTTTTGAACTGAAATAATAATGTTTTAAAGTTCAATGTGGTTCCAAGTGATTTGTATATTATATCAGCACTCCTGAAAAGAAGCAGCCTATAAATTCGTTTTGCAATTTAATTTGATGTTTTTGATCTGAAACTAAAATTTTATTAACACAAGAATGTTCAAAACGAATATTTTCGCTATTCTGTTTACCATGCGACTCTCGAACTACATGCCAAAATTTTTATTTTTCATTGGATTATACTGAATTTTTAAAAACCGAGTGTCCATATATATTTTTAATTCCAAAATAAATCCAGTTGTTTAAAATTTAATAACCACCATTTAGTCATGATAGTTACAATAATCGCTTGTTTCGTTTCTCTTTATTATAAAGTATTTTTTGAACTGAAATAATAATGTTTTAAAGTTCAATGTGGTTCCAAGTGATTTGTATATAAAATCAGCACTCCTTAAAAGAAGCACCCTATAAATTCGTTTTGCTATTTAATTTGATGGTTTTGATCTGAAACTAAAATTTTATTAACACAAGAATGTTCAAAACGAATATTTTCGCTATTCTGTTTACCATGCGACTCTCGAACTACATGCCAAAATTTTTATTTTTCATTGGATTATACTGAATTCTTAAAAACCGAGTGTCCATATATATTCTTAATTCCAATATAAATCCAATTGTTTAAAATTAAATTAACACCGTTTAGTCATGATAGTTACAATAATCGCTTGTTTCGTTTCTCTTTATTATAAAGTATTTTTTGAACTGAAATAATAATGTTTTAAAGTTCAATGTGGTTCCAAGTGATTTGTATATTATATCAGCACTCCTGAAAAGAAGCAGCCTATAAATTCGTTTTGCAATTTAATTTGATGTTTTTGATCTGAAACTAAAATTTTATTAACACAAGAATGTTCAAAACGAATATTTTCGCTATTCTGTTTACCATGCGACTCTCGAACTACATGCCAAAATTTTTATTTTTCATTGGATTATACTGAATTTTTAAAAACCGAGTGTCCATATATATTTTTAATTCCAAAATAAATCCAGTTGTTTAAAATTTAATAACCACCATTTAGTCATGATGGTTACAATAATCGCTTGTTTCGTTTCTCTTTATTATAAAGTATTTTTTGAACTGAAATAATAATGTTTTAAAATCCAATGGGGTACAAAGTGATATGTACATAAAATAAGCACTCCTGAAAAGAAGCAGCCTATAAATTCGTTTTGCTATTTAATTTGATGCTTTTGATCTGAAACTAAAATTTTATTAACACAAGAATGTTCAAAACGACTATTTTCGCTATTCTGTTTACCATGCGACTCTCGAACTACATGCCAAAATTTTTATTTTTCATTGGATTATACTGAATTTTTAAAAACCGAGTGTCCATATATATTTTTAATTCCAATATAAATCCAGTTGTTTAAAATTTGATTACCACCGTTTAGTCATGATAGTTACAATAATCGCTTGTTTCGTTTCTCTTTATTATAAAGTATTTTTTGAACTGAAATAATAATGTTTTAAAGTTCAATGTGGTTCCAAGTGATTTGTATATAAAATCAGCACTCCTTAAAAGAAGCACCCTATAAATTCGTTTTGCTATTTAATTTGATGGTTTTGATCTGAAACTAAAATTTTATTAACACAAGAATGTTCAAAACGAATATTTTCGCTATTCTGTTTACCATGCCACTCTCGAACTACATGCCAAAATTTTTATTTTTCATTGGATTATACTGAATTCTTAAAAACCGAGTGTCCATATATATTCTTAATTCCAATATAAATCCAATTGTTTAAAATTAAATTAACACCGTTTAGTCATGATAGTTACAATAATCGCTTGTTTCGTTTCTCTTTATTATAAAGTATTTTTTGAACTGAAATAATAATGTTTTAAAGTTCAATGTGGTTCCAAGTGATTTGTATATAAAATCAGCACTCCTTAAAAGAAGCAGCCTATAAATTCGTTTTGCAATTTAATTTGATGTTTTTGATCTGAAACTAAAATTTTATTAACACAAGAATGTTCAAAACGAATATTTTCGCTATTCTGTTTACCATGCGACTCTCGAACTACATGCCAAAATTTTTATTTTTCATTGGATTATACTGAATTTTTAAAAACCGAGTGTCCATATATATTTTTAATTCCAAAATAAATCCAGTTGTTTAAAATTTAATAACCACCATTTAGTCATGATGGTTACAATAATCGCTTGTTTCGTTTCTCTTTATTATAAAGTATTTTTTGAACTGAAATAATAATGTTTTAAAATCCAATGGGGTACAAAGTGATATGTACATAAAATAAGCACTCCTGAAAAGAAGCAGCCTATAAATTCGTTTTGCTATTTAATTTGATGCTTTTGATCTGAAACTAAAATTTTATTAACACAAGAATGTTCAAAACGACTATTTTCGCTATTCTGTTTACCATGCGACTCTCGAACTACATGCCAAAATTTTTATTTTTCATTGGATTATACTGAATTTTTAAAAACCGAGTGTCCATATATATTTTTAATTCCAATATAAATCCAGTTGTTTAAAATTTGATTACCACCGTTTAGTCATGATAGTTACAATAATCGCTTGTTTCGTTTCTCTTTATTATAAAGTATTTTTTGAACTGAAATAATAATGTTTTAAAGTTCAATGTGGTTCCAAGTGATTTGTATATTATATCAGCACTCCTGAAAAGAAGCAGCCTATAAATTCGTTTTGCAATTTAATTTGATGTTTTTGATCTGAAACTAAAATTTTATTAACACAAGAATGTTCAAAACGAATATTTTCGCTATTCTGTTTACCATGCGACTCTCGAACTACATGCCAAAATTTTTATTTTTCATTGGATTATACTGAATTTTTAAAAACCGAGTGTCCATATATATTTTAAATTCCAAAATAAATCCAGTTGTTTAAATTTTAATAACCACCATTTAGTCATGATAGTAACAATAATCGCTTGTTTCGTTTCTCTTTATTATAAAGTATTTTTTGAACTGAAATAATAATGTTTTAAAGTTCAATGTGGTTCCAAGTGATTTGAATATAAAATAAGCACTCCTGAAAAGAAGCAGCCTATAAATTCGTTTTGCTATTTAATTTGATGCTTTTGATCTGAAACTAAAATTTTATTAACACAAGAATGTTCAAAACGACTATTTTCGCTATTCTGTTTACCATGCGACTCTCGAACTACATGCCAAAATTTTTATTTTTCATTGGATTATACTGAATTTTTAAAAACCGAGTGTCCATATATATTTTTAATTCCAATATAAATCCAGTTGTTTAAAATTTGATTACCACCGTTTAGTCATGATAGTTACAATAATCGCTTGTTTCGTTTCTCTTTATTATAAAGTATTTTTTGAACTGAAATAATAATGTTTTAAAGTTCAGTGTGGTTCCAACTGATTTGAATATAAAATCAAAACTCCTGAAAAGAAGCAGCCTATAAATTCGTTTTGCAATTTAATTTGATGTTTTTGATCTAAAACTAAAATTTTATTAACACAAGAATGTTCAAAACGAATATTTTCGCTATTCTGTTTACCATGCGACTCTCGAACTACATGCCAAAATTTTTATTTTTCATTGGATTATACTGAATTTTTAAAAACCGAGTGTCCATATATATTTTTAATTCCAATATAAATCCAGTTGTTTAAAATTTGATTACCACCGTTTAGTCATGATAGTTACAATAATCGCTTATTTCGTTTCTCTTTATTATAAAGTATTTTTTGAACTGAAATAATAATGTTTAAAAGTTCATTTTGGTTACAACTGATTTGAATATAAAATAAGCACTCCTGAAAAGAAGCAGCCTATAAATTCGTTTTGCTATTTAATTTGATGCTTTTGATCTGAAACTAAAATTTTATTAACACAAGAATATTCAAAACGAATATTTTCGCTATTCTGTTTACCATGCGACTCTCGAACTACATGCCAAAATTTTTATTTTTCATTGGATTATACTGAATTTTTAAAAACCGAGTGTCCATATATATTTTTAATTCCAATATAAATCCAATTGTTTAAAATTAAATTAACACCGTTTAGTCATGATAGTTACAATAATCGCTTGTTTCGTTTCTCTTTATTATAAAGTATTTTTTGAACTGAAATAATAATGTTTTAAAGTTCAATGTGGTTCCAAGTGATTTGTATATTATATCAGCACTCCTGAAAAGAAGCAGCCTATAAATTCGTTTTGCTATTTAATTTGATGCTTTTGATCTGAAACTAAAATTTTATTAACACAAGAATGTTCAAAACGAATATTTTCGCTATTCTGTTTACCATGCGACTCTCGAACTACATGCCAAAATTTTTATTTTTCATTGGATTATACTGAATTTTTAAAAACCGAGTGTCCATATATATTTTTAATTCCAAAATAAATCCAGTTGTTTAAAATTTAATAACCACCATTTAGTCATGATGGTTACAATAATCGCTTGTTTCGTTTCTCTTTATTATAAAGTATTTTTTGAACTGAAATAATAATGTTTTAAAATCCAATGGGGTACAAAGTGATATGTACATAAAATAAGCACTCCTGAAAAGAAGCAGCCTATAAATTCGTTTTGCTATTTAATTTGATGCTTTTGATCTGAAACTAAAATTTTATTAACACAAGAATGTTCAAAACGACTATTTTCGCTATTCTGTTTACCATGCGACTCTCGAACTACATGCCAAAATTTTTATTTTTCATTGGATTATACTGAATTTTTAAAAACCGAGTGTCCATATATATTTTTAATTCCAATATAAATCCAGTTGTTTAAAATTTGATTACCACCGTTTAGTCATGATAGTTACAATAATCGCTTGTTTCGTTTCTCTTTATTATAAAGTATTTTTTGAACTGAAATAATAATGTTTTAAAGTTCAATGTGGTTCCAAGTGATTTGTATATTATATCAGCACTCCTGAAAAGAAGCAGCCTATAAATTCGTTTTGCAATTTAATTTGATGTTTTTGATCTGAAACTAAAATTTTATTAACACAAGAATGTTCAAAACGAATATTTTCGCTATTCTGTTTACCATGCGACTCTCGAACTACATGCCAAAATTTTTATTTTTCATTGGATTATACTGAATTTTTAAAAACCGAGTGTCCATATATATTTTTAATTCCAATATAAATCCAGTTGTTTAAAATTTGATTACCACCGTTTAGTCATGATAGTTACAATAATCGCTTGTTTCGTTTCTCTTTATTATAAAGTATTTTTTGAACTGAAATAATAATGTTTTAAAGTTCAATGTGGTTCCAAGTGATTTGTATATAAAATCAGCACTCCTTAAAAGAAGCACCCTATAAATTCGTTTTGCTATTTAATTTGATGGTTTTGATCTGAAACTAAAATTTTATTAACACAAGAATGTTCAAAACGAATATTTTCGCTATTCTGTTTACCATGCGACTCTCGAACTACATGCCAAAATTTTTATTTTTCATTGGATTATACTGAATTCTTAAAAACCGAGTGTCCATATATATTCTTAATTCCAATATAAATCCAATTGTTTAAAATTAAATTAACACCGTTTAGTCATGATAGTTACAATAATCGCTTGTTTCGTTTCTCTTTATTATAAAGTATTTTTTGAACTGAAATAATAATGTTTTAAAGTTCAATGTGGTTCCAAGTGATTTGTATATTATATCAGCACTCCTGAAAAGAAGCAGCCTATAAATTCGTTTTGCAATTTAATTTGATGTTTTTGATCTGAAACTAAAATTTTATTAACACAAGAATGTTCAAAACGAATATTTTCGCTATTCTGTTTACCATGCGACTCTCGAACTACATGCCAAAATTTTTATTTTTCATTGGATTATACTGAATTTTTAAAAACCGAGTGTCCATATATATTTTTAATTCCAAAATAAATCCAGTTGTTTAAAATTTAATAACCACCATTTAGTCATGATGGTTACAATAATCGCTTGTTTCGTTTCTCTTTATTATAAAGTATTTTTTGAACTGAAATAATAATGTTTTAAAATCCAATGGGGTACAAAGTGATATGTACATAAAATAAGCACTCCTGAAAAGAAGCAGCCTATAAATTCGTTTTGCTATTTAATTTGATGCTTTTGATCTGAAACTAAAATTTTATTAACACAAGAATGTTCAAAACGACTATTTTCGCTATTCTGTTTACCATGCGACTCTCGAACTACATGCCAAAATTTTTATTTTTCATTGGATTATACTGAATTTTTAAAAACCGAGTGTCCATATATATTTTTAATTCCAATATAAATCCAGTTGTTTAAAATTTGATTACCACCGTTTAGTCATGATAGTTACAATAATCGCTTGTTTCGTTTCTCTTTATTATAAAGTATTTTTTGAACTGAAATAATAATGTTTTAAAGTTCAATGTGGTTCCAAGTGATTTGTATATAAAATCAGCACTCCTTAAAAGAAGCACCCTATAAATTCGTTTTGCTATTTAATTTGATGGTTTTGATCTGAAACTAAAATTTTATTAACACAAGAATGTTCAAAACGAATATTTTCGCTATTCTGTTTACCATGCCACTCTCGAACTACATGCCAAAATTTTTATTTTTCATTGGATTATACTGAATTCTTAAAAACCGAGTGTCCATATATATTCTTAATTCCAATATAAATCCAATTGTTTAAAATTAAATTAACACCGTTTAGTCATGATAGTTACAATAATCGCTTGTTTCGTTTCTCTTTATTATAAAGTATTTTTTGAACTGAAATAATAATGTTTTAAAGTTCAATGTGGTTCCAAGTGATTTGTATATAAAATCAGCACTCCTTAAAAGAAGCAGCCTATAAATTCGTTTTGCAATTTAATTTGATGTTTTTGATCTGAAACTAAAATTTTATTAACACAAGAATGTTCAAAACGAATATTTTCGCTATTCTGTTTACCATGCGACTCTCGAACTACATGCCAAAATTTTTATTTTTCATTGGATTATACTGAATTTTTAAAAACCGAGTGTCCATATATATTTTTAATTCCAAAATAAATCCAGTTGTTTAAAATTTAATAACCACCATTTAGTCATGATGGTTACAATAATCGCTTGTTTCGTTTCTCTTTATTATAAAGTATTTTTTGAACTGAAATAATAATGTTTTAAAATCCAATGGGGTACAAAGTGATATGTACATAAAATAAGCACTCCTGAAAAGAAGCAGCCTATAAATTCGTTTTGCTATTTAATTTGATGCTTTTGATCTGAAACTAAAATTTTATTAACACAAGAATGTTCAAAACGACTATTTTCGCTATTCTGTTTACCATGCGACTCTCGAACTACATGCCAAAATTTTTATTTTTCATTGGATTATACTGAATTTTTAAAAACCGAGTGTCCATATATATTTTTAATTCCAATATAAATCCAGTTGTTTAAAATTTGATTACCACCGTTTAGTCATGATAGTTACAATAATCGCTTGTTTCGTTTCTCTTTATTATAAAGTATTTTTTGAACTGAAATAATAATGTTTTAAAGTTCAATGTGGTTCCAAGTGATTTGTATATTATATCAGCACTCCTGAAAAGAAGCAGCCTATAAATTCGTTTTGCAATTTAATTTGATGTTTTTGATCTGAAACTAAAATTTTATTAACACAAGAATGTTCAAAACGAATATTTTCGCTATTCTGTTTACCATGCGACTCTCGAACTACATGCCAAAATTTTTATTTTTCATTGGATTATACTGAATTTTTAAAAACCGAGTGTCCATATATATTTTAAATTCCAAAATAAATCCAGTTGTTTAAATTTTAATAACCACCATTTAGTCATGATAGTAACAATAATCGCTTGTTTCGTTTCTCTTTATTATAAAGTATTTTTTGAACTGAAATAATAATGTTTTAAAGTTCAATGTGGTTCCAAGTGATTTGAATATAAAATAAGCACTCCTGAAAAGAAGCAGCCTATAAATTCGTTTTGCTATTTAATTTGATGCTTTTGATCTGAAACTAAAATTTTATTAACACAAGAATGTTCAAAACGACTATTTTCGCTATTCTGTTTACCATGCGACTCTCGAACTACATGCCAAAATTTTTATTTTTCATTGGATTATACTGAATTTTTAAAAACCGAGTGTCCATATATATTTTTAATTCCAATATAAATCCAGTTGTTTAAAATTTGATTACCACCGTTTAGTCATGATAGTTACAATAATCGCTTGTTTCGTTTCTCTTTATTATAAAGTATTTTTTGAACTGAAATAATAATGTTTTAAAGTTCAGTGTGGTTCCAACTGATTTGAATATAAAATCAAAACTCCTGAAAAGAAGCAGCCTATAAATTCGTTTTGCAATTTAATTTGATGTTTTTGATCTAAAACTAAAATTTTATTAACACAAGAATGTTCAAAACGAATATTTTCGCTATTCTGTTTACCATGCGACTCTCGAACTACATGCCAAAATTTTTATTTTTCATTGGATTATACTGAATTTTTAAAAACCGAGTGTCCATATATATTTTTAATTCCAATATAAATCCAGTTGTTTAAAATTTGATTACCACCGTTTAGTCATGATAGTTACAATAATCGCTTATTTCGTTTCTCTTTATTATAAAGTATTTTTTGAACTGAAATAATAATGTTTTAAAGTTCAGTGTGGTTCCAACTGATTTGAATATAAAATAAGCACTCCTGAAAAGAAGCAGCCTATAAATTCGTTTTGCTATTTAATTTGATGCTTTTGATCTGAAACTAAAATTTTATTAACACAAGAATGTTCAAAACGAATATTTTCGCTATTCTGTTTACCATGCGACTCTCGAACTACATGCCAAAATTTTTATTTTTCATTGGATTATACTGAATTTTTAAAAACCGAGTGTCCATATATATTTTTAATTCCAATATAAATCCAATTGTTTAAAATTAAATTAACACCGTTTAGTCATGATAGTTACAATAATCGCTTGTTTCGTTTCTCTTTATTATAAAGTATTTTTTGAACTGAAATAATAATGTTTTAAAGTTCAATGTGGTTCCAAGTGATTTGTATATTATATCAGCACTCCTGAAAAGAAGCAGCCTATAAATTCGTTTTGCTATTTAATTTGATGCTTTTGATCTGAAACTAAAATTTTATTAACACAAGAATGTTCAAAACGAATATTTTCGCTATTCTGTTTACCATGCGACTCTCGAACTACATGCCAAAATTTTTATTTTTCATTGGATTATACTGAATTTTTAAAAACCGAGTGTCCATATATATTTTTAATTCCAAAATAAATCCAGTTGTTTAAAATTTAATAACCACCATTTAGTCATGATGGTTACAATAATCGCTTGTTTCGTTTCTCTTTATTATAAAGTATTTTTTGAACTGAAATAATAATGTTTTAAAATCCAATGGGGTACAAAGTGATATGTACATAAAATAAGCACTCCTGAAAAGAAGCAGCCTATAAATTCGTTTTGCTATTTAATTTGATGCTTTTGATCTGAAACTAAAATTTTATTAACACAAGAATGTTCAAAACGACTATTTTCGCTATTCTGTTTACCATGCGACTCTCGAACTACATGCCAAAATTTTTATTTTTCATTGGATTATACTGAATTTTTAAAAACCGAGTGTCCATATATATTTTTAATTCCAATATAAATCCAGTTGTTTAAAATTTGATTACCACCGTTTAGTCATGATAGTTACAATAATCGCTTGTTTCGTTTCTCTTTATTATAAAGTATTTTTTGAACTGAAATAATAATGTTTTAAAGTTCAATGTGGTTCCAAGTGATTTGTATATTATATCAGCACTCCTGAAAAGAAGCAGCCTATAAATTCGTTTTGCAATTTAATTTGATGTTTTTGATCTGAAACTAAAATTTTATTAACACAAGAATGTTCAAAACGAATATTTTCGCTATTCTGTTTACCATGCGACTCTCGAACTACATGCCAAAATTTTTATTTTTCATTGGATTATACTGAATTTTTAAAAACCGAGTGTCCATATATATTTTTAATTCCAAAATAAATCCAGTTGTTTAAAATTTAATAACCACCATTTAGTCATGATGGTTACAATAATCGCTTGTTTCGTTTCTCTTTATTATAAAGTATTTTTTGAACTGAAATAATAATGTTTTAAAATCCAATGGGGTACAAAGTGATATGTACATAAAATAAGCACTCCTGAAAAGAAGCAGCCTATAAATTCGTTTTGCTATTTAATTTGATGCTTTTGATCTGAAACTAAAATTTTATTAACACAAGAATGTTCAAAACGACTATTTTCGCTATTCTGTTTACCATGCGACTCTCGAACTACATGCCAAAATTTTTATTTTTCATTGGATTATACTGAATTTTTAAAAACCGAGTGTCCATATATATTTTTAATTCCAATATAAATCCAGTTGTTTAAAATTTGATTACCACCGTTTAGTCATGATAGTTACAATAATCGCTTGTTTCGTTTCTCTTTATTATAAAGTATTTTTTGAACTGAAATAATAATGTTTTAAAGTTCAATGTGGTTCCAAGTGATTTGTATATTACTATATATCAGCACTCCTGAAAAGAAGCAGCCTATAAATTCGTTTTGCTATTTCATTTGATGCTTTTGGTCTGAAACTAAAATTTTATTAACACAAGAATGTTCAAAACGAATATTTTCGCTATTCTGTTTACCATGCGACTCTCGAACTACATGCCAAAATTTTTATTTTTCATTGGATTATACTGAATTTTTTAAAAATCGAGTTTCCATACATATTTTAAATTTCATTACTAACCACATTTTTAAAATTTGATTACCACCGTTTGGTCAAGATAGTTACAATAATCGCTTGTTTCGTTTCTCTTTATTATAAAGTATTTTTTGAACTGAAATAATAATGTTTTAAAGTTCAGTGTGGTTCCAACTGATTTGAATATAAAATCAAAACTCCTGAAAAGAAGCAGCCTATAAATTCGTTTTGCAATTTAATTTGATGTTTTTGATCTAAAACTAAAATTTTATTAACACAAGAATGTTCAAAACGAATATTTTCGCTATTCTGTTTACCATGCGACTCTCGAACTACATGCCAAAATTTTTATTTTTCATTGGATTATACTGAATTTTTAAAAACCGAGTGTCCATATATATTTTAAATTCCAAAATAAATCCAGTTGTTTAAATTTTAATAACCACCATTTAGTCATGATAGTAACAATAATCGCTTGTTTCGTTTCTCTTTATTGTAAAGTATTTTTTGAACTGAAATAATAATGTTTTAAAATCCAATGGGGTACAAAGTGATATGTACATAAAATAAGCACTCCTGAAAAGAAGCAGCCTATAAATTCGTTTTGCTATTTAATTTGATGCTTTTGATCTGAAACTAAAATTTTATTAACACAAGAATGTTCAAAACGACTATTTTCGCTATTCTGTTTACCATGCGACTCTCGAACTACATGCCAAAATTTTTATTTTTCATTGGATTATACTGAATTTTTAAAAACCGAGTGTCCATATATATTTTAAATTCCAAAATAAATCCAGTTGTTTAAAATTTAATAACCACCATTTAGTCATGATAGTTACAATAATCGCTTGTTTCGTTTCTCTTTATTATAAAGTATTTTTTGAACTGAAATAATAATGTTTTAAAATCCAATGGGGTACCAAGTGATATGTACATAAAATGAGCACTCCTGAAAAGAAGCAGCCTATAAATTCGTTTTGCTATTTAATTTGATGCTTTTGATCTGAAACTAAAATTTTATTAACACAAGAATGTTCAAAACGAATATTTTCGCTATTCTGTTTACCATGCGACTCTCGAACTACATGCCAAAATTTTTATTTTTCATTCGATTATACTGAATTTTTAAAAACCGAGTGTCCATATATATTTTTAATTCCAATATAAATCCAGTTGTTTAAAATTTGATTTCCACCGTTTAGTCATGATAGTTACAATAATCGCTTGTTTCGTTTCTCTTTATTATAAAGTATTTTTTGAACTGAAATAATAATGTTTTAAAATCCAATGGGGTACCAAGTGATATGTACATAAAATGAGCACTCCTGAAAAGAAGCAGCCTATAAATTCGTTTTGCTATTTAATTTGATGCTTTTGATCTGAAACTAAAATTTTATTAACACAAGAATGTTCAAAACGAATATTTTCGCTATTCTGTTTATAATGCGACTCTCGAAATAGATGCCAAAATTTTTATTTTTTATTGGATTATACTGCATTTTTAAAAACCGAGTGTCCATATATATTTTTAATTCCAAAATAAATCCAGTTGTTTAAAATTTAATAACCACCATTTAGTCATGATAGTTACAATAATCGCTTGTTTCGTTTCTCTTTATTATAAAGTATTTTTTGAACTGAAATAATAATGTTTTAAAGTTCAGTGTGGTTCCAACTGATTTGAATATAAAATAAGCACTCCTGAAAAGAAGCAGCCTATAAATTCGTTTTGCTATTTAATTTGATGCTTTTGATCTGAAACTAAAATTTTATTAACACAAGAATGTTCAAAACGAATATTTTCGCTATTCTGTTTACCATGCGACTCACGAACTACATGCCAAAATTTTTATTTTTCATTCGATTATACTGAATTTTTAAAAACCGAGTGTCCATATATATTTTTAATTCCAATATAAATCCAGTTGTTTAAAATTTGATTATCCCCGTTTAGTCATGATAGTTACAATAATCGCTTGTTTCGTTTCTCTTTATTATAAAGTATTTTTTGAACTGAAATAATAATGTTTTAAAGTTCAATGTGGTTCCAAATAATGTGTATATAAAATCAGCACTCCTGAAAAGAAGCAGCCTATAAATTCTATTCGCTTTTTAATTTGATGTTTTTGATCTAAAACTAAAATTTTAAAAATTCAAGGAAATTCAAAACGATTATTTTTGCTATTCTGTTTATCATGCGACTCTCGAAATAGATGCAAAAAATATTTATTTTTAATTGGATTATACTGCATTTTTAAAAACCGAGTGTCCATATATATTTTTAATTCCAATATACATCCAGTTGTTTAAAATTTGATTACCACCGTTTAGTCATGATAGTTACAATAATCGCTTATTTCGTTTCTCTTTATTATAAAGTATTTTTTGAACTGAAATAATAATGTTTTAAAGTTCAGTGTGGTTCCAACTGATTTGAATATAAAATCAAAACTCCTGAAAAGAAGCAGCCTATAAATTCGTTTTGCAATTTAATTTGATGTTTTTGATCTAAAACTAAAATTTTATTAACACAAGAATGTTCAAAACGAATATTTTCGCTATTCTGTTTACCATGCGACTCTCGAAATAGACGCAAAAAATTTTTATTTTTCATTGGATTATACTGAATTTTTAAAAACCGAGTGTCCATATATATTTTAAATTCTAAAATAAATCCAGTTGTTTAAAATTTAATAACCACCATTTAGTCATGATAGTAACAATAATCGCTTGTTTCGTTTCTCTTTATTATAAAGTATTTTTTGAACTGAAATAATAATGTTTTAAAAACCAATGGGGTACAAAGTGATATGTACATAAAATAAGCACTCCTGAAAAGAAGCAGCCTATAAATTCGTTTTGCTATTTAATTTGATGCTTTTGATCTGAAACTAAAATTTTATTAACACAAGAATGTTCAAAACGAATATTTTCGCTATTCTGTTTACCATGCGACTCTCGAACTACATGCCAAAATTTTTATTTTTCATTAGATTATACTGAATTTTTAAAAACCGAGTGTCCATATATATTTTTAATTCCAATATAAATCCAGTTGTTTAAAATTTGATTACCACCGTTTAGTCATGATAGTTACAATAATCGCTTGTTTCGTTTCTCTTTATTATAAAGTATTTTTTGAACTGAAATAATAATGTTTTAAAGTTCAATGTGGTTCCAAGTGATTTGTATATAAAATCAGCACTCCTTAAAAGAAGCACCCTATTATTTCGTTTTGCTATTTAATTTGATGGTTTTAATCTGAAACTAAAATTTTAAAAATTCAAGGAAATTCAAAACGATTATTTTTGCTATTCTGTTTATCATGCGACTCTCGAAATAGATGCAAAAAATATTTATTTTTAATTGGATTATACTGCATTTTTAAAAACCGAATGTCCATATATATTTTAAATTCTAAAATAAATCCAGTTGTTTAAAATTTAATAATCACCATTTAGTCATGATAGTAACAATAATCGCTTGTTTCGTTTCTCTTTTTTATAAAGTATTTTTTGAACTGAAATAATAATGTTTTAAAAACCAATGGGGTACAAAGTGATATGTACATAAAATAAGCACTCCTGAAAAGAAGCAGCCTATAAATTCGTTTTGCTATTTAATTTGATGCTTTTGATCTGAAACTAAAATTTTATTAACACAAGAATGTTCAAAACGAATATTTTCGCTATTCTGTTTACCATGCGACTCACGAACTACATGCCAAAATTTTTATTTTTCATTAGATTATACTGAATTTTTAAAAACCGAGTGTCCATATATATTTTTAATTCCAATATAAATCCAGTTGTTTAAAATTTGATTATCCCCGTTTAGTCATGATAGTTACAATAATCGCTTGTTTCGTTTCTCTTTATTATAAAGTATTTTTTGAACTGAAATAATAATGTTTTAAAGTTCAATGTGGTTCCAAATAATGTGTATATAAAATCAGCACGCCTGAAAAGAAGCAGCCTATAAATTCTATTCGCTTTTTAATTTGATGTTTTTGATCTAAAACTAAAATTTTAAAAATTCAAGGAAATTCAAAACGATTATTTTTGCTATTCTGTTTATCATGCGACTCTCGAAATAGATGCAAAAAATATTTATTTTTAATTGGATTATACTGCATTTTTAAAAACCGAGTGTCCATATATATTTTAAATTCTAAAATAAATCCAGTTGTTTAAAATTTAATAACCACCATTTAGTCATGATAGTAACAATAATCGCTTGTTTCGTTTCTCTTTATTATAAAGTATTTTTTGAACTGAAATAATAATGTTTTAAAGTTCAGTGTGGTTCCAACTGATTTGAATATAAAATCAAAACTCCTGAAAAGAAGCAGCCTATAAATTCGTTTTGCAATTTAATTTGATGTTTTTGATCTAAAACTAAAATTTTATTAACACAACAATGTTCAAAACGAATATTTTCGCTATTCTGTTTACCATGCGACTCTCGAAATAGACGCAAAAAATTTTTATTTTTCATTGGATTATACTGAATTTTTAAAAACCGAGTGTCCATATATATTTTAAATTCTAAAATAAATCCAGTTGTTTAAAATTTAATAACCACCATTTAGTCATGATAGTAACAATAATCGCTTGTTTCGTTTCTCTTTATTATAAAGTATTTTTTGAACTGAAATAATAATGTTTTAAAAACCAATGGGGTACAAAGTGATATGTACATAAAATAAGCACTCCTGAAAAGAAGCAGCCTATAAATTCGTTTTGCTATTTAATTTGATGCTTTTGATCTGAAACTAAAATTTTAAAAATTCAAGGAAATTCAAAACGATTATTTTTGCTATTCTGTTTATCATGCGACTCTCGAAATAGATGCAAAAAATATTTATTTTTAATTGGATTATACTGCATTTTTAAAAACCGAGTGTCCATATATATTTTTAATTCCAATATACATCCAGTTGTTTAAAATTTGATTACCACCGTTTAGTCATGATAGTTACAATAATCGCTTATTTCGTTTCTCTTTATTATAAAGTATTTTTTGAACTGAAATAATAATGTTTTAAAGTTCAATGTGGTTCCAAATAATGTGTATATAAAATCAGCACTCCTGAAAAGAAGCAGCCTATAAATTCTATTCGCTTTTTAATTTGATGTTTTTGATCTAAAACTAAAATTTTAAAAATTCAAGGAAATTCAAAACGATTATTTTTGCTATTCTGTTTATCATGCGACTCTCGAAATAGATGCAAAAAATATTTATTTTTAATTGGATTATACTGCATTTTTAAAAACCGAGTGTCCATATATATTTTTAATTCCAATATACATCCAGTTGTTTAAAATTTGATTACCACCGTTTAGTCATGATAGTTACAATAATCGCTTATTTCGTTTCTCTTTATTATAAAGTATTTTTTGAACTGAAATAATAATGTTTTAAAGTTCAGTGTGGTTCCAACTGATTTGAATATAAAATCAAAACTCCTGAAAAGAAGCAGCCTATAAATTCGTTTTGCAATTTAATTTGATGTTTTTGATCTAAAACTAAAATTTTATTAACACAAGAATGTTCAAAACGAATATTTTCGCTATTCTGTTTACCATGCGACTCTCGAAATAGACGCAAAAAATTTTTATTTTTCATTGGATTATACTGAATTTTTAAAAACCGAGTGTCCATATATATTTTAAATTCTAAAATAAATCCAGTTGTTTAAAATTTAATAACCACCATTTAGTCATGATAGTAACAATAATCGCTTGTTTCGTTTCTCTTTATTATAAAGTATTTTTTGAACTGAAATAATAATGTTTTAAAAACCAATGGGGTACAAAGTGATATGTACATAAAATAAGCACTCCTGAAAAGAAGCAGCCTATAAATTCGTTTTGCTATTTAATTTGATGCTTTTGATCTGAAACTAAAATTTTAAAAATTCAAGGAAATTCAAAACGATTATTTTTGCTATTCTGTTTATCATGCGACTCTCGAAATAGATGCAAAAAATATTTATTTTTAATTGGATTATACTGCATTTTTAAAAACCGAGTGTCCATATATATTTTTAATTCCAATATACATCCAGTTGTTTAAAATTTGATTACCACCGTTTAGTCATGATAGTTACAATAATCGCTTATTTCGTTTCTCTTTATTATAAAGTATTTTTTGAACTGAAATAATAATGTTTTAAAGTTCAATGTGGTTCCAAATAATGTGTATATAAAATCAGCACTCCTGAAAAGAAGCAGCCTATAAATTCTATTCGCTTTTTAATTTGATGTTTTTGATCTAAAACTAAAATTTTAAAAATTCAAGGAAATTCAAAACGATTATTTTTGCTATTCTGTTTATCATGCGACTCTCGAAATAGATGCAAAAAATATTTATTTTTAATTGGATTATACTGCATTTTTAAAAACCGAGTGTCCATATATATTTTAAATTCTAAAATAAATCCAGTTGTTTAAAATTTAATAACCACCATTTAGTCATGATAGTAACAATAATCGCTTGTTTCGTTTCTCTTTATTATAAAGTATTTTTTGAACTGAAATAATAATGTTTTAAAGTTCAGTGTGGTTCCAACTGATTTGAATATAAAATCAAAACTCCTGAAAAGAAGCAGCCTATAAATTCGTTTTGCAATTTAATTTGATGTTTTTGATCTAAAACTAAAATTTTATTAACACAAGAATGTTCAAAACGAATATTTTCGCTATTCTGTTTACCATGCGACTCTCGAAATAGACGCAAAAAATTTTTATTTTTCATTGGATTATACTGAATTTTTAAAAACCGAGTGTCCATATATATTTTAAATTCTAAAATAAATCCAGTTGTTTAAAATTTAATAACCACCATTTAGTCATGATAGTAACAATAATCGCTTGTTTCGTTTCTCTTTATTATAAAGTATTTTTTGAACTGAAATAATAATGTTTTAAAAACCAATGGGGTACAAAGTGATATGTACATAAAATAAGCACTCCTGAAAAGAAGCAGCCTATAAATTCGTTTTGCTATTTAATTTGATGCTTTTGATCTGAAACTAAAATTTTATTAACACAAGAATGTTCAAAACGAATATTTTCGCTATTCTGTTTACCATGCGACTCTCGAACTACATGCCAAAATTTTTATTTTTCATTAGATTATACTGAATTTTTAAAAACCGAGTGTCCATATATATTTTTAATTCCAATATAAATCCAGTTGTTTAAAATTTGATTACCACCGTTTAGTCATGATAGTTACAATAATCGCTTGTTTCGTTTCTCTTTATTATAAAGTATTTTTTGAACTGAAATAATAATGTTTTAAAGTTCAATGTGGTTCCAAGTGATTTGTATATAAAATCAGCACTCCTTAAAAGAAGCACCCTATTATTTCGTTTTGCTATTTAATTTGATGGTTTTAATCTGAAACTAAAATTTTAAAAATTCAAGGAAATTCAAAACGATTATTTTTGCTATTCTGTTTATCATGCGACTCTCGAAATAGATGCAAAAAATATTTATTTTTAATTGGATTATACTGCATTTTTAAAAACCGAATGTCCATATATATTTTAAATTCTAAAATAAATCCAGTTGTTTAAAATTTAATAATCACCATTTAGTCATGATAGTAACAATAATCGCTTGTTTCGTTTCTCTTTATTATAAAGTATTTTTTGAACTGAAATAATAATGTTTTAAAAACCAATGGGGTACAAAGTGATATGTACATAAAATAAGCACTCCTGAAAAGAAGCAGCCTATAAATTCGTTTTGCTATTTAATTTGATGCTTTTGATCTGAAACTAAAATTTTATTAACACAAGAATGTTCAAAACGAATATTTTCGCTATTCTGTTTACCATGCGACTCACGAACTACATGCCAAAATTTTTATTTTTCATTAGATTATACTGAATTTTTAAAAACCGAGTGTCCATATATATTTTTAATTCCAATATAAATCCAGTTGTTTAAAATTTGATTATCCCCGTTTAGTCATGATAGTTACAATAATCGCTTGTTTCGTTTCTCTTTATTATAAAGTATTTTTTGAACTGAAATAATAATGTTTTAAAGTTCAATGTGGTTCCAAATAATGTGTATATAAAATCAGCACTCCTGAAAAGAAGCAGCCTATAAATTCTATTCGCTTTTTAATTTGATGTTTTTGATCTAAAACTAAAATTTTAAAAATTCAAGGAAATTCAAAACGATTATTTTTGCTATTCTGTTTATCATGCGACTCTCGAAATAGATGCAAAAAATATTTATTTTTAATTGGATTATACTGCATTTTTAAAAACCGAGTGTCCATATATATTTTAAATTCTAAAATAAATCCAGTTGTTTAAAATTTAATAACCACCATTTAGTCATGATAGTAACAATAATCGCTTGTTTCGTTTCTCTTTATTATAAAGTATTTTTTGAACTGAAATAATAATGTTTTAAAGTTCAGTGTGGTTCCAACTGATTTGAATATAAAATCAAAACTCCTGAAAAGAAGCAGCCTATAAATTCGTTTTGCAATTTAATTTGATGTTTTTGATCTAAAACTAAAATTTTATTAACACAACAATGTTCAAAACGAATATTTTCGCTATTCTGTTTACCATGCGACTCTCGAAATAGACGCAAAAAATTTTTATTTTTCATTGGATTATACTGAATTTTTAAAAACCGAGTGTCCATATATATTTTAAATTCTAAAATAAATCCAGTTGTTTAAAATTTAATAACCACCATTTAGTCATGATAGTAACAATAATCGCTTGTTTCGTTTCTCTTTATTATAAAGTATTTTTTGAACTGAAATAATAATGTTTTAAAAACCAATGGGGTACAAAGTGATATGTACATAAAATAAGCACTCCTGAAAAGAAGCAGCCTATAAATTCGTTTTGCTATTTAATTTGATGCTTTTGATCTGAAACTAAAATTTTAAAAATTCAAGGAAATTCAAAACGATTATTTTTGCTATTCTGTTTATCATGCGACTCTCGAAATAGATGCAAAAAATATTTATTTTTAATTGGATTATACTGCATTTTTAAAAACCGAGTGTCCATATATATTTTTAATTCCAATATACATCCAGTTGTTTAAAATTTGATTACCACCGTTTAGTCATGATAGTTACAATAATCGCTTATTTCGTTTCTCTTTATTATAAAGTATTTTTTGAACTGAAATAATAATGTTTTAAAGTTCAATGTGGTTCCAAATAATGTGTATATAAAATCAGCACTCCTGAAAAGAAGCAGCCTATAAATTCTATTCGCTTTTTAATTTGATGTTTTTGATCTAAAACTAAAATTTTAAAAATTCAAGGAAATTCAAAACGATTATTTTTGCTATTCTGTTTATCATGCGACTCTCGAAATAGATGCAAAAAATATTTATTTTTAATTGGATTATACTGCATTTTTAAAAACCGAGTGTCCATATATATTTTTAATTCCAATATACATCCAGTTGTTTAAAATTTGATTACCACCGTTTAGTCATGATAGTTACAATAATCGCTTATTTCGTTTCTCTTTATTATAAAGTATTTTTTGAACTGAAATAATAATGTTTTAAAGTTCAGTGTGGTTCCAACTGATTTGAATATAAAATCAAAACTCCTGAAAAGAAGCAGCCTATAAATTCGTTTTGCAATTTAATTTGATGTTTTTGATCTAAAACTAAAATTTTATTAACACAAGAATGTTCAAAACGAATATTTTCGCTATTCTGTTTACCATGCGACTCTCGAAATAGACGCAAAAAATTTTTATTTTTCATTGGATTATACTGAATTTTTAAAAACCGAGTGTCCATATATATTTTAAATTCTAAAATAAATCCAGTTGTTTAAAATTTAATAACCACCATTTAGTCATGATAGTAACAATAATCGCTTGTTTCGTTTCTCTTTATTATAAAGTATTTTTTGAACTGAAATAATAATGTTTTAAAAACCAATGGGGTACAAAGTGATATGTACATAAAATAAGCACTCCTGAAAAGAAGCAGCCTATAAATTCGTTTTGCTATTTAATTTGATGCTTTTGATCTGAAACTAAAATTTTAAAAATTCAAGGAAATTCAAAACGATTATTTTTGCTATTCTGTTTATCATGCGACTCTCGAAATAGATGCAAAAAATATTTATTTTTAATTGGTTTATACTGCATTTTTAAAAACCGAGTGTCCATATATATTTTTAATTCCAATATACATCCAGTTGTTTAAAATTTGATTACCACCGTTTAGTCATGATAGTTACAATAATCGCTTATTTCGTTTCTCTTTATTATAAAGTATTTTTTGAACTGAAATAATAATGTTTTAAAGTTCAATGTGGTTCCAAATAATGTGTATATAAAATCAGCACTCCTGAAAAGAAGCAGCCTATAAATTCTATTCGCTTTTTAATTTGATGTTTTTGATCTAAAACTAAAATTTTAAAAATTCAAGGAAATTCAAAACGATTATTTTTGCTATTCTGTTTATCATGCGACTCTCGAAATAGATGCAAAAAATATTTATTTTTAATTGGATTATACTGCATTTTTAAAAACCGAGTGTCCATATATATTTTAAATTCTAAAATAAATCCAGTTGTTTAAAATTTAATAACCACCATTTAGTCATGATAGTAACAATAATCGCTTGTTTCGTTTCTCTTTATTATAAAGTATTTTTTGAACTGAAATAATAATGTTTTAAAGTTCAGTGTGGTTCCAACTGATTTGAATATAAAATCAAAACTCCTGAAAAGAAGCAGCCTATAAATTCGTTTTGCAATTTAATTTGATGTTTTTGATCTAAAACTAAAATTTTATTAACACAAGAATGTTCAAAACGAATATTTTCGCTATTCTGTTTACCATGCGACTCTCGAAATAGACGCAAAAAATTTTTATTTTTCATTGGATTATACTGAATTTTTAAAAACCGAGTGTCCATATATATTTTAAATTCTAAAATAAATCCAGTTGTTTAAAATTTAATAACCACCATTTAGTCATGATAGTAACAATAATCGCTTGTTTCGTTTCTCTTTATTATAAAGTATTTTTTGAACTGAAATAATAATGTTTTAAAAACCAATGGGGTACAAAGTGATATGTACATAAAATAAGCACTCCTGAAAAGAAGCAGCCTATAAATTCGTTTTGCTATTTAATTTGATGCTTTTGATCTGAAACTAAAATTTTATTAACACAAGAATGTTCAAAACGAATATTTTCGCTATTCTGTTTACCATGCGACTCACGAACTACATGCCAAAATTTTTATTTTTCATTAGATTATACTGAATTTTTAAAAACCGAGTGTCCATATATATTTTTAATTCCAATATAAATCCAGTTGTTTAAAATTTGATTATCCCCGTTTAGTCATGATAGTTACAATAATCGCTTGTTTCGTTTCTCTTTATTATAAAGTATTTTTTGAACTGAAATAATAATGTTTTAAAGTTCAATGTGGTTCCAAATAATGTGTATATAAAATCAGCACTCCTGAAAAGAAGCAGCCTATAAATTCTATTCGCTTTTTAATTTGATGTTTTTGATCTAAAACTAAAATTTTAAAAATTCAAGGAAATTCAAAACGATTATTTTTGCTATTCTGTTTATCATGCGACTCTCGAAATAGATGCAAAAAATATTTATTTTTAATTGGATTATACTGCATTTTTAAAAACCGAGTGTCCATATATATTTTTAATTCCAATATACATCCAGTTGTTTAAAATTTGATTACCACCGTTTAGTCATGATAGTTACAATAATCGCTTATTTCGTTTCTCTTTATTATAAAGTATTTTTTGAACTGAAATAATAATGTTTTAAAGTTCAGTGTGGTTCCAACTGATTTGAATATAAAATCAAAACTCCTGAAAAGAAGCAGCCTATAAATTCGTTTTGCAATTTAATTTGATGTTTTTGATCTAAAACTAAAATTTTATTAACACAAGAATGTTCAAAACGAATATTTTCGCTATTCTGTTTACCATGCGACTCTCGAAATAGACGCAAAAAATTTTTATTTTTCATTGGATTATACTGAATTTTTAAAAACCGAGTGTCCATATATATTTTAAATTCTAAAATAAATCCAGTTGTTTAAAATTTAATAACCACCATTTAGTCATGATAGTAACAATAATCGCTTGTTTCGTTTCTCTTTATTATAAAGTATTTTTTGAACTGAAATAATAATGTTTTAAAAACCAATGGGGTACAAAGTGATATGTACATAAAATAAGCACTCCTGAAAAGAAGCAGCCTATAAATTCGTTTTGCTATTTAATTTGATGCTTTTGATCTGAAACTAAAATTTTATTAACACAAGAATGTTCAAAACGAATATTTTCGCTATTCTGTTTACCATGCGACTCTCGAACTACATGCCAAAATTTTTATTTTTCATTAGATTATACTGAATTTTTAAAAACCGAGTGTCCATATATATTTTTAATTCCAATATAAATCCAGTTGTTTAAAATTTGATTACCACCGTTTAGTCATGATAGTTACAATAATCGCTTGTTTCGTTTCTCTTTATTATAAAGTATTTTTTGAACTGAAATAATAATGTTTTAAAGTTCAATGTGGTTCCAAATGATGTGTATATAAAATCAGCACTCCTGAAAAGAAGCAGCCTATAAATTCGTTTCGCTTTTTAATTTAATGTTTTTGATCTAAAACTAAAATTTTAAAAATTCAAGGAAATTCAAAACGATTATTTTTGCTATTCTGTTTATCATGCGACTCTCGAAATAGATGCAAAAAATATTTATTTTTAATTGGATTATACTGCATTTTTAAAAACCGAGTGTCCATATATATTTTTAATTCCAATATACATCCAGTTGTTTAAAATTTGATTACCACCGTTTAGTCATGATAGTTACAATAATCGCTTATTTCGTTTCTCTTTATTATAAAGTATTTTTTGAACTGAAATAATAATGTTTTAAAAACCAATGGGGTACAAAGTGATATGTACATAAAATAAGCACTCCTGAAAAGAAGCAGCCTATAAATTCGTTTTGCTATTTAATTTGATGCTTTTGATCTGAAACTAAAATTTTATTAACACAAGAATGTTCAAAACGAATATTTTCGCTATTCTGTTTACCATGCGACTCTCGAACTACATGCCAAAATTTTTATTTTTCATTGAATTATACTGAATTTTTAAAAACCGAATGTCCATATATATTTTAAATTCTAAAATAAATCCAGTTGTTTAAAATTTAATAACCACCATTTAGTCATGATAGTAACAATAATCGCTTGTTTCGTTTCTCTTTATTATAAAGTATTTTTTGAACTGAAATAATAATGTTTTAAAGTTCAATGTGGTTCCAAGTGATTTGTATATTATATCAGCACTCCTGAAAAGAAGCAGCCTATAAATTCGTTTTGCTATTTAATTTGATGTTTTTGATCTAAAACTAAAATTTTATTAACACAAGAATGTTCAAAACGAATATTTTCGCTATTCTGTTTACCATGCGACTCTCGAACTACATGCCAAAATTTTTATTTTTCATTGAATTATACTGAATTTTTAAAAACCGAATGTCCATATATATTTTAAATTCTAAAATAAATCCAGTTGTTTAAAATTTAATAACCACCATTTAGTCATGATAGTAACAATAATCGCTTGTTTCGTTTCTCTTTATTATAAAGTATTTTTTGAACTGAAATAATAATGTTTTAAAGTTCAATGTGGTTCCAAATGATGTGTATATAAAATCAGCACTCCTGAAAAGAAGCAGCCTATAAATTCGTTTCGCTTTTTAATTTAATGTTTTTGATCTAAAACTAAAATTTTAAAAATTCAAGGAAATTCAAAACGATTATTTTTGCTATTCTGTTTATCATGCGACTCTCGAAATAGATGCAAAAAATATTTATTTTTAATTGGATTATACTGCATTTTTAAAAACCGAGTGTCCATATATATTTTTAATTCCAATATACATCCAGTTGTTTAAAATTTGATTACCACCGTTTAGTCATGATAGTTACAATAATCGCTTATTTCGTTTCTCTTTATTATAAAGTATTTTTTGAACTGAAATAATAATGTTTTAAAGTTCAGTGTGGTTCCAACTGATTTGAATATAAAATCAAAACTCCTGAAAAGAAGCAGCCTATAAATTCGTTTTGCAATTTAATTTGATGTTTTTGATCTAAAACTAAAATTTTATTAACACAAGAATGTTCAAAACGAATATTTTCGCTATTCTGTTTACCATGCGACTCTCGAAATAGACGCAAAAAATTTTTATTTTTCATTGGATTATACTGAATTTTTAAAAACCGAGTGTCCATATATATTTTAAATTCCAAAATAAATCCAGTTGTTTAAAATTTAATAACCACCATTTAGTCATGATAGTAACAATAATCGCTTGTTTCGTTTCTCTTTATTATAAAGTATTTTTTGAACTGAAATAATAATGTTTTAAAAACCAATGGGGTACAAAGTGATATGTACATAAAATAAGCACTCCTGAAAAGAAGCAGCCTATAAATTCGTTTTGCTATTTAATTTGATGCTTTTGATCTGAAACTAAAATTTTATTAACACAAGAATGTTCAAAACGAATATTTTCGCTATTCTGTTTACCATGCGACTCTCGAACTACATGCCAAAATTTTTATTTTTCATTGGATTATACTGAATTTTTAAAAACCGAGTGTCCATATATATTTTTAATTCCAATATAAATCCAGTTGTTTAAAATTTGATTACCACCGTTTAGTCATGATAGTTACAATAATCGCTTGTTTCGTTTCTCTTTATTATAAAGTATTGTTTGAACTGAAATAATAATGTTTTAAAGTTCAATGTGGTTCCAAGTGATTTGTATATAAAATCAGCACTCCTTAAAAGAAGCACCCTATAAATTCGTTTTGCTATTTAATTTGATGGTTTTGATCTGAAACTAAAATTTTATTAACACAAGAATGTTCAAAACGAATATTTTCGCTATTCTGTTTACCATGCGACTCTCGAACTACATGCCAAAATTTTTATTTTTCATTGGATTATACTGAATTCTTAAAAACCGAGTGTCCATATATATTCTTAATTCCAATATAAATCCAATTGTTTAAAATTAAATTACCACCGTTTAGTCATGATAGTTACAATAATCGCTTGTTTCGTTTCTCTTTATTATAAAGTATTTTTTGAACTGAAATAATAATGTTTTAAAGTTCAATGTGGTTCCAAGTGATTTGTATATTATATCAGTACTCCTGAAAAGAAGCAGCCTATATATTCGTTTTGCTATTTCATTTGATGCTTTTGGTCTGAAATTAAAATTTTATTAACACAAGAATGTTCAAAACGAATATTTTCGCTATTCTGTTTACCATGCGACTCTCGAACTACATGCCAAAATTTTTATTTTTCATTGGATTATACTGAATTTTTAAAAACCGAGTGTCCATATATATTTTTAATTCCAAAATAAATCCAGTTGTTTAAAATTTAATAACCACCATTTAGTCATGATAGTTACAATAATCGCTTGTTTCGTTTCTCTTTATTATAAAGTATTTTTTGAACTGAAATAATAATGTTTTAAAGTTCAGTGTGGTTCCAACTGATTTGAATATAAAATCAAAACTCCTGAAAAGAAGCAGCCTATAAATTCGTTTTGCAATTTAATTTGATGTTTTTGATCTAAAACTAAAATTTTATTAACACAAGAATGTTCAAAACGAATATTTTCGCTATTCTGTTTACCATGCGACTCTCGAACTACATGCCAAAATTTTTATTTTTCATTGGATTATACTGAATTTTTAAAAACCGAGTGTCCATATATATTTTAAATTCCAAAATAAATCCAGTTGTTTAAATTTTAATAACCACCATTTAGTCATGATAGTAACAATAATCGCTTGTTTCGTTTCTCTTTATTGTAAAGTATTTTTTGAACTGAAATAATAATGTTTTAAAATCCAATGGGGTACAAAGTGATATGTACATAAAATAAGCACGCCTGAAAAGAAGCAGCCTATAAATTCGTTTTGCTATTTAATTTGATGCTTTTGATCTGAAACTAAAATTTTATTAACACAAGAATGTTCAAAACGAATATTTTCGCTATTCTGTTTATAATGCGACTCTCGAAATAGATGCCAAAATTTTTATTTTTTATTGGATTATACTGCATTTTTAAAAACCGAGTGTCCATATATATTTTTAATTCCAAAATAAATCCAGTTGTTTAAAATTTGATTACCACCGTTTAGTCATGATAGTTACAATAATCGCTTGTTTCGTTTCTCTTTATTATAAAGTATTTTTTGAACTGAAATAATAATGTTTTAAAGTTCAATGTGGTTCCAAATGATGTGTATATAAAATCAGCACTCCTGAAAAGAAGCAGCCTATAAATTCTATTCGCTTTTTAATTTGATGTTTTTGATCTAAAACTAAAATTTTAAAAATTCAAGGAAATTCAAAACGATTATTTTTGCTATTCTGTTTATCATGCGACTCTCGAAATAGATGCAAAAAATATTTATTTTTAATTGGATTATACTGCATTTTTAAAAACCGAGTGTCCATATATATTTTTAATTCCAATATACATCCAGTTGTTTAAAATTTGATTACCACCGTTTAGTCATGATAGTTACAATAATCGCTTATTTCGTTTCTCTTTATTATAAAGTATTTTTTGAACTGAAATAATAATGTTTTAAAGTTCAGTGTGGTTCCAACTGATTTGAATATAAAATCAAAACTCCTGAAAAGAAGCAGCCTATAAATTCGTTTTGCAATTTAATTTGATGTTTTTGATCTAAAACTAAAATTTTATTAACACAAGAATGTTTAAAACGAATATTTTCGCTATTCTGTTTACCATGCGACTCTCGAAATAGACGCAAAAAATTTTTATTTTTCATTGGATTATACTGAATTTTTAAAAACCGAGTGTCCATATATATTTTAAATTCTAAAATAAATCCAGTTGTTTAAAATTTGATTACCACCGTTTAGTCATGATAGTTACAATAATCGCTTGTTTCGTTTCTCTTTATTATAAAGTATTTTTTGAACTGAAATAATAATGTTTTAAAGTTCAATGTGGTTCCAAGTGATTTGTATATAAAATCAGCACTCCTTAAAAGAAGCACCCTATTATTTCGTTTTGCTATTTAATTTGATGCTTTTGATCTGAAACTAAAATTTTATTAACACAAGAATGTTCAAAACGAATATTTTCGCTATTCTGTTTACCATGCGACTCTCGAACTACATGCCAAAATTTTTATTTTTCATTGGATTATACTGAATTCTTAAAAACCGAGTGTCCATATATATTCTTAATTCCAATATAAATCCAGTTGTTTAAAATTTGATTACCACCGTTTAGTCATGATAGTTACAATAATCGCTTGTTTCGTTTCTCTTTATTATAAAGTATTTTTTGAACTAAAATAATAATGTTTTAAAGTTCAATGTGGTTCCAAGTGATTTGTATATAAAATCAGCACTCCTTAAAAGAAGCACCCTATTATTTCGTTTTGCTATTTAATTTGATGGTTTTAATCTGAAACTAAAATTTTATTAACACAAGAATGTTCAAAACGAATATTTTCGCTATTCTGTTTACCATGCGACTCTCGAACTACATGCCAAAATTTTTATTTTTCATTGGATTATACTGAATTCTTAAAAACCGAGTGTCCATATATATTTTTAATTCCAATATAAATCCAGTTGTTTAAAATTTGATTACCACCGTTTAGTCATGATAGTTACAATAATCGCTTGTTTCGTTTCTCTTTATTATAAAGTATTTTTTGAACTGAAATAATAATGTTTTAAAGTTCAATGTGGTTCCAAGTGATTTGTATATAAAATCAGCACTCCTTAAAAGAAGCACCCTATTATTTCGTTTTGCTATTTAATTTGATGGTTTTAATCTGAAACTAAAATTTTATTAACACAAGAATGTTCAAAACGAATATTTTCGCTATTCTGTTTACCATGCGACTCTCGAACTACATGCCAAAATTTTTATTTTTCATTGGATTATACTGAATTCTTAAAAACCGAGTGTCCATATATATTCTTAATTCCAATATAAATCCAATTGTTTAAAATTAAATTACCACCGTTTAGTCATGATAGTTACAATAATCGCTTGTTTCGTTTCTCTTTATTATAAAGTATTTTTTGAACTGAAATAATAATGTTTTAAAGTTCAATGTGGTTCCAAGTGATTTGTATATTATATCAGCACTCCTGAAAAGAAGCAGCCTATAAATTCGTTTTGCTATTTAATTTGATGTTTTTGATCTAAAACTAAAATTTTATTAACACAAGAATGTTCAAAACGAATATTTTCGCTATTCTGTTTACCATGCGACTCTCGAACTACATGCCAAAATTTTTATTTTTCATTGAATTATACTGAATTCTTAAAAACCGAATGTCCATATATATTCTTAATTCCAATATAAATCCAATTGTTTAAAATTAAATTACCACCGTTTAGTCATGATAGTTACAATAATCGCTTGTTTCGTTTTTCTTTATTATAAAGTATTTTTTGAACTGAAATAATAATGTTTTAAAGTTCAATGTGGTTCCAAGTGATATGTACATAAAATCGGCACTCCTGAAAAGAAGCAGCCTACAAATTCGTTTTACTATCTAATTTGATGTTTTTGATTTAAAACTAAAATTTTATTAACACAAGAATGTTCAAAACGAATATTTTCGCTATTCTGTTTACCATGCGACTCTCGAACTACATGCCAAAATTTTTATTTTTCATTGGATTATACTGAATTCTTAAAAACGGAATGTCCATATATATTCTTAATTCCAAAATAAATCCAATTGTTTAAAATTAAATTACCACCGTTTAGTCATGATAGTTACAATAATCGCTTGTTTCGTTTCTTTTTATTATAAAGTATTTTTTGAACTGAAATAATAATGTTTTAAAGTTCAATGTGGTTCCAAGTGATTTGTATATTATATCAGCACTCCTGAAAAGAAGCAGCCTATAAATTCGTTTCGCTTTTTAATTTAATGTTTTTGATCTAAAACTAAAATTTTAAAAATTCAAGGAAATTCAAAACGATTATTTTTGCTATTCTGTTTATCATGCGACTCTCGAAATAGATGCAAAAAATATTTATTTTTAATTGGATTATACTGCATTTTTAAAAACCGAGTGTCCATATATATTTTTAATGCCAATATAAATCCAGTTGTTTAAAATTTGATCACCACCGTTTAGTCATGATAGTTACAATAATCGCTTGTTTCGTTTGTCTATATTATATAGTATTTTTTGAACTGAAATAATAATGTTTTAAAGTCCAAAGGGGTACCAAGTGATATGTACATAAAATCGGCACTCCTGAAAAGAAGCAGCCTACAAATTCGTTTTACTATCTAATTTGATGTTTTTGATTTAAAACTAAAATTTTATTAACACAAGAATGTTCAAAACGAATATTTTCGCTATTCTGTTTACCATGCGACTCTCGAACTACATGCCAAAATTTTTATTTTTCATTGAATTATACTGAATTTTTAAAAACCGAATGTCCATATATATTTTAAATTCTAAAATAAATCCAGTTGTTTAAAATTTAATAACCACCATTTAGTCATGATAGTAACAATAATCGCTTGTTTCGTTTCTCTTTATTATAAAGTATTTTTTGAACTGAAATAATAATGTTTTAAAGTTCAATGTGGTTCCAAATGATGTGTATATAAAATCAGCACTCCTGAAAAGAAGCAGCCTATAAATTCGTTTCGCTTTTTAATTTAATGTTTTTGATCTAAAACTAAAATTTTAAAAATTCAAGGAAATTCAAAACGATTATTTTTGCTATTCTGTTTATCATGCGACTCTCGAAATAGATGCAAAAAATATTTATTTTTAATTGGATTATACTGCATTTTTAAAAACCGAGTGTCCATATATATTTTTAATGCCAATATAAATCCAGTTGTTTAAAATTTGATCACCACCGTTTAGTCATGATAGTTACAATAATCGCTTGTTTCGTTTGTCTATATTATATAGTATTTTTTGAACTGAAATAATAATGTTTTAAAGTCCAAAGGGGTACCAAGTGATATGTACATAAAATCGGCACTCCTGAAAAGAAGCAGCCTACAAATTCGTTTTACTATCTAATTTGATGTTTTTGATTTAAAACTAAAATTTTATTAACACAAGAATGTTCAAAACGAATATTTTCGCTATTCTGTTTACCATGCGACTCTCGAACTACATGCCAAAATTTTTATTTTTCATTGGATTATACTGAATTCTTAAAAACCGAATGTCCATATATATTTTAAATTCTAAAATAAATCCAGTTGTTTAAAATTTAATAACCACCATTTAGTCATGATAGTAACAATAATCGCTTGTTTCGTTTCTCTTTATTATAAAGTATTTTTTGAACTGAAATAATAATGTTTTAAAGTTCAATGTGGTTCCAAATGATGTGTATATAAAATCAGCACTCCTGAAAAGAAGCAGCCTATAAATTCGTTTCGCTTTTTAATTTAATGTTTTTGATCTAAAACTAAAATTTTAAAAATTCAAGGAAATTCAAAACGATTATTTTTGCTATTCTGTTTATCATGCGACTCTCGAAATAGATGCAAAAAATATTTATTTTTAATTGGATTATACTGCATTTTTAAAAACCGAGTGTCCATATATATTTTTAATTCCAATATACATCCAGTTGTTTAAAATTTGATTACCACCGTTTAGTCATGATAGTTACAATAATCGCTTGTTTCGTTTCTCTTTATTATATAGTATTTTTTGAACTGAAATAATAATGTTTTAAAGTTCAGTGTGGTTCCAACTGATTTGAATATAAAATCGGCACTCCTGAAAAGAAGCAGCCTACAAATTCGTTTTGCAATTTAATTTGATGTTTTTGATCTAAAACTAAAATTTTATTAACACAAGAATGTTCAAAACGAATATTTTCGTTATTCTGTTTACCATGCGACTCTCGAACTACATGCCAAAATTTTTATTTTTCATTCGATTATACTGAATTTTTAAAAACCGAGTGTCCATATATATTTTAAATTCCAATATACATCCAGTTGTTTATAATTTGATTACCACCGTTTAGTCATGATAGTAACAATAATCGCTTGTTTCGTTTCTCTTTATTATAAAGTATTTTTTGAACTGAAATAATAATGTTTTAAAAACCAATGGGGTACAAAGTGATATGTACATAAAATAAGCACTCCTGAAAAGAAGCAGCCTATAAATTCGTTTTGCTATTTAATTTGATGCTTTTGATCTGAAACTAAAATTTTATTAACACAAGAATGTTCAAAACGAATATTTTCGCTATTCTGTTTACCATGCGACTCTCGAACTACATGCCAAAATTTTTATTTTTCATTGGATTATACTGAATTTTTAAAAACCGAGTGTCCATATATATTTTTAATTCCAATATAAATCCAGTTGTTAAAAATTTGATTACCACCGTTTAGTCATGATAGTTACAATAATCGCTTGTTTCGTTTCTCTTTATTATAAAGTATTGTTTGAACTGAAATAATAATGTTTTAAAGTTCAATGTGGTTCCAAGTGATTTGTATATAAAATCAGCACTCCTTAAAAGAAGCACCCTATAAATTCGTTTTGCTATTTAATTTGATGGTTTTGATCTGAAACTAAAATTTTATTAACACAAGAATGTTCAAAACGAATATTTTCGCTATTCTGTTTACCATGCGACTCTCGAACTACATGCCAAAATTTTTATTTTTCATTGGATTATACTGAATTCTTAAAAACCGAGTGTCCATATATATTCTTAATTCCAATATAAATCCAATTGTTTAAAATTAAATTACCACCGTTTAGTCATGATAGTTACAATAATCGCTTGTTTCGTTTCTCTTTATTATAAAGTATTTTTTGAACTGAAATAATAATGTTTTAAAGTTCAATGTGGTTCCAAGTGATTTGTATATTATATCAGTACTCCTAAAAAGAAGCAGCCTATATATTCGTTTTGCTATTTCATTTGATGCTTTTGGTCTGAAATTAAAATTTTATTAACACAAGAATGTTCAAAACGAATATTTTCGCTATTCTGTTTACCATGCGACTCTCGAACTACATGCCAAAATTTTTATTTTTCATTGGATTATACTGAATTTTTAAAAACCGAGTGTCCATATATATTTTTAATTCCAAAATAAATCCAGTTGTTTAAAATTTAATAACCACCATTTAGTTATGATAGTTACAATAATCGCTTGTTTCGTTTCTCTTTATTATAAAGTATTTTTTGAACTGAAATAATAATGTTTTAAAGTTCAGTGTGGTTCCAACTGATTTGAATATAAAATCAAAACTCCTGAAAAGAAGCAGCCTATAAATTCGTTTTGCAATTTAATTTGATGTTTTTGATCTAAAACTAAAATTTTATTAACACAAGAATGTTCAAAACGAATATTTTCGCTATTCTGTTTACCATGCGACTCTCGAACTACATGCCAAAATTTTTATTTTTCATTGGATTATACTGAATTTTTAAAAACCGAGTGTCCATATATATTTTAAATTCCAAAATAAATCCAGTTGTTTAAATTTTAATAACCACCATTTAGTCATGATAGTAACAATAATCGCTTGTTTCGTTTCTCTTTATTGTAAAGTATTTTTTGAACTGAAATAATAATGTTTTAAAATCCAATGGGGTACAAAGTGATATGTACATAAAATAAGCACGCCTGAAAAGAAGCAGCCTATAAATTCGTTTTGCTATTTAATTTGATGCTTTTGATCTGAAACTAAAATTTTATTAACACAAGAATGTTCAAAACGACTATTTTCGCTATTCTGTTTACCATGCGACTCTCGAAATAGACGCAAAAAATTTTAATTTTTCATTGGATTATACTGAATTTTTAAAAACCGAGTGTCCATATATATTTTTAATTCCAATATAAATCCAGTTGTTTAAAATTTGATTACCACCGTTTAGTCATGATAGTTACAATAATCGCTTGTTTCGTTTCTCTTTATTATAAAGTATTTTTTGAACTGAAATAATAATGTTTTAAAGTTCAGTGTGGTTCCAACTGATTTGAATATAAAATCAAAACTCCTGAAAAGAAGCAGCCTATAAATTCGTTTTGCAATTTAATTTGATGTTTTTGATCTAAAACTAAAATTTTATTAACACAAGAATGTTCAAAACGAATATTTTCGCTATTCTGTTTACCATGCGACTCTCGAAATAGACTCAAAAAATTTTTATTTTTCATTGGATTATACTGAATTTTTAAAAACCGAGTGTCCATATATATTTTTAATGCCAATATAAATCCAGTTGTTTAAAATTTGATCACCACCGTTTAGTCATGATAGTTACAATAATCGCTTGTTTCGTTTCTCTTTATTATAAAGTATTTTTTGAACTGAAATAATAATGTTTTAAAGTTCAATGTGGTTCCAAGTGATTTGTATATAAAATCAGCACTCCTGAAAAGAAGCAGCCTATAAATTCGTTTTGTTATTTAATTTGATGGTTTTGATCTGAAACTAAAATTTTATTAACACAAGAATGTTCAAAACGAATATTTTCGCTATTCTGTTTACCATGCGACTCTCGAACTACATGCCAAAATTTTTATTTTTCATTGAATTATACTGAATTTTTAAAAACCGAATGTCCATATATATATTTAATTCCAATATAAATCCAGTTGTTTAAAATTTGATTAGCACCGTTTAGTCATGATAGTTACAATAATCGCTTGTTTCGTTTGTCTATATTATATAGTATTTTTTGAACTGAAATAATAATTTTTTAAAGTCCAATGGGGTACCAAGTGATATGTACATAAAATCGGCACTCCTGAAAAGAAGCAGCCTACAAATTCGTTTTACTATCTAATTTGATGTTTTTGATTTAAAACTAAAATTTTATTAACACAAGAATGTTCAAAACGAATATTTTCGCTATTCTGTTTACCATGCGACTCTCGAACTACATGCCAAAATTTTTATTTTTCATTGGATTATACTGAATTCTTAAAAACCGAGTGTCCATATATATTCTTAATTCCAATATAAATCCAATTGTTTAAAATTAAATTACCACCGTTTAGTCATGATAGTTACAATAATCGCTTGTTTCGTTTTTCTTTATTATAAAGTATTTTTTGAACTGAAATAATAATGTTTTAAAGTTCAATGTGGTTCCAAGTGATATGTACATAAAATCGGCACTCCTGAAAAGAAGCAGCCTACAAATTCGTTTTACTATCTAATTTGATGTTTTTGATTTAAAACTAAAATTTTATTAACACAAGAATGTTCAAAACGAATATTTTCGCTATTCTGTTTACCATGCGACTCTCGAACTACATGCCAAAATTTTTATTTTTCATTGGATTATACTGAATTCTTAAAAACGGAATGTCCATATATATTCTTAATTCCAATATAAATCCAATTGTTTAAAATTAAATTACCACCGTTTAGTCATGATAGTTACAATAATCGCTTGTTTCGTTTCTTTTTATTATAAAGTATTTTTTGAACTGAAATAATAATGTTTTAAAGTTCAATGTGGTTCCAAGTGATTTGTATATTATATCAGCACTCCTGAAAAGAAGCAGCCTATAAATTCGTTTCGCTTTTTTATTTAATGTTTTTGATCTAAAACTAAAATTTTAAAAATTCAAGGAAATTCAAAACGATTATTTTTGCTATTCTGTTTATCATGCGACTCTCGAAATAGATGCAAAAAATATTTATTTTTAATTGGATTATACTGCATTTTTAAAAACCGAGTGTCCATATATATTTTTAATGCCAATATAAATCCAGTTGTTTAAAATTTGATCACCACCGTTTAGTCATGATAGTTACAATAATCGCTTGTTTCGTTTGTCTATATTATATAGTATTTTTTGAACTGAAATAATAATGTTTTAAAGTCCAAAGGGGTACCAAGTGATATGTACATAAAATCGGCACTCCTGAAAAGAAGCAGCCTACAAATTCGTTTTACTATCTAATTTGATGTTTTTGATTTAAAACTAAAATTTTATTAACACAAGAATGTTCAAAACGAATATTTTCGCTATTCTGTTTACCATGCGACTCTCGAACTACATGCCAAAATTTTTATTTTTCATTGAATTATACTGAATTTTTAAAAACCGAATGTCCATATATATTTTAAATTCTAAAATAAATCCAGTTGTTTAAAATTTAATAACCACCATTTAGTCATGATAGTAACAATAATCGCTTGTTTCGTTTCTCTTTATTATAAAGTATTTTTTGAACTGAAATAATAATGTTTTAAAGTTCAATGTGGTTCCAAATGATGTGTATATAAAATCAGCACTCCTGAAAAGAAGCAGCCTATAAATTCGTTTCGCTTTTTAATTTAATGTTTTTGATCTAAAACTAAAATTTTAAAAATTCAAGGAAATTCAAAACGATTATTTTTGCTATTCTGTTTATCATGCGACTCTCGAAATAGATGCAAAAAATATTTATTTTTAATTGGATTATACTGCATTTTTAAAAACCGAGTGTCCATATATATTTTTAATTCCAATATACATCCAGTTGTTTAAAATTTGATTACCACCGTTTAGTCATGATAGTTACAATAATCGCTTGTTTCGTTTCTCTTTATTATATAGTATTTTTTGAACTGAAATAATAATGTTTTAAAGTTCAGTGTGGTTCCAACTGATTTGAATATAAAATCGGCACTCCTGAAAAGAAGCAGCCTACAAATTCGTTTTGCAATTTAATTTGATGTTTTTGATCTAAAACTAAAATTTTATTAACACAAGAATGTTCAAAACGAATATTTTCGTTATTCTGTTTACCATGCGACTCTCGAACTACATGCCAAAATTTTTATTTTTCATTCGATTATACTGAATTTTTAAAAACCGAGTGTCCATATATATTTTTAATTCCAATATACATCCAGTTGTTTAAAATTTGATTACCACCGTTTAGTCATGATAGTAACAATAATCGCTTGTTTCGTTTCTCTTTATTATAAAGTATTTTTTGAACTGAAATAATAATGTTTTAAAAACCAATGGGGTACCAAGTGATATGTACATAAAATCGGCACTCCTGAAAAGAAGCAGCCTACAAATTCGTTTTACTATCTAATTTGATGTTTTTGATTTAAAACTAAAATTTTATTAACACAAGAATGTTCAAAACGAATATTTTCGCTATTCTGTTTACCATGCGACTCTCGAACTACATGCCAAAATTTTTATTTTTCATTGGATTATACTGAATTCTTAAAAACCGAATGTCCATATATATTTTAAATTCTAAAATAAATCCAGTTGTTTAAAATTTAATAACCACCATTTAGTCATGATAGTAACAATAATCGCTTGTTTCGTTTCTCTTTATTATAAAGTATTTTTTGAACTGAAATAATAATGTTTTAAAGTTCAATGTGGTTCCAAATGATGTGTATATAAAATCAGCACTCCTGAAAAGAAGCAGCCTATAAATTCGTTTCGCTTTTTAATTTAATGTTTTTGATCTAAAACTAAAATTTTAAAAATTCAAGGAAATTCAAAACGATTATTTTTGCTATTCTGTTTATCATGCGACTCTCGAAATAGATGCAAAAAATATTTATTTTTAATTGGATTATACTGCATTTTTAAAAACCGAGTGTCCATATATATTTTTAATTCCAATATACATCCAGTTGTTTAAAATTTGATTACCACCGTTTAGTCATGATAGTTACAATAATCGCTTGTTTCGTTTCTCTTTATTATATAGTATTTTTTGAACTGAAATAATAATGTTTTAAAAACCAATGGGGTACCAAGTGATATGTACATAAAATCGGCACTCCTGAAAAGAAGCAGCCTACAAATTCGTTTTACTATCTAATTTGATGTTTTTGATTTAAAACTAAAATTTTATTAACACAAGAATGTTCAAAACGAATATTTTCGCTATTCTGTTTACCATGCGACTCTCGAACTACATGCCAAAATTTTTATTTTTCATTGGATTATACTGAATTCTTAAAAACCGAATGTCCATATATATTTTAAATTCTAAAATAAATCCAGTTGTTTAAAATTTAATAACCACCATTTAGTCATGATAGTAACAATAATCGCTTGTTTCGTTTCTCTTTATTATAAAGTATTTTTTGAACTGAAATAATAATGTTTTAAAGTTCAATGTGGTTCCAAATGATGTGTATATAAAATCAGCACTCCTGAAAAGAAGCAGCCTATAAATTCGTTTCGCTTTTTAATTTAATGTTTTTGATCTAAAACTAAAATTTTAAAAATTCAAGGAAATTCAAAACGATTATTTTTGCTATTCTGTTTATCATGCGACTCTCGAAATAGATGCAAAAAATATTTATTTTTAATTGGATTATACTGCATTTTTAAAAACCGAGTGTCCATATATATTTTTAATTCCAATATACATCCAGTTGTTTAAAATTTGATTACCACCGTTTAGTCATGATAGTTACAATAATCGCTTGTTTCGTTTCTCTTTATTATATAGTATTTTTTGAACTGAAATAATAATGTTTTAAAGTTCAGTGTGGTTCCAACTGATTTGAATATAAAATCGGCACTCCTGAAAAGAAGCAGCCTACAAATTCGTTTTGCAATTTAATTTGATGTTTTTGATCTAAAACTAAAATTTTATTAACACAAGAATGTTCAAAACGAATATTTTCGTTATTCTGTTTACCATGCGACTCTCGAACTACATGCCAAAATTTTTATTTTTCATTCGATTATACTGAATTTTTAAAAACCGAGTGTCCATATATATTTTTAATTCCAATATACATCCAGTTGTTTAAAATTTGATTACCACCGTTTAGTCATGATAGTAACAATAATCGCTTGTTTCGTTTCTCTTTATTATAAAGTATTTTTTGAACTGAAATAATAATGTTTTAAAGTTCAATGTGGTTCCAAGTGATTTGTATATAAAATCAGCACTCCTTAAAAGAAGCACCCTATAAATTCGTTTTGCTATTTAATTTGATGGTTTTGATCTGAAACTAAAATTTTATTAACACAAGAATGTTCAAAACGAATATTTTCGCTATTCTGTTTACCATGCGACTCTCGAACTACATGCCAAAATTTTTATTTTTCATTGGATTATACTGAATTTTTAAAAACCGAGTGTCCATATATATTTTTAATTCCAATATAAATCCAGTTGTTAAAAATTTGATTACCACCGTTTAGTCATGATAGTTACAATAATCGCTTGTTTCGTTTCTCTTTATTATAAAGTATTGTTTGAACTGAAATAATAATGTTTTAAAAACCAATGGGGTACAAAGTGATATGTACATAAAATAAGCACTCCTGAAAAGAAGCAGCCTATAAATTCGTTTTGCTATTTAATTTGATGCTTTTGATCTGAAACTAAAATTTTATTAACACAAGAATGTTCAAAACGAATATTTTCGCTATTCTGTTTACCATGCGACTCTCGAACTACATGCCAAAATTTTTATTTTTCATTGGATTATACTGAATTTTTAAAAACCGAGTGTCCATATATATTTTTAATTCCAATATAAATCCAGTTGTTAAAAATTTGATTACCACCGTTTAGTCATGATAGTTACAATAATCGCTTGTTTCGTTTCTCTTTATTATAAAGTATTGTTTGAACTGAAATAATAATGTTTTAAAGTTCAATGTGGTTCCAAGTGATTTGTATATAAAATCAGCACTCCTTAAAAGAAGCACCCTATAAATTCGTTTTGCTATTTAATTTGATGGTTTTGATCTGAAACTAAAATTTTATTAACACAAGAATGTTCAAAACGAATATTTTCGCTATTCTGTTTACCATGCGACTCTCGAACTACATGCCAAAATTTTTATTTTTCATTGGATTATACTGAATTCTTAAAAACCGAGTGTCCATATATATTCTTAATTCCAATATAAATCCAATTGTTTAAAATTAAATTACCACCGTTTAGTCATGATAGTTACAATAATCGCTTGTTTCGTTTCTCTTTATTATAAAGTATTTTTTGAACTGAAATAATAATGTTTTAAAGTTCAATGTGGTTCCAAGTGATTTGTATATTATATCAGTACTCCTAAAAAGAAGCAGCCTATATATTCGTTTTGCTATTTCATTTGATGCTTTTGGTCTGAAATTAAAATTTTATTAACACAAGAATGTTCAAAACGAATATTTTCGCTATTCTGTTTACCATGCGACTCTCGAACTACATGCCAAAATTTTTATTTTTCATTGGATTATACTGAATTTTTAAAAACCGAGTGTCCATATATATTTTTAATTCCAAAATAAATCCAGTTGTTTAAAATTTAATAACCACCATTTAGTCATGATAGTTACAATAATCGCTTGTTTCGTTTCTCTTTATTATAAAGTATTTTTTGAACTGAAATAATAATGTTTTAAAGTTCAGTGTGGTTCCAACTGATTTGAATATAAAATCAAAACTCCTGAAAAGAAGCAGCCTATAAATTCGTTTTGCAATTTAATTTGATGTTTTTGATCTAAAACTAAAATTTTATTAACACAAGAATGTTCAAAACGAATATTTTCGCTATTCTGTTTACCATGCGACTCTCGAACTACATGCCAAAATTTTTATTTTTCATTGGATTATACTGAATTTTTAAAAACCGAGTGTCCATATATATTTTAAATTCCAAAATAAATCCAGTTGTTTAAATTTTAATAACCACCATTTAGTCATGATAGTAACAATAATCGCTTGTTTCGTTTCTCTTTATTGTAAAGTATTTTTTGAACTGAAATAATAATGTTTTAAAATCCAATGGGGTACAAAGTGATATGTACATAAAATAAGCACGCCTGAAAAGAAGCAGCCTATAAATTCGTTTTGCTATTTAATTTGATGCTTTTGATCTGAAACTAAAATTTTATTAACACAAGAATGTTCAAAACGACTATTTTCGCTATTCTGTTTACCATGCGACTCTCGAAATAGACGCAAAAAATTTTAATTTTTCATTGGATTATACTGAATTTTTAAAAACCGAGTGTCCATATATATTTTTAATTCCAATATAAATCCAGTTGTTTAAAATTTGATTACCACCGTTTAGTCATGATAGTTACAATAATCGCTTGTTTCGTTTCTCTTTATTATAAAGTATTTTTTGAACTGAAATAATAATGTTTTAAAGTTCAGTGTGGTTCCAACTGATTTGAATATAAAATCAAAACTCCTGAAAAGAAGCAGCCTATAAATTCGTTTTGCAATTTAATTTGATGTTTTTGATCTAAAACTAAAATTTTATTAACACAAGAATGTTCAAAACGAATATTTTCGCTATTCTGTTTACCATGCGACTCTCGAAATAGACTCAAAAAATTTTTATTTTTCATTGGATTATACTGAATTTTTAAAAACCGAGTGTCCATATATATTTTTAATGCCAATATAAATCCAGTTGTTTAAAATTTGATCACCACCGTTTAGTCATGATAGTTACAATAATCGCTTGTTTCGTTTCTCTTTATTATAAAGTATTTTTTGAACTGAAATAATAATGTTTTAAAGTTCAATGTGGTTCCAAGTGATTTGTATATAAAATCAGCACTCCTGAAAAGAAGCAGCCTATAAATTCGTTTTGTTATTTAATTTGATGGTTTTGATCTGAAACTAAAATTTTATTAACACAAGAATGTTCAAAACGAATATTTTCGCTATTCTGTTTACCATGCGACTCTCGAACTACATGCCAAAATTTTTATTTTTCATTGAATTATACTGAATTTTTAAAAACCGAATGTCCATATATATATTTAATTCCAATATAAATCCAGTTGTTTAAAATTTGATTAGCACCGTTTAGTCATGATAGTTACAATAATCGCTTGTTTCGTTTGTCTATATTATATAGTATTTTTTGAACTGAAATAATAATTTTTTAAAGTCCAATGGGGTACCAAGTGATATGTACATAAAATCGGCACTCCTGAAAAGAAGCAGCCTACAAATTCGTTTTACTATCTAATTTGATGTTTTTGATTTAAAACTAAAATTTTATTAACACAAGAATGTTCAAAACGAATATTTTCGCTATTCTGTTTACCATGCGACTCTCGAACTACATGCCAAAATTTTTATTTTTCATTGGATTATACTGAATTCTTAAAAACCGAGTGTCCATATATATTCTTAATTCCAATATAAATCCAATTGTTTAAAATTAAATTACCACCGTTTAGTCATGATAGTTACAATAATCGCTTGTTTCGTTTCTCTTTATTATAAAGTATTTTTTGAACTGAAATAATAATGTTTTAAAGTTCAATGTGGTTCCAAGTGATTTGTATATTATATCAGCACTCCTGAAAAGAAGCAGCCTATAAATTCGTTTTGCTATTTAATTTGATGCTTTTGATCTGAAAATAAAATTTTATTAACACAAGAATGTTCAAAACGAATATTTTCGCTATTCTGTTTACCATGCGACTCTCGAACTACATGCCAAAATTTTTATTTTTCATTGGATTATACTGAATTCTTAAAAACCGAGTGTCCATATATATTCTTAATTCCAATATAAATCCAATTGTTTAAAATTAAATTACCACCGTTTAGTCATGATAGTTACAATAATCGCTTGTTTCGTTTCTCTTTATTATAAAGTATTTTTTGAACTGAAATAATAATTTTTTAAAGTCCAATGATGGGGTACCAAGTGATATGTACATAAAATCGGCACTCCTGAAAAGAAGCAGCCTACAAATTCGTTTTACTATCTAATTTGATGTTTTTGATTTAAATCTAAAATTTTAAAAAAACAAGGAAGTTCAAAACGAATATTTTTGCTATTCTGTTTATCATGCGACTCTCGAAATAGACGCAAAAAATTTTTATTTTTCATTGGATTATACTGAATTCTTAAAAACCGAGTGTCCATATATATTCTTAATTCCAATATAAATCCAATTGTTTAAAATTAAATTACCACCGTTTAGTCATGATAGTTACAATAATCGCTTGTTTCGTTTCTCTTTATTATAAAGTATTTTTTGAACTGAAATAATAATGTTTTAAAGTTCAATGTGGTTCCAAGTGATTTGTATATTATATCAGTACTCCTGAAAAGAAGCAGCCTATATATTCGTTTTGCTATTTCATTTGATGCTTTTGGTCTGAAATTAAAATTTTATTAACACAAGAATGTTCAAAACGAATATTTTCGCTATTCTGTTTACCATGCGACTCTCGAACTACATGCCAAAATTTTTATTTTTCATTGGATTATACTGAATTTTTAAAAACCGAGTGTCCATATATATTTTTAATTCCAAAATAAATCCAGTTGTTTAAAATTTAATAACCACCATTTAGTCATGATAGTTACAATAATCGCTTGTTTCGTTTCTCTTTATTATAAAGTATTTTTTGAACTGAAATAATAATGTTTTAAAGTTCAGTGTGGTTCCAACTGATTTGAATATAAAATCAAAACTCCTGAAAAGAAGCAGCCTATAAATTCGTTTTGCAATTTAATTTGATGTTTTTGATCTAAAACTAAAATTTTATTAACACAAGAATGTTCAAAACGAATATTTTCGCTATTCTGTTTACCATGCGACTCTCGAACTACATGCCAAAATTTTTATTTTTCATTGGATTATACTGAATTTTTAAAAACCGAGTGTCCATATATATTTTAAATTCCAAAATAAATCCAGTTGTTTAAATTTTAATAACCACCATTTAGTCATGATAGTAACAATAATCGCTTGTTTCGTTTCTCTTTATTGTAAAGTATTTTTTGAACTGAAATAATAATGTTTTAAAATCCAATGGGGTACAAAGTGATATGTACATAAAATAAGCACGCCTGAAAAGAAGCAGCCTATAAATTCGTTTTGCTATTTAATTTGATGCTTTTGATCTGAAACTAAAATTTTATTAACACAAGAATGTTCAAAACGACTATTTTCGCTATTCTGTTTACCATGCGACTCTCGAACTACATGCCAAAATTTTTATTTTTCATTGGATTATACTGAATTTTTAAAAACCGAGTGTCCATATATATTTTTAATTCCAATATAAATCCAGTTGTTTAAAATTTGATTACCACCGTTTAGTCATGATAGTTACAATAATCGCTTGTTTCGTTTCTCTTTATTATAAAGTATTTTTTGAACTGAAATAATAATGTTTTAAAGTTCAGTGTGGTTCCAACTGATTTGAATATAAAATCAAAACTCCTGAAAAGAAGCAGCCTATAAATTCGTTTTGCAATTTAATTTGATGTTTTTGATCTAAAACTAAAATTTTATTAACACAAGAATGTTCAAAACGAATATTTTCGCTATTCTGTTTACCATGCGACTCTCGAAATAGACTCAAAAAATTTTTATTTTTCATTGGATTATACTGAATTTTTAAAAACCGAGTGTCCATATATATTTTTAATGCCAATATAAATCCAGTTGTTTAAAATTTGATCACCACCGTTTAGTCATGATAGTTACAATAATCGCTTGTTTCGTTTCTCTTTATTATAAAGTATTTTTTGAACTGAAATAATAATGTTTTAAAGTTCAATGTGGTTCCAAGTGATTTGTATATAAAATCAGCACTCCTGAAAAGAAGCAGCCTATAAATTCGTTTTGTTATTTAATTTGATGGTTTTGATCTGAAACTAAAATTTTATTAACACAAGAATGTTCAAAACGAATATTTTCGCTATTCTGTTTACCATGCGACTCTCGAACTACATGCCAAAATTTTTATTTTTCATTGAATTATACTGAATTTTTAAAAACCGAATGTCCATATATATATTTAATTCCAATATAAATCCAGTTGTTTAAAATTTGATTAGCACCGTTTAGTCATGATAGTTACAATAATCGCTTGTTTCGTTTGTCTATATTATATAGTATTTTTTGAACTGAAATAATAATTTTTTAAAGTCCAATGGGGTACCAAGTGATATGTACATAAAATCGGCACTCCTGAAAAGAAGCAGCCTACAAATTCGTTTTACTATCTAATTTGATGTTTTTGATTTAAAACTAAAATTTTATTAACACAAGAATGTTCAAAACGAATATTTTCGCTATTCTGTTTACCATGCGACTCTCGAACTACATGCCAAACTTTTTATTTTTCATTGGATTATACTGAATTCTTAAAAACCGAGTGTCCATATATATTCTTAATTCCAATATAAATCCAATTGTTTAAAATTAAATTACCACCGTTTAGTCATGATAGTTACAATAATCGCTTGTTTCGTTTCTCTTTATTATAAAGTATTTTTTGAACTGAAATAATAATGTTTTAAAGTTCAATGTGGTTCCAAGTGATTTGTATATTATATCAGCACTCCTGAAAAGAAGCAGCCTATAAATTCGTTTTGCTATTTAATTTGATGCTTTTGATCTGAAACTAAAATTTTATTAACACAAGAATGTTCAAAACGAATATTTTCGCTATTCTGTTTACCATGCGACTCTCGAACTACATGCCAAAATTTTTATTTTTCATTGGATTATACTGAATTCTTAAAAACCGAGTGTCCATATATATTCTTAATTCCAATATAAATCCAATTGTTTAAAATTAAATTACCACCGTTTAGTCATGATAGTTACAATAATCGCTTGTTTCGTTTCTCTTTATTATAAAGTATTTTTTGAACTGAAATAATAATTTTTTAAAGTCCAATGATGGGGTACCAAGTGATATGTACATAAAATCGGCACTCCTGAAAGAAGCAGCCTACAAATTCGTTTTACTATCTAATTTGATGTTTTTGATTTAAATCTAAAATTTTAAAAAAACAAGGAAGTTCAAAACGAATATTTTTGCTATTCTGTTTATCATGCGACTCTCGAAATAGACGCAAAAAATTTTTATTTTTCATTGGATTATACTGACTTTTTAAAAACCGAGTGTACCACCATTTAGTCATGATAGTTACAATAATCGCTTGTTTCGTTTGTCTATATTATATAGTATTTTTTGAACTGAAATAATAATGTTTTAAAGTCCAAAGGGGTACCAAGTGATATGTACATAAAATCGGCACTCCTGAAAAGAAGCAGCCTACAAATTCGTTTTACTATCTAATTTGATGTTTTTGATTTAAAACTAAAATTTTATTAACACAAGAATGTTCAAAACGAATATTTTCGCTATTCTGTTTACCATGCGACTCTCGAACTACATGCCAAAATTTTTATTTTTCATTGGATTATACTGAATTCTTAAAAACCGAGTGTCCATATATATTTTAAATTCCAATATAAATCCAGATGTTTAAAATTTGATTACCACCGTTTAGTCATGATAGTTACAATAATCGCTTGTTTCGTTTTTCTATATTATGAAGTATTTTTTGAACTGAAATAATAATGTTTTAAAGTTCAATGTGGTTCCAAGAGATTTGTATATTATATCAGCACTCCTGAAAAGAAGCAGCCTATAAATTCGTTTTGCTATTTAATTTGATGTTTTTGATCTTAAACTAAAATTTTATTAACACAAGAATGTTCAAAACGAATATTTTCGCTATTCTGTTTACCATGCGACTCTCGAACTACATGCCAAAATTTTTATTTTTCATTGAATTATACTGAATTTTTAAAAACCGAATGTCCATATATATATTTAATTCCAATATAAATCCAGTTGTTTAAAATTTGATTACCACCGTTTAGTCATGATAGTTACAATAATCGCTTGTTTCGTTTGTCTATATTATATAGTATTTTTTGAACTGAAATAATAATTTTTTAAAGTCCAATGGGGTACCAAGTGATATGTACATAAAATCGGCACTCCTGAAAAGAAGCAGCCTACAAATTCGTTTTACTATCTAATTTGATGTTTTTGATTTAAAACTAAAATTTTATTAACACAAGAATGTTTAAAACGAATATTTTCGCTATTCTGTTTACCATGCGACTCTCGAACTACATGCCAAAATTTTTATTTTTCATTGGATTATACTGAATTCTTAAAAACCGAGTGTCCATATATATTCTTAATTCCAATATAAATCCAATTGTTTAAAATTAAATTACCACCGTTTAGTCATGATAGTTACAATAATCGCTTGTTTCGTTTCCCTTTATTATAAAGTATTTTTTGAACTGAAATAATAATGTTTTAAAGTTCAGTGTGGTTTCAACTGATTTGAATATAAAATCAAAACTCCTGAAAAGAAGCAGCCTATAAATTCGTTTTGCAATTTAATTTGATGTTTTTGATCTAAAACTAAAATTTTATTAACACAAGAATGTTCAAAACGATTATTTTTGCTATTCTGTTTTTCATGCGACTCTCGAAATAGATGGAAAACATTTGTATTTTTTGTTGAACTATTCTAAATTTTTAAAAACGGAGTGTCCATATATATTTTAAATTCCAAAATAAATCCAGTTGTTTAAAATTTAATAACCACCATTTAGTCATGATAGTTACAATAATCGCTTGTTTCGTTTCTCTTTATTATAAAGTATTTTTTGAACTGAAATAATAATGTTTTAAAATCCAATGTGGTACCAAGTGATATGTACATAAAATAAACATTCCTGAAAAGAAGCAGCCTATAAATTCGTTTTGCAATTTAATTTGATGTTTTTGATCTAAAACTAAAATTTTATTAACACAAGAATGTTCAAAACGATTATTTTTGCTATTCTGTTTTTCATGCGACTCTCGAACTACATGCCAAAATTTTTATTTTTCATTGGATTATACTGAATTCTTAAAAACCGAGTGTCCATATATATTCTTAATTCCAATATAAATCCAATTGTTTAAAATTAAATTACCACCGTTTAGTCATGATAGTTACAATAATCGCTTGTTTCGTTTCTCTTTATTATAAAGTATTTTTTGAACTGAAATAATAATGTTTTAAAGTTCAATGTGGTTCCAAGTGATTTGTATATTATATCAGCACTCCTGAAAAGAAGCAGCCTATAAATTCGTTTTGCTATTTAATTTGATGCTTTTGATCTGAAACTAAAATTTTATTAACACAAGAATGTTCAAAACGAATATTTTCGCTATTCTGTTTACCATGCGACTCTCGAACTACATGCCAAAATTTTTATTTTTCATTGAATTATACTGAATTTTTAAAAACCGAATGTCCATATATATATTTAATTCCAATATAAATCCAGTTGTTTAAAATTTGATTACCACCGTTTAGTCATGATAGTTACAATAATCGCTTGTTTCGTTTGTCTATATTATATAGTATTTTTTGAACTGAAATAATAATTTTTTAAAGTCCAATGGGGTACCAAGTGATATGTACATAAAATCGGCACTCCTGAAAAGAAGCAGCCTACAAATTCGTTTTACTATCTAATTTGATGTTTTTGATTTAAAACTAAAATTTTATTAACACAAGAATGTTCAAAACGAATATTTTCGCTATTCTGTTTACCATGCGACTCTCGAACTACATGCCAAAATTTTTATTTTTCATTGGATTATACTGAATTCTTAAAAACCGAGTGTCCATATATATTCTTAATTCCAATATAAATCCAATTGTTTAAAATTAAATTACCACCGTTTAGTCATGATAGTTACAATAATCGCTTGTTGCGTTTCTCTTTATTATAAAGTATTTTTTGAACTGAAATAATAATGTTTTAAAGTTCAATGTGGTTCCAAGTGATTTGTATATTATATCAGCACTCCTGAAAAGAAGCAGCCTATAAATTCGTTTTGCTATTTAATTTGATGCTTTTGATCTGAAACTAAAATTTTATTAACACAAGAATGTTCAAAACGAATATTTTCGCTATTCTGTTTACCATGCGACTCTCGAACTACATGCCAAAATTTTAATTTTTCATTGGATTATACTGAATTTTTAAAAACCGAGTGTCCATATATATTTTTAATTCCAATATAAATCCAGTTTTTTAAAATTTGATAACCACCATTTAGTCATGATAGTTACAATAATCGCTTGTTTCGTTTTTCTTTATTATAAAGTATTTTTTGAACTGAAATAATAATGTTTTAAAGTTCAGTGTGGTTCCAACTGATTTGAATATAAAATCAAAACTCCTGAAAATAAGCAGCCTATAAATTCGTTTTGCAATTTAATTTGATGTTTTTGATCTAAAACTAAAATTTTAAAAATACAAGGAAATTCAAAACGATTATTTTTGCTATTCTGTTTATCATGCGACTCTCGAAATAGATGCAAAAAATATTTATTTTTAATTGGATTATACTGCATTTTTAAAAACCGAGTGTCCATATATATTTTTAATTCCAATATACATCCAGTTGTTTAAAATTTGATTACCACCGTTTAGTCATGATAGTTACAATAATCGCTTGTTTCGTTTCCCTTTATTATAAAGTATTTTTTGAACTGAAATAATAATGTTTTAAAGTTCAGTGTGGTTTCAACTGATTTGAATATAAAATCAAAACTCCTGAAAAGAAGCAGCCTATAAATTCGTTTTGCAATTTAATTTGATGTTTTTGATCTAAAACTAAAATTTTATTAACACAAGAATGTTCAAAACGATTATTTTTGCTATTCTGTTTTTCATGCGACTCTCGAAATAGATGGAAAACATTTGTATTTTTTGTTGAACTATTCTAAATTTTTAAAAACGGAGTGTCCATATATATTTTAAATTCCAAAATAAATCCAGTTGTTTAAAATTTAATAACCACCATTTAGTCATGATAGTTACAATAATCGCTTGTTTCGTTTCTCTTTATTATAAAGTATTTTTTGAACTGAAATAATAATGTTTTAAAGTTCAGTGTGGTTTCAACTGATTTGAATATAAAATCAAAACTCCTGAAAAGAAGCAGCCTATAAATTCGTTTTGCAATTTAATTTGATGTTTTTGATCTAAAACTAAAATTTTAAAAATACAAGGAAATTCAAAACGATTATTTTTGCTATTCTGTTTATCATGCGACTCTCGAAATAGATGCAAAAAATATTTATTTTTAATTGGATTATACTGCATTTTTAAAAACCGAGTGTCCATATATATTTTTAATTCCAATATACATCCAGTTGTTTAAAATTTGATTACCACCGTTTAGTCATGATAGTTACAATAATCGCTTGTTTCGTTTCCCTTTATTATAAAGTATTTTTTGAACTGAAATAATAATGTTTTAAAGTTCAGTGTGGTTTCAACTGATTTGAATATAAAATCAAAACTCCTGAAAAGAAGCAGCCTATAAATTCGTTTTGCAATTTAATTTGATGTTTTTGATCTAAAACTAAAATTTTATTAACACAAGAATGTTCAAAACGATTATTTTTGCTATTCTGTTTTTCATGCGACTCTCGAAATAGATGGAAAACATTTGTATTTTTTGTTGAACTATTCTAAATTTTTAAAAACGGAGTGTCCATATATATTCTTAATTCCAATATAAATCCAATTGTTTAAAATTAAATTACCACCGTTTAGTCATGATAGTTACAATAATCGCTTGTTTCGTTTCCCTTTATTATAAAGTATTTTTTGAACTGAAATAATAATGTTTTAAAGTTCAGTGTGGTTTCAACTGATTTGAATATAAAATCAAAACTCCTGAAAAGAAGCAGCCTATAAATTCGTTTTGCAATTTAATTTGATGTTTTTGATCTAAAACTAAAATTTTATTAACACAAGAATGTTCAAAACGATTATTTTTGCTATTCTGTTTTTCATGCGACTCTCGAAATAGATGGAAAACATTTGTATTTTTTGTTGAACTATTCTAAATTTTTAAAAACGGAGTGTCCATATATATTTTAAATTCCAAAATAAATCCAGTTGTTTAAAATTTAATTACAGCCGTTTAGTCATGATAGTTACAATAATCGCTTGTTTCGTTTCCCTTTATTATAAAGTATTTTTTGAACTGAAATAATAATGTTTTAAAGTTCAGTGTGGTTCCAACTGATTTGAATATAAAATCAAAACTCCTGAAAATAAGCAGCCTATAAATTCGTTTCGCTTTTTAATTTGATGTTTTTGATCTAAAACTAAAATTTTAAAAATACAAGGAAATTCAAAACGATTATTTTTGCTATTCTGTTTATCATGCGACTCTCGAAATAGATGCAAAAAATATTTATTTTTAATTGGATTATACTGCATTTTTAAAAACCGAGTGTCCATATATATTTTTAATTCCAATATAAATCCAGTTTTTTAAAATTTGATAACCACCATTTAGTCATGATAGTTACAATAATCGCTTGTTTCGTTTTTCTTTATTATAAAGTATTTTTTGAACTGAAATAATAATGTTTTAAAGTTCAGTGTGGTTCCAACTGATTTGAATATAAAATCAAAACTCCTGAAAATAAGCAGCCTATAAATTCGTTTCGCTTTTTAATTTGATGTTTTTGATCTAAAACTAAAATTTTAAAAATACAAGGAAATTCAAAACGATTATTTTTGCTATTCTGTTTATCATGCGACTCTCGAAATAGATGCAAAAAATATTTATTTTTAATTGGATTATACTGCATTTTTAAAAACCGAGTGTCCATATATATTTTTAATTCCAATATACATCCAGTTGTTTAAAATTTGATTACCACCGTTTAGTCATGATAGTTACAATAATCGCTTGTTTCGTTTCCCTTTATTATAAAGTATTTTTTGAACTGAAATAATAATGTTTTAAAGTTCAGTGTGGTTTCAACTGATTTGAATATAAAATCAAAACTCCTGAAAAGAAGCAGCCTATAAATTCGTTTTGCAATTTAATTTGATGTTTTTGATCTAAAACTAAAATTTTATTAACACAAGAATGTTCAAAACGATTATTTTTGCTATTCTGTTTTTCATGCGACTCTCGAAATAGATGGAAAACATTTGTATTTTTTGTTGAACTATTCTAAATTTTTAAAAACGGAGTGTCCATATATATTCTTAATTCCAATATAAATCCAATTGTTTAAAATTAAATTACCACCGTTTAGTCATGATAGTTACAATAATCGCTTGTTTCGTTTCCCTTTATTATAAAGTATTTTTTGAACTGAAATAATAATGTTTTAAAGTTCAGTGTGGTTTCAACTGATTTGAATATAAAATCAAAACTCCTGAAAAGAAGCAGCCTATAAATTCGTTTTGCAATTTAATTTGATGTTTTTGATCTAAAACTAAAATTTTATTAACACAAGAATGTTCAAAACGATTATTTTTGCTATTCTGTTTTTCATGCGACTCTCGAAATAGATGGAAAACATTTGTATTTTTTGTTGAACTATTCTAAATTTTTAAAAACGGAGTGTCCATATATATTTTAAATTCCAAAATAAATCCAGTTGTTTAAAATTTAATAACCACCATTTAGTCATGATAGTTACAATAATCGCTTGTTTCGTTTCTCTTTATTATAAAGTATTTTTTGAACTGAAATAATAATGTTTTAAAATCCAATGTGGTACCAAGTGATATGTACATAAAATAAACATTCCTGAAAAGAAGCAGCCTATAAATTCGTTTTGCAATTTAATTTGATGTTTTTGATCTAAAACTAAAATTTTATTAACACAAGAATGTTCAAAACGATTATTTTTGCTATTCTGTTTTTCATGCGACTCTCGAACTACATGCCAAAATTTTAATTTTTCATTGGATTATACTGAATTTTTAAAAACCGAGTGTCCATATATATTTTTAATTCCAATATAAATCCAGTTTTTTAAAATTTGATAACCACCATTTAGTCATGATAGTTACAATAATCGCTTGTTTCGTTTTTCTTTATTATAAAGTATTTTTTGAACTGAAATAATAATTTTTTAAAGTCCAATGATGGGGTACCAAGTGATATGTACATAAAATCGGCACTCCTGAAAAGAAGCAGCCTACAAATTCGTTTTACTATCTAATTTGATGTTTTTGATTTAAATCTAAAATTTTAAAAAAACAAGGAAGTTCAAAACGAATATTTTTGCTATTCTGTTTATCATGCGACTCTCGAAATAGACGCAAAAAATTTTTATTTTTCATTGGATTATACTGACTTTTTAAAAACCGAGTGTACCACCATTTAGTCATGATAGTTACAATTATCGCTTGTTTCGTTTGTCTATATTATATAGTATTTTTTGAACTGAAATAATAATGTTTTAAAGTCCAAAGGGGTACCAAGTGATATGTACATAAAATCGGCACTCCTGAAAAGAAGCAGCCTACAAATTCGTTTTACTATCTAATTTGATGTTTTTGATTTAAAACTAAAATTTTATTAACACAAGAATGTTCAAAACGAATATTTTCGCTATTCTGTTTACCATGCGACTCTCGAACTACATGCCAAAATTTTTATTTTTCATTGGATTATACTGAATTCTTAAAAACCGAGTGTCCATATATATTTTAAATTCCAATATAAATCCAGATGTTTAAAATTTGATTACCACCGTTTAGTCATGATAGTTACAATAATCGCTTGTTTCGTTTTTCTATATTATGAAGTATTTTTTGAACTGAAATAATAATGTTTTAAAGTTCAATGTGGTTCCAAGAGATTTGTATATTATATCAGCACTCCTGAAAAGAAGCAGCCTATAAATTCGTTTTGCTATTTAATTTGATGTTTTTGATCTTAAACTAAAATTTTATTAACACAAGAATGTTCAAAACGAATATTTTCGCTATTCTGTTTACCATGCGACTCTCGAACTACATGCCAAAATTTTTATTTTTCATTGAATTATACTGAATTTTTAAAAACCGAATGTCCATATATATATTTAATTCCAATATAAATCCAGTTGTTTAAAATTTGATTACCACCGTTTAGTCATGATAGTTACAATAATCGCTTGTTTCGTTTGTCTATATTATATAGTATTTTTTGAACTGAAATAATAATTTTTTAAAGTCCAATGGGGTACCAAGTGATATGTACATAAAATCGGCACTCCTGAAAAGAAGCAGCCTACAAATTCGTTTTACTATCTAATTTGATGTTTTTGATTTAAAACTAAAATTTTATTAACACAAGAATGTTTAAAACGAATATTTTCGCTATTCTGTTTACCATGCGACTCTCGAACTACATGCCAAAATTTTTATTTTTCATTGGATTATACTGAATTCTTAAAAACCGAGTGTCCATATATATTCTTAATTCCAATATAAATCCAATTGTTTAAAATTAAATTACCACCGTTTAGTCATGATAGTTACAATAATCGCTTGTTTCGTTTCCCTTTATTATAAAGTATTTTTTGAACTGAAATAATAATGTTTTAAAGTTCAGTGTGGTTTCAACTGATTTGAATATAAAATCAAAACTCCTGAAAAGAAGCAGCCTATAAATTCGTTTTGCAATTTAATTTGATGTTTTTGATCTAAAACTAAAATTTTATTAACACAAGAATGTTCAAAACGATTATTTTTGCTATTCTGTTTTTCATGCGACTCTCGAAATAGATGGAAAACATTTGTATTTTTTGTTGAACTATTCTAAATTTTTAAAAACGGAGTGTCCATATATATTTTAAATTCCAAAATAAATCCAGTTGTTTAAAATTTAATAACCACCATTTAGTCATGATAGTTACAATAATCGCTTGTTTCGTTTCTCTTTATTATAAAGTATTTTTTGAACTGAAATAATAATGTTTTAAAATCCAATGTGGTACCAAGTGATATGTACATAAAATAAACATTCCTGAAAAGAAGCAGCCTATAAATTCGTTTTGCGATTTAATTTGATGTTTTTGATCTAAAACTAAAATTTTATTAACACAAGAATGTTCAAAACGATTATTTTTGCTATTCTGTTTTTCATGCGACTCTCGAACTACATGCCAAAATTTTTATTTTTCATTGGATTATACTGAATTCTTAAAAACCGAGTGTCCATATATATTCTTAATTCCAATATAAATCCAATTGTTTAAAATTAAATTACCACCGTTTAGTCATGATAGTTACAATAATCGCTTGTTTCGTTTCTCTTTATTATAAAGTATTTTTTGAACTGAAATAATAATGTTTTAAAGTTCAATGTGGTTCCAAGTGATTTGTATATTATATCAGCACTCCTGAAAAGAAGCAGCCTATAAATTCGTTTTGCTATTTAATTTGATGCTTTTGATCTGAAACTAAAATTTTATTAACACAAGAATGTTCAAAACGAATATTTTCGCTATTCTGTTTACCATGCGACTCTCGAACTACATGCCAAAATTTTTATTTTTCATTGAATTATACTGAATTTTTAAAAACCGAATGTCCATATATATATTTAATTCCAATATAAATCCAGTTGTTTAAAATTTGATTACCACCGTTTAGTCATGATAGTTACAATAATCGCTTGTTTCGTTTGTCTATATTATATAGTATTTTTTGAACTGAAATAATAATTTTTTAAAGTCCAATGGGGTACCAAGTGATATGTACATAAAATCGGCACTCCTGAAAAGAAGCAGCCTACAAATTCGTTTTACTATCTAATTTGATGTTTTTGATTTAAAACTAAAATTTTATTAACACAAGAATGTTCAAAACGAATATTTTCGCTATTCTGTTTACCATGCGACTCTCGAACTACATGCCAAAATTTTTATTTTTCATTGGATTATACTGAATTCTTAAAAACCGAGTGTCCATATATATTCTTAATTCCAATATAAATCCAATTGTTTAAAATTAAATTACCACCGTTTAGTCATGATAGTTACAATAATCGCTTGTTGCGTTTCTCTTTATTATAAAGTATTTTTTGAACTGAAATAATAATGTTTTAAAGTTCAATGTGGTTCCAAGTGATTTGTATATTATATCAGCACTCCTGAAAAGAAGCAGCCTATAAATTCGTTTTGCTATTTAATTTGATGCTTTTGATCTGAAACTAAAATTTTATTAACACAAGAATGTTCAAAACGAATATTTTCGCTATTCTGTTTACCATGCGACTCTCGAACTACATGCCAAAATTTTAATTTTTCATTGGATTATACTGAATTTTTAAAAACCGAGTGTCCATATATATTTTTAATTCCAATATAAATCCAGTTTTTTAAAATTTGATAACCACCATTTAGTCATGATAGTTACAATAATCGCTTGTTTCGTTTTTCTTTATTATAAAGTATTTTTTGAACTGAAATAATAATGTTTTAAAGTTCAGTGTGGTTCCAACTGATTTGAATATAAAATCAAAACTCCTGAAAATAAGCAGCCTATAAATTCGTTTCGCTTTTTAATTTGATGTTTTTGATCTAAAACTAAAATTTTAAAAATACAAGGAAATTCAAAACGATTATTTTTGCTATTCTGTTTATCATGCGACTCTCGAAATAGATGCAAAAAATATTTATTTTTAATTGGATTATACTGCATTTTTAAAAACCGAGTGTCCATATATATTTTTAATTCCAATATACATCCAGTTGTTTAAAATTTGATTACCACCGTTTAGTCATGATAGTTACAATAATCGCTTGTTTCGTTTCCCTTTATTATAAAGTATTTTTTGAACTGAAATAATAATGTTTTAAAGTTCAGTGTGGTTTCAACTGATTTGAATATAAAATCAAAACTCCTGAAAAGAAGCAGCCTATAAATTCGTTTTGCAATTTAATTTGATGTTTTTGATCTAAAACTAAAATTTTATTAACACAAGAATGTTCAAAACGATTATTTTTGCTATTCTGTTTTTCATGCGACTCTCGAAATAGATGGAAAACATTTGTATTTTTTGTTGAACTATTCTAAATTTTTAAAAACGGAGTGTCCATATATATTTTAAATTCCAAAATAAATCCAGTTGTTTAAAATTTAATAACCACCATTTAGTCATGATAGTTACAATAATCGCTTGTTTCGTTTCTCTTTATTATAAAGTATTTTTTGAACTGAAATAATAATGTTTTAAAGTTCAGTGTGGTTTCAACTGATTTGAATATAAAATCAAAACTCCTGAAAAGAAGCAGCCTATAAATTCGTTTTGCAATTTAATTTGATGTTTTTGATCTAAAACTAAAATTTTAAAAATACAAGGAAATTCAAAACGATTATTTTTGCTATTCTGTTTATCATGCGACTCTCGAAATAGATGCAAAAAATATTTATTTTTAATTGGATTATACTGCATTTTTAAAAACCGAGTGTCCATATATATTTTTAATTCCAATATACATCCAGTTGTTTAAAATTTGATTACCACCGTTTAGTCATGATAGTTACAATAATCGCTTGTTTCGTTTCCCTTTATTATAAAGTATTTTTTGAACTGAAATAATAATGTTTTAAAGTTCAGTGTGGTTTCAACTGATTTGAATATAAAATCAAAACTCCTGAAAAGAAGCAGCCTATAAATTCGTTTTGCAATTTAATTTGATGTTTTTGATCTAAAACTAAAATTTTATTAACACAAGAATGTTCAAAACGATTATTTTTGCTATTCTGTTTTTCATGCGACTCTCGAAATAGATGGAAAACATTTGTATTTTTTGTTGAACTATTCTAAATTTTTAAAAACGGAGTGTCCATATATATTCTTAATTCCAATATAAATCCAATTGTTTAAAATTAAATTACCACCGTTTAGTCATGATAGTTACAATAATCGCTTGTTTCGTTTCCCTTTATTATAAAGTATTTTTTGAACTGAAATAATAATGTTTTAAAGTTCAGTGTGGTTTCAACTGATTTGAATATAAAATCAAAACTCCTGAAAAGAAGCAGCCTATAAATTCGTTTTGCAATTTAATTTGATGTTTTTGATCTAAAACTAAAATTTTATTAACACAAGAATGTTCAAAACGATTATTTTTGCTATTCTGTTTTTCATGCGACTCTCGAAATAGATGGAAAACATTTGTATTTTTTGTTGAACTATTCTAAATTTTTAAAAACGGAGTGTCCATATATATTTTAAATTCCAAAATAAATCCAGTTGTTTAAAATTTAATTACCACCGTTTAGTCATGATAGTTACAATAATCGCTTGTTTCGTTTCCCTTTATTATAAAGTATTTTTTGAACTGAAATAATAATGTTTTAAAGTTCAGTGTGGTTCCAACTGATTTGAATATAAAATCAAAACTCCTGAAAATAAGCAGCCTATAAATTCGTTTCGCTTTTTAATTTGATGTTTTTGATCTAAAACTAAAATTTTAAAAATACAAGGAAATTCAAAACGATTATTTTTGCTATTCTGTTTATCATGCGACTCTCGAAATAGATGCAAAAAATATTTATTTTTAATTGGATTATACTGCATTTTTAAAAACCGAGTGTCCATATATATTTTTAATTCCAATATAAATCCAGTTTTTTAAAATTTGATAACCACCATTTAGTCATGATAGTTACAATAATCGCTTGTTTCGTTTTTCTTTATTATAAAGTATTTTTTGAACTGAAATAATAATGTTTTAAAGTTCAGTGTGGTTCCAACTGATTTGAATATAAAATCAAAACTCCTGAAAATAAGCAGCCTATAAATTCGTTTCGCTTTTTAATTTGATGTTTTTGATCTAAAACTAAAATTTTAAAAATACAAGGAAATTCAAAACGATTATTTTTGCTATTCTGTTTATCATGCGACTCTCGAAATAGATGCAAAAAATATTTATTTTTAATTGGATTATACTGCATTTTTAAAAACCGAGTGTCCATATATATTTTTAATTCCAATATACATCCAGTTGTTTAAAATTTGATTACCACCGTTTAGTCATGATAGTTACAATAATCGCTTGTTTCGTTTCCCTTTATTATAAAGTATTTTTTGAACTGAAATAATAATGTTTTAAAGTTCAGTGTGGTTTCAACTGATTTGAATATAAAATCAAAACTCCTGAAAAGAAGCAGCCTATAAATTCGTTTTGCAATTTAATTTGATGTTTTTGATCTAAAACTAAAATTTTATTAACACAAGAATGTTCAAAACGATTATTTTTGCTATTCTGTTTTTCATGCGACTCTCGAAATAGATGGAAAACATTTGTATTTTTTGTTGAACTATTCTAAATTTTTAAAAACGGAGTGTCCATATATATTCTTAATTCCAATATAAATCCAATTGTTTAAAATTAAATTACCACCGTTTAGTCATGATAGTTACAATAATCGCTTGTTTCGTTTCCCTTTATTATAAAGTATTTTTTGAACTGAAATAATAATGTTTTAAAGTTCAGTGTGGTTTCAACTGATTTGAATATAAAATCAAAACTCCTGAAAAGAAGCAGCCTATAAATTCGTTTTGCAATTTAATTTGATGTTTTTGATCTAAAACTAAAATTTTATTAACACAAGAATGTTCAAAACGATTATTTTTGCTATTCTGTTTTTCATGCGACTCTCGAAATAGATGGAAAACATTTGTATTTTTTGTTGAACTATTCTAAATTTTTAAAAACGGAGTGTCCATATATATTTTAAATTCCAAAATAAATCCAGTTGTTTAAAATTTAATAACCACCATTTAGTCATGATAGTTACAATAATCGCTTGTTTCGTTTCTCTTTATTATAAAGTATTTTTTGAACTGAAATAATAATGTTTTAAAATCCAATGTGGTACCAAGTGATATGTACATAAAATAAACATTCCTGAAAAGAAGCAGCCTATAAATTCGTTTTGCAATTTAATTTGATGTTTTTGATCTAAAACTAAAATTTTATTAACACAAGAATGTTCAAAACGATTATTTTTGCTATTCTGTTTTTCATGCGACTCTCGAACTACATGCCAAAATTTTTATTTTTCATTGGATTATACTGAATTCTTAAAAACCGAGTGTCCATATATATTCTTAATTCCAATATAAATCCAATTGTTTAAAATTAAATTACCACCGTTTAGTCATGATAGTTACAATAATCGCTTGTTTCGTTTCTCTTTATTATAAAGTATTTTTTGAACTGAAATAATAATTTTTTAAAGTTCAATGTGGTTCCAAGTGATTTGTATATTATATCAGCACTCCTGAAAAGAAGCAGCCTATAAATTCGTTTTGCTATTTAATTTGATGCTTTTGATCTGAAACTAAAATTTTATTAACACAAGAATGTTCAAAACGAATATTTTCGCTATTCTGTTTACCATGCGACTCTCGAACTACATGCCAAAATTTTTATTTTTCATTGAATTATACTGAATTTTTAAAAACCGAATGTCCATATATATATTTAATTCCAATATAAATCCAGTTGTTTAAAATTTGATTACCACCGTTTAGTCATGATAGTTACAATAATCGCTTGTTTCGTTTCTCTTTATTATAAAGTATTTTTTGAACTGAAATAATAATGTTTTAAAGTTCAATGTGGTTCCAAGTGATTTGTATATTATATCAGTACTCCTGAAAAGAAGCAGCCTATATATTCGTTTTGCTATTTCATTTGATGCTTTTGGTCTGAAATTAAAATTTTATTAACACAAGAATGTTCAAAACGAATATTTTCGCTATTCTGTTTACCATGCGACTCTCGAACTACATGCCAAAATTTTTATTTTTCATTGGATTATACTGAATTTTTAAAAACCGAGTGTCCATATATATTTTTAATTCCAAAATAAATCCAGTTGTTTAAAATTTAATAACCACCATTTAGTCATGATAGTTACAATAATCGCTTGTTTCGTTTCTCTTTATTATAAAGTATTTTTTGAACTGAAATAATAATGTTTTAAAGTTCAGTGTGGTTCCAACTGATTTGAATATAAAATCAAAACTCCTGAAAAGAAGCAGCCTATAAATTCGTTTTGCAATTTAATTTGATGTTTTTGATCTAAAACTAAAATTTTATTAACACAAGAATGTTCAAAACGAATATTTTCGCTATTCTGTTTACCATGCGACTCTCGAACTACATGCCAAAATTTTTATTTTTCATTGGATTATACTGAATTTTTAAAAACCGAGTGTCCATATATATTTTAAATTCCAAAATAAATCCAGTTGTTTAAATTTTAATAACCACCATTTAGTCATGATAGTAACAATAATCGCTTGTTTCGTTTCTCTTTATTGTAAAGTATTTTTTGAACTGAAATAATAATGTTTTAAAATCCAATGGGGTACAAAGTGATATGTACATAAAATAAGCACGCCTGAAAAGAAGCAGCCTATAAATTCGTTTTGCTATTTAATTTGATGCTTTTGATCTGAAACTAAAATTTTATTAACACAAGAATGTTCAAAACGACTATTTTCGCTATTCTGTTTACCATGCGACTCTCGAACTACATGCCAAAATTTTTATTTTTCATTGGATTATACTGAATTTTTAAAAACCGAGTGTCCATATATATTTTTAATTCCAATATAAATCCAGTTGTTTAAAATTTGATTACCACCGTTTAGTCATGATAGTTACAATAATCGCTTGTTTCGTTTCTCTTTATTATAAAGTATTTTTTGAACTGAAATAATAATGTTTTAAAGTTCAGTGTGGTTCCAACTGATTTGAATATAAAATCAAAACTCCTGAAAAGAAGCAGCCTATAAATTCGTTTTGCAATTTAATTTGATGTTTTTGATCTAAAACTAAAATTTTATTAACACAAGAATGTTCAAAACGAATATTTTCGCTATTCTGTTTACCATGCGACTCTCGAAATAGACTCAAAAAATTTTTATTTTTCATTGGATTATACTGAATTTTTAAAAACCGAGTGTCCATATATATTTTTAATGCCAATATAAATCCAGTTGTTTAAAATTTGATCACCACCGTTTAGTCATGATAGTTACAATAATCGCTTGTTTCGTTTCTCTTTATTATAAAGTATTTTTTGAACTGAAATAATAATGTTTTAAAGTTCAATGTGGTTCCAAGTGATTTGTATATAAAATCAGCACTCCTGAAAAGAAGCAGCCTATAAATTCGTTTTGTTATTTAATTTGATGGTTTTGATCTGAAACTAAAATTTTATTAACACAAGAATGTTCAAAACGAATATTTTCGCTATTCTGTTTACCATGCGACTCTCGAACTACATGCCAAAATTTTTATTTTTCATTGAATTATACTGAATTTTTAAAAACCGAATGTCCATATATATATTTAATTCCAATATAAATCCAGTTGTTTAAAATTTGATTAGCACCGTTTAGTCATGATAGTTACAATAATCGCTTGTTTCGTTTGTCTATATTATATAGTATTTTTTGAACTGAAATAATAATTTTTTAAAGTCCAATGGGGTACCAAGTGATATGTACATAAAATCGGCACTCCTGAAAAGAAGCAGCCTACAAATTCGTTTTACTATCTAATTTGATGTTTTTGATTTAAAACTAAAATTTTATTAACACAAGAATGTTCAAAACGAATATTTTCGCTATTCTGTTTACCATGCGACTCTCGAACTACATGCCAAACTTTTTATTTTTCATTGGATTATACTGAATTCTTAAAAACCGAGTGTCCATATATATTCTTAATTCCAATATAAATCCAATTGTTTAAAATTAAATTACCACCGTTTAGTCATGATAGTTACAATAATCGCTTGTTTCGTTTCTCTTTATTATAAAGTATTTTTTGAACTGAAATAATAATGTTTTAAAGTTCAATGTGGTTCCAAGTGATTTGTATATTATATCAGCACTCCTGAAAAGAAGCAGCCTATAAATTCGTTTTGCTATTTAATTTGATGCTTTTGATCTGAAACTAAAATTTTATTAACACAAGAATGTTCAAAACGAATATTTTCGCTATTCTGTTTACCATGCGACTCTCGAACTACATGCCAAAATTTTTATTTTTCATTGGATTATACTGAATTCTTAAAAACCGAGTGTCCATATATATTCTTAATTCCAATATAAATCCAATTGTTTAAAATTAAATTACCACCGTTTAGTCATGATAGTTACAATAATCGCTTGTTTCGTTTCTCTTTATTATAAAGTATTTTTTGAACTGAAATAATAATTTTTTAAAGTCCAATGATGGGGTACCAAGTGATATGTACATAAAATCGGCACTCCTGAAAAGAAGCAGCCTACAAATTCGTTTTACTATCTAATTTGATGTTTTTGATTTAAATCTAAAATTTTAAAAAAACAAGGAAGTTCAAAACGAATATTTTTGCTATTCTGTTTATCATGCGACTCTCGAAATAGACGCAAAAAATTTTTATTTTTCATTGGATTATACTGACTTTTTAAAAACCGAGTGTACCACCATTTAGTCATGATAGTTACAATAATCGCTTGTTTCGTTTGTCTATATTATATAGTATTTTTTGAACTGAAATAATAATGTTTTAAAGTCCAAAGGGGTACCAAGTGATATGTACATAAAATCGGCACTCCTGAAAAGAAGCAGCCTACAAATTCGTTTTACTATCTAATTTGATGTTTTTGATTTAAAACTAAAATTTTATTAACACAAGAATGTTCAAAACGAATATTTTCGCTATTCTGTTTACCATGCGACTCTCGAACTACATGCCAAAATTTTTATTTTTCATTGGATTATACTGAATTCTTAAAAACCGAGTGTCCATATATATTTGAAATTCCAATATAAATCCAGATGTTTAAAATTTGATTACCACCGTTTAGTCATGATAGTTACAATAATCGCTTGTTTCGTTTTTCTATATTATGAAGTATTTTTTGAACTGAAATAATAATGTTTTAAAGTTCAATGTGGTTCCAAGAGATTTGTATATTATATCAGCACTCCTGAAAAGAAGCAGCCTATAAATTCGTTTTGCTATTTAATTTGATGTTTTTGATCTTAAACTAAAATTTTATTAACACAAGAATGTTCAAAACGAATATTTTCGCTATTCTGTTTACCATGCGACTCTCGAACTACATGCCAAAATTTTTATTTTTCATTGAATTATACTGAATTTTTAAAAACCGAATGTCCATATATATATTTAATTCCAATATAAATCCAGTTGTTTAAAATTTGATTACCACCGTTTAGTCATGATAGTTACAATAATCGCTTGTTTCGTTTGTCTATATTATATAGTATTTTTTGAACTGAAATAATAATTTTTTAAAGTCCAATGGGGTACCAAGTGATATGTACATAAAATCGGCACTCCTGAAAAGAAGCAGCCTACAAATTCGTTTTACTATCTAATTTGATGTTTTTGATTTAAAACTAAAATTTTATTAACACAAGAATGTTTAAAACGAATATTTTCGCTATTCTGTTTACCATGCGACTCTCGAACTACATGCCAAAATTTTTATTTTTCATTGGATTATACTGAATTCTTAAAAACCGAGTGTCCATATATATTCTTAATTCCAATATAAATCCAATTGTTTAAAATTAAATTACCACCGTTTAGTCATGATAGTTACAATAATCGCTTGTTTCGTTTCCCTTTATTATAAAGTATTTTTTGAACTGAAATAATAATGTTTTAAAGTTCAGTGTGGTTTCAACTGATTTGAATATAAAATCAAAACTCCTGAAAAGAAGCAGCCTATAAATTCGTTTTGCAATTTAATTTGATGTTTTTGATCTAAAACTAAAATTTTATTAACACAAGAATGTTCAAAACGATTATTTTTGCTATTCTGTTTTTCATGCGACTCTCGAAATAGATGGAAAACATTTGTATTTTTTGTTGAACTATTCTAAATTTTTAAAAACGGAGTGTCCATATATATTTTAAATTCCAAAATAAATCCAGTTGTTTAAAATTTAATAACCACCATTTAGTCATGATAGTTACAATAATCGCTTGTTTCGTTTCTCTTTATTATAAAGTATTTTTTGAACTGAAATAATAATGTTTTAAAATCCAATGTGGTACCAAGTGATATGTACATAAAATAAACATTCCTGAAAAGAAGCAGCCTATAAATTCGTTTTGCAATTTAATTTGATGTTTTTGATCTAAAACTAAAATTTTATTAACACAAGAATGTTCAAAACGATTATTTTTGCTATTCTGTTTTTCATGCGACTCTCGAACTACATGCCAAAATTTTTATTTTTCATTGGATTATACTGAATTCTTAAAAACCGAGTGTCCATATATATTCTTAATTCCAATATAAATCCAATTGTTTAAAATTAAATTACCACCGTTTAGTCATGATAGTTACAATAATCGCTTGTTTCGTTTCTCTTTATTATAAAGTATTTTTTGAACTGAAATAATAATGTTTTAAAGTTCAATGTGGTTCCAAGTGATTTGTATATTATATCAGCACTCCTGAAAAGAAGCAGCCTATAAATTCGTTTTGCTATTTAATTTGATGCTTTTGATCTGAAACTAAAATTTTATTAACACAAGAATGTTCAAAACGAATATTTTCGCTATTCTGTTTACCATGCGACTCTCGAACTACATGCCAAAATTTTTATTTTTCATTGAATTATACTGAATTTTTAAAAACCGAATGTCCATATATATATTTAATTCCAATATAAATCCAGTTGTTTAAAATTTGATTACCACCGTTTAGTCATGATAGTTACAATAATCGCTTGTTTCGTTTGTCTATATTATATAGTATTTTTTGAACTGAAATAATAATTTTTTAAAGTCCAATGGGGTACCAAGTGATATGTACATAAAATCGGCACTCCTGAAAAGAAGCAGCCTACAAATTCGTTTTACTATCTAATTTGATGTTTTTGATTTAAAACTAAAATTTTATTAACACAAGAATGTTCAAAACGAATATTTTCGCTATTCTGTTTACCATGCGACTCTCGAACTACATGCCAAAATTTTTATTTTTCATTGGATTATACTGAATTCTTAAAAACCGAGTGTCCATATATATTCTTAATTCCAATATAAATCCAATTGTTTAAAATTAAATTACCACCGTTTAGTCATGATAGTTACAATAATCGCTTGTTGCGTTTCTCTTTATTATAAAGTATTTTTTGAACTGAAATAATAATGTTTTAAAGTTCAATGTGGTTCCAAGTGATTTGTATATTATATCAGCACTCCTGAAAAGAAGCAGCCTATAAATTCGTTTTGCTATTTAATTTGATGCTTTTGATCTGAAACTAAAATTTTATTAACACAAGAATGTTCAAAACGAATATTTTCGCTATTCTGTTTACCATGCGACTCTCGAACTACATGCCAAAATTTTAATTTTTCATTGGATTATACTGAATTTTTAAAAACCGAGTGTCCATATATATTTTTAATTCCAATATAAATCCAGTTTTTTAAAATTTGATAACCACCATTTAGTCATGATAGTTACAATAATCGCTTGTTTCGTTTTTCTTTATTATAAAGTATTTTTTGAACTGAAATAATAATGTTTTAAAGTTCAGTGTGGTTCCAACTGATTTGAATATAAAATCAAAACTCCTGAAAATAAGCAGCCTATAAATTCGTTTCGCTTTTTAATTTGATGTTTTTGATCTAAAACTAAAATTTTAAAAATACAAGGAAATTCAAAACGATTATTTTTGCTATTCTGTTTATCATGCGACTCTCGAAATAGATGCAAAAAATATTTATTTTTAATTGGATTATACTGCATTTTTAAAAACCGAGTGTCCATATATATTTTTAATTCCAATATACATCCAGTTGTTTAAAATTTGATTACCACCGTTTAGTCATGATAGTTACAATAATCGCTTGTTTCGTTTCCCTTTATTATAAAGTATTTTTTGAACTGAAATAATAATGTTTTAAAGTTCAGTGTGGTTTCAACTGATTTGAATATAAAATCAAAACTCCTGAAAAGAAGCAGCCTATAAATTCGTTTTGCAATTTAATTTGATGTTTTTGATCTAAAACTAAAATTTTATTAACACAAGAATGTTCAAAACGATTATTTTTGCTATTCTGTTTTTCATGCGACTCTCGAAATAGATGGAAAACATTTGTATTTTTTGTTGAACTATTCTAAATTTTTAAAAACGGAGTGTCCATATATATTTTAAATTCCAAAATAAATCCAGTTGTTTAAAATTTAATAACCACCATTTAGTCATGATAGTTACAATAATCGCTTGTTTCGTTTCTCTTTATTATAAAGTATTTTTTGAACTGAAATAATAATGTTTTAAAGTTCAGTGTGGTTTCAACTGATTTGAATATAAAATCAAAACTCCTGAAAAGAAGCAGCCTATAAATTCGTTTTGCAATTTAATTTGATGTTTTTGATCTAAAACTAAAATTTTAAAAATACAAGGAAATTCAAAACGATTATTTTTGCTATTCTGTTTATCATGCGACTCTCGAAATAGATGCAAAAAATATTTATTTTTAATTGGATTATACTGCATTTTTAAAAACCGAGTGTCCATATATATTTTTAATTCCAATATACATCCAGTTGTTTAAAATTTGATTACCACCGTTTAGTCATGATAGTTACAATAATCGCTTGTTTCGTTTCCCTTTATTATAAAGTATTTTTTGAACTGAAATAATAATGTTTTAAAGTTCAGTGTGGTTTCAACTGATTTGAATATAAAATCAAAACTCCTGAAAAGAAGCAGCCTATAAATTCGTTTTGCAATTTAATTTGATGTTTTTGATCTAAAACTAAAATTTTATTAACACAAGAATGTTCAAAACGATTATTTTTGCTATTCTGTTTTTCATGCGACTCTCGAAATAGATGGAAAACATTTGTATTTTTTGTTGAACTATTCTAAATTTTTAAAAACGGAGTGTCCATATATATTCTTAATTCCAATATAAATCCAATTGTTTAAAATTAAATTACCACCGTTTAGTCATGATAGTTACAATAATCGCTTGTTTCGTTTCCCTTTATTATAAAGTATTTTTTGAACTGAAATAATAATGTTTTAAAGTTCAGTGTGGTTTCAACTGATTTGAATATAAAATCAAAACTCCTGAAAAGAAGCAGCCTATAAATTCGTTTTGCAATTTAATTTGATGTTTTTGATCTAAAACTAAAATTTTATTAACACAAGAATGTTCAAAACGATTATTTTTGCTATTCTGTTTTTCATGCGACTCTCGAAATAGATGGAAAACATTTGTATTTTTTGTTGAACTATTCTAAATTTTTAAAAACGGAGTGTCCATATATATTTTAAATTCCAAAATAAATCCAGTTGTTTAAAATTTAATTACCACCGTTTAGTCATGATAGTTACAATAATCGCTTGTTTCGTTTCCCTTTATTATAAAGTATTTTTTGAACTGAAATAATAATGTTTTAAAGTTCAGTGTGGTTCCAACTGATTTGAATATAAAATCAAAACTCCTGAAAATAAGCAGCCTATAAATTCGTTTCGCTTTTTAATTTGATGTTTTTGATCTAAAACTAAAATTTTAAAAATACAAGGAAATTCAAAACGATTATTTTTGCTATTCTGTTTATCATGCGACTCTCGAAATAGATGCAAAAAATATTTATTTTTAATTGGATTATACTGCATTTTTAAAAACCGAGTGTCCATATATATTTTTAATTCCAATATAAATCCAGTTTTTTAAAATTTGATAACCACCATTTAGTCATGATAGTTACAATAATCGCTTGTTTCGTTTTTCTTTATTATAAAGTATTTTTTGAACTGAAATAATAATGTTTTAAAGTTCAGTGTGGTTCCAACTGATTTGAATATAAAATCAAAACTCCTGAAAATAAGCAGCCTATAAATTCGTTTCGCTTTTTAATTTGATGTTTTTGATCTAAAACTAAAATTTTAAAAATACAAGGAAATTCAAAACGATTATTTTTGCTATTCTGTTTATCATGCGACTCTCGAAATAGATGCAAAAAATATTTATTTTTAATTGGATTATACTGCATTTTTAAAAACCGAGTGTCCATATATATTTTTAATTCCAATATACATCCAGTTGTTTAAAATTTGATTACCACCGTTTAGTCATGATAGTTACAATAATCGCTTGTTTCGTTTCCCTTTATTATAAAGTATTTTTTGAACTGAAATAATAATGTTTTAAAGTTCAGTGTGGTTTCAACTGATTTGAATATAAAATCAAAACTCCTGAAAAGAAGCAGCCTATAAATTCGTTTTGCAATTTAATTTGATGTTTTTGATCTAAAACTAAAATTTTATTAACACAAGAATGTTCAAAACGATTATTTTTGCTATTCTGTTTTTCATGCGACTCTCGAAATAGATGGAAAACATTTGTATTTTTTGTTGAACTATTCTAAATTTTTAAAAACGGAGTGTCCATATATATTCTTAATTCCAATATAAATCCAATTGTTTAAAATTAAATTACCACCGTTTAGTCATGATAGTTACAATAATCGCTTGTTTCGTTTCCCTTTATTATAAAGTATTTTTTGAACTGAAATAATAATGTTTTAAAGTTCAGTGTGGTTTCAACTGATTTGAATATAAAATCAAAACTCCTGAAAAGAAGCAGCCTATAAATTCGTTTTGCAATTTAATTTGATGTTTTTGATCTAAAACTAAAATTTTATTAACACAAGAATGTTCAAAACGATTATTTTTGCTATTCTGTTTTTCATGCGACTCTCGAAATAGATGGAAAACATTTGTATTTTTTGTTGAACTATTCTAAATTTTTAAAAACGGAGTGTCCATATATATTTTAAATTCCAAAATAAATCCAGTTGTTTAAAATTTAATAACCACCATTTAGTCATGATAGTTACAATAATCGCTTGTTTCGTTTCTCTTTATTATAAAGTATTTTTTGAACTGAAATAATAATGTTTTAAAATCCAATGTGGTACCAAGTGATATGTACATAAAATAAACATTCCTGAAAAGAAGCAGCCTATAAATTCGTTTTGCAATTTAATTTGATGTTTTTGATCTAAAACTAAAATTTTATTAACACAAGAATGTTCAAAACGATTATTTTTGCTATTCTGTTTTTCATGCGACTCTCGAACTACATGCCAAAATTTTTATTTTTCATTGGATTATACTGAATTCTTAAAAACCGAGTGTCCATATATATTCTTAATTCCAATATAAATCCAATTGTTTAAAATTAAATTACCACCGTTTAGTCATGATAGTTACAATAATCGCTTGTTTCGTTTCTCTTTATTATAAAGTATTTTTTGAACTGAAATAATAATGTTTTAAAGTTCAATGTGGTTCCAAGTGATTTGTATATTATATCAGCACTCCTGAAAAGAAGCAGCCTATAAATTCGTTTTGCTATTTAATTTGATGCTTTTGATCTGAAACTAAAATTTTATTAACACAAGAATGTTCAAAACGAATATTTTCGCTATTCTGTTTACCATGCGACTCTCGAACTACATGCCAAAATTTTTATTTTTCATTGAATTATACTGAATTTTTAAAAACCGAATGTCCATATATATATTTAATTCCAATATAAATCCAGTTGTTTAAAATTTGATTACCACCGTTTAGTCATGATAGTTACAATAATCGCTTGTTTCGTTTGTCTATATTATATAGTATTTTTTGAACTGAAATAATAATTTTTTAAAGTCCAATGGGGTACCAAGTGATATGTACATAAAATCGGCACTCCTGAAAAGAAGCAGCCTACAAATTCGTTTTACTATCTAATTTGATGTTTTTGATTTAAAACTAAAATTTTATTAACACAAGAATGTTCAAAACGAATATTTTCGCTATTCTGTTTACCATGCGACTCTCGAACTACATGCCAAAATTTTTATTTTTCATTGGATTATACTGAATTCTTAAAAACCGAGTGTCCATATATATTCTTAATTCCAATATAAATCCAATTGTTTAAAATTAAATTACCACCGTTTAGTCATGATAGTTACAATAATCGCTTGTTTCGTTTCTCTTTATTATAAAGTATTTTTTGAACTGAAATAATAATGTTTTAAAGTTCAATGTGGTTCCAAGTGATTTGTATATTATATCAGCACTCCTGAAAAGAAGCAGCCTATAAATTCGTTTTGCTATTTAATTTGATGCTTTTGATCTGAAACTAAAATTTTATTAACACAAGAATGTTCAAAACGAATATTTTCGCTATTCTGTTTACCATGCGACTCTCGAACTACATGCCAAAATTTTAATTTTTCATTGGATTATACTGAATTTTTAAAAACCGAGTGTCCATATATATTTTTAATTCCAATATAAATCCAGTTTTTTAAAATTTGATAACCACCATTTAGTCATGATAGTTACAATAATCGCTTGTTTCGTTTTTCTTTATTATAAAGTATTTTTTGAACTAAAATAATAATGTTTTAAAGTTCAATGTGGTTCCAAATGATTTGTATATAAAATCAGCACTCCTGAAAATAAGCAGCCTATAAATTCGTTTCGCTTTTTAATTTGATGTTTTTGATCTAAAACTAAAATTTTAAAAATACAAGGAAATTCAAAACGATTATTTTTGCTATTCTGTTTATCATGCGACTCTCGAAATAGATGCAAAAAATATTTATTTTTAATTGGATTATACTGCATTTTTAAAAACCGAGTGTCCATATATATTTTTAATTCCAATATACATCCAGTTGTTTAAAATTTGATTACCACCGTTTAGTCATGATAGTTACAATAATCGCTTGTTTCGTTTCCTTTTATTATAAAGTATTTTTTGAACTGAAATAATAATGTTTTAAAGTTCAGTGTGGTTTCAACTGATTTGAATATAAAATCAAAACTCCTGAAAAGAAGCAGCCTATAAATTCGTTTTGCAATTTAATTTGATGTTTTTGATCTAAAACTAAAATTTTATTAACACAAGAATGTTCAAAACGATTATTTTTGCTATTCTGTTTTTCATGCGACTCTCGAAATAGATGGAAAACATTTGTATTTTTTGTTGAACTATTCTAAATTTTTAAAAACGGAGTGTCCATATATATTTTAAATTCCAAAATAAATCCAGTTGTTTAAAATTTAATAACCACCATTTAGTCATGATAGTTACAATAATCGCTTGTTTCGTTTCTCTTTATTATAAAGTATTTTTTGAACTTAAATAATAATGTTTTAAAATCCAATGTGGTGCCAAGTGATATGTACATAAAATAAACACTCCTGAAAAGAAGCAGCCTATAAATTCGTTTTGCAATTTAATTTGATGTTTTTGATCTAAAACTAAAATTTTATTAACACAAGAATGTTCAAAACGATTATTTTTGCTATTCTGTTTTTCATGCGACTCTCGAAATAGATGCAAGACATTTGTATTTTTTATTGAACTATTCTAAATGTTTAAAAACCGAGTGTCCATATATATTTTTAATTCCAATATAAATCCAGTTGTTTGAAATTTGATTACCACCGTTTAGTCATGATAGTTACAATAATCGCTTGTTTCGTTTCTCTTTATTATAAAGTATTTTTTGAACTGAAATAATAATGTTTTAAAGTTCAATGTGGTTCCAAGTGATTTGTATATAAAATCAGCACTCCTGAAAAGAAGCACCCTATAAATTCGTTTTGCTATTTAATTTGATGCTTTTGATCTGAAACTAAAATTTTATTAACACAAGAATGTTCAAAACGAATATTTTCGCTATTCTGTTTACCATGCGACTCTCGAAATAGACGCAAAAAATTTTAATTTTTCATTGGATTATACTGAATTTTTAAAAACCGAGTGTCCATATATATTTTTAATTCCAATATACATCCAGTTGTTTAAAATTTGATTACCACCGTTTAGTCATGATAGTTACAATAATCGCTTGTTTCGTTTCCCTTTATTATAAAGTATTTTTTGAACTGAAATAATAATGTTTTAAAGTTCAGTGTGGTTCCAACTGATTTGAATATAAAATCAAAACTCCTGAAACGAAGCAGCCTATAAATTCGTTTTGCAATTTAATTTGATGTTTTTGATCTAAAACTAAAATTTTATTAACACAAGAATGTTCAAAACGATTATTTTTGCTATTCTGTTTTTCATGCGACTCTCGAAATAGATGCAAAACATTTGTATTTTTTATTGAACTATTCTAAATTTTTAAAAACAGAGTGTCCACATATATATTAAATTCCAATATACATCCAGTTGTTTAAAATTTGATTACCACCTTTTAGTCATGATAGTTACAATAATCGCTTGTTTCGTTTCTCTTTATTATAAAGTATTTTTTGAATTGAAATAATAATGTTTTAAAATCCAATGTGGTACCATGTGATATGTACATAAAATAAACACTCCTGAAAAGAAGCAGCCTATAAATTCGTTTTGCAATTTAATTTGATGTTTTTGATCTAAAACTAAAATTTTATTAACACAAGAATGTTCAAAACGATTATTTTTGCTATTCTGTTTTTCATGCGACTCTCGAAATAGACGCAAAAAATTTTTATTTTTCATTGGATTATACTGAATTTTTAAAAACCGAGTGTCCATATATATTTTTAATTCCAATATAAATCCAGTTGTTTAAAATTTGATTACCACCGTATAGTCATGATAGTTACAATAATCGCTTGTTTCGTTTCTCTTTATTATAAAGTATTTTTTGAACTGAAATAAAAATGTTTTAAAGTTCAATGTGGTTCCAAGTGATTTGTATATAAAATCAGCACTCCTGAAAAGAAGCACCCTATAAATTCGTTTTGCTATTTAATTTGATGCTTTTGATCTGAAACTAAAATTTTATTAACACAAGAATGTTCAAAACGAATATTTTCGCTATTCTGTTTACCATGCGACTCTCGAAATAGACGCAAAAAATTTTTATTTTTCATTGGATTATACTGAATTTTTAAAAACGGAGTGTCCATATATATTTTTAATTCCAATATACATCCAGTTGTTTAAAATTTAATTACCACCGTTTAGTCATGATAGTAACAATAATCGCTTGTTTCGTTTCTCTTTATTATAAAGTATTTTTTGAACTGAAATAATAATGTTTTAAAATCCAATGTGGTTCCAATTGATTTGTATATAAAATCAGCACTCCTGAAAGAAGCACCCTATAAATTCGTTTTGCTATTTAACTTGATGCTTTTGATCTGAAACTAAAATTTTATTAACACAAGAATGTTCAAAACGAATATTTTCGCTATTCTGTTTACCATGCGACTCTCGAAATAGACGCAAAAAATTTTTATTTTTCATTGGATTATACTGAATTTTTAAAAACCGAGTGTCCATATATATATTTAATTCCAATATAAATCCAGTTGTTTAAAATTTGATTACCACCGTTTAGTCATGATAGTTACAATAATCGCTTGTTTCGTTTCTCTTTATTATAAAGTATTTTTTGAACTGAAATAATAATGTTTTAAAATTCAATGTGGTTCCAAGTGATTTGTATATAAAATCAAAACTCCTGAAAAGAAGCAGCCTATAAATTCGTTTTGCTATTTAATTTGATGCTTTTGATCTGAAACTAAAATTTTATTAACACAAGAATGTTCAAAACGATTATTTTCGTTATTCTGTTTTTCATGTGACCCTCGAAATAGATGCAAAAATTCTTTATTTTCATTGGATTATACTGAATTTTTTAAAAATCGAGTTTCCATACATATTTCATATTTCATTCCTAACCACATTTGTAAAATTTGATCACCACTGTTTAGTCATGATAGTTACAATAATCGCTTGTTTCGTTTCTCTTTATTATAAAGTATTTTTTGAACTGAAATAATAATGTTTTAAAGTTCAATGTGGTTCCAAATGATTTGTATATAAAATAAGCACTCCTGAAAAGAAGCAGCCTATAAATTCGTTTTGCAATTTAATTTGATGTTTTTGATCTAAAACTAAAATTTTAAAAATTCAAGGAAATTCAAAACGATTATTTTTGCTATTCTGTTTATCATGCGACTCTCGAAATAGAATGCAAAAAATATTTATTTTTAATTGGATTATACTGCATTTTTAAAAACCGAGTGTCATTTATATATTTCTTATTTCATTCCTAACCACATTTGTAAAATTTGATCACCACTGTTTAGTCATGATAGTTACAATAATCGCTTGTTTCGTTTCTCTTTATTATAAAGTATTTTTTGAACTGAAATAATAATGTTTTAAAATTCAATGTGGTTCCAAGTGATTTGTATATAAAATCAAAACTCCTGAAAAGAAGCAGCCTATAAATTCGTTTTGCTATTTAATTTGATGTTTTTGATCAAAAACTAAACTTTTATTAACACAAGAATGTTCAAAACGATTATTTTCGTTATTCTGTTTTTCATGCGACCCTCGAAATAGATGCAAAAATTCTTTGTTTTCATTGGATTATACTGAATTTTTTAAAAATCGAGTTTCCATACATATTTCATATTTCATTCCTAACCACATTTGTAAAATTTGATCACCACTGTTTAGTCATGATAGTTACAATAATCGCTTGTTTCGTTTCTCTTTATTATAAAGTATTTTTTGAACTGAAATAATAATGTTTTAAATTCAATGTGGTTCCAAGTGATTTGTATATAAAATCAGCACTCCTGAAAAGAAGCAGCCTATAAATTCGTTTTGTTATTTAATTTGATGGTTTTGATCTGAAACTAAAATTTCATTAACACAATAATGTTCAAAACGAATATTTTCGCTATTCTGTTTACCATGTGACTCTCGAAATAGACTCAAAAAATTTTTATTTTTCATTGGATTATACTGAATTTTTAAAAACCGAGTATACCACCATTTAGTCATGATAGTTACAATAATCGCTTGTTTCGTTTCTCTTTATTATAAAGTATTTTTTGAACTGAAATAATAATGTTTTAAAATTCAATGTGGTTCCAAGTGATTTGTATATAAAATCGGCACTCCTGAAAAGAAGCAGCCTATAAATTCGTTTTGCTATTTAATTTGATGTTTTTGATTTAAAACTAAAATTTTATTAACACAAGAATGTTCAAAACGATTATTTTCGTTATTCTGTTTTTCATGCGACCCTCGAAATAGATGCAAAAATTCTTTGTTTTCATTGGATTATACTGAATTTTTTAAAAATCGAGTTTCCATACATATTTCATATTTCATTCCTAACCACATTTGTAAAATTTGATCACCACTTTTTAGTCATGATAGTTACAATAATCGCTTGTTTCGTTTCTCTTTATTATAAAGTATTTTTTGAACTGAAATAATAATGTTTTAAAATTCAATGTGGTTCCAAGTGATTTGTATATAAAATCAGCACTCCTGAAAAGAAGCAGCCTATAAATTCGTTTTGTTATTTAATTTGATGGTTTTGATCTGAAACTAAAATTTTATTAACACAATAATGTTCAAAACGAATATTTTCGCTATTCTGTTTACCATGTGACTCTCGAAATAGACTCAAAAAATTTTTATTTTTCATTGGATTATACTGAATTTTTAAAAACCGAGTATACCACCATTTAGTCATGATAGTTACAATAATTGCTTGTTTCGTTTGTCTATATTATATAGTATTTTTAGAACTGAAATAATAATGTTTTAAAGTCCAATGGGGTACCAAGTGATATGTACATAGAATCGGCACTCCTGAAAAAAAGCAGCCTACAAATTCGTTTTACTATCTAATTTGATGTTTTTGATTTAAAACTAAAATTTTATTAACACAAGAATGTTCAAAACGAATATTTTCGCTATTCTGTTTACCATGTGACTCTCGAAATAGACTCAAAAAATTTTTATTTTTCATTGGATTATACTGAATTTTTAAAAACCGAGTATACCACCATTTAGTCATGATAGTTACAATAATCGCTTGTTTCGTTTGTCTATATTATATAGTATTTTTTGAACTGAAATAATAATGTTTTAAAGTTCAATGTGGTTTCAAGTGATTTGTATATTATATCAGCACTCCTGAAAAGAAGCAGCCTACAAATTCGTTTTACTATCTAATTTGATGTTTTTGATTTAAAACTAAAATTTTATTAACACAAGAATGTTCAAAACGATTATTTTCGTTATTCTGTTTTTCATGCGACCCTCGAAATAGATGCAAAAATTCTTTGTTTTCATTGGATTATACTGAATTTTTTAAAAATCGAGTTTCCATACATATTTCATATTTCATTCCTAACCACATTTGTAAAATTTGATCACCACTGTTTAGTCATGATAGTTACAATAATCGCTTGTTTCGTTTCTCTTTATTATAAAGTATTTTTTGAACTGAAATAATAATGTTTTAAAATTCAATGTGGTTCCAAGTGATTTGTATATAAAATCAGCACTCCTGAAAAGAAGCAGCCTATAAATTCGTTTTGTTATTTAATTTGATGGTTTTGATCTGAAACTAAAATTTTATTAACACAATAATGTTCAAAACGAATATTTTCGCTATTCTGTTTACCATGCGACTCTCGAACTACATGCCAAAATTTTTATTTTTCATTGGATTATACTGAATTTTTAAAAACCGAGTATACCACCATTTAGTCATGATAGTTACAATAATCGCTTGTTTCGTTTGTCTATATTATATAGTATTTTTAGAACTGAAATAATAATGTTTTAAAGTCCAATGGGGTACCAAGTGATATGTACATAGAATCGGCACTCCTGAAAAAAAGCAGCCTACAAATTCGTTTTACTATCTAATTTGATGTTTTTGATTTAAAACTAAAATTTTATTAACACAAGAATGTTCAAAACGAATATTTTCGCTATTCTGTTTACCATGTGACTCTCGAAATAGACTCAAAAAATTTTTATTTTTCATTGGATTATACTGAATTTTTAAAAACCGAGTATACCACCATTTAGTCATGATAGTTACAATAATCGCTTGTTTCGTTTGTCTATATTATATAGTATTTTTTGAACTGAAATAATAATGTTTTAAAGTTCAATGTGGTTTCAAGTGATTTGTATATTATATCAGCACTCCTGAAAAGAAGCAGCCTATAAATTCGTCTTGCTATTTAATTTGATGCTTTTGATCTGAAACTAAAATTTTATTAACACAAGAATGTTCAAAACGAATATTTTCGCTATTCTGTTTACCATGCGACTCTCGAACTACATGCCAAAATTTTTATTTTTCATTGGATTATACTGAATTTTTAAAAACCGAGTGTCCATATCTATTTTTAATTCCAATATAAATCCAGTTGTTTAAAATTTGATTACCACCGTTTAGTCATGATAGTTACAATAATCGCTTGTTTCGTTTCTCTTTATTATAAAGTATTTTTTGAACTGAGATAATAATGTTTTAAAATTCAATGTGGTTCTAAGTGATTTGTATATAAAATCGGCACTCCTGAAAAAAAACAGCCTATAAATTCGTTTTGCTATTTAATTTGATGTTTTTGATCAAAAACTAAAATTTTATTAACACAAGAATGTTCAAAACGATTATTTTCGTTATTCTGTTTTTCATGCGACCCTCGAAATAGATGCAAAAATTCTTTGTTTTCATTGGATTATACTGAATTTTTTAAAAATCGAGTTTGCATACATATTTCATATTTCATTACTAGTCACATTTTTAAAATTTGATCACCACTGTTTAGTCATGATAGTTACAATAATCGCTTGTTTCGTTTCTCTTTATTATAATGTATTTTTTGAACTGAAATAATAATGTTTTAAAGTTCAATGTGGTTCCAAATGATTTGTATATAAAATCAGCACTCCTGAAAAGAAGCAGCCTATAAATTCGTTTCGCTTTTTAATTTGATGTTTTTGATCTAAAACTAAAATTTTAAAAATACAAGGAAATTCAAAACGATTATTTTTGCTATTCTTTTTATCATGCGACTCTCGAAATAGATGCAAATATTCTTTGTTTTCATTGGATTATACTGCATTTTTAAAAACCGAGTGTCCATATATATTTTTAATTCCAATATACATCCAGTTGTTTAAAATTTGATTACCACCGTTTAGTCATGATAGTTACAATAATCGCTTGTTTCGTTTGTCTTTATTATATAGTATTTTTGGAATTGAAATAATAATGTTTTAAAGTCCAATGGGGTAACAAGTGATATGTACATAAAATAAGCGCTCCTGAAAAGAAGCAGCCTATAAATTCGTTTTGCTATTTAATTTGATGTTTTTGATCTAAAACTAAAATTTTAAAAATACAAGGAAGTTGAAAACGAATATTTTCGCTATTCTGTTTATCATGCGACTCTCGAAATAGATGTAAAAATTCTTTGTTTTCATTGGAATATACTGAATTTTTTAAAAATCGAGTGTCCATATATATTTTTAATTCCAATATAAATCCAGTTGTTTAAAATTTGATTACCACCGTTTAGTCATGATAGTTACAATAATCGCTTGTTTCGTTTCTCTTTATTATAAAGTATTTTTTGAACTGAAATAATAATGTTTTAAAGTTCAATGTGGTTCCAAGTGATATGTATATAAAATCAGCACTCCTGAAAAGAAGCAGCCTATAAATTCGTTTTGCTATTTAATTTGATGTTTTTGATCAAAAACTAAAATTTTATTAACACAAGAATGTTCAAAACGATTATTTTCGTTATTCTGTTTACCATGCGACCCTCGAAATAGATGCAAAAATTCTTTGTTTTCATTGGATTATACTGAATTTTTTAAAAATCGAGTTTCCATACATATTTCATATTTCATTACTAACCACATTTTTAAAATTTGATTACCACCGTTTAGTCATGATAGTTACAATAATCGCTTGTTTCGTTTTTCTATATTATATAGTATTTTTTGAACTGAAATAATAATGTTTTAAAGTCCAATGGGGTAACAAGTGATATGTACATAAAATAAGCGCTCCTGAAAAGAAGCAGCTTATAAATTCGTTTTGCTATTTAATTTGATGTTTTTGATCTAAAACTAAAATTTTAAAAATACAAGGAAGTTGAAAACGAATATTTTCGCTATTCTGTTTATCATGCGACTCTCGAAATAGATGTAAAAATTCTTTGTTTTCATTGGAATATACTGAATTTTTTAAAAATCGAATGTCCATATATATTTTTAATTCCAATATAAATCCAGTTGTTTAAAATTTGATTACCACCGTTTAGTCATGATAGTTACAATAATCGCTTGTTTCGTTTCTCTTTATTATAAAGTATTTTTTGAACTGAAATAATAATGTTTTAAAATTCAATGTGGTTCCAAGTGATTTGTATATAAAATCGGCACTCCTGAAAAGAAGCAGCCTATAAATTCGTTTTGCTATTTAATTTGATGTTTTTGATCAAAAACTAAAATTTTATTAACACAAGAATGTTCAAAACGATTATTTTCGTTATTCTGTTTTTCATGCGACCCTCGAAATAGATGCAAATATTCTTTGTTTTCATTGGATTATACTGCATTTTTAAAAACCGAGTGTCCATATATATTTTTAATTCCAATATACATCCAGTTGTTTAAAATTTGATTACCACCGTTTAGTCATGATAGTTACAATAATCGCTTGTTTCGTTTTTCTATATTATATAGTATTTTTTGAACTGAAATAATAATGTTTTAAAGTCCAATGGGGTAACAAGTGATATGTACATAAAATAAGCGCTCCTGAAAAGAAGCAGCTTATAAATTCGTTTTGCTATTTAATTTGATGTTTTTGATCTAAAACTAAAATTTTAAAAATACAAGGAAGTTGAAAACGAATATTTTCGCTATTCTGTTTATCATGCGACTCTCGAAATAGATGTAAAAATTCTTTGTTTTCATTGGAATATACTGAATTTTTTAAAAATCGAGTGTCCATATATATTTTTAATTCCAATATAAATCCAGTTGTTTAAAATTTGATTACCACCGTTTAGTCATGATAGTTACAATAATCGCTTGTTTCGTTTCTCTTTATTATAAAGTATTTTTTGAACTGAAATAATAATGTTTTAAAGTTCAATGTGGTTCCAAGTGATATGTATATAAAATCAGCACTCCTGAAAAGAAGCAGCCTATAAATTCGTTTTGCTATTTAATTTGATGTTTTTGATCAAAAACTAAAATTTTATTAACACAAGAATGTTCAAAACGATTATTTTCGTTATTCTGTTTACCATGCGACCCTCGAAATAGATGCAAAAATTCTTTGTTTTCATTGGATTATACTGAATTTTTTAAAAATCGAGTTTCCATACATATTTCATATTTCATTACTAACCACATTTTTAAAATTTGATTACCACCGTTTAGTCATGATAGTTACAATAATCGCTTGTTTCGTTTTTCTATATTATATAGTATTTTTTGAACTGAAATAATAATGTTTTAAAGTCCAATGGGGTAACAAGTGATATGTACATAAAATAAGCGCTCCTGAAAAGAAGCAGCCTATAAATTCGTTTTGCTATTTAATTTGATGTTTTTGATCTAAAACTAAAATTTTAAAAATACAAGGAAGTTGAAAACGAATATTTTCGCTATTCTGTTTATCATGCGACTCTCGAAATAGATGTAAAAATTCTTTGTTTTCATTGGAATATACTGAATTTTTTAAAAATCGAGTGTCCATATATATTTTTAATTCCAATATAAATCCAGTTGTTTAAAATTTGATTACCACCGTTTAGTCATGATAGTTACAATAATCGCTTGTTTCGTTTCTCTTTATTATAAAGTATTTTTTGAACTGAAATAATAATGTTTTAAAATTCAATGTGGTTCCAAGTGATTTGTATATAAAATCGGCACTCCTGAAAAGAAGCAGCCTATAAATTCGTTTTGCTATTTAATTTGATGTTTTTGATCAAAAACTAAAATTTTATTAACACAAGAATGTTCAAAACGATTATTTTCGTTATTCTGTTTTTCATGCGACCCTCGAAATAGATGCACAAATTCTTTGTTTTCATTGGATTATACTGAATTTTTTAAAAATCGAGTTTGCATACATATTTCATATTTCATTACTAGTCACATTTTTAAAATTTGATCACCACTGTTTAGTCATGATAGTTACAATAATCGCTTGTTTCGTTTCTCTTTATTATAATGTATTTTTTGAACTGAAATAATAATGTTTTAAAGTTCAATGTGGTTCCAAATGATTTGTATATAAAATCAGCACTCCTGAAAAGAAGCAGCCTATAAATTCGTTTCGCTTTTTAATTTGATGTTTTTGATCTAAAACTAAAATTTTAAAAATACAAGGAAATTCAAAACGATTATTTTTGCTATTCTGTTTATCATGCGACTCTCGAAATAGATGGAAATATTCTTTGTTTTCATTGGATTATACTGCATTTTTTAAAAATCGAGTGTCCATATATATTTTTAATTCCAATATAAATCCAGTTGTTTAAAATTTGATTACCACCGTTTAGTCATGATAGTTACAATAATCGCTTGTTTCGTTTTTCTATATTATATAGTATTTTTTGAATTGAAATAATAATGTTTTAAAGTCCAATGGGGTAACAAGTGATATGTACATAAAATAAGCGCTCCTGAAAAGAAGCAGCCTATAAATTCGTTTTGCTATTTAATTTGATGTTTTTGATCTAAAACTAAAATTTTAAAAATACAAGGAAGTTGAAAACGAATATTTTCGCTATTCTGTTTATTATGCGACTCTCGAAATAGATGTAAAAATTCTTTGTTTTCATTGGAATATACTGAATTTTTTAAAAATCGAGTGTCCATATATATTTTTAATTCCAATATAAATCCAGTTGTTTAAAATTTGATTACCACCGTTTAGTCATGATAGTTACAATAATCGCTTGTTTCGTTTCTCTTTATTATAAAGTATTTTTTGAACTGAAATAATAATGTTTTAAAGTTCAATGTGGTTCCAAATGATTTGTATATAAAATCAGCACTCCTGAAAAGAAGCAGCCTATAAATTCGTTTTGCTATTTAATTTGATGTTTTTGATCAAAAACTAAAATTTTATTAACACAAGAATGTTCAAAACGATTATTTTCGTTATTCTGTTTTTCATGCGACCCTCGAAATAGATGCAAAAATTCTTTGTTTTCATTGGATTATATTGAATTTTTTAAAAATCGAGTTTCCATACATATTTCATATTTCATTACTAACCACATTTTTAAAATTTGATTACCACCGTTTAGTCATGATAGTTACAATAATCGCTTGTTTCGTTTTTCTATATTATATTGTATTTTTAGAACTGAAATAATAATGTTTTAAAGTCCAATGGGGTACCAAGTGATATGTACATAGAATCGGCACTCCTGAAAAGAAGCAGCCTACAAATTCGTTTTACTATCTAATTTGATGTTTTCGATTTAAAACTAAAATTTTATTAACACAAGAATGTTCAAAACGAATATTTTCGCTATTCTGTTTACCATGCGACTCTCGAACTACATGCCAAAATTTTTATTTTTCATTGGATTATACTGAATTCTTAAAAACCGAGTGTCCATATATATTCTTAATTCCAATATAAATCCAATTGTTTAAAATTAAATTACCACCGTTTAGTCATGATAGTTACAATAATCGCTTGTTTCGTTTCTCTTTATTATAAAGTATTTTTTGAACTGAAATAATAATGTTTTAAAGTTCAATGTGGTTTCAAGTGATTTGTATATTATATCAGCACTCCTGAAAAGAAGCAGCCTATAAATTCGTCTTGCTATTTCATTTGATGCTTTTGATCTGAAACTAAAATTTTATTAACACAAGAATGTTCAAAACGAATATTTTCGCTATTCTGTTTACCATGCGACTCTCGAACTACATGCCAAAATTTTTATTTTTCATTGGATTATACTGAATTTTTAAAAACCGAGTGTCCATATCTATTTTTAATTCCAATATAAATCCAGTTGTTTAGAATTTGATTACCACCGTTTAGTCATGATAGTTACAATAATCGCTTGTTTCGTTTCTCTTTATTATAAAGTATTTTTTGAACTGAGATAATAATGTTTTAAAATTCAATGTGGTTCCAAGTGATTTGTATATAAAATCGGCACTCCTGAAAAGAAGCAGCCTATAAATTCGTTTTGCTATTTAATTTGATGTTTTTGATCAAAAACTAAAATTTTATTAACACAAGAATGTTCAAAACGATTATTTCCGTTATTCTGTTTTTCATGCGACCCTCGAAATAGATGCAAAAATTCTTTGTTTTCATTGGATTATACTGAATTTTTTAAAAATCGAGTTTGCATACATATTTCATATTTCATTACTAATCACATTTTTAAAATTTGATCACCACTGTTTAGTCATGATAGTTACAATAATCGCTTGTTTCGTTTCTCTTTATTATAATGTATTTTTTGAACTGAAATAATAATGTTTTAAAGTTCAATGTGGTTCCAAATGATTTGTATATAAAATCAGCACTCCTGAAAAGAAGCAGCCTATAAATTCGTTTCGCTTTTTAATTTGATGTTTTTGATCTAAAACTAAAATTTTAAAAATACAAGGAAATTCAAAACGATTATTTTTGCTATTCTGTTTATCATGCGACTCTCGAAATAGATGCAAATATTCTTTGTTTTCATTGGATTATACTGCATTTTTAAAAACCGAGTGTCCATATATATTTTTAATTCCAATATACATCCAGTTGTTTAAAATTTGATTACCACCGTTTAGTCATGATAGTTACAATAATCGCTTGTTTCGTTTCTCTTTATTATAAAGTATTTTTTGAACTGAAATAATAATGTTTTAAAGTTCAATGTGGTTCCAAGTGATTTGTATATAAAATCAGCACTCCTGAAAAGAAGCACCCTATAAATTCGTTTTGCTATTTAATTTGATGGTTTTGATCTGAAACTAAAATTTTATTAACACAAGAATGTTCAAAACGAATATTTTCGCTATTCTGTTTACCATGCGACTCTCGAAATGGACTCAAAAAATTTTTATTTTTCATTGGATTATACTGAATTTTTTAAAAATCGAGTTTCCATACATATTTTAAATTTCATTACTAACTACATTTTTGAAATTTGATTACCACCGTTTGGTCAAGATAGTCACAATAATCGCTTATTTCGTTTTCCTTTATTATATTGTATTTTTATGAACTGAAATAATAATGTTTTAAAGTCCAATGGGGTAACAAGTGATATGTACATAAAATAAGCGCTCCTGAAAAGAAGCAGCCTATAAATTCGTTTTGCTATTTAATTTGATGTTTTTGATCTAAAACTAAAATTTTAAAAATACAAGGAAGTTGAAAACGAATATTTTCGCTATTCTGTTTATCATGCGACTCTCGAAATTGATGTATGTATGTATGTATTTGCATACATATTTCATATTTCATTACTAATCACATTTTTAAAATTTGATCACCACTGTTTAGTCATGATAGTTACAATAATCGCTTGTTTCGTTTCTCTTTATTATAATGTATTTTTTGAACTGAAATAATAATGTTTTAAAGTTCAATGTGGTTCCAAATGATTTGTATATAAAATCAGCACTCCTGAAAAGAAGCAGCCTATAAATTCGTTTCGCTTTTTAATTTGATGTTTTTGATCTAAAACTAAAATTTTAAAAATACAAGGAAATTCAAAACGATTATTTTTGCTATTCTGTTTATCATGCGACTCTCGAAATAGATGCAAATATTCTTTGTTTTCATTGGATTATACTGCATTTTTAAAAACCGAGTGTCCATATATATTTTTAATTCCAATATACATCCAGTTGTTTAAAATTTGATTACCACCGTTTAGTCATGATAGTTACAATAATCGCTTGTTTCGTTTTTCTATATTATATAGTATTTTTTGAACTGAAATAATAATGTTTTAAAGTCCAATGGGGTAACAAGTGATATGTACATAAAATAAGCGCTCCTGAAAAGAAGCAGCCTATAAATTCGTTTTGCTATTTAATTTGATGTTTTTGATCTAAAACTAAAATTTTAAAAATACAAGGAAGTTGAAAACGAATATTTTCGCTATTCTGTTTATCATGCGACTCTCGAAATTGATGTAAAAATTCTTTGTTTTCATTGGAATATACAGAATTTTTTAAAAATCGAGTGTCCATATATATTTTTAATTCCAATATAAATCCAGTTGTTTAAAATTTGATTACCACCGTTTAGTCATGATAGTTACAATAATCGCTTGTTTCGTTTCTCTTTATTATAAAGTATTTTTTGAACTGAAATAATAATGTTTTAAAGTTCAATGTGGTTCCAAATGATTTGTATATAAAATCAGCACTCCTGAAAAGAAGCAGCCTATAAATTCGTTTTGCTATTTAATTTGATGTTTTTGATCAAAAACTAAAATTTTATTAACACAAGAATGTTCAAAACGATTATTTTCGTTATTCTGTTTTTCATGCGACCCTCGAAATAGATGCAAAAATTCTTTGTTTTCATTGGATTATACTGAATTTTTTAAAAATCGAGTTTCCATACATATTTTAAATTTCATTACTAACTACATTTTTGAAATTTGATTACCACCGTTTGGTCAAGATAGTCACAATAATCGCTTATTTTGTTTTCCTTTATTATATTGTATTTTTATGAACTGGAATAATAATGTTTTAAAGTTCAATGTGGTTCCAAATGATTTGTATATAAAATAAGCGCTCCTGAAAAGAAGCAGCCTATAAATTCGTTTTGCTATTCAATTTGATGTTTTTGATCTAAAACTAAAATTTTAAAAATACAAAGAAGTTCAAAACGAATGTTTTCGCTATTCTGTTTATCATGCGACTCTCGAAATAGATGCCAAAATTTTTATTTTTCATTGGATTATACTGAATTTTTAAAAACCGAGTGTCCATATATATTTTTAATTCCAATATAAATCTAGTTGTTTAAAATTTGATTATCACCGTTTAGTCATGATAGTTACAATAATCGCTTGTTTCGTTTCTCTTTATTATAAAGTATTTTTTGAACTGAAATAATAATGTTTTAAAGTTCAATGTGGTTCCAAATGATTTGTATATAAAATCAGCACTCCTGAAAAGAAGCAGCCTATAAATTCGTTTCGCTTTTTAATTTGATGTTTTTGATCTAAAACTAAAATTTTAAAAATACAAGGAAATTCAAAACGATTATTTTTGCTATTCTGTTTATCATGCGACTCTCGAAATAGATGCAAAAAATATGTATTTTTAATTGGATTATACTGCATTTTTAAAAACCGAGTGTCCATATATATTTTTAATTCCAATATACATCCAGTTGTTTAAAATTTGATTACCACCGTTTAGTCATGATAGTTACAATAATCGCTTGTTTCGTTTTCCTTTATTATATAGTATTTTTATGAACTGGAATAATAATGTTTTAAAGTTCAATGTGGTTCCAAGTGATTTGAATATAAAATCGGCACTCCTGAAAAGAAGCAGCCTATAAATTCGTTTTGCTATTTAATTTGATGTTTTTGATCAAAAACTAGAATTTTATTAACACAAGAATGTTCAAAACGATTATTTTCGTTATTCTGTTTTTCATGCGACCCTCGAAATAGATGCAAAAATTCTTTGTTTTCATTGGATTATACTGAATTTTTTAAAAATCGAGTTTGCATACATATTTCAAATTTCATTACTAATCACATTTTTAAAATTTGACCACCACTGTTTAGTCATGATAGTTACAATAATCGCTTGTTTCGTTTCTCTTTATTATAATGTATTTTTTGAACTGAAATAATAATGTTTTAAAGTTCAGTGTGGTTCCAAATGATTTGTATATAAAATCAGCACTCCTGAAAAGAAGCAGCCTATAAATTCGTTTCGCTTTTTAATTTGATGTTTTTGATCTAAAACTAAAATTTTAAAAATACAAGGAAATTCAAAACGATTATTTTTGCTATTCTGTTTATCATGCGACTCTTGAAATAGATGCAAACATTCTTTGTTTTCATTGGATTATACTGCATTTTTAAAAACCGAGTGTCCATATATATTTTTAATTCCAATATACATCCAGTTGTTTAAAATTTGATTACCACCGTTTAGTCATGATAGTTACAATAATCGCTTGTTTCGTTTGTCTTTATTATAAAGTATTTTTTGAACTGAAATAATAATGTTTTAAAGTTCAATGTGGTTCCAAGTGATTTGTATATAAAATCAGCACTCCTGAAAAGAAGCACCCTATAAATTCGTTTTGCTATTTAATTTGATGGTTTTGATCTGAAACTAAAATTTTATTAACACAAGAATGTTCAAAACGAATATTTTCGCTATTCTGTTTACCATGCGACTCTCGAAATAGACTCAAAAAATTTTTATTTTTCATTGGATTATACTGAATTTTTAAAAACCGAGTGTCCATATATATTTTTAATGCCAATATAAATCCAGTTGTTTAAAATTTGATCACCACCGTTTAGTCATGATAGTTACAATAATCGCTTGTTTCGTTTCTCTTTATTATAAAGTATTTTTTGAACTGAAATAATAATGTTTTAAAGTTCAATGTGGTTCCAAGTGATTTGTATATAAAATCAATACTCCTGAAAAGAAGCAGCCTATAAATTCGTTTTGCTATTTAATTTGATGTTTTTGATCTAAAACTAAAATTTTAAAAAAACAAGGAAGTTCAAAACGAATATTTTTGCTATTTTGTTTATCATGCGACTCTCGAAATAGACGCAAAAAATTTTTATTTTTCATTGGATTATACTGAATTTTCAAAAACCGAGTGTACCACCATTTAGTCATGATAGTTACAATAATCGCTTGTTTCGTTTGTCTATATTATATAGTATTTTTTGAACTGAAATAATAATGTTTTAAAGTCCAATGGGGTACCAAGTGATATGTACATAAAATCGGCACTCCTGAAAAGAAGCAGCCTACAAATTCGTTTTACTATCTAATTTGATGTTTTTGATTTAAAACTAAAATTTTATTAAACAAGAATGTTCAAAACGAATATTTTCGCTATTCTGTTTACCATGCGACTCTCGAACTACATGCCAAAATTTTTATTTTTCATTGGATTATACTGAATTTTTACAAACCGAGTGTCCATATCTATTTTTAATTCCAATATAAATCCAGTTGTTTAAAATTTGATTACCACCGTTTAGTCATGATAGTTACAATAATCGCTTGTTTCGTTTCTCTTTATTATAAAGTATTTTTTGAACTGAAATAATAATGTTTTAAAGTTCAATGTGGTTCCAAGTGATTTGTATATAAAATCAGCACTCCTGAAAAGAAGCACCCTATAAATTCGTTTTGCTATTTAATTTGATGGTTTTGATCTGAAACTAAAATTTTATTAACACAAGAATGTTCAAAACGAATATTTTCGCTATTCTGTTTACCATGCGACTCTCGAAATAGACTCAAAAAATTTTTATTTTTCATTGGATTATACTGAATTTTTAAAAACCGAGTGTCCATATATATTTTTAATGCCAATATAAATCCAGTTGTTTAAAATTTGATCACCACCGTTTAGTCATGATAGTTACAATAATCGCTTGTTTCGTTTCTCTTTATTATAAAGTATTTTTTGAACTGAAATAATAATGTTTTAAAGTTCAATGTGGTTCCAAGTGATTTGTATATAAAATCAATACTCCTGAAAAGAAGCAGCCTATAAATTCGTTTTGCTATTTAATTTGATGTTTTTGATCTAAAACTAAAATTTTAAAAAAACAAGGAAGTTCAAAACGAATATTTTTGCTATTTTGTTTATCATGCGACTCTCGAAATAGACGCAAAAAATTTTTATTTTTCATTGGATTATACTGAATTTTCAAAAACCGAGTGTACCACCATTTAGTCATGATAGTTACAATAATCGCTTGTTTCGTTTGTCTATATTATATAGTATTTTTTGAACTGAAATAATAATGTTTTAAAGTCCAATGGGGTACCAAGTGATATGTACATAAAATCGGCACTCCTGAAAAGAAGCAGCCTACAAATTCGTTTTACTATCTAATTTGATGTTTTTGATTTAAAACTAAAATTTTATTAAACAAGAATGTTCAAAACGAATATTTTCGCTATTCTGTTTACCATGCGACTCTCGAACTACATGCCAAAATTTTTATTTTTCATTGGATTATACTGAATTTTTACAAACCGAGTGTCCATATCTATTTTTAATTCCAATATAAATCCAGTTGTTTAAAATTTGATTACCACCGTTTAGTCATGATAGTTACAATAATCGCTTGTTTCGTTTCTCTTTATTATAAAGTATTTTTTGAACTGAAATAATAATGTTTTAAAGTTCAATGTGGTTCCAAGTGATTTGTATATAAAATCAGCACTCCTGAAAAGAAGCACCCTATAAATTCGTTTTGCTATTTAATTTGATGGTTTTGATCTGAAACTAAAATTTTATTAACACAAGAATGTTCAAAACGAATATTTTCGCTATTCTGTTTACCATGCGACTCTCGAAATAGACTCAAAAAATTTTTATTTTTCATTGGATTATACTGAATTTTTTAAAAATCGAGTTTCCATACATATTTTAAATTTCATTACTAACTACATTTTTGAAATTTGATTACCACCGTTTGGTCAAGATAGTCACAATAATCGCTTATTTCGTTTTCCTTTATTATATTGTATTTTTATGAACTGGAATAATAATGTTTTAAAGTTCAATGTGGTTCCAAATGATTTGTATATAAAATCAGCACTCCTGAAAAGAAGCAGCCTATAAATTCGTTTTGCTATTCAATTTGATGTTTTTGATCTAAAACTAAAATTTTAAAAATACAAGGAAATTCAAAACGATTATTTTTGCTATTCTGTTTATCATGCGACTCTCGAAATAGATGCAAATATTCTTTGTTTTCATTGGATTATACTGCATTTTTAAAAACCGAGTGTCCATATATATTTTTAATTCCAATATACATCCAGTTGTTTAAAATTTGATTACCACCGTTTAGTCATGATAGTTACAATAATCGCTTGTTTCGTTTTTCTATATTATATAGTATTTTTTGAACTGAAATAATAATGTTTTAAAGTCCAATGGGGTAACAAGTGATATGTACATAAAATAAGCGCTCCTGAAAAGAAGCAGCCTATAAATTCGTTTTGCTATTTAATTTGATGTTTTTGATCTAAAACTAAAATTTTAAAAATACAAGGAAGTTGAAAACGAATATTTTCGCTATTCTGTTTATCATGCGACTCTCGAAATAGATGTAAAAATTCTTTGTTTTCATTGGAATATACTGAATTTTTTAAAAATCGAGTGTCCATATATATTTTTAATTCCAATATAAATCCAGTTGTTTAAAATTTGATTACCACCGTTTAGTCATGATAGTTACAATAATCGCTTGTTTCGTTTCTCTTTATTATAAAGTATTTTTTGAACTGAAATAATAATGTTTTAAAGTTCAATGTGGTTCCAAGTGATTTGTATATAAAATCAGCACTCCTGAAAAGAAGCACCCTATAAATTCGTTTTGCTATTCAATTTGATGGTTTTGATCTGAAACTAAAATTTTATTAACACAAGAATGTTCAAAACGAATATTTTCGCTATTCTGTTTACCATGCGACTCTCGAAATAGACTCAAAAAATTTTTATTTTTCATTGGATTATACTGAATTTTTTAAAAATCGAGTTTCCATACATATTTTAAATTTCATTACTAACTACATTTTTGAAATTTGATTACCACCGTTTGGTCAAGATAGTCACAATAATCGCTTATTTCGTTTTCCTTTATTATATTGTATTTTTATGAACTGGAATAATAATGTTTTAAAGTTCAATGTGGTTCCAAATGATTTGTATATAAAATCAGCACTCCTGAAAAGAAGCAGCCTATAAATTCGTTTTGCTATTTAATTTGATGTTTTTGATCAAAAACTAAAATTTTATTAACACAAGAATGTTCAAAACGATTATTTTCGTTATTCTGTTTATCATGCGACTCTCGAAATAGATGTAAAAATTCTTTGTTTTCATTGGATTATACTGAATTTTTTAAAAACCGAGTGTCCATATATATTTTTAATTCCAATATATATCCAGTTGTTTAAAATTTGATTACCACCGTTTAGTCATGATAGTTACAATAATCGCTTGTTTCGTTTTTCTATATTATATAGTATTTTTTGAACTGAAATAATAATGTTTTAAAGTCCAATGGGGTAACAAGTGATATGTACATAAAATAAGCGCTCCTGAAAAGAAGCAGCCTATAAATTCGTTTCGCTTTTTAATTTGATGTTTTTGATCTAAAACTAAAATTTTAAAAATACAAGGAAATTCAAAACGATTATTTTTGCTATTCTGTTTATCATGCGACTCTCGAAATAGATGCAAATATTCTTTGTTTTCATTGGATTATACTGCATTTTTAAAAACCGAGTGTCCATATATATTTTTAATTCCAATATACATCCAGTTGTTTAAAATTTGATTACCACCGTTTAGTCATGATAGTTACAATAATCGCTTGTTTCGTTTTTCTATATTATATAGTATTTTTTGAACTGAAATAATAATGTTTTAAAGTTCAATGGGGTAACAAGTGATATGTACATAAAATAAGCGCTCCTGAAAAGAAGCAGCCTATAAATTCGTTTTGCTATTTAATTTGATGTTTTTGATCAAAAACTAAAATTTTATTAACACAAGAATGTTCAAAACGATTATTTTCGTTATTCTGTTTTTCATGCGACCCTCGAAATAGATGCAAAAATTCTTTGTTTTCATTGGATTATACTGAATTTTTTAAAAAGCGAGTTTCCATACATATTTTAAATTTCATTACTAACTACATTTTTGAAATTTGATTACCACCGTTTGGTCAAGATAGTTACAATAATCGCTTGTATCGTTTGTCTATATTATATAGTATTTTTTGAACTGAAATAATAATGTTTTAAAGTCCAATGGGGTACCAAGTGATATGTACATAAAATCGGCACTCCTGAAAAGAAGCAGCCTACAAATTCGTTTTACTATCTAATTTGATGTTTTTGATTTAAAACTAAAATTTTATTAAACAAGAATGTTCAAAACGAATATTATCGCTATTCTGTTTACCATGCGACTCTCGAACTACATGCCAAAATTTTTATTTTTCATTGGATTATACTGAATTTTTAAAAACCGAGTGTCCATATCTATTTTTAATTCCAATATAAATCCAGATGTTTAAAATTTGATTACCACCGTTTAGTCATGATAGTTACAATAATCGCTTGTTTCGTTTCTCTTTATTATAAAGTATTTTTTGAACTGAAATAATAATGTTTTAAAGTTCAATGTGGTTCCAAGTGATTTGTATATAAAATCAGCACTCCTGAAAAGAAGCACCCTATAAATTCGTTTTGCTATTTAATTTGATGGTTTTGATCTGAAACTAAAATTTTATTAACACAAGAATGTTCAAAACGAATATTTTCGCTATTCTGTTTACCATGCGACTCTCGAAATAGACTCAAAAAATTTTTATTTTTCATTGGATTATACTGAATTTTTAAAAACCGAGTGTCCATATATATTTTTAATGCCAATATAAATCCAGTTGTTTAAAATTTGATCACCACCGTTTAGTCATGATAGTTACAATAATCGCTTGTTTCGTTTCTCTTTATTATAAAGTATTTTTTGAACTGAAATAATAATGTTTTAAAGTTCAATGTGGTTCCAAGTGATTTGTATATAAAATCAATACTCCTGAAAAGAAGCAGCCTATAAATTCGTTTTGCTATTTAATTTGATGTTTTTGATCTAAAACTAAAATTTCAAAAAAACAAGGAAGTTCAAAACGAATATTTTTGCTATTTTGTTTATCATGCGACTCTCGAAATAGACGCAAAAAATTTTTATTTTTCATTGGATTATACTGAATTTTCAAAAACCGAGTGTACCACCATTTAGTCATGATAGTTACAATAATCGCTTGTTTCGTTTGTCTATATTATATAGTATTTTTTGAACTGAAATAATAATGTTTTAAAGTCCAATGGGGTACCAAGTGATATGTACATAAAATCGGCACTCCTGAAAAGAAGCAGCCTACAAATTCGTTTTACTATCTAATTTGATGTTTTTGATTTAAAACTAAAATTTTATTAAACAAGAATGTTCAAAACGAATATTTTCGCTATTCTGTTTACCATGCGACTCTCGAACTACATGCCAAAATTTTTATTTTTCATTGGATTATACTGAATTTTTAAAAACCGAGTGTCCATATATATTCTTAATTCCAATATAAATCCAATTGTTTAAAATTAAATTACCACCGTTTAGTCATGATAGTTACAATAATCGCTTGTTTCGTTTCTCTTTATTATAAAGTATTTTTTGAACTGAAATAATAATGTTTTAAAGTTCAATGTGGTTCCAAGTGATTTGTATATTATATCAGCACTCCTGAAAAGAAGCAGCCTATAAATTCGTTTTGCTATTTAATTTGATGCTTTTGATCTGAAACTAAAATTTTATTAACACAAGAATGTTCAAAACGAATATTTTCGCTATTCTGTTTACCATGTGACTCTCGAAATAGACTCAAAAAATTTTTATTTTTCATTGGATTATACTGAATTTTTAAAAACCGAGTATACCACCATTTAGTCATGATAGTTACAATAATCGCTTGTTTCGTTTGTCTATATTATATAGTATTTTTAGAACTGAAATAATAATGTTTTAAAGTCCAATGGGGTACCAAGTGATATGTACATAGAATCGGCACTCCTGAAAAGAAGCAGCCTACAAATTCGTTTTACTATCTAATTTGATGTTTTTGATTTAAAACTAAAATTTTATTAACACAAGAATGTTCAAAACGATTATTTTCGTTATTCTGTTTTTCATGCGACCCTCGAAATAGATGCAAAAATTCTTTGTTTTCATTGGATTATACTGAATTTTTTAAAAATCGAGTTTCCATACATATTTCATATTTCATTCCTAACCACATTTGTAAAATTTGATCACCACTGTTTAGTCATGATAGTTACAATAATCGCTTGTTTCGTTTCTCTTTATTATAAAGTATTTTTTGAACTGAAATAATAATGTTTTAAAGTTCAATGTGGTTCCAAGTGATTTGTATATTATATCAGCACTCCTGAAAAGAAGCAGCCTATAAATTCGTTTTGCTATTTAATTTGATGCTTTTGATCTGAAACTAAAATTTTATTAACACAAGAATGTTCAAAACGAATATTTTTGCTATTCTGTTTATCATGCGACTCTCGAAATAGATGCGAATATTCTTTGTTTTCATTGGATTATACTGCATTTTTAAAAACCGAGTGTCCATATATATTTTTAATTCCAATATACATCCAGTTGTTTAAAATTTGATTACCACCGTTTAGTCATGATAGTTACAATAATCGCTTGTTTCGTTTGTCTTTATTATAAAGTATTTTTTGAACTGAAATAATAATGTTTTAAAGTTCAATGTGGTTCCAAGTGATATGTATATAAAATCAGCACTCCTGAAAAGAAGCAGCCTATAAATTCGTTTTGCTATTTAATTTGATGTTTTTGATCAAAAACTAAAATTTTATTAACACAAGAATGTTCAAAACGATTATTTTCGTTATTCTGTTTTTCATGCGACCCTCGAAATAGATGCAAAAATTCTTTGTTTTCATTGGATTATACTGAATTTTTTAAAAATCGAGTTTCCATACATATTTCATATTTCATTACTAACCACATTTTTAAAATTTGATCACTACTGTTTAGTCATGATAGTTACAATAATCGCTTGTTTCGTTTCTCTTTATTATAAAGTATTTTTTGAACTGAAATAATAATGTTTTAAAGTTCAATGTGGTTCCAAATGATTTGTATATAAAATCAGCACTCCTGAAAAGAAGAAGCCTATAAATTCGTTTCGCTTTTTAATTTGATGTTTTTGATCTAAAACTAAAATTTTAAAAATTCAAGGAAATTCAAAACGATTATTTTTGCTATTCTGTTTATCATGCGACTATCAAAAAAAATGCATAAAATATTTATTTTTAATTGGATTATACTGCATTTTTAAAAACCGAGTGTCCATATATATTTTTAATTCCAATATACATCCAGTTGTTTAAAATTTGATTACCACCGTTTTCATGATAGTTACAATAATCGCTTGTTTCGTTTCTCTTTATTATAAAGTATTTTTTGAACTGAAATAATAATGTTTTAAAGTTCAGTGTGGTTCCAACTGATTTGAATATAAAATCAAAACTCCTGAAAAGAAGCAGCCTATAAATTCGTTTTGCTATTTAATTTGTTGTTTTTGATCTAAAACTAAAATTTTATTAACACAAGAATGTTCAAAACGAATATTTTCGCTATTCTGTTTACCATGCGACTCTCGAACTACATGCCAAAATTTTTATTTTTTATTGGATTATACTGAATTTTTAAAAACCGAGTGTCCATATATATTTTTAATTCCAAAGTACATCCAGTTGTTTAAAATTTGATTACCACCGTTTAGTCATGATAGTTACAATAATCGCTTGTTTCGTTTGTCTTTATTATAAAGTATTTTTTGAACTGAAATAATAATGTTTTAAAATCCAATGGGGTACCAAGTGATATGTACATAAAATAAGCACTCCTGAAAAGAAGCAGCCTATAAATTCGTTTTGCTATTTAATTTGATTCTTTTGATCTGAAACTAAAATTTTATTAACACAAGAATGTTCAAAACGAATATTTTCGCTATTCTGTTTACCATGCGACTCTCGAACTACATGCCAAAATTTTTATTTTTCATTGGATTATACTGAATTTTTAAAAACCGAGTGTCCATATATATTTTTAATTCCAATATAAATCCAGTTGTTTAAAATTTGATTACCACCGTTTAGTCATGATAGTTACAATAATCGCTTGTTTCGTTTCTCTTTATTATAAAGTATTTTTTGAACTGAAATAATAATGTTTTAAAGTTCAATGTGGTTCCAAGTGATTTGTATATAAAATCAGCACTCCTGAAAAGAAGCAGCCTATAAATTCGTTTCGCTTTTTAATTTGATGTTTTTGATCTAAAACTAAAATTTTAAAAATTCAAGGAAATTCAAAACGATTATTTTTGCTATTCTGTTTATCATGCGACTCTCGAAATAGACGCAAAAAATATTTATTTTTAATTGGATTATACTGCATTTTTAAAAACCAAATGTCCATATATATTTTTAATTCCAATATACATCCAGTTGTTTAAAATTTGATTACCACCGTTTAGTCATGATAGTTACAATGATCGCTTGTTTCGTTTCTCTTTATTATAAAGTATTTTTTGAACTGAAATAATAATGTTTTAAAGTTCAGTGTGGTTCCAACTGATTTGAATATAAAATCAAAACTCCTGAAAAGAAGCAGCCTATAAATTCGTTGTGCAATTTAATTTGATGTTTTTGATCTAAAACTAAAATTTTATTAACACAAGAATGTTCAAAACGTTTATTTTTGCTATTCTGTTTTTGATGCGACTCTCGAAATAGATGCAAAACATTTGTATTTTTTATTGAACTATTCTATATTTTTAAAAACGGAGTGTCCATATATATTTTAAATTCCAAAATAAATCCAGTTGTTTAAAATTTAATAACCACCATTTAGTCATGATAGTAACAATAATCGCTTGTTTCGTTTTTCTTTATTATAAAGTATTTTTTGAACTGAAATAATAATGTTTAAAAATCCAATGGGGTACAAAGTGATATGTACATAAAATAAGCACTCCTGAAAAGAAGCAGCCTATAAATTCGTTTTGCTATTTAATTTGATGCTTTTGATCTGAAACTAAAATTTTATTAACACAAGAATGTTCAAAACGAATATTTTCGCTATTCTGTTTACCATGCGACTCTCGAACTACATGCCAAAATTTTTATTTTTCATTGGATTATACTGAATTTTTAAAAACCGAGTGTCCATATATATTTTTAATTCCAATATACATCCAGTTGTTTAAAATTTGATTACCACCGTTTAGTCATGATAGTTACAATAATCGCTTGTTTCGTTTCTCTTTATTATAAAGTATTTTTTGAACTGAAATAATAATGTTTTAAAGTTCAATGTGGTTCCAAGTGATTTGTATATAAAATCAGCACTCCTGAAAAGAAGCACCCTATAAATTCGTTTTGCTATTTAATTTGATGGTTTTGATCTGAAACTAAAATTTTATTAACACAAGAATGTTCAAAACGAATATTTTCGCTATTCTGTTTACCATGCGACTCTCGAAATAGACTCAAAAAATTTTTATTTTTCATTGGATTATACTGAATTTTTAAAAACCGAGTGTCCATATATATTTTTAATGCCAATATAAATCCAGTTGTTTAAAATTTGATCACCACCGTTTAGTCATGATAGTTACAATAATCGCTTGTTTCGTTTGTCTTTATTATAAAGTATTTTTTGAACTGAAATAATAATGTTTTAAAATCCAATGGGGTACCAAGTGATATGTACATAAAATAAGCACTCCTGAAAAGAAGCAGCCTATAAATTCGTTTTGCTATTTAATTTGATGCTTTTGATCTGAAACTAAAATTTTATTAACACAAGAATGTTCAAAACGAATATTTTCGCTATTCTGTTTACCATGCGACTCTCGAACTACATGCCAAAATTTTTATTTTTCATTGGATTATACTGAATTTTTAAAAACCGAGTGTCCATATATATTTTTAATGCCAATATAAATCCAGTTGTTTAAAATTTGATTACCACCGTTTAGTCATGATAGTTACAATAATCGCTTGTTTCGTTTCTCTTTATTATAAAGTATTTTTTGAACTGAAATAATAATGTTTTAAAGTTCAATGTGGTTCCAAGTGATTTGTATATAAAATCAGCACTCCTGAAAAGAAGCAGCCTATAAATTCGTTTCGCTTTTTAATTTGATGTTTTTGATCTAAAACTAAAATTTTAAAAAAACAAGGAAGTTCAAAACGAATATTTTTGCTATTCTGTTTATCATGCGACTCTCGAAATAGACGCAAAAAATTTTTATTTTTCATTGGATTATACTGAATTTTTAAAAACCGAGTGTACCACCATTTAGTCATGATAGTTACAATAATCGCTTGTTTCGTTTGTCTATATTATATAGTATTTTTTGAACTGAAATAATAATGTTTTAAAGTCCAATGGGGTACCAAGTGATATGTACATAAAATCGGCACTCCTGAAAAGAAGCAGCCTACAAATTCGTTTTACTATCTAATTTGATGTTTTTGATTTAAAACTAAAATTTTATTAAACAAGAATGTTCAAAACGAATATTTTCGCTATTCTGTTTACCATGCGACTCTCGAACTACATGCCAAAATTTTTATTTTTCATTGGATTATACTGAATTCTTAAAAACCGAGTGTCCATATATATTCTTAATTCCAATATAAATCCAATTGTTTAAAATTAAATTACCACCGTTTAGTCATGATAGTTACAATAATCGCTTGTTTCGTTTCTCTTTATTATAAAGTATTTTTTGAACTGAAATAATAATGTTTTAAAGTTCAATGTGGTTCCAAGTGATTTGTATATAAAATCAGCACTCCTGAAAAGAAGCACCCTATAAATTCGTTTTGCTATTTAATTTGATGCTTTTGATCTGAAACTAAAATTTTATTAACACAAGAATGTTCAAAACGAATATTTTCGCTATTCTGTTTACCATGCGACTCTCGAACTACATGCCAAAATTTTTATTTTTCATTGGATTATACTGAATTCTTAAAAACCGAGTGTCCATATATATTCTTAATTCCAATATAAATCCAATTGTTTAAAATTAAATTACCACCGTTTAGTCATGATAGTTACAATAATCGCTTGTTTCGTTTCTCTTTATTATAAAGTATTTTTTGAACTGAAATAATAATGTTTTAAAGTTCAATGTGGTTCCAAGTGATTTGTATATAAAATCAGCACTCCTGAAAAGAAGCACCCTATAAATTCGTTTTGCTATTTAATTTGATGCTTTTGATCTGAAACTAAAATTTTATTAACACAAGAATGTTCAAAACGAATATTTTCGCTATTCTATTTACCATGCGACTCTCGAAATAGACGCTAAAAATTTTTATTTTTCATTGGATTATACTGAATTTTTAAAAACCGAGTGTCCAAATATATTTTTAATGCCAATATAAATCCAGTTGTTTAAAATTTGATCACCACCGTTTAGTCATGATAGTTACAATAATCGCTTGTTTCGTTTCTCTTTATTATCAAGTATTTTTTGAACTGAAATAATAATGTTTTAAAGTTCAATGTGGTTCCAAGTGATATGTATATAAAATCAGCACTCCTGAAAAGAAGCAGCCTATAATTCGTTTTGCTATTTAATTTGATGTTTTTGATCTAAAACTAAAATTTTAAAAATACAAGGAAGTTCAAAACGAATATTTTTGCTATTCTGTTTATCATGTGACTCTCGAAATAGACGCAAAAAATTTTTATTTTTCATTGGATTATACTGAATTTTTAAAAACCGAGTGTCCATATATATTTTTAATGCCAATATAAATCCAGTTGTTTAAAATTTGATTACCACCGTTTAGTCATGATAGTTACAATAATCGCTTGTTTCGTTTCTCTTTATTATGAAGTATTTTTTGAACTGAAATAATAATGTTTTAAAGTTCAATGTGGTTCCAAGTGATTTGTATATAAAATCAAAACTCCTGAAAAGAAGCAGCCTATAAATTCGTTTTGCTATTTAATTTGATGTTTTTGATCAAAAACTAAAATTTTATTAACACAAGAATGTTCAAAACAATTATTTTTGCTATTCAGTTTATCATGCGACTCTCGAAATAGATGCCAAAATTTTTATTTTTCATTGGATTATACTGAATTTTTAAAAGCCGAGTGTCCAAATATATTTTTAATGCCAATATAAATCCAGTTGTTTAAAATTTGATCACCACCGTTTAGTCATGATAGTTACAATAATCGCTTGTTTCGTTTGTCTTTATTATAAAGTATTTTTTGAACTGAAATAATAATGTTTTAAAATCCAATGGGGTACCAAGTGATATGTACATAAAATAAGCACTCCTGAAAAGAAGCAGCCTATAAATTCGTTTTGCTATTTAATTTGATGCTTTTGATCTGAAACTAAAATTTTATTAACACAAGAATGTTCAAAACGAATATTTTCGCTATTCTGTTTACCATGCGACTCTCGAACTACATGCCAAAATTTTTATTTTTCATTGGATTATACTGAATTTTTAAAAACCGAGTGTCCATATATATTTTTAATGCCAATATAAATCCAGTTGTTTAAAATTTGATTACCACCGTTTAGTCATGATAGTTACAATAATCGCTTGTTTCGTTTCTCTTTATTATAAAGTATTTTTTGAACTGAAATAATAATGTTTTAAAGTTCAATGTGGTTCCAAGTGATTTGTATATAAAATCAGCACTCCTGAAAAGAAGCAGCCTATAAATTCGTTTCGCTTTTTAATTTGATGTTTTTGATCTAAAACTAAAATTTTAAAAAAACAAGGAAGTTCAAAACGAATATTTTTGCTATTCTGTTTATCATGCGACTCTCGAAATAGACGCAAAAAATTTTTATTTTTCATTGGATTATACTGAATTTTTAAAAACCGAGTGTACCACCATTTAGTCATGATAGTTACAATAATCGCTTGTTTCGTTTGTCTATATTATATAGTATTTTTTGAACTGAAATAATAATGTTTTAAAGTCCAATGGGGTACCAAGTGATATGTACATAAAATCGGCACTCCTGAAAAGAAGCAGCCTACAAATTCGTTTTACTATCTAATTTGATGTTTTTGATTTAAAACTAAAATTTTATTAAACAAGAATGTTCAAAACGAATATTTTCGCTATTCTGTTTACCATGCGACTCTCGAACTACATGCCAAAATTTTTATTTTTCATTGGATTATACTGAATTCTTAAAAACCGAGTGTCCATATATATTCTTAATTCCAATATAAATCCAATTGTTTAAAATTAAATTACCACCGTTTAGTCATGATAGTTACAATAATCGCTTGTTTCGTTTCTCTTTATTATAAAGTATTTTTTGAACTGAAATAATAATGTTTTAAAGTTCAATGTGGTTCCAAGTGATTTGTATATAAAATCAGTACTCCTGAAAAGAAGCACCCTATAAATTCGTTTTGCTATTTAATTTGATGCTTTTGATCTGAAACTAAAATTTTATTAACACAAGAATGTTCAAAACGAATATTTTCGCTATTCTGTTTACCATGCGACTCTCGAACTACATGCCAAAATTTTTATTTTTCATTGGATTATACTGAATTCTTAAAAACCGAGTGTCCATATATATTCTTAATTCCAATATAAATCCAATTGTTTAAAATTAAATTACCACCGTTTAGTCATGATAGTTACAATAATCGCTTGTTTCGTTTCTCTTTATTATAAAGTATTTTTTGAACTGAAATAATAATGTTTTAAAGTTCAATGTGGTTCCAAGTGATTTGTATATAAAATCAGCACTCCTGAAAAGAAGCACCCTATAAATTCGTTTTGCTATTTAATTTGATGCTTTTGATCTGAAACTAAAATTTTATTAACACAAGAATGTTCAAAACGAATATTTTCGCTATTCTATTTACCATGCGACTCTCGAAATAGACGCTAAAAATTTTTATTTTTCATTGGATTATACTGAATTTTTAAAAACCGAGTGTCCAAATATATTTTTAATGCCAATATAAATCCAGTTGTTTAAAATTTGATCACCACCGTTTAGTCATGATAGTTACAATAATCGCTTGTTTCGTTTCTCTTTATTATCAAGTATTTTTTGAACTGAAATAATAATGTTTTAAAGTTCAATGTGGTTCCAAGTGATATGTATATAAAATCAGCACTCCTGAAAAGAAGCAGCCTATAATTCGTTTTGCTATTTAATTTGATGTTTTTGATCTAAAACTAAAATTTTAAAAATACAAGGAAGTTCAAAACGAATATTTTTGCTATTCTGTTTATCATGTGACTCTCGAAATAGACGCAAAAAATTTTTATTTTTCATTGGATTATACTGAATTTTTAAAAACCGAGTGTCCATATATATTTTTAATGCCAATATAAATCCAGTTGTTTAAAATTTGATTACCACCGTTTAGTCATGATAGTTACAATAATCGCTTGTTTCGTTTCTCTTTATTATGAAGTATTTTTTGAACTGAAATAATAATGTTTTAAAGTTCAATGTGGTTCCAAGTGATTTGTATATAAAATCAAAACTCCTGAAAAGAAGCAGCCTATAAATTCGTTTTGCTATTTAATTTGATGTTTTTGATCAAAAACTAAAATTTTATTAACACAAGAATGTTCAAAACGATTATTTTTGCTATTCAGTTTATCATGCGACTCTCGAAATAGATGCCAAAATTTTTATTTTTCATTGGATTATACTGAATTTTTAAAAGCCGAGTGTCCAAATATATTTTTAATGCCAATATAAATCCAGTTGTTTAAAATTTGATCACCACCGTTTAGTCATGATAGTTACAATAATCGCTTGTTTCGTTTGTCTTTATTATAAAGTATTTTTTGAACTGAAATAATAATGTTTTAAAATCCAATGGGGTACCAAGTGATATGTACATAAAATAAGCACTCCTGAAAAGAAGCAGCCTATAAATTCGTTTTGCTATTTAATTTGATGCTTTTGATCTGAAACTAAAATTTTATTAACACAAGAATGTTCAAAACGAATATTTTCGCTATTCTGTTTACCATGCGACTCTCGAACTACATGCCAAAATTTTTATTTTTCATTGGATTATACTGAATTTTTAAAAACCGAGTGTCCATATATATTTTTAATGCCAATATAAATCCAGTTGTTTAAAATTTGATTACCACCGTTTAGTCATGATAGTTACAATAATCGCTTGTTTCGTTTCTCTTTATTATAAAGTATTTTTTGAACTGAAATAATAATGTTTTAAAGTTCAATGTGGTTCCAAGTGATTTGTATATAAAATCAGCACTCCTGAAAAGAAGCAGCCTATAAATTCGTTTCGCTTTTTAATTTGATGTTTTTGATCTAAAACTAAAATTTTAAAAAAACAAGGAAGTTCAAAACGAATATTTTTGCTATTCTGTTTATCATGCGACTCTCGAAATAGACGCAAAAAATTTTTATTTTTCATTGGATTATACTGAATTTTTAAAAACCGAGTGTACCACCATTTAGTCATGATAGTTACAATAATCGCTTGTTTCGTTTGTCTATATTATATAGTATTTTTTGAACTGAAATAATAATGTTTTAAAGTCCAATGGGGTACCAAGTGATATGTACATAAAATCGGCACTCCTGAAAAGAAGCAGCCTACAAATTCGTTTTACTATCTAATTTGATGTTTTTGATTTAAAACTAAAATTTTATTAAACAAGAATGTTCAAAACGAATATTTTCGCTATTCTGTTTACCATGCGACTCTCGAACTACATGCCAAAATTTTTATTTTTCATTGGATTATACTGAATTCTTAAAAACCGAGTGTCCATATATATTCTTAATTCCAATATAAATCCAATTGTTTAAAATTAAATTACCACCGTTTAGTCATGATAGTTACAATAATCGCTTGTTTCGTTTCTCTTTATTATAAAGTATTTTTTGAACTGAAATAATAATGTTTTAAAGTTCAATGTGGTTCCAAGTGATTTGTATATAAAATCAGCACTCCTGAAAAGAAGCACCCTATAAATTCGTTTTGCTATTTAATTTGATGCTTTTGATCTGAAACTAAAATTTTATTAACACAAGAATGTTCTAAACGAATATTTTCGCTATTCTGTTTACCATGCGACTCTCGAACTACATGCCAAAATTTTTATTTTTCATTGGATTATACTGAATTCTTAAAAACCGAGTGTCCATATATATTCTTAATTCCAATATAAATCCAATTGTTTAAAATTAAATTACCACCGTTTAGTCATGATAGTTACAATAATCGCTTGTTTCGTTTCTCTTTATTATAAAGTATTTTTTGAACTGAAATAATAATGTTTTAAAGTTCAATGTGGTTCCAAGTGATTTGTATATAAAATCAGCACTCCTGAAAAGAAGCACCCTATAAATTCGTTTTGCTATTTAATTTGATGCTTTTGATCTGAAACTAAAATTTTATTAACACAAGAATGTTCAAAACGAATATTTTCGCTATTCTATTTACCATGCGACTCTCGAAATAGACGCTAAAAATTTTTATTTTTCATTGGATTATACTGAATTTTTAAAAACCGAGTGTCCATATATATTTTTAATGCCAATATAAATCCAGTTGTTTAAAATTTGATCACCACCGTTTAGTCATGATAGTTACAATAATCGCTTGTTTCGTTTCTCTTTATTATCAAGTATTTTTTGAACTGAAATAATAATGTTTTAAAGTTCAATGTGGTTCCAAGTGATATGTATATAAAATCAAAACTCCTGAAAAGAAGCAGCCTATAATTCGTTTTGCTATTTAATTTGATGTTTTTGATCTAAAACTAAAATTTTAAAAATACAAGGAAGTTCAAAACGAATATTTTTGCTATTCTGTTTATCATGTGACTCTCGAAATAGACGCAAAAAATTTTTATTTTTCATTGGATTATACTGAATTTTTAAAAACCGAGTGTACCACCATTTAGTCATGATAGTTACAATAATCGCTTGTTTCGTTTGTCTATATTATATAGTATTTTTTGAACTGAAATAATAATGTTTTAAAGTCCAATGGGGTACCAAGTGATATGTACATAAAATCGGCACTCCTGAAAAGAAGCAGCCTACAAATTCGTTTTACTATCTAATTTGATGTTTTTGATTTAAAACTAAAATTTTATTAAACAAGAATGTTCAAAACGAATATTTTCGCTATTCTGTTTACCATGCGACTCTCGAACTACATGCCAAAATTTTTATTTTTCATTGGATTATACTGAATTCTTAAAAACCGAGTGTCCATATATATTCTTAATTCCAATATAAATCCAATTGTTTAAAATTAAATTACCACCGTTTAGTCATGATAGTTACAATAATCGCTTGTTTCGTTTCTCTTTATTATAAAGTATTTTTTGAACTGAAATAATAATGTTTTAAAGTTCAATGTGGTTCCAAGTGATTTGTATATAAAATCAGCACTCCTGAAAAGAAGCACCCTATAAATTCGTTTTGCTATTTAATTTGATGCTTTTGATCTGAAACTAAAATTTTATTAACACAAGAATGTTCTAAACGAATATTTTCGCTATTCTGTTTACCATGCGACTCTCGAACTACATGCCAAAATTTTTATTTTTCATTGGATTATACTGAATTCTTAAAAACCGAGTGTCCATATATATTTTTAATGCCAATATAAATCCAGTTGTTTAAAATTTGATTACCACCGTTTAGTCATGATAGTTACAATAATCGCTTGTTTCGTTTCTCTTTATTATGAAGTATTTTTTGAACTGAAATAATAATGTTTTAAAGTTCAATGTGGTTCCAAGTGATTTGTATATAAAATCAAAACTCCTGAAAAGAAGCAGCCTATAAATTCGTTTTGCTATTTAATTTGATGTTTTTGATCAAAAACTAAAATTTTATTAACACAAGAATGTTCAAAACGATTATTTTTGCTATTCTGTTTATCATGCGACTCTCGAAATAGATGCCAAAATTTTTATTTTTCATTGGATTATACTGAATTTTTAAAAGCCGAGTGTCCAAATATATTTTTAATTCAAATATAAATTCAGTTGTCTAAAATTTGATTACAACCGTTTAGTCATGATAGTTACAATAATCGCTTGTTTCGTTTCTCTTTATTATAAAGTATTTTTTGAACTGAAATAATAATGTTTTAAAGTCTAATGGGGTACCAAGTGATATGTACATAAAATCAGCACTCCTGAAAAGACGCAGCCTATAAATTCGTTTTGCTATTTAATTTGATGTTTTTGATCTAAAACTAAAACTTCATTAACACAAGAATGTTCAAAACGATTATTTTTGCTATTCTGTTTTTCATGCGACTCTCGAACTAGATGCAAAAAATTTTTACTTTTTATTGAATTATACTAAAATTTTAAAAACCGAGTGTCCATATATATTTTAAATTCCAATATAAATCCAGTTGTTTAAAATTTAATTACCACCATTTAGTCATGATAGTTACAATAATCGCTTGTTTCGTTTCTCTATATTAAATAGAATTTTTTGTACTGAAATAATAATGTTTTAGTGTCTAATGGGGTACCAAGTGATATGTACATAAAATAAGCACTCCTGAAAAGAAGCAGCCTATAAATTCGTTTTGCTATTTAATTTGATGTTTGTGACCTAAAACTAAAATTTTAAAAATACGAAGAAGTTCAAAACGAATATTTTCGCTATTCTGTTTATCATGCGACTTTCGAAATAGATGCAAAAATTCTTTGTTTTCATTGGATTATACTGAATTTTTTAAAAATCGAGTTTCCAAACATATTTTAAATTTCATTACTAATCACATTTTTAAAATTTGATCACCACCATTTAGTCATGATAGTTACAATAATCGCTTGTTTCGTTTCTCTATATTAAATAGAATTTTTTGAACTGAAATAATAATGTTTTAGTGTCTAATGGGGTACCAAGTGATATGTACATAAAATAAGCACTCCTGAAAAGAAGCAGCCTATAAATTCGTTTCGCTTTTTAATTTGATGTTTTTGATCTAAAACTAAAATTTTAAAAATACAAGGAAATTCAAAACGATTATTTTTGCTATTCTGTTTTTCATGCGACTCTCGAAATAGATGCAAAAAATTTTTACTTGTTATTGAATTATACTAAATTTTTAAAAACGGAGTGTCCATATATATTTTAAATTCCAAAATAAATCCAGTTGTTTAAAATTTGATTACCACCGTTTAGTCATGATAGTTACAATAATCGCTTGTTTCGTTTCTCTTTATTATAAAGTATTTTTTGAACTGAAATAATAATGTTTTAAAGTCCAATGGGGTACCAAGTAATATGTACATAAAATAAGCACTCCTGAAAAGAGGCAGCCTATAAATTCGTTTTGCTATTTAATTTGATGTTTTTGATCTAAAACTAAAATTTTAAAAATACAAGGAAGTTCAAAACGAATATTTTCGCTATTCTGTTTATCATGCGACTCTCGAAATAGATGCAAATATTCTTTGTTTTCATTGGATTATACTGAATTTTTTAAAAATCGAGTGTCCATATATATTTTAAATTCCAAAATAAATCCAGTTGTTTAAAATTTGATTAACACCGTTTAGTCATGATAGTTACAATAATCGCTTGTTTCGTTTTTGTATATTATATAGTATTTTTTGAACTGAAATAATAATGTTTTAAAGTTCAATGTGGTTCCAAATGATATGTACATAAAATAAGCGCTCCTGAAAAGAAGCAGCCTATAAATTCGTTTTGCTATTTAATTTGATGTTTTTGATCTAAAACTAAAATTTTAAAAATACAAGGAAGTTGAAAACGAATATTTTCGCTATTCTGTTTATCATGCGACTCTCGAAATAGATGTAAAAATTCTTTGTTTTCATTGGAATATACTGAATTTTTTAAAATCGAGTTTCCATACATATTTTAAATTTCATTATAACTACATTTTTGAAATTTGATTACCACCGTTTGGTCAAGATAGTCACAATAATCGCTTGTTTCGTTTTCCTTTATTATATTGTATTTTTATGAACTGGAATAATAATGTTTTAAAGTTCAATGTGGTTCCAAATGATTTGTATATAAAATAAGCGCTCCTGAAAAGAAGCAGCCTATAAATTCGTTTTGCTATTCAATTTGATGTTTTTGATCTAAAACTAAAATTTTAAAAATACAAAGAAGTTCAAAACGAATGTTTTCGCTATTCTGTTTATCATGCGACTCTCGAAATAGATGCCAAAATTTTTACTTTTTATTGAATTATACTAAATTTTTAAAAACGGAGTGTCCATATATATTTTAAATTCCAAAATAAATCCAGTTGTTTAAAATTTGATTACCACCGTTTAGTCATGATAGTAACAATAATTGCTTGTTTCGTTTCTCTTTATTATAAAGTATTTTTTGAACTGAAATAATAATGTTTTGAAGTTCAATGTGGTTCCAAGTGATTTGTATATAAAATCAGCACTCCTGAAAAGAGGCAGCCTATAAATTCGTTTTGCTATTTAATTTGATGTTTTTGATCTAAAACTAAAATTTTAAAAATACAAGGAAGTTCAAAACGAATATTTTCGCTATTCTGTTTATCATGCGACTTTCGAAATAGATGCAAAAATTCTTTGTTTTCATTGGATTATACTGAATTTTTTAAAAATCGAGTTTCCATACATATTTTAAATTTCATTACTAACCACATTTTTAAAATTTGATTACCACCGTTTGGTCAAGAAAGTCACAATAATCGCTTGTTTCGTTTTCCTTTATTATATTGTATTTTTATGAACTGGAATTATAATGTTTTAGTGTCTAATGGGGTACCAAGTGATATGTACATAAAATAAGCACTCCTGAAAAGAAGCAGCCTATAAATTCGTTTTGCTATTTAATTTGATGTTTGTGACTTAAAACTAAAATTTTAAAAATACGAAGAAGTTCAAAACGAATATTTTCGCTATTCTGTTTATCATGCGACTTTCGAAATAGATGCAAAAATTCTTTGTTTTCATTGGATTATACTGAATTTTTTAAAAATCGAGTTTCCAAACATATTTTAAATTTCATTACTAATCACATTTTTAAAATTTGATCACCACCATTTAGTCATGATAGTTACAATAATCGCTTGTTTCGTTTCTCTATATTAAATAGAATTTTTTGAACTGAAATAATAATGTTTTAGTGTCTAATGGGGTACCAAGTGATATGTACATAAAATAAGCACTCCTGAAAAGAAGCAGCCTATAAATTCGTTTCGCTTTTTAATTTGATGTTTTTGATCTAAAACTAAAATTTTAAAAATACAAGGAAATTCAAAACGATTATTTTTGCTATTCTGTTTTTCATGCGACTCTCGAAATAGATGCAAAAAATTTTTACTTTTTATTGAATTATACTAAATTTTTAAAAACGGAGTGTCCATATATATTTTAAATTCCAAAATAAATCCAGTTGTTTAAAATTTGATTACCACCGTTTAGTCATGATAGTTACAATAATCGCTTGTTTCGTTTCTCTTTATTATAAAGTATTTTTTGAACTGAAATAATAATGTTTTAAAGTCCAATGGGGTACCAAGTAATATGTACATAAAATAAGCACTCCTGAAAAGAGGCAGCCTATAAATTCGTTTTGCTATTTAATTTGATGTTTTTGATCTAAAACTAAAATTTTAAAAATACAAGGAAGTTCAAAACGAATATTTTCGCTATTCTGTTTATCATGCGACTCTCGAAATAGATGCAAATATTCTTTGTTTTCATTGGATTATACTGAATTTTTTAAAAATCGAGTGTCCATATATATTTTAAATTCCAAAATAAATCCAGTTGTTTAAAATTTGATTAACACCGTTTAGTCATTATAGTTACAATAATCGCTTGTTTCGTTTTTGTATATTATATAGTATTTTTTGAACTGAAATAATAATGTTTTAAAGTCCAATGGGGTAACAAGTGATATGTACATAAAATAAGCGCTCCTGAAAAGAAGCAGCCTATAAATTCGTTTTGCTATTTAATTTGATGTTTTTGATCTAAAACTAAAATTTTAAAAATACAAGGAAGTTGAAAACGAATATTTTCGCTATTCTGTTTATCATGCGACTCTCGAAATAGATGTAAAAATTCTTTGTTTTCATTGGAATATACTGAATTTTTTAAAATCGAGTTTCCATACATATTTTAAATTTCATTATAACTACATTTTTGAAATTTGATTACCACCGTTTGGTCAAGATAGTCACAATAATCGCTTGTTTCGTTTTCCTTTATTATATTGTATTTTTATGAACTGGAATAATAATGTTTTAAAGTTCAATGTGGTTCCAAATGATTTGTATATAAAATAAGCGCTCCTGAAAAGAAGCAGCCTATAAATTCGTTTTGCTATTCAATTTGATGTTTTTGATCTAAAACTAAAATTTTAAAAATACAAAGAAGTTCAAAACGAATGTTTTCGCTATTCTGTTTATCATGCGACTCTCGAAATAGATGCCAAAATTTTTACTTTTTATTGAATTATACTAAATTTTTAAAAACGGAGTGTCCATATATATTTTAAATTCCAAAATAAATCCAGTTGTTTAAAATTTGATTACCACCGTTTAGTCATGATAGTAACAATAATTGCTTGTTTCGTTTCTCTTTATTATAAAGTATTTTTTGAACTGAAATAATAATGTTTTGAAGTTCAATGTGGTTCCAAGTGATTTGTATATAAAATCAGCACTCCTGAAAAGAGGCAGCCTATAAATTCGTTTTGCTATTTAATTTGATGTTTTTGATCTAAAACTAAAATTTTAAAAATACAAGGAACTTCAAAACGAATATTTTCGCTATTCTGTTTATCATGCGACTTTCGAAATAGATGCAAAAATTCTTTGTTTTCATTGGATTATACTGAATTTTTTAAAAATCGAGTTTCCATACATATTTTAAATTTCATTACTAACCACATTTTTAAAATTTGATTACCACCGTTTGGTCAAGAAAGTCACAATAATCGCTTGTTTCGTTTTCCTTTATTATATTGTATTTTTATGAACTGGAATAATAATGTTTTAAAGTTCAATGTGGTTCCAAATGATTTGTATATAAAATAAGCGCTCCTGAAAAGAAGCAGCCTATAAATTCGTTTTGCTATTCAATTTGATGTTTTTGATCTAAAACTAAAATTTTAAAAATACAAAGAAGTTCAAAACGAATGTTTTCGCTATTCTGTTTATCATGCGACTCTCGAAATAGATGCCAAAATTTTTACTTTTTATTGAATTATACTAAATTTTTAAAAACGGAGTGTCCATATATATTTTAAATTCCAAAATAAATCCAGTTGTTTAAAATTTGATTACCACCGTTTAGTCATGATAGTAACAATAATTGCTTGTTTCGTTTCTCTTTATTATAAAGTATTTTTTGAACTGAAATAATAATGTTTTGAAGTTCAATGTGGTTCCAAGTGATTTGTATATAAAATCAGCGCTCCTGAAAAGAAGCAGCCTATAAATTCGTTTTGCTATTCAATTTGATGTTTTTGATCTAAAACTAAAATTTTAAAAATACAAGGAAGTTCAAAACGAATATTTTCGCTATTCTGTTTATCATGCGACTTTCGAAATAGATGCAAAAATTCTTTGTTTTCATTGGATTATACTGAATTTTTTAAAAATCGAGTTTCCATACATATTTTAAATTTCATTATAACTACATTTTTGAAATTTGATTACCACCGTTTGGTCAAGATAGTCACAATAATTGCTTGTTTCGTTTTCCTTTATTATATTGTATTTTTATGAACTGGAATAATAATGTTTTAAAGTTCAATGTGGTTCCAAATGATTTGTATATAAAATAAGCGCTCCTGAAAAGAAGCAGCCTATAAATTCGTTTTGCTATTCAATTTGATGTTTTTGATCTAAAACTAAAATTTTAAAAATACAAAGAAGTTCAAAACGAATGTTTTCGCTATTCTGTTTATCATGCGACTCTCGAAATAGATGCCAAAATTTTTACTTTTTATTGAATTATACTAAATTTTTAAAAACGGAGTGTCCATATATATTTTAAATTCCAAAATAAATCCAGTTGTTTAAAATTTGATTACCACCGTTTAGTCATGATAGTAACAATAATTGCTTGTTTCGTTTCTCTTTATTATAAAGTATTTTTATGAACTGGAATAATAATGTTTTAAAGTTCAATGTGGTTCCAAATGATTTGTATATAAAATAAGCGCTCCTGAAAAGAAGCAGCCTATAAATTCGTTTTGCTATTCAATTTGATGTTTTTGATCTAAAACTAAAATTTTAAAAATACAAAGAAGTTCAAAACGAATGTTTTCGCTATTCTGTTTATCATGCGACTCTCGAAATAGATGCAAATATTCTTTGTTTTCATTGGATTATACTGAATTTTTTAAAAATCGAGTGTCCATATATATTTTAAATTCCAAAATAAATCCAGTTGTTTAAAATTTGATTAACACCGTTTAGTCATGATAGTTACAATAATCGCTTGTTTCGTTTTTGTATATTATATAGTATTTTTTGAACTGAAATAATAATGTTTTAAAGTTCAATGTGGTTCCAAATGATATGTACATAAAATAAGCGCTCCTGAAAAGAAGCAGCCTATAAATTCGTTTTGCTATTTAATTTGATGTTTTTGATCTAAAACTAAAATTTTAAAAATACAAGGAAGTTGAAAACGAATATTTTCGCTATTCTGTTTATCATGCGACTCTCGAAATAGATGTAAAAATTCTTTGTTTTCATTGGAATATACTGAATTTTTTAAAATCGAGTTTCCATACATATTTTAAATTTCATTATAACTACATTTTTGAAATTTGATTACCACCGTTTGGTCAAGATAGTCACAATAATCGCTTGTTTCGTTTTCCTTTATTATATTGTATTTTTATGAACTGGAATAATAATGTTTTAAAGTTCAATGTGGTTCCAAATGATTTGTATATAAAATAAGCGCTCCTGAAAAGAAGCAGCCTATAAATTCGTTTTGCTATTCAATTTGATGTTTTTGATCTAAAACTAAAATTTTAAAAATACAAAGAAGTTCAAAACGAATGTTTTCGCTATTCTGTTTATCATGCGACTCTCGAAATAGATGCCAAAATTTTTACTTTTTATTGAATTATACTAAATTTTTAAAAACGGAGTGTCCATATATATTTTAAATTCCAAAATAAATCCAGTTGTTTAAAATTTGATTACCACCGTTTAGTCATGATAGTAACAATAATTGCTTGTTTCGTTTCTCTTTATTATAAAGTATTTTTTGAACTGAAATAATAATGTTTTGAAGTTCAATGTGGTTCCAAGTGATTTGTATATAAAATCAGCACTCCTGAAAAGAGGCAGCCTATAAATTCGTTTTGCTATTTAATTTGATGTTTTTGATCTAAAACTAAAATTTTAAAAATACAAGGAAGTTCAAAACGAATATTTTCGCTATTCTGTTTATCATGCGACTTTCGAAATAGATGCAAAAATTCTTTGTTTTCATTGGATTATACTGAATTTTTTAAAAATCGAGTTTCCATACATATTTTAAATTTCATTACTAACCACATTTTTAAAATTTGATTACCACCGTTTGGTCAAGAAAGTCACAATAATCGCTTGTTTCGTTTTCCTTTATTATATTGTATTTTTATGAACTGGAATTATAATGTTTTAGTGTCTAATGGGGTACCAAGTGATATGTACATAAAATAAGCACTCCTGAAAAGAAGCAGCCTATAAATTCGTTTTGCTATTTAATTTGATGTTTGTGACTTAAAACTAAAATTTTAAAAATACGAAGAAGTTCAAAACGAATATTTTCGCTATTCTGTTTATCATGCGACTTTCGAAATAGATGCAAAAATTCTTTGTTTTCATTGGATTATACTGAATTTTTTAAAAATCGAGTTTCCAAACATATTTTAAATTTCATTACTAATCACATTTTTAAAATTTGATCACCACCATTTAGTCATGATAGTTACAATAATCGCTTGTTTCGTTTCTCTATATTAAATAGAATTTTTTGAACTGAAATAATAATGTTTTAGTGTCTAATGGGGTACCAAGTGATATGTACATAAAATAAGCACTCCTGAAAAGAAGCAGCCTATAAATTCGTTTCGCTTTTTAATTTGATGTTTTTGATCTAAAACTAAAATTTTAAAAATACAAGGAAATTCAAAACGATTATTTTTGCTATTCTGTTTTTCATGCGACTCTCGAAATAGATGCAAAAAATTTTTACTTTTTATTGAATTATACTAAATTTTTAAAAACGGAGTGTCCATATATATTTTAAATTCCAAAATAAATCCAGTTGTTTAAAATTTGATTACCACCGTTTAGTCATGATAGTTACAATAATCGCTTGTTTCGTTTCTCTTTATTATAAAGTATTTTTTGAACTGAAATAATAATGTTTTAAAGTCCAATGGGGTACCAAGTAATATGTACATAAAATAAGCACTCCTGAAAAGAGGCAGCCTATAAATTCGTTTTGCTATTTAATTTGATGTTTTTGATCTAAAACTAAAATTTTAAAAATACAAGGAAGTTCAAAACGAATATTTTCGCTATTCTGTTTATCATGCGACTCTCGAAATAGATGCAAATATTCTTTGTTTTCATTGGATTATACTGAATTTTTTAAAAATCGAGTGTCCATATATATTTTAAATTCCAAAATAAATCCAGTTGTTTAAAATTTGATTAACACCGTTTAGTCATTATAGTTACAATAATCGCTTGTTTCGTTTTTGTATATTATATAGTATTTTTTGAACTGAAATAATAATGTTTTAAAGTCCAATGGGGTAACAAGTGATATGTACATAAAATAAGCGCTCCTGAAAAGAAGCAGCCTATAAATTCGTTTTGCTATTTAATTTGATGTTTTTGATCTAAAACTAAAATTTTAAAAATACAAGGAAGTTGAAAACGAATATTTTCGCTATTCTGTTTATCATGCGACTCTCGAAATAGATGTAAAAATTCTTTGTTTTCATTGGAATATACTGAATTTTTTAAAATCGAGTTTCCATACATATTTTAAATTTCATTATAACTACATTTTTGAAATTTGATTACCACCGTTTGGTCAAGATAGTCACAATAATCGCTTGTTTCGTTTTCCTTTATTATATTGTATTTTTATGAACTGGAATAATAATGTTTTAAAGTTCAATGTGGTTCCAAATGATTTGTATATAAAATAAGCGCTCCTGAAAAGAAGCAGCCTATAAATTCGTTTTGCTATTCAATTTGATGTTTTTGATCTAAAACTAAAATTTTAAAAATACAAAGAAGTTCAAAACGAATGTTTTCGCTATTCTGTTTATCATGCGACTCTCGAAATAGATGCCAAAATTTTTACTTTTTATTGAATTATACTAAATTTTTAAAAACGGAGTGTCCATATATATTTTAAATTCCAAAATAAATCCAGTTGTTTAAAATTTGATTACCACCGTTTAGTCATGATAGTAACAATAATTGCTTGTTTCGTTTCTCTTTATTATAAAGTATTTTTTGAACTGAAATAATAATGTTTTGAAGTTCAATGTGGTTCCAAGTGATTTGTATATAAAATCAGCACTCCTGAAAAGAGGCAGCCTATAAATTCGTTTTGCTATTTAATTTGATGTTTTTGATCTAAAACTAAAATTTTAAAAATACAAGGAACTTCAAAACGAATATTTTCGCTATTCTGTTTATCATGCGACTTTCGAAATAGATGCAAAAATTCTTTGTTTTCATTGGATTATACTGAATTTTTTAAAAATCGAGTTTCCATACATATTTTAAATTTCATTACTAACCACATTTTTAAAATTTGATTACCACCGTTTGGTCAAGAAAGTCACAATAATCGCTTGTTTCGTTTTCCTTTATTATATTGTATTTTTATGAACTGGAATAATAATGTTTTAAAGTTCAATGTGGTTCCAAATGATTTGTATATAAAATAAGCGCTCCTGAAAAGAAGCAGCCTATAAATTCGTTTTGCTATTCAATTTGATGTTTTTGATCTAAAACTAAAATTTTAAAAATACAAAGAAGTTCAAAACGAATGTTTTCGCTATTCTGTTTATCATGCGACTCTCGAAATAGATGCCAAAATTTTTACTTTTTATTGAATTATACTAAATTTTTAAAAACGGAGTGTCCATATATATTTTAAATTCCAAAATAAATCCAGTTGTTTAAAATTTGATTACCACCGTTTAGTCATGATAGTAACAATAATTGCTTGTTTCGTTTCTCTTTATTATAAAGTATTTTTTGAACTGAAATAATAATGTTTTGAAGTTCAATGTGGTTCCAAGTGATTTGTATATAAAATCAGCGCTCCTGAAAAGAAGCAGCCTATAAATTCGTTTTGCTATTCAATTTGATGTTTTTGATCTAAAACTAAAATTTTAAAAATACAAGGAAGTTCAAAACGAATATTTTCGCTATTCTGTTTATCATGCGACTTTCGAAATAGATGCAAAAATTCTTTGTTTTCATTGGATTATACTGAATTTTTTAAAAATCGAGTTTCCATACATATTTTAAATTTCATTATAACTACATTTTTGAAATTTGATTACCACCGTTTGGTCAAGATAGTCACAATAATTGCTTGTTTCGTTTTCCTTTATTATATTGTATTTTTATGAACTGGAATAATAATGTTTTAAAGTTCAATGTGGTTCCAAATGATTTGTATATAAAATAAGCGCTCCTGAAAAGAAGCAGCCTATAAATTCGTTTTGCTATTCAATTTGATGTTTTTGATCTAAAACTAAAATTTTAAAAATACAAAGAAGTTCAAAACGAATGTTTTCGCTATTCTGTTTATCATGCGACTCTCGAAATAGATGCCAAAATTTTTACTTTTTATTGAATTATACTAAATTTTTAAAAACGGAGTGTCCATATATATTTTAAATTCCAAAATAAATCCAGTTGTTTAAAATTTGATTACCACCGTTTAGTCATGATAGTAACAATAATTGCTTGTTTCGTTTCTCTTTATTATAAAGTATTTTTATGAACTGGAATAATAATGTTTTAAAGTTCAATGTGGTTCCAAATGATTTGTATATAAAATAAGCGCTCCTGAAAAGAAGCAGCCTATAAATTCGTTTTGCTATTCAATTTGATGTTTTTGATCTAAAACTAAAATTTTAAAAATACAAAGAAGTTCAAAACGAATGTTTTCGCTATTCTGTTTATCATGCGACTCTCGAAATAGATGCCAAAATTTTTACTTTTTATTGAATTATACTAAATTTTTAAAAACGGAGTGTCCATATATATTTTAAATTCCAAAATAAATCCAGTTGTTTAAAATTTGATTACCACCGTTTAGTCATGATAGTAACAATAATTGCTTGTTTCGTTTCTCTTTATTATAAAGTATTTTTTGAACTGAAATAATAATGTTTTGAAGTTCAATGTGGTTCCAAGTGATTTGTATATAAAATCAGCGCTCCTGAAAAGAAGCAGCCTATAAATTCGTTTTGCTATTTAATTTGATGTTTTTGATCTAAAACTAAAATTTTAAAAATACAAGGAAGTTCAAAACGAATATTTTCGCTATTCTGTTTATCATGCGACTTTCGAAATAGATGCAAAAATTCTTTGTTTTCATTGGATTATACTGAATTTTTTAAAAATCGAGTTTCCATACATATTTTAAATTTCATTACTAACTACATTTTTGAAATTTGATTACCACCGTTTGGTCAAGATAGTCACAATAATCGCTTGTTTCGTTTTCCTTTATTATATTGTATTTTTATGAACTGGAATAATAATGTTTTAAAGTTCAATGTGGTTCCAAATGATTTGTATATAAAATAAGCGCTCCTGAAAAGAAGCAGCCTATAAATTCGTTTTGCTATTCAATTTGATGTTTTTGATCTAAAACTAAAATTTTAAAAATACAAAGAAGTTCAAAACGAATGTTTTCGCTATTCTGTTTATCATGCGACTCTCGAAATAGATGCCAAAATTTTTACTTTTTATTGAATTATACTAAATTTTTAAAAACGGAGTGTCCATATATATTTTAAATTCCAAAATAAATCCAGTTGTTTAAAATTTGATTACCACCGTTTAGTCATGATAGTAACAATAATTGCTTGTTTCGTTTTTCTATATTATATAGTATTTTTTGAACTGAAATAATAATGTTTTGAAGTTCAATGTGGTTCCAAGTGATTTGTATATAAAATCAGCACTCCTGAAAAGAGGCAGCCTATAAATTCGTTTTGCTATTTAATTTGATGTTTTTGATCTAAAACTAAAATTTCAAAAATACAAGGAAGTTCAAAACGAATATTTTCGCTATTCTGTTTATCATGCGACTTTCGAAATAGATGCAAAAATTCTTTGTTTTCATTGGATTATACTGAATTTTTTAAAAATCGAGTTTCCATACATATTTTAAATTTCATTACTAACCACATTTTTAAAATTTGATTACCACCGTTTGGTCAAGAAAGTCACAATAATCGCTTGTTTCGTTTTCCTTTATTATATTGTATTTTTATGAACTGGAATAATAATGTTTTAAAGTTCAATGTGGTTCCAAATGATTTGTATATAAAATAAGCGCTCCTGAAAAGAAGCAGCCTATAAATTCGTTTTGCTATTCAATTTGATGTTTTTGATCTAAAACTAAAATTTTAAAAATACAAAGAAGTTCAAAACGAATGTTTTCGCTATTCTGTTTATCATGCGACTCTCGAAATAGATGCCAAAATTTTTACTTTTTATTGAATTATACTAAATTTTTAAAAACGGAGTGTCCATATATATTTTAAATTCCAAAATAAATCCAGTTGTTTAAAATTTGATTACCACCGTTTAGTCATGATAGTAACAATAATTGCTTGTTTCGTTTCTCTTTATTATAAAGTATTTTTTGAACTGAAATAATAATGTTTTGAAGTTCAATGTGGTTCCAAGTGATTTGTATATAAAATCAGCGCTCCTGAAAAGAAGCAGCCTATAAATTCGTTTTGCTATTTAATTTGATGTTTTTGATCTAAAACTAAAATTTTAAAAATACAAGGAAGTTCAAAACGAATATTTTCGCTATTCTGTTTATCATGCGACTTTCGAAATAGATGCAAAAATTCTTTGTTTTCATTGGATTATACTGAATTTTTTAAAAATCGAGTTTCCATACATATTTTAAATTTCATTACTAACTACATTTTTGAAATTTGATTACCACCGTTTGGTCAAGATAGTCACAATAATTGCTTGTTTTGTTTTCCTTTATTATATTGTATTTTTATGAACTGGAATAATAATGTTTTAAAGTTCAATGTGGTTCCAAATGATTTGTATATAAAATAAGCGCTCCTGAAAAGAAGCAGCCTATAAATTCGTTTTGCTATTCAATTTGATGTTTTTGATCTAAAACTAAAATTTTAAAAATACAAGGAAGCTGAAAACGAATATTTTCGCTATTCTGTTTATCATGCGACTCTCGAAATAGATGTAAAAATTCTTTGTTTTCATTGGAATATACTGAATTTTTTAAAAATCGAGTTTCCATACATATTTTAAATTTCATTACTAACTACATTTTTGAAATTTGATTACCACCGTTAGGTCAAGATAGTCACAATAATCGCTTGTTTCGTTTTCCTTTATTATATTGTATTTTTATGAACTGGAATAATAATGTTTTAAAGTTCAATGTGGTTCCAAATGATTTGTATATAAAATAAGCGCTCCTGAAAAGAAGCAGCCTATAAATTCGTTTTGCTATTCAATTTGATGTTTTTGATCTAAAACTAAAATTTTAAAAATACAAAGAAGTTCAAAACGAATATTTTCGCTATTCTGTTTATCATGCGACTCTCGAAATAGATGCCAAAATTTTTACTTTTTATTGAATTATACTAAATTTTTAAAAACGGAGTGTCCATATATATTTTAAATTCCAAAATAAATCCAGTTGTTTAAAATTTGATTACCACCGTTTAGTCATGATAGTAACAATAATTGCTTGTTTCGTTTCTCTTTATTATAAAGTATTTTTTGAACTGAAATAATAATGTTTTGAAGTTCAATGTGGTTCCAAGTGATTTGTATATAAAATCAGCGCTCCTGAAAAGAAGCAGCCTATAAATTCGTTTTGCTATTTAATTTGATGTTTTTGATCTAAAACTAAAATTTTAAAAATACAAGGAAGTTGAAAACGAATATTTTCGCTATTCTGTTTATCATGCGACTCTCGAAATAGATGTAAAAATTCTTTGTTTTCATTGGAATATACTGAATTTTTTAAAAATCGAGTTTCCATACATATTTTAAATTTCATTACTAACTACATTTTTGAAATTTGATTACCACCGTTTGGTCAAGATAGTCACAATAATCGCTTGTTTCGTTTTCCTTTATTATATTGTATTTTTATGAACTGGAATAATAATGTTTTAAAGTTCAATGTGGTTCCAAATGATTTGTATATAAAATAAGCGCTCCTGAAAAGAAGCAGCCTATAAATTCGTTTTGCTATTCAATTTGATGTTTTTGATCTAAAACTAAAATTTTAAAAATACAAAGAAGTTCAAAACGAATGTTTTCGCTATTCTGTTTATCATGCGACTCTCGAAATAGATGCCAAAATTTTTACTTTTTATTGAATTATACTAAATTTTTAAAAACGGAGTGTCCATATATATTTTAAATTCCAAAATAAATCCAGTTGTTTAAAATTTGATTACCACCGTTTAGTCATGATAGTAACAATAATTGCTTGTTTCGTTTCTCTTTATTATAAAGTATTTTTTGAACTGAAATAATAATGTTTTGAAGTTCAATGTGGTTCCAAGTGATTTGTATATAAAATCAGCACTCCTGAAAAGAGGCAGCCTATAAATTCGTTTTGCTATTTAATTTGATGTTTTTGATCTAAAACTAAAATTTTAAAAATACAAGGAAGTTCAAAACGAATATTTTCGCTATTCTGTTTATCATGCGACTCTCGAAATAGATGCCAAAATTTTTACTTTTTATTGAATTATACTAAATTTTTAAAAACTGAGTGTCCATATATATTTTAAATTCCAAAATAAATCCAGTTGTTTAAAATTTGATTACCACCGTTTAGTCATGATAGTAACAATAATTGCTTGTTTCGTTTCTCTTTATTATAAAGTATTTTTTGAACTGAAATAATAATGTTTTGAAGTTCAATGTGGTTCCAAGTGATTTGTATATAAAATAAGCGCTCCTGAAAAGAAGCAGCCTATAAATTCGTTTTGCTATTCAATTTGATGTTTTTGATCTAAAACTAAAATTTTAAAAATACAAGGAAGTTCAAAACGAATATTTTCGCTATTCTGTTTATCATGCGACTCTCGAAATAGATGCCAAAATTTTTACTTTTTATTGAATTATACTAAATTTTTAAAAACGGAGTGTCCATATATATTTTAAATTCCAAAATAAATCCAGTTGTTTAAAATTTGATTAACACCGTTTAGTCATGATAGTTACAATAATCGCTTGTTTCGTTTTTGTATATTATATAGTATTTTTTGAACTGAAATAATAATGTTTTAAAGTCCAATGGGGTAACAAGTGATATGTACATAAAATAAGCGCTCCTGAAAAGAAGCAGCCTATAAATTCGTTTTGCTATTTAATTTGATGTTTTTGATCTAAAACTAAAATTTTAAAAATACAAGGAAGTTGAAAACGAATATATTCGCTATTCTGTTTATCATGCGACTCTCGAAATAGATGCCAAAATTTTTACTTTTTATTGAATTATACTAAATTTTTAAAAACGGAGTGTCCATATATATTTTAAATTCCAAAATAAATCCAGTTGTTTAAAATTTGATTACCACCGTTTAGTCATGATAGTAACAATAATTGCTTGTTTCGTTTCTCTTTATTATAAAGTATTTTTTGAACTGAAATAATAATGTTTTGAAGTTCAATGTGGTTCCAAGTGATTTGTATATAAAATCAGCACTCCTGAAAAGAGGCAGCCTATAAATTCGTTTTGCTATTTAATTTGATGTTTTTGATCTAAAACTAAAATTTTAAAAATACAAGGAAGTTCAAAACGAATATTTTCGCTATTCTGTTTATCATGCGACTTTCGAAATAGATGCAAAAATTCTTTGTTTTCATTGGATTATACTGAATTTTTTAAAAATCGAGTTTCCATACATATTTTAAATTTCATTACTAACTACATTTTTGAAATTTGATTACCACCGTTTGGTCAAGATAGTCACAATAATCGCTTGTTTCGTTTTCCTTTATTTTATTGTATTTTTATGAACTGGAATAATAATGTTTTAAAGTTCAATGTGGTTCCAAATGATTTGTATATAAAATAAGCGCTCCTGAAAAGAAGCAGCCTATAAATTCGTTTTGCTATTCAATTTGATGTTTTTGATCTAAAACTAAAATTTTAAAAATACAAAGAAGTTCAAAACGAATGTTTTCGCTATTCTGTTTATCATGCGACTCTCGAAATAGATGCCAAAATTTTTACTTTTTATTGAATTATACTAAATTTTTAAAAACGGAGTGTCCATATATATTTTAAATTCCAAAATAAATCCAGTTGTTTAAAATTTGATTACCACCGTTTAGTCATGATAGTAACAATAATTGCTTGTTTCGTTTCTCTTTATTATAAAGTATTTTTTGAACTGAAATAATAATGTTTTGAAGTTCAATGTGGTTCCAAGTGATTTGTATATAAAATAAGCGCTCCTGAAAAGAAGCAGCCTATAAATTCGTTTTGCTATTCAATTTGATGTTTTTGATCTAAAACTAAAATTTTAAAAATACAAAGAAGTTCAAAACGAATGTTTTCGCTATTCTGTTTATCATGCGACTCTCGAAATAGATGCCAAAATTTTTACTTTTTATTGAATTATACTAAATTTTTAAAAACGGAGTGTCCATATATATTTTAAATTCCAAAATAAATCCAGTTGTTTAAAATTTGATTAACACCGTTTAGTCATGATAGTTACAATAATCGCTTGTTTCGTTTTTGTATATTATATAGTATTTTTTGAACTGAAATAATAATGTTTTAAAGTCCAATGGGGTAACAAGTGATATGTACATAAAATAAGCGCTCCTGAAAAGAAGCAGCCTATAAATTCGTTTTGCTATTTAATTTGATGTTTTTGATCTAAAACTAAAATTTTAAAAATACAAGGAAGTTTAAAACGAATATTTTCGCTATTCTGTTTATCATGCGACTCTCGAAATAGATGTAAAAATTCTTTGTTTTCATTGGAATATACTGAATTTTTTAAAAATCGAGTTTCCATACATATTTTAAATTTCATTACTAACTACATTTTTGAAATTTGATTACCACCGTTTGGTCAAGATAGTCACAATAATCGCTTGTTTCGTTTTTCTTTATTATATTGTATTTTTATGAACTGGAATAATAATGTTTTAAAGTTCAATGTGGTTCCAAATGATTTGTATATAAAATAAGCGCTCCTGAAAAGAAGCAGCCTATAAATTCGTTTTGCTATTCAATTTGATGTTTTTGATCTAAAACTAAAATTTTAAAAATACAAAGAAGTTCAAAACGAATGTTTTCGCTATTCTGTTTATCATGCGACTCTCGAAATAGATGCCAAAATTTTTACTTTTTATTGAATTATACTAAATTTTTAAAAACTGAGTGTCCATATATATTTTAAATTCCAAAATAAATCCAGTTGTTTAAAATTTGATTACCACCGTTTAGTCATGATAGTTACAATAATTGCTTGTTTCGTTTCTCTTTATTATAAAGTATTTTTTGAACTGAAATAATAATGTTTTGAAGTTCAATGTGGTTCCAAGTGATTTGTATATAAAATAAGCGCTCCTGATAAGAAGCAGCCTATAAATTCGTTTTGCTATTCAATTTGATGTTTTTGATCTAAAACTAAAATTTTAAAAATACAAAGAAGTTCAAAACGAATGTTTTCGCTATTCTGTTTATCATGCGACTCTCGAAATAGATGCCAAAATTTTTACTTTTTATTGAATTATACTAAATTTTTAAAAACGGAGTGTCCATATATATTTTAAATTCCAAAATAAATCCAGTTGTTTAAAATTTGATTAACACCGTTTAGTCATGATAGTTACAATAATCGCTTGTTTCGTTTTTGTATATTATATAGTATTTTTTGAACTGAAATAATAATGTTTTAAAGTCCAATGGGGTAACAAGTGATATGTACATAAAATAAGCGCTCCTGAAAAGAAGCAGCCTATAAATTCGTTTTGCTATTTAATTTGATGTTTTTGATCTAAAACTAAAATTTTAAAAATACAAGGAAGTTGAAAACGAATATTTTCGCTATTCTGTTTATCATGCGACTCTCGAAATAGATGTAAAAATTCTTTGTTTTCATTGGAATATACTGAATTTTTTTAAAATCGAGTTTCCATACATATTTTAAATTTCATTACTAACTACATTTTTGAAATTTGATTACCACCGTTTGGTCAAGATAGTCACAATAATCGCTTGTTTCGTTTTCCTTTATTATATTGTATTTTTATGAACTGGAATAATAATGTTTTAAAGTTCAATGTGGTTCCAAATGATTTGTATATAAAATAAGCGCTCCTGAAAAGAAGCAGCCTATAAATTCGTTTTGCTATTCAATTTGATGTTTTTGATCTAAAACTAAAATTTTAAAAATACAAAGAAGTTCAAAACGAATGTTTTCGCTATTCTGTTTATCATGCGACTCTCGAAATAGATGCCAAAATTTTTACTTTTTATTGAATTATACTAAATTTTTAAAAACGGAGTGTCCATATATATTTTAAATTCCAAAATAAATCCAGTTGTTTAAAATTTGATTACCACCGTTTAGTCATGATAGTAACAATAATTGCTTGTTTCGTTTCTCTTTATTATAAAGTATTTTTTGAACTGAAATAATAATGTTTTGAAGTTCAATGTGGTTCCAAGTGATTTGTATATAAAATCAGCACTCCTGAAAAGAGGCAGCCTATAAATTCGTTTTGCTATTTAATTTGATGTTTTTGATCTAAAACTAAAATTTTAAAAATACAAGGAAGTTCAAAACGAATATTTTCGCTATTCTGTTTATCATGCGACTTTCGAAATAGATGCAAAAATTCTTTGTTTTCATTGGATTATACTGAATTTTTTAAAAATCGAGTTTCCATACATATTTTAAATTTCATTACTAACTACATTTTTGAAATTTGATTACCACCGTTTGGTCAAGATAGTCACAATAATCGCTTGTTTCGTTTTCCTTTATTATATTGTATTTTTATGAACTGGAATAATAATGTTTTAAAGTTCAATGTGGTTCCAAATGATTTGTATATAAAATAAGCACTCCTGAAAAGAAGCAGCCTATAAATTCGTTTCGCTTTTTAATTTGATGTTTTTGATCTAAAACTAAAATTTTAAAAATACAAGGAAATTCAAAACGATTATTTTTGCTATTCTGTTTTTCATGCGACTCTCGAAATAGATGCCAAAATTTTTACTTTTTATTGAATTATACTAAATTTTTAAAAACGGAGTGTCCATATATATTTTAAATTCCAAAATAAATCCAGTTGTTTAAAATTTGATTACCACCGTTTAGTCATGATAGTAACAATAATTGCTTGTTTCGTTTCTCTTTATTATAAAGTATTTTTTGAACTGAAATAATAATGTTTTGAAGTTCAATGTGGTTCCAAGTGATTTGTATATAAAATCAGCGCTCCTGAAAAGAAGCAGCCTATAAATTCGTTTTGCTATTCAATTTGATGTTTTTGATCTAAAACTAAAATTTTAAAAATACAAAGAAGTTCAAAACGAATGTTTTTGCTATTCTGTTTATCATGCGACTCTCGAAATAGATGCCAAAATTTTTACTTTTTATTGAATTATACTAAATTTTTAAAAACGGAGTGTCCATATATATTTTAAATTCCAAAATAAATCCAGTTGTTTAAAATTTGATTACCACCGTTTAGTCATGATAGTAACAATAATTGCTTGTTTCGTTTCTCTTTATTATAAAGTATTTTTCGAACTGAAATAATAATGTTTTGAAGTTCAATGTGGTTCCAAATGATTTGTATATAAAATAAGCGCTCCTGAAAAGAAGCAGCCTATAAATTCGTTTTGCTATTCAATTTGATGTTTTTGATCTAAAACTAAAATTTTAAAAATACAAAGAAGTTCAAAACGAATGTTTTCGCTATTCTGTTTATCATGCGACTCTCGAAATAGATGCCAAAATTTTTACTTTTTATTGAATTATACTAAATTTTTAAAAACGGAGTGTCCATATATATTTTAAATTCCAAAATAAATCCAGTTGTTTAAAATTTGATTACCACCGTTTAGTCATGATAGTAACAATAATTGCTTGTTTCGTTTCTCTTTATTATAAAGTATTTTTTGAACTGAAATAATAATGTTTTGAAGTTCAATGTGGTTCCAAGTGATTTGTATATAAAATCAGCACTCCTGAAAAGAGGCAGCCTATAAATTCGTTTTGCTATTTAATTTGATGTTTTTGATCTAAAACTAAAATTTTAAAAATACAAGGAAGTTCAAAACGAATATTTTCGCTATTCTGTTTATCATGCGACTTTCGAAATAGATGCAAATATTCTTTGTTTTCATTGGATTATACTGAATTTTTTAAAAATCGAGTGTCCATATATATTTTAAATTCCAAAATAAATCCAGTTGTTTAAAATTTGATTAACACCGTTTAGTCATGATAGTTACAATAATCGCTTGTTTCGTTTTTGTATATTATATAGTATTTTTTGAACTGAAATAATAATGTTTTAAAGTCCAATGGGGTAACAAGTGATATGTACATAAAATAAGCGCTCCTGAAAAGAAGCAGCCTATAAATTCTTTTTGCTATTTAATTTGATGTTTTTGATCTAAAACTAAAATTTTAAAAATACAAGGAAGTTCAAAACGAATATTTTCGCTATTCTGTTTATCATGCGACTTTCGAAATAGATGCAAAAATTCTTTGTTTTCATTGGATTATACTGAATTTTTTAAAAATCGAGTTTCCATACATATTTTAAATTTCATTACTAACCACATTTTTAAAATTTGATTACCACCGTTTGGTCAAGATAGTCACAATAATCGCTTGTTTCGTTTTCCTTTATTTTATAGTATTTTTATGAACTGAAATAATAATGTTTTAAAGTCCAATGTGGTTCCAAATGATTTGTATATAAAATCAGCACTTCTGAAAAGGAGCAGCCTATAAATTCGTTTTGCTATTTAATTTGATGTTTTTGATCTAAAACTAAAATTTTAAAAATACAGGGAAGTTCAAAACGATTATTTGTGCTATTCTGTTTTTCATGCGACTCTCGAAATAGATGCAAAAATTCTTTGTTTTCATTGGATTATACTGAATTTTTTAAAAACGGAGTGTCCATATATATTTTAAATTCCAAAATAAATCCAGTTGTTTAAAATTTGATTACCACCGTTTAGTCATGATAGTTACAATAATCGCTTGTTTCGTTTTCCTTTATTTTATAGTATTTTTATGAACTGAAATAATAATGTTTTAAAGTCCAATGTGGTTCCAAATGATTTGTATATAAAATCAGCACTTCTGAAAAGGAGCAGCCTATAAATTCGTTTTGCTATTTAATTTGATGTTTTTGATCTAAAACTAAAATTTTAAAAATACAGGGAAGTTCAAAACGATTATTTTTGCTATTCTGTTTTTCATGCGACTCTCGAAATAGATGCAAAAATTCTTTGTTTTCATTGGATTATACTGAATTTTTTAAAAATCGAGTTTCCATACATATTTTAAATTTCATTACTAACCACATTTTTAAAATTTGATTACCACCGTTTGGTCAAGATAGTCACAATAATCGCTTGTTTCGTTTTCCTTTATTTTATAGTATTTTTATGAACTGAAATAATAATGTTTTAAAGTCCAATGGGGTAACAAGTAATATGTACATAAAATAAGCACTCCTGAAAAGAGGCAGCCTATAAATTCGTTTTGCTATTTAATTTGATGTTTTTGATCTAAAACTAAAATTTTAAAAATACAAGGAAGTTCAAAACGAATATTTTCGCTATTCTGTTTATCATGCGACTCTCGAAATAGATGCAAATATTCTTTGTTTTCATTGGATTATACTAAATTTTTAAAAACGGAGTGTCCATATATATTTTAAATTCCAAAATAAATCCAGTTGTTTAAAATTTGATTACCACCGTTTAGTCATGATAGTTACAATAATCGCTTGTTTCGTTTTTCTATATTATATAGTATTTTTTGAACTGAAATAATAATGTTTTAAAGTCCAATGGGGTAACAAGTGATATGTACATATAATAAGCGCTCCTGAAAAGAAGCAGCCTATAAATTCGTTTTGCTATTTAATTTGATGTTTTTGATCTAAAACTAAAATTTTAAAAATACAAGGAAGTTGAAAACGAATATTTTCGCTATTCTGTTTATCATGCGACTCTCGAAATAGATGTAAAAATTCTTTGTTTTCATTGGATTATACTGAATTTTTTAAAAATCGAGTTTTCATACATATTTTAAATTTCATTACTAACTACATTTTTAAAATTTGATTACCACCGTTTGGTCAAGATAGTCACAATAATCGCTTGTTTCGTTTTCCTTTATTATATTGTATTTTTATGAACTGGAATAATAATGTTTTAAAGTTCAATGTGGTTCCAAATGATTTGTATATAAAATAAGCGTTCCTGAAAAGAAGCAGCCTATAAATTCGTTTTGCTATTTAATTTGATGTTTTTGATCTAAATATAAAATTTTAAAAATACAAAGAAGTTCAAAACGAATATTTTCGCTATTCTGTTTATCATGCGACTCTCGAAATAGATGCCAAAATTTTTATTTTTCATTGGATTATACTGAATTTTTAAAAACCGAGTGTCCATATATATTTTAAATTCCAAAATAAATCCAGTTGTATTTTTAAAATTTTAGTTTTAGATCAAAAACATCAAATTAAATAGCAAAACGAATTTGATTACCACCGTTTAGTCATGATAGTAACAATAATTGCTTGTTTCGTTTCTCTTTATTATAAAGTATTTTTTGAACTGAAATAATAATGTTTTGAAGTTCAATGTGGTTCCAAGTGATTTGTATATAAAATCAGCACTCCTGAAAAGAGGCAGCCTATAAATCCATTTTGCTATTTAATTTGATGTTTTTGATCTAAAACTAAAATTTTAAAAATATAAGGAAGTTCAAAACGAATATTTTCGCTATTCTGTTTATCATGCGACTCTCGAAATAGATGCAAAAATTCTTTGTTTTCATTGGATTATACTGAATTTTTTAAAAATCGAGTTTCCATACATATTTTAAATTTCATTACTAACCACATTTTTAAAATTTGATTACCACCGTTTGGTCAAGATAGTCACAATAATCGCTTGTTTCGTTTTCCTTTATTATATTGTATTTTTATGAACTGAAATAATAATGTTTTAAAGTCCAATGGGGTTACAAGTGATATGTACATAAAATAAGCGCTCCTGAAAAGAAGCAGCCTATAAATTCGTTTTGCTTTTTAATTTGATGTTTTTAATCTAAATATAAAAATTTAAAAATACAAAGAAGTTCAAAACGAATATTTTCGCTATTCTGTTTATCATGCGACTGTCGAGATAGATGCCAAAATTTTTATTTTTCATTGGATTATACTGAATTTTTAAAAACCGAGTGTCCATATATATTTTAAATTCCAAAATAAATCCAGTTGTTTAAAATTTGATAACCACCGTTTAGTCATGATAGTTACAATAATTGCTTGTTTCGTTTCTCTTTATTATAAAGTATTTTTCGAACTGAAATAATAATGTTTTGAAGTTCAATGTGGTTCCAAATGATTTGTATATAAAATAAGCGCTCCTGAAAAGAAGCAGCCTATAAATTCGTTTTGCTATTCAATTTGATGTTTTTGATCTAAAACTAAAATTTTAAAAATACAAAGAAGTTCAAAACGAATGCTTTCGCTATTCTGTTTATCATGCGACTCTCGAAATAGATGCCAAAATTTTTACTTTTTATTGAATTATACTAAATTTTTAAAAACGGAGTGTCCATATATATTTTAAATTCCAAAATAAATCCAGTTGTTTAAAATTTGATTACCACCGTTTAGTCATGATAGTAACAATAATTGCTTGTTTCGTTTCTCTTTATTATAAAGTATTTTTTGAACTGAAATAATAATGTTTTGAAGTTCAATGTGGTTCCAAGTGATTTGTATATAAAATCAGCACTCCTGAAAAGAGGCAGCATATAAATTCGTTTTGCTATTTAATTTGATGTTTTTGATCTAAAACTAAAATTTTAAAAATACAAGGAAGTTCAAAACGAATATTTTCGCTATTCTGTTTATCATGCGACTTTCGAAATAGATGCAAAAATTCTTTGTTTTCATTGGATTATACTGAATTTTTTAAAAATCGAGTTTCCATACATATTTTAAATTTCATTACTAACCACATTTTTAAAATTTGATTACCACCGTTTGGTCAAGATAGTCACAATAATCGCTTGTTTCGTTTTCCTTTATTTTATAGTATTTTTATGAACTGAAATAATAATGTTTTAAAGTCCAATGTGGTTCCAAATGATTTGTATATAAAATCAGCACTTCTGAAAAGGAGCAGCCTATAAATTCGTTTTGCTATTTAATTTGATGTTTTTGATCTAAAACTAATATTTTAAAAATACAAGGAAGTTCAAAACGATTATTTTTGCTATTCTGTTTTTCATGCGACTCTCGAAATAGATGCAAAAAATTTTTACTTTTTATTGAATTATACTAAATTTTTAAAAACGGAGTGTCCATATATATTTTAAATTCCAAAATAAATCCAGTTGTTTAAAATTTGATTACCACCGTTTAGTCATGATAGTTACAATAATCGCTTGTTTCATTTCTCTTTATTATATAGTATTTTTTGAACTGAAATAATAATGTTTTAAAGTCCAATGGGGTAACAAGTGATATGTACATAAAATAAGCGCTCCTGAAAAGAAGCAGCCTATAAATTCGTTTTGCTATTTAATTTGATGTTTTTGATCTAAAACTAAAATTTTAAAAATACAAGGAAGTTCAAAACGAATATTTTCGCTATTCTGTTTATCATGCGACTTTCGAAATAGATGCAAAAATTCTTTGTTTTCATTGGATTATACTGAATTTTTTAAAAATCGAGTTTCCATACATATTTTAAATTTCATTACTAACCACATTTTTAAAATTTGATTACCACCGTTTGGTCAAGATAGTCACAATAATCGCTTGTTTCGTTTTCCTTTATTTTATAGTATTTTTATGAACTGAAATAATAATGTTTTAAAGTCCAATGTGGTTCCAAATGATTTGTATATAAAATCAGCACTTCTGAAAAGGAGCAGCCTATAAATTCGTTTTGCTATTTAATTTGATGTTTTTGATCTAAAACTAAAATTTTAAAAATACAAGGAAGTTCAAAACGATTATTTTTGCTATTCTGTTTTTCATGCGACTCTCGAAATAGATGCAAAAAATTTTTACTTTTTATTGAATTATACTAAATTTTTAAAAACGGAGTGTCCATATATATTTTAAATTCCAAAATAAATCCAGTTGTTTAAAATTTGATTACCACCGTTTAGTCATGATAGTTACAATAATCGCTTGTTTCGTTTCTCTTTATTATAAAGTATTTTTTGAACTGAAATAATAATGTTTTAAAGTCCAATGGGGTACCAAGTAATATGTACATAAAATAAGCACTCCTGAAAAGAGGCAGCCTATAAATTCGTTTTGCTATTTAATTTGATGTTTTTGATCTAAAACTAAAATTTTAAAAATACAAGGAAGTTCAAAACGAATATTTTCGCTATTCTGTTTATCATGCGACTCTCGAAATAGATGCAAATATTCTTTGTTTTCATTGGATTATACTAAATTTTTAAAAACGGAGTGTCCATATATATTTTAAATTCCAAAATAAATCCAGTTGTTTAATATTTGATTAACACCGTTTAGTCATGATAGTTACAATAATCGCTTGTTTCGTTTTTCTATATTATATAGTATTTTTTGAACTGAAATAATAATGTTTTAAAGTCCAATAAGGTAACAAGTGATATGTACATAAAATAAGCGCTCCTGAAAAGAAGCAGCCTATAAATTCGTTTTGCTATTTAATTTGATGTTTTTGATCTAAAACTAAAATTTTAAAAATACAAGGAAGTTGAAAACGAATATTTTCGCTATTCTGTTTATCATGCGACTCTCGAAATAGATGTAAAAATTCTTTGTTTTCATTGGATTATACTGAATTTTTTAAAAATCGAGTTTTCATACATATTTTAAATTTCATTACTAACTACATTTTTAAAATTTGATTACCACCGTTTGGTCAAGATAGTCACAATAATCGCTTGTTTCGTTTTCCTTTATTATATTGTATTTTTATGAACTGAAATAATAATGTTTTAAAGTCCAATGGGGTTACAAGTGATATGTACATAAAATAAGCGCTCCTGAAAAGAAGCAGCCTATAAATTCGTTTTGCTTTTTAATTTGATGTTTTTAATCTAAATATAAAAATTTAAAAATACAAAGAAGTTCAAAACGAATATTTTCGCTATTCTGTTTATCATGCGACTGTCGAGATAGATGCCAAAATTTTTATTTTTCATTGGATTATACTGAATTTTTAAAAACCGAGTGTCCATATATATTTTAAATTCCAAAATAAATCCAGTTGTTTAAAATTTGATTACCACCGTTTAGTCATGATAGTTACAATAATTGCTTGTTTCGTTTCTCTTTATTATAAAGTATTTTTCGAACTGAAATAATAATGTTTTGAAGTTCAATGTGGTTCCAAATGATTTGTATATAAAATAAGCGCTCCTGAAAAGAAGCAGCCTATAAATTCGTTTTGCTATTCAATTTGATGTTTTTGATCTAAAACTAAAATTTTAAAAATACAAAGAAGTTCAAAACGAATGTTTTCGCTATTCTGTTTATCATGCGACTCTCGAAATAGATGCCAAAATTTTTACTTTTTATTGAATTATACTAAATTTTTAAAAACGGAGTGTCCATATATATTTTAAATTCCAAAATAAATCCAGTTGTTTAAAATTTGATTACCACCGTTTAGTCATGATAGTAACAATAATTGCTTGTTTCGTTTCTCTTTATTATAAAGTATTTTTTGAACTGAAATAATAATGTTTTGAAGTTCAATGTGGTTCCAAGTGATTTGTATATAAAATCAGCACTCCTGAAAAGAGGCAGCCTATAAATTCGTTTTGCTATTTAATTTGATGTTTTTGATCTAAAACTAAAATTTTAAAAATACAAGGAAGTTCAAAACGAATATTTTCGCTATTCTGTTTATCATGCGACTTTCGAAATAGATGCAAAAATTCTTTGTTTTCATTGGATTATACTGAATTTTTTAAAAATCGAGTTTCCATACATATTTTAAATTTCATTACTAACCACATTTTTAAAATTTGATTACCACCGTTTGGTCAAGATAGTCACAATAATCGCTTGTTTCGTTTTCCTTTATTTTATAGTATTTTTATGAACTGAAATAATAATGTTTTAAAGTCCAATGTGGTTCCAAATGATTTGTATATAAAATCAGCACTTCTGAAAAGGAGCAGCCTATAAATTCGTTTTGCTATTTAATTTGATGTTTTTGATCTAAAACTAATATTTTAAAAATACAAGGAAGTTCAAAACGATTATTTTTGCTATTCTGTTTTTCATGCGACTCTCGAAATAGATGCAAAAAATTTTTACTTTTTATTGAATTATACTAAATTTTTAAAAACGTTGTGTCCATATATATTTTAAATTCCAAAATAAATCCAGTTGTTTAAAATTTGATTACCACCGTTTAGTCATGATAGTTACAATAATCGCTTGTTTCGTTTCTCTTTATTATATAGTATTTTTTGAACTGAAATAATAATGTTTTTAAGTCCAATGGGGTAACAAGTGATATGTACATAAAATAAGCGCTCCTGAAAAGAAGCAGCCTATAAATTCGTTTTGCTATTTAATTTGATGTTTTTGATCTAAAACTAAAATTTTAAAAATACAAGGAAGTTCAAAACGAATATTTTCGCTATTCTGTTTATCATGCGACTTTCGAAATAGATGCAAAAATTCTTTGTTTTCATTGGATTATACTGAATTTTTTAAAAATCGAGTTTCCATACATATTTTAAATTTCATTACTAACCACATTTTTAAAATTTGATTACCACCGTTTGGTCAAGATAGTCACAATAATCGCTTGTTTCGTTTTCCTTTATTTTATAGTATTTTTATGAACTGAAATAATAATGTTTTAAAGTCCAATGTGGTTCCAAATGATTTGTATATAAAATCAGCACTTCTGAAAAGGAGCAGCCTATAAATTCGTTTTGCTATTTAATTTGATGTTTTTGATCTAAAACTAATATTTTAAAAATACAAGGAAGTTCAAAACGATTATTTTTGCTATTCTGTTTTTCATGCGACTCTCGAAATAGATGCAAAAAATTTTTACTTTTTATTGAATTATACTAAATTTTTAAAAACGGAGTGTCCATATATATTTTAAATTCCAAAATAAATCCAGTTGTTTAAAATTTGATTACCACCGTTTAGTCATGATAGTTACAATAATCGCTTGTTTCGTTTCTCTTTATTATATAGTATTTTTTGAACTGAAATAATAATGTTTTAAAGTCCAATGGGGTACCAAGTAATATGTACATAAAATAAGCACTCCTGAAAAGAGGCAGCCTATAAATTCGTTTTGCTATTTAATTTGATGTTTTTGATCTAAAACTAAAATTTTAAAAATGCAAGGAAGTTCAAAACGAATATTTTCGCTATTCTGTTTATCATGCGACTCTCGAAATAGATGCCAAAATTTTTACTTTTTATTGAATTATACTAAATTTTTAAAAACGGAGTGTCCATATATATTTTAAATTCCAAAATAAATCCAGTTGTTTAAAATTTGATTACCACCGTTTAGTCATGATAGTAACAATAATTGCTTGTTTCGTTTCTCTTTATTATAAAGTATTTTTTGAACTGAAATAATAATGTTTTAAAGTCCAATGGGGTACCAAGTAATATGTACATAAAATAAGCACTCCTGAAAAGAGGCAGCCTATAAATTCGTTTTGCTATTTAATTTGATGTTTTTGATTTAAAACTAAAATTTTAAAAATACAAGGAAGTTGAAAACGAATATTTTCGCTATTCTGTTTATCATGCGACTCTCGAAATAGATGTAAAAATTCTTTGTTTTCATTGGATTATACTGAATTTTTTAAAAATCGAGTTTCCATACATATTTTAAATTTCATTACTAACCACATTTTTAAAATTTGATTACCACCGTTTGGTCAAGATAGTCACAATAATCGCTTGTTTCGTTTTCCTTTATTTTATAGTATTTTTATGAACTGAAATAATAATGTTTTAAAGTCCAATGTGGTTCCAAATGATTTGTATATAAAATCAGCACTTCTGAAAAGGAGCAGCCTATAAATTCGTTTTGCTATTTAATTTGATGTTTTTGATCTAAAACTAAAATTTTAAAAATACAAGGAAGTTCAAAACGATTATTTTTGCTATTCTGTTTTTCATGCGACTCTCGAAATAGATGCAAAAAATTTTTACTTTTTATTGAATTATACTAAATTTTTAAAAACGGAGTGTCCATATATATTTTAAATTCCAAAATAAATCCAGTTGTTTAAAATTTGATTACCACCGTTTAGTCATGATAGTAACAATAATTGCTTGTTTCGTTTCTCTTTATTATAAAGTATTTTTTGAACTGAAATAATAATGTTTTAAAGTCCAATGGGGTACCAAGTAATATGTACATAAAATAAGCACTCCTGAAAAGAGGCAGCCTATAAATTCGTTTTGCTATTTAATTTGATGTTTTTGATTTAAAACTAAAATTTTAAAAATACAAGGAAGTTGAAAACGAATATTTTCGCTATTCTGTTTATCATGCGACTCTCGAAATAGATGTAAAAATTCTTTGTTTTCATTGGATTATACTGAATTTTTTAAAAATCGAGTTTCCATACATATTTTAAATTTCATTACTAACCACATTTTTAAAATTTGATTACCACCGTTTGGTCAAGATAGTCACAATAATCGCTTGTTTCGTTTTCCTTTATTTTATAGTATTTTTATGAACTGAAATAATAATGTTTTAAAGTCCAATGTGGTTCCAAATGATTTGTATATAAAATCAGCACTTCTGAAAAGGAGCAGCCTATAAATTCGTTTTGCTATTTAATTTGATGTTTTTGATCTAAAACTAAAATTTTAAAAATACAAAGAAGTTCAAAACGATTATTTTTGCTATTCTGTTTTTCATGCGACTCTCGAAATAGATGCAAAAAATTTTTACTTTTTATTGAATTATACTAAATTTTTAAAAACGGAGAGTCCATATATATTTTAAATTCCAAAATAAATCCAGTTGTTTAAAATTTGATTACCACCGTTTAGTCATGATAGTTACAATAATCGCTTGTTTCGTTTCTCTTTATTATAAAGTATTTTTTGAACTGAAATAATAATGTTTTAAAGTCCAATGGGGTACCAAGTAATATGTACATAAAATAAGCACTCCTGAAAAGAGGCAGCCTATAAATTCGTTTTGCTATTTAATTTGATGTTTTTGATCTAAAACTAAAATTTTAAAAATACAAGGAAGTTGAAAACGAATATTTTCGCTATTCTGTTTATCATGCGACTCTCGAAATAGATGCCAAAATTTTTACTTTTTATTGAATTATACTAAATTTTTAAAAACGGAGTGTCCATATATATTTTAAATTCCAAAATAAATCCAGTTGTTTAAAATTTGATTACCACCGTTTAGTCATGATAGTAACAATAATTGCTTGTTTCGTTTCTCTTTATTATAAAGTATTTTTTGAACTGACATAACAATGTTTTAAAGTCCAATGGGGTACCAAGTAATATGTACATAAAATAAGCACTCCTGAAAAGAGGCAGCCTATAAATTCGTTTTGCTATTTAATTTGATGTTTTTGATTTAAAACTAAAATTTTAAAAATACAAGGAAGTTGAAAACGAATATTTTCGCTATTCTGTTTATCATGCGACTCTCGAAATAGATGTAAAAATTCTTTGTTTTCATTGGATTATACTGAATTTTTTAAAAATCGAGTTTCCATACATATTTTAAATTTCATTACTAACCACATTTTTAAAATTTGATTACCACCGTTTGGTCAAGATAGTCACAATAATCGCTTGTTTCGTTTTCCTTTATTTTATAGTATTTTTATGAACTGAAATAATAATGTTTTAAAGTCCAATGTTGTTCCAAATGATTTGTATATAAAATCAGCACTTCTGAAAAGGAGCAGCCTATAAATTCGTTTTGCTATTTAATTTGATGTTTTTGATCTAAAACTAAAATTTTAAAAATACAAGGAAGTTCAAAACGATTATTTTTGCTATTCTGTTTTTCATGCGACTCTCGAAATAGATGCAAAAAATTTTTACTTTTTATTGAATTATACTAAATTTTTAAAAACGGAGTGTCCATATATATTTTAAATTCCAAAATAAATCCAGTTGTTTAAAATTTGATTACCACCGTTTAGTCATGATAGTTACAATAATCGCTTGTTTCGTTTCTCTTTATTATAAAGTATTTTTTGAACTGAAATAATAATGTTTTAAAGTCCAATGGGGTACCAAGTAATATGTACATAAAATAAGCACTCCTGAAAAGAGGCAGCCTATAAATTCGTTTTGCTATTTAATTTGATGTTTTTGATCTAAAACTAAAATTTTAAAAATACAAGGAAGTTGAAAACGAATATTTTCGCTATTCTGTTTATCATGCGACTCTCGAAATAGATGCCAAAATTTTTACTTTTTATTGAATTATACTAAATTTTTAAAAACGGAGTGTCCATATATATTTTAAATTCCAAAATAAATCCAGTTGTTTAAAATTTGATTACCACCGTTTAGTCATGATAGTAACAATAATTGCTTGTTTCGTTTCTCTTTATTATAAAGTATTTTTTGAACTGAAATAATAATGTTTTGAAGTTCAATGTGGTTCCAAGTGATTTGTATATAAAATCAGCACTCCTGAAAAGAGGCAGCCTATAAATTCGTTTTGCTATTTAATTTGATGTTTTTGATCTAAAACTAAAATTTTAAAAATACAAGGAAGTTGAAAACGAATATTTTCGCTATTCTGTTTATCATGCGACTCTCGAAATAGATGTAAAAATTCTTTGTTTTCATTGGATTATACTGAATTTTTTAAAAATCGAGTTTTCATACATATTTTAAATTTCATTACTAACTACATTTTTAAAATTTGATTACCACCGTTTGGTCAAGATAGTCACAATAATCGCTTGTTTCGTTTTCCTTTATTATATTGTATTTTTATGAACTGGAATAATAATGTTTTAAAGTTCAATGTGGTTCCAAATGATTTGTATATAAAATAAGCGTTCCTGAAAAGAAGCAGCCTATAAATTCGTTTTGCTATTTAATTTGATGTTTTTGATCTAAATATAAAATTTTAAAAATACAAAGAAGTTCAAAACGAATATTTTCGCTATTCTGTTTATCATGCGACTCTCGAAATAGATGCCAAAATTTTTACTTTTTATTGAATTATACTAAATTTTTAAAAACGGAGTGTCCATATATATTTTAAATTCCAAAATAAATCCAGTTGTTTAAAATTTGATTACCACCGTTTAGTCATGATAGTTACAATAATCGCTTGTTTCGTTTCTCTTTATTATAAAGTATTTTTTGAACTGAAATAATAATGTTTTAAAGTCCAATGGGGTACCAAGTAATATGTACATAAAATAAGCACTCCTGAAAAGAGGCAGCCTATAAATTCGTTTTGCTATTTAATTTGATGTTTTTGATCTAAAACTAAAATTTTAAAAATACAAGGAAGTTGAAAACGAATATTTTCGCTATTCTGTTTATCATGCGACTCTCGAAATAGATGTAAAAATTCTTTGTTTTCATTGGATTATACTGAATTTTTTAAAAATCGAGTTTCCATACATATTTTAAATTTCATTACTAACCACATTTTTAAAATTTGATTACCACCGTTTGGTCAAGATAGTCACAATAATCGCTTGTTTCGTTTTCCTTTATTTTATAGTATTTTTATGAACTGAAATAATAATGTTTTAAAGTCCAATGTGGTTCCAAATGATTTGTATATAAAATCAGCACTTCTGAAAAGGAGCAGCCTATAAATTCGTTTTGCTATTTAATTTGATGTTTTTGATCTAAAACTAAAATTTTAAAAATACAAGGAAGTTCAAAACGATTATTTTTGCTATTCTGTTTTTCATGCGACTCTCGAAATAGATGCAAAAAATTTTTACTTTTTATTGAATTATACTAAATTTTTAAAAACGGAGTGTCCATATATATTTTAAATTCCAAAATAAATCCAGTTGTTTAAAATTTGATTACCACCGTTTAGTCATGATAGTTACAATAATCGCTTGTTTCGTTTCTCTTTATTATAAAGTATTTTTTGAACTGAAATAATAATGTTTTAAAGTCCAATGGGGTACCAAGTAATATGTACATAAAATAAGCACTCCTGAAAAGAGGCAGCCTATAAATTCGTTTTGCTATTTAATTTGATGTTTTTGATCTAAAACTAAAATTTTAAAAATACAAGGAAGTTGAAAACGAATATTTTCGCTATTCTGTTTATCATGCGACTCTCGAAATAGATGCCAAAATTTTTACTTTTTATTGAATTATACTAAATTTTTAAAAACGGAGTGTCCATATATATTTTAAATTCCAAAATAAATCCAGTTGTTTAAAATTTGATTACCACCGTTTAGTCATGATAGTAACAATAATTGCTTGTTTCGTTTCTCTTTATTATAAAGTATTTTTTGAACTGAAATAATAATGTTTTAAAGTCCAATGGGGTACCAAGTAATATGTACATAAAATAAGCACTCCTGAAAAGAGGCAGCCTATAAATTCGTTTTGCTATTTAATTTGATGTTTTTGATTTAAAACTAAAATTTTAAAAATACAAGGAAGTTGAAAACGAATATTTTCGCTATTCTGTTTATCATGCGACTCTCGAAATAGATGTAAAAATTCTTTGTTTTCATTGGATTATACTGAATTTTTTAAAAATCGAGTTTCCATACATATTTTAAATTTCATTACTAACCACATTTTTAAAATTTGATTACCACCGTTTGGTCAAGATAGTCGCAATAATCGCTTGTTTCGTTTTCCTTTATTATATTGTATTTTTATGAACTGAAATAATAATGTTTTAAAGTCCAATGGGGTTACAAGTGATATGTACATAAAATAAGCGCTCCTGAAAAGAAGCAGCCTATAAATTCGTTTTGCTTTTTAATTTGATGTTTTTAATCTAAATATAAAATTTTAAAAATACAAAGAAGTTCAAAACGAATATTTTCGCTATTCTGTTTATCATGCGACTGTCGAGATAGATGCCAAAATTTTTATTTTTCATTGGATTATACTGAATTTTTAAAAACCGAGTGTCCATATATATTTTAAATTCCAAAATAAATCCAGTTGTTTAAAATTTGATTACCACCGTTTAGTCATGATAGTTACAATAATTGCTTGTTTCGTTTCTCTTTATTATAAAGTATTTTTCTAACTGAAATAATAATGTTTTGAAGTTCAATGTGGTTCCAAATGATTTGTATATAAAATAAGCGCTCCTGAAAAGAAGCAGCCTATAAATTCGTTTTGCTATTCAATTTGATGTTTTTGATCTAAAACTAAAATTTTAAAAATACAAAGAAGTTCAAAACGAATGTTTTCGCTATTCTGTTTATCATGCGACTCTCGAAATAGATGCCAAAATTTTTACTTTTTATTGAATTATACTAAATTTTTAAAAACGGAGTGTCCATATATATTTTAAATTCCAAAATAAATCCAGTTGTTTAAAATTTGATTACCACCGTTTAGTCATGATAGTTACAATAATCGCTTGTTTCGTTTCTCTTTATTATATAGTATTTTTTGAACTGAAATAATAATGTTTTAAAGTCCAATGGGGTAACAAGTGATATGTACATAAAATAAGCGCTCCTGAAAAGAAGCAGCCTATAAATTCGTTTTGCTATTTAATTTGATGTTTTTGATCTAAAACTAAAATTTTAAAAATACAAGGAAGTTCAAAACGAATATTTTCGCTATTCTTTTTATCATGCGACTTTCGAAATAGATGCAAAAATTCTTTGTTTTCATTGGAAATACTGAATTTTTTAAAAATCGAGATTCCATACATATTTTAAATTTCATTACTAACCACATTTTTAAAATTTGATTACCACCGTTTGGTCAAGATAGTCACAATAATCGCTTGTTTCGTTTTCCTTTATTTTATAGTATTTTTATGAACTGAAATAATAATGTTTTAAAGTCCAATGTGGTTCCAAATGATTTGTATATAAAATCAGCACTTCTGAAAAGGAGCAGCCTATAAATTCGTTTTGCTATTTAATTTGATGTTTTTGATCTAAATATAAAATTTTAAAAATACAAAGAAGTTCAAAACGAATATTTTCGCTATTCTGTTTATCATGCGACTCTCGAAATAGATGCAAAAAATTTGTACTTTTTATTGAATTATACTAAATTTTTAAAAACGGAGTGTCCATATATATTTTAAATTCCAAAATAAATCTAGTTGTTTAAAATTTGATTACCACCGTTTAGTCATGATAGTTACAATAATCGCTTGTTTCGTTTCTCTTTATTATAAAGTATTTTTTGAACTGAAATAATAATGTTTTAAAGTCCAATGGGGTACCAAGTAATATGTACATAAAATAAGCACTCCTGAAAAGAGGCAGCCTATAAATTCGTTTTGCTATTTAATTTGATGTTTTTGATCTAAAACTAAAATTTTAAAAATACAAGGAAGTTGAAAACGAATATTTTCGCTATTCTGTTTATCATGCGACTCTCGAAATAGATGTAAAAATTCTTTGTTTTCATTGGATTATACTGAATTTTTTAAAAATCGAGTTTTCATACATATTTTAAATTTCATTACTAACTACATTTTTAAAATTTGATTACCACCGTTTGGTCAAGATAGTCACAATAATCGCTTGTTTCGTTTTCCTTTATTATATTGTATTTTTATGAACTGGAATAATAATGTTTTAAAGTTCAATGTGGTTCCAAATGATTTGTATATAAAATAAGCGTTCCTGAAAAGAAGCAGCCTATAAATTCGTTTTGCTATTTAATTTGATGTTTTTGATCTAAAACTAAAATTTTAAAAATACAAGGAAGTTCAAAACGATTATTTTTGCTATTCTGTTTTTCATGCGACTCTCGAAATAGATGCAAAAAATTTTTACTTTTTATTGAATTATACTAAATTTTTAAAAACGGAGTGTCCATATATATTTTAAATTCCAAAATAAATCCAGTTGTTTAAAATTTGATTACCACCGTTTAGTCATGATAGTTACAATAATCGCTTGTTTCGTTTCTCTTTATTATAAAGTATTTTTTGAACTGAAATAATAATGTTTTAAAGTCCAATGGGGTACCAAGTAATATGTACATAAAATAAGCACTCCTGAAAAGAGGCAGCCTATAAATTCGTTTTGCTATTTAATTTGATGTTTTTGATCTAAAACTAAAATTTTAAAAATACAAGGAAGTTGAAAACGAATATTTTCGCTATTCTGTTTATCATGCGACTCTCGAAATAGATGCCAAAATTTTTACTTTTTATTGAATTATACTAAATTTTTAAAAACGGAGTGTCCATATATATTTTAAATTCCAAAATAAATCCAGTTGTTTAAAATTTGATTACCACCGTTTAGTCATGATAGTAACAATAATTGCTTGTTTCGTTTCTCTTTATTATAAAGTATTTTTTGAACTGAAATAATAATGTTTTAAAGTCCAATGGGGTACCAAGTAATATGTACATAAAATAAGCACTCCTGAAAAGAGGCAGCCTATAAATTCGTTTTGCTATTTAATTTGATGTTTTTGATTTAAAACTAAAATTTTAAAAATACAAGGAAGTTGAAAACGAATATTTTCGCTATTCTGTTTATCATGCGACTCTCGAAATAGATGTAAAAATTCTTTGTTTTCATTGGATTATACTGAATTTTTTAAAAATCGAGTTTCCATACATATTTTAAATTTCATTACTAACCACATTTTTAAAATTTGATTACCACCGTTTGGTCAAGATAGTCACAATAATCGCTTGTTTCGTTTTCCTTTATTATATTGTATTTTTATGAACTGAAATAATAATGTTTTAAAGTCCAATGGGGTTACAAGTGATATGTACATAAAATAAGCGCTCCTGAAAAGAAGCAGCCTATAAATTCGTTTTGCTTTTTAATTTGATGTTTTTAATCTAAATATAAAATTTTAAAAATACAAAGAAGTTCAAAACGAATATTTTCGCTATTCTGTTTATCATGCGACTGTCGAGATAGATGCCAAAATTTTTATTTTTCATTGGATTATACTGAATTTTTAAAAACCGAGTGTCCATATATATTTTAAATTCCAAAATAAATCCAGTTGTTTAAAATTTGATTACCACCGTTTAGTCATGATAGTTACAATAATTGCTTGTTTCGTTTCTCTTTATTATAAAGTATTTTTCGAACTGAAATAATAATGTTTTGAAGTTCAATGTGGTTCCAAATGATTTGTATATAAAATAAGCGCTCCTGAAAAGAAGCAGCCTATAAATTCGTTTTGCTATTCAATTTGATGTTTTTGATCTAAAACTAAAATTTTAAAAATACAAAGAAGTTCAAAACGAATGTTTTCGCTATTCTGTTTATCATGCGACTCTCGAAATAGATGCCAAAATTTTTACTTTTTATTGAATTATACTAAATTTTTAAAAACGGAGTGTCCATATCTCTGATCAAAAATAACCCGGACTCGTTCATGTACAACCCCCGCCAATATTTTAAGATGCATTTCTTTTAGTATTTATGTTTGTATACCTGTTTTTTACATTTCCTCCAAATTCGAGCTATATATGTCAATCAGTTGTTTTTTGACAGCACTTTGTTTAGGTCAAGTTTTTGCTTACTTTCGATTTTGCGATGGAAAAAATAATTGAACAAAGAATTTGTATCAAATTTTGCGTAAAAAATGAAATTAATGCTACTGAAACGCTAAAAATGTTGCAAAAATGTTATGGTGATAGTTCTCTATCGAAAACAACAACATTTGAATGGCATAGTCGTTTTAAAAATGGTCGTGAATCAGTGAAGGATGACATTCATCCTGGGCGTCCTTCAACATCAAAAACCAAAGAAAATGTTGATCTGATTAAATCAATGGTTTTGGAAAAAAGAAGATTAACGATCAGAGAGATGGTTACTGAAACAGGAATTTCATTTGGTACAATTCAAAGCATTTTAAGTGATGATTTGGGCTTGACACGACTTGCAGCGAAATTGGTTCCTAAATCATTGAATTTTTTACAAAAACAAGAACGTGTTATTGTTGCTGAAGAGATGCTTTCCAGAGTAAATGCTGATCCTGCATTCATTCAACGGATCATTACTGGTGATGAGACGTGGGTGTACGAGTTTGATGCGTTAACAAAGCAACAATCAAGTGAATGGCGCGCTTCAGAAGAACCAAGACCCAGAAAAATTCGTCGTACTCAATCAAAGAAAAAGATTTTGCTTACCGTTTTCATCGATTATCGTGGTGTTGTGCATCATGAATTTTTACCAACAGGTCAAACAGTTAATAAGGATTATTATTTAAGCGTAATGAAGCGTTTACGAGAAGCAGTTCGTCTAAAAAGACCCGATTTGTGGCAAAATAATTCGTGGATTTTACACCACGATAACGCACCTTCTAACACAGCCGTGGTTATTCGTGAGTTTTTGACTAAAAACTCAACAAACACTATTCATCAACCACCATATTCACCGGATCTCGCACCGTGCGACTTTTTTTTGTTCAGTCGCTTAAAAAAACCACTTCGGGGAACCCGCTTTGACAGCATAGAAGCAATTAAAGACAAATCGAAGAAGGAACTTATGGCGATCCCAAAAAGTGAGTACGAAAAATGTTTCCAGGATTGGATTAAACGGTGGCACAAGTGCATTGCATCAGACGGAGAATACTTTGAAGGGGAAAAAATAAATATTAATGAATAGACTTGTACTTTGTGTTTTATTGACCAAGTCCGAATTATTTTTGATCCGGGGGTTAAATTCCAAAATAAATCCAGTTGTTTAAAATTTGATTACCACCGTTTAGTCATGATAGTAACAATAATTGCTTGTTTCGTTTCTCTTTATTATAAAGTATTTTTTGAACTGAAATAATAATGTTTTGAAGTTCAATGTGGTTCCAAGTGATTTGTATATAAAATCAGCACTCCTGAAAAGAGGCAGCCTATAAATTCGTTTTGCTATTTAATTTGATGTTTTTGATCTAAAACTAAAATTTTAAAAATACAAGGAAGTTCAAAACGAATATTTTCGCTATTCTGTTTATCATGCGACTTTCGAAATAGATGCAAAAATTCTTTGTTTTCATTGGATTATACTGAATTTTTTAAAAATCGAGTTTCCATACATATTTTAAATTTCATTACTAACCACATTTTTAAAATTTGATTACCACCGTTTGGTCAAGATAGTCACAATAATCGCTTGTTTCGTTTTCCTTTATTTTATAGTATTTTTATGAACTGAAATAATAATGTTTTAAAGTCCAATGTGGTTCCAAATGATTTGTATATAAAATCAGCACTTCTGAAAAGGAGCAGCCTATAAATTCGTTTTGCTATTTAATTTGATGTTTTTGATCTAAAACTAAAATTTTAAAAATACAAGGAAGTTCAAAACGATTATTTTTGCTATTCTGTTTTTCATGCGACTCTCGAAATAGATGCAAAAAATTTTTACTTTTTATTGAATTATACTAAATTTTTAAAAACGGAGTGTCCATATATATTTTAAATTCCAAAATAAATCCAGTTGTTTAAAATTTGATTACCACCGTTTAGTCATGATAGTTACAATAATCGCTTGTTTCGTTTCTCTTTATTATAAAGTATTTTTTGAACTGAAATAATAATGTTTTAAAGTCCAATGGGGTACCAAGTAATATGTACATAAAATAAGCACTCCTGAAAAGAGGCAGCCTATAAATTCGTTTTGCTATTTAATTTGATGTTTTTGATCTAAAACTAAAATTTTAAAAATACAAGGAAGTTGAAAACGAATATTTTCGCTATTCTGTTTATCATGCGACTCTCGAAATAGATGTAAAAATTCTTTGTTTTCATTGGATTATACTGAATTTTTTAAAAATCGAGTTTCCATACATATTTTAAATTTCATTACTAACCACATTTTTAAAATTTGATTACCACCGTTTGGTCAAGATAGTCACAATAATCGCTTGTTTCGTTTTCCTTTATTTTATAGTATTTTTATGAACTGAAATAATAATGTTTTAAAGTCCAATGTGGTTCCAAATGATTTGTATATAAAATCAGCACTTCTGAAAAGGAGCAGCCTATAAATTCGTTTTGCTATTTAATTTGATGTTTTTGATCTAAAACTAAAATTTTAAAAATACAAGGAAGTTCAAAACGATTATTTTTGCTATTCTGTTTTTCATGCGACTCTCGAAATAGATGCAAAAAATTTTTACTTTTTATTGAATTATACTAAATTTTTAAAAACGGAGTGTCCATATATATTTTAAATTCCAAAATAAATCCAGTTGTTTAAAATTTGATTACCACCGTTTAGTCATGATAGTTACAATAATCGCTTGTTTCGTTTCTCTTTATTATAAAGTATTTTTTGAACTGAAATAATTATGTTTTAAAGTCCAATGGGGTACCAAGTAATATGTACATAAAATAAGCACTCCTGAAAAGAGGCAGCCTATAAATTCGTTTTGCTATTTAATTTGATGTTTTTGATCTAAAACTAAAATTTTAAAAATACAAGGAAGTTGAAAACGAATATTTTCGCTATTCTGTTTATCATGCGACTCTCGAAATAGATGTAAAAATTCTTTGTTTTCATTGGATTATACTGAATTTTTTAAAAATCGAGTTTCCATACATATTTTAAATTTCATTACTAACCACATTTTTAAAATTTGATTACCACCGTTTGGTCAAGATAGTCACAATAATCGCTTGTTTCGTTTTCCTTTATTTTATAGTATTTTTATGAACTGAAATAATATTGTTTTAAAGTCCAATGTGGTTCCAAATGATTTGTATATAAAATCAGCACTTCTGAAAAGGAGCAGCCTATAAATTCGTTTTGCTATTTAATTTGATGTTTTTGATCTAAAACTAATATTTTAAAAATACAAGGAAGTTCAAAACGATTATTTTTGCTATTCTGTTTTTCATGCGACTCTCGAAATAGATGCAAAAAATTTTTACTTTTTATTGAATTATACTAAATTTTTAAAAACGGAGTGTCCATATATATTTTAAATTCCAAAATAAATCCAGTTGTTTAAAATTTGATTACCACCGTTTAGTCATGATAGTTACAATAATCGCTTGTTTCGTTTCTCTTTATTATATAGTATTTTTTGAACTGAAATAATAATGTTTTAAAGTCCAATGGGGTAACAAGTGATATGTACATAAAATAAGCGCTCCTGAAAAGAAGCAGCCTATAAATTCGTTTTGCTATTTAATTTGATGTTTTTGATCTAAAACTAAAATTTTAAAAATGCAAGGAAGTTCAAAACGAATATTTTCGCTATTCTGTTTATCATGCGACTTTCAAAATAGATGCAAAAATTCTTTGTTTTCATTGGATTATACTGAATTTTTTAAAAATCGAGTTTCCATACATATTTTAAATTTCATTACTAACCACATTTTTAAAATTTGATTACCACCGTTTGGTCAAGATAGTCACAATAATCGCTTGTTTTGTTTTCCTTTATTTTATAGTATTTTTATGAACTGAAATAATAATGTTTTAAAGTCCAATGTGGTTCCAAATGATTTGTATATAAAATCAGCACTTCTGAAAAGGAGCAGCCTATAAATTCGTTTTGCTATTTAATTTGATGTTTTTGATCTAAAACTAATATTTTAAAAATACAAGGAAGTTCAAAACGATTATTTTCGCTATTCTGTTTATCATGCGACTCTCGAAATAGATGCCAAAATTTTTACTTTTTATTGAATTATACTAAATTTTTAAAAACGGAGTGTCCATATATATTTTAAATTCCAAAATAAATCCAGTTGTTTAAAATTTGATTACCACCGTTTAGTCATGATAGTTACAATAATCGCTTGTTTCGTTTCTCTTTATTATATAGTATTTTTTGAACTGAAATAATAATGTTTTAAAGTCCAATGGGGTAACAAGTGATATGTACATAAAATAAGCGCTCCTGAAAAGAAGCAGCCTATAAATTCGTTTTGCTATTTAATTTGATGTTTTTGATCTAAAACTAAAATTTTAAAAATACAAGGAAGTTCAAAACGAATATTTTCGCTATTCTGTTTATCATGCGACTTTCGAAATAGATGCAAAAATTCTTTGTTTTCATTGGATTATACTGAATTTTTTAAAAATCGAGTTTCCATACATATTTTAAATTTCATTACTAACCACATTTTTAAAATTTGATTACCACCGTTTGGTCAAGATAGTCACAATAATCGCTTGTTTCGTTTCTCTTTATTATAAAGTATTTTTTGAACTGAAATAATAATGTTTTAAAGTCCAATGGGGTACCAAGTAATATGTACATAAAATAAGCACTCCTGAAAAGAGGCAGCCTATAAATTCGTTTTGCTATTTAATTTGATGTTTTTGATCTAAAACTAAAATTTTAAAAATACAAGGAAGTTGAAAACGAATATTTTCGCTATTCTGTTTATCATGCGACTCTCGAAATAGATGTAAAAATTCTTTGTTTTCATTGGATTATACTGAATTTTTTAAAAATCGAGTTTCCATACATATTTTAAATTTCATTACTAACCACATTTTTAAAATTTGATTACCACCGTTTGGTCAAGATAGTCACAATAATCGCTTGTTTCGTTTTCCTTTATTTTATAGTATTTTTATGAACTGAAATAATAATGTTTTAAAGTCCAATGTGGTTCCAAATGATTTGTATATAAAATCAGCACTTCTGAAAAGGAGCAGCCTATAAATTCGTTTTGCTATTTAATTTGATGTTTTTGATCTAAAACTAATATTTTAAAAATACAAGGAAGTTCAAAACGATTATTTTCGCTATTCTGTTTATCATGCGACTCTCGAAATAGATGCCAAAATTTTTACTTTTTATTGAATTATACTAAATTTTTAAAAACGGAGTGTCCATATATATTTTAAATTCCAAAATAAATCCAGTTGTTTAAAATTTGATTACCACCGTTTAGTCATGATAGTTACAATAATCGCTTGTTTCGTTTCTCTTTATTATAAAGTATTTTTTGAACTGAAATAATAATGTTTTAAAGTCCAATGGGGTACCAAGTAATATGTACATAAAATAAGCACTCCTGAAAAGAGGCAGCCTATAAATTCGTTTTGCTATTTAATTTGATGTTTTTGATCTAAAACTAAAATTTTAAAAATACAAGGAAGTTGAAAACGAATATTTTCGCTATTCTGTTTATCATGCGACTCTCGAAATAGATGTAAAAATTCTTTGTTTTCATTGGATTATACTGAATTTTTTAAAAATCGAGTTTCCATACATATTTTAAATTTCATTACTAACCACATTTTTAAAATTTGATTACCACCGTTTGGTCAAGATAGTCACAATAATCGCTTGTTTTGTTTTCCTTTATTTTATAGTATTTTTATGAACTGAAATAATAATGTTTTAAAGTCCAATGTGGTTCCAAATGATTTGTATATAAAATCAGCACTTCTGAAAAGGAGCAGCCTATAAATTCGTTTTGCTATTTAATTTGATGTTTTTGATCTAAAACTAATATTTTAAAAATACAAGGAAGTTCAAAACGATTATTTTTGCTATTCTGTTTTTCATGCGACTCTCGAAATAGATGCAAAAAATTTTTACTTTTTATTAAATTATACTACATTTTTAAAAACGGAGTGTCCATATATATTTTAAATTCCAAAATAAATCCAGTTGTTTAAAATTTGATTACCACCGTTTAGTCATGATAGTTACAATAATCGCTTGTTTCGTTTCTCTTTATTATATAGTATTTTTTGAACTGAAATAATAATGTTTTAAAGTCCAATGGGGTAACAAGTGATATGTACATAAAATAAGCGCTCCTGAAAAGAAGCAGCCTATAAATTCGTTTTGCTATTTAATTTGATGTTTTTGATCTAAAACTAAAATTTTAAAAATGCAAGGAAGTTCAAAACGAATATTTTCGCTATTCTGTTTATCATGCGACTTTCGAAATAGATGCAAAAATTCTTTGTTTTCATTGGATTATACTGAATTTTTTAAAAATCGAGTTTCCATACATATTTTAAATTTCATTACTAACCACATTTTTAAAATTTGATTACCACCGTTTGGTCAAGATAGTCACAATAATCGCTTGTTTCGTTTCTCTTTATTATATAGTATTTTTTGAACTGAAATAATAATGTTTTAAAGTCCAATGGGGTAACAAGTGATATGTACATAAAATAAGCGCTCCTGAAAAGAAGCAGCCTATAAATTCGTTTTGCTATTTAATTTGATGTTTTTGATCTAAAACTAAAATTTTAAAAATACAAGGAAGTTCAAAACGAATATTTTCGCTATTCTGTTTATCATGCGACTTTCGAAATAGATGCAAAAATTCTTTGTTTTCATTGGATTATACTGAATTTTTTAAAAATCGAGTTTCCATACATATTTTAAATTTCATTACTAACCACATTTTTAAAATTTGATTACCACCGTTTGGTCAAGATAGTCACAATAATCGCTTGTTTCGTTTTCCTTTATTTTATAGTATTTTTATGAACTGAAATAATAATGTTTTAAAGTTCAATGTGGTTCCAAATGATTTGTATATAAAATAAGCGTTCCTGAAAAGAAGCAGCCTATAAATTCGTTTTGCTATTTAATTTGATGTTTTTGATCTAAAACTAAAATTTTAAAAATACAAGGAAGTTCAAAACGATTATTCTTGCTATTCTGTTTTTCATGCGACTCTCGAAATAGATGCAAAAAATTTTTACTTTTTATTGAATTATACTAAATTTTTAAAAACGGAGTGTCCATATATATTTTAAATTCCAAAATAAATCCAGTTGTTTAAAATTTGATTACCACCGTTTAGTCATGATAGTTACAATAATCGCTTGTTTCGTTTCTCTTTATTATAAAGTATTTTTTGAACTGAAATAATAATGTTTTAAAGTCCAATGGGGTACCAAGTAATATGTACATAAAATAAGCACTCCTGAAAAGAGGCAGCCTATAAATTCGTTTTGCTATTTAATTTGATGTTTTTGATCTAAAACTAAAATTTTAAAAATACAAGGAAGTTGAAAACGAATATTTTCGCTATTCTGTTTATCATGCGACTCTCGAAATAGATGCCAAAATTTTTACTTTTTATTGAATTATACTAAATTTTTAAAAACGGAGTGTCCATATATATTTTAAATTCCAAAATAAATCCAGTTGTTTAAAATTTGATTACCACCGTTTAGTCATGATAGTTACAATAATCGCTTGTTTCGTTTCTCTTTATTATATAGTATTTTTTGAACTGAAATAATAATGTTTTAAAGTCCAATGGGGTAACAAGTGATATGTACATAAAATAAGCGCTCCTGAAAAGAGGCAGCCTATAAATTCGTTTTGCTATTTAATTTGATGTTTTTGATCTAAATATAAAATTTTAAAAATACAAAGAAGTTCAAAACGAATATTTTCGCTATTCTGTTTATCATGCGACTCTCGAAATAGATGCCAAAATTTTTACTTTTTATTGAATTATACTAAATTTTTAAAAACGGAGTGTCCATATATATTTTAAATTCCAAAATAAATCCAGTTGTTTAAAATTTGATTACCACCGTTTAGTCATGATAGTTACAATAATCGCTTGTTTCGTTTCTCTTTATTATATAGTATTTTTTGAACTGAAATAATAATGTTTTAAAGTCCAATGGGGTAACAAGTGATATGTACATAAAATAAGCGCTCCTGAAAAGAAGCAGCCTATAAATTCGTTTTGCTATTTAATTTGATGTTTTTGATCTAAAACTAAAATTTTAAAAATACAAGGAAGTTGAAAACGAATATTTTCGCTATTCTGTTTATCATGCGACTGTCGAGATAGATGCCAAAATTTTTATTTTTCATTGGATTATACTGAATTTTTAAAAACCGAGTGTCCATATATATTTTAAATTCCAAAATAAATCCAGTTGTTTAAAATTTGATTACCACCGTTTAGTCATGATAGTTACAATAATTGCTTGTTTCGTTTCTCTTTATTATAAAGTATTTTTCGAACTGAAATAATAATGTTTTGAAGTTCAATGTGGTTCCAAATGATTTGTATATAAAATAAGCGCTCCTGAAAAGAAGCAGCCTATAAATTCGTTTTGCTATTCAATTTGATGTTTTTGATCTAAAACTAAAATTTTAAAAATACAAAGAAGTTCAAAACGAATGTTTTCGCTATTCTGTTTATCATGCGACTCTCGAAATAGATGCAAAATTTTTACTTTTTATTGAATTATACTAAATTTTTAAAAACGGAGTGTCCATATATATTTTAAATTCCAAAATAAATCCAGTTGTTTAAAATTTGATTACCACCGTTTAGTCATGATAGTTACAATAATCGCTTGTTTCGTTTCTCTTTATTATATAGTATTTTTTGAACTGAAATAATAATGTTTTAAAGTCCAATGGGGTAACAAGTGATATGTACATAAAATAAGCGCTCCTGAAAAGAAGCAGCCTATAAATTCGTTTTGCTATTTAATTTGATGTTTTTGATCTAAAACTAAAATTTTAAAAATACAAGGAAGTTCAAAACGAATATTTTCGCTATTCTTTTTATCATGCGACTTTCGAAATAGATGCAAAAATTCTTTGTTTTCATTGGATTATACTGAATTTTTTAAAAATCGAGATTCCATACATATTTTAAATTTCATTACTAACCACATGTTTAAAATTTGATTACCACCGTTTGGTCAAGATAGTCACAATAATCGCTTGTTTCGTTTTCCTTTATTTTATAGTATTTTTATGAACTGAAATAATAATGTTTTAAAGTCCAATGTGGTTCCAAATGATTTGTATATAAAATCAGCACTTCTGAAAAGGAGCAGCCTATAAATTCGTTTTGCTATTTAATTTGATGTTTTTGATCTAAAACTAAAATTTTAAAAATACAAGGAAGTTCAAAACGATTATTTTTGCTATTCTGTTTTTCATGCGACTCTCGAAATAGATGCAAAAAATTTTTACTTTTTATTGAATTATACTAAATTTTTAAAAACGGAGTGTCCATATATATTTTAAATTCCAAAATAAATCCAGTTGTTTAAAATTTGATTACCACCGTTTAGTCATGATAGTTACAATAATCGCTTGTTTCGTTTCTCTTTATTATAAAGTATTTTTTGAACTGAAATAATAATGTTTTAAAGTCCAATGGGGTACCAAGTAATATGTACATAAAATAAGCACTCCTGAAAAGAGGCAGCCTATAAATTCGTTTTGCTATTTAATTTGATGTTTTTGATCTAAAACTAAAATTTTAAAAATACAAGGAAGTTGAAAACGAATATTTTCGCTATTCTGTTTATCATGCGACTCTCGAAATAGATGTAAAAATTCTTTGTTTTCATTGGATTATACTGAATTTTTTAAAAATCGAGTTTTCATACATATTTTAAATTTCATTACTAACTACATTTTTAAAATTTGATTACCACCGTTTGGTCAAGATAGTCACAATAATCGCTTGTTTCGTTTTCCTTTATTATATTGTATTTTTATGAACTGGAATAATAATGTTTTAAAGTTCAATGTGGTTCCAAATGATTTGTATATAAAATAAGCGTTCCTGAAAAGAAGCAGCCTATAAATTCGTTTTGCTATTTAATTTGATGTTTTTGATCTAAAACTAAAATTTTAAAAATACAAGGAAGTTCAAAACGATTATTTTTGCTATTCTGTTTTTCATGCGACTCTCGAAATAGATGCAAAAAATTTTTACTTTTTATTGAATTATACTAAATTTTTAAAAACGGAGTGTCCATATATATTTTAAATTCCAAAATAAATCCAGTTGTTTAAAATTTGATTACCACCGTTTAGTCATGATAGTTACAATAATCGCTTGTTTCGTTTCTCTTTATTATAAAGTATTTTTTGAACTGAAATAATAATGTTTTAAAGTCCAATGGGGTACCAAGTAATATGTACATAAAATAAGCACTCCTGAAAAGAGGCAGCCTATAAATTCGTTTTGCTATTTAATTTGATGTTTTTGATCTAAAACTAAAATTTTAAAAATACAAGGAAGTTGAAAACGAATATTTTCGCTATTCTGTTTATCATGCGACTCTCGAAATAGATGCCAAAATTTTTACTTTTTATTGAATTATACTAAATTTTTAAAAACGGAGTGTCCATATATATTTTAAATTCCAAAATAAATCCAGTTGTTTAAAATTTGATTACCACCGTTTAGTCATGATAGTAACAATAATTGCTTGTTTCGTTTCTCTTTATTATAAAGTATTTTTTGAACTGAAATAATAATGTTTTGAAGTTCAATGTGGTTCCAAGTGATTTGTATATAAAATCAGCACTCCTGAAAAGAGGCAGCCTATAAATTCGTTTTGCTATTTAATTTGATGTTTTTGATCTAAAACTAAAATTTTAAAAATACAAGGAAGTTGAAAACGAATATTTTCGCTATTCTGTTTATCATGCGACTCTCGAAATAGATGCCAAAATTTTTACTTTTTATTGAATTATACTAAATTTTTAAAAACGGAGTGTCCATATATATTTTAAATTCCAAAATAAATCCAGTTGTTTAAAATTTGATTACCACCGTTTAGTCATGATAGTTACAATAATCGCTTGTTTCGTTTCTCTTTATTATAAAGTATTTTTTGAACTGAAATAATAATGTTTTAAAGTCCAATGGGGTACCAAGTAATATGTACATAAAATAAGCACTCCTGAAAAGAGGCAGCCTATAAATTCGTTTTGCTATTTAATTTGATGTTTTTGATCTAAAACTAAAATTTTAAAAATACAAGGAAGTTGAAAACGAATATTTTCGCTATTCTGTTTATCATGCGACTCTCGAAATAGATGTAAAAATTCTTTGTTTTCATTGGATTATACTGAATTTTTTAAAAATCGAGTTTCCATACATATTTTAAATTTCATTACTAACCACATTTTTAAAATTTGATTACCACCGTTTGGTCAAGATAGTCACAATAATCGCTTGTTTCGTTTTCCTTTATTTTATAGTATTTTTATGAACTGAAATAATAATGTTTTAAAGTCCAATGTGGTTCCAAATGATTTGTATATAAAATCAGCACTTCTGAAAAGGAGCAGCCTATAAATTCGTTTTGCTATTTAATTTGATGTTTTTGATCTAAAACTAAAATTTTAAAAATACAAGGAAGTTGAAAACGAATATTTTCGCTATTCTGTTTATCATGCGATTCTCGAAATAGATGCAAAAAATTTTTACTTTTTATTGAATTATACTAAATTTTTAAAAACGGAGTGTCCATATATATTTTAAATTCCAAAATAAATCCAGTTGTTTAAAATTTGATTACCACCGTTTAGTCATGATAGTTACAATAATCGCTTGTTTCGTTTCTCTTTATTATAAAGTATTTTTTGAACTGAAATAATAATGTTTTAAAGTCCAATGGGGTACCAAGTAATATGTACATAAAATAAGCACTCCTGAAAAGAGGCAGCTTATAAATTCGTTTTGCTATTTAATTTGATGTTTTTGATCTAAAACTAAAATTTTAAAAATACAAGGAAGTTGAAAACGAATATTTTCGCTATTCTGTTTATCATGCGACTCTCGAAATAGATGCCAAAATTTTTACTTTTTATTGAATTATACTAAATTTTTAAAAACGGAGTGTCCATATATATTTTAAATTCCAAAATAAATCCAGTTGTTTAAAATTTGATTACCACCGTTTAGTCATGATAGTTACAATAATCGCTTGTTTCGTTTCTCTTTATTATAAAGTATTTTTTGAACTGAAATAATAATGTTTTAAAGTCCAATGGGGTACCAAGTAATATGTACATAAAATAAGCACTCCTGAAAAGAGGCAGCTTATAAATTCGTTTTGCTATTTAATTTGATGTTTTTGATCTAAAACTAAAATTTTAAAAATACAAGGAAGTTGAAAACGAATATTTTCGCTATTCTGTTTATCATGCGACTCTCGAAATAGATGCCAAAATTTTTACTTTTTATTGAATTATACTAAATTTTTAAAAACGGAGTGTCCATATATATTTTAAATTCCAAAATAAATCCAGTTGTTTAAAATTTGATTACCACCGTTTAGTCATGATAGTAACAATAATTGCTTGTTTCGTTTCTCTTTATTATAAAGTATTTTTTGAACTGAAATAATAATGTTTTAAAGTCCAATGGGGTACCAAGTAATATGTACATAAAATAAGCACTCCTGAAAAGAGGCAGCCTATAAATTCGTTTTGCTATTCAATTTGATGTTTTTGATTTAAAACTAAAATTTTAAAAATACAAGGAAGTTGAAAACGAATATTTTCGCTATTCTGTTTATCATGCGACTCTCGAAATAGATGTAAAAATTCTTTGTTTTCATTGGATTATACTGAATTTTTTAAAAATCGAGTTTCCATACATATTTTAAATTTCATTACTAACCACATTTTTAAAATTTGATTACCACCGTTTGGTCAAGATAGTCACAATAATCGCTTGTTTCGTTTTCCTTTATTATATTGTATTTTTATGAACTGAAATAATAATGTTTTAAAGTCCAATGGGGTTACAAGTGATATGTACATAAAATAAGCGCTCCTGAAAAGAAGCAGCCTATAAATTCGTTTTGCTTTTTAATTTGATGTTTTTAATCTAAATATAAAATTTTAAAAATACAAAGAAGTTCAAAACGAATATTTTCGCTATTCTGTTTATCATGCGACTGTCGAGATAGATGCCAAAATTTTTATTTTTCATTGGATTATACTGAATTTTTAAAAACCGAGTGTCCATATATATTTTAAATTCCAAAATAAATCCAGTTGTTTAAAATTTGATTACCACCGTTTAGTCATGATAGTTACAATAATTGCTTGTTTCGTTTCTCTTTATTATAAAGTATTTTTCGAACTGAAATAATAATGTTTTAAAGTCCAATGGGGTACCAAGTAATATGTACATAAAATAAGCGCTCCTGAAAAGAAGCAGCCTATAAATTCGTTTTGCTATTTAATTTGATGTTTTTGATCTAAAACTAAAATTTTAAAAATACAAGGAAGTTCAAAACGAATATTTTTGCTATTCTGTTTTTCATGCGACTCTCGAAATAGATGCAAAAAATTTTTACTTTTTATTGAATTATACTAAATTTTTAAAAACGGAGTGTCCATATATATTTTAAATTCCAAAATAAATCCAGTTGTTTAAAATTTGATTACCACCGTTTAGTCATGATAGTTACAATAATTGCTTGTTTCGTTTCTCTTTATTATAAAGTATTTTTCGAACTGAAATAATAATGTTTTAAAGTCCAATGGGGTACCAAGTAATATGTACATAAAATAAGCGCTCCTGAAAAGAAGCAGCCTATAAATTCGTTTTGCTATTTAATTTGATGTTTTTGATCTAAAACTAAAATTTTAAAAATACAAGGAAGTTCAAAACGAATATTTTTGCTATTCTGTTTTTCATGCGACTTTCGAAATAGATGCAAAAATTCTTTGTTTTCATTGGATTATACTGAATTTTTTAAAAATCGAGATTCCATACATATTTTAAATTTCATTACTAACCACATTTTTAAAATTTGATTACCACCGTTTGGTCAAGATAGTCACAATAATCGCTTGTTTCGTTTTCCTTTATTTTATAGTATTTTTATGAACTGAAATAATAATGTTTTAAAGTCCAATGTGGTTCCAAATGATTTGTATATAAAATCAGCACTTCTGAAAAGGAGCAGCCTATAAATTCGTTTTGCTATTTAATTTGATGTTTTTGATCTAAAACTAAAATTTTAAAAATACAAGGAAGTTCAAAACGATTATTTTTGCTATTCTGTTTTTCATGCGACTCTCGAAATAGATGCAAAAAATTTTTACTTTTTATTGAATTATACTAAATTTTTAAAAACGGAGTGTCCATATATATTTTAAATTCCAAAATAAATCCAGTTGTTTAAAATTTGATTACCACCGTTTAGTCATGATAGTTACAATAATCGCTTGTTTCGTTTCTCTTTATTATAAAGTATTTTTTGAACTGAAATAATAATGTTTTAAAGTCCAATGGGGTACCAAGTAATATGTACATAAAATAAGCACTCCTGAAAAGAGGCAGCCTATAAATTCGTTTTGCTATTTAATTTGATGTTTTTGATCTAAAACTAAAATTTTAAAAATACAAGGAAGTTGAAAACGAATATTTTCGCTATTCTGTTTATCATGCGACTCTCGAAATAGATGCCAAAATTTTTACTTTTTATTGAATTATACTAAATTTTTAAAAACGGAGTGTCCATATATATTTTAAATTCCAAAATAAATCCAGTTGTTTAAAATTTGATTACCACCGTTTAGTCATGATAGTAACAATAATTGCTTGTTTCGTTTCTCTTTATTATAAAGTATTTTTTGAACTGAAATAATAATGTTTTAAAGTCCAATGGGGTACCAAGTAATATGTACATAAAATAAGCACTCCTGAAAAGAGGCAGCCTATAAATTCGTTTTGCTATTTAATTTGATGTTTTTGATTTAAAACTAAAATTTTAAAAATACAAGGAAGTTGAAAACGAATATTTTCGCTATTCTGTTTATCATGCGACTCTCGAAATAGATGTAAAAATTCTTTGTTTTCATTGGATTATACTGAATTTTTTAAAAATCGAGTTTCCATACATATTTTAAATTTCATTACTAACCACATTTTTAAAATTTGATTACCACCGTTTGGTCAAGATAGTCACAATAATCGCTTGTTTCGTTTTCCTTTATTATATTGTATTTTTATGAACTGAAATAATAATGTTTTAAAGTCCAATGGGGTTACAAGTGATATGTACATAAAATAAGCGCTCCTGAAAAGAAGCAGCCTATAAATTCGTTTTGCTTTTTAATTTGATGTTTTTAATCTAAATATAAAATTTTAAAAATACAAAGAAGTTCAAAACGAATATTTTCGCTATTCTGTTTATCATGCGACTGTCGAGATAGATGCCAAAATTTTTATTTTTCATTGGATTATACTGAATTTTTAAAAACCGAGTGTCCATATATATTTTAAATTCCAAAATAAATCCAGTTGTTTAAAATTTGATTACCACCGTTTAGTCATGATAGTTACAATAATTGCTTGTTTCGTTTCTCTTTATTATAAAGTATTTTTCGAACTGAAATAATAATGTTTTGAAGTTCAATGTGGTTCCAAATGATTTGTATATAAAATAAGCGCTCCTGAAAAGAAGCAGCCTATAAATTCGTTTTGCTATTCAATTTGATGTTTTTGATCTAAAACTAAAATTTTAAAAATACAAAGAAGTTCAAAACGAATGTTTTCGCTATTCTGTTTATCATGCGACTCTCGAAATAGATGCCAAAATTTTTACTTTTTATTGAATTATACTAAATTTTTAAAAACGGAGTGTTCATATCTCTGATCAAAAATAACCCGGACTCGTTCATGTACAACCCCCGCCAATATTTTAAGATGCATTTCTTTTAGTATTTATGTTTGTATACCTGTTTTTTACATTTCCTCCAAATTCGAGCTATATATGTCAATCAGTTGTTTTTTGACAGCACTTTGTTTAGGTCAAGTTTTTGCTTACTTTCGATTTTGCGATGGAAAAAATAATTGAACAAAGAATTTGTATCAAATTTTGCGTAAAAAATGAAATTAATGCTACTGAAACGCTAAAAATGTTGCAAAAATGTTATGGTGATAGTTCTCTATCGAAAACAACAACATTTGAATGGCATAGTCGTTTTAAAAATGGTCGTGAATCAGTGAAGGATGACATTCATCCTGGGCGTCCTTCAACATCAAAAACCAAAGAAAATGTTGATCTGATTAAATCAATGGTTTTGGAAAAAAGAAGATTAACGATCAGAGAGATGGTTACTGAAACAGGAATTTCATTTGGTACAATTCAAAGCATTTTAAGTGATGATTTGGGCTTGACACGACTTGCAGCGAAATTGGTTCCTAAATCATTGAATTTTTTACAAAAACAAGAACGTGTTATTGTTGCTGAAGAGATGCTTTCCAGAGTAAATGCTGATCCTGCATTCATTCAACGGATCATTACTGGTGATGAGACGTGGGTGTACGAGTTTGATGCGTTAACAAAGCAACAATCAAGTGAATGGCGCGCTTCAGAAGAACCAAGACCCAGAAAAATTCGTCGTACTCAATCAAAGAAAAAGATTTTGCTTACCGTTTTCATCGATTATCGTGGTGTTGTGCATCATGAATTTTTACCAACAGGTCAAACAAGTAATAAGGATTATTATTTAAGCGTAATGAAGCGTTTACGAGAAGCAGTTCGTCTAAAAAGACCCGATTTGTGGCAAAATAATTCGTGGATTTTACACCACGATAACGCACCTTCTAACACAGCCGTGGTTATTCGTGAGTTTTTGACTAAAAACTCAACAAACACTATTCATCAACCACCATATTCACCGGATCTCGCACCGTGCGACTTTTTTTTGTTCAGTCGCTTAAAAAAACCACTTCGGGGAACCCGCTTTGACAGCATAGAAGCAATTAAAGACAAATCGAAGAAGGAACTTATGGCGATCCCAAAAAGTGAGTACGAAAAATGTTTCCAGGATTGGATTAAACGGTGGCACAAGTGCATTGCATCAGACGGAGAATACTTTGAAGGGGAAAAAATAAATATTAATGAATAGACTTGTACTTTGTGTTTTATTGACCAAGTCCGAATTATTTTTGATCCGGGGGTTAAATTCCAAAATAAATCCAGTTGTTTAAAATTTGATTACCACCGTTTAGTCATGATAGTAACAATAATTGCTTGTTTCGTTTCTCTTTATTATAAAGTATTTTTTGAACTGAAATAATAATGTTTTGAAGTTCAATGTGGTTCCAAGTGATTTGTATATAAAAGCAGCACTCCTGAAAAGAGGCAGCCTATAAATTCGTTTTGCTATTTAATTTTATGTTTTTGATCTAAAACTAAAATTTTAAAAATACAAGGAAGTTCAAAACGAATATTTTCGCTATTCTGTTCATCATGCGACTTTCGAAATAGATGCAAAAATTCTTTGTTTTCATTGGATTATACTGAATTTTTTAAAAATCGAGTTTCCATACATATTTTAAATTTCATTACTAACCACATTTTTAAAATTTGATTACCACCGTTTGGTCAAGATAGTCACAATAATCGCTTGTTTCGTTTTCCTTTATTATATTGTATTTTTATGAACTGAAATAATAATGTTTTAAAGTCCAATGGGGTTCCAAATGATTTGTATATAAAATCAGCACTTCTGAAAAGGAGCAGCCTATAAATTCGTTTTGCTATTTAATTTGATGTTTTTGATCTAAAACTAAAATTTTAAAAATACAAGGAAGTTCAAAACGATTATTTTTGCTATTCTGTTTTTCATGCGACTCTCGAAATAGATGCAAAAAATTTTTACTTTTTATTGAATTATACTAAATTTTTAAAAACGGAGTGTCCATATATATTTTAAATTCCAAAATAAATCCAGTTGTTTAAAATTTGATTACCACCGTTTAGTCATGATAGTTACAATAATCGCTTGTTTCGTTTCTCTTTATTATAAAGTATTTTTTGAACTGAAATAATAATGTTTTAAAGTCCAATGGGGTACCAAGTAATATGTACATAAAATAAGCACTCCTGAAAAGAGGCAGCCTGTAAATTCGTTTTGCTATTTAATTTGATGTTTTTGATCTAAAACTAAAATTTTAAAAATACAAGGAAGTTGAAAACGAATATTTTCGCTATTCTGTTTATCATGCGACTCTCGAAATAGATGTAAAAATTCTTTGTTTTCATTGGATTATACTGAATTTTTTAAAAATCGAGTTTCCATACATATTTTAAATTTCATTACTAACCACATTTTTAAAATTTGATTACCACCGTTTGGTCAAGATAGTCACAATAATCGCTTGTTTCGTTTTCCTTTATTATATTGTATTTTTATGAACTGAAATAATAATGTTTTAAAGTCCAATGGGGTTCCAAATGATTTGTATATAAAATCAGCACTTCTGAAAAGGAGCAGCCTATAAATTCGTTTTGCTATTTAATTTGATGTTTTTGATCTAAAACTAAAATTTTAAAAATACAAGGAAGTTCAAAACGATTATTTTTGCTATTCTGTTTTTCATGCGACTCTCGAAATAGATGCAAAAAATTTTTACTTTTTATTGAATTATACTAAATTTTTAAAAACGGAGTGTCCATATATATTTTAAATTCCAAAATAAATCCAGTTGTTTAAAATTTGATTACCACCGTTTAGTCATGATAGTTACAATAATCGCTTGTTTCGTTTCTCTTTATTATAAAGTATTTTTTGAACTGAAATAATAATGTTTTAAAGTCCAATGGGGTACCAAGTAATATGTACATAAAATAAGCACTCCTGAAAAGAGGCAGCCTATAAATTCGTTTTGCTATTTAATTTGATGTTTTTGATCTAAAACTAAAATTTTAAAAATACAAGGAAGTTGAAAACGAATATTTTCGCTATTCTGTTTATCATGCGACTCTCGAAATAGATGCCAAAATTTTTACTTTTTATTGAATTATACTAAATTTTTAAAAACGGAGTGTCCATATATATTTTAAATTCCAAAATAAATCCAGTTGTTTAAAATTTGATTACCACCGTTTAGTCATGATAGTAACAATAATTGCTTGTTTCGTTTCTCTTTATTATAAAGTATTTTTTGAACTGAAATAATAATGTTTTGAAGTTCAATGTGGTTCCAAGTGATTTGTATATAAAATCAGCACTCCTGAAAAGAGGCAGCCTATAAATTCGTTTTGCTATTTAATTTGATGTTTTTGATCTAAAACTAAAATTTTAAAAATACAAGGAAGTTGAAAACGAATATTTTCGCTATTCTGTTTATCATGCGACTCTCGAAATAGATGTAAAAATTCTTTGTTTTCATTGGATTATACTGAATTTTTTAAAAATCGAGTTTTCATACATATTTTAAATTTCATTACTAACTACATTTTTAAAATTTGATTACCACCGTTTGGTCAAGATAGTCACAATAATCGCTTGTTTCGTTTTCCTTTATTATATTGTATTTTTATGAACTGGAATAATAATGTTTTAAAGTTCAATGTGGTTCCAAATGATTTGTATATAAAATAAGCGTTCCTGAAAAGAAGCAGCCTATAAATTCGTTTTGCTATTTAATTTGATGTTTTTGATCTAAATATAAAATTTTAAAAATACAAAGAAGTTCAAAACGAATATTTTCGCTATTCTGTTTATCATGCGACTCTCGAAATAGATGCCAAAATTTTTACTTTTTATTGAATTATACTAAATTTTTAAAAACGGAGTGTCCATATATATTTTAAATTCCAAAATAAATCCAGTTGTTTAAAATTTGATTACCACCGTTTAGTCATAATAGTTACAATAATCGCTTGTTTCGTTTCTCTTTATTATATAGTATTTTTTGAACTGAAATAATAATGTTTTAAAGTCCAATGGGGTAACAAGTGATATGTACATAAAATAAGCGCTCCTGAAAAGAAGCAGCCTATAAATTCGTTTTGCTATTTAATTTGATGTTTTTGATCTAAAACTAAAATTTTAAAAATACAAGGAAGTTCAAAACGAATATTTTCGCTATTCTGTTTATCATGCGACTTTCGAAATAGATGCAAAAATTCTTTGTTTTCATTGGATTATACTGAATTTTTTAAAAATCGAGTTTCCATACATATTTTAAATTTCATTACTAACCACATTTTTAAAATTTGATTACCACCGTTTGGTCAAGATAGTCACAATAATCGCTTGTTTCGTTTTCCTTTATTTTATAGTATTTTTATGAACTGAAATAATAATGTTTTAAAGTCCAATGTGGTTCCAAATGATTTGTATATAAAATCAGCACTTCTGAAAAGGAGCAGCCTATAAATTCGTTTTGCTATTTAATTTGATGTTTTTGATCTAAAACTAAAATTTTAAAAATACAAGGAAGTTCAAAACGATTATTTTTGCTATTCTGTTTTTCATGCGACTCTCGAAATAGATGCAAAAAATTTTTACTTTTTATTGGATTATACTAAATTTTTAAAAACGGAGTGTCCATATATATTTTAAATTCCAAAATAAATCCAGTTGTTTAAAATTTGATTACCACCGTTTAGTCATGATAGTTACAATAATCGCTTGTTTCGTTTCTCTTTATTATATAGTATTTTTTGAACTGAAATAATAATGTTTTAAAGTCCAATGGGGTAACAAGTGATATGTACATAAAATAAGCGCTCCTGAAAAGAAGCAGCCTATAAATTCGTTTTGCTATTTAATTTGATGTTTTTGATCTAAAACTAAAATTTTAAAAATACAAGGAAGTTCAAAACGAATATTTTCGCTATTCTGTTTATCATGCGACTTTCGAAATAGATGCAAAAATTCTTTGTTTTCATTGGATTATACTGAATTTTTTAAAAATCGAGTTTCCATACATATTTTAAATTTCATTACTAACCACATTTTTAAAATTTGATTACCACCGTTTGGTCAAGATAGTCACAATAATCGCTTGTTTCGTTTTCCTTTATTTTATAGTATTTTTATGAACTGAAATAATAATGTTTTAAAGTCCAATGGGGTACCAAGTAATATGTACATAAAATAAGCACTCCTGAAAAGAGGCAGCCTATAAATTCGTTTTGCTATTTAATTTGATGTTTTTGATCTAAAACTAAAATTTTAAAAATACAAGGAAGTTCAAAACGAATATTTTCGCTATTCTGTTTATCATGCGACTCTCGAAATAGATGCCAAAATTTTTACTTTTTATTGAATTATACTAAATTTTTAAAAACGGAGTGTCCATATCTCTGATCAAAAATAACCCGGACTCGTTCATGTACAACCCCCGCCAATATTTTAAGATGCATTTCTTTTAGTATTTATGTTTGTATACCTGTTTTTTACATTTCCTCCAAATTCGAGCTATATATGTCAATCAGTTGTTTTTTGACAGCACTTTGTTTAGGTCAAGTTTTTGCTTACTTTCGATTTTGCGATGGAAAAAATAATTGAACAAAGAATTTGTATCAAATTTTGCGTAAAAAATGAAATTAATGCTACTGAAACGCTAAAAATGTTGCAAAAATGTTATGGTGATAGTTCTCTATCGAAAACAACAACATTTGAATGGCATAGTCGTTTTAAAAATGGTCGTGAATCAGTGAAGGATGACATTCATCCTGGGCGTCCTTCAACATCAAAAACCAAAGAAAATGTTGATCTGATTAAATCAATGGTTTTGGAAAAAAGAAGATTAACGATCAGAGAGATGGTTACTGAAACAGGAATTTCATTTGGTACAATTCAAAGCATTTTAAGTGATGATTTGGGCTTGACACGACTTGCAGCGAAATTGGTTCCTAAATCATTGAATTTTTTACAAAAACAAGAACGTGTTATTGTTGCTGAAGAGATGCTTTCCAGAGTAAATGCTGATCCTGCATTCATTCAACGGATCATTACTGGTGATGAGACGTGGGTGTACGAGTTTGATGCGTTAACAAAGCAACAATCAAGTGAATGGCGCGCTTCAGAAGAACCAAGACCCAGAAAAATTCGTCGTACTCAATCAAAGAAAAAGATTTTGCTTACCGTTTTCATCGATTATCGTGGTGTTGTGCATCATGAATTTTTACCAACAGGTCAAACAGTTAATAAGGATTATTATTTAAGCGTAATGAAGCGTTTACGAGAAGCAGTTCGTCTAAAAAGACCCGATTTGTGGCAAAATAATTCGTGGATTTTACACCACGATAACGCACCTTCTAACACAGCCGTGGTTATTCGTGAGTTTTTGACTAAAAACTCAACAAACACTATTCATCAACCACCATATTCACCGGATCTCGCACCGTGCGACTTTTTTTTGTTCAGTCGCTTAAAAAAACCACTTCGGGGAACCCGCTTTGACAGCATAGAAGCAATTAAAGACAAATCGAAGAAGGAACTTATGGCGATCCCAAAAAGTGAGTACGAAAAATGTTTCCAGGATTGGATTAAACGGTGGCACAAGTGCATTGCATCAGACGGAGAATACTTTGAAGGGGAAAAAATAAATATTAATGAATAGACTTGTACTTTGTGTTTTATTGACCAAGTCCGAATTATTTTTGATCCGGGGGTTAAATTCCAAAATAAATCCAGTTGTTTAAAATTTGATTACCACCGTTTAGTCATGATAGTAACAATAATTGCTTGTTTCGTTTCTCTTTATTATAAAGTATTTTTTGAACTGAAATAATAATGTTTTGAAGTTCAATGTGGTTCCAAGTGATTTGTATATAAAATCAGCACTCCTGAAAAGAGGCAGCCTATAAATTCGTTTTGCTATTTAATTTGATGTTTTTGATCTAAAACTAAAATTTTAAAAATACAAGGAAGTTCAAAACGAATATTTTCGCTATTCTGTTTATCATGCGACTTTCGAAATAGATGCAAAAATTCTTTGTTTTCATTGGATTATACTGAATTTTTTAAAAATCGAGTTTCCATACATATTTTAAATTTCATTACTAACCACATTTTTAAAATTTGATTACCACCGTTTGGTCAAGATAGTCACAATAATCGCTTGTTTCGTTTTCCTTTATTATATTGTATTTTTATGAACTGAAATAATAATGTTTTAAAGTCCAATGGGGTTCCAAATGATTTGTATATAAAATCAGCACTTCTGAAAAGGAGCAGCCTATAAATTCGTTTTGCTATTTAATTTGATGTTTTTGATCTAAAACTAAAATTTTAAAAATACAAGGAAGTTCAAAACGATTATTTTTGCTATTCTGTTTTTCATGCGACTCTCGAAATAGATGCAAAAAATTTTTACTTTTTATTGAATTATACTAAATTTTTAAAAACGGAGTGTCCATATATATTTTAAATTCCAAAATAAATCCAGTTGTTTAAAATTTGATTACCACCGTTTAGTCATGATAGTTACAATAATCGCTTGTTTCGTTTCTCTTTATTATAAAGTATTTTTTGAACTGAAATAATAATGTTTTAAAGTCCAATGGGGTACCAAGTAATATGTACATAAAATAAGCACTCCTGAAAAGAGGCAGCCTATAAATTCGTTTTGCTATTTAATTTGATGTTTTTGATCTAAAACTAAAATTTTAAAAATACAAGGAAGTTGAAAACGAATATTTTCGCTATTCTGTTTATCATGCGACTCTCGAAATAGATGTAAAAATTCTTTGTTTTCATTGGATTATACTGAATTTTTTAAAAATCGAGTTTCCATACATATTTTAAATTTCATTACTAACCACATTTTTAAAATTTGATTACCACCGTTTGGTCAAGATAGTCACAATAATCGCTTGTTTCGTTTTCCTTTATTTTATAGTATTTTTATGAACTGAAATAATAATGTTTTAAAGTCCAATGTGGTTCCAAATGATTTGTATATAAAATCAGCACTTCTGAAAAGGAGCAGCCTATAAATTCGTTTTGCTATTTAATTTGATGTTTTTGATCTAAAACTAAAATTTTAAAAATACAAGGAAGTTCAAAACGATTATTTTTGCTATTCTGTTTTTCATGCGACTCTCGAAATAGATGCAAAAAATTTTTACTTTTTATTGAATTATACTAAATTTTTAAAAACGGAGTGTCCATATATATTTTAAATTCCAAAATAAATCCAGTTGTTTAAAATTTGATTACCACCGTTTAGTCATGATAGTTACAATAATCGCTTGTTTCGTTTCTCTTTATTATAAAGTATTTTTTGAACTGAAATAATAATGTTTTAAAGTCCAATGGGGTACCAAGTAATATGTACATAAAATAAGCACTCCTGAAAAGAGGCAGCCTATAAATTCGTTTTGCTATTTAATTTGATGTTTTTGATCTAAAACTAAAATTTTAAAAATACAAGGAAGTTGAAAACGAATATTTTCGCTATTCTGTTTATCATGCGACTCTCGAAATAGATGCCAAAATTTTTACTTTTTATTGAATTATACTAAATTTTTAAAAACGGAGTGTCCATATATATTTTAAATTCCAAAATAAATCCAGTTGTTTAAAATTTGATTACCACCGTTTAGTCATGATAGTAACAATAATTGCTTGTTTCGTTTCTCTTTATTATAAAGTATTTTTTGAACTGAAATAATAATGTTTTGAAGTTCAATGTGGTTCCAAGTGATTTGTATATAAAATCAGCACTCCTGAAAAGAGGCAGCCTATAAATTCGTTTTGCTATTTAATTTGATGTTTTTGATCTAAAACTAAAATTTTAAAAATACAAGGAAGTTGAAAACGAATATTTTCGCTATTCTGTTTATCATGCGACTCTCGAAATAGATGTAAAAATTCTTTGTTTTCATTGGATTATACTGAATTTTTTAAAAATCGAGTTTTCATACATATTTTAAATTTCATTACTAACTACATTTTTAAAATTTGATTACCACCGTTTGGTCAAGATAGTCACAATAATCGCTTGTTTCGTTTTCCTTTATTATATTGTATTTTTATGAACTGGAATAATAATGTTTTAAAGTTCAATGTGGTTCCAAATGATTTGTATATAAAATAAGCGTTCCTGAAAAGAAGCAGCCTATAAATTCGTTTTGCTATTTAATTTGATGTTTTTGATCTAAATATAAAATTTTAAAAATACAAAGAAGTTCAAAACGAATATTTTCGCTATTCTGTTTATCATGCGACTCTCGAAATAGATGCCAAAATTTTTACTTTTTATTGAATTATACTAAATTTTTAAAAACGGAGTGTCCATATATATTTTAAATTCCAAAATAAATCCAGTTGTTTAAAATTTGATTACCACCGTTTAGTCATGATAGTTACAATAATCGCTTGTTTCGTTTCTCTTTATTATAAAGTATTTTTTGAACTGAAATAATAATGTTTTAAAGTCCAATGGGGTACCAAGTAATATGTACATAAAATAAGCACTCCTGAAAAGAGGCAGCCTATAAATTCGTTTTGCTATTTAATTTGATGTTTTTGATCTAAATATAAAATTTTAAAAATACAAAGAAGTTCAAAACGAATATTTTCGCTATTCTGTTTATCATGCGACTCTCGAAATAGATGTAAAAATTCTTTGTTTTCATTGGATTATACTGAATTTTTTAAAAATCGAGTTTCCATACATATTTTAAATTTCATTACTAACCACATTTTTAAAATTTGATTACCACCGTTTGGTCAAGATAGTCACAATAATCGCTTGTTTCGTTTTCCTTTATTTTATAGTATTTTTATGAACTGAAATAATAATGTTTTAAAGTCCAATGTGGTTCCAAATGATTTGTATATAAAATCAGCACTTCTGAAAAGGAGCAGCCTATAAATTCGTTTTGCTATTTAATTTGATGTTTTTGATCTAAAACTAAAATTTTAAAAATACAAGGAAGTTCAAAACGATTATTTTTGCTATTCTGTTTTTCATGCGACTCTCGAAATAGATGCAAAAAATTTTTACTTTTTATTGAATTATACTAAATTTTTAAAAACGGAGTGTCCATATATATTTTAAATTCCAAAATAAATCCAGTTGTTTAAAATTTGATTACCACCGTTTAGTCATGATAGTTACAATAATCGCTTGTTTCGTTTCTCTTTATTATAAAGTATTTTTTGAACTGAAATAATAATGTTTTAAAGTCCAATGGGGTACCAAGTAATATGTACATAAAATAAGCACTCCTGAAAAGAGGCAGCCTATAAATTCGTTTTGCTATTTAATTTGATGTTTTTGATCTAAAACTAAAATTTTAAAAATACAAAGAAGTTCAAAACGAATGTTTTCGCTATTCTGTTTATCATGCGACTCTCGAAATAGATGCCAAAATTTTTACTTTTTATTGAATTATACTAAATTTTTAAAAACGGAGTGTCCATATATATTTTAAATTCCAAAATAAATCCAGTTGTTTAAAATTTGATTACCACCGTTTAGTCATGATAGTTACAATAATCGCTTGTTTCGTTTCTCTTTATTATAAAGTATTTTTTGAACTGAAATAATAATGTTTTAAAGTCCAATGGGGTACCAAGTAATATGTACATAAAATAAGCACTCCTGAAAAGAGGCAGCCTATAAATTCGTTTTGCTATTCAATTTGATGTTTTTGATCTAAAACTAAAATTTTAAAAATACAAAGAAGTTCAAAACGAATGTTTTCGCTATTCTGTTTATCATGCGACTCTCGAAATAGATGCCAAAATTTTTACTTTTTATTGAATTATACTAAATTTTTAAAAACGGAGTGTCCATATCTCTGATCAAAAATAACCCGGACTCGTTCATGTACAACCCCCGCCAATATTTTAAGATGCATTTCTTTTAGTATTTATGTTTGTATACCTGTTTTTTACATTTCCTCCAAATTCGAGCTATATATGTCAATCAGTTGTTTTTTGACAGCACTTTGTTTAGGTCAAGTTTTTGCTTACTTTCGATTTTGCGATGGAAAAAATAATTGAACAAAGAATTTGTATCAAATTTTGCGTAAAAAATGAAATTAATGCTACTGAAACGCTAAAAATGTTGCAAAAATGTTATGGTGATAGTTCTCTATCGAAAACAACAACATTTGAATGGCATAGTCGTTTTAAAAATGGTCGTGAATCAGTGAAGGATGACATTCATCCTGGGCGTCCTTCAACATCAAAAACCAAAGAAAATGTTGATCTGATTAAATCAATGGTTTTGGAAAAAAGAAGATTAACGATCAGAGAGATGGTTACTGAAACAGGAATTTCATTTGGTACAATTCAAAGCATTTTAAGTGATGATTTGGGCTTGACACGACTTGCAGCGAAATTGGTTCCTAAATCATTGAATTTTTTACAAAAACAAGAACGTGTTATTGTTGCTGAAGAGATGCTTTCCAGAGTAAATGCTGATCCTGCATTCATTCAACGGATCATTACTGGTGATGAGACGTGGGTGTACGAGTTTGATGCGTTAACAAAGCAACAATCAAGTGAATGGCGCGCTTCAGAAGAACCAAGACCCAGAAAAATTCGTCGTACTCAATCAAAGAAAAAGATTTTGCTTACCGTTTTCATCGATTATCGTGGTGTTGTGCATCATGAATTTTTACCAACAGGTCAAACAGTTAATAAGGATTATTATTTAAGCGTAATGAAGCGTTTACGAGAAGCAGTTCGTCTAAAAAGACCCGATTTGTGGCAAAATAATTCGTGGATTTTACACCACGATAACGCACCTTCTAACACAGCCGTGGTTATTCGTGAGTTTTTGACTAAAAACTCAACAAACACTATTCATCAACCACCATATTCACCGGATCTCGCACCGTGCGACTTTTTTTTGTTCAGTCGCTTAAAAAAACCACTTCGGGGAACCCGCTTTGACAGCATAGAAGCAATTAAAGACAAATCGAAGAAGGAACTTATGGCGATCCCAAAAAGTGAGTACGAAAAATGTTTCCAGGATTGGATTAAACGGTGGCACAAGTGCATTGCATCAGACGGAGAATACTTTGAAGGGGAAAAAATAAATATTAATGAATAGACTTGTACTTTGTGTTTTATTGACCAAGTCCGAATTATTTTTGATCCGGGGGTTAAATTCCAAAATAAATCCAGTTGTTTAAAATTTGATTACCACCGTTTAGTCATGATAGTAACAATAATTGCTTGTTTCGTTTCTCTTTATTATAAAGTATTTTTTGAACTGAAATAATAATGTTTTGAAGTTCAATGTGGTTCCAAGTGATTTGTATATAAAATCAGCACTCCTGAAAAGAGGCAGCCTATAAATTCGTTTTGCTATTTAATTTGATGTTTTTGATCTAAAACTAAAATTTTAAAAATACAAGGAAGTTCAAAACGAATATTTTCGCTATTCTGTTTATCATGCGACTTTCGAAATAGATGCAAAAATTCTTTGTTTTCATTGGATTATACTGAATTTTTTAAAAATCGAGTTTCCATACATATTTTAAATTTCATTACTAACCACATTTTTAAAATTTGATTACCACCGTTTGGTCAAGATAGTCACAATAATCGCTTGTTTCGTTTTCCTTTATTATATTGTATTTTTATGAACTGAAATAATAATGTTTTAAAGTCCAATGGGGTTCCAAATGATTTGTATATAAAATCAGCACTTCTGAAAAGGAGCAGCCTATAAATTCGTTTTGCTATTTAATTTGATGTTTTTGATCTAAAACTAAAATTTTAAAAATACAAGGAAGTTCAAAACGATTATTTTTGCTATTCTGTTTTTCATGCGACTCTCGAAATAGATGCAAAAAATTTTTACTTTTTATTGAATTATACTAAATTTTTAAAAACGGAGTGTCCATATATATTTTAAATTCCAAAATAAATCCAGTTGTTTAAAATTTGATTACCACCGTTTAGTCATGATAGTTACAATAATCGCTTGTTTCGTTTCTCTTTATTATAAAGTATTTTTTGAACTGAAATAATAATGTTTTAAAGTCCAATGGGGTACCAAGTAATATGTACATAAAATAAGCACTCCTGAAAAGAGGCAGCCTATAAATTCGTTTTGCTATTTAATTTGATGTTTTTGATCTAAAACTAAAATTTTAAAAATACAAGGAAGTTGAAAACGAATATTTTCGCTATTCTGTTTATCATGCGACTCTCGAAATAGATGTAAAAATTCTTTGTTTTCATTGGATTATACTGAATTTTTTAAAAATCGAGTTTCCATACATATTTTAAATTTCATTACTAACCACATTTTTAAAATTTGATTACCACCGTTTGGTCAAGATAGTCACAATAATCGCTTGTTTCGTTTTCCTTTATTTTATAGTATTTTTATGAACTGAAATAATAATGTTTTAAAGTCCAATGTGGTTCCAAATGATTTGTATATAAAATCAGCACTTCTGAAAAGAAGCAGCCTATAAATTCGTTTTGCTATTTAATTTGATGTTTTTGATCTAAAACTAAAATTTTAAAAATACAAGGAAGTTCAAAACGATTATTTTTGCTATTCTGTTTTTCATGCGACTCTCGAAATAGATGCAAAATTTTTACTTTTTATTGAATTATACTAAATTTTTAAAAACGGAGTGTCCATATATATTTTAAATTCCAAAATAAATCCAGTTGTTTAAAATTTGATTACCACCGTTTAGTCATGATAGTTACAATAATCGCTTGTTTCGTTTCTCTTTATTATAAAGTATTTTTTGAACTGAAATAATAATGTTTTGAAGTTCAATGTGGTTCCAAGTGATTTGTATATAAAATCAGCACTCCTGAAAAGAGGCAGCCTATAAATTCGTTTTGCTATTTAATTTGATGTTTTTGATCTAAAACTAAAATTTTAAAAATACAAGGAAGTTGAAAACGAATATTTTCGCTATTCTGTTTATCATGCGACTCTCGAAATAGATGTAAAAATTCTTTGTTTTCATTGGATTATACTGAATTTTTTAAAAATCGAGTTTTCATACATATTTTAAATTTCATTACTAACTACATTTTTAAAATTTGATTACCACCGTTTGGTCAAGATAGTCACAATAATCGCTTGTTTCGTTTTCCTTTATTATATTGTATTTTTATGAACTGGAATAATAATGTTTTAAAGTTCAATGTGGTTCCAAATGATTTGTATATAAAATAAGCGTTCCTGAAAAGAAGCAGCCTATAAATTCGTTTTGCTATTTAATTTGATGTTTTTGATCTAAATATAAAATTTTAAAAATACAAAGAAGTTCAAAACGAATATTTTCGCTATTCTGTTTATCATGCGACTCTCGAAATAGATGCCAAAATTTTTACTTTTTATTGAATTATACTAAATTTTTAAAAACGGAGTGTCCATATATATTTTAAATTCCAAAATAAATCCAGTTGTTTAAAATTTGATTACCACCGTTTAGTCATGATAGTTACAATAATCGCTTGTTTCGTTTCTCTTTATTATAAAGTATTTTTTGAACTGAAATAATAATGTTTTAAAGTCCAATGGGGTACCAAGTAATATGTACATAAAATAAGCACTCCTGAAAAGAGGCAGCCTATAAATTCGTTTTGCTATTTAATTTGATGTTTTTGATCTAAAACTAAAATTTTAAAAATACAAGGAAGTTGAAAACGAATATTTTCGCTATTCTGTTTATCATGCGACTCTCGAAATAGATGTAAAAATTCTTTGTTTTCATTGGATTATACTGAATTTTTTAAAAATCGAGTTTCCATACATATTTTAAATTTCATTACTAACCACATTTTTAAAATTTGATTACCACCGTTTGGTCAAGATAGTCACAATAATCGCTTGTTTCGTTTTCCTTTATTTTATAGTATTTTTATGAACTGAAATAATAATGTTTTAAAGTCCAATGTGGTTCCAAATGATTTGTATATAAAATCAGCACTTCTGAAAAGGAGCAGCCTATAAATTCGTTTTGCTATTTAATTTGATGTTTTTGATCTAAAACTAAAATTTTAAAAATACAAGGAAGTTGAAAACGAATATTTTCGCTATTCTGTTTATCATGCGATTCTCGAAATAGATGCAAAAAATTTTTACTTTTTATTGAATTATACTAAATTTTTAAAAACGGAGTGTCCATATATATTTTAAATTCCAAAATAAATCCAGTTGTTTAAAATTTGATTACCACCGTTTAGTCATGATAGTTACAATAATCGCTTGTTTCGTTTCTCTTTATTATAAAGTATTTTTTGAACTGAAATAATAATGTTTTAAAGTCCAATGGGGTACCAAGTAATATGTACATAAAATAAGCACTCCTGAAAAGAGGCAGCCTATAAATTCGTTTTGCTATTTAATTTGATGTTTTTGATCTAAAACTAAAATTTTAAAAATACAAGGAAGTTCAAAACGAATATTTTCGCTATTCTGTTTATCATGCGACTTTCGAAATAGATGCAAAAATTCTTTGTTTTCATTGGATTATACTGAATTTTTTAAAAATCGAGTTTCCATACATATTTTAAATTTCATTACTAACCACATTTTTAAAATTTGATTACCACCGTTTGGTCAAGATAGTCACAATAATCGCTTGTTTCGTTTTCCTTTATTTTATAGTATTTTTATGAACTGAAATAATAATGTTTTAAAGTCCAATGTGGTTCCAAATGATTTGTATATAAAATCAGCACTTCTGAAAAGAGGCAGCCTATAAATTCGTTTTGCTATTTAATTTGATGTTTTTGATCTAAAACTAAAATTTTAAAAATACAAGGAAGTTGAAAACGAATATTTTCGCTATTCTGTTTATCATGCGACTCTCGAAATAGATGTACAAATTCTTTGTTTTAATTGGATTATACTGAATTTTTTAAAAATCGAGTTTCCATACATATTTTAAATTTCATTACTAACCACATTTTTAAAATTTGATTACCACCGTTTGGTCAAGATAGTCACAATAATCGCTTGTTTCGTTTTCCTTTATTTTATAGTATTTTTATGAACTGAAATAATAATGTTTTAAAGTCCAATGTGGTTCCAAATGATTTGTATATAAAATCAGCACTTCTGAAAAGGAGCAGCCTATAAATTCGTTTTGCTATTTAATTTGATGTTTTTGATCTAAAACTAAAATTTTAAAAATACAAGGAAGTTGAAAACGAATATTTTCGCTATTCTGTTTATCATGCGACTCTCGAAATAGATGTAAAAATTCTTTGTTTTCATTGGATTATACTGAATTTTTTAAAAATCGAGTTTCCATACATATTTTAAATTTCATTACTAACCACATTTTTAAAATTTGATTACCACCGTTTGGTCAAGATAGTCACAATAATCGCTTGTTTCGTTTTCCTTTATTTTATAGTATTTTTATGAACTGAAATAATAATGTTTTAAAGTCCAATGTGGTTCCAAATGATTTGTATATAAAATCAGCACTTCTGAAAAGGAGCAGCCTATAAATTCGTTTTGCTATTTAATTTGATGTTTTTGATCTAAATATAAAATTTTAAAAATACAAAGAAGTTCAAAACGAATATTTTCGCTATTCTGTTTATCATGCGACTCTCGAAATAGATGCCAAAATTTTTACTTTTTATTGAATTATACTAAATTTTTAAAAACGGAGTGTCCATATATATTTTAAATTCCAAAATAAATCCAGTTGTTTAAAATTTGATTACCACCGTTTAGTCATGATAGTTACAATAATCGCTTGTTTCGTTTCTCTTTATTATATAGTATTTTTTGAACTGAAATAATAATGTTTTAAAGTCCAATGGGGTAACAAGTGATATGTACATAAAATAAGCGCTCCTGAAAAGAAGCAGCCTATAAATTCGTTTTGCTATTTAATTTGATGTTTTTGATCTAAAACTAAAATTTTAAAAATACAAGGAAGTTCAAAACGAATATTTTCGCTATTCTGTTTATCATGCGACTTTCGAAATAGATGCAAAAATTCTTTGTTTTCATTGGATTATACTGAATTTTTTAAAAATCGAGTTTCCATACATATTTTAAATTTCATTACTAACCACATTTTTAAAATTTGATTACCACCGTTTGGTCAAGATAGTCACAATAATCGCTTGTTTCGTTTTCCTTTATTTTATAGTATTTTTATGAACTGAAATAATAATGTTTTAAAGTCCAATGTGGTTCCAAATGATTTGTATATAAAATCAGCACTTCTGAAAAGGAGCAGCCTATAAATTCGTTTTGCTATTTAATTTGATGTTTTTGATCTAAAACTAAAATTTTAAAAATACAAGGAAGTTCAAAACGATTATTTTTGCTATTCTGTTTTTCATGCGACTCTCGAAATAGATGCAAAAAATTTTTACTTTTTATTGAATTATACTAAATTTTTAAAAACGGAGTGTCCATATATATTTTAAATTCCAAAATAAATCCAGTTGTTTAAAATTTGATTACCACCGTTTAGTCATGATAGTTACAATAATCGCTTGTTTCGTTTCTCTTTATTATAAAGTATTTTTTGAACTGAAATAATAATGTTTTAAAGTCCAATGGGGTACCAAGTAATATGTACATAAAATAAGCACTCCTGAAAAGAGGCAGCCTATAAATTCGTTTTGCTATTTAATTTGATGTTTTTGATCTAAAACTAAAATTTTAAAAATACAAGGAAGTTGAAAACGAATATTTTCGCTATTCTGTTTATCATGCGACTCTCGAAATAGATGCAAATATTCTTTGTTTTCATTGGATTATACTAAATTTTTAAAAACGGAGTGTCCATATATATTTTAAATTCCAAAATAAATCCAGTTGTTTAAAATTTGATTACCACCGTTTAGTCATGATAGTTACAATAATCGCTTGTTTCGTTTTTCTATATTATATAGTATTTTTTGAACTGAAATAATAATGTTTTAAAGTCCAATGGGGTAACAAGTGATATGTACATAAAATAGGCGCTCCTGAAAAGAAGCAGCCTATAAATTCGTTTTGCTATTTAATTTGATGTTTTTGATCTAAAACTAAAATTTTAAAAATACAAGGAAGTTGAAAACGAATACTTTCGCTATTCTGTTTATCATGCGACTCTCGAAATAGATGTAAAAATTCTTTGTTTCCATTGGATTATACTGAATTTTTTAAAAATCGAGTTTTCATACATATTTTAAATTTCATTACTAACTACATTTTTAAAATTTGATTACCACCGTTTGGTCAAGACAGTCACAATAATCGCTTGTTTCGTTTTCCTTTATTATATTGTATTTTTATGAACTGGAATAATAATGTTTTAAAGTTCAATGTGGTTCCAAATGATTTGTATATAAAATAAGCGTTCCTGAAAAGAAGCAGCCTATAAATTCGTTTTGCTATTTAATTTGATGTTTTTGATCTAAATATAAAATTTTAAAAATACAAAGAAGTTCAAAACGAATATTTTCGCTATTCTGTTTATCATGCGACTCTCGAAATAGATGCCAAAATTTTTATTTTTCATTGGATTATACTGAATTTTTAAAAACCGAGTGTCCATATATATATAAAATTCCAAAATAAATCCAGTTGTATTTTTAAAATTTTAGTTTTAGATCAAAAACATCAAATTAAATAGCAAAACGAATTTGATTACCACCGTTTAGTCATGATAGTAACAATAATTGCTTGTTTCGTTTCTCTTTATTATAAAGTATTTTTTGAACTGAAATAATAATGTTTTGAAGTTCAATGTGGTTCCAAGTGATTTGTATATAAAATCAGCACTCCTGAAAAGAGGCAGCCTATAAATCCGTTTTGCTATTTAATTTGATGTTTTTGATCTAAAACTAAAATTTTAAAAATATAAGGAAGTTCAAAACGAATATTTTCGCTATTCTGTTTATCATGCGACTCTCGAAATAGATGCAAAAATTCTTTGTTTTCATTGGATTATACTGAATTTTTTAAAAATCGAGTTTCCATACATATTTTAAATTTCATTACTAACCACATTTTTAAAATTTGATTACCACCGTTTGGTCAAGATAGTCACAATAATCGCTTGTTTCGTTTTCCTTTATTATATTGTATTTTTATGAACTGAAATAATAATGTTTTAAAGTCCAATGGGGTTACAAGTGATATGTACATAAAATAAGCGCTCCTGAAAAGAAGCAGCCTATAAATTCGTTTTGCTTTTTAATTTGATGTTTTTAATCTAAATATAAAATTTTAAAAATACAAAGAAGTTCAAAACGAATATTTTCGCTATTCTGTTTATCATGCGACTGTCGAGATAGATGCCAAAATTTTTATTTTTCATTGGATTATACTGAATTTTTAAAAACCGAGTGTCCATATATATTTTAAATTCCAAAATAAATCCAGTTGTTTAAAATTTGATTACCACCGTTTAGTCATGATAGTTACAATAATTGCTTGTTTCGTTTCTCTTTATTATAAAGTATTTTTCGAACTGAAATAATAATGTTTTGAAGTTCAATGTGGTTCCAAATGATTTGTATATAAAATAAGCGCTCCTGAAAAGAAGCAGCCTATAAATTCGTTTTGCTATTCAATTTGATGTTTTTGATCTAAAACTAAAATTTTAAAAATACAAAGAAGTTCAAAACGAATGTTTTCGCTATTCTGTTTATCATGCGACTCTCGAAATAGATGCCAAAATTTTTACTTTTTATTGAATTATACTAAATTTTTAAAAACGGAGTGTCCATATATATTTTAAATTCCAAAATAAATCCAGTTGTTTAAAATTTGATTACCACCGTTTAGTCATGATAGTTACAATAATCGCTTGTTTCGTTTTTCTATATTATATAGTATTTTTTGAACTGAAATAATAATGTTTTAAAGTCCAATGGGGTAACAGGTGATATGTACATAAAATAAGCGCTCCTGAAAAGAAGCAGCCTATAAATTCGTTTTGCTATTTAATTTGATGTTTTTGATCTAAAACTAAAATTTTAAAAATACAAGGAAGTTGAAAACGAATATTTTCGCTATTCTGTTTATCATGCGACTCTCGAAATAGATGTAAAAATTCTTTGTTTTCATTGGATTATACTGAATTTTTTAAAAATCGAGTTTTCATACATATTTTAAATTTCATTACTAACTACATTTTTAAAATTTGATTACCACCGTTTGGTCAAGATAGTCACAATAATCGCTTGTTTCGTTTTCCTTTATTATATTGTATTTTTATGAACTGGAATAATAATGTTTTAAAGTTCAATGTGGTTCCAAATGATTTGTATATAAAATAAGCGTTCCTGAAAAGAAGCAGCCTATAAATTCGTTTTGCTATTTAATTTGATGTTTTTGATCTAAATATAAAATTTTAAAAATACAAAGAAGTTCAAAACGAATATTTTCGCTATTCTGTTTATCATGCGACTCTCGAAATAGATGCCAAAATTTTTATTTTTCATTGGATTATACTGAATTTTTAAAAACCGAGTGTCCATATATATTTTAAATTCCAAAATAAATCCAGTTGTATTTTTAAAATTTTAGTTTTAGATCAAAAACATCAAATTAAATAGCAAAACGAATTTGATTACCACCGTTTAGTCATGATAGTAACAATAATTGCTTGTTTCGTTTCTCTTTATTATAAAGTATTTTTCGAACTGAAATAATAATGTTTTGAAGTTCAATGTGGTTCCAAGTGATTTGTATATAAAATCAGCACTCCTGAAAAGAGGCAGCCTATAAATCCGTTTTGCTATTTAATTTGATGTTTTTGATCTAAAACTAAAATTTTAAAAATACAAGGAAGTTCAAAACGAATATTCTTTGTTTTCATTGGATTATACTAAATTTTTAAAAACGGAGTGTCCATATATATTTTAAATTCCAAAATAAATCCAGTTGTTTAAAATTTGATTACCACCGTTTAGTCATGATAGTTACAATAATCGCTTGTTTCGTTTTTCTATATTATATAGTATTTTTTGAACTGAAATAATAATGTTTTAAAGTCCAATGGGGTAACAGGTGATATGTACATAAAATAAGCGCTCCTGAAAAGAAGCAGCCTATAAATTCGTTTTGCTATTTAATTTGATGTTTTTGATCTAAAACTAAAATTTTAAAAATACAAGGAAGTTCAAAACGAATATTTTCGCTATTCTGTTTATCATGCGACTCTCGAAATAGATGCAAATATTCTTTGTTTTCATTGGATTATACTAAATTTTTAAAAACGGAGTGTCCATATATATTTTAAATTCCAAAATAAATCCAGTTGTTTGAAATTTGATTACCACCGTTTAGTCATGATAGTTACAATAATCGCTTGTTTCGTTTCTCTTTATTATAAAGTATTTTTCGAACTGAAATAATAATGTTTTGAAGTTCAATGTGGTTCCAAATGATTTGTATATAAAATAAGCGCTCCTGAAAAGAGGCAGCCTATAAATTCGTTTTGCTATTTAATTTGATGTTTTTGATCTAAAACTAAAATTTTAAAAATACAAGGAAGTTCAAAACGAATATTTTCGCTATTCTGTTTATCATGCGACTGTCGAGATAGATGCCAAAATTTTTATTTTTCATTGGATTATACTGAATTTTTAAAAACCGAGTGTCCATATATATTTTAAATTCCAAAATAAATCCAGTTGTTTAAAATTTGATTACCACCGTTTAGTCATGATAGTAACAATAATTGCTTGTTTCGTTTCTCTTTATTATAAAGTATTTTTCGAACTGAAATAATAATGTTTTGAAGTTCAATGTGGTTCCAAATGATTTGTATATAAAATAAGCGCTCCTGAAAAGAAGCAGCCTATAAATCCGTTTTGCTATTTAATTTGATGTTTTTGATCTAAAACTAAAATTTTAAAAATATAAGGAAGTTCAAAACGAATATTTTCGCTATTCTGTTTATCATGCGACTCTCGAAATAGATGCAAAAATTCTTTGTTTTCATTGGATTATACTGAATTTTTTAAAAATCGAGTTTCCATACATATTTTAAATTTCATTACTAACCACATTTTTAAAATTTGATTACCACCGTTTGGTCAAGATAGTCACAATAATCGCTTGTTTCGTTTTTCTTTATTATATTGTATTTTTATGAACTGAAATAATAATGTTTTAAAGTCCAATGGGGTTACAAGTGATATGTACATAAAATAAGCGCTCCTGAAAAGAAGCAGCCTATAAATTCGTTTTGCTTTTTAATTTGATGTTTTTAATCTAAATATAAAATTTTAAAAATACAAAGAAGTTCAAAACGAATATTTTCGCTATTCTGTTTATCATGCGACTGTCGAGATAGATGCCAAAATTTTTATTTTTCATTGGATTATACTGAATTTTTAAAAACCGAGTGTCCATATATATTTTAAATTCCAAAATAAATCCAGTTGTTTAAAATTTGATTACCACCGTTTAGTCATGATAGTAACAATAATTGCTTGTTTCGTTTCTCTTTATTATAAAGTATTTTTCGAACTGAAATAATAATGTTTTGAAGTTCAATGTGGTTCCAAATGATTTGTATATAAAATAAGCGCTCCTGAAAAGAAGCAGCCTATAAATTCGTTTTGCTATTCAATTTGATGTTTTTGATCTAAAACTAAAATTTTAAAAATACAAAGAAGTTCAAAACGAATGTTTTCGCTATTCTGTTTATCATGCGACTCTCGAAATAGATGCCAAAATTTTTACTTTTTATTGAATTATACTAAATTTTTAAAAACGGAGTGTCCATATATATTTTAAATTCCAAAATAAATCCAGTTGTTTAAAATTTGATTACCACCGTTTAGTCATGATAGTAACAATAATTGCTTGTTTCGTTTCTCTTTATTATAAAGTATTTTTTGAACTGAAATAATAATGTTTTGAAGTTCAATGTGGTTCCAAGTGATTTGTATATAAAATCAGCACTCCTGAAAAGAGGCAGCCTATAAATTCGTTTTGCTATTTAATTTGATGTTTTTGATCTAAAACTAAAATTTTAAAAATACAAGGAAGTTCAAAACGAATATTTTCGCTATTCTGTTTATCATGCGACTTTCGAAATAGATGCAAATATTGTTTGTTTTCATTGGATTATACTGATTTTTTTAAAAATCGAGTGTCCATATATATTTTAAATTCCAAAATAAATCCAGTTGTTTAAAATTTGATTAACACCGTTTAGTCATGATAGTTACAATAATCGCTTGTTTCGTTTTTGTATATTATATAGTATTTTTTGAACTGAAATAATAATGTTTTAAAGTCCAATGGGGTAACAAGTGATATGTACATAAAATAAGCGCTCCTGAAAAGAAGCAGCCTATAAATTCGTTTTGCTTTTTAATTTGATGTTTTTGATTTAAAACTAAAATTTTATTAAACAAGAATGTTCAAAACGAATATTTTCGCTATTCTGTTTATCATGCGACTTTCGAAATAGATGCAAAAATTCTTTGTTTTCATTGGATTATACTGAATTGTTTAAAAATCGAGTTTCCATACATATTTTAAATTTCATTACTAACCACATTTTTAAAATTTGATTACCACCGTTTGGTCAAGATAGTCACAATAATCGCTTGTTTCGTTTTCCTTTATTTTATAGTATTTTTATGAACTGAAATAATAATGTTTTAAAGTCCAATGTGGTTCCAAATGATTTGTATATAAAATCAGCACTTCTGAAAAGGAGCAGCCTATAAATTCGTTTTGCTATTTAATTTGATGTTTTTGATCTAAAACTAAAATTTTAAAAATACAAGGAAGTTCAAAACGAATATTTTCGCTATTCTGTTTATCATGCGACTCTCGAAATAGATGCAAATATTCTTTGTTTTCATTGGATTATACTAAATTTTTAAAAACGGAGTGTCCATATATATTTTAAATTCCAAAATAAATCCAGTTGTTTAAAATTTGATTACCACCGTTTAGTCATGATAGTTACAATAATCGCTTGTTTCGTTTTTCTATATTATATAGTATTTTTTGAACTGAAATAATAATGTTTTAAAGTCCAATGGGGTAACAAGTGATATGTACATAAAATAAGCGCGCCTGAAAAGAAGCAGCCTATAAATTCGTTTTGCTATTTAATTTGATGTTTTTGATCTAAAACTAAAACTTTAAAAATACAAAGAAGTTCAAAACGAATATTTTCGCTATTCTGTTTATCATGCGACTCTCGAAATAGATGTAAAAATTCTTTGTTTTCATTGGATTATACTGAATTTTTTAAAAATCGACTTTTCATACATATTTTAAATTTCATTACTAACTACATTTTTAAAATTTGATTACCACCGTTTGGTCAAGATAGTCACAATAATCGCTTGTTTCGTTTTCCTTTATTATATTGTATTTTTATGAACTGGAATAATAATGTTTTAAAGTCCAATGTGGTTCCAAATGATTTGTATATAAAATCAGCACTTCTGAAAAGAAGCAGCCTATAAATTCGTTTTGCTATTTAATTTGATGTTTTTGATCTAAATATAAAATTTTAAAAATACAAAGAAGTTCAAAACGAATATTTTCGCTATTCTGTTTATCATGCGACTCTCGAAATAGATGCCAAAATTTTTATTTTTCATTGGATTATACTGAATTTTTAAAAACCGAGTGTCCATATATATTTTAAATTCCAAAATAAATCCAGTTGTTTAAAATTTGATTACCACCGTTTAGTCATGATAGTAACAATAATTGCTTGTTTCGTTTCTCTTTATTATAAAGTATTTTTTGAACTGAAATAATAATGTTTTGAAGTTCAATGTGGTTCCAAGTGATTTGTATATAAAATCAGCACTCCTGAAAAGAGGCAGCCTATAAATCCGTTTTGCTATTTAATTTGATGTTTTTGATCTAAAACTAAAATTTTAAAAATATAAGGAAGTTCAAAACGAATATTTTCGCTATTCTGTTTATCATGCGACTCTCGAAATAGATGCAAAAATTCTTTGTTTTCATTGGATTATACTGAATTTTTTAAAAATCGAGTTTCCATACATATTTTAAATATCATTACTAACCACATTTTTAAAATTTGATTACCACCGTTTGGTCAAGATAGTCACAATAATCGCTTGTTTCGTTTTCCTTTATTATATTGTATTTTTATGAACTGAAATAATAATGTTTTAAAGTCCAATGGGGTTACAAGTGATATGTACATAAAATAAGCGCTCCTGAAAAGAAGCAGCCTATAAATTCGTTTTGCTTTTTAATTTGATGTTTTTAATCTAAATATAAAATTTTAAAAATACAAAGAAGTTCAAAACGAATATTTTCGCTATTCTGTTTATCATGCGACTGTCGAGATAGATGCCAAAATTTTTATTTTTCATTGGATTATACTGAATTTTTAAAAACCGAGTGTCCATATATATTTTAAATTCCAAAATAAATCCAGTTGTTTAAAATTTGATTACCACCGTTTAGTCATGATAGTTACAATAATCGCTTGTTTCGTTTCTCTTTATTATAAAGTACATATTTTTTGAACTGAAATAATAATGTTTTAAAAGCCAATGGGGTACCAAGTGATATGTACATAAAATAAGCGCTCCTGAAAAGAAGCAGTATATAAATTCGTTTTGCTTTTTAATTTGATGTTTTTGATTTAAAACTAAAATTTTATTAAACAAGAATGTTCAAAACGATTATTTTTGCTGTTCTGTTTATCATGCGACTCTCGAAATAGATGCAAATTATTTTTATTTTTTATTGAACTATTCTAAATTTTTAAAAACGGAGTGTCCATATATATTTTTAATTCCAATATAAATCCAGTTGTTTAAAATTTGATTACCACCGTTTAGTCATGATAGTTACAATAATCGCTTGTTTCGTTTCTCTTTATTATAAAGTACATATTTTTTGAACTGAAATAATAATGTTTTAAAAGCCAATGGGGTACCAAGTGATATGTACATAAAATAAGCGCTCCTGAAAAGAAGCAGTATATAAATTCGTTTTGCTATTTAATTTGATGTTTTTGATCTAAAACTAAAACTTTATTAACACAAGAATGTTCAAAACGATTATTTTTGCTGTTCTGTTTATCATGCGACTCTCGAAATAGATGCAAATTATTTTTATTTTTTATTGAACTATTCTAAATTTTTAAAAACGGAGTGTCCATATATATTTTTAATTCCAATATAAATCCAGTTGTTTAAAATTTGATTACCACCGTTTAGTCATGATAGTTACAATAATCGCTTGTTTCGTTTCTCTTTATTATAAAGTATTTTTTGAACTGAAATAATAATGTTTTAAAAGCCAATGGGGTACCAAGTGATATGTACATAAAATAAGCGCTCCTGAAAAGAAGCAGCCTATAAATTCGTTTTGCTTTTTAATTTGATGTTTTTAATCTAAAACTAAAATTTTAAAAATACAAAGAAGTTCAAAACGAATATTTTCGCTATTCTGTTTATCATGCGACTCTCGAAATAGATGCCAAAATTTTTATTTTTCATTGGATTATACTGAATTTTTAAAAACGGAGTGTCCATATATATTTTTAATTCCAATATAAATCCAGTTGTTTAAAATTTGATTACCACCGTTTAGTCATGATAGTTACAATAATCGCTTGTTTCGTTTCTCTTTATTATAAAGTACATATTTTTTGAACTGAAATAATAATGTTTTAAAAGCCAATGGGGTACCAAGTGATATGTACATAAAATAAGCGCTCCTGAAAAGAAGCAGTATATAAATTCGTTTTGCTTTTTAATTTGATGTTTTTGATTTAAAACTAAAATTTTATTAAACAAGAATGTTCAAAACGAATATTTTCGCTATTCTGTTTACCATGCGACTCTCGAACTACATGCCAAAATTTTTATTTTTCATTGGATTATACTGAATTCTTAAAAACCGAGTGTCCATATATATTCTTAATTCCAATATAAATCCAATTGTTTAAAATTAAATTACCACCGTTTAGTCATGATAGTTACAATAATCGCTTGTTTCGTTTTCCTTTATTATATTGTATTTTTATGAACTGAAATAATAATGTTTTAAAGTCCAATGGGGTTACAAGTGATATGTACATAAAATAAGCGCTCCTGAAAAGAAGCAGCCTATAAATTCGTTTTGCTTTTTAATTTGATGTTTTTAATCTAAATATAAAATTTTAAAAATACAAAGAAGTTCAAAACGAATATTTTCGCTATTCTGTTTATCATGCGACTGTCGAGATAGATGCCAAAATTTTTATTTTTCATTGGATTATACTGAATTTTTAAAAACCGAGTGTCCATATATATTTTAAATTCCAAAATAAATCCAGTTGTCTAAAATTTGATTACCACCGTTTAGTCATGATAGTTACAATAATCGCTTGTTTCGTTTTTCTATATTATATTGTATTTTTATGAACTGAAATAATAATGTTTTAAAGTCCAATGGGGTAACAAGTGATATGTACATAAAATAAGCGCTCCTGAAAAGAAGCAGCCTATAAATTCGTTTTGCTTTTTGATTTGATGTTGTTAATCTAAACTAAAATTTTAAAAATACAAAGAAGTTCAAAACGCATATTTTCGCTATTCTGTTTATCATGCGACTCTCGAAATAGATGCCAAAATTTTTATTTTTCATTGGATTATACTGAATTTGTAAAAACCGAGTGTCCATATATATTTTAAATTCCAAAATAAATCCAGTTGTTTAAAATTTGATTACCACCGTTTAGTCATGATAGTTACAATAATCGCTTGTTTCGTTTTTCTATATTATATTGTATTTTTTGAACTGAAATAATAATGTTTTGAAGCTCACTGTGGTTCCAAGCGATTTGTATATAAAATCAGCACTCCTGAAAAGAAGCAGCCTATAAATCCGTTTTGCTATTTAATTTGATGTTTTTGATCTAAAACTAAAATTTTAAAAATATAAGGAAGTCCAAAACGAATATTTTCGCTATTCTGTTTATCATGCGACTCTCGAAATAGATGTAAAAATTCTTTGTTTTCATTGGATTATACTGAATTTTTTAAAAATCGATTTTCCATACATATTCTAAATTGCATTACTAACCACATTTTTCAAATTTGATTACCACCGTTTGGTCAAGATAATCACAATAATCGCTTGTTTCGTTTTCCTTTATTATATTGTATTTTTATGAACTGAAATAATAATGTTTTAAAGTCCAATGGGGTAACAAGTGATATGTACATAAAATAAGCGCTCCTGAAAAGAAGCAGCCAATAAATTCGTTTTGCTTTTTAATTTGATGTTTTTAATCTAAAACTAAAATTTTGAAAATACAAAGAAGTTCAAAACGAATATTTTCGCTATTCTGTTTATCATGCGACTCTCGAAATAGATGCCAAAATTTTTATTTTTCATTGGATTATACTAAATTTTTAAAAACCGAGTGTCCATATATATTTTAAATTCCAAAATAAATCCAGTTGTTTAAAATTTGATTACCACCGTTTAGTCATGATAGTTACAATAATCGCTTGTTTCGTTTCTCTTTATTATAAAGTATTTTTTGAACTGAAATAATAATGTTTTAAAAGCCAATGGGGTACCAAGTGATATGTACATAAAATAAGCGCTCCTGAAAAGAAGCAGCCTATAAATTCGTTTTGCTTTTTAATTTGATGTTTTTGATTTAAAACTAAAATTTTATTAAACAAGAATGTTCAAAACGAATATTTTCGCTATTCTGTTTACCATGCGACTCTCGAACTACATGCCAAAATTTTTATTTTTCATTGGATTATACTGAATTCTTAAAAACCGAGTGTCCATATATATTTTTAATTCCAATATAAATCCAGTTGTTTAAAATTTGATCACCACCGTTTAGTCATGATAGTTACAATAATCGCTTGTTTCGTTTCTCTTTATTATAAAGTATCTTTTGAACTGAAATAATAATGTTTTAAAGTTCAGTGTGGTTCCAAGTGATTTGAATATAAAATCAAAACTCCTGAAAAGAAGCAGCCTATAAATTCGTTTGCTATTTAATTTGATGTTTTTGATATAAAACTAAAACTTTATTAACACAAGAATGTTCAAAACGATTATTTTTGCTATTCTGTTTTTGATGCGACTCTCGAAATAGATGCAAAACATTTGTATTTTTATTGAACTATTCTGTATTTTTAAAAACGGAGTGTCCATATATATTTTAAATTCCAAAATAAATCCAGTTGTTTAAAATTTAATAACCACCATTTAGTCATGATAGTTACAATAATCGCTTGTTTCGTTTCTCTTTATTATGTAGTATTTTTATGAACTGGAATAATAATGTTTTAAAGTTCAATGAAGTACAAAGTGATTTGTACGTAAAATCAAAACTCCTGAAAAGAAGCAGCCTATAAATTCGTTTTGCTATTTAATTTGATGCATTTGATCTGAAACTAAAATTTTATTAACACAAGAATGTTCAAAACGAATATTTTCGCTATTCTGTTTACCATGCGACTCTCGAACTACATGCCAAAATTTTTATTTTTCATTGGATTATACTGAATTCTTAAAAACCGTGTGTCCATATATATTCTTAATTCCAATATAAATCCAATTGTTTAAAATTAAATTACCACCGTTTAGTCATGATAGTTACAATAATCGCTTGTTTCGTTTCTCTTTATTATAAAGTATTTTTTGAACTGAAATAATAATGTTTTAAAGTTCAATGTGGTTCCAAGTGATTTGTATGTAAAATCAGCACTCCTGAAAAGAAGCACCCTATAAATTCGTTTTGCTATTTAATTTGATGCTTTTGATCTGAAACTAAAATTTTATTAACACAAGAATGTTCAAAACGAATATTTTCGCTATTCTATTTACCATGCGACTCTCGAAATAGACGCTAAAAATTTTTATTTTTCATTGGATTATACTGAATTTTTAAAAACCGAGTGTCCATATATATTTTTAATTCCAATATAAATCCAGTTGTTTAAAATTTGATCACCACCGTTTAGTCATGATAGTTACAATAATCGCTTGTTTCGTTTCTCTTTATTATAAAGTATTTTTTGAACTGAAATAATAATGTTTTAAAGTTCAGTGTGGTTCCAAGTGATTTGAATATAAAATCAAAACTCCTGAAAAGAAGCAGCCTATAAATTCGTTTGCTATTTAATTTGATGTTTTTGATATAAAACTAAAACTTTATTAACACAAGAATGTTCAAAACGATTATTTTTGCTATTCTGTTTTTGATGCGACTCTCGAAATAGATGCAAAACATTTGTATTTTTTATTGAACTATTCTATATTTTTAAAAACGGAGTGTCCATATATATTTTAAATTCCAAAATAAATCCAGTTGTTTAAAATTTAATAACCACCATTTAGTCATGATAGTTACAATAATCGCTTGTTTCGTTTCTCTTTATTATAAAGTATTTTTTGAACTAAAATAATAATGTTTTAAAGTTCAATGTGGTTCCAAGTGATATGTATATAAAATCAGCACTCCTGAAAAGAAGCAGCCTATAATTCGTTTTGCTATTTAATTTGATGTTTTTGATCTAAAACTAAAATTTAAAAAAAACAAGGAAGTTCAAAACGAATATTTTTGCTATTCTGTTTATCATGTGACTCTCGAAATAGACGCAAAAAATTTTTATTTTTCATTGGATTATACTGAATTTTCAAAAACCGAGTGTACCACCATTTAGTCATGATAGTTACAATAATCGCTTGTTTCGTTTCTCTTTATTATAAAGTATTTTTTGAACTGAAATAATAATGTTTTAAAGTTTAATGTGGTTCCAAGTGATTTGTATATTATATCAGCACTCCTGAAAAGAAGCAGCCTATAAATTCGTTTTGCTATTTAATTTGATGTTTTCGATCTGAAACTAAAATTTTATTAACACAAGAATGTTCAAAACGAATATTTTCGCTATTCTGTTTACCATGCGACTCTCGAACTACATGCCAAAATTTTTATTTTTCATTGGATTATACTGAATTTTTAAAAACCGAGTGTCCATATATATTTTTAATGCCAATATAAATCCAGTTGTTTAAAATTTGATTACCACCGTTTAGTCATGATAGTTACAATAATCGCTTGTTTCGTTTCTCTTTATTATAAAGTATTTTTTTAACTGAAATAATAATGTTTTAAAGTTCAATGTGGTTCCAAGTGATTTGTATATAAAATCAAAACTCCTGAAAAGAAGCAGCCTATAAATTCGTTTTGCTATTTAATTTGATGTTTTTGATCAAAAACTAAAATTTTATTAACACAAGAATGTTCAAAACGAATATTTTCGCTATTCTATTTACCATGCGACTCTCGAAATAGACGCTAAAAATTTTTATTTTTTATTGGATTATACTGAATTCCTAAAAACCGAGTGTCCATATATATTCTTAATTCCAATATAAATCCAATTGTTTAAAATTAAATTACCACCGTTTAGTCATGATAGTTACAATAATCGCTTGTTTCGTTTCTCTTTATTATAAAGTATTTTTTGAACTGAAATAATAATGTTTTAAAGTTCAATGTGGTTCCAAGTGATTTGAATATAAAATCAAAACTCCTGAAAAGAAGCAGCCTATAAATTCGTTTGCTATTTAATTTGATGTTTTTGATATAAAACTAAAACTTTATTAACACAAGAATGTTCAAAACGATTATTTTTGCTATTCTGTTTTTGATGCGACTCTCGAAATAGATGCAAAACATTTGTATTTTTATTGAACTATTCTATATTTTTAAAAACGGAGTGTCCATATATATTTTAAATTCCAAAATAAATCCAGTTGTTTAAAATTTAATAACCACCATTTAGTCATGATAGTTACAATAATCGCTTGTTTCGTTTCTCTTTATTATGTAGTATTTTTATGAACTGGAATAATAATGTTTTAAAGTTCAATGAAGTACAAAGTGATTTGTACGTAAAATCAAAACTCCTGAAAAGAAGCAGCCTATAAATTCGTTTTGCTATTTAATTTGATGCATTTGATCTGAAACTAAAATTTTATTAACACAAGAATGTTCAAAACGAATATTTTCGCTATTCTGTTTACCATGCGACTCTCGAACTACATGCCAAAATTTTTATTTTTCATTGGATTATACTGAATTCTTAAAAACCGAGTGTCCATATATATTCTTAATTCCAATATAAATCCAATTGTTTAAAATTAAATTACCACCGTTTAGTCATGATAGTTACAATAATCGCTTGTTTCGTTTCTCTTTATTATAAAGTATTTTTTGAACTGAAATAATAATGTTTTAAAGTTCAATGTGGTTCCAAGTGATTTGTATGTAAAATCAGCACTCCTGAAAAGAAGCACCCTATAAATTCGTTTTGCTATTTAATTTGATGCTTTTGATCTGAAACTAAAATTTTATTAACACAAGAATGTTCAAAACGAATATTTTCGCTATTCTATTTACCATGCGACTCTCGAAATAGACGCTAAAAATTTTTATTTTTCATTGGATTATACTGAATTTTTAAAAACCGAGTGTCCATATATATTTTTAATTCCAATATAAATCCAGTTGTTTAAAATTTGATCACCACCGTTTAGTCATGATAGTTACAATAATCGCTTGTTTCGTTTCTCTTTATTATAAAGTATTTTTTGAACTGAAATAATAATGTTTTAAAGTTCAGTGTGGTTCCAAGTGATTTGAATATAAAATCAAAACTCCTGAAAAGAAGCAGCCTATAAATTCGTTTGCTATTTAATTTGATGTTTTTGATATAAAACTAAAACTTTATTAACACAAGAATGTTCAAAACGATTATTTTTGCTATTCTGTTTTTGATGCGACTCTCGAAATAGATGCAAAACATTTGTATTTTTTATTGAACTATTCTATATTTTTAAAAACGGAGTGTCCATATATATTTTAAATTCCAAAATAAATCCAGTTGTTTAAAATTTAATAACCACCATTTAGTCATGATAGTTACAATAATCGCTTGTTTCGTTTCTCTTTATTATGTAGTATTTTTATGAACTGGAATAATAATGTTTTAAAGTTCAATGAAGTACAAAGTGATTTGTACATAAAATCAAAACTCCTGAAAAGAAGCAGCCTATAAATTCGTTTTGCTATTTAATTTGATGCATTTGATCTGAAACTAAAATTTTATTAACACAAGAATGTTCAAAACGAATATTTTCGCTATTCTGTTTACCATGCGACTCTCGAACTACATGCCAAAATTTTTATTTTTCATTGGATTATACTGAATTCTTAAAAACCGAGTGTCCATATATATTCTTAATTCCAATATAAATCCAATTGTTTAAAATTAAATTACCACCGTTTAGTCATGATAGTTACAATAATCGCTTGTTTCGTTTCTCTTTATTATAAAGTATTTTTTGAACTGAAATAATAATGTTTTAAAGTTCAGTGTGGTTCCAAGTGATTTGTATGTAAAATCAGCACTCCTGAAAAGAAGCACCCTATAAATTCGTTTTGCTATTTAATTTGATGCTTTTGATCTGAAACTAAAATTTTATTAACACAAGAATGTTCAAAACGAATATTTTCGCTATTCTATTTACCATGCGACTCTTTAAATAGACGCTAAAAATTTTTATTTTTCATTGGATTATACTGAATTTTTAAAAACCGAGTGTCCATATATATTTTTAATTCCAATATAAATCCAGTTGTTTAAAATTTGATCACCACCGTTTAGTCAAGATAGTTACAATAATCGCTTGTTTCGTTTCTCTTTATTATAAAGTATTTTTTGAACTGAAATAATAATGTTTTAAAGTTCAGTGTGGTTCCAAGTGATTTGAATATAAAATCAAAACTCCTGAAAAGAAGCAGCCTATAAATTCGTTTGCTATTTAATTTGATGTTTTTGATATAAAACTAAAACTTTATTAACACAAGAATGTTCAAAACGATTATTTTTGCTATTCTGTTTTTGATGCGACTCTCGAAATAGATGCAAAACATTTGTATTTTTTATTGAACTATTCTATATTTTTAAAAACGGAGTGTCCATATATATTTTAAATTCCAAAATAAATCCAGTTGTTTAAAATTTAATAACCACCATTTAGTCATGATAGTTACAATAATCGCTTGTTTCGTTTCTCTTTATTATAAAGTATTTTTTGAACTGAAATAATAATGTTTTAAAGTTCAATGTGGTTCCAAGTGATATGTATATAAAATCAGCACTCCTGAAAAGAAGCAGCCTATAATTCGTTTTGCTATTTAATGTGATGTGTTTGATCTAAAACTAAAATTTAAAAAAAACAAGGAAGTTCAAAACGAATATTTTTGCTATTCTGTTTATCATGTGACTCTCGAAATAGACGCAAAAAATTTTTATTTTTCATTGGATTATACTGAATTTTCAAAAACCGAGTGTACCACCATTTAGTCATGATAGTTACAATAATCGCTTGTTTCGTTTCTCTTTATTATAAAGTATTTTTTGAACTGAAATAATAATGTTTTAAAGTTTAATGTGGTTCCAAGTGATTTGTATATTATATCAGCACTCCTGAAAAGAAGCAGCCTATAAATTCGTTTTGCTATTTAATTTGATGTTTTCGATCTGAAACTAAAATTTTATTAACACAAGAATGTTCAAAACGAATATTTTCGCTATTCTGTTTACCATGCGACTCTCGAACTACATGCCAAAATTTTTATTTTTCATTGGATTATACTGAATTTTTAAAAACCGAGTGTCCATATATATTTTTAATGCCAATATAAATCCAGTTGTTTAAAATTTGATTACCACCGTTTAGTCATGATAGTTACAATAATCGCTTGTTTCGTTTCTCTTTATTATAAAGTATTTTTTTAACTGAAATAATAATGTTTTAAAGTCCAATTGTGTACCAAGTGATTTGTGTATAAAATCAGCACTCCTGAAAAGAAGCGGCCTATAAATTCGTGTCGCTTTTTAATTTGATATTTTTGATCTAAAACTAAAATTTTAAAAATACAAGGAAATTCAAAGCGATTATTTTTGCTATTCTGCTTTTCATGCGACTCTCGAAATAGATGCAAAAAATTTTTACTTTTTATTGAATTATACTAAATTTTTAAAAACGGAGTGTCCATATATATTTTAAATTCCAATATAAATCCAGTTGTTTGAAATTTAATTACCACCATTTAGTCATGATAGTTACAATAATCGCTTGTTTCGTTTCTCTATATTAAATAGTATTTTTTGAACTGAAATAATAATGTTTTAGTGTCTAATGGGGTACCAAGTGATATGTACATAAAATAAGCACTCCTGAAAAGAAGCAGCCTATAAATTCGTTTTGCTATTTAATTTGATGTTTGTGATCTAAAACTAAAATTTTAAAAATACGAAGAAGTTCAAAACGAATATTTTCGCTATTCTGTTTATCATGCGACTTTCGAAATAGATGCAAAAATTCTTTGTTTTCATTGGATTATACTGAATTTTTTAAAAATCGAGTTTCATACATATTTTAAATTTCATTACTAATCACATTTTTAAAATTTGATCACCACTGTTTAGTCATGATAGTTACAATAATCGCTTGTTTCGTTTCTCTTTATTATAATGTATTTTTTGAACTGAAATAATAATGTTTTAAAGTTCAATGTGGTTCCTAATGATTTGTATATAAAATCAGCACTCCTGAAAAGAAGCAGCTTATAAATTCGTTTCGCTTTTTAATTTGATGTTTTTGATCTAAAACTAAAATTTTAAAAATACAAGGAAATTCAAAACGATTATTTTTGCTATTCTGTTTTTCATGCGACTCTCGAAATAGATGCAAAAAATTTTTACTTTTTATTGAATTATACTAAATTTTTAAAAACGGAGTGTCCATATATATTTTAAATTCCAAAATAAATTCAGTTGTCTAAAATTTGATTACAACCGTTTAGTCATGATAGTTACAATAATCGCTTGTTTCGTTTCTCTTTATTATAAAGTATTTTTTGAACTGAAATAATAATGTTTTAAAGTCCAATTGTGTACCAAGTGATTTGTGTATAAAATCAGCACTCCTGAAAAGAAGCGGCCTATAAATTCGTTTCGCTTTTTAATTTGATGTTTTTGATCTAAAACTAAAATTTTAAAAATACAAGGAAATTCAAAGCGATTATTTTTGCTATTCTGTTTTTCATGCGACTCTCGAAATAGATGTAAAAAATTTTTACTTTTTATTGAATTATACTAAATTTTTAAAAACGGAGTGTCCATATATATTTTAAATTCCAATATAAATCCAGTTGTTTAAAATTTAATTACCACCATTTAGTCATGATAGTTACAATAATCGCTTGTTTCGTTTCTCTATATTAAATAGTATTTTTTGAACTGAAATAATAATGTTTTAGTGTCTAATGGGGTACCAAGTGATATGTACATAAAATAAGCACTCCTGAAAAGAAGCAGCCTATAAATTCGTTTTGCTATTTAATTTGATGTTTGTGATCTAAAACTAAAATTTTAAAAATACGAAGAAGTTCAAAACGAATATTTTCGCTATTCTGTTTATCATGCGACTTTCGAAATAGATGCAAAAATTCTTTGTTTTCATTGGATTATACTGAATTTTTTAAAAATCGAGTTTCATACATATTTTAAATTTCATTACTAATCACATTTTTAAAATTTGATCACCACTGTTTAGTCATGATAGTTACAATAATCGCTTGTTTCGTTTCTCTTTATTATAATGTATTTTTTGAGCTGAAATAATAATGTTTTAAAGTTCAATGTGGTTCCTAATGATTTGTATATAAAATCAGCACTCCTGAAAAGAAGCAGCCTATAAATTCGTTTCGCTTTTTAATTTGATGTTTTTGATCTAAAACTAAAATTTTAAAAATACAAGGAAATTCAAAACGATTATTTTTGCTATTCTGTTTTTCATGCGACTCTCGAAATAGATGCAAAAAATTTTTACTTTTTATTGAATTATACTAAATTTTTAAAAACGGAGTGTCCATATATATTTTAAATTCCAAAATAAATCCAGTTGTTTAAAATTTGATTACCACCGTTTAGTCATGATAGTTACAATAATCGCTTGTTTCGTTTTTCTATATTATATAGTATTTTTTGAACTGAAATAATAATGTTTTCAAGTCCAATGGGGTAACAAGTGATATGTACATAAAATCAGCACTCCTGAAAAGAAGCAGCCTATAAATCCGTTTTGCTATTTAATTTGATGTTTTTGATCTAAAACTAAAATTTTAAAAATATAAGGAAGTTCAAAACGAATATTTTCGCTATTCTGTTTATCATGCGACTCTCGAAATAGATGTAAAAATTCTTTGTTTTCATTGGATTATACTGAATATTTTAAAAATCGAGTTTCCATACATATTTTAAATTTCATTACTAACCACATTTTTAAAATTTGATTACCACCGTTTGGTCAAGATAGTCACAATAATCGCTTGTTTCGTTTCCCTTTATTATATTGTATTTTTATGAACTGAAATAATAATGTTTTAAAGTCCAATGGGGTTACAAGTGATATGTACATAAAATAAGCGCTCCTGAAAAGAAGCACCCTATAAATTCGTTTTGCTATTTAATTTGATGCTTTTGATCTGAAACTAAAATTTTATTAACACAAGAATGTTCAAAACGAATATTTTCGCTATTTTATTTACCATGCGACTCTCGAAATAGACGCTTAAAATTTTTATTTTTCATTAGATTATACTGAATTTTTAAAAACCGAGTGTCCATATATATTTTTAATTCCAATATAAATCCAGTTGTTTAAAATTTGATCACCACCGTTTAGTCATGATAGTTACAATAATCGCTTGTTTCGTTTCTCTTTATTATAAAGTATTTTTTGAACTGAAATAATAATGTTTTAAAGTTCAGTGTGGTTCCAAGTGATTTGAATATAAAATCAAAACTCCTGAAAAGAAGCAGCCTATAAATTCGTTTGCTATTTAATTTGATGTTTTTGATATAAAACTAAAACTTTATTAACACAAGAATGTTCAAAACGATTATTTTTGCTATTCTGTTTTTGATGCGACTCTCGAAATAGATGCAAAACATTTGTATTTTTTATTGAACTATTCTATATTTTTAAAAACGGAGTGTCCATATATATTTTAAATTCCAAAATAAATCCAGTTGTTTAAAATTTAATAACCACCATTTAGTCATGATAGTTACAATAATCGCTTGTTTCGTTTCTCTTTATTATGTAGTATTTTTATGAACTGGAATAATAATGTTTTAAAGTTCAATGAAGTACAAAGTGATTTGTACGTAAAATCAAAACTCCTGAAAAGAAGCAGCCTATAAATTCGTTTTGCTATTTAATTTGATGCATTTGATCTGAAACTAAAATTTTATTAACACAAGAATGTTCAAAACGAATATTTTCGCTATTCTGTTTACCATGCGACTCTCGAACTACATGCCAAAATTTTTATTTTTCATTGGATTATACTGAATTCTTAAAAACCGAGTGTCCATATATATTCTTAATTCCAATATAAATCCAATTGTTTAAAATTAAATTACCACCGTTTAGTCATGATAGTTACAATAATCGCTTGTTTCGTTTCTCTTTATTATAAAGTATTTTTTGAACTGAAATAATAATGTTTTAAAGTTCAATGTGGTTCCAAGTGATTTGTATATAAAATCAGCACTCCTGAAAAGAAGCACCCTATAAATTCGTTTTGCTATTTAATTTGATGCTTTTGATCTGAAACTAAAATTTTATTAACACAAGAATGTTCAAAACGAATATTTTCGCTATTCTATTTACCATGCGACTCTCGAAATAGACGCTAAAAATTTTTATTTTTCATTGGATTATACTGAATTTTTAAAAACCGAGTGTCCATATATATTTTTAATTCCAATATAAATCCAGTTGTTTAAAATTTGATCACCACCGTTTAGTCATGATAGTTACAATAATCGCTTGTTTCGTTTCTCTTTATTATAAAGTATTTTTTGAACTGAAATAATAATGTTTTAAAGTTCAATGTGGTTCCAAATGATTTGTATATAAAATCAGCACTCCTGAAAAGAAGCACCCTATAAATTCGTTTTGCTATTTAATTTGATGCTTTTGATCTGAAACTAAAATTTTATTAACACAAGAATGTTCAAAACGAATATTTTCGCTATTCTATTTACCATGCGACTCTCGAAATAGACGCTAAAAATTTTTATTTTTCATTGGATTATACTGAATTTTTAAAAACCGAGTGTCCATATATATTTTTAATTCCAATATAAATCCAGTTGTTTAAAATTTGATCACCACCGTTTAGTCATGATAGTTACAATAATCGCTTGTTTCGTTTCTCTTTATTATAAAGTATTTTTTGAACTGAAATAATAATGTTTTAAAGTTCAGTGTAGTTCCAAGTGATTTGAATATAAAATCAAAACTCCTGAAAAGAAGCAGCCTTTAAATTCGTTTGCTATTTAATTTGATGTTTTTGATATAAAACTAAAACTTTATTAAACAAGAATGTTCAAAACGAATATTTTCGCTATTCTGTTTTTGATGCGACTCTCGAAATAGATGCAAAACATTTGTATTTTTTATTGAACTATTCTATATTTTTAAAAACGGAGTGTCCATATATATTTTTAATTCCAATATAAATCCAGTTGTTTAAAATTTGATCACCACCGTTTAGTCATGATAGTTACAATAATCGCTTGTTTCGTTTCTCTTTATTATAAAGTATTTTTTGAACTGAAATAATAATGTTTTAAAGTTCAGTGTAGTTCCAAGTGATTTGAATATAAAATCAAAACTCCTGAAAAGAAGCAGCCTTTAAATTCGTTTGCTATTTAATTTGATGTTTTTGATATAAAACTAAAATTTTATTAACACAAGAATGTTCAAAACGAATATTTTCGCTATTCTGTTTACCATGCGACTCTCGAACTACATGCCAAAATTTTTATTTTTCATTGGATTATACTGAATTCTTAAAAACCGAGTGTCCATATATATTCTTAATTCCAATATAAATCCAATTGTTTAAAATTAAATTACCACCGTTTAGTCATGATAGTTACAATAATCGCTTGTTTCGTTTCTCTTTATTATAAAGTATTTTTTGAACTGAAATAATAATGTTTTAAAGTTCAGTGTAGTTCCAAGTGATTTGAATATAAAATCAAAACTCCTGAAAAGAAGCAGCCTTTAAATTCGTTTGCTATTTAATTTGATGTTTTTGATATAAAACTAAAACTTTATTAAACAAGAATGTTCAAAACGAATATTTTCGCTATTCTATTTACCATGCGACTCTCGAAATAGACGCTAAAAATTTTTATTTTTCATTGGATTATACTGAATTTTTAAAAACCGAGTGTCCATATATATTTTTAATTCCAATATAAATCCAGTTGTTTAAAATTTGATCACCACCGTTTAGTCATGATAGTTACAATAATCGCTTGTTTCGTTTCTCTTTATTATAAAGTATTTTTTGAACTGAAATAATAATGTTTTAAAGTTCAGTGTGGTTCCAAGTGATTTGAATATAAAATCAAAACTCCTGAAAAGCAGCAGCCTATAAATTCGTTTGCTATTTAATTTGATGTTTTTGATATAAAACTAAAACTTTATTAACACAAGAATGTTCAAAACGATTATTTTTGCTATTCTGTTTTTGATGCGACTCTCGAAATAGATGCAAAACATTTGTATTTTTTATTGAACTATTCTATATTTTTAAAAACGGAGTGTCCATATATATTTTAAATTCCAAAATAAATCCAGTTGTTTAAAATTTAATAACCACCATTTAGTCATGATAGTTACAATAATCGCTTGTTTCGTTTCTCTTTATTATGTAGTATTTTTATGAACTGGAATAATAATGTTTTAAAGTTCAATGAAGTACAAAGTGATATGTACATAAAATCGGCACTCCTGAAAAGAAGCAGCCTACAAATTCGTTTTACTATCTAATTTGATGTTTTTGATTTAAAACTAAAATTTTATTAAACAAGAATGTTCAAAACGAATATTTTCGCTATTCTATTTACCATGCGACTCTCGAAATAGACGCTAAAAATTTTTATTTTTCATTGGATTATACTGAATTTTTAAAAACCGAGTGTCCATATATATTTTTAATTCCAATATAAATCCAGTTGTTTAAAATTTGATCACCACCGTTTAGTCATGATAGTTACAATAATCGCTTGTTTCGTTTCTCTTTATTATAAAGTATTTTTTGAACTGAAATAATAATGTTTTAAAGTTCAGTGTGGTTCCAAGTGATTTGAATATAAAATCAAAACTCCTGAAAAGAAGCAGCCTATAAATTCGTTTGCTATTTAATTTGATGTTTTTGATATAAAACTAAAACTTTATTAACACAAGAATGTTCAAAACGATTATTTTTGCTATTCTGTTTTTGATGCGACTCTCGAAATAGATGCAAAACATTTGTATTTTTTATTGAACTATTCTATATTTTTAAAAACGGAGTGTCCATATATATTTTAAATTCCAAAATAAATCCAGTTGTTTAAAATTTAATAACCACCATTTAGTCATGATAGTTACAATAATCGCTTGTTTCGTTTCTCTTTATTATAAAGTATTTTTTGAACTGAAATAATAATGTTTTAAAGTTCAATGTGGTTCCAAGTGATATGTATATAAAATCAGCACTCCTGAAAAGAAGCAGCCTATAATTCGTTTTGCTATTTAATGTGATGTGTTTGATCTAAAACTAAAATTTAAAAAAAACAAGGAAGTTCAAAACGAATATTTTTGCTATTCTGTTTATCATGTGACTCTCGAAATAGACGCAAAAAATTTTTATTTTTCATTGGATTATACTGAATTTTCAAAAACCGAGTGTACCACCATTTAGTCATGATAGTTACAATAATCGCTTGTTTCGTTTCTCTTTATTATAAAGTATTTTTTGAACTGAAATAATAATGTTTTAAAGTTTAATGTGGTTCCAAGTGATTTGTATATTATATCAGCACTCCTGAAAAGAAGCAGCCTATAAATTCGTTTTGCTATTTAATTTGATGTTTTCGATCTGAAACTAAAATTTTATTAACACAAGAATGTTCAAAACGAATATTTTCGCTATTCTGTTTACCATGCGACTCTCGAACTACATGCCAAAATTTTTATTTTTCATTGGATTATACTGAATTTTTAAAAACCGAGTGTCCATATATATTTTTAATGCCAATATAAATCCAGTTGTTTAAAATTTGATTACCACCGTTTAGTCATGATAGTTACAATAATCGCTTGTTTCGTTTCTCTTTATTATAAAGTATTTTTTTAACTGAAATAATAATGTTTTAAAGTCCAATTGTGTACCAAGTGATTTGTGTATAAAATCAGCACTCCTGAAAAGAAGCGGCCTATAAATTCGTGTCGCTTTTTAATTTGATATTTTTGATCTAAAACTAAAATTTTAAAAATACAAGGAAATTCAAAGCGATTATTTTTGCTATTCTGCTTTTCATGCGACTCTCGAAATAGATGCAAAAAATTTTTACTTTTTATTGAATTATACTAAATTTTTAAAAACGGAGTGTCCATATATATTTTAAATTCCAATATAAATCCAGTTGTTTGAAATTTAATTACCACCATTTAGTCATGATAGTTACAATAATCGCTTGTTTCGTTTCTCTATATTAAATAGTATTTTTTGAACTGAAATAATAATGTTTTAGTGTCTAATGGGGTACCAAGTGATATGTACATAAAATAAGCACTCCTGAAAAGAAGCAGCCTATAAATTCGTTTTGCTATTTAATTTGATGTTTGTGATCTAAAACTAAAATTTTAAAAATACGAAGAAGTTCAAAACGAATATTTTCGCTATTCTGTTTATCATGCGACTTTCGAAATAGATGCAAAAATTCTTTGTTTTCATTGGATTATACTGAATTTTTTAAAAATCGAGTTTCATACATATTTTAAATTTCATTACTAATCACATTTTTAAAATTTGATCACCACTGTTTAGTCATGATAGTTACAATAATCGCTTGTTTCGTTTCTCTTTATTATAATGTATTTTTTGAACTGAAATAATAATGTTTTAAAGTTCAATGTGGTTCCTAATGATTTGTATATAAAATCAGCACTCCTGAAAAGAAGCAGCTTATAAATTCGTTTCGCTTTTTAATTTGATGTTTTTGATCTAAAACTAAAATTTTAAAAATACAAGGAAATTCAAAACGATTATTTTTGCTATTCTGTTTTTCATGCGACTCTCGAAATAGATGCAAAAAATTTTTACTTTTTATTGAATTATACTAAATTTTTAAAAACGGAGTGTCCATATATATTTTAAATTCCAAAATAAATTCAGTTGTCTAAAATTTGATTACAACCGTTTAGTCATGATAGTTACAATAATCGCTTGTTTCGTTTCTCTTTATTATAAAGTATTTTTTGAACTGAAATAATAATGTTTTAAAGTCCAATTGTGTACCAAGTGATTTGTGTATAAAATCAGCACTCCTGAAAAGAAGCGGCCTATAAATTCGTTTCGCTTTTTAATTTGATGTTTTTGATCTAAAACTAAAATTTTAAAAATACAAGGAAATTCAAAGCGATTATTTTTGCTATTCTGTTTTTCATGCGACTCTCGAAATAGATGTAAAAAATTTTTACTTTTTATTGAATTATACTAAATTTTTAAAAACGGAGTGTCCATATATATTTTAAATTCCAATATAAATCCAGTTGTTTAAAATTTAATTACCACCATTTAGTCATGATAGTTACAATAATCGCTTGTTTCGTTTCTCTATATTAAATAGTATTTTTTGAACTGAAATAATAATGTTTTAGTGTCTAATGGGGTACCAAGTGATATGTACATAAAATAAGCACTCCTGAAAAGAAGCAGCCTATAAATTCGTTTTGCTATTTAATTTGATGTTTGTGATCTAAAACTAAAATTTTAAAAATACGAAGAAGTTCAAAACGAATATTTTCGCTATTCTGTTTATCATGCGACTTTCGAAATAGATGCAAAAATTCTTTGTTTTCATTGGATTATACTGAATTTTTTAAAAATCGAGTTTCATACATATTTTAAATTTCATTACTAATCACATTTTTAAAATTTGATCACCACTGTTTAGTCATGATAGTTACAATAATCGCTTGTTTCGTTTCTCTTTATTATAATGTATTTTTTGAGCTGAAATAATAATGTTTTAAAGTTCAATGTGGTTCCTAATGATTTGTATATAAAATCAGCACTCCTGAAAAGAAGCAGCCTATAAATTCGTTTCGCTTTTTAATTTGATGTTTTTGATCTAAAACTAAAATTTTAAAAATACAAGGAAATTCAAAACGATTATTTTTGCTATTCTGTTTTTCATGCGACTCTCGAAATAGATGCAAAAAATTTTTACTTTTTATTGAATTATACTAAATTTTTAAAAACGGAGTGTCCATATATATTTTAAATTCCAAAATAAATCCAGTTGTTTAAAATTTGATTACCACCGTTTAGTCATGATAGTTACAATAATCGCTTGTTTCGTTTTTCTATATTATATAGTATTTTTTGAACTGAAATAATAATGTTTTCAAGTCCAATGGGGTAACAAGTGATATGTACATAAAATCAGCACTCCTGAAAAGAAGCAGCCTATAAATCCGTTTTGCTATTTAATTTGATGTTTTTGATCTAAAACTAAAATTTTAAAAATATAAGGAAGTTCAAAACGAATATTTTCGCTATTCTGTTTATCATGCGACTCTCGAAATAGATGTAAAAATTCTTTGTTTTCATTGGATTATACTGAATATTTTAAAAATCGAGTTTCCATACATATTTTAAATTTCATTACTAACCACATTTTTAAAATTTGATTACCACCGTTTGGTCAAGATAGTCACAATAATCGCTTGTTTCGTTTCCCTTTATTATATTGTATTTTTATGAACTGAAATAATAATGTTTTAAAGTCCAATGGGGTTACAAGTGATATGTACATAAAATAAGCGCTCCTGAAAAGAAGCACCCTATAAATTCGTTTTGCTATTTAATTTGATGCTTTTGATCTGAAACTAAAATTTTATTAACACAAGAATGTTCAAAACGAATATTTTCGCTATTTTATTTACCATGCGACTCTCGAAATAGACGCTTAAAATTTTTATTTTTCATTAGATTATACTGAATTTTTAAAAACCGAGTGTCCATATATATTTTTAATTCCAATATAAATCCAGTTGTTTAAAATTTGATCACCACCGTTTAGTCATGATAGTTACAATAATCGCTTGTTTCGTTTCTCTTTATTATAAAGTATTTTTTGAACTGAAATAATAATGTTTTAAAGTTCAGTGTGGTTCCAAGTGATTTGAATATAAAATCAAAACTCCTGAAAAGAAGCAGCCTATAAATTCGTTTGCTATTTAATTTGATGTTTTTGATATAAAACTAAAACTTTATTAACACAAGAATGTTCAAAACGATTATTTTTGCTATTCTGTTTTTGATGCGACTCTCGAAATAGATGCAAAACATTTGTATTTTTTATTGAACTATTCTATATTTTTAAAAACGGAGTGTCCATATATATTTTAAATTCCAAAATAAATCCAGTTGTTTAAAATTTAATAACCACCATTTAGTCATGATAGTTACAATAATCGCTTGTTTCGTTTCTCTTTATTATGTAGTATTTTTATGAACTGGAATAATAATGTTTTAAAGTTCAATGAAGTACAAAGTGATTTGTACGTAAAATCAAAACTCCTGAAAAGAAGCAGCCTATAAATTCGTTTTGCTATTTAATTTGATGCATTTGATCTGAAACTAAAATTTTATTAACACAAGAATGTTCAAAACGAATATTTTCGCTATTCTGTTTACCATGCGACTCTCGAACTACATGCCAAAATTTTTATTTTTCATTGGATTATACTGAATTCTTAAAAACCGAGTGTCCATATATATTCTTAATTCCAATATAAATCCAATTGTTTAAAATTAAATTACCACCGTTTAGTCATGATAGTTACAATAATCGCTTGTTTCGTTTCTCTTTATTATAAAGTATTTTTTGAACTGAAATAATAATGTTTTAAAGTTCAATGTGGTTCCAAGTGATTTGTATATAAAATCAGCACTCCTGAAAAGAAGCACCCTATAAATTCGTTTTGCTATTTAATTTGATGCTTTTGATCTGAAACTAAAATTTTATTAACACAAGAATGTTCAAAACGAATATTTTCGCTATTCTATTTACCATGCGACTCTCGAAATAGACGCTAAAAATTTTTATTTTTCATTGGATTATACTGAATTTTTAAAAACCGAGTGTCCATATATATTTTTAATTCCAATATAAATCCAGTTGTTTAAAATTTGATCACCACCGTTTAGTCATGATAGTTACAATAATCGCTTGTTTCGTTTCTCTTTATTATAAAGTATTTTTTGAACTGAAATAATAATGTTTTAAAGTTCAATGTGGTTCCAAATGATTTGTATATAAAATCAGCACTCCTGAAAAGAAGCACCCTATAAATTCGTTTTGCTATTTAATTTGATGCTTTTGATCTGAAACTAAAATTTTATTAACACAAGAATGTTCAAAACGAATATTTTCGCTATTCTATTTACCATGCGACTCTCGAAATAGACGCTAAAAATTTTTATTTTTCATTGGATTATACTGAATTTTTAAAAACCGAGTGTCCATATATATTTTTAATTCCAATATAAATCCAGTTGTTTAAAATTTGATCACCACCGTTTAGTCATGATAGTTACAATAATCGCTTGTTTCGTTTCTCTTTATTATAAAGTATTTTTTGAACTGAAATAATAATGTTTTAAAGTTCAGTGTAGTTCCAAGTGATTTGAATATAAAATCAAAACTCCTGAAAAGAAGCAGCCTTTAAATTCGTTTGCTATTTAATTTGATGTTTTTGATATAAAACTAAAACTTTATTAAACAAGAATGTTCAAAACGAATATTTTCGCTATTCTGTTTTTGATGCGACTCTCGAAATAGATGCAAAACATTTGTATTTTTTATTGAACTATTCTATATTTTTAAAAACGGAGTGTCCATATATATTTTTAATTCCAATATAAATCCAGTTGTTTAAAATTTGATCACCACCGTTTAGTCATGATAGTTACAATAATCGCTTGTTTCGTTTCTCTTTATTATAAAGTATTTTTTGAACTGAAATAATAATGTTTTAAAGTTCAGTGTAGTTCCAAGTGATTTGAATATAAAATCAAAACTCCTGAAAAGAAGCAGCCTTTAAATTCGTTTGCTATTTAATTTGATGTTTTTGATATAAAACTAAAATTTTATTAACACAAGAATGTTCAAAACGAATATTTTCGCTATTCTGTTTACCATGCGACTCTCGAACTACATGCCAAAATTTTTATTTTTCATTGGATTATACTGAATTCTTAAAAACCGAGTGTCCATATATATTCTTAATTCCAATATAAATCCAATTGTTTAAAATTAAATTACCACCGTTTAGTCATGATAGTTACAATAATCGCTTGTTTCGTTTCTCTTTATTATAAAGTATTTTTTGAACTGAAATAATAATGTTTTAAAGTTCAGTGTAGTTCCAAGTGATTTGAATATAAAATCAAAACTCCTGAAAAGAAGCAGCCTTTAAATTCGTTTGCTATTTAATTTGATGTTTTTGATATAAAACTAAAACTTTATTAAACAAGAATGTTCAAAACGAATATTTTCGCTATTCTATTTACCATGCGACTCTCGAAATAGACGCTAAAAATTTTTATTTTTCATTGGATTATACTGAATTTTTAAAAACCGAGTGTCCATATATATTTTTAATTCCAATATAAATCCAGTTGTTTAAAATTTGATCACCACCGTTTAGTCATGATAGTTACAATAATCGCTTGTTTCGTTTCTCTTTATTATAAAGTATTTTTTGAACTGAAATAATAATGTTTTAAAGTTCAGTGTGGTTCCAAGTGATTTGAATATAAAATCAAAACTCCTGAAAAGCAGCAGCCTATAAATTCGTTTGCTATTTAATTTGATGTTTTTGATATAAAACTAAAACTTTATTAACACAAGAATGTTCAAAACGATTATTTTTGCTATTCTGTTTTTGATGCGACTCTCGAAATAGATGCAAAACATTTGTATTTTTTATTGAACTATTCTATATTTTTAAAAACGGAGTGTCCATATATATTTTAAATTCCAAAATAAATCCAGTTGTTTAAAATTTAATAACCACCATTTAGTCATGATAGTTACAATAATCGCTTGTTTCGTTTCTCTTTATTATGTAGTATTTTTATGAACTGGAATAATAATGTTTTAAAGTTCAATGAAGTACAAAGTGATATGTACATAAAATCGGCACTCCTGAAAAGAAGCAGCCTACAAATTCGTTTTACTATCTAATTTGATGTTTTTGATTTAAAACTAAAATTTTATTAAACAAGAATGTTCAAAACGAATATTTTCGCTATTCTGTTTACCATGCGACTCTCGAACTACATGCCAAAATTTTTATTTTTCATTGGATTATACTGAATTCTTAAAAACCGAGTGTCCATATATATTCTTAATTCCAATATAAATCCAATTGTTTAAAATTAAATTACCACCGTTTAGTCATGATAGTTACAATAATCGCTTGTTTCGTTTCTCTTTATTATAAAGTATTTTTTGAACTGAAATAATAATGTTTTAAAGTTCTGTGTGGTTCCAAGTGATTTGAATATAAAATCAAAACTCCTGAAAAGAAGCAGCCTATAAATTCGTTTGCTATTTAATTTGATGTTTTTGATATAAAACTAAAACTTTATTAACACAAGAATGTTCAAAACGATTATTTTTGCTAGTCTGTTTTTGATGCGACTCTCGAAATAGATGCAAAACATTTGTATTTTTTATTGAACTATTCTATATTTTTAAAAACGGAGTGTCCATATATATTTTAAATTCCAAAATAAATCCAGTTGTTTTAAATTTAATAACCACCATTTAGTCATGATAGTTACAATAATCGCTTGTTTCGTTTCTCTTTATTATAAAGTATTTTTTGAACTGAAATAATAATGTTTTGAAGTTCAATGTGGTTCCAAGTGATATGTATATAAAATCAGCACTCCTGAAAAGAAGCAGCCTATAATTCGTTTTGCTATTTAATTTGATGTTTTTGATCTAAAACTAAAATTTTAAAAAAACAAGGAAGTTCAAAACGAATATTTTTGCTATTCTGTTTATCATGTGACTCTCGAAATAGACGCAAAAAATTTTTATTTTTCATTGGATTATACTGAATTTTCAAAAACCGAGTGTACCACCATTTAGTCATGATAGTTACAATAATCGCTTGTTTCGTTTCTCTTTATTATAAAGTATTTTTTTAACTGAAATAATAATGTTTTAAACTTTAATGTGGTTCCAAATGATTTGTATATAAAATCAGCACTCCTGAAAAGGAGCGGCCTATAAATTCGTTTTGCTATTTAATTTGATTTTTTTGATCTAAGACTAAAATTTTAAAAATACTAGGAAGTTCTAAACGATTATTTTCGCCATTCTGTTTTTCATGCGACTCTCGAATTAGATGCAAAAAATTTTTATTTTTCATTGAATTATACTGAATTTTTAAAAACCAAATGTCCATATATATTTTAAATTCCAATATAAATCCAGATGTTTAAAATATGATTACCACCGTTTAGTCATGATAGTTACAATAATCGCTTGTTTCGTTTCTCTTTATTATAAAGTATTTTTTGAACTGAAATAATAATGTTTTAAAGTTTAATGTGGTTCCAAGTGATTTGTATATTATATCAGCACTCCTGAAAAGAAGCAGCCTATAAATTCGTTTTGCTATTTAATTTGATGTTTTCGATCTGAAACTAAAATTTTATTAACACAAGAATGTTCAAAACGATTATTTTTGCTATTCTGTTTATCATGCGACTCTCGAAATAGATGCCAAAATTTTTATTTTTCATTGGATTATACTGAATTTTCAAAAACCGAGTGTACCACCATTTAGTCATGATAGTTACAATAATCGCTTGTTTCGTTTCTCTTTATTATAAAGTATTTTTTTAACTGAAATAATAATGTTTTAAACTTTAATGTGGTTCCAAATGATTTGTATATAAAATCAGCACTCCTGAAAAGGAGCGGCCTATAAATTCGTTTTGCTATTTAATTTGATTTTTTTGATCTAAGACTAAAATTTTAAAAATACTAGGAAGTTCTAAACGATTATTTTCGCCATTCTGTTTTTCATGCGACTCTCGAAATAGATGCAAAAAATTTTTATTTTTCATTGAATTATACTGAATTTTTAAAAGCCGAGTGTCCAAATATATTTTTAATTCAAATATAAATTCAGTTGTCTAAAATTTGATTACAACCGTTTAGTCATGATAGTTACAATAATCGCTTGTTTCGTTTCTCTTTATTATAAAGTATTTTTTGAACTGAACTAATAATGTTTTAAAGTCCAATTGTGTACCAAGTGATTTGTGTATAAAATCAGCACTCCTGAAAAGAAGCGGCCTATAAATTCGTTTCGCTTTTTAATTTGATGTTTTTGATCTAAAACTAAAATTTTAAAAATACAAGGAAATTCAAAACGATTATTTTTGCTATTCTGTTTTTCATGCGACTCTCGAAATAGATGCAAAAATTCTTTGTTTTCATTGGATTATACTGAATTTTTTAAAAATCGATTTTCCATACATATTTTAAATTTCATTACTAACCACATTTTTAAAATTTGATTACCACCGTTTGGTCAAGATAGTCACAATAATCGCTTGTTTCGTTTCTCTTTATTATATTGTATTTTTATGAACTGAAATAATAATGTTTTAAAGTCCAATGGGGTTACAAATGATATGTACATAAAATAAGCGCTCCTGAAAAGAAGCAGCCTATAAATTCGTTTTGCTTTTTAATTTGATGTTTTTAATCTAAATCTAAAACTTTATTAACACAAGAATGTTCAAAACGATTATTTTTGCTATTCTGTTTTTCATGCGACTCTCGAACTAGATGCAAAAAATTTTTACTTTTTATTGAATTATACTAAATTTTTAAAAACGGAGTGTCCATATATATTTTAAATTCCAATATAAATCCAGTTGTTTAAAATTTAATTACCACCATTTAGTCATGATAGTTACAATAATCGCTTGTTTCGTTTCTCTATATTAAATAGTATTTTTATGAACTGAAATAATAATGTTTTAAAGTCCAATGGGGTTACAAGTGATATGTACATAAAATAAGCGCTCCTGAAAAGAAGCAGCCTATAAATTCGTTTTGCTTTTTAATTTGATGTTTTTAATCTAAAACTAAAACTTTATTAACACAAGAATGTTCAAAACGATTATTTTTGCTATTCTGTTTTTCATGCGACTCTCGAACTAGATGCAAAAAATTTTTACTTTTTATTGAAATATACTAAATTTTTAAAAACGGAGTGTCCATATATATTTTTAATTCAAATATAAATTCAGTTGTTTAAAATTTGATTACCACCGTTTAGTCATGATAGTTACAATAATTGCTTGTTTCGTGTCTCTTTATTATAAAGTATTTTTTGAACTGAAATAATAATGTTTTGAAGTTCAATGTGGTTCCAAGTGATTTGTATATAAAATCAGCACTCCTGAAAAGAAGCAGCCTATAAATCCGTTTTGCTATTTAATTTGATGTTTTTGATCTAAAACTAAAATTTTAAAAATACAAGGAAGTTCAAAACGAATATTTTCGCTATTCTGTTTATCATGCGACTTTCGAAATAGATGCAAAAATTCTTTGTTTTCATTGGATTATGCTGAATTTTTTAAAAATCGAGTTTCATACATATTTTAAATTTCATTACTAATCACATTTTTAAAATTTGATCACCACTGTTTAGTCATGGTAGTTACAATAATCGCTTGTTTCGTTTCTCTTTATTATAATGTATTTTTTGAGCTGAAATAATAATGTTTTAAAGTTCAATGTGGTTCCTAATGATTTGTATATAAAATCAGCACTCCTTAAAAGAAGCAGCCTATAAATCCGTTTTGCTATTTAATTTGATGTTTTTGATCTAAAACTAAAATTTTAAAAATACAAGGAAATTCAAAACGATTATTTTTGCTATTCTGTTTTTCATGCGACTCTCGAAATAGATGCAAAAAATTTTTACTTTTCATTGGATTATACTGAATTTTTTAAAAATCGAGTGTCCATATGTATTTTAAATTCCAAAATAAATCCAGTTGTTTAAAATTTGATTAACACCGTTTAGTCATGATAGTTACAATAATCGCTTGTTTCGTTTTTCTATATTATATAGTATTTTTTGAACTGAAATAATAATGTTTTAAAGTCCAATGGGGTAACAAGTGATATGTACATAAAATCAGCACTCCTGAAAAGAAGCAGCCTATAAATCCGTTTTGCTATTTAATTTGATGTTTTTGATCTAAAACTAAAATTTTAAAAATATAAGGAAGTTCAAAACGAATATTTTCGCTATTCTGTTTATCATGCGACTCTCGAAATAGATGTAAAAATTCTTTGTTTTCATTGGATTATACTGAATTTTTTAAAAATCGATTTTCCATACATATTTTAAATTTCATTACTAACCACATTTTTAAAATTTGATTACCACCGTTTGGTCAAGATAGTCACAATAATCGCTTGTTTCGTTTCTCTTTATTATATTGTATTTTTATGAACTGAAATAATAATGTTTTAAAGTCCAATGGGGTAACAAGTGATATGTACATAAAATCAGCACTCCTGAAAAGAAGCAGCCTATAAATCCGTTTTGCTATTTAATTTGATGTTTTTGATCTAAAACTAAAATTTTAAAAATATAAGGAAGTTCAAAACGATTATTTTTGCTATTCTGTTTTTCATGCGACTCTCGAACTAGATGCAAAAAATTTTTACTTTTTATTGAATTATACTAAAATTTTAAAAACGGAGTGTCCATATATATTTTTAATTCAAATATAAATTCAGTTGTTTAAAATTTGATTACCACCGTTTAGTCATGATAGTTACAATAATTGCTTGTTTCGTTTCTCTTTATTATAAAGTATTTTTTGAACTGAAATAATAATGTTTTGAAGTTCAATGTGGTTCCAAGTGATTTGTATATAAAATCAGCACTCCTGAAAAGAAGCAGCATATAAATCCGTTTTGCTATTTAATTTGATGTTTTTGATCTAAAACTAAAATTTTAAAAATATAAGGAAGTTCAAAACGAATATTTTTGCTATTCTGTTTATCATGCGACTCTCGAAATAGATGTAAAAATTCTTTGTTTTCATTGGATTATACTGAATTTTTTAAAAATCGAGTTTCCATACATATTTTAAATTTCATTACTAACCACATTTTTAAAATTTGATTACCACCGTTTGGTCAAGATAGTCACAATAATCGCTTGTTTCGTTTTCCTTTATTATATTGTATTTTTATGAACTGAAATAATAATGTTTTAAAGTCCAATGGGGTTACAAGTGATATGTACATAAAATAAGCGCTCCTGAAAAGAAGCAGCCTATAAATTCGTTTTGCTTTTTAATTTGATGTTTTTAATCTAAAACTAAAACTTTATTAACACAAGAATGTTCAAAACGATTATTTTTGCTATTCTGTTTTTCATGCGACTCTCGAACTAGATGCAAAAAATTTTTACTTTTTATTGAATTATACTAAAATTTTAAAAACGGAGTGTACATATATATTTTTAATTCAAATATAAATTCAGTTGTTTAAAATTTGATTACCACCGTTTAGTCATGATAGTTACAATAATTGCTTGTTTCGTTTCTCTTTATTATAAAGTATTTTTTGAACTGAAATAATAATGTTTTGAAGTCCAATGGGGTACCAAGTAATATGTACATAAAATAAGCACTCCTGAAAAGAGGCAGCCTATAAATTCGTTTTGCTATTTAATTTGATGTTTTTGATCTAAAACTAAAATTTTAAAAATACAAGGAAGTTCAAAACGAATATTTTCGCTATTCTGTTTATCATGCGACTCTCGAAATAGATGCAAATATTCTTTGTTTTCATTGCATTATACTGAATTTTTTAAAAATCGAGTGTCCATATATATTTTAAATTCCAAAATAAATCCAGTTGTTTAAAATTTGATTAACACCGTTTAGTCATGATAGTTACAATAATCGCTTGTTTCGTTTTTCTATATTATATAGTATTTTTTGAACTGAAATAATAATGTTTTAAAGTCCAATGGGGTAACAAGTGATATGTACATAAAATCAGCACTCCTGAAAAGAAGCAGCCTATAAATCCGTTTTGCTATTTAATTTGATGTTTTTGATCTAAAACTAAAATTTTAAAAATATAAGGAAGTTCAAAACGAATATTTTCGCTATTCTGTTTATCATGCGACTTTCGAAATAGATGCAAAAATTCTTTGTTTTCATTGGATTATACTGAATTATTTAAAAATCGAGTTTCCATACATATTTTAAATTTCATTACTAACCACATTTTTAAAATTTGATTACCACCGTTTGGTAAAGATAGTCACAATAATCGCTTGTTTCGTTTTCCTTTATTATATTGTATTTTTATGAACTGAAATAATAATGTTTTAAAGTCCAATGGGGTAACAAGTAATATGTACATAAAATAAGCACTCCTGAAAAGAGGCATCCTATAAATTCGTTTTGCTATTTAATTTGATGTTTTTGATCTAAAATTAAATTTTAAAAATACAAGGAAGTTCAAAAAGAATATTTTCGCTATTCTGTTTATCATGCGACTCTCGAAATAGATGCAAATATTCTTTGTTTTCATTGTATTATACTGAATTTTTTAAAAATCGAGTGTCCATATATATTTTAAATTCCAAAATAAATCCAGTTGTTTAAAATTTGATTAACACTGTTTAGTCATGATAGTTACAATAATCGCTTGTTTCGTTTTTCTATATTATATAGTATTTTTTGAACTGAAATAATAATGTTTTAAAGTCCAATGGGGTAACAAGTGATATGTACATAAAATCAGCACTCCTGAAAAGAAGCAGCCTATAAATCCGTTTTGCTATTTAATTTGATGTTTTTGATCTAAAACTAAAATTTTAAAAATATAAGGAAGTTCAAAACGAATATTTTCGCTATTCTGTTTATCATGCGACTCTCGAAATAGATGCAAATATTCTTTGTTTTCATTGGATTATACTGAATTTTTTAAAAATCGAGTGTCCATATATATTTTAAATTCCAAAATAAATCCAGTTGTTTAAAATTTGATTAACACTGTTTAGTCATGATAGTTACAATAATCGCTTGTTTCGTTTTTCTATATTATATAGTATTTTTTGAACTGAAATAATAATGTTTTAAAGTCCAATGGGGTAACAAGTGATATGTACATAAAATCAGCACTCCTGAAAAGAAGCAGCCTATAAATCCGTTTTGCTATTTAATTTGATGTTTTTGATCTAAAACTAAAATTTTAAAAATATAAGGAAGTTCAAAACGAATATTTTCGCTATTCTGTTTATCATGCGACTCTCGAAATAGATGCAAAAATTCTTTGTTTTCATTGGATTATACTGAATTATTTAAAAATCGAGTTTCCATACATATTTTAAATTTCATTACTAACCACATTTTTAAAATTTGATTACCACCGTTTGGTAAAGATAGTCACAATAATCGCTTGTTTCGTTTTCCTTTATTATATTGTATTTTTATGAACTGAAATAATAATGTTTTAAAGTCCAATGGGGTAACAAGTAATATGTACATAAAATAAGCACTCCTGAAAAGAGGCATCCTATAAATTCGTTTTGCTATTTAATTTGATGTTTTTGATCTAAAATTAAATTTTAAAAATACAAGGAAGTTCAAAAAGAATATTTTCGCTATTCTGTTTATCATGCGACTCTCGAAATAGATGCAAATATTCTTTGTTTTCATTGGATTATACTGAATTTTTTAAAAATCGAGTGTCCATATATATTTTAAATTCCAAAATAAATCCAGTTGTTTAAAATTTGATTAACACTGTTTAGTCATGATAGTTACAATAATCGCTTGTTTCGTTTTTCTATATTATATAGTATTTTTTGAACTGAAATAATAATGTTTTAAAGTCCAATGGGGTAACAAGTGATATGTACATAAAATAAGCGCTCCTGAAAAGAAGCAGCCTATAAATTCGTTTTGCTTTTTAATTTGATGTTTTTAATCTAAAACTAAAACTTTATTAACACAAGAATGTTCAAAACGATTATTTTTGCTATTCTGTTTTTCATGCGACTCTCGAACTAGATGCAAAAAATTTTTACTTTTTATTGAATTATACTAAAATTTTAAAAACGGAGTGTCCATATATATTTTTAATTCAAATATAAATTCAGTTGTTTAAAATTTGATTACCACCGTTTAGTCATGATAGTTACAATAATTGCTTGTTTCGTGTCTCTTTATTATAAAGTATTTTTTGAACTGAAATAATAATGTTTTGAAGTTCAATGTGGTTCCAAGTGATTTGTATATAAAATCAGCACTCCTGAAAAGAAGCAGCCTATAAATTCGTTTTGCAATTTAATTTGATGTTTTTGATCTAAAACTAAAATTTTAAAAATATAAGGAAGTTCAAAACGAATATTTTCGCTATTCTGTTTATCATGCGACTCTCGAAATAGATGCAAAAATTCTTTGTTTTCATTGGATTATACTGAATTTTTTAAAAATCGAGTGTCCATATATATTTTAAATTCCAAAATAAATCCAGTTGTTTAAAATTTGATTAACACCGTTTAGTCATGATAGTTACAATAATCGCTTGTTTCGTTTTTCTATATTATATAGTATTTTTTGAACTGAAATAATAATGTTTTAAAGTCCAATGGGGTAACAAGTGATATGTACATAAAATCAGCACTCCTGAAAAGAAGCAGCATATAAATCCGTTTTGCTATTTAATTTGATGTTTTTGATCTAAAACTAAAATTTTAAAAATATAAGGAAGTTCAAAACGAATATTTTCGCTATTCTGTTTATCATGCGACTCTCGAAATAGATGTAAAAATTCTTTGTTTTCATTGGATTATACTGAATTTTTTAAAAATCGAGTTTCCATACATATTTTAAATTTCATTACTAACCACATTTTTAAAATTTGATTACCACCGTTTGGTCAAGATAGTCACAATAATCGCTTGTTTCGTTTTCCTTTATTATATTGTATTTTTATGAACTGAAATAATAATGTTTTAAAGTCCAATGGGGTTACAAGTGATATGTACATAAAATAAGCGCTCCTGAAAAGAAACAGCCTATAAATTCGTTTTGCTTTTTAATTTGATGTTTTTAATCTAAAACTAAAACTTTATTAACACAAGAATGTTCAAAACGATTATTTTTGCTATTCTGTTTTTCATGCGACTCTCGAACTAGATGCAAAAAATTTTTACTTTTTATTGAATTATACTAAAATTTTAAAAACGGAGTGTCCATATATATTTTTAATTCAAATATAAATTCAGTTGTTTAAAATTTGATTACCACCGTTTAGTCATGATAGTTACAATAATTGCTTGTTTCGTTTCTCTTTATTATAAAGTATTTTTTGAACTGAAATAATAATGTTTTAAAGTCCAATGGGGTACCAAGTAATATGTACATAAAATAAGCACTCCTGAAAAGAGGCAGCCTATAAATTCGTTTTGCTATTTAATTTGATGTTTTTGATCTAAAACTAAAATTTTAAAAATACAAGGAAGTTCAAAACGAATATTTTCGCTATTCTGTTTATCATGCGACTCTCGAAATAGATGCAAATATTCTTTGTTTTCATTGGATTATACTGAATTTTTTAAAAATCGAGTGTCCATATATATTTTAAATTCCAAAATAAATCCAGTTGTTTAAAATTTGATTAACACCGTTTAGTCATGATAGTTACAATAATCGCTTGTTTCGTTTTTCTATATTATATAGTATTTTTTGAACTGAAATAATAATGTTTTAAAGTCCAATGGGGTAACAAGTGATATGTACATAAAATCAGCACTCCTGAAAAGAAGCAGCCTATAAATCCGTTTTGCTATTTAATTTGATGTTTTTGATCTAAAACTAAAATTTTAAAAATATAAGGAAGTTCAAAACGAATATTTTCGCTATTCTGTTTATCATGCGACTCTCGAAATAGATGCCAAAATTTTTATTTTTCATTGGATTATACTGAATTTTTAAAAACCGAGTGTCCATATATATTTTAAATTCCAAAATAAATCCAGTTGTTTAAAATTTGATTACCATCGTTTAGTCATGATAGTTACAATAATTGCTTGTTTCGTTTCTCTTTATTATAAAGTATTTTTTGAACTGAAATAATAATGTTTTGAAGTTCAATGTGGTTCCAAGTGATTTGTATATAAAATCAGCACTCCTGAAAAGAAGCAGCCTATAAATCCGTTTTGCTATTTAATTTGATGTTTTTGATCTAAAACTAAAATTTTAAAAATATAAGGAAGTTCAAAACGAATATTTTCGCTATTCTGTTTATCATGCGACTCTCGAAATAGATGCAAAAATTCTTTGTTTTCATTGGATTATACTGAATTTTTTAAAAATCCAGTTTCCATACATATTTTAAATTTCATTACTAACCACATTTTTAAAATTTGATTACCACCGTTTGGTCAAGATAGTCACAATAATCGCTTGTTTCGTTTTCCTTTATTATATTGTATTTTTATGAACTGAAATAATAATGTTTTAAAGTCCAATGGGGTTACAAGTGATATGTACATAAAATAAGCGCTCCTGAAAAGAAGCAGCCTATAAATTCGTTTTGCTTTTTGATTTGATGTTGTTAATCTAAACTAAAATTTTAAAAATACAAAGAAGTTCAAAACGAATATTTTCGCTATTCTGTTTATCATGCGACTCTCGAAATAGATGCAAAAATTCTTTGTTTTCATTGGATTATACTGAATTTTTTAAAAATCGAGTGTCCATATATATTTTAAATTCCAAAATAAATCCAGGTGTTTAAAATTTGATTACCACCGTTTAGTCATGATAGTTACAATAATCGCTTGTTTCGTTTCTCTTTATTATAAAGTATTTTTTGAACTGAAATAATAATGTTTTGAAGCTCAATGTGGTTCCAAGCGATTTGTATATAAAATCAGCACTCCTGAAAAGAAGCAGCCTATAAATCCGTTTTGCTATTTAATTTGATGTTTTTGATCTAAAACTAAAATTTTAAAAATATAAGGAAGTTCAAAACGAATATTTTCGCTATTCTGTTTATCATGCGACTCTCGAAATAGATGCAAAAATTCTTTGTTTTCATTGGATTATACTGAATTTTTTAAAAATCGATTTTACATACATATTTTAAATTGCATTACTAACCACATTTTTTAAATTTGATTACCACCGTTTGGTCAAGATAATCACAATAATCGCTTGTTTCGTTTTCCTTTATTATATTGTACTTTTATGAACTGAAATAATAATGTTTTAAAGTCCAATGGGGTAACAAGTGATATGTACATAAAATAAGCGCTCCTGAAAAGAAGCAGCCTATAAATTCGTTTTGCTTTTTAATTTGATGTTTTTAATCTAAAACTAAAATTTTAAAAATACAAAGAAGTTCAAAACGAATATATTCGCTATTCTGTTTATCATGCGACTCTCGAAATAGATGCCAAAATTTTTATTTTTCATTGGATTATACTGAATTTTTAAAAACCGAGTGTCCATATATATTTTAAATTCCAAAATAAATCCAGTTGTTTAAAATTTGATTACCACCGTTTAGTCATGATAGTTACAATAATCGCTTGTTTCGTTTCTCTTTATTATGAAGTATTTTTTGAACTGAAATAAAAATGTTTTAAAGTTCAATGTGGTTCCAAATGATTTGTATATAAAATCAGCACTTCTGAAAAGAAGCAGCCTATAAATTCGTTTTGCTATTTAATTTGATGTTTTTGATCTAAAACTAAAACTTTATTAACACAAGAATGTTAAAAACGATTATTTTTGCTGTTCTGTTTATCATGCGACTCTCGAAATAGATGCCAAAATTTTTATTTTTCATTGGATTATACTGAATTTTTATAAACCGAGTGTCCATATATATTTTTAATTCCAATATAAATCCAGTTGTTTAAAATTTGATTACCACCGTTTAGACATGATAGTTACAATAATCACTTGTTTCGTTTCTCTTTATTATAAAGTATTTTTTGAACTGAAATAATAATGTTTTGAAGCTCAATGTGGTTCCAAGCGATTTGTATATAAAATCAGCACTCCTGAAAAGAAGCAGCCTATAAATCCGTTTTGCTATTTAATTTGATGTTTTTGATCTAAAACTAAAATTTTAAAAATACAAAGAAGTTCAAAACGAATATTTTCGCTATTCTGTTTATCATGCGACTCTCGAAATAGATGCCAAAATTTTTATTTTTCATTGGATTATACTGAATTTTAAAAAACCGAGTGTCCATATATATTTTAAATTCCAAAATAAATCCAGTTGTTTAAAATTTGATTACCACCGTTTAGTCATGATAGTTACAATAATCGCTTGTTTCGTTTCTCTTTATTATGAAGTATTTTTTGAACTGAAATAAAAATGTTTTAAAGTTCAATGTGGTTCCAAATGATTTGTATATAAAATCAGCACTTCTGAAAAGAAGCAGCCTATAAATTCGTTTTGCTATTTAATTTGATGTTTCTGATCTAAAACTAAAACTTTATTAACACAAGAATGTTCAAAACGATTATTTTTGCTGTTCTGTTTATCATGCGACTCTCGAAATAGATGCAAATTATTTTTATTTTTTATTGAACTATTCTAAATTTTTAAAAACGGAGTGTCCATATATATTTTTAATTCCAATATAAATCCAGTTGTTTAAAATTTGATTACCACCGTTTAGTCATGATAGTTACAATAATCGCTTGTTTCGTTTCTCTTTATTATAAAGTATTTTTTGAACTGAAATAATAATGTTTTAAAAGCCAATGGGGTACCAAGTGATATGTACATAAAATCAGCACTTCTGAAAAGAAGCAGCCTATAAATTCGTTTTGCTATTTAATTTGATGTTTTTGATCTAAAACTAAAACTTTATTAACACAAGAATGTTAAAAACGATTATTTTTGCTGTTCTGTTTATCATGCGACTCTCGAAATAGATGCAAATTATTTTTATTTTTTATTGAACTATTCTAAATTTTTAAAAACGGAGTGTCCATATATATTTTTAATTCCAATATAAATCCAGTTGTTTAAAATTTGATTACCACCGTTTAGTCATGATAGTTACAATAATCGCTTGTTTCGTTTCTCTTTATTATGAAGTATTTTTTGAACTGAAATAAAAATGTTTTAAAGTTCAATGTGGTTCCAAATGATTTGTATATAAAATCAGCACTTCTGAAAAGAAGCAGCCTATAAATTCGTTTTGCTATTTAATTTGATGTTTCTGATCTAAAACTAAAACTTTATTAACACAAGAATGTTCAAAACGATTATTTTTGCTGTTCTGTTTATCATGCGACTCTCGAAATAGATGCAAATTATTTTTATTTTTTATTGAACTATTCTAAATTTTTAAAAACGGAGTGTCCATATATATTTTTAATTCCAATATAAATCCAGTTGTTTAAAATTTGATTACCACCGTTTAGTCATGATAGTTACAATAATCGCTTGTTTCGTTTCTCTTTATTATGAAGTATTTTTTGAACTGAAATAAAAATGTTTTAAAGTTCAATGTGGTTCCAAATGATTTGTATATAAAATCAGCACTTCTGAAAAGAAGCAGCCTATAAATTCGTTTTGCTATTTAATTTGATGTTTTTGATCTAAAACTAAAACTTTATTAACACAAGAATGTTAAAAACGATTATTTTTGCTGTTCTGTTTATCATGCGACTCTCGAAATAGATGCCAAAATTTTTATTTTTCATTGGATTATACTGAATTTTTATAAACCGAGTGTCCATATATATTTTTAATTCCAATATAAATCCAGTTGTTTAAAATTTGATTACCACCGTTTAGACATGATAGTTACAATAATCACTTGTTTCGTTTCTCTTTATTATAAAGTATTTTTTGAACTGAAATAATAATGTTTTGAAGCTCAATGTGGTTCCAAGCGATTTGTATATAAAATCAGCACTCCTGAAAAGAAGCAGCCTATAAATCCGTTTTGCTATTTAATTTGATGTTTTTGATCTAAAACTAAAATTTTAAAAATACAAAGAAGTTCAAAACGAATATTTTCGCTATTCTGTTTATCATGCGACTCTCGAAATAGATGCCAAAATTTTTATTTTTCATTGGATTATACTGAATTTTTAAAAACCGAGTGTCCATATATATTTTAAATTCCAAAATAAATCCAGTTGTTTAAAATTTGATTACCACCGTTTGGTCAAGATAATCACAATAATCGCTTGTTTCGTTTTCCTTTATTATATTGTATTTTTATGAACTGAAATAATAATGTTTTAAAGTCCAATGGAGTACAAAGTGATTTGTACGTAAAATCAAAACTCCTGAAAAGAAGCAGCCTATAAATTCGTTTTGCTATTTAATTTGATGTTTTTGATCTAAAACTAAAACTTTATTAACACAAGAATGTTCAAAACGATTATATTTGCTGTTCTGTTTATCATGCGACTCTCGAAATAGATGCAAATTATTTTTATTTTTTATTGAACTATTCTAAATTTTTAAAAACGGAGTGTCCATATATATTTTTAATTCCAATATAAATCCAGTTGTTTAAAATTTGATTACCACCGTTTAGTCATGATAGTTACAATAATCGCTTGTTTCGTTTCTCTTTATTATAAAGTATTTTTTGAACTGAAATAATAATGTTTTAAAAGCCAATGGGGTACCAAGTGATATGTACATAAAATAAGCGCTCTTGAAAAGAAGCAGCCTATAAATCCGTTTTGCTATTTAATTTGATGTTTTTGATCTAAAACTAAAATTTTAAAAATATAAGGAAGTTCAAAACGAATATTTTCGCTATTCTGTTTATCATACGACTCTCGAAATAGATGCAAAAATTCTTTGTTTTCATTGGATTATACTGAATTTTTTAAAAATCGATTTTACATACATATTTTAAATTGCATTACTAACCACATTTTTCAAATTTGATTACCACCGTTTGGTCAAGATAATCACAATAATCGCTTGTTTCGTTTTCCTTTATTATATTGTATTTTTATGAACTGAAATAATAATGTTTTAAAGTCCAATGGGGTAACAAGTGATATGTACATAAAATAAGCGCTCCTGAAAAGAAGCAGCCTATAAATTCGTTTTGCTTTTTAATTTGATGTTTTTAATCTAAAACTAAAATTTTAAAAATACAAAGAAGTTCAAAACGAATATTTTCGCTATTCTGTTTATCATGCGACTCTCGAAATAGATGCCAAAATTATTATTTTTCATTGGATTATACTGAATTTTTAAAAACCGAGTGTCCATATATATTTTAAATTCCAAAATAAATCCAGTTGTTTAAAATTTGATTACCACCGTTTAGTCATGATAGTTACAATAATCGCTTGTTTCGTTTCTCTTTATTATAAAGTATTTTTTGAACTGAAATAATAATGTTTTGAAGCTCAATGTGGTTCCAAGCGATTTGTATATAAAATCAGCACTCCTGAAAAGAAGCAGCCTATAAATCCGTTTTGCTATTTAATTTGATGTTTTTGATCTAAAACTAAAATTTTAAAAATATAAGGAAGTTCAAAACGAATATTTTCGCTATTCTGTTTATCATGCGACTCTCGAAATAGATGCAAAAATTCTTTGTTTTCATTGGATTATACTGAATTTTTTAAAAATCGATTTTACATACATATTTTAAATTGCATTACTAACCACATTTTTCAAATTTGATTACCACCGTTTGGTCAAGATAATCACAATAATCGCTTGTTTCGTTTTCCTTTATTATATTGTATTTTTATGAACTGAAATAATAATGTTTTAAAGTCCAATGGGGTAACAAGTGATATGTACATAAAATAAGCGCTCCTGAAAAGAAGCAGCCTATAAATTCGTTTTGCTTTTTAATTTGATGTTTTTAATCTAAAACTAAAATTTTAAAAATACAAAGAAGTTCAAAACGAATATTTTCGCTATTCTGTTTATCATGCGACTCTCGAAATAGATGCCAAAATTTTTATTTTTCATTGGATTATACTGAATTTTTAAAAACCGAGTGTCCATATATATTTTAAATTCAAAAATAAATCCAGTTGTTTAAAATTTGATTACCACCGTTTAGTCATGATAGTTACAATAATCGCTTGTTTCGTTTCTCTTTATTATGAAGTAAGTATTTTTTGAACTGAAATAATAATGTTTTAAAGTTCAATGTGGTTCCAAATGATTTTTATATAAAATCAGCACTTCTGAAAAGAAGCAGCCTATAAATTCGTTTTGCTATTTAATTTGATGTTTTTGATCTAAAACTAAAACTTTATTAACACAAGAATGTTCAAAACGATTATATTTGCTGTTCTGTTTATCATGCGACTCTCGAAATAGATGCAAATTATTTTTATTTTTTATTGAACTATTCTAAATTTTTAAAAACGGAGTGTCCATATATATTTTTAATTCCAATATAAATCCAGTTGTTTAAAATTTGATTACCACCGTTAAGTCATGATAGTTACAATAATCGCTTGTTTCGTTTCTCTTTATTATAAAGTATTTTTTGAACTGAAATAATAATGTTTTAAAAGCCAATGGGGTACCAAGTGATATGTACATAAAATAAGCGCTCTTGAAAAGAAGCAGCCTATAAATTCGTTTTGCTTTTTAATTTGATGTTTTTGATCTAAAACTAAAATTTTAAAAATATAAGGAAGTTCAAAACGAATATTTTCGCTATTCTGTTTATCATGCGACTCTCGAAATAGATGCAAAAATTCTTTGTTTTCATTGGATTATACTGAATTTTTTAAAAATCGATTTTACATACATATTTTAAATTGCATTACTAACCACATTTTTCAAATTTGATTACCACCGTTTGGTCAAGATAATCACAATAATCGCTTGTTTCGTTTTCCTTTATTATATTGTATTTTTATGAACTGAAATAATAATGTTTTAAAGTCCAATGGAGTACAAAGTGATTTGTACGTAAAATCAAAACTCCTGAAAAGAAGCAGCCTATAAATTCGTTTTGCTATTTAATTTGATGTTTTTGATCTAAAACTAAAACTTTATTAACACAAGAATGTTCAAAACGAATATTTTTGCTAAGCTGTTTATCATGCGACTCTCGAACTAGATGCCAAAATTTTTATTTTTCATTGGATTATACTGAATTTTTAAAAACCGAGTGTCCATATATATTTTAAATTCCAAAATAAATCCAGTTGTTTAAAATTTGATTACCACCGTTTAGTCATGATAGTTACAATAATCGCTTGTTTCGTTTCTCTTTATTATAAAGTATTTTTTGAACTGAAATAATAATGTTTTGAAGCTCAATGTGGTTCCAAGCGATTTGTATATAAAATCAGCACTCCTGAAAAGAAGCAGCCTATAAATCCGTTTTGCTATTTAATTTGATGTTTTTGATCTAAAACTAAAATTTTAAAAATATAAGGAAGTTCAAAACGAATATTTTCGCTATTCTGTTTATCATGCGACTCTCGAAATAGATGCAAAAATTCTTTGTTTTCATTGGATTATACTGAATTTTTTAAAAATCGATTTTACATACATATTTTAAATTGCATTACTAACCACATTTTTCAAATTTGATTACCACCGTTTGGTCAAGATAATCACAATAATCGCTTGTTTCGTTTTCCTTTATTATATTGTATTTTTATGAACTGAAATAATAATGTTTTAAAGTCCAATGGAGTACAAAGTGATTTGTACGTAAAATCAAAACTCCTGAAAAGAAGCAGCCTATAAATTCGTTTTGCTATTTAATTTGATGTTTTTGATCTAAAACTAAAACTTTATTAACACAAGAATGTTCAAAACGAATATTTTTGCTATGCTGTTTATCATGCGACTCTCGAACTAGATGCCAAAATTTTTATTTTTCATTGGATTATACTGAATTTTTAAAAACCGAGTGTCCATATATATTTTAAATTCCAAAATAAATCCAGTTGTTTAAAATTTAATTACCACCGTTTAGTCATGATAGTTACAATAATCGCTTGTTTCGTTTCTCTTTATTATAAAGTATTTTTTGAACTGAAATAATAATGTTTTGAAGCTCAATGTGGTTCCAAGCGATTTGTATATAAAATCAGCACTCCTGAAAAGAAGCAGCCTATAAATCCGTTTTGCTATTTAATTTGATGTTTTTGATCTAAAACTAAAATTTTAAAAATATAAGGAAGTTCAAAACGAATATTTTCGCTATTCTGTTTATCATGCGACTCTCGAAATAGATGCAAAAATTCTTTGTTTTCATTGGATTATACTGAATTTTTTAAAAATCGATTTTACATACATATTTTAAATTGCATTACTAACCACATTTTTCAAATTTGATTACCACCGTTTGGTCAAGATAATCACAATAATCGCTTGTTTCGTTTTCCTTTATTATATTGTATTTTTATGAACTGAAATAATAATGTTTTAAAGTCCAATGGGGTAACAAGTGATATGTACATAAAATAAGCGCTCCTGAAAAGAAGCAGCCTATAAATTCGTTTTGCTTTTTAATTTGATGTTTTTAATCTAAAACTAAAATTTTAAAAATACAAAGAAGTTCAAAACGAATATTTTCGCTATTCTGTTTATCATGCGACTCTCGAAATAGATGCCAAAATTTTTATTTTTCATTGGATTATACTGAATTTTTAAAAACCGAGTGTCCATATATATATTAAATTCCAAAATAAATCCAGTTGTTTAAAATTTGATTACCACCGTTTAGTCATGGTAGTTACAATAATCGCTTGTTTCGTTTCTCTTTATTATGAAGTATTTTTTGAACTAAAATAATAATGTTTTAAAGTTCAATGTGGTTCCAAATGATTTGTATATAAAATCAGCACTTCTGAAAAGAAGCAGCCTATAAATTCGTTTTGCTATTTAATTTGATGTTTTTGATCTAAAACTAAAACTTTATTAACACAAGAATGTTCAAAACGATTATATTTGCTGTTCTGTTTATCATGCGACTCTCGAAATAGATGCAAATTATTTTTATTTTTTATTGAACTATTCTAAATTTTTAAAAACGGAGTGTCCATATATATTTTTAATTCCAATATAAATCCAGTTGTTTAAAATTTAATTACCACCGTTTAGTCATGATAGTTACAATAATCGCTTGTTTCGTTTCTCTTTATTATGTAGTATTTTTATGAACTGGAATAATAATGTTTTAAAGTTCAATGGAGTACAAAGTGATTTGTACGTAAAATCAAAACTCCTGAAAAGAAGCAGCCTATAAATTCGTTTTGCTATTTAATTTGATGTTTTTGATCTAAAACTAAAACTTTATTAACACAAGAATGTTCAAAACGAATATTTTTGCTATGCTGTTTATCATGCGACTCTCGAACTAGATGCCAAAATTTTTATTTTTTATTGGATTATACTGAATTTTTAAAAACCGAGTGTCCATATATATTTTAAATTCCAAAATAAATCCAGTTGTTTAAAATTTAATTACCACCGTTTAGTCATGATAGTTACAATAATCACTTGTTTCGTTTCTCTTTATTATGTAGTATTTTTATGAACTGGAATAATAATGTTTTAAAGTTCAATGTGGTTCCAAATGATTTGTATATAAAATCAGCACTTCTGAAAGGATGCGGCCTATAAATTCGTTTTGCTATTTAATTTGATGTTTTTGATCTAAAACTAAAACTTTATTAATACAAGAATGTTCAAAACGAATATTTTCGCTATTCTGTTTATCATGCGACTCTCGAAATAGATGCCAAAATTTTTATTTTTCATTGGAATATACTGAATTTTTAAAAACGGAGTGTCCATATATGTATATTTTAATTCCAATATAAATCCAGTTGTTTAAAATTTGATTAGAACCGTTTAGTCATGATAGTTACAATAATCGCTTGTTTCGTTTCTCTTTATTATGTAGTATTTTTATGAACTGGAATAATAATGTTTTAAAGTTCAATGTGGTTCCAAATGATTTGTATATAAAATCAGCACTTCTGAAAGGATGCGGCCTATAAATTCGTTTTGCTATTTAATTTGATGTTTTTGATCTAAAACTAAAACTTTATTAATACAAGAATGTTCAAAACGAATATTTTTGCTATTCTGTTTATCATGAGACTCTCGAAATAGATGCCAAAATTTTTATTTTTCATTGGAATATACTGAATTTTTAAAAACGGAGTGTCCATATATGTATATTTTAATTCCAATATAAATCCAGTTGTTTAAAATTTAATTACCACCGTTTAGTCATGATAGTTACAATAATCGCTTGTTTCGTTTCTCTTTATTATGTAGTATTTTTATGAACTGGAATAATAATGTTTTAAAGTTCAATGTGGTTCCAAATGATTTGTATATAAAATCAGCACTTCTGAAAGGATGCGGCCTATAAATTCGTTTTGCTATTTAATTTGATGTTTTTGATCTAAAACTAAAACTTTATTAATACAAGAATGTTCAAAACGAATATTTTTGCTATTCTGTTTATCATGCGACTCTCGAAATAGATGCCAAAATTTTTATTTTTCATTGGAATATACTGAATTTTTAAAAACGGAGTGTCCATATATGTATATTTTAATTCCAATATAAATCCAGTTGTTTAAAATTTGATTAGAACCGTTTAGTCATGATAGTTACAATAATCGCTTGTTTCGTTTCTCTTTATTATAAAGTATTTTTTGAACTGAAATAATAATGTTTTAAAAGCCAATGGGGTACCAAGTGATATGTACATAAAATAAGCGCTCTTGAAAAGAAGCAGCCTATAAATTCGTTTTGCTTTTTAATTTGATGTTTTTAATCTAAAACTAAAATTTTAAAAATACAAAGAAGTTCAAAACGAATATTTTCGCTATTCTGTTTATCATGCGACTCTCGAAATAGATGCCAAAATTTTTATTTTTCATTGGATTATACCAAAACCTTCTATACTTACAAGCCGGGCTGTCAGTTTGTGTATGTATTAGTTAGAAGTGTTACATATGTTTTGTTTACATTTTTATTCACCTGTCAAAAGAGTACTTTTGACAAGGGAATTGGAATAAAATATACAATTGGGTTCTGGATTAATGGATTAAAGGCAAGTTTGTTTTTATATTAATTTAATTATAATATTTGAAATTTATGTAATTAGCTTTTAATTAAATAATTTTATGATTTTTGTAGGTCATCGCAAAAGAACAACCCGTGAAAGTTATATTTCAGAACAGGACAATAAAGAAATTGGAAATTGTACGTATATAAGGTAAGTAAACTGATTTGTTTTAATCAATTATTTTGATTATATATATGTTTTGCTAAATTTGTTTTTTTTTTAATTTAATTTAATTGAATATCAGTTTAAAAAATAGTAATTTTAAAATTTTCAGCGTAAAAACGAAGGACAGCGAAGGAACCAGAAAAAAGTTCAATTTAGGTATACGTACAGTACAGGCAAGTATAGTGTTTTGATTACAATTACATAGTGATTATTATTATTAGTGATTATAGTTTGATTATTAGTTGATTTTAATTTGTTTATTTACTTTTTTTCATTTATTTTATTGAATTTGTTTATTTACTTTTTTTCATTTATTTTATTGAATTTATTTATTTATTTATTTTTCATGTATTTTATTAAATGTGTATATTTCATCGAGGTAATATGGACTGCTAAGCTGGTGGATTTTGAATTTAAAAATACATTTTTATATTAATTAATATTAAATATTATTATGAATTGTTAAATTATTAAAAAATTATTTTGAATTATAAAATATAAAAAGTGTACATATATTTTGAATATTGAATTAAATTAAAAATTTAAACATACACACATAAAGGTTTTTAACTTTTAACATTTTTTTCACTTTATTTGCAACCACATCTCTTACTAAATCCTCCTTACGCATTTCTTATTGAATGTTTTGATACAAAATTTATAACTTTGTTCATCTAATATGTATATTAGCAAAATTTTCTGATTTTGTTGCTGTTGTTGATGAGCTGGATATGATGTATAGAATGCATGGATTATTTGGCGCTGTTATTGTTGTGGCACATGCAGTATTAAAATCAATATTACCAAATGCATTTGAAATTAAAAGATCTTGTAATGTTGTTGAGCCAAAAATACTGTCTAATTTTGTCGTCAGTTGATTTGGTTGGCTGAGTATTTCCTTAAAAATGGGAAAAACGAAAATAATGAAATTCTATTCAAGAATTTAAAATGATCGTGTCTTTTATCGAAATTTCACAATTTTGCACGATTGAAATGCTGAAAGCTCTTACCAATTAAATCTGGTATTGTAGAAGTTGTACTCGGAACATCAGATGAATCAAATGGTTTAAGTAAATCAAAACTGGGTGCTTTATTAGTTGTTGATAAAGATGGTGGCGGCTGTACTGAAGCGATCATCATTGGCTTCGGTGACTGATTCAAATTAAGCAGATGTACTTCACCGCTACAAGTATCATTTTGAGTCTGATCATGTCGATCATTTAAATTTGGAACAACACTGACATTTTCTTTTATAAATATTGGTGGCGGTCTGGTTGGTATACATAGTGCTGTTGTTACAGTTTTGGGAATTTATGATGTTTTTCCTTCTACTTTCGGTTTTGTGCCTAAAAGAAAACGAAATTTATAAATTTCAAATTTTATTAATTTTTCCTTTAATTAACTTACTAAAATTATCAACCATTTCATCGTATTCTAATTGTGAACCAAATAATTTTAATGCATCACGTTTTAATGTTACTGATTCCCACGGAGGTTTTTTATTTGGTGGATATTCCTTATCACGAGCATTAACTGAAATTGATACATTAAAATTATGTGGTGTTTGTTCATTATATTCTGGTAAATCATCTAAAGAACGTACTTGAAGGTTTATTAACTTTTTGCCATTAGCAACTGGTGCTGATACATCCTTCATTTTTTGACCTATGTAAACTGATAATTTAATTTTTTTTTTCATTGTACATCACTATCGCCTAATTCTTTTAGTCTTTTTAGTTTGTTGAATGGATATAATAGATGATGGATGGATGGCGACAAATTTTTACAGTCAAGTATCGTAGGAGAAACAGGGTTTATAGCTGGTTGAAAAATAGATTGTGTTGATATGTTTTTGTTGCTACTGCTGTTGTTACTGTATCTATAGTAGTATCAAAAGTTGCTATATCCGAATAAAATGATGTTTATAATGTTAATTTACATTTAATATCATCATGTCTCGATTTTGCTGATGTAGAATAATGATCAGCAAATGAATGATGGTTAAAAAACATAGGTATTTCACATATTTTGTCACATTAATTTTCAGAGATATAACACTGAAATTATTGTTGATGAATTATTTGCAGCATCTTAATTTCCTACAACTAGAAAAAGAAAATTTATAAAACGTATAACCACAATGCGCTTCAAGATCTGGTATACCACTGAAACCACTTTCATATATAATATGATTTTATTCATTAAGCTGTACCATTAAATACTTCTTGTTTATAATCTTGTGAAAATTTGCAAATTTTGAACAAGATAACGCGCCATATACTCCTCTAAGATCAATTTCACCATTAACATGTAAACGAAATGCACCATTTGGTTCACGGAGAGAAGTAAATTATTATTATCATTATTATTATAAATTATATTATTAAATTATTATTTATTATATAATAACGGTATAAATACTATTCATTATTATTATTATTATCATTTTTATCACTATTTTTTATTACTATTTTAATAAAATTAAATCACAAATCACAAATTCACAAACTAAAATAACCAAAAATTCCATATAAAATATACTATCAACTGACAGTTTGCAGTTTGACATAACACTTCTATTCTTTTGATTGTGTTAGTGTCGACGGCCATAACATAGCTTTTATATAGAAGGTTTTGATTATACTGAATTTTTAAAAACCGAGTGTCCATATATATTTTAAATTCCAAAATAAATCCAGTTGTTTAAAATTTAATTACCACCGTTTAGTCATGATAGTTACAATAATCGCTTGTTTCGTTTCTCTTTATTATGTAGTATTTTTATGAACTGGAATAATAATGTTTTAAAGTTCAATGTGGTTCCAAATGATTTGTATATAAAATCAGCACTTCTGAAAGGATGCAGCCTATAAATTCGTTTTGCTTTTTAATTTGATGTTTTTAATCTAAAACTAAAATTTTAAAAATACAAAGAAGTTCAAAACGAATGTTTTCGCTATTCTGTTTATCATGCGACTCTCGAAATAGATGCCAAAATTTTTATTTTTCATTGGATTATACTGAATTTTTAAAAACCGAGTGTCCATATATATTTTAAATTCCAAAATAAATCCAGTTGTTTAAAATTTAATTACCACCGTTTAGTCATGATAGTTACAATAATCGCTTGTTTCGTTTCTCTTTATTATGTAGTATTTTTATGAACTGGAATAATAATGTTTTAAAGTTCAATGTGGTTCCAAATGATTTGTATATAAAATCAGCACTTCTGAAAGGATGCGGCCTATAAATTCGTTTTGCTATTTAATTTGATGTTTTTGATCTAAAACTAAAACTTTATTAACACAAGAATGTTCAAAACGATTATTTTTGCTGTTCTGTTTATCATGCGACTCTCGAAATAGATGCAAATTATTTTTATTTTTTATTGAACTATTCTAAATTTTTAAAAACGGAGTGTCCATATATATTTTTAATTCCAATATAAATCCAGTTGTATAAAATTTGACTACCACCGTTTAGTCATGATAGTTACAATAATCGCTTGTTTCGTTTCTCCTTATTATAAAGTATTTTTTGAACTGAAATAATAATGTTTTAAAGTTCAATGTGGTTTCAAGTGACTTGTGTATAAAATCAGCACTCCTGAAAAGAAGCAGCCTATACATTCGTTTTGCTATTTAATTCGATGTTTTTAATCTAAAACTAAAACTTTATTAACACAAGTATGTTCAAAACGATTATTTTTGCTATTCTGTTTTTCATGCGACTCTCGTACTACATGCCAAAATTTTTATTTTTCATTGGATTATACTGAATTTTTAAAAACCGAGTGTCCATATATATTTTAAATTCCAAAATAAATCCAGTTGTTTAAAATTTGATTACCAACGTTTAGTCATGATAGTTTCAATATACGCTTGTTTCGTTTCTCTTTATTATAAAGTATTTTTTGAACTGAAATAATAATGTTTTAAAGTTCAATGTGGTTCCAAATGATTTGTATATAAAATCAGCACTTCTGAAAAGAAGCAGCCTATAAATTCGTTTTGCTATTTAATTTGATGTTTTTGATCTAAAACTAAAACTTTTTTAACACAAGAATGTTCAAAACGATTATTTTTGCTGTTCTGTTTATCATGCGACTCTCGAAATAGATGCAAATTATTTTTATTTTTTATTGAACTATTCTAAATTTTTTAAAACGGAGTGTCCATATATATTTTTAATTCCAATATAAATCCAGTTGTATAAAATTTGACTACCACCGTTTAGTCATGATAGTTACAATAATCGCTTGTTTCGTTTCTCTTTATTATGAAGTATTTTTTGAACTGAAATAATAATGTTTTAAAGTTCAATGTGGTTCCAAATGATTTGTATATAAAATCAGCACTTCTGAAATGATGCGGCCTATAAATTCGTTTTGCTATTTAATTTGATGTTTTTGATCTATAACTAAAACTTTATTAACACAAGAATGTTCAAAACGATTATTTTTGCTATTCTGTTTTTCATGCGACTCTCGAAATAGATGCAAAAAATTGTTACTTTTTATTAAATTATACTAAATTTTTAAAAACGGAGTGTCCATATATATTTTAAATTCCAATATAAATCCAGTTGTATAAAATTTGACTACCACCGTTTAGTCATGATAGTTACAATAATCGCTTGTTTCGTTTCTCCTTATTATAAAGTATTTTTTGAACTGAAATAATAATGTTTTAAAGTTCAATGTGGTTTCAAGTGATTTGTGTATAAAATCAGCACTCCTGAAAAGAAGCAGCCTATACATTCGTTTTACTATTTAATTTGATGTTTTTAATCTAAAACTAAAACTTTATTAACACAAGTATGTTCAAAACGATTATTTTTGCTATTCTGTTTTTCATGCTACTCTCGTACTACATGCCAAAATTTTTAGTTTTCATTGGATTATACTGAATTTTTAAAAACCGAGTGTCCATATATATTTTTAATTCCATTATAAATCCAGTTGTATAAAATTTGACTACCACCGTTTAGTCATGATAGTTACAATAATCGCTTGTTTCGTTTCTCCTTATTATAAAGTATATTTTGAACTGAAATAATAATGTTTTAAAGTTCAATGTGGTTTCAAGTGATTTGTGTATAAAATCAGCACTCCTGAAAAGAAGCAGCCTATACATTCGTTTTACTATTTAATTTGATGTTTTTAATCTAAAACTAAAACTTTATTAACACAAGTATGTTCAAGACGATTATTTTCGCTATTCTGTTTATCATGCGACTCTCGAAATAGATGCCAAAATTTTTATTTTTCATTGGATTACACTGAATTTTTAAAAACCGTGTGTCCATATATATTTTAAATTCCAAAATAAATCCAGTTGTATAAAATTTGACTACCACCGTTTAGTCATGATAGTTACAATAATCGCTTGTTTTGTTTCTCCTTATTATAAAGTATATTTTGAACTGAAATAATAATGTTTTAAAGTTCAATGTGGTTTCAAGTGATTTGTGTATAAAATCAGCACTCCTGAAAAGAAGCAGCCTATACATTCGTTTTACTATTTAATTTGATGTTTTTAATCTAAAACTAAAACTTTATTAACACAAGTATGTTCAAGACGATTATTTTCGCTATTCTGTTTATCATGCGACTCTCGAAATAGATGCCAAAATTTTTATTTTTCATTGGATTACACTGAATTTTTAAAAACCGTGTGTCCATATATATTTTAAATTCCAAAATAAATCCAGTTGTTTAAAATTTAATTACCACCGTTTAGTCATGATAGTTACAATAATCGCTTGTTTCGTTTCTCTTTATTATGTAGTATTTTTATGAACTGGAATAATAATGTTTTAAAGTTCAATGTGGTTCCAAATGATTTGTATATAAAATCAGCACTTCTGAAAGGATGCGGCCTATAAATTCGTTTTGCTATTTAATTTCATGTTTTTGATCTAAAACTAAAACTTTATTAACACAAGAATGTTCAAAACGATTATTTTTGCTGTTCTGTTTATCATGCGACTCTCGAAATAGATGCAAATTATTTTTATTTTTTATTGAACTATTCTAAATTTTTAAAAACGGAGTGTCCATATATATTTTTAATTCCAATATAAATCCAGTTGTATAAAATTTGACTACCACCGTTTAGTCATGATAGTTACAATAATCGCTTGTTTCGTTTCTCCTTATTATAAAGTATTTTTTGAACTGAAATAATAATGTTTTAAAGTTCAATGTGGTTTCAAGTGACTTGTGTATAAAATCAGCACTCCTGAAAAGAAGCAGCCTATACATTCGTTTTGCTATTTAATTTGATGTTTTTAATCTAAAACTAAAACTTTATTAACACAAGTATGTTCAAAACGATTATTTTTGCTATTCTGTTTTTCATGCGACTCTCGTACTACATGCCAAAATTTTTATTTTTCATTGGATTATACTGAATTTTTAAAAACCGAGTGTCCATATATATTTTTAATTCCAATATAAATCCAGTTGTTTAAAATTTGATTACCACCGTTTAGTCATGATAGTTACAATAATCGCTTGTTTCGTTTCTCTTTATTATGAAGTATTTTTTGAACTGAAATAATAATGTTTTAAAGTTCAATGTGGTGCCAAATGATTTGTATATAAAATCAGCACTTCTGAAAAGAAGCAGCCTATAAATTCGTTTTGCTATTTAATTTGATGTTTTTGATCTAAAACTAAAACTTTAATAACACAAGAATGTTCAAAACGATTATTTTTGCTGTTCTGTTTATCATGCGACTCTCGAAATAGTTGCAAATTATTTTTATTTTTTATTGAACTATTCTAACTTTTTTAAAACGGAGTGTCCATATATATTTTTAATTCCAATATAAATCCAGTTGTATAAAATTTGACTACCACCGTTTAGTCATGATAGTTACAATAATCGCTTGTTTCGTTTCTCTTTATTATGAAGTATTTTTTGAACTGAAATAATAATGTTTTAAAGTTCAATGTGGTTCCAAATGATTTGTATATAAAATCAGCACTTCTGAAATGATGCGGCCTATAAATTCGTTTTGCTATTTAATTTGATGTTTTTGATCTAAAACTAAAACTTTATTAACACAAGAATGTTCAAAACGATTATTTTTGCTATTCTGTTTTTCATGCGACTCTCGTACTACATGCCAAAATTTTTATTTTTCATTGGATTATACTGAATTTTTAAAAACCGAGTGTCCATATATATTTTTAATTCCAATATAAATCCAGTTGTTTAAAATTTGATTACCACCGTTTAGTCATGATAGTTACAATAATCGCTTGTTTCGTTTCTCTTTATTATAAAGTATTTTTTGAACTGAAATAATAATGTTTTAAAAGCCAATGGGGTACCAAGTGATATGTACATAAAATAAGCACTCCTGAAAAGACGCAGCCTATAAATTCGTTTTGCTATTTAATTTGGTGCTTTTGATCTGAAACTAAAATTTTATTAACACAAGAATGTTCAAAACGAATATTTTCGCTATTCTGTTTACCATGCGACTCTCGAACTACATGCCAAAATTTTTAGTTTTCATTGGATTATACTGAATTTTTAAAAACCGAGTGTCCATATATATTTTAAATTCCAAAATAAATCCAGTTGTTTAAAATTTGATTACCACCGTTTAGTCATGATAGTTACAATAATCGCTTGTTTCGTTTTTCTATATTATATAGTATATTTTGAACTGATATAATAATGTTTTAAAGTCCAATGGGGTAACAAGTGATATGTACATAAAATAAGCGCTTCTGAAAAGAAGCAGCCTATAAATTCGTTTTGCTATTTGATTTGATGTTGTTAATCTAAACTAAAATTTTAAAAATACAAAGAAGTTCAAAACGAATATTTTCGCTATTCTGTTTATCATGCGACTCTCGAAATAGATGCCAAAATTTTTATTTTTCATTGGATTATACTGAATTTGTAAAAACCGAGTGTCCATATATATTTTAAATTCCAAAATAAATCCAGTTGTTTAAAATTTGATTACCACCGTTTAGTCATGATAGTTACAATAATCGCTTGTTTCGTTTCTCTTTATTATAAAGTATTTTTTGAACTGAAATAATAATGTTTTGAAGCTCACTGTGGTTCCAAGCGATTTGTATATAAAATCAGCACTCCTGAAAAGAAGCAGCCTATAAATCCGTTTTGCTATTTAATTTGATGTTTTTGATCTAAAACTAAAATTTTAAAAATATAAGGAAGTTCAAAACGAATATTTTCGCTATTCTGTTTATCATGCGACTCTCGAAATAGATGCAAAAATTCTTTGTTTTCATTGGATTATACTGAATTTTTTAAAAATCGATTTTCCATACATATTTTAAATTGCATTACTAACCACATTTTTCAAATTTGATTACCACCGTTTGGTCAAGATAATCACAATAATCGCTTGTTTCGTTTTCCTTTATTATATTGTATTTTTATGAACTGAAATAATAATGTTTTAAAGTCCAATGGGGTAACAAGTGATATGTACATAAAATAAGCGCTCCTGAAAAGAAGCAGCCTATAAATTCGTTTTGCTTTTTAATTTGATGTTTTTAATCTAAAACTAAAATTTTAAAAATACAAAGAAGTTCAAAACGAATATTTTCGCTATTCTGTTTATCATGCGACTCTCGAAATAGATGCCAAAATTTTTATTTTTCATTGGATTATACTGAATTTTTAAAAACCGAGTGTCCATATATATTTTAAATTCCAAAATAAATCCAGTTGTTTAAAATTTGATTACCACCGTTTAGTCATGATAGTTACAATAATCGCTTGTTTCGTTTCTCTTTATTATGAAGTATTTTTTGAACTGAAATAATAATGTTTTAAAGTTCAATGTGGTTCCAAATGATTTGTATATAAAATCAGCACTTCTGAAAAGAAGCAGCCTATAAATTCGTTTTGCTATTTAATTTGATGTTTTTAATCTAAAACTAAAACTTTATTAACACAAGAATGTTCAAAACGATTATTTTTGCTGTTCTGTTTATCATGCGACTCTCGAAATAGATGCAAATTATTTTTACTTTTTATTGAATTATACTAAAATTTTAAAAACGGAGTGTCCATATATATTTTTAATTCCAATATAAATCCAGTTGTTTAAAATTTAATTACCACCGTTTAGTCATGATAGTTACAATAATCGCTTGTTTCGTTTCTCTTTATTATAAAGTATTTTTTGAACTGAAATAATAATGTTTTAAAAGCCAATGGGGTACCAAGTGATATGTACATAAAATAAGCGCTCCTGAAAAGAAGCAGCCTATAAATTCGTTTTGCTTTTTAATTTGATGTTTTTAATCTAAAACTAAAATTTTAAAAATACAAAGAAGTTCAAAACGAATATTTTCGCTATTCTGTTTATCATGCGACTCTCGAAATAGATGCCAAAATTTTTATTTTTCATTGGATTATACTGAATTTTTAAAAACGGAGTGTCCATATATATTTTTAATTCCAATATAAATCCAGTTGTTTAAAATTTGATTACCACCGTTTAGTCATGATAGTTACAATAATCGCTTGTTTCGTTTCTCTTTATTATAAAGTATTTTTTGAACTGAAATAATAATGTTTTAAAGTTCAGTGTGGTTCCAAGTGATTTGAATATAAAATCAAAACTCCTGAAAAGAAGCAGCCTATAAATTCGTTTGCTATTTAATTTGATGTTTTTGATATAAAACTAAAACTTTATTAACACAAGAATGTTCAAAACGATTATTTTTGCTATTCTGTTTTTGATGCGACTCTCGAAATAGATGCAAAACATTTGTATTTTTTATTGAACTATTCTATATTTTTAAAAACGGAGTGTCCATATATATTTTAAATTCCAAAATAAATCCAGTTGTTTAAAATTTAGTAACCACCATTTAGTCATGATAGTTACAATAATCGCTTGTTTCGTTTCTCTTTATTATGTAGTATTTTTATGAACTGGAATAATAATGTTTTAAAGTTCAATGAAGTACAAAGTGATTTGTACGTAAAATCAAAACTCCTGAAAAGAAGCAGCCTGTAAATTCGTTTTGCTATTTAATTTGATGCATTTGATCTGAAACTAAAATTTTATTAACACAAGAATGTTCAAAACGAATATTTTCGCTATTCTGTTTACCATGCGACTCTCGAACTACATGCCAAAATTTTTATTTTTCATTGGATTATACTGAATTCTTAAAAACCGAGTGTCCATATATATTCTTAATTCCAATATAAATCCAATTGTTTAAAATTAAATTACCACCGTTTAGTCATGATAGTTACAATAATCGCTTGTTTCGTTTCTCTTTATTATAAAGTATTTTTTGAACTGAAATAATAATGTTTTAAAGTTCAATGTGGTTCCAAGTGATTTGTATGTAAAATTAGAACTCCTGAAAAGAAGCACCCTATAAATTCGTTTTGCTATTTAATTTAATGCTTTTGATCTGAAACTAAAATTTTATTAACACAAGAATGTTCAAAACGAATATTTTCGCTATTCTATTTACCATGCGACTCTCGAAATAGACGCTAAAAATTTTTATTTTTCATTGGATTATACTGAATTTTTAAAAACCGAGTGTCCATATATATTTTTAATTCCAATATAAATCCAGTTGTTTAAAATTTGATCACCACCGTTTAGTCATGATAGTTACAATAATCGCTTGTTTCGTTTCTCTTTATTATAAAGTATTTTTTGAACTGAAATAATAATGTTTTAAAGTTCAGTGTGGTTCCAAGTGATTTGAATATAAAATCAATACTCCTGAAAAGAAGCAGCCTATAATTCGTTTTGCTATTTAATTTGATGTTTTTGATCTGAAACTAAAATTTTATTAACACAAGAATGTTCAAAACGATTATTTTTGCTATTCTGTTTTTGATGCGACTCTCGAAATAGATGCAAAACATTTGTATTTTTTATTGAACTATTCTATATTTTTAAAAACGGAGTGTCCATATATATTTTAAATTCCAAAATAAATCCAGTTGTTTAAAATTTAATAACCACCATTTAGTCATGATAGTTACAATAATCGCTTGTTTCGTTTCTCTTTATTATAAAGTATTTTTTGAACTGAAATAATAATGTTTTAAAGTTCAATGTGGTTCCAAGTGATATGTATATAAAATCAGCACTCCTGAAAAGAAGCAGCCTATAATTCGTTTTGCTATTTAATTTGATGTTTTTGATCTAAAACTAAAATTTTAAAAAAACAAGGAAGTTCAAAACGAATATTTTTGCTATTCTGTTTACCATGCGACTCTCGAAATAGACGCAAAAAATTTTTATTTTTCATTGGATTATACTGAATTTTCAAAAACCGAGTGTACCACCATTTAGTCATGATAGTTACAATAATCGCTTGTTTCGTTTCTCTTTATTATAAAGTATTTTTTGAACTGAAATAATAATGTTTTAAAGTTTAATGTGGTTCCAAGTGATTTGTATATTATATCAGCACTCCTGAAAAGAAGCAGCCTATAAATTCGTTTTGCTATTTAATTTGATGTTTTCGATCCGAAACTAAAATTTTATTAACACAAGAATGTTCAAAACGAATATTTTCGCTATTCTGTTTACCATGCGACTCTCGAACTACATGCCAAAATTTTTATTTTTCATTGGATTATACTGAATTTTTAAAAACCGAGTGTCCATATATATTTTAAATTCCAAAATAAATCCAGTTGTTTAAAATTTGATAACCACCGTTTAGTCATGATAGTTACAATAATCGCTTATTTCGTTTCTCTTTATTATAAAGTATTTTTTTAACTGAAATAATAATGTTTTAAAGTTCAATGTGGTTCCAAGTGATTTGTGTATAAAATCAGCACTCCTGAAAAGAAGCAGCCTATAAATTCGTTTTGCTATTTAATTTGATGTTTTTGATCAAAAACTAAAATTTTATTAACACAAGAATGTTCAAAACGATTATTTTTGCTATTCTGTTTATCATGCGACTCTCGAAATAGATGCCAAAATTTTTATTTTTCATTGGATTATACTGAATTTTTAAAAGCCGAGTGTCCAAATATATTTTTAATTCAAATATAAATTCAGTTGTCTAAAATTTGATTACAACCGTTTAGTCATGATAGTTACAATAATCGCTTGTTTCGTTTCTCTTTATTATAAAGTATTTTTTGAACTGAAATAATAATGTTTTAAAGTCCAATTGTGTACCAAGTGATTTGTGTATAAAATCAGCACTCCTGAAAAGAAGCGGCCTATAAATTCGTTTTGCTATTTAATTTGATGTTTTTGATCTTAAACTTAAATTTTAACAATACAAAGAAGTTTAAAACGATAATTTTTGCTATTCTGTTTATCATGCGACTCTCGAAATAGATGCAAAAAAATTTTATTTTTCATTGGATTATACTAAATTTTTAAAAACGGAGTGTCCATATATATTTTAAATTCCAATATAAATCCAGTTGTTTAAAATTTAATTAACACCATTTAGTCATGATAGTTACAATAATCGCTTGTTTTGTTTCTCTATATTAAATAGTATTTTTTGAACTGAAATAATAATGTTTTAGTGTCTAATGGGGTACCAAGTGATATGTACATAAAATAAGCACTCCTGAAAAGAAGCAGCCTATAAATTCGTTTTGCTATTTAATTTGATGTTTGTGATCTAAAACTAAAATTTTAAAAATACGAAGAAGTTCAAAACGAATATTTTCGCTATTCTGTTTATCATGCGACTTTCGAAATAGATGCAAAAATTCTTTGTTTTCATTGGATTATACTGAATTTTTTAAAAATCGAGTTTCATACATATTTTAAATTTCATTACTAATCACATTTTTAAAATTTGATCACCACTGTTTAGTCATGATAGTTACAATAATCGCTTGTTTCGTTTCTCTTTATTATAATGTATTTTTTGAGCTGAAATAATAATGTTTTAAAGTTCAATGTGGTTCCTAATGATTTGTATATAAAATCAGCACTCCTGAAAAGAAGCAGCCTATAATTTCGTTTCGCTTTTTAATTTGATGTTTTTGATCTAAAACTAAAATTTTAAAAATACAAGGAAATTCAAAACGATTATTTTTGCTATTCTGTTTTTCATGCGACTCTCGAAATAGATGCAAAAAATTTTTACTTTTTATTGAATTATACTAAATTTTTAAAAACGGAGTGTCCATATATATTTTAAATTCCAAAATAAATCCAGTTGTTTAAAATTTGATTACCACCGTTTAGTCATGATAGTTACAATAATCGCTTGTTTCGTTTCTCTTTATTATAAAGTATTTTTTGAACTGAAATAATAATGTTTTAAAGTCCAATGGGGTACCAAGTAATATGTACATAAAATAAGCACTCCTGAAAAGAGGCAGCCTATAAATTCGTTTTGCTATTTAATGTGATGTTTTTGATCTAAAACTAAAATTTTAAAAATACAAGGAAGTTCAAAACGAATATTTTCGCTATTCTGTTTATCATGCGACTCTCGAAATAGATGCAAATATTCTTTGTTTTCATTGGATTATACTGAATTTTTTAAAAATCGAGTGTCCATATATATTTTAAATTCCAAAATAAATCCAGTTGTTTAAAATTTGATTAACACCGTTTAGTCATGATAGTTACAATAATCGCTTGTTTCGTTTTTCTATATTATATAGTATTTTTTGAACTGAAATAATAATGTTTTAAAGTCCAATGGGGTAACAAGTGATATGTACATAAAATCAGCACTCCTGAAAAGAAGCAGCCTATAAATCCGTTTTGCTATTTAATTTGATGTTTTTGATCTAAAACTAAAATTTTAAAAATATAAGGAAGTTCAAAACGAATATTTTCGCTATTCTGTTTATCATGCGACTCTCGAAATAGATGTAAAAATTCTTTGTTTTCATTGGATTATACTGAATTTTTTAAAAATCGAGTTTCCATACATATTTTAAATTTCATTACTAACCACATTTTTAAAATTTGATTACCACCGTTTGGTCAAGATAGTCACAATAATCGCTTGTTTCGTTTTCCTTTATTATATTGTATTTTTATGAACTGAAATAATAATGTTTTAAAGTCCAATGGGGTTACAAGTGATATGTACATAAAATAAGCGCTCCTGAAAAGAAGCAGCCTATAAATTCGTTTTGCTATTTAATTTGATGTTTTTAATCTAAAACTAAAACTTTATTAACACAAGAATGTTCAAAACGATTATTTTTGCTATTCTGTTTTTCATGCGACTCTCGAACTAGATGCAAAAAATTTTTACTTTTTATTGAATTATACTAAAATTTTAAAAACGGAGTGTCCATATATATTTTTAATTCAAATATAAATTCAGTTGTTTAAAATTTGATTACCACCGTTTAGTCATGATAGTTACAATAATTGCTTGTTTCGTTTCTCTTTATTATAAAGTATTTTTTGAACTGAAATAATAATGTTTTAAAGTTCAGTGTGGTTCCAAGTGATTTGAATATAAAATCAAAACTCCTGAAAAGAAGCAGCCTATAAATTCGTTTGCTATTTAATTTGATGTTTTTGATATAAAACTAAAACTTTATTAACACAAGAATGTTCAAAACGATTATTTTTGCTATTCTGTTTTTGATGCGACTCTCGAAATAGATGCAAAACATTTGTATTTTTTATTGAACTATTCTATATTTTTAAAAACGGAGTGTCCATATATATTTTAAATTCCAAAATAAATCCAGTTGTTTAAAAATTTAATAACCACCATTTAGTCATGATAGTTACAATAATCGCTTGTTTCGTTTCTCTTTATTATGTAGTATTTTTATGAACTGGAATAATAATGTTTTAAAGTTCAATGAAGTACAAAGTGATCTGTACGTAAAATCAAAACTCCTGAAAAGAAGCAGCCTATAAATTCGTTTTGCTATTTAATTTGATGCATTTGATCTGAAACTAAAATTTTATTAACACAAGAATGTTCAAAACGAATATTTTCGCTATTCTGTTTACCATGCGACTCTCGAACTACATGCCAAAATTTTTATTTTTCATTGGATTATACTGAATTCTTAAAAACCGAGTGTCCATATATATTCTTAATTCCAATATAAATCCAATTGTTTAAAATTAAATTACCACCGTTTAGTCATGATAGTTACAATAATCGCTTGTTTCGTTTCTCTTTATTATAAAGTATTTTTTGAACTGAAATAATAATGTTTTAAAGTTCAATGTGGTTCCAAGTGATTTGTATATAAAATCAGCACTCCTGAAAAGAAGCACCCTATAAATTCGTTTTGCTATTTAATTTGATGCTTTTGATCTGAAACTAAAATTTTATTAACACAAGAATGTTCAAAACGAATATTTTCGCTATTCTATTTACCATGCGACTCTCGAAATAGACGCTAAAAATTTTTATTTTTCATTGGATTATACTGAATTTTTAAAAACCGAGTGTCCATATATATTTTTAATTCCAATATAAATCCAGTTGTTTAAAATTTGATCACCACCGTTTAGTCATGATAGTTACAATAATCGCTTGTTTCGTTTCTCTTTATTATAAAGTATTTTTTGAACTGAAATAATAATGTTTTAAAATTCAGTGTGGTTCCAAGTGATTTGAATATAAAATCAAAACTCCTGAAAAGAAGCAGCCTATAAATTCGTTTGCTATTTAATTTGATGTTTTTGATATAAAACTAAAATTTTATTAAACAAGAATGTTCAAAACGAATATTTTCGCTATTCTGTTTACCATGCGACTCTCGAACTACATGCCAAAATTTTTATTTTTCATTGGATTATACTGAATTCTTAAAAACCGAGTGTCCATATATATTCTTAATTCCAATATAAATCCAATTGTTTAAAATTAAATTACCACCGTTTAGTCATGATAGTTACAATAATCGCTTGTTTCGTTTCTCTTTATTATAAAGTATTTTTTGAACTGAAATAATAATGTTTTAAAGTTCAGTGTGGTTCCAAGTGATTTGAATATAAAATCAAAACTCCTGAAAAGAAGCAGCCTATAAATTCGTTTGCTATTTAATTTGATGTTTTTGATATAAAACTAAAACTTTATTAACACAAGAATGTTCAAAACGATTATTTTTGCTATTCTGTTTTTGATGCGACTCTCGAAATAGATGCAAAACATTTGTATTTTTTATTGAACTATTCTATATTTTTAAAAACGGAGTGTCCATATATAATTTAAATTCCAAAATAAATCCAGTTGTTTAAAATTTAATAACCACCATTTAGTCATGATAGTTACAATAATCGCTTGTTTCGTTTCTCTTTATTATGTAGTATTTTTATGAACTGGAATAATAATGTTTTAAAGTTCAATGAAGTACAAAGTGATATGTACATAAAATCGGCACTCCTGAAAAGAAGCAGCCTACAAATTCGTTTTACTATCTAATTTGATGTTTTTGATTTAAAACTAAAATTTTTTTAAACAAGAATGTTCAAAACGAATATTTTCGCTATTCTGTTTACCATGCGACTCTCGAACTACATGCCAAAATTTTTATTTTTCATTGGATTATACTGAATTCTTAAAAACCGAGTGTCCATATATATTCTTAATTCCAATATAAATCCAATTGTTTAAAATTAAATTACCACCGTTTAGTCATGATAGTTACAATAATCGCTTGTTTCGTTTCTCTTTATTATAAAGTATTTTTTGAACTGAAATAATAATGTTTTAAAGTTCAGTGTGGTTCCAAGTGATTTGAATATAAAATCAAAACTCCTGAAAAGAAGCAGCCTATAAATTCGTTTGCTATTTAATTTGATGTTTTTGATATAAAACTAAAGCTCTATTAACACAAGAATGTTCAAAACGATTATTTTTGCTAGTCTGTTTTTGATGCGACTTACGAAATAGATGCAAAACATTTGTATTTTTTATTGAACTATTCTATATTTTTAAAAACGGAGTGTCCATATATATTTTAAATTCCAAAATAAATCCAGTTGTTTAAAATTTGATTACCACCGTTTAGTCATGATAGTTACAATAATCGCTTGTTTCGTTTCTCTTTATTATAAAGTATTTTTTGAACTGAAATAATAATGTTTTAAAGTTCAATGTGGTTCCAAGTGATATGTATATAAAATCAGCACTCCTGAAAAGAAGCAGCCTATAATTCGTTTTGCTATTTAATTTGATGTTTTTGATCTAAAACTAAAATTTTAAAAAAACAAGAATGTTCAAAACGAATATTTTCGCTATTCTGTTTACCATGCGACTCTCGAACTACATGCCAAAATTTTTATTTTTCATTGGATTATACTGAATTTTTAAAAACCGAGTGTCCATATATATTTTTAATGCCAATATAAATCCAGTTGTTTAAAATTTGATTACCACCGTTTAGTCATGATAGTTACAATAATCGCTTGTTTCGTTTCTCTTTATTATAAAGTATTTTTTGAACTGAAATAATAATGTTTTAAAGTTCAATGTGGTTCCAAGTGATTTGTATATAAAATCAGCACTCCTGAAAAGAAGCACCCTATAAATTCGTTTTGCTATTTAATTTGATGCTTTTGATCTGAAACTAAAATTTTATTAACACAAGAATGTTCAAAACGAATATTTTCGCTATTCTATTTACCATGCGACTCTCGAAATAGACGCTAAAAATTTTTATTTTTCATTGGATTATACTGAATTTTTAAAAACCGAGTGTCCATATATATTTTTAATGCCAATATAAATCCAGTTGTTTAAAATTTGATTACCACCGTTTAGTCATGATAGTTACAATAATCGCTTGTTTCGTTTCTCTTTATTATAAAGTATTTTTTGAACTGAAATAATAATGTTTTAAAGTTCAATGTGGTTCCAAGTGATATGTATATAAAATCAGCACTCCTGAAAAGAAGCAGCCTATAATTCGTTTTGCTATTTAATTTGATGTTTTTGATCTAAAACTAAAATTTTAAAAAAACAAGAATGTTCAAAACGAATATTTTCGCTATTCTGTTTACCATGCGACTCTCGAACTACATGCCAAAATTTTTATTTTTCATTGGATTATACTGAATTTTTAAAAACCGAGTGTCCATATATATTTTTAATGCCAATATAAATCCAGTTGTTTAAAATTTGATTACCACCGTTTAGTCATGATAGTTACAATAATCGCTTGTTTCGTTTCTCTTTATTATAAAGTATTTTTTGAACTGAAATAATAATGTTTTAAAGTTCAATGTGGTTCCAAGTGATTTGTATATAAAATCAGCACTCCTGAAAAGAAGCACCCTATAAATTCGTTTTGCTATTTAATTTGATGCTTTTGATCTGAAACTAAAATTTTATTAACACAAGAATGTTCAAAACGATTATTTTTGCTATTCTGTTTTTGATGCGACTCTCGAAATAGATGCAAAATATTTGTATTTTTTATTGAACTATTCTATATTTTTAAAAACGGAGTGTCCATATATAATTTAAATTCCAAAATAAATCCAGTTGTTTAAAATTTGATTACCACCGTTTAGTCATGATAGTTACAATAATCGCTTGTTTCGTTTCTCTTTATTATAAAGTATTTTTTGAACTGAAATAATAATGTTTTAAAGTTCAATGTGGTTCCAAGTGATTTGTATATAAAATCAGCACTCCTGAAAAGAAGCACCCTATAAATTCGTTTTGCTATTTAATTTGATGCTTTTGATCTGAAACTAAAATTTTATTAACACAAGAATGTTCAAAACGAATATTTTCGCTATTCTATTTACCATGCGACTCTCGAAATAGACGCTAAAAATTTTTATTTTTCATTGGATTATACTGAATTTTTAAAAACCGAGTGTCCATATATATTTTTAATTCCAATATAAATCCAGTTGTTTAAAATTTGATCACCACCGTTTAGTCATGATAGTTACAATAATCGCTTGTTTCGTTTCTCTTTATTATAAAGTATTTTTTGAACTGAAATAATAATGTTTTAAAGTTCAGTGTGGTTCCAAGTGATTTGAATATAAAATCAAAACTCCTGAAAAGAAGCAGCCTATAAATTCGTTTGCTATTTAATTTGATGTTTTTGATATAAAACTAAAATTTTATTAAACAAGAATGTTCAAAACGAATATTTTCGCTATTCTGTTTATCATGTGACTCTCGAAATAGACGCAAAAAATTTTTATTTTTCATTTGATTATACTGAATTTTCAAAAACCGAGTGTACCACCATTTATTCATGATAGTTACAATAATCGCTTGTTTCGTTTCTCTTTATTATAAAGTATTTTTTGAACTGAAATAATAATGTTTTAAAGTTTAATGTGGTTCCAAGTGATTTGTATATTATATCAGCACTCCTGAAAAGAAGCAGCCTATAAATTCGTTTTGCTATTTAATTTGATGTTTTCGATCTGAAACTAAAATTTTATTAACACAAGAATGTTCAAAACGAATATTTTCGCTATTCTGTTTACCATGCGACTCTCGAACTACATGCCAAAATTTTTATTTTTCATTGGATTATACTGAATTTTTAAAAACCGAGTGTCCATATATATTTTTAATGCCAATATAAATCCAGTTGTTTAAAATTTGATTACCACCGTTTAGTCATGATAGTTACAATAATCGCTTGTTTCGTTTCTCTTTATTATAAAGTATTTTTTGAACTGAAATAATAATGTTTTAAAGTTCAATGTGGTTCCAAGTGATTTGTATATAAAATCAGCACTCCTGAAAAGAAGCACCCTATAAATTCGTTTTGCTATTTAATTTGATGCTTTTGATCTGAAACTAAAATTTTATTAACACAAGAATGTTCAAAACGAATATTTTCGCTATTCTATTTACCATGCGACTCTCGAAATAGACGCTAAAAATTTTTATTTTTCATTGGATTATACTGAATTTTTAAAAACCGAGTGTCCATATATATTTTTAATTCCAATATAAATCCAGTTGTTTAAAATTTGATCACCACCGTTTAGTCATGATAGTTACAATAATCGCTTGTTTCGTTTCTCTTTATTATAAAGTATTTTTTGAACTGAAATAATAATGTTTTAAAGTTCAGTGTGGTTCCAAGTGATTTGAATATAAAATCAAAACTCCTGAAAAGAAGCAGCCTATAAATTCGTTTCGCTTTTTAATTTGATGTTTTTGATCTAAAACTAAAATTTTAAAAATACAAGGAAATTCAAAACGATTATTTTTGCTATTCTGTTTTTCATGCGACTCTCGAAATAGATGCAAAAAATTTTTACTTTTTATTGAATTATACTAAATTTTTAAAAACGGAGTGTCCATATATATTTTAAATTCCAATAAAAATCCAGTTGTTTAAAATTTAATTACCACAATTTAGTCATGATAGTTACAATAATCGCTTGTTTCGTTTCTCTTTATTATAAAGTATTTTTTGAACTGAAATAATAATGTTTTAAAGTTCAGTGTGGTTCCAAGTGATTTGAATATAAAATCAAAACTCCTGAAAAGAAGCAGCCTATAAATTCGTTTGCTATTTAATTTGATGTTTTTGATATAAAACTAAAACTTTATTAACACAAGAATGTTCAAAACGATTATTTTTGCTATTCTGTTTTTGATGCGACTCTCGAAATAGATGCAAAACATTTGTATTTTTTATTGAACTATTCTATATTTTTAAAAACGGAGTGTCCATATATATTTTAAATTCCAAAATAAATCCAGTTGTTTAAAATTTAATAACCACCATTTAGTCATGATAGTTACAATAATCGCTTGTTTCGTTTCTCTTTATTATGTAGTATTTTTATGAACTGGAATAATAATGTTTTAAAGTTCAATGAAGTACAAAGTGATATGAACATAAAATCAGCACTCCTGAAAAGAAGCAGCCTACAAATTCGTTTTACTATCTAATTTGATGTTTTTGATTTAAAACTAAAATTTTATTAAACAAGAATGTTCAAAACGAATATTTTCGCTATTCTGTTAACCATGCGACTCTCGAACTACATGCCAAAATTTTTATTTTTCATTGGATTATACTGAATTCTTAAAAACCGAGTGTCCATATATATTCTTAATTCCAATATAAATCCAATTGTTTAAAATTAAATTACCACCGTTTAGTCATGATAGTTACAATAATCGCTTGTTTCGTTTCTCTTTATTATAAAGTATTTTTTGAACTGAAATAATAATGTTTTAAAGTTCAGTGTGGTTCCAAGTGATTTGAATATAAAATCAAAACTCCTGAAAAGAAGCAGCCTATAAATTCGTTTGCTATTTAATTTGATGTTTTTGATATAAAACTAAAACTTTATTAACACAAGAATGTTCAAAACGATTATTTTTGCTATTCTGTTTTTGATGCGACTCTCGAAATAGATGCAAAACATTTGTATTTTTTATTGAACTATTCTATATTTTTAAAAACGGAGTGTCCATATATATTTTAAATTCCAAAATAAATCCAGTTGTTTAAAATTTAATAACCACCATTTAGTCATGATAGTTACAATAATCGCTTGTTTCGTTTCTCTTTATTATGTAGTATTTTTATGAACTGGAATAATAATGTTTTAAAGTTCAATGAAGTACAAAGTGATATGTACATAAAATCAGCACTCCTGAAAAGAAGCGGCCTATAAATTCGTTTTGCTATTTAATTTGATGTTTTTGATCTTAAACTAAAATTTTAACAATACAAGGAAATTTAAAACGATTATTTTTGCTATTCTGTTTTTCATGCGACTCTCGAAATAGATGCAAAAAATTTTTACTTTTTATTGAATTATACTAAATTTTTAAAAACGGAGTGTCCATATATATTTTAAATTCCAAAATAAATTCAGTTGTCTAAAATTTGATTACAACCGTTTAGTCATGATAGTTACAATAATCGCTTGTTTCGTTTCTCTTTATTATAAAGTATTTTTTGAACTGAAATAATAATGTTTCAAAGTCCAATGGGGTACCAAGTGATTTGTACATAAAATCAGCACTCCTGAAAAGAAGCGGCCTATAAATTCGTTTCGCTTTTTAATTTGATGTTTTTGATCTAAAACTAAAATTTTAAAAATACAAGGAAATTCAAAACGATTATTTTTGCTATTCTGTTTTTCATGCGACTCTCGAAATAGATGCAAAAAATTTTTACTTTTTATTGAATTATACTAAATTTTTAAAAACGGAGTGTCCATATATATTTTAAATTCCAATAAAAATCCAGTTGTTTAAAATTTAATTACCACAATTTAGTCATGATAGTTACAATAATCGCTTGTTTCGTTTCTCTATATTAAATAGTATTTTTTGAACTGAAATAATAATGTTTTAGTGTCTAATGGGGTACCAAGTGATATGTACATAAAATAAGCACTCCTGAAAAGAAGCGGCCTATAAATTCGTTTTGCTATTTAATTTGATGTTTTTGATCTTAAACTAAAATTTTAACAATACAAGGAAATTCAAAACGATTATTTTTGCTATTCTGTTTTTCATGCGACTCTCGAAATAGATGCAAAAAATTTTTACTTTTTATTGAATTATACTAAATTTTTAAAAACGGAGTGTCCATATATATTTTAAATTCCAATAAAAATCCAGTTGTTTAAAATTTAATTACCACAATTTAGTCATTATAGTTACAATAATCGCTTGTTTCGTTTCTCTTTATTATGTAGTATTTTTATGAACTGGAATAATAATGTTTTAAAGTTCAATGAAGTACAAAGTGATATGTACATAAAATCGGCACTCCTGAAAAGAAGCAGCCTACAAATTCGTTTTACTATCTAATTTGATGTTTTTGATTTAAAACTAAAATTTTATTAAACAAGAATGTTCAAAACGAATATTTTCGCTATTCTGTTTACCATGCGACTCTCGAACTACATGCCAAAATTTTTATTTTTCATTGGATTATACTGAATTCATAAAAACCGAGTGTCCATATATATTCTTAATTCCAATATAAATCCAATTGTTTAAAATTAAATTACCACCGTTTAGTCATGATAGTTACAATAATCGCTTGTTTCGTTTCTCTTTATTATAAAGTATTTTTTGAACTGAAATAATAATGTTTTAAAGTTCAGTGTGGTTCCAAGTGATTTGAATATAAAATCAAAACTCCTGAAAAGAAGCAGCCTATAAATTCGTTTGCTATTTAATTTGATGTTTTTGATATAAAACTAAAACTTTATTAACACAAGAATGTTCAAAACGATTATTTTTGCTATTCTGTTTTTGATGCGACTCTCGAAATAGATGCAAAACATTTGTATTTTTTATTGAACTATTCTATATTTTTAAAAACGGAGTGTCCATATATATTTTAAATTCCAAAATAAATCCAGTTGTTTAAAATTTAATAACCACCATTTAGTCATGATAGTTACAATAATCGCTTGTTTCGTTTCTCTTTATTATGTAGTATTTTTATGAACTGGAATAATAATGTTTTAAAGTTCAATGAAGTACAAAGTGATATGTACATAAAATCAGCACTCCTGAAAAGAAGCGGCCTATAAATTCGTTTTGCTATTTAATTTGATGTTTTTGATCTTAAACTAAAATTTTAACAATACAAGGAAATTTAAAACGATTATTTTTGCTATTCTGTTTTTCATGCGACTCTCGAAATAGATGCAAAAAATTTTTACTTTTTATTGAATTATACTAAATTTTTAAAAACGGAGTGTCCATATATATTTTAAATTCCAAAATAAATTCAGTTGTCTAAAATTTGATTACAACCGTTTAGTCATGATAGTTACAATAATCGCTTGTTTCGTTTCTCTTTATTATAAAGTATTTTTTGAACTGAAATAATAATGTTTCAAAGTCCAATGGGGTACCAAGTGATTTGTACATAAAATCAGCACTCCTGAAAAGAAGCGGCCTATAAATTCGTTTCGCTTATTAATTTGATGTTTTTGATCTAAAACTAAAATTTTAAAAATACAAGGAAATTCAAAACGATTATTTTTGCTATTCTGTTTTTCATGCGACTCTCGAAATAGATGCAAAAAATTTTTACTTTTTATTGAATTATACTAAATTTTTAAAAACGGAGTGTCCATATATATTTTAAATTCCAATAAAAATCCAGTTGTTTAAAATTTAATTACCACAATTTAGTCATGATAGTTACAATAATCGCTTGTTTCGTTTCTCTATATTAAATAGTATTTTTTGAACTGAAATAATAATGTTTTAGTGTCTAATGGGGTACCAAGTGATATGTACATAAAATAAGCACTCCTGAAAAGAAGCGGCCTATAAATTCGTTTTGCTATTTAATTTGATGTTTTTGATCTTAAACTAAAATTTTAACAATACAAGGAAATTCAAAACGATTATTTTTGCTATTCTGTTTTTCATGCGACTCTCGAAATAGATGCAAAAAATTTTTACTTTTTATTGAATTATACTAAATTTTTAAAAACGGAGTGTCCATATATATTTTAAATTCCAAAATAAATCCAGTTGTTTAAAATTTAATAACCACCATTTAGTCATGATAGTTACAATAATCGCTTGTTTCGTTTCTCTTTATTATGTAGTATTTTTATGAACTGGAATAATAATGTTTTAAAGTTCAATGAAGTACAAAGTGATATGTACATAAAATCAGCACTCCTGAAAAGAAGCGGCCTATAAATTCGTTTTGCTATTTAATTTGATGTTTTTGATCTTAAACTAAAATTTTAACAATACAAGGAAATTCAAAACGATTATTTTTGCTATTCTGTTTTTCATGCGACTCTCGAAATAGATGCAAAACATTTGTATTTTTTATTGAACTATTCTATATTTTTAAAAACGGAGTGTCCATATATATTTTAAATTCCAAAATAAATCCAGTTGTTTAAAATTTAATAACCACCATTTAGTCATGATAGTTACAATAATCGCTTGTTTCGTTTCTCTTTATTATGTAGTATTTTTATGAACTGGAATAATAATGTTTTAAAGTTCAATGAAGTACAAAGTGATATGTACATAAAATCAGCACTCCTGAAAAGAAGCGGCCTATAAATTCGTTTTGCTATTTAATTTGATGTTTTTGATCTTAAACTAAAATTTTAACAATACAAGGAAATTTAAAACGATTATTTTTGCTATTCTGTTTTTCATGCGACTCTCGAAATAGATGCAAAAAATTTTTACTTTTTATTGAATTATACTAAATTTTTAAAAACGGAGTGTCCATATATATTTTAAATTCCAAAATAAATTCAGTTGTCTAAAATTTGATTACAACCGTTTAGTCATGATAGTTACAATAATCGCTTGTTTCGTTTCTCTTTATTATAAAGTATTTTTTGAACTGAAATAATAATGTTTCAAAGTCCAATGGGGTACCAAGTGATTTGTACATAAAATCAGCACTCCTGAAAAGAAGCGGCCTATAAATTCGTTTCGCTTATTAATTTGATGTTTTTGATCTAAAACTAAAATTTTAAAAATACAAGGAAATTCAAAACGATTATTTTTGCTATTCTGTTTTTCATGCGACTCTCGAAATAGATGCAAAAAATTTTTACTTTTTATTGAATTATACTAAATTTTTAAAAACGGAGTGTCCATATATATTTTAAATTCAAATAAAAATCCAGTTGTTTAAAATTTAATTACCACAATTTAGTCATGATAGTTACAATAATCGCTTGTTTCGTTTCTCTATATTAAATAGTATTTTTTGAACTGAAATAATAATGTTTTAGTGTCTAATGGGGTACCAAGTGATATGTACATAAAATAAGCACTCCTGAAAAGAAGCGGCCTATAAATTCGTTTTGCTATTTAATTTGATGTTTTTGATCTTAAACTAAAATTTTAACAATACAAGGAAATTCAAAACGATTATTTTTGCTATTCTGTTTTTCATGCGACTCTCGAAATAGATGCAAAAAATTTTTACTTTTTATTGAATTATACTAAATTTTTAAAAACGGAGTGTCCATATATATTTTAAATTCCAAAATAAATCCAGTTGTTTAAAATTTAATAACCACCATTTAGTCATGATAGTTACAATAATCGCTTGTTTCGTTTCTCTTTATTATGTAGTATTTTTATGAACTGGAATAATAATGTTTTAAAGTTCAATGAAGTACAAAGTGATATGTACAGAAAATCAGCACTCCTGAAAAGAAGCGGCCTATAAATTCGTTTTGCTATTTAATTTGATGTTTTTGATCTTAAACTAAAATTTTAACAATACAAGGAAATTCAAAACGATTATTTTTGCTATTCTGTTTTTCATGCGACTCTCGAAATAGATGCAAAAAATTTTTACTTTTTATTGAATTATACTAAATTTTTAAAAACGGAGTGTCCATATATATTTTTAATTCAAATATAAATTCAGTTGTTTAAAATTTGATTACCACCGTTTAGTCATGATAGTTACAATAATTGCTTGTTTCGTTTCTCTTTATTATAAAGTATTTTTTGAACTGAAATAATAATGTTTTGAAGTTCATATGGTTCCAAGTGATTTGTATATAAAATCAGCACTCCTGAAAAGAAGCAGCCTATAAATCCGTTTTGCTATTTAATTTGATGTTTTTGATCTAAAACTAAAATTTTAAAAATATAAGGAAGTTCAAAACGAATATTTTCGCTATTCTGTTTATCATGCGACTCTCGAAATAGATGCAAAAATTCTTTGTTTTCATTGGATTATACTGAATTTTTTAAAAATCGAGTTTCCATACATATTTTAAATTTCATTACTAACCACATTTTTAAAATTTGATTACCACCGTTTGGTCAAGATAGTCACAATAATCGCTTGTTTCGTTTTCCTTTATTATATTGTATTTTTATGAACTGAAATAATAATGTTTTAAAGTCCAATGGGGTTACAAATGATATGTACATAAAATAAGCGCTCCTGAAAAGACGCAGCCTATAAATTCGTTTCGCTTTTTAATTTGATGTTTTTGATCTAAAACTAAAATTTTAAAAATACAAGGAAATTCAAAACGATTATTTTTGCTATTCTGTTTTTCATGCGACTCTCGAAATAGATGCAAAAAATTTTTACTTTTTATTGAATTATACTAAAATTTTAAAAACGGAGTGTCCATATATATTTTTAATTCAAATATAAATTCAGTTGTTTAAAATTTGATTACCACCGTTTAGTCATGATAGTTACAATAATTGCTTGTTTCGTTTCTCTTTATTATAAAGTATTTTTTGAACTGAAATAATAATGTTTTGAAGTTCAATGTGGTTCCAAGTGATTTGTATATAAAATCAGCACTCCTGAAAAGAAGCAGCCTATAAATCCGTTTTGCTATTTCATTTGATGTTTTTGATCTAAAACTAAAATTTTAAAAATATAAGGAAGTTCAAAACGAATATTTTCGCTATTCTGTTTATTATGCGACTCTCGAAATAGATGCAAAAATTCTTTGTTTTCATTGGATTATACTGAATTTTTTAAAAATCGTGTTTCCATACATATTTTAAATTTCATTACTAACCACATTTTTAAAATTTGATTACCACCGTTTGGTCAAGATAGTCACAATAATCGCTTGTTTCGTTTTCCTTTATTATATTGTATTTTTATAAACTGAAATAATAATGTTTTAAAGTCCAATGGGGTTACAAATGATATGTACATAAAATAAGCGCTCCTGAAAAGAAGCAGCCTATAAATTCGTTTCGCTTTTTAATTTGATGTTTTTGATCTAAAACTAAAATTTTAAAAATACAAGGAAATTCAAAACGATTATTTTTGCTATTCTGTTTTTCATGCGACTCTCGAAATAGATGCAAAAAATTTTTACTTTTTATTGAATTATACTAAAATTTTAAAAACGGAGTGTCCATATATATTTTAAATTCCAAAATAAATTCAGTTGTCTAAAATTTGATTACAACCGTTTAGTCATGATAGTTACAATAATCGCTTGTTTCGTTTCTCTTTATTATAAAGTATTTTTTGAACTGAAATAATAATGTTTCAAAGTCCAATGGGGTACCAAGTGATTTGTACATAAAATCAGCACTCCTGAAAAGAAGCGGCCTATAAATTCGTTTCGCTTATTAATTTGATGTTTTTGATCTAAAACTAAAATTTTAAAAATACAAGGAAATTCAAAACGATTATTTTTGCTATTCTGTTTTTCATGCGACTCTCGAAATAGATGCAAAAAATTTTTACTTTTTATTGAATTATACTAAATTTTTAAAAACGGAGTGTCCATATATATTTTAAATTCAAATAAAAATCCAGTTGTTTAAAATTTAATTACCACCATTTAGTCATGATAGTTACAATAATCGCTTGTTTCGTTTCTCTATATTAAATAGTATTTTTTGAACTGAAATAATAATGTTTTAGTGTCTAATGGGGTACCAAGTGATATGTACATAAAATAAGCACTCCTGAAAAGAAGCGGCCTATAAATTCGTTTTGCTATTTAATTTGATGTTTTTGATCTTAAACTAAAATTTTAACAATACAAGGAAATTCAAAACGATTATTTTTGCTATTCTGTTTTTCATGCGACTCTCGAAATAGATGCAAAAAATTTTTACTTTTTATTGAATTATACTAAATTTTTAAAAACGGAGTGTCCATATATATTTTAAATTCCAAAATAAATCCAGTTGTTTAAAATTTAATAACCACCATTTAGTCATGATAGTTACAATAATCGCTTGTTTCGTTTCTCTTTATTATGTAGTATTTTTATGAACTGGAATAATAATGTTTTAAAGTTCAATGAAGTACAAAGTGATATGTACAGAAAATCAGCACTCCTGAAAAGAAGCGGCCTATAAATTCGTTTTGCTATTTAATTTGATGTTTTTGATCTTAAACTAAAATTTTAACAATACAAGGAAATTCAAAACGATTATTTTTGCTATTCTGTTTTTCATGCGACTCTCGAAATAGATGCAAAAAATTTTTACTTTTTATTGAATTATACTAAATTTTTAAAAACGGAGTGTCCATATATATTTTTAATTCAAATATAAATTCAGTTGTTTAAAATTTGATTACCACCGTTTAGTCATGATAGTTACAATAATTGCTTGTTTCGTTTCTCTTTATTATAAAGTATTTTTTGAACTGAAATAATAATGTTTTGAAGTTCAATGTGGTTCCAAGTGATTTGTATATAAAATCAGCACTCCTGAAAAGAAGCAGCCTATAAATCCGTTTTGCTATTTCATTTGATGTTTTTGATCTAAAACTAAAATTTTAAAAATATAAGGAAGTTCAAAACGAATATTTTCGCTATTCTGTTTATTATGCGACTCTCGAAATAGATGCAAAAATTCTTTGTTTTCATTGGATTATACTGAATTTTTTAAAAATCGTGTTTCCATACATATTTTAAATTTCATTACTAACCACATTTTTAAAATTTGATTACCACCGTTTGGTCAAGATAGTCACAATAATCGCTTGTTTCGTTTTCCTTTATTATATTGTATTTTTATAAACTGAAATAATAATGTTTTAAAGTCCAATGGGGTTACAAATGATATGTACATAAAATAAGCGCTCCTGAAAAGAAGCAGCCTATAAATTCGTTTCGCTTTTTAATTTGATGTTTTTGATCTAAAACTAAAATTTTAAAAATACAAGGAAATTCAAAACGATTATTTTTGCTATTCTGTTTTTCATGCGACTCTCGAAATAGATGCAAAAAATTTTTACTTTTTATTGAATTATACTAAAATTTTAAAAACGGAGTGTCCATATATATTTTTAATTCAAATATAAATTCAGTTGTTTAAAATTTGATTACCACCGTTTAGTCATGATAGTTACAATAATTGCTTGTTTCGTTTCTCTTTATTATAAAGTATTTTTTGAACTGAAATAATAATGTTTTGAAGTTCAATGTGGTTCCAAGTGATTTGTATATAAAATCAGCACTCCTGAAAAGAAGCAGCCTATAAATCCGTTTTGCTATTTAATTTGATGTTTTTGATCTAAAACTAAAATTTTAAAAATATAAGGAAGTTCAAAACGAATATTTTCGCTATTCTGTTTTTCATGCGACTCTCGAAATAGATGCAAAAAATTTTTACTTTTTATTGAATTATACTAAATTTTTAAAAACGGAGTGTCCATATATATTTTAAATTCCAATAAAAATCCAGTTGTTTAAAATTTGATTAACACCGTTTAGTCATGATAGTTACAATAATCGCTTGTTTCGTTTTTCTATATTATATAGTATTTTTTGAACTGAAATAATAATGTTTTAAAGTCCAATGGGGTTACAAATGATATGTACATAAAATAAGCGCTCCTGAAAAGAAGCAGCCTATAAATTCGTTTTGCTTTTTAATTTGATGTTTTTAATCTAAAACTAAAACATTATTAACACAAGAATGTTCAAAACGATTATTTTTGCTATTCTGTTTTTCATGCGACTCTCGAACTAGATGCAAAAAATTTTTACTTTTTATTGAATTATACTAAAATTTTAAAAACGGAGTGTCCATATATATTTTTAATTCAAATATAAATTCAGTTGTTTAAAATTTGATTACCACCGTTTAGTCATGATAGTTACAATAATTGCTTGTTTCGTTTCTCTTTATTATAAAGTATTTTTTGAACTGAAATAATAATGTTTTGAAGTTCAATGTGGTTCCAAGTGATTTGTATATAAAATCAGCACTCCTGAAAAGAAGCAGCCTATAAATCCGTTTTGCTATTTAATTTGATGTTTTTGATCTAAAACTAAAATTTTAAAAATATAAGGAAGTTCAAAACGAATATTTTCGCTATTCTGTTTATCATGCGACTCTCGAAATAGATGCAAAAATTCTTTGTTTTCATTGGATTATACTGAATTTTTTAAAAATCGAGTTTCCATACATATTTTAAATTTCATTACTAACCACATTTTTAAAATTTGATTACCACCGTTTGGTCAAGATAGTCACAATAATCGCTTGTTTCGTTTTCCTTTATTATATTGTATTTTTATGAACTGAAATAATAATGTTTTAAAGTCCAATGGGGTTACAAATGATATGTACATAAAATAAGCGCTCCTGAAAAGAAGCAGCCTATAAATTCGTTTTGCTTTTTAATTTGATGTTTTTAATCTAAAACCAAAACTTTATTAACACAAGAATGTTCAAAACGATTATTTTTGCTATTCTGTTTTTCATGCGACTCTCGAACTAGATGCAAAAAATTTTTACTTTTTATTGAATTATACTAAAATTTTAAAAACGGAGTGTCCATATATATTTTTAATTCAAATATAAATTCAGTTGTTTAAAATTTGATTACCACCGTTTAGTCATGATAGTTACAATAATTGCTTGTTTCGTTTCTCTTTATTATAAAGTATTTTTTAAACTGTATAAATTTTTATTATAAAGTATTTTTTATAAATTCGTTTTGCTATTTAATTTGATGTTTTTGATCTAAAACTAAAATTTTAAAAATACAAGGAAGTTCAAAACAAATATTTTCGCTATTCTGTTTATCATGCGACTCTCGAAATAGATGCAAATATTCTTTGTTTTCATTGGATTATACTGAATTTTTTAAAAATCGAGTGTCCATATATATTTTAAATTCCAAAATAAATCCAGTTGTTTAAAATTTGATTAACACCGTTTAGTCATGATAGTTACAATAATCGCTTGTTTCGTTTTTCTATAATATATTGTATTTTTTGAACTGAAATAATAATGTTTAAAAGTCCAATGGGGTTACAAGTGATATGTACATAAAATAAGCGCTCCTGAAAAGAAGCAGCCTATAAATTCGTTTTGCTTTTTAATTTGATGTTTTTAATCTAAAACTAAAACTTTGTTAACACAAGAATGTTCAAAACTATTATTTTTGCTATTTTGTTTTTCATGCGACTCTCGAACTAGATGCAAAAAATTTTTACTTTTTATTGAATTATACTAAAATTTTAAAAACGGAGTGTCCATATATATTTTTAATTCAAATATAAATTCAGTTGTTTAAAATTTGATTACCACCGTTTAGTCATGATAGTTACAATAATTGCTTGTTTCGTTTCTCTTTATTATAAAGTATTTTTTGAACTGAAATAATAATGTTTTGAAGTTCAATGTGGTTCCAAGTGATTTGTATATAAAATCAGCACTCCTGAAAAGAAGCAGCCTATAAATCCGTTTTGCTATTTAATTTGATGTTTTTGATCTAAAACTAAAATTTTAAAAATATAAGGAAGTTCAAAACGAATATTTTCGCTATTCTGTTTATCATGCGACTCTCAAAATAGATGCAAAAATTCTTTGTTTTCATTGGATTATACTGAATTTTTTAAAAATCGAGTTTCCATACATATTTTAAATTTCATTACTAACCACATTTTTAAAATTTGATTACCACCGTTTGGTCAAGATAGTCACAATAATCGCTTGTTTCGTTTTCCTTTATTACATTGTATTTTTATAAACTGAAATAATAATGTTTTAAAGTCCAATGGGGTTACAAGTGATATGTACATAAAATAAGCGCTCCTGAAAAGAAGCAGCCTATAAATTCGTTTTGCTTTTTAATTTGATGTTTTTAATCTAAAACTAAAACTTTATTAACACAAGAATGTTCAAAACGATTATTTTTGCTATTCTGTTTTTCATGCGACTCTCGAACTAGATGCAAAAAATTTTTACTTTTTATTGAATTATACTAAAATTTTAAAAACGGAGTGTCCATATATATTTTTAATTCAAATATAAATTCAGTTGTTTAAAATTTGATTACCACCGTTTAGTCATGATAGTTACAATAATTGCTTGTTTCGTTTCTCTTTATTATAAAGTATTTTTTGAACTGAAATAATAATGTTTTGAAGTTCAATGTGGTTCCAAGTGATTTGTATATAAAATCAGCACTCCTGAAAAGAAGCAGCCTATAAATCCGTTTTGCTATTTAATTTGATGTTTTTGATCTAAAACTAAAATTTTAAAAACATAAGGAAGTTCAAAACGAATATTTTCGCTATTCTGTTTATCATGCGACTCTCGAAATAGATGCAAAAATTCTTTGTTTTCATTGGATTATACTGAATTTTTTAAAAATCGAGTGTCCATATATATTTTAAATTCCAAAATAAATCCAGTTGTTTAAAATTTGATTAACACCGTTTAGTCATGATAGTTACAATAATCGCTTGTTTCGTTTTTCTATATTATATAGTATTTTTTGAACTGAAATAATAATGTTTTAAAGTCCAATGGGGTAACAAGTGATATGTACATAAAATCAGCACTCCTGAAAAGAAGCAGCCTATAAATCCGTTTTGCTATTTAATTTGATGTTTTTGATCTAAAACTAAAATTTTAAAAACATAAGGAAGTTCAAAACGAATATTTTCGCTATTCTGTTTATCATGCGACTCTCGAAATAGATGTAAAAATTCTTTGTTTTCATTGGATTATACTGAATTTTTTAAAAATCGAGTTTCCATACATATTTTAAATTTCATTACTAACCACATTTTTAAAATTTGATTACCACCGTTTGGTCAAGATAGTCACAATAATCGCTTGTTTCGTTTTCCTTTATTATATTGTATTTTTATGAACTGAAATAATAATGTTTTAAAGTCCAATGGGGTTACAAGTGATATGTACATAAAATAAGCGCTCCTGAAAAGAAGCAGCCTATAAATTCGTTTTGCTTTTTAATTTGATGTTTTTAATCTAAAACTAAAACTTTATTAACACAAGAATGTTCAAAACGATTATTTTTGCTATTCTGTTTTTCATGCGACTCTCGAACTAGATGCAAAAATTTTTTACTTTTTATTGGATTATACTGAATTTTTAAAAACCGAGTGTCCATATATATTTTAAATTCCAAAATAAATCCAGTTGTTTAAAATTTGATTACCACCATTTAGTCATGATAGTAACAATAATCGCTTGTTTCGTTTCTCTTTATTATAAAGTATTTTTTGAACTGAAATAATAATGTTTTAAAATCCAATGGGGTACATAGTGATATGTACATAAAATAAGCACTCCTGAAAAGAAGCAGCCTATAAATTCGTTTTGCTATTTAATTTGATGCTTTTGATCTGAAACTAAAATTTTATTAACACAAGAATGTTCAAAACGAATATTTTCGCTATTCTGTTTACCATGCGACTCTCGAACTACATGGCAAAATTTTTATTTTTCATTGGATTATACTGAATTTTTAAAAACCGAGTGTCCATATATATTTTAAATTCCAAAATAAATCCAGTTGTTTAAAATTTGATTACCACCATTTAGTCATGATAGTAACAATAATCGCTTGTTTCGTTTCTCTTTATTATAAAGTATTTTTTGAACTGAAATAATAATGTTTTAAAATCCAATGGGGTACAAAGTGATATGTACATAAAATAAGCACTCCTGAAAAGAAGCAGCCTATAAATTCGTTTTGCTATTTCATTTGATGCTTTTGGTCTGAAACTAAAATTTTATTAACACAAGAATGTTCAAAACGAATATTTTCGCTATTCTGTTTACCATGCGACTCTCGAACAACATGCCAAAATTTTTATTTTTCATTGGATTATACTGAATTTTTAAAAACCGAGTGTCCATATATATTTTAAATTCCAAAATAAATCCAGTTGTTTAAAATTTAATAACCACCATTTAGTCATGATAGTTACAATAATCGCTTGTTTCGTTTCTCTTTATTATAAAGTATTTTTTGAACTGAAATAATAATGTTTTAAAGTTCAGTGTGGTTCCAACTGATTTGAATATAAAATCAAAACTCCTGAAAAGAAGCAGATTATAAATTCGTTTTGCAATTTAATTTGATGTTTTTGATCTAAAACTAAAATTTTATTAACACAAGAATGTTCAAAACGAATATTTTCGCTATTCTGTTTACCATGCGACTCTCGAACTACATGCCAAAATTTTTATTTTTCATTGGATTATACTGAATTCTTAAAAACCGAGTGTCCATATATATTCTTAATTCCAATATAAATCCAATTGTTTAAAATTAAATTACCACCGTTTAGTCATGATAGTTACAATAATCGCTTGTTTCGTTTCTCTTTATTATAAAGTATTTTTTGAACTGAAATTATAATGTTTTAAAGTTCAATGTGGTTCCAAGTGATTTGTATATTATATCAGCACTCCTGAAAAGAAGCAGCCTATAAATTCGTTTTGCTATTTCATTTGATGCTTTTGGTCTGAAACTAAAATTTTATTAACACAACAATGTTCAAAACGAATATTTTCGCTATTCTGTTTACCATGCGACTCTCGAACTACATGCCAAAATTTTTATTTTTCATTGGATTATACTGAATTTTTAAAAACCGAGTGTCCATATACTCCTCCATATACTATATATTTTTAATTCCAAAATAAATCCAGTTGTTTAAAATTTAATAACCACCATTTAGTCATGATAGTTACAATAATCGCTTGTTTCGTTTCTCTTTATTATAAAGTATTTTTTGAACTGAAATAATAATGTTTTAAAGTTCAGTGTGGTTCCAACTGATTTGAATATAAAATCAAAACTCCTGAAAAGAAGCAGCCTATAAATTCGTTTTGCAATTTAATTTGATGTTTTTGATCTAAAACTAAAATTTTATTAACACAAGAATGTTCAAAACGAATATTTTCGCTATTCTGTTTACCATGCGACTCTCGAACTACATGCCAAAATTTTTATTTTTCATTGGATTATACTGAATTCTTAAACACCGAGTGTCCATATATATTCTTAATTCCAATATAAATCCAATTGTTTAAAATTAAATTACCACCGTTTAGTCATGATAGTTACAATAATCGCTTGTTTCGTTTCTCTTTATTATAAAGTATTTTTTGAACTGAAATAATAATGTTTTAAAGTTCAATGTGGTTCCAAGTGATTTGTATATTATATCAGCACTCCTGAAAAGAAGCAGCCTATAAATTCGTTTTGCTATTTCATTTGATGCTTTTGGTCTGAAACTAAAATTTTATTAACACAAGAATGTTCAAAACGAATATTTTCGCTATTCTGTTTACCATGCGACTCTCGAACTACATGCCAAAATTTTTATTTTTCATTGGATTATACTGAATTTTTAAAAACCGAGTGTCCATATATATTTTAAATTCCAAAATAAATCCAGTTGTTTAAAATTTAATAACCACCATTTAGTCATGATAGTTACAATAATCGCTTGTTTCGTTTCTCTTTATTATAAAGTATTTTTTGAACTGAAATAATAATGTTTTAAAGTTCAGTGTGGTTCCAACTGATTTGAATATAAAATCAAAACTCCTGAAAAGAAGCAGCCTATAAATTCGTTTTGCAATTTAATTTGATGTTTTTGATCTAAAACTAAAATTTTATTAACACAAGAATGTTCAAAACGAATATTTTCGCTATTCTGTTTACCATGCGACTCTCGAACTACATGCCAAAATTTTTATTTTTCATTGGATTATACTGAATTCTTAAACACCGAGTGTCCATATATATTCTTAATTCCAATATAAATCCAATTGTTTAAAATTAAATTACCACCGTTTAGTCATGATAGTTACAATAATCGCTTGTTTCGTTTCTCTTTATTATAAAGTATTTTTTGAACTGAAATAATAATGTTTTAAAGTTCAATGTGGTTCCAAGTGATTTGTATATTATATCAGCACTCCTGAAAAGAAGCAGCCTATAAATTCGTTTTGCTATTTCATTTGATGCTTTTGGTCTGAAACTAAAATTTTATTAACACAAGAATGTTCAAAACGAATATTTTCGCTATTCTGTTTACCATGCGACTCTCGAACTACATGCCAAAATTTTTATTTTTCATTGGATTATACTGAATTTTTAAAAACCGAGTGTCCATATATATTTTTAATTCCAAAATAAATCCAGTTGTTTAAAATTTAATAACCACCATTTAGTCATGATAGTTACAATAATCGCTTGTTTCGTTTCTCTTTATTATAAAGTATTTTTTGAACTGAAATAATAATGTTTTAAAGTTCAGTGTGGTTCCAACTGATTTGAATATAAAATCAAAACTCCTGAAAAGAAGCAGCCTATAAATTCGTTTTGCAATTTAATTTGATGTTTTTGATCTAAAACTAAAATTTTATTAACACAAGAATGTTCAAAACGAATATTTTCGTTATTCTGTTTACCATGCGACTCTCGAACTACATGCCAAAATTTTTATTTTTCATTGGATTATACTGAATTTTTAAAAACCGAGTGTCCATATATATTTTAAATTCCAAAATAAATCCAGTTGTTTAAAATTTAATAACCACGATTTAGTCATGATAGTAACAATAATCGCTTGTTTCGTTTCTCTTTATTGTAAAGTATTTTTTGAACTGAAATAATAATGTTTTAAAATCCAATGGGGTACATAGTGATATGTACATAAAATAAGCACTCCTGAAAAGAAGCAGCCTATAAATTCGTTTTGCTATTTAATTTGATGCTTTTGATCTGAAACTAAAATTTTATTAACACAAGAATGTTCAAAACGAATATTTTCGCTATTCTGTTTACCATGCGACTCTCGAACTACATGGCAAAATTTTTATTTTTCATTGGATTATACTGAATTTTTAAAAACCGAGTGTCCATATATATTTTTAATTCCAATATAAATCCAGTTGTTTAAAATTTGATTACCACCGTTTAGTCATGATAGTTACAATAATCGCTTGTTTCGTTTCTCTTTATTATAAAGTATTTTTTGAACTGAAATAATAATGTTTTAAAGTTCAGTGTGGTTCCAACTGATTTGAATATAAAATCAAAACTCCTGAAAAGAAGCAGCCTATAAATTCGTTTTGCAATTTAATTTGATGTTTTTGATCTAAAACTAAAATTTTATTAACACAAGAATGTTCAAAACGAATATTTTCGCTATTCTGTTTACCATGCGACTCTCGAACTACATGCCAAAATTTTTATATTTCATTGGATTATACTGAATTTTTAAAAACCGAGTGTCCATATATATTTTAAATTCCAAAATAAATCCAGTTGTTTAAAATTTGATTACCACCATTTAGTCATGCTAGTAACAATAATCGCTTGTTTCGTTTCTCTTTATTATAAAGTATTTTTTGAACTGAAATAATAATGTTTTAAAATCCAATGGGGTACAAAGTGATATGTACATAAAATAAGCACTCCTGAAAAGAAGCAGCCTATAAATTCGTTTTGCTATTTAATTTGATGCTTTTGATCTGAAACTAAAATTTTATTAACACAAGAATGTTCAAAACGAATATTTTCGCTATTCTGTTTACCATGCGACTCTCGAACTACATGCCAAAATTTTTATTTTTCATTGGATTATACTGAATTTTTAAAAACCGAGTGTCCATATATATTTTTAATTCCAAAATAAATCCAGTTGTTTAAAATTTAATAACCACCATTTAGTCATGATAGTTACAATAATCGCTTGTTTCGTTTCTCTTTATTATAAAGTATTTTTTGAACTGAAATAATAATGTTTTAAAGTTCAATGTGGTTCCAACTGATTTGAATATAAAATAAGCACTCCTGAAAAGAAGCAGCCTATAAATTCGTTTTGCAATTTAATTTGATGTTTTTGATCTAAAACTAAAATTTTATTAACACAAGAATGTTCAAAACGAATATTTTCGCTATTCTGTTTACCATGCGACTCTCGAACTACATGCCAAAATTTTTATTTTTCATTGGATTATACTGAATTTTTAAAAACCGAGTGTCCATATATATTTTAAATTCCAAAATAAATCCAGTTGTTTAAAATTTAATAACCACCATTTAGTCATGATAGGTACAATAATCGCTTGTTTCGTTTCTCTTTATTATAAAGTATTTTTTGAACTGAAATAATAATGTTTTAAAGTTCAGTGTGGTTCCAACTGATTTGAATATAAAATCAAAACTCCTGAAAAGAAGCAGCCTATAAATTCGTTTTGCAATTTAATTTGATGTTTTTGATCTAAAACTAAAATTTTATTAACACAAGAATGTTCAAAACGAATATTTTCGCTATTCTGTTTACCATGCGACTCTCGAACTACATGCCAAAATTTTTATTTTTCATTGGATTATACTGAATTTTTAAAAACCGAGTGTCCATATATATTTTAAATTCCAAAATAAATCCAGTTGTTTAAAATTTAATAACCACCATTTAGTCATGATAGTTACAATAATCGCTTGTTTCGTTTCTCTTTATTATAAAGTATTTTTTGAACTGAAATAATAATGTTTTAAAATCCAATGGGGTACAAAGTGATATGTACATAAAATCGGCACTCCTGAAAAGAAGCAGCCTACAAATTCGTTTTACTATCTAATTTGATGTTTTTGATTTAAAACTAAAATTTTATTAACACAAGAATGTTCAAAACGAATATTTTCGCTATTCTGTTTACCATGCGACTCTCGAACTACATGCCAAAATTTTTATTTTTCATTGGATTATACTGAATTCTTAAAAACCGAGTGTCCATATATATTTTTATTTCCAAAATAAATCCAGTTGTTTAAAATTTAATAACCACCATTTAGTCATGATAGTTACAATAATCGCTTGTTTCGTTGCTCTTTATTATATAGTATTTTTTGAACTGAAATAATAATGTTTTAAAGTTCAATGTGGTTCCAAGTGATTTGTATATTATATCAGCACTCCTGAAAAGAAGCAGCCTATAAATTCGTTTTGCTATTTCATTTGATGCTTTTGGTCTGAAACTAAAATTTTATTAACACAAGAATGTTCAAAACGAATATTTTCGCTATTCTGTTTACCATGCGACTCTCGAACTACATGCCAAAATTTTTATTTTTCATTGGATTATACTGAATTTTTAAAAACCGAGTGTCCATATATATTCTTAATTCCAATATAAATCCAATTGTTTAAAATTTAATTACCACCGTTTAGTCATGATAGTTACAATAATCGCTTGTTTCGTTTCTCTTTATTATAAAGTATTTTTTGAACTGAAATAATAATGTTTTAAAGTTCAATGTGGTTCCAAGTGATTTGTATATTATATCAGCACTCCTGAAAAGAAGCAGCCTATAAATTCGTTTTGCTATTTCATTTGATGCTTTTGGTCTGAAACTAAAATTTTATTAACACAACAATGTTCAAAACGAATATTTTCGCTATTCTGTTTACCATGCGACTCTCGAACTACATGCCAAAATTTTTATTTTTCATTGGATTATACTGAATTTTTAAAAACCGAGTGTCCATATATATTTTTAATTCCAAAATAAATCCAGTTGTTTAAAATTTAATAACCACCATTTAGTCATGATAGTTACAATAATCGCTTGTTTCATTTCTCTTTATTATAAAGTATTTTTTGAACTGAAATAATAATGTTTTAAAGTTCAGTGTGGTTCCAACTGATTTGAATATAAAATCAAAACTCCTGAAAAGAAGCAGCCTATAAATTCGTTTTGCAATTTAATTTGATGTTTTTGATCTAAAACTAAAATTTTATTAACACAAGAATGTTCAAAACGAATATTTTCGTTATTCTGTTTACCATGCGACTCTCGAACTACATGCCAAAATTTTTATTTTTCATTGGATTATACTGAATTTTTAAAAACCGAGTGTCCATATATATTTTAAATTCCAAAATAAATCCAGTTGTTTAAAATTTAATAACCACGATTTAGTCATGATAGTAACAATAATCGCTTGTTTCGTTTCTCTTTATTGTAAAGTATTTTTTGAACTGAAATAATAATGTTTTAAAATCCAATGGGGTACAAAGTGATATGTACATAAAATAAGCACTCCTGAAAAGAAACAGCCTATAAATTCGTTTTGCTATTTAATTTGATGCTTTTGATCTGAAACTAAAATTTTATTAACACAAGAATGTTCAAAACGAATATTTTCGCTATTCTGTTTACCATGCGACTCTCGAACTACATGCCAAAATTTTTATTTTTCATTGGATTATACTGAATTTTTAAAAACCGAGTGTCCATATATATTTTTAATTCCAATATAAATCCAGTTGTTTAAAATTTGATTACCACCGTTTAGTCATGATAGTTACAATAATCGCTTGTTTCGTTTCTCTTTATTATAAAGTATTTTTTGAACTGAAATAATAATGTTTTAAAGTTCAGTGTGGTTCCAACTGATTTGAATATAAAATCAAAACTCCTGAAAAGAAGCAGCCTATAAATTCGTTTTGCAATTTAATTTGATGTTTTTGATCTAAAACTAAAATTTTATTAACACAAGAATGTTCAAAACGAATATTTTCGCTATTCTGTTTACCATGCGACTCTCGAACTACATGCCAAAATTTTTATTTTTCATTGGATTATACTGAATTTTTAAAAACCGAGTGTCCATATATATTTTAAATTCCAAAATAAATCCAGTTGTTTAAAATTTGATTACCACCATTTAGTCATGATAGTAACAATAATCGCTTGTTTCGTTTCTCTTTATTATAAAGTATTTTTTGAACTGAAATAATAATGTTTTAAAATCCAATGGGGTACAAAGTGATATGTACATAAAATAAGCACTCCTGAAAAGAAGCAGCCTATAAATTCGTTTTGCTATTTAATTTAATGCTTTTGATCTGAAACTAAAATTTTATTAACACAAGAATGTTCAAAACGAATATTTTCGCTATTCTGTTTACCATGCGACTCTCGAACTACATGCCAAAATTTTTATTTTTCATTGGATTATACTGAATTTTTAAAAATCGAGTGTCCATATATATTTTTAATTCCAATATAAATCCAGTTGTTTAAAATTTGATTACCACCGTTTAGTCATGATAGTTACAATAATCGCTTGTTTCGTTTCTCTTTATTATAAAGTTTTTTTTGAACTGAAATAATAATGTTTTAAAGTTCAGTGTGGTTCCAACTGATTTGAATATAAAATCAAAACTCCTGAAAAGAAGCAGCCTATAAATTCGTTTTGCTATTTCATTTGATGCTTTTGGTCTGAAACTAAAATTTTATTAACACAAGAATGTTCAAAACGAATATTTTCGCTATTCTGTTTACCATGCGACTCTCGAACTACATGCCAAAATTTTTATTTTTCATTGGATTATACTGAATTTTTAAAAACCGAGTGTCCATATATATTTTAAATTCCAAAATAAATCCAGTTGTTTAAAATTTGATTACCACCATTTAGTCATGATAGTAACAATAATCGCTTGTTTCGTTTCTCTTTATTATAAAGTATTTTTTGAACTGAAATAATAATGTTTTAAAATCCAATGGGGTACAAAGTGATATGTACATAAAATAAGCACTCCTGAAAAGAAGCAGCCTATAAATTCGTTTTGCTATTTAATTTGATGCTTTTGATCTGAAACTAAAATTTTATTAACACAAGAATGTTCAAAACGAATATTTTCGCTATTCTGTTTACCATGCGACTCTCGAAATAGACTCAAAAAATTTTTATTTTTCATTGGATTATACTGAATTTTTAAAAACCGAGTGTCCATATATATTTTTAATTCCAATATAAATCCAGTTGTTTAAAATTTGATTACCACCGTTTAGTCATGATAGTTACAATAATCGCTTGTTTCGTTTCTCTTTATTATAAAGTATTTTTTGAACTGAAATAATAATGTTTTAAAGTTCAATGTGGTTCCAAGTGATTTGTATATAAAATCAGCACTCCTGAAAAGAAGCAGCCTATCAATTCGTTTTGCTATTTAATTTGATGGTTTTGATCTGAAACTAAAATTTTATTAACACAAGAATGTTCAAAACGAATATTTTCGCTATTCTGTTTACCATGCGACTCTCGAAATAGACTCAAAAAATTTTTATTTTTCATTGGATTATACTGAATTTTTAAAAACCGAGTGTCCATATATATTTTTAATTCCATAATAAATCCAGTTGTTTAAAATTTGATCACCACCGTTTAGTCATGATAGTTACAATAATCGCTTGTTTCGTTTCTCTTTATTATAAAGTATTTTTTGAACTGAAATAATAATGTTTTAAAGTTCAATGTGGTTCCAAGTGATTTGTATATAAAATCAGCACTCCTGAAAAGAAGCAGCCTATAAATTCGTTTTGCTATTTAATTTGATGTTTTTGATCTAAAACTAAAATTTTAAAAAAACAAGGAAGTTCAAAACGAATATTTTTGCTATTCTGTTTATCATGCGACTCTCGAAATAGACGCAAAAAATTTTTATTTTTCATTGGATTATACTGAATTTTTAAAAACCGAGTGTCCATATATATTCTTAATTCCAATATAAATCCAGTTGTTTTAAATTTGATTACCACCGTTTAGTCATGATAGTTACAATAATCGCTTGTTTCGTTTCTCTTTATTATAAAGTATTTTTTGAACTGAAATAATAATGTTTTAAAGTTCAATGTGGTTCCAAGTGATTTGTATATTATATCAGCACTCCTGAAAAGAAGCAGCCTATAAATTCGTTTTGCTATTTAATTTGATGCTTTTGATCTGAAACTAAAATTTTATTAACACAAGAATGTTCAAAACGAATATTTTCGCTATTCTGTTTACCATGCGACTCTCGAACTACATGCCAAAATTTTTATTTTTCATTGGATTATACTGAATTTTTAAAAACCGAGTGTCCATATATATATTTAATTCCAATATAAATCCAGTTGTTTAAAATTTGATTACCACCGTTTAGTCATGATAGTTACAATAATCGCTTGTTTCGTTTGTCTATATTTTATAGTATGTTTTGAACTGAAATAATAATGTTTTAAAGTCCAATGGGTACCAAGTGATATGTACATAAAATCGGCACTCCTGAAAAGAAGCAGCCTACAAATTCGTTTTACTATCTAATTTGATGTTTTTGGTCTGAAACTAAAATTTTATTAACACAAGAATGTTCAAAACGAATATTTTCGCTATTCTGTTTACCATGCGACTCTCGAACTACATGCCAAAATATTTATTTTTCATTGGATTATACTGAATTCTTAAAAACCGAGTGTCCATATATATTCTTAATTCCAATATAAATCCAATTGTTTAAAATTAAATTACCACCGTTTAGTCATGATAGTTACAATAATCGCTTGTTTCGTTTCTCTTTATTATAAAGTATTTTTTGAACTGAAATAATAATGTTTTAAAGTTCAATGTGGTTCCAAGTGATTTGTATATTATATCAGCACTCCTGAAAAGAAGCAGCCTATAAATTCGTTTTGCTATTTCATTTGATGCTTTTGGTCTGAAACTAAAATTTTATTAACACAAGAATGTTCAAAACGAATATTTTCGCTATTCTGTTTACCATGCGACTCTCGAACTACATGCCAAAATTTTTTTTTTTCATTGGATTATACTGAATTTTTAAAAACCGAGTGTCCATATATATTTTTAATTCCAAAATAAATCCAGTTGTTTAAAATTTAATAACCACCATTTAGTCATGATAGTTACAATAATCGCTTGTTTCGTTTCTCTTTATTATAAAGTATTTTCTGAACTGAAATAATAATGTTTTAAAGTTCAATGTGGTTCCAAGTGATTTGTATATTATATCAGCACTCCTGAAAAGAAGCAGCCTATAAATTCGTTTTGCTATTTCATTTGATGCTTTTGGTCTGAAACTAAAATTTTATTAACACAAGAATGTTCAAAACGAATATTTTCGCTATTCTGTTTACCATGCGACTCTCGAACTACATGCCAAAATTTTTATTTTTCATTGGATTATACTGAATTTTTAAAAACCGAGTGTCCATATATATTTTTAATTCCAAAATAAATCCAGTTGTTTAAAATTTAATAACCACCATTTAGTCATGATAGTTACAATAATCGCTTGTTTCGTTTCTCTTTATTATAAAGTATTTTTTGAACTGAAATAATAATGTTTTAAAGTTCAATGTGGTTCCAAGTGATTTGTATATTATATCAGCACTCCTGAAAAGAAGCAGCCTATAAATTCGTTTTGCTATTTCATTTGATGCTTTTGGTCTGAAACTAAAATTTTATTAACACAAGAATGTTCAAAACGAATATTTTCGCTATTCTGTTTACCATGCGACTCTCGAACTACATGCCAAAATTTTTATTTTTCATTGGATTATACTGAATTTTTAAAAACCGAGTGTCCATATATATTTTTAATTCCATAATAAATCCAGTTGTTTAAAATTTAATAACCACCATTTAGTCATGATAGTTACAATAATCGCTTGTTTCGTTTCTCTTTATTATAAAGTATTTTTTGAACTGAAATAATAATGTTTTAAAGTTCAGTGTGGTTCCAACTGATTTGAATATAAAATCAAAACTCCTGAAAAGAAGCAGCCTATAAATTCGTTTTGCAATTTAATTTGATGTTTTTAATCTAAAACTAAAATTTTGTTAACACAAGAATGTTCAAAACGAATATTTTCGCTATTCTGTTTACCATGCGACTCTCGAACTACATGCCAAAATTTTTATTTTTCATTGGATTATACTGAATTCTTAAAAACCGAGTGTCCATATATATTCTTAATTCCAATATAAATCCAATTGTTTAAAATTAAATTACCACCGTTTAGTCATGATAGTTACAATAATCGCTTGTTTCGTTTCTCTTTATTATAAAGTATTTTTTGAACTGAAATAATAATGTTTTAAAGTTCAATGTGGTTCCAAGTGATTTGTATATTATATCAGCACTCCTGAAAAGAAGCAGCCTATAAATTCGTTTTGCTATTTCATTTGATGCTTTTGGTCTGAAACTAAAATTTTATTAACACAAGAATGTTCAAAACGAATATTTTCGCTATTCTGTTTACCATGCGACTCTCGAACTACATGCCAAAATTTTTATTTTTCATTGGATTATACTGAATTTTTAAAAACCGAGTGTCCATATATATTTTTAATTCCAAAATAAATCCAGTTGTTTAAAATTTAATAACCACCATTTAGTCATGATAGTTACAATAATCGCTTGTTTCGTTTCTCTTTATTATAAAGTATTTTTTGAACTGAAATAATAATGTTTTGAAGTCCAATGGGTACCAAGTGATATGTACATAAAATCGGCACTCCTGAAAAGAAGCAGCCTATAAATTCGTTTTGCTATTTCATTTGATGCTTTTGGTCTGAAACTAAAATTTTATTAACACAAGAATGTTCAAAACGAATATTTTCGCTATTCTGTTTACCATGCGACTCTCGAACTACATGCCAAAATATTTATTTTTAATTGGATTATACTGAATTCTTAAAAACCGAGTGTCCATATATATTCTTAATTCCAATATAAATCCAATTGTTTAAAATTAAATTACCACCGTTTAGTCATGATAGTTACAATAATCGCTTGTTTCGTTTCTCTTTATTATAAAGTATTTTTTGAACTGAAATAATAATGTTTTAAAGTTCAATGTGGTTCCAAGTGATTTGTATATAAAATCAGCACTCCTGAAAAGAAGCAGCCTATAAATTCGTTTTGCTATTTCATTTGATGCTTTTGGTCTGAAACTAAAATTTTATTAACACAAGAATGTTCAAAACGAATATTTTCGCTATTCTGTTTACCATGCGACTCTCGAACTACATGCCAAAATTTTTATTTTTCATTGGATTATACTGAATTTTTAAAAACCGAGTGTCCATATATATTTTTAATTCCAAAATAAATCCAGTTGTTTAAAATTTAATAACCACCATTTAGTCATGATAGTTACAATAATCGCTTGTTTCGTTTCTCTTTATTATAAAGTATTTTTTGAACTGAAATAATAATGTTTTAAAGTTCAATGTGGTTCCAAGTGATTTGTATATTATATCAGCACTCCTGAAAAGAAGCAGCCTATAAATTCGTTTTGCTATTTCATTTGATGCTTTTGGTCTGAAACTAAAATTTTATTAACACAAGAATGTTCAAAACGAATATTTTCGCTATTCTGTTTACCATGCGACTCTCGAACTACATGCCAAAATTTTTATTTTTCATTGGATTATACTGAATTTTTAAAAACCGAGTGTCCATATATATTTTTAATTCCAAAATAAATCCAGTTGTTTAAAATTTAATAACCACCATTTAGTCATGATAGTTACAATAATCGCTTGTTTCGTTTCTCTTTATTATAAAGTATTTTCTGAACTGAAATAATAATGTTTTAAAGTTCAATGTGGTTCCAAGTGATTTGTATATTATATCAGCACTCCTGAAAAGAAGCAGCCTATAAATTCGTTTTGCTATTTCATTTGATGCTTTTGGTCTGAAACTAAAATTTTATTAACACAAGAATGTTCAAAACGAATATTTTCGCTATTCTGTTTACCATGCGACTCTCGAACTACATGCCAAAATTTTTATTTTTCATTGGATTATACTGAATTTTTAAAAACCGAGTGTCCATATATATTTTTAATTCCAAAATAAATCCAGTTGTTTAAAATTTAATAACCACCATTTAGTCATGATAGTTACAATAATCGCTTGTTTCGTTTCTCTTTATTATAAAGTATTTTTTGAACTGAAATAATAATGTTTTAAAGTTCAATGTGGTTCCAAGTGATTTGTATATTATATCAGCACTCCTGAAAAGAAGCAGCCTATAAATTCGTTTTGCTATTTCATTTGATGCTTTTGGTCTGAAACTAAAATTTTATTAACACAAGAATGTTCAAAACGAATATTTTCGCTATTCTGTTTACCATGCGACTCTCGAACTACATGCCAAAATTTTTATTTTTCATTGGATTATACTGAATTTTTAAAAACCGAGTGTCCATATATATTTTTAATTCCATAATAAATCCAGTTGTTTAAAATTTAATAACCACCATTTAGTCATGATAGTTACAATAATCGCTTGTTTCGTTTCTCTTTATTATAAAGTATTTTTTGAACTGAAATAATAATGTTTTAAAGTTCAGTGTGGTTCCAACTGATTTGAATATAAAATCAAAACTCCTGAAAAGAAGCAGCCTATAAATTCGTTTTGCAATTTAATTTGATGTTTTTAATCTAAAACTAAAATTTTATTAACACAAGAATGTTCAAAACGAATATTTTCGCTATTCTGTTTACCATGCGACTCTCGAACTACATGCCAAAATTTTTATTTTTCATTGGATTATACTGAATTCTTAAAAACCGAGTGTCCATATATATTCTTAATTCCAATATAAATCCAATTGTTTAAAATTAAATTACCACCGTTTAGTCATGATAGTTACAATAATCGCTTGTTTCGTTTCTCTTTATTATAAAGTATTTTTTGAACTGAAATAATAATGTTTTAAAGTTCAATGTGGTTCCAAGTGATTTGTATATTATATCAGCACTCCTGAAAAGAAGCAGCCTATAAATTCGTTTTGCTATTTCATTTGATGCTTTTGGTCTGAAACTAAAATTTTATTAACACAAGAATGTTCAAAACGAATATTTTCGCTATTCTGTTTACCATGCGACTCTCGAACTACATGCCAAAATTTTTATTTTTCATTGGATTATACTGAATTTTTAAAAACCGAGTGTCCATATATATTTTTAATTCCAAAATAAATCCAGTTGTTTAAAATTTAATAACCACCATTTAGTCATGATAGTTACAATAATCGCTTGTTTCGTTTCTCTTTATTATAAAGTATTTTTTGAACTGAAATAATAATGTTTTAAAGTTCAGTGTGGTTCCAACTGATTTGAATATAAAATCAAATCTCCTGAAAAGAAGCAGCCTATAAATTCGTTTTGCTATTTCATTTGATGCTTTTGGTCTGAAACTAAAATTTTATTAACACAAGAATGTTCAAAACGAATATTTTCGCTATTCTGTTTACCATGCGACTCTCGAACTACATGCCAAAATTTTTATTTTTCATTGGATTATACTGAATTTTTAAAAACCGAGTGTCCATATATATTTTTAATTCCATAATAAATCCAGTTGTTTAAAATTTAATAACCACCATTTAGTCATGATAGTTACAATAATCGCTTGTTTCGTTTCTCTTTATTATAAAGTATTTTTTGAACTGAAATAATAATGTTTTAAAGTTCAATGTGGTTCCAAGTGATTTGTATATTATATCAGCACTCCTGAAAAGAAGCAGCCTATAAATTCGTTTTGCTATTTCATTTGATGCTTTTGGTCTGAAACTAAAATTTTATTAACACAAGAATGTTCAAAACGAATATTTTCGCTATTCTGTTTACCATGCGACTCTCGAACTACATGCCAAAATTTTTATTTTTCATTGGATTATACTGAATTTTTAAAAACCGAGTGTCCATATATATTTTTAATTCCAAAATAAATCCAGTTGTTTAAAATTTAATAACCACCATTTAGTCATGATAGTTACAATAATCGCTTGTTTCGTTTCTCTTTATTATAAAGTATTTTTTGAACTGAAATAATAATGTTTTAAAGTTCAGTGTGGTTCCAACTGATTTGAATATAAAATCAAAACTCCTGAAAAGAAGCAGCCTATAAATTCGTTTTGCTATTTCATTTGATGCTTTTGGTCTGAAACTAAAATTTTATTAACACAAGAATGTTCAAAACGAATATTTTCGCTATTCTGTTTACCATGCGACTCTCGAACTACATGCCAAAATTTTTATTTTTCATTGGATTATACTGAATTTTTAAAAACCGAGTGTCCATATATATTTTTAATTCCATAATAAATCCAGTTGTTTAAAATTTAATAACCACCATTTAGTCATGATAGTTACAATAATCGCTTGTTTCGTTTCTCTTTATTATAAAGTATTTTTTGAACTGAAATAATAATGTTTTAAAGTTCAATGTGGTTCCAAGTGATTTGTATATTATATCAGCACTCCTGAAAAGAAGCAGCCTATAAATTCGTTTTGCTATTTCATTTGATGCTTTTGGTCTGAAACTAAAATTTTATTAACACAACAATGTTCAAAACGAATATTTTCGCTATTCTGTTTACCATGCGACTCTCGAACTACATGCCAAAATTTTTATTTTTTATTGGATTATACTGAATTTTTAAAAACCGAGTGTCCATATATATTTTTAATTCCAAAATAAATCCAGTTGTTTAAAATTTAATAACCACCATTTAGTCATGATAGTTACAATAATCGCTTGTTTCGTTTCTCTTTATTATAAAGTATTTTTTGAACTGAAATAATAATGTTTTAAAGTTCAGTGTGGTTCCAACTGATTTGAATATAAAATCAAAACTCCTGAAAAGAAGCAGCCTATAAATTCGTTTTGCAATTTAATTTGATGTTTTTGATCTAAAACTAAAATTTTATTAACACAAGAATGTTCAAAACGAATATTTTCGTTATTCTGTTTACCATGCGACTCTCGAACTACATGCCAAAATTTTTATTTTTCATTGGATTATACTGAATTTTTAAAAACCGAGTGTCCATATATATTTTAAATTCCAAAATAAATCCAGTTGTTTAAAATTTAATAACCACGATTTAGTCATGATAGTAACAATAATCGCTTGTTTCGTTTCTCTTTATTGTAAAGTATTTTTTGAACTGAAATAATAATGTTTTAAAATCCAATGGGGTACAAAGTGATATGTACATAAAATAAGCACTCCTGAAAAGAAACAGCCTATAAATTCGTTTTGCTATTTAATTTGATGCTTTTGATCTGAAACTAAAATTTTATTAACACAAGAATGTTCAAAACGAATATTTTCGCTATTCTGTTTACCATGCGACTCTCGAACTACATGCCAAAATTTTTATTTTTCATTGGATTATACTGAATTTTTAAAAACCGAGTGTCCATATATATTTTTAATTCCAATATAAATCCAGTTGTGTAAAATTTGATTACCACCGTTTAGTCATGATAGTTACAATAATCGCTTGTTTCGTTTCTCTTTATTATAAAGTATTTTTTGAACTGAAATAATAATGTTTTAAAATTCAGTGTGGTTCCAACTGATTTGAATATAAAATCAAAACTCCTGAAAAGAAGCAGCCTATAAATTCGTTTTGCAATTTAATTTGATGTTTTTGATCTAAAACTAAAATTTTATTAACACAAGAATGTTCAAAACGAATATTTTCGCTATTCTGTTTACCATGCGACTCTCGAACTACATCCCAAAATTTTTATTTTTCATTGGATTATACTGAATTTTTAAAAACCGAGTGTCCATATATATTTTAAATTCCAAAATAAATCCAGTTGTTTAAAATTTGATTACCACCATTTAGTCATGATAGTAACAATAATCGCTTGTTTCGTTTCTCTTTATTATAAAGTATTTTTTGAACTGAAATAATAATGTTTTAAAATCCTATGGGGTACAAAGTGATATGTACATAAAATAAGCACTCCTGAAAAGAAGCAGCCTATAAATTCGTTTTGCTATTTAATTTGATGCTTTTGATCTGAAACTAAAATTTTATTAACACAAGAATGTTCAAAACGAATATTTTCGCTATTCTGTTTACCATGCGACTCTCGAACTACATGCCAAAATTTTTATTTTTCATTGGATTATACTGAATTTTTAAAAACCGAGTGTCCATATATATTTTTAATTCCAATATAAATCCAGTTGTTTAAAATTTGATTACCACCGTTTAGTCATGATAGTTACAATAATCGCTTGTTTCGTTTCTCTTTATTATAAAGTTTTTTTTGAACTGAAATAATAATGTTTTAAAGTTCAGTGTGGTTCCAACTGATTTGAATATAAAATCAAAACTCCTGAAAAGAAGCAGCCTATAAATTCGTTTTGCAATTTAATTTGATGTTTTTGATCTAAAACTAAAATTTTATTAACACAAGAATGTTCAAAACGAATATTTTCGCTATTCTGTTTACCATGCGACTCTCGAACTACATGCCAACATTTTTATTTTTCATTGGATTATACTGAATTTTTAAAAACCGAGTGTCCATATATATTTTAAATTCCAAAATAAATCCAGTTGTTTAAAATTTGATTACCACCATTTAGTCATGATAGTAACAATAATCGCTTGTTTCGTTTCTCTTTATTATAAAGTATTTTTTGAACTGAAATAATAATGTTTTAAAATCCAATGGGGTACAAAGTGATATGTACATAAAATAAGCACTCCTGAAAAGAAGCAGCCTATAAATTCGTTTTGCTATTTAATTTGATGCTTTTGATCTGAAACTAAAATTTTATTAACACAAGAATGTTCAAAACGAATATTTTCGCTATTCTGTTTACCATGCGACTCTCGAACTACATGCCAAAATTTTTATTTTTCATTGGATTATACTGAATTTTTAAAAACCGAGTGTCCATATATATTTTTAATTCCAATATAAATCCAGTTGTTTAAAATTTGATTACCACCGTTTAGTCATGATAGTTACAATAATCGCTTGTTTCGTTTCTCTTTATTATAAAGTATTTTTTGAACTGAAATAATAATGTTTTAAAGTTCAATGTGGCTCCAAGTGATTTGTATATAAAATCAGCACTCCTGAAAAGAAGCACCCTATAAATTCGTTTTGCTATTTAATTTGATGGTTTTGATCTGAAACTAAAATTTTATTAACACAAGAATGTTCAAAACGAATATTTTCGCTATTCTGTTTACCATGCGACTCTCGAAATAGACTCAAAAAATTTTTATTTTTCATTGGATTATACTGAATTTTTAAAAACCGAGTGTCCATATATATTTTTAATGCCAATATAAATCCAGTTGTTTAAAATTTGATCACCACCGTTTAGTCATGATAGTTACAATAATCGCTTGTTTCGTTTCTCTTTATTAAGAAGTATTTTTTGAACTGAAATAATAATGTTTTAAAGTTCAATGTGGTTCCAAGTGATTTGTATATAAAATCAGCACTCCTGAAAAGAAGCAGCCTATAAATTCGTTTTGCTATTTAATTTGATGTTTTTGATCTAAAACTAAAATTTTAAAAAAACAAGGAAGTTCAAAACGAATATTTTTGCTATTCTGTTTATCATGCGACTCTCGAAATAGACGCAAAAAATTTTTATTTTTCATTGGATTATACTGAATTTTTAAAAACCGAGTGTCCATATATATTCTTAATTCCAATATAAATCCAGTTGTTTTAAATTTGATTACCACCGTTTAGTCATGATAGTTACAATAATCGCTTGTTTCGTTTCTCTTTATTATAAAGTATTTTTTGAACTGAAATAATAATGTTTTAAAGTTCAATGTGGTTCCAAGTGATTTGTATATTATATCAGCACTCCTGAAAAGAAGCAGCCTATAAATTCGTTTTGCTATTTAATTTGATGCTTTTGATCTGAAACTAAAATTTTATTAACACAAGAATGTTCAAAACGAATATTTTCGCTATTCTGTTTACCATGCGACTCTCGAACTACATGCCAAAATTTTTATTTTTCATTGGATTATACTGAATTTTTAAAAACCGAGTGTCCATATATATATTTAATTCCAATATAAATCCAGTTGTTTAAAATTTGATTACCACCGTTTAGTCATGATAGTTACAATAATCGCTTGTTTCGTTTGTCTATATTTTATAGTATGTTTTGAACTGAAATAATAATGTTTTAAAGTCCAATGGGTACCAAGTGATATGTACATAAAATCGGCACTCCTGAAAAGAAGCAGCCTACAAATTCGTTTTACTATCTAATTTGATGTTTTTGGTCTGAAACTAAAATTTTATTAACACAAGAATGTTCAAAACGAATATTTTCGCTATTCTGTTTACCATGCGACTCTCGAACTACATGCCAAAATATTTATTTTTCATTGGATTATACTGAATTCTTAAAAACCGAGTGTCCATATATATTCTTAATTCCAATATAAATCCAATTGTTTAAAATTAAATTACCACCGTTTAGTCATGATAGTTACAATAATCGCTTGTTTCGTTTCTCTTTACTATAAAGTATTTTTTGAAATGAAATAATAATGTTTTAAAGTCCAATGGGTACCAAGTGATATGTACATAAAATCGGCACTCCTGAAAAGAAGCAGCCTATAAATTCGTTTTGCTATTTCATTTGATGCTTTTGGTCTGAAACTAAAATTTTATTAACACAAGAATGTTCAAAACGAATATTTTCGCTATTCTGTTTACCATGCGACTCTCGAACTACATGCCAAAATTTTTATTTTTCATTGGATTATACTGAATTTTTAAAAACCGAGTGTCCATATATATTTTTAATTCCAAAATAAATCCAGTTGTTTAAAATTTAATAACCACCATTTAGTCATGATAGTTACAATAATCGCTTGTTTCGTTTCTCTTTATTATAAAGTATTTTCTGAACTGAAATAATAATGTTTTAAAGTTCAATGTGGTTCCAAGTGATTTGTATATTATATCAGCACTCCTGAAAAGAAGCAGCCTATAAATTCGTTTTGCTATTTCATTTGATGCTTTTGGTCTGAAACTAAAATTTTAATAACACAAGAATGTTCAAAACGAATATTTTCGCTATTCTGTTTACCATGCGACTCTCGAACTACATGCCAAAATTTTTATTTTTCATTGGATTATACTGAATTTTTAAAAACCGAGTGTCCATATATATTTTTAATTCCAAAATAAATCCAGTTGTTTAAAATTTAATAACCACCATTTAGTCATGATAGTTACAATAATCGCTTGTTTCGTTTCTCTTTATTATAAAATATTTTTTGAACTGAAATAATAATGTTTTAAAGTTCAGTGTGGTTCCAACTGATTTGAATATAAAATCAAAACTCCTGAAAAGAAGCAGCCTATAAATTCGTTTTGCTATTTCATTTGATGCTTTTGGTCTGAAACTAAAATTTTATTAACACAAGAATGTTCAAAACGAATATTTTCGCTATTCTGTTTACTATGCGACTCTCGAACTACATGCCAAAATTTTTATTTTTCATTGGATTATACTGAATTTTTAAAAACCGAGTGTCCATATATATTTTTAATTCCAAAATAAATCCAGTTGTTTAAAATTTAATAACCACCATTTAGTCATGATAGTTACAATAATCGCTTGTTTCGTTTCTCTTTATTATAAAGTATTTTCTGAACTGAAATAATAATGTTTTAAAGTTCAATGTGGTTCCAAGTGATTTGTATATTATATCAGCACTCCTGAAAAGAAGCAGCCTATAAATTCGTTTTGCTATTTCATTTGATGCTTTTGGTCTGAAACTAAAATTTTATTAACACAAGAATGTTCAAAACGAATATTTTCGCTATTCTGTTTACCATGCGACTCTCGAACTACATGCCAAAATTTTTATTTTTCATTGGATTATACTGAATTTTTAAAAACCGAGTGTCCATATATATTTTAAATTCCAAAATAAATCCAGTTGTTTAAAATTTGATTACCACCATTTAGTCATGATAGTAACAATAATCGCTTGTTTCGTTTCTCTTTATTATAAAGTATTTTTTGAACTGAAATAATAATGTTTTAAAGTTCAATGGGGTACAAAGTGATATGTACATAAAATAAGCACTCCTGAAAAGAAGCAGCCAATAAATTCGTTTTGCTATTTAATTTGATGCTTTTGATCTGAAACTAAAATTTTATTAACACAAGAATGTTCAAAACGAATATTTTCGCTATTCTGTTTACCATGCGACTCTCGAACTACATGCCAAAATTTTTATTTTTCATTGGATTATACTGAATTTTTAAAAACCGAGTGTCCATATATATTTTTAATTCCAATATAAATCCAGTTGTTTAAAATTTGATTACCACCGTTTAGTCATGATAGTTACAATAATCGCTTGTTTCGTTTCTCTTTATTATAAAGTATTTTTTGAACTGAAATAATAATGTTTTAAAGTTCAATGTGGCTCCAAGTGATTTGTATATAAACTCAGCACTCCTGAAAAGAAGCACCCTATAAATTCGTTTTGCTATTTAATTTGATGGTTTTGATCTGAAACTAAAATTTTATTAACACAAGAATGTTCAAAACGAAAATTTTCGCTATTCTGTTTACCATGCGACTCTCGAAATAGACTCAAAAAATTTTTATTTTTCATTGGATTATACTGAATTTTTAAAAACCGAGTGTCCATATATATTTTTAATGCCAATATAAATCCAGTTGTTTAAAATTTGATCACCACCGTTTAGTCATGATAGTTACAATAATCGCTTGTTTCGTTTCTCTTTATTATAAAGTATTTTTTGAACTGAAATAATAATGTTTTAAAGTTCAATGTGGTTCCAAGTGATTTGTATATAAAATCAAAACTCCTGAAAAGAAGCAGCCTATAAATTCGTTTTGCTATTTAATTTGATGTTTTTGATCTAAAACTAAAATTTTAAAAAAACAAGGAAGTTCAAAACGAATATTTTTGCTATTCTGTTTATCATGCGACTCTCGAAATAGACGCAAAAAATTTTTATTTTTCATTGGATTATACTGAATTTTTAAAAACCGAGTGTCCATATATATTCTTAATTCCAATATAAATCCAGTTGTTTTAAATTTGATTACCACCGTTTAGTCATGATAGTTACAATAATCGCTTGTTTCGTTTCTCTTTATTATAAAGTATTTTTTAACTGAAATAATAATGTTTTAAAGTTCAATGTGGTTCCAAGTGATTTGTATATTATATCAGCACTCCTGAAAAGAAGCAGCCTATAAATTCGTTTTGCTATTTAATTTGATGTTTTTGATCTGAAACTAAAATTTTATTAACACAAGAATGTTCAAAACGAATATTTTCGCTATTCTGTTTACCATGCGACTCTCGAACTACATGCCAAAATTTTTATTTTTCATTGGATTATACTGAATTTTTAAAAACCGAGTGTCCATATATATTTTAAATTCCAATATAAATCCAGTTGTTTAAAATTTGATTACCACCGTTTAGTCATGATAGTTACAATAATCGCTTGTTTCGTTTGTCTATATTTTATAGTATGTTTTGAACTGAAATAATAATGTTTTAAAGTCCAATGGGTACCAAGTGATATGTACATAAAATCGGCACTCCTGAAAAGAAGCAGCCTACAAATTCGTTTTACTATCTAATTTGATGTTTTTGGTCTGAAACTAAAATTTTATTAACACAAGAATGTTCAAAACGAATATTTTCGCTATTCTGTTTACCATGCGACTCTCGAACTACATGCCAAAATTTTTATTTTTCATTGGATTATACTGAATTCTTAAAAACCGAGTGTCCATATATATTCTTAATTCCAATATAAATCCAATTGTTTAAAATTAAATTACCACCGTTTAGTCATGATAGTTACAATAATCGCTTGTTTCGTTTCTCTTTATTATAAAGTATTTTTTGAACTGAAATAATAATGTTTTAAAGTTCAATGTGGTTCCAAGTGATTTGTATATTATATCAGCACTCCTGAAAAGAAGCAGCCTATAAATTCGTTTTGCTATTTCATTTGATGCTTTTGGTCTGAAACTAAAATTTTATTAACACAAGAATGTTCAAAACGAATATTTTCGCTATTCTGTTTACCATGCGACTCTCGAACTACATACCAAAATTTTTATTTTTCATTGGATTATACTGAATTTTTAAAAACCGAGTGTCCATATATATTTTTAATTCCAAAATAAATCCAGTTGTTTAAAATTTAATAACCACCATTTAGTCATGATAGTTACAATAATCGTTTGTTTCGTTTCTCTTTATTATAAAGTATTTTCTGAACTGAAATAATAATGTTTTAAAGTTCAATGTGGTTCCAAGTGATTTGTATATTATATCAGCACTCCTGAAAAGAAGCAGCCTATAAATTCGTTTTGCTATTTCATTTGATGCTTTTGGTCTGAAACTAAAATTTTATTAACACAAGAATGTTCAAAACGAATATTTTCGCTATTCTGTTTACCATGCGACTCTCGAACTACATGCCAAAATTTTTATTTTTCATTGGATTATACTGAATTTTTAAAAACCGAGTGTCCATATATATTTTTAATTCCAAAATAAATCCAGTTGTTTAAAATTTAATAACCACCATTTAGTCATGATAGTTACAATAATCGCTTGTTTCGTTTCTCTTTATTATAAAGTATTTTTTGAACTGAAATAATAATGTTTTAAAGTTCAGTGTGGTTCCAACTGATTTGAATATAAAATCAAAACTCCTGAAAAGAAGCAGCCTATAAATTCGTTTTGCAATTTAATTTGATGGTTTTGATCTAAAACTAAAATTTTATTAACACAAGAATGTTCAAAACGAATATTTTCGCTATTCTGTTTACCATGCGACTCTCGAACTACATGTCAAAATTTTTATTTTTCATTGGATTATACTGAATTCTTAAAAACCGAGTGTCCATATATATTCTTAATTCCAATATAAATCCAATTGTTTAAAATTAAATTACCACCATTTAGTCATGATAGTTACAATAATCGCTTGTTTCGTTTCTCTTTATTATAAAGTATTTTTTGAACTGAAATAATAATGTTTTAAAGTTCAGTGTGGTTCCAACTGATTTGAATATAAAATCAAAACTCCTGAAAAGAAGCAGCCTATAAATTCGTTTTGCAATTTAATTTGATGTTTTTGATCTAAAACTAAAATTTTATTAACACAAGAATGTTCAAAACGAATATTTTCGCTATTCTGTTTACCATGCGACTCTCGAACTACATGCCAAAATTTTTATTTTTCATTGGATTATACTGAATTCTTAAAAACCGAGTGTCCATATATATTCTTAATTCCAATATAAATCCAATTGTTTAAAATTAAATTACCACCGTTTAGTCATGATAGTTACAATAATCGCTTGTTTCGTTTCTCTTTATTATAAAGTATTTTTTGAACTGAAATAATAATGTTTTAAAGTTCAATGTGGTTCCAAGTGATTTGTATATTATATCAGCACTCCTGAAAAGAAGCAGCCTACTATATAAATTCGTTTTGCTATTTCATTTGATGCTTTTGGTCTGAAACTAAAATTTTATTAACACAAGAATGTTCAAAACGAATATTTTCGCTATTCTGTTTACCATGCGACTCTCGAACTACATGCCAAAATTTTTATTTTTCATTGGATTATACTGAATTTTTAAAAACCGAGTGTCCATATATATTTTTAATTCCAAAATAAATCCAGTTGTTTAAAATTTAATAACCACCATTTAGTCATGATAGTTACAATAATCGCTTGTTTCGTTTCTCTTTATTATAAAGTATTTTTTGAACTGAAATAATAATGTTTTAAAGTTCAGTGTGGTTCCAACTGATTTGAATATAAAATCAAAACTCCTGAAAAGAAGCAGCCTGTAAATTCGTTTTGCTATTTAATTTGATGCTTTTGGTCTGAAACTAAAATTTTATTAACACAAGAATGTTCAAAACGAATATTTTCGCTATTCTGTTTACCATGCGACTCTCGAACTACATGCCAAAATTTTTATTTTTCATTGGATTATACTGAATTTTTAAAAACCGAGTGTCCATATATATTTTTAATTCCAAAATAAATCCAGTTGTTTAAAATTTAATAACCACCATTTAGTCATGATAGTTACAATAATCGCTTGTTTCGTTTCTCTTTATTATAAAGTATTTTTTGAACTGAAATAATAATGTTTTAAAGTTCAATGTGGTTCCAAGTGATTTGTATATTATATCAGCACTCCTGAAAAGAAGCAGCCTATAAATTCGTTTTGCTATTTCATTTGATGCTTTTGGTCTGAAACTAAAATTTTATTAACACAAGAATGTTCAAAACGAATATTTTCGCTATTCTGTTTACCATGCGACTCTCGAACTACATGCCAAAATTTTTATTTTTCATTGGATTATACTGAATTCTTAAAAACCGAGTGTCCATATATATTCTTAATTCCAATATAAATCCAATTGTTTAAAATTAAATTACCACCGTTTAGTCATGATAGTTACAATAATCGCTTGTTTCGTTTCTCTTTATTATAAAGTATTTTCTGAACTGAAATAATAATGTTTTAAAGTTCAATGTGGTTCCAAGTGATTTGTATATTATATCAGCACTCCTGAAAAGAAGCAGCCTATAAATTCGTTTTGCTATTTCATTTGATGCTTTTGGTCTGAAACTAAAATTTTATTAACACAAGAATGTTCAAAACGAATATTTTCGCTATTCTGTTTACCATGCGACTCTCGAACTACATGCCAAAATTTTTATTTTTCATTGGATTATACTGAATTTTTAAAAACCGAGTGTCCATATATATTTTTAATTCCAAAATAAATCCAGTTGTTTAAAATTTAATAACCACCATTTAGTCATGATAGTTACAATAATCGCTTGTTTCGTTTCTCTTTATTATAAAGTATTTTTTGAACTGAAATAATAATGTTTTAAAGTTCAATGTGGTTCCAAGTGATTTGTATATTATATCAGCACTCCTGAAAAGAAGCAGCCTATAAATTCGTTTTGCTATTTCATTTGATGCTTTTGGTCTGAAACTAAAATTTTATTAACACAAGAATGTTCAAAACGAATATTTTCGCTATTCTGTTTACCATGCGACTCTCGAACTACATGCCAAAATTTTTATTTTTCATTGGATTATACTGAATTTTTAAAAACCGAGTGTCCATATATATTTTTAATTCCATAATAAATCCAGTTGTTTAAAATTTAATAACCACCATTTAGTCATGATAGTTACAATAATCGCTTGTTTCGTTTCTCTTTATTATAAAGTATTTTTTGAACTGAAATAATAATGTTTTAAAGTTCAGTGTGGTTCCAACTGATTTGAATATAAAATCAAAACTCCTGAAAAGAAGCAGCCTATAAATTCGTTTTGCAATTTAATTTGATGTTTTTGATCTAAAACTAAAATTTTATTAACACAAGAATGTTCAAAACGAATATTTTCGCTATTCTGTTTACCATGCGACTCTCGAACTACATGCCAAAATTTTTATTTTTCATTGGATTATACTGAATTCTTAAAAACCGAGTGTCCATATATATTCTTAATTCCAATATAAATCCAATTGTTTAAAATTAAATTACCACCGTTTAGTCATGATAGTTACAATAATCGCTTGTTTCGTTTCTCTTTATTATAAAGTATTTTTTGAACTGAAATAATAATGTTTTAAAGTTCAATGTGGTTCCAAATGATGTGTATATAAAATCAGCACTCCTGAAAAGAAGCAGCCTATAAATTCGTTTCGCTTTTTAATTTAATGTTTTTGATCTAAAACTAAAATTTTAAAAATTCAAGGAAATTCAAAACGATTATTTTTGCTATTCTGTTTATCATGCGACTCTCGAAATAGATGCAAAAAATATTTATTTTTAATTGGATTATACTGCATTTTTAAAAACCGAGTGTCCGTATATATTTTTAATGCCAATATAAATCCAGTTGTTTAAAATTTGATCACCACCGTTTAGTCATGATAGTTACAATAATCGCTTGTTTCGTTTGTCTATATTATATAGTATTTTTTGAACTGAAATAATAATGTTTTAAAGTCCAAAGGGGTACCAAGTGATATGTACATAAAATCGGCACTCCTGAAAAGAAGCAGCCTACAAATTCGTTTTACTATCTAATTTGATGTTTTTGATTTAAAACTAAAATTTTATTAACACAAGAATGTTCAAAACGAATATTTTCGCTATTCTGTTTACCATGCGACTCTCGAACTACATGCCAAAATTTTTATTTTTCATTGGATTATACTGAATTTTTAAAAACCGAGTGTCCATATATATTTTTAATTCCAAAATAAATCCAGTTGTTTAAAATTTAATAACCACCATTTAGTCATGATAGTTACAATAATCGCTTGTTTCGTTTCTCTTTATTATAAAGTATTTTTTGAACTGAAATAATAATGTTTTAAAGTTCAATGTGGTTCCAAGTGATTTGTATATTATATCAGCACTCCTGAAAAGAAGCAGCCTATAAATTCGTTTTGCTATTTCATTTGGTGCTTTTGGTCTGAAACTAAAATTTTATTAACACAAGAATGTTCAAAACGAATATTTTCGCTATTCTGTTTACCATGCGACTCTCGAACTACATGCCAAAATTTTTATTTTTCATTGGATTATACTGAATTTTTAAAAACCGAGTGTCCATATATATTTTTAATTCCATAATAAATCCAGTTGTTTAAAATTTAATAACCACCATTTAGTCATGATAGTTACAATAATCGCTTGTTTCGTTTCTCTTTATTATAAAGTATTTTTTGAACTGAAATAATAATGTTTTAAAGTTCAGTGTGGTTCCAACTGATTTGAATATAAAATCAAAACTCCTGAAAAGAAGCAGCCTATAAATTCGTTTTGCAATTTAATTTGATGGTTTTGATCTAAAACTAAAATTTTATTAACACAAGAATGTTCAAAACGAATATTTTCGCTATTCTGTTTACCATGCGACTCTCGAACTACATGTCAAAATTTTTATTTTTCATTGGATTATACTGAATTCTTAAAAACCGAGTGTCCATATATATTCTTAATTCCAATATAAATCCAATTGTTTAAAATTAAATTACCACCGTTTAGTCATGATAGTTACAATAAGCGATTGTTTCGTTTCTCTTTATTATAAAGTATTTTTTGAACTGAAATAATAATGTTTTAAAGTTCAATGTGGTTCCAAGTGATTTGTATATTATATCAGCACTCCTGAAAAGAAGCAGCCTATAAATTCGTTTTGCTATTTCATTTGATGCTTTTGGTCTGAAACTAAAATTTTATTAACACAAGAATGTTCAAAACGAATATTTTCGCTATTCTGTTTACCATGCGACTCTCGAACTACATGCCAAAATTTTTATTTTTCATTGGATTATACTGAATTTTTAAAAACCGAGTGTCCATATATATTTTTAATTCCAAAATAAATCCAGTTGTTTAAAATTTAATAACCACCATTTAGTCATGATAGTTACAATAATCGCTTGTTTCGTTTCTCTTTATTATAAAGTATTTTTTGAACTGAAATAATAATGTTTTAAAGTTCAATGTGGTTCCAAGTGATTTGTATATTATATCAGCACTCCTGAAAAGAAGCAGCCTATAAATTCGTTTTGCTATTTCATTTGATGCTTTTGGTCTGAAACTAAAATTTTATTAACACAAGAATGTTCAAAACGAATATTTTCGCTATTCTGTTTACCATGCGACTCTCGAACTACATGCCAAAATTTTTATTTTTCATTGGATTATACTGAATTTTTAAAAACCGAGTGTCCATATATATTTTTAATTCCATAATAAATCCAGTTGTTTAAAATTTAATAACCACCATTTAGTCATGATAGTTACAATAACCGCTTGTTTCGTTTCTCTTTATTATAAAGTATTTTTTGAACTGAAATAATAATGTCTTAAAGTTCAGTGTGGTTCCAACTGATTTGAATATAAAATCAAAACTCCTGAAAAGAAGCAGCCTATAAATTCGTTTTGCAATTTAATTTGATGGTTTTGATCTAAAACTAAAATTTTATTAACACAAGAATGTTCAAAACGAATATTTTCGCTATTCTGTTTACCATGCGACTCTCGAACTACATGCCAAAATTTTTATTTTTCATTGGATTATACTGAATTCTTAAAAACCGAGTGTCCATATATATTCTTAATTCCAATATAAATCCAATTGTTTAAAATTAAATTACCACCGTTTAGTCATGATAGTTACAATAATCGCTTGTTTCGTTTCTCTTTATTATAAAGTATTTTTTGAACTGAAATAATAATGTTTTAAAGTTCAATGTGGTTCCAAGTGATTTGTATATTATATCAGCACTCCTGAAAAGAAGCAGCCTATAAATTCGTTTTGCTATTTCATTTGATGCTTTTGGTCTGAAACTAAAATTTTATTAACACAAGAATGTTCAAAACGAATATTTTCGCTATTCTGTTTACCATGCGACTCTCGAACTACATGCCAAAATTTTTATTTTTCATTGGATTATACTGAATTTTTAAAAACCGAGTGTCCATATATATTTTAAATTCCAAAATAAATCCAGTTGTTTAAAATTTAATAACCACCATTTAGTCATGATAGTTACAATAATCGCTTGTTTCGTTTCTCTTTATTATAAAGTATTTTTTGAACTGAAATAATAATGTTTTAAAGTTCAATGTGGTTCCAAGTGATTTGTATATTATATCAGCACTCCTGAAAAGAAGCAGCCTATAAATTCGTTTTGCTATTTCATTTGATGCTTTTGGTCTGAAACTAAAATTTTATTAACACAAGAATGTTCAAAACGAATATTTTCGCTATTCTGTTTACCATGCGACTCTCGAACTACATGCCAAAATTTTTATTTTTCATTGGATTATACTGAATTCTTAAAAACCGAGTGTCCATATATGTTCTTAATTCCAATATAAATCCAATTGTTTAAAATTAAATTACCACCGTTTAGTCATGATAGTTACAATAATCGCTTGTTTCGTTTCTCTTTATTATAAAGTATTTTTTGAACTGAAATAATAATGTTTTAAAGGTCAATGTGGTTCCAAGTGATTTGTATATTATATCAGCACTCCTGAAAAGAAGCAGCCTATAAATTCGTTTTGCTATTTCATTTGATGCTTTTGGTCTGAAACTAAAATTTTATTAACACAAGAATGTTCAAAACGAATATTTTCGCTATTCTGTTTACCATGCGACTCTCGAACTACATGCCAAAATTTTTATTTTTCATTGGATTATACTGAATTTTTAAAAACCGAGTGTCCATATATATTTTAAATTCCAAAATAAATCCAGTTGTTTAAAATTTAATAACCACCATTTAGTCATGATAGTAACAATAATCGCTTGTTTCGTTTCTCTTTATTATAAAGTATTTTTTGAACTGAAATAATAATGTTTTAAAGTTCAATGTGGTTCCAAGTGATTTGTATATTATATCAGCACTCCTGAAAAGAAGCAGCCTATAAATTCGTTTTGCTATTTCATTTGATGCTTTTGGTCTGAAACTAAAATTTTATTAACACAAGAATGTTCAAAACGAATATTTTCGCTATTCTGTTTACCATGCGACTCTCGAACTACATGCCAAAATTTTTATTTTTCATTGGATTATACTGAATTTTTAAAAACCGAGTGTCCATATATATTTTAAATTCCAAAATAAATCCAGTTGTTTAAAATTTAATAACCACCATTTAGTCATGATAGTAACAATAATCGCTTGTTTCGTTTCTCTTTATTATAAAGTATTTTTTGAACTGAAATAATAATGTTTTAAAGTTCAATGTGGTTCCAAGTGATTTGTATATTATATCAGCACTCCTGAAAAGAAGCAGCCTATAAATTCGTTTTGCTATTTCATTTGATGCTTTTGGTCTGAAACTAAAATTTTATTAACACAAGAATGTTCAAAACGAATATTTTCGCTATTCTGTTTACCATGCGACTCTCGAACTACATGCCAAAATTTTTATTTTTCATTGGATTATACTGAATTTTTAAAAACCGAGTGTCCATATATATTTTTAATTCCAAAATAAATCCAGTTGTTTAAAATTTAATAACCACCATTTAGTCATGATAGTTACAATAATCGCTTGTTTCGTTTCTCTTTATTATAAAGTATTTTTTGAACTGAAATAATAATGTTTTAAAGTTCAGTGTGGTTCCAACTGATTTGAATATAAAATCAAAACTCCTGAAAAGAAGCAGCCTATAAATTCGTTTTGCAATTTAATTTGATGTTTTTGATCTAAAACTAAAATTTTATTAACACAAGAATGTTCAAAACGAATATTTTCGTTATTCTGTTTACCATGCGACTCTCGAACTACATGCCAAAATTTTTATTTTTCATTGGATTATACTGAATTTTTAAAAACCGAGTGTCCATATATATTTTAAATTCCAAAATAAATCCAGTTGTTTAAAATTTAATAACCACGATTTAGTCATGATAGTAACAATAATCGCTTGTTTCGTTTCTCTTTATTGTAAAGTATTTTTTGAACTGAAATAATAATGTTTTAAAATCCAATGGGGTACAAAGTGATATGTACATAAAATAAGCACTCCTGAAAAGAAGCAGCCTATAAATTCGTTTTGCTATTTAATTTGATGCTTTTGATCTGAAACTAAAATTTTATTAACACAAGAATGTTCAAAACGAATATTTTCGCTATTCTGTTTACCATGCGACTCTCGAACTACATGCCAAAATTTTTATTTTTCATTGGATTATACTGAATTTTTAAAAACCGAGTGTCCATATATATTTTTAATTCCAATATAAATCCAGTTGTGTAAAATTTGATTACCACCGTTTAGTCATGATAGTTACAATAATCGCTTGTTTCGTTTCTCTTTATTATAAAGTATTTTTTGAACTGAAATAATAATGTTTTAAAGTTCAGTGTGGTTCCAACTGATTTGAATATAAAATCAAAACTCCTGAAAAGAAGCAGCCTATAATTTCGTTTCGCTTTTTAATTTGATGTTTTTGATCTAAAACTAAAATTTTATTAACACAAGAATGTTCAAAACGAATATTTTCGCTATTCTGTTTACCATGCGACTCTCGAACTACATGCCAAAATTTTTATTTTTCATTGGATTATACTGAATTTTTAAAAACCGAGTGTCCATATATATTTTAAATTCCAAAATAAATCCAGTTGTTTAAAATTTAATAACCACCATTTAGTCATGATAGTAACAATAATCGCTTGTTTCGTTTCTCTTTATTATAAAGTATTTTTTGAACTGAAATAATAATGTTTTAAAATCCAATGGGGTACAAAGTGATATGTACATAAAATAAGCACTCCTGAAAAGAAGCAGCCTATAAATTCGTTTTGCTATTTAATTTGATGCTTTTGATCTGAAACTAAAATTTTATTAACACAAGAATGTTCAAAACGAATATTTTCGCTATTCTGTTTACCATGCGACTCTCGAACTACATGCCAAAATTTTTATTTTTCATTGGATTATACTGAATTTTTAAAAACCGAGTGTCCATATATATTTTTAATTCCAAAATAAATCCAGTTGTTTAAAATTTAATAACCACCATTTAGTCATGATAGTTACAATAATCGCTTGTTTCGTTTCTCTTTATTATAAAGTATTTTTTGAACTGAAATAATAATGTTTTAAAGTTCAGTGTGGTTCCAACTGATTTGAATATAAAATCAAAACTCCTGAAAAGAAGCAGCCTATAAATTCGTTTTGCAATTTAATTTGATGTTTTTGATCTAAAACTAAAATTTTATTAACACAAGAATGTTCAAAACGAATATTTTCGCTATTCTGTTTACCATGCGACTCTCGAACTACATGCCAAAATTTTTATTTTTCATTGGATTATACTGAATTTTTAAAAACCGAGTGTCCATATATATTTTAAATTCCAAAATAAATCCAGTTGTTTAAAATTTAATAACCACCATTTAGTCATGATAGTTACAATAATCGCTTGTTTCGTTTCTCTTTATTATAAAGTATTTTTTGAACTGAAATAATAATGTTTTAAAGTTCAGTGTGGTTCCAACTGATTTGAATATAAAATCAAAACTCCTGAAAAGAAGCAGCCTATAAATTCGTTTTGCAATTTAATTTGATGTTTTTGATCTAAAACTAAAATTTTATTAACACAAGAATGTTCAAAACGAATATTTTCGCTATTCTGTTTACCATGCGACTCTCGAACTACATGGCAAAATTTTTATTTTTCATTGGATTATACTGAATTTTTAAAAACCGAGTGTCCATATATATTTTAAATTCCAAAATAAATCCAGTTGTTTAAAATTTAATAACCACCATTTAGTCATGATAGTTACAATAATCGCTTGTTTCGTTTCTCTTTATTGTAAAGTATTTTTTGAACTGAAATAATAATGTTTTAAAATCCAATGGGGTACAAAGTGATATGTACATAAAATAAGCACTCCTGAAAAGAAGCAGCCTATAAATTCGTTTTGCTATTTAATTTGATGCTTTTGATCTGAAACTAAAATTTTATTAACACAAGAATGTTCAAAACGAATATTTTCGCTATTCTGTTTACCATGCGACTCTCGAACTACATGCCAAAATTTTTATTTTTCATTGTACTATTCGAAATTTTTAAAAACCGAGTGTCCATATATATTTTTAATTCCAATATAAATCCAGTTGTTTGAAATTTGATTACCACCGTTTAGTCATGATAGTTACAATAGTCGCTTGTTTCGTTTCTCTTTATTATAAAGTATTTTTTGAACTGAAATAATAATGTTTTAAAGTTCAGTGTGGTTCCAACTGATTTGAATATAAAATCAAAACTCCTGAAAAGAAGCAGCCTATAAATTCGTTTTGCATTTTAATTTGATGTTTTTGATCTAAAACTAAAATTTTATTAACACAAGAATGTTCAAAACGAATATTTTCGCTATTCTGTTTACCATGCGACTCTCGAACTACATGCCAAAATTTTTATTTTTCATTGGATTATACTGAATTTTTAAAAACCGAGTGTCCATATATATTTTAAATTCCAAAATAAATCCAGTTGTTTAAAATTTGATTACCACCATTTAGTCATGATAGTAACAATAATCGCTTGTTTCGTTTCTCTTTATTATAAAGTATTTTTTGAACTGAAATAATAATGTTTTAAAGTTCAATGTGGTTCCAAGTGATTTGTATATTATATCAGCACTCCTGAAAAGAAGCAGCCTATAAATTCGTTTTGCTATTTCATTTGATGCTTTTGGTCTGAAACTAAAATTTTATTAACACAAGAATGTTCAAAACGAATATTTTCGCTATTCTGTTTACCATGCGACTCTCGAACTACATGCCAAAATTTTTATTTTTCATTGGATTATACTGAATTCTTAAAAACCGAGTGTCCATATATATTCTTAATTCCAATATAAATCCAATTGTTTAAAATTAAATTACCACCGTTTAGTCATGATAGTTACAATAATCGCTTGTTTCGTTTCTCTTTATTATAAAGTATTTTTTGAACTGAAATAATAATGTTTTAAAGTTCAATGTGGTTCCAAGTGATTTGTATATAAAATCAAAACTCCTGAAAAGAAGCAGCCTATAAATTCGTTTTGCTATTTAATTTGATGCTTTTGGTCTGAAACTAAAATTTTATTAACACAAGAATGTTCAAAACGAATATTTTCGCTATTCTGTTTACCATGCGACTCTCGAACTACATGCCAAAATTTTTATTTTTCATTGTGTTATACTGAATTTTTAAAAACCGAGTGTCCATATATATTTTTAATTCCAAAATAAATCCAGTTGTTTAAAATTTAATAACCACCATTTAGTCATGATAGTTACAATAATCGCTTGTTTCGTTTCTCTTTATTATAAAGTATTTTTTGAACTGAAATAATAATGTTTTAAAGTTCAGTGTGGTTCCAACTGATTTGAATATAAAATCAAAACTCCTGAAAAGAAGCAGCCTATAAATTCGTTTTGCAATTTAATTTGATGTTTTTGATCTAAAACTAAAATTTTATTAACACAAGAATGTTCAAAACGAATATTTTCGTTATTCTGTTTACCATGCGACTCTCGAACTACATGCCAAAATTTTTATTTTTCATTGGATTATACTGAATTTTTAAAAACCGAGTGTCCATATATATTTTAAATTCCAAAATAAATCCAGTTGTTTAAAATTTAATAACCACAATTTAGTCATGATAGTAACAATAATCGCTTGTTTCGTTTCTCTTTATTGTAAAGTATTTTTTGAACTGAAATAATAATGTTTTAAAATCCAATGGGGTACAAAGTGATATGTACATAAAATAAGCACTCCTGAAAAGAAGCAGCCTATAAATTCGTTTTGCTATTTAATTTGATGCTTTTGATCTGAAACTAAAATTTTATTAACACAAGAATGTTCAAAACGAATATTTTCGCTATTCTGTTTACCATGCGACTCTCGAACTACATGCCAAAATTTTTATTTTTCATTGGATTATACTGAATTTTTAAAAACCAAGTGTCCATATATATTTTAAATTCCAAAATAAATCCAGTTGTTTAAAATTTGATTACCACCATCAAGTCATGATAGTAACAATAATCGCTTGTTTCGTTTCTCTTTATTATAAAGTATTTTTTGAACTGAAATAATAATGTTTTAAAATCCAATGGGGTACAAAGTGATATGTACATAAAATAAGCACTCCTGAAAAGAAACAGCCTATAAATTCGTTTTGCTATTTAATTTGATGCTTTTGATCTGAAACTAAAATTTTATTAACACAAGAATGTTCAAAACGAATATTTTCGCTATTCTGTTTACCATGCGACTCTCGAACTACATGCCAAAATTTTTATTTTTCATTGGATTATACTGAATTTTTAAAAACCGAGTGTCCATATATATTTTTAATTCCAAAATAAATCCAGTTGTTTAAAATTTAATAACCACCATTTAGTCATGATAGTTACAATAATCGCTTGTTTCGTTTCTCTTTATTATAAAGTATTTTTTGAACTGAAATAATAATGTTTTAAAGTTCAGTGTGGTTCCAACTGATTTGAATATAAAATCAAAACTCCTGAAAAGAAGCAGCCTATAAATTCGTTTTGCAATTTAATTTGATGTTTTTGATCTAAAACTAAAATTTTATTAACACAAGAATGTTCAAAACGAATATTTTCGCTATTCTGTTTACCATGCGACTCTCGAACTACATGCCAAAATTTTTATTTTTCATTGGATTATACTGAATTTTTAAAAACCGAGTGTCCATATATATTTTAAATTCCAAAATAAATCCAGTTGTTTAAAATTTAATAACCACCATTTAGTCATGATAGTTACAATAATCGCTTGTTTCGTTTCTCTTTATTATAAAGTATTTTTTGAACTGAAATAATAATGTTTTAAAGTTCAGTGTGGTTCCAACTGATTTGAATATAAAATCAAAACTCCTGAAAAGAAGCAGCCTATAAATTCGTTTTGCAATTTAATTTGATGTTTTTGATCTAAAACTAAAATTTTATTAACACAAGAATGTTCAAAACGAATATTTTCGCTATTCTGTTTACCATGCGACTCTCGAAATACATGCCAAAATTTTTATTTTTCATTGGATTATACTGAATTTTTAAAAACCGAGTGTCCATATATATTTTAAATTCCAAAATAAATCCAGTTGTTTAAAATTTAATAACCACCATTTAGTCATGATAGTTACAATAATCGCTTGTTTCGTTTCTCTTTATTGTAAAGTATTTTTTGAACTGAAATAATAATGTTTTAAAATCCAATGGGGTACAAAGTGATATGTACATAAAATAAGCACTCCTGAAAAGAAGCAGCCTATAAATTCGTTTTGCTATTTAATTTGATGCTTTTGATCTGAAACTAAAATTTTATTAACACAAGAATGTTCAAAACGAATATTTTCGCTATTCTGTTTACCATGCGACTCTCGAACTACATGCCAAAATTTTTATTTTTCATTGTACTATTCTAAATTTTTAAAAACCGAGTGTCCATATATATTTTTAATTCCAATATAAATCCAGTTGTTTGAAATTTGATTACCACCGTTTAGTCATGATAGTTACAATAGTCGCTTGTTTCGTTTCTCTTTATTATAAAGTATTTTTTGAACTGAAATAATAATGTTTTAAAGTTCAGTGTGGTTCCAACTGATTTGAATATAAAATCAAAACTCCTGAAAAGAAGCAGCCTATAAATTCGTTTTGCAATTTAATTTGATGTTTTTGATCTAAAACTAAAATTTTATTAACACAAGAATGTTCAAAACGAATATTTTCGCTATTCTGTTTACCATGCGACTCTCGAACTACATGCCAAAATTTTTATTTTTCATTGGATTATACTGAATTTTTAAAAACCGAGTGTCCATATATATTTTAAATTCCAAAATAAATCCAGTTGTTTAAAATTTAATAACCACGATTTAGTCATGATAGTAACAATAATCGCTTGTTTCGTTTCTCTTTATTGTAAAGTATTTTTTGAACTGAAATAATAATGTTTTAAAATCCAATGGGGTACAAAGTGATATGTACATAAAATCAAAACTCCTGAAAAGAAGCAGCCTATAAATTCGTTTTGCTATTTAATTTGATGCTTTTGATCTGAAACTAAAATTTTATTAACACAAGAATGTTCAAAACGAATATTTTCACTATTCTGTTTACCATGCGACTCTCGAACTACATGCCAAAATTTTTATTTTTCATTGGATTATACTGAATTTTTAAAAACCGAGTGTCCATATATATTTTTAATTCCAATATAAATCCAGTTGTGTAAAATTTGATTACCACCGTTTAGTCATGATAGTTACAATAATCGCTTGTTTCGTTTCTCTTTATTATAAAGTATTTTTTGAACTGAAATAATAATGTTTTAAAGTTCAGTGTGGTTCCAACTGATTTGAATATAAAATCAAAACTCCTGAAAAGAAGCAGCCTATAATTTCGTTTCGCTTTTTAATTTGATGTTTTTGATCTAAAACTAAAATTTTATTAACACAAGAATGTTCAAAACGAATATTTTCGCTATTCTGTTTACCATGCGACTCTCGAACTACATGCCAAAATTTTTATTTTTCATTGGATTATACTGAATTTTTAAAAACCGAGTGTCCATATATATTTTAAATTCCAAAATAAATCCAGTTGTTTAAAATTTAATAACCACCATTTAGTCATGATAGTAACAATAATCGCTTGTTTCGTTTCTCTTTATTATAAAGTATTTTTTGAACTGAAATAATAATGTTTTAAAATCCAATGGGGTACAAAGTGATATGTACATAAAATAAGCACTCCTGAAAAGAAGCAGCCTATAAATTCGTTTTGCTATTTAATTTGATGCTTTTGATCTGAAACTAAAATTTTATTAACACAAGAATGTTCAAAACGAATATTTTCGCTATTCTGTTTACCATGCGACTCTCGAACTACATGCCAAAATTTTTATTTTTCATTGGATTATACTGAATTTTTAAAAACCGAGTGTCCATATATATTTTTAATTCCAAAATAAATCCAGTTGTTTAAAATTTAATAACCACCATTTAGTCATGATAGTTACAATAATCGCTTGTTTCGTTTCTCTTTATTATAAAGTATTTTTTGAACTGAAATAATAATGTTTTAAAGTTCAGTGTGGTTCCAACTGATTTGAATATAAAATCAAAACTCCTGAAAAGAAGCAGCCTATAAATTCGTTTTGCAATTTAATTTGATGTTTTTGATCTAAAACTAAAATTTTATTAACACAAGAATGTTCAAAACGAATATTTTCGCTATTCTGTTTACCATGCGACTCTCGAACTACATGCCAAAATTTTTATTTTTCATTGGATTATACTGAATTTTTAAAAACCGAGTGTCCATATATATTTTAAATTCCAAAATAAATCCAGTTGTTTAAAATTTAATAACCACCATTTAGTCATGATAGTTACAATAATCGCTTGTTTCGTTTCTCTTTATTGTAAAGTATTTTTTGAACTGAAATAATAATGTTTTAAAATCCAATGGGGTACAAAGTGATATGTACATAAAATAAGCACTCCTGAAAAGAAGCAGCCTATAAATTCGTTTTGCTATTTAATTTGATGCTTTTGATCTGAAACTAAAATTTTATTAACACAAGAATGTTCAAAACGAATATTTTCGCTATTCTGTTTACCATGCGACTCTCGAACTACATGCCAAAATTTTTATTTTTCATTGTACTATTCTAAATTTTTAAAAACCGAGTGTCCATATATATTTTTAATTCCAATATAAATCCAGTTGTTTGAAATTTGATTACCACCGTTTAGTCATGATAGTTACAATAGTCGCTTGTTTCGTTTCTCTTTATTATAAAGTATTTTTTGAACTGAAATAATAATGTTTTAAAGTTCAGTGTGGTTCCAACTGATTTGAATATAAAATCAAAACTCCTGAAAAGAAGCAGCCTATAAATTCGTTTTGCAATTTAATTTGATGTTTTTGATCTAAAACTAAAATTTTATTAACACAAGAATGTTCAAAACGAATATTTTCGCTATTCTGTTTACCATGCGACTCTCGAACTACATGCCAAAATTTTTATTTTTCATTGGATTATACTGAATTTTTAAAAACCGAGTGTCCATATATATTTTAAATTCCAAAATAAATCCAGTTGTTTAAAATTTGATTACCACCATTTAGTCATGATAGTAACAATAATCGCTTGTTTCGTTTCTCTTTATTATAAAGTATTTTTTGAACTGAAATAATAATGTTTTAAAGTTCAATGTGGTTCCAAGTGATTTGTATATTATATCAGCACTCCTTAAAAGAAGCAGCCTATAAATTCGTTTTGCTATTTCATTTGATGCTTTTGGTATGAAACTAAAATTTTATTAACACAAGAATGTTCAAAACGAATATTTTCGCTATTCTGTTTACCATGCGACTCTCGAACTACATGCCAAAATTTTTATTTTTCATTGGATTATACTGAATTCTTAAAAACCGAGTGTCCATATATATTCTTAATTCCAATATAAATCCAATTGTTTAAAATTAAATTACCACCGTTTAGTCATGATAGTTACAATAATCGCTTGTTTCGTTTCTCTTTATTATAAAGTATTTTTTGAACTGAAATAATAATGTTTTAAAGGTCAATGTGGTTCCAAGTGATTTGTATATTATATCAGCACTTCTGAAAAGAAGCAGCCTATAAATTCGTTTTGCTATTTAATTTGATGCTTTTGGTCTGAAACTAAAATTTTATTAACACAAGAATGTTCAAAACGAATATTTTCGCTATTCTGTTTACCATGCGACTCTCGAACTACATGCCAAAATTTTTATTTTTCATTGGATTATACTGAATTTTTAAAAACCGAGTGTCCATATATATTTTTAATTCCAAAATAAATCCAGTTGTTTAAAATTTAATAACCACCATTTAGTCATGATAGTTACAATAATCGCTTGTTTCGTTTCTCTTTATTATAAAGTATTTTTTGAACTGAAATAATAATGTTTTAAAGTTCAGTGTGGTTCCAACTGATTTGAATATAAAATCAAAACTCCTGAAAAGAAGCAGCCTATAAATTCGTTTTGCAATTTAATTTGATGTTTTTGATCTAAAACTAAAATTTTATGAACACAAGAATGTTCAAAACGAATATTTTCGTTATTCTGTTTACCATGCGACTCTCGAACTACATGCCAAAATTTTTATTTTTCATTGGATTATACTGAATTTTTAAAAACCGAGTGTCCATATATATTTTAAATTCCAAAATAAATCCAGTTGTTTAAAATTTAATAACCACAATTTAGTCATGATAGTAACAATAATCGCTTGTTTCGTTTCTCTTTATTGTAAAGTATTTTTTGAACTGAAATAATAATGTTTTAAAATCCAATGGGGTACAAAGTGATATGTACATAAAATAAGCACTCCTGAAAAGAAGCAGCCTATAAATTCGTTTTGCTATTTAATTTGATGCTTTTGATCTGAAACTAAAATTTTATTAACACAAGAATGTTCAAAACGAATATTTTCGCTATTCTGTTTACCATGCGACTCTCGAACTACATGCCAAAATTTTTATTTTTCATTGGATTATACTGAATTTTTAAAAACCGAGTGTCCATATATATTTTTAATTCCAATATAAATCCAGTTGTTTAAAATTTGATTACCACCGTTTAGTCATGATAGTTACAATAATCGCTTGTTTCGTTTCTCTTTATTATAAAGTATTTTTTGAACTGAAATAATAATGTTTTAAAGTTCAGTGTGGTTCCAACTGATTTGAATATAAAATCAAAACTCCTGAAAAGAAGCAGCCTATAAATTCGTTTTGCAATTTAATTTGATGTTTTTGATCTAAAACTAAAATTTTATTAACACAAGAATGTTCAAAACGAATATTTTCGCTATTCTGTTTACCATGCGACTCTCGAACTACATGCCAAAATTTTTATTTTTCATTGGATTATAATGAATTTTTAAAAACCAAGTGTCCATATATATTCTAAATTCCAAAATAAATCCAGTTGTTTAAAATTTGATTACCACCATTTAGTCATGATAGTAACAATAATCGCTTGTTTCGTTTCTCTTTATTATAAAGTATTTTTTGAACTGAAATAATAATGTTTTAAAATCCAATGGGGTACAAAGTGATATGTACATAAAATAAGCACTCCTGAAAAGAAACAGCCTATAAATTCGTTTTGCTATTTAATTTGATGCTTTTGATCTGAAACTAAAATTTTATTAACACAAGAATGTTCAAAACGAATATTTTCGCTATTCTGTTTACCATGCGACTCTCGAACTACATGCCAAAATTTTTATTTTTCATTGGATTATACTGAATTTTTAAAAACCGAGTGTCCATATATATTTTTAATTCCAAAATAAATCCAGTTGTTTAAAATTTAATAACCACCATTTAGTCATGATAGTTACAATAATCGCTTGTTTCGTTTCTCTTTATTATAAAGTATTTTTTGAACTGAAATAATAATGTTTTAAAGTTCAGTGTGGTTCCAACTGATTTGAATATAAAATCAAAACTCCTGAAAAGAAGCAGCCTATAAATTCGTTTTGCAATTTAATTTGATGTTTTTGATCTAAAACTAAAATTTTATTAACACAAGAATGTTCAAAACGAATATTTTCGCTATTCTGTTTACCATGCGACTCTCGAACTACATGCCAAAATTTTTATTTTTCATTGGATTATACTGAATTTTTAAAAACCGAGTGTCCATATATATTTTAAATTCCAAAATAAATCCAGTTGTTTAAAATTTAATAACCACCATTTAGTCATGATAGTTACAATAATCGCTTGTTTCGTTTCTCTTTATTATAAAGTATTTTTTGAACTGAAATAATAATGTTTTAAAGTTCAGTGTGGTTCCAACTGATTTGAATATAAAATCAAAACTCCTGAAAAGAAGCAGCCTATAAATTCGTTTTGCAATTTAATTTGATGTTTTTGATCTAAAACTAAAATTTTATTAACACAAGAATGTTCAAAACGAATATTTTCGCTATTCTGTTTACCATGCGACTCTCGAAATACATGCCAAAATTTTTATTTTTCATTGGATTATACTGAATTTTTAAAAACCGAGTGTCCATATATATTTTAAATTCCAAAATAAATCCAGTTGTTTAAAATTTAATAACCACCATTTAGTCATGATAGTTACAATAATCGCTTGTTTCGTTTCTCTTTATTGTAAAGTATTTTTTGAACTGAAATAATAATGTTTTAAAATCCAATGGGGTACAAAGTGATATGTACATAAAATAAGCACTCCTGAAAAGAAGCAGCCTATAAATTCGTTTTGCTATTTAATTTGATGCTTTTGATCTGAAACTAAAATTTTATTAACACAAGAATGTTCAAAACGAATATTTTCGCTATTCTGTTTACCATGCGACTCTCGAACTACATGCCAAAATTTTTATTTTTCATTGTACTATTCTAAATTTTTAAAAACCGAGTGTCCATATATATTTTTAATTCCAATATAAATCCAGTTGTTTGAAATTTGATTACCACCGTTTAGTCATGATAGTTACAATAGTCGCTTGTTTCGTTTCTCTTTATTATAAAGTATTTTTTGAACTGAAATAATAATGTTTTAAAGTTCAGTGTGGTTCCAACTGATTTGAATATAAAATCAAAACTCCTGAAAAGAAGCAGCCTATAAATTCGTTTTGCAATTTAATTTGATGTTTTTGATCTAAAACTAAAATTTTATTAACACAAGAATGTTCAAAACGAATATTTTCGCTATTCTGTTTACCATGCGACTCTCGAACTACATGCCAAAATTTTTATTTTTCATTGGATTATACTGAATTTTTAAAAACCGAGTGTCCATATATATTTTAAATTCCAAAATAAATCCAGTTGTTTAAAATTTAATAACCACCATTTAGTCATGATAGTAACAATAATCGCTTGTTTCGTTTCTCTTTATTATAAAGTATTTTTTGAACTGAAATAATAATGTTTTAAAATCCAATGGGGTACAAAGTGATATGTACATAAAATAAGCACTCCTGAAAAGAAGCAGCCTATAAATTCGTTTTACTATCTAATTTGATGTTTTTGATTTAAAACTAAAATTTTATTAACACAAGAATGTTCAAAACGAATATTTTCGCTATTCTGTTTACCATGCGACTCTCGAACTACATGCCAAAATTTTTATTTTTCATTGGATTATACTGAATTCTTAAAAACCGAGTGTCCATATATATTCTTAATTCCAATATAAATCCAATTGTTTAAAATTAAATTACCACCGTTTAGTCATGATAGTTACAATAATCGCTTGTTTCGTTTCTCTTTATTATAAAGTATTTTTTGAACTGAAATAATAATGTTTTAAAGTTCAATGTGGTTCCAAGTGATTTGTATATTATATCAGCACTCCTGAAAAGAAGCAGCCTATAAATTCGTTTTGCTATTTCATTTGATGCTTTTGGTCTGAAACTAAAATTTTATTAACACAAGAATGTTCAAAACGAATATTTTCGCTATTCTGTTTACCATGCGACTCTCGAACTACATGCCAAAATTTTTATTTTTCATTGGATTATACCGAATTCTTAAAAACCGAGTGTCCATATATGTATATTCTTAATTCCAATATAAATCCAATTGTTTAAAATTAAATTACCACCGTTTAGTCATGATAGTTACAATAATCGCTTGTTTCGTTTCTCTTTATTATAAAGTATTTTTTGAACTGAAATAATAATGTTTTAAAGTTCAATGTGGTTCCAAGTGATTTGTATATTATATCAGCACTCCTGAAAAGAAGCAGCCTATAAATTCGTTTTGCTATTTCATTTGATGCTTTTGGTCTGAAACTAAAATTTTATTAACACAAGAATGTTCAAAACGAATATTTTCGCTATTCTGTTAACCATGCGACTCTCGAACTACATGCCAAAATTTTTATTTTTCATTGGATTATACTGAATTTTTAAAAACCGAGTGTCCATATATATTTTTTATTCCAAAATAAATCCAGTTGTTTAAAATTTAATAACCACCATTTAGTCATGATAGTTACAATAATCGCTTGTTTCGTTTCTCTTTATTATAAAGTATTTTTTGAACTGAAATAATAATGTTTTAAAGTTCAGTGTGGTTCCAACTGATTTGAATATAAAATCAAAACTCCTGAAAAGAAGCAGCCTATAAATTCGTTTTACAATTTAATTTGATGTTTTTGATCTAAAACTAAAATTTTATTAACACAAGAATGTTCAAAACGAATATTTTCGCTATTCTGTTTACCATGCGACTCTCGAACTACATGCCAAAATTTTTATTTTTCATTGGATTATACTGAATTTTTAAAAACCGAGTGTCCATATATATTTTAAATTCCAAAATAAATCCAGTTGTTTAAAATTTAATAACCACCATTTAGTCATGATAGTAACAATAATCGCTTGTTTCGTTTCTCTTTATTGTAAAGTATTTTTTGAACTGAAATAATAATGTTTTAAAATCCAATGGGGTACAAAGTGATATGTACATAAAATAAGCACTCCTGAAAAGAAGCAGCCTATAAATTCGTTTTGCTATTTAATTTGATGCTTTTGATCTGAAACTAAAATTTTATTAACACAAGAATGTTCAAAACGAATATTTTCGCTATTCTGTTTACCATGCGACTCTCGAACTACATGCCAAAATTTTTATTTTTCATTGGATTATACTGAATTTTTAAAAACCGAGTGTCCATATATATTTTTAATTCCAAAATAAATCCAGTTGTTTAAAATTTAATAACCACCATTTAGTCATGATAGTTACAATAATCGCTTGTTTCGTTTCTCTTTATTATAAAGTATTTTTTGAACTGAAATAATAATGTTTTAAAGTTCAGTGTGGTTCCAACTGATTTGAATATAAAATCAAAACTCCTGAAAAGAAGCAGCCTATAAATTCGTTTTGCAATTTAATTTGATGTTTTTGATCTAAAACTAAAATTTTATTAACACAAGAATGTTCAAAACGAATATTTTCGCTATTCTGTTTACCATGCGACTCTCGAACTACATGCCAAAATTTTTATTTTTCATTGGATTATACTGAATTTTTAAAAACCGAGTGTCCATATATATTTTAAATTCCAAAATAAATCCAGTTGTTTAAAATTTAATAACCACCATTTAGTCATGATAGTAACAATAATCGCTTGTTTCGTTTCTCTTTATTGTAAAGTATTTTTTGAACTGAAATAATAATGTTTTAAAATCCAATGGGGTACAAAGTGATATGTACATAAAATAAGCACTCCTGAAAAGAAGCAGCCTATAAATTCGTTTTGCTATTTAATTTGATGCTTTTGATCTGAAACTAAAATTTTATTAACACAAGAATGTTCAAAACGAATATTTTCGCTATTCTGTTTACCATGCGACTCTCGAACTACATGCCAAAATTTTTATTTTTCATTGGATTATACTGAATTTTTAAAAACCGAGTGTCCATATATATTTTTATTTCCAATATAAATCCAGTTGTTTAAAATTTGATTACCACCGTTTAGTCATGATAGTTACAATAATCGCTTGTTTCGTTTCTCTTTATTATAAAGTATTTTTTGAACTGAAATAATAATGTTTTAAAGTTCAGTGTGGTTCCAACTGATTTGAATATAAAATCAAAACTCCTGAAAAGAAGCAGCCTATAAATTCGTTTTGCAATTTAATTTGATGTTTTTGATCTAAAACTAAAATTTTATTAACACAAGAATGTTCAAAACGAATATTTTCGCTATTCTGTTTATCATGCGACTCTCGAAATAGATGCAAAAAATATTTATTTTTAATTGGATTATACTGCATTTTTAAAAACCGAGTGTCCATATATATTTTTTATTCCAAAATAAATCCAGTTGTTTAAAATTTAATAACCACCATTTAGTCATGATAGTTACAATAATCGCTTGTTTCGTTTCTCTTTATTATAAAGTATTTTTTGAACTGAAATAATAATGTTTTAAAGTTCAGTGTGGTTCCAACTGATTTGAATATAAAATCAAAACTCCTGAAAAGAAGCAGCCTATAAATTCGTTTTGCAATTTAATTTGATGTTTTTGATCTAAAACTAAAATTTTATTAACACAAGAATGTTCAAAACGAATATTTTCGCTATTCTGTTTACCATGCGACTCTCGAACTACATGCCAAAATTTTTATTTTTCATTGGATTATACTGAATTTTTAAAAACCGAGTGTCCATATATATTTTAAATTCCAAAATAAATCCAGTTGTTTAAAATTTAATAACCACCATTTAGTCATGATAGTAACAATAATCGCTTGTTTCGTTTCTCTTTATTGTAAAGTATTTTTTGAACTGAAATAATAATGTTTTAAAATCCAATGGGGTACAAAGTGATATGTACATAAAATAAGCACTCCTGAAAAGAAGCAGCCTATAAATTCGTTTTGCTATTTAATTTGATGCTTTTGATCTGAAACTAAAATTTTATTAACACAAGAATGTTCAAAACGAATATTTTCGCTATTCTGTTTACCATGCGACTCTCGAACTACATGCCAAAATTTTTATTTTTCATTGGATTATACTGAATTTTTAAAAACCGAGTGTCCATATATATTTTTAATTCCAATATAAATCCAGTTGTTTAAAATTTGATTACCACCGTTTAGTCATGATAGTTACAATAATCGCTTGTTTCGTTTCTCTTTATTATAAAGTATTTTTTGAACTGAAATAATAATGTTTTAAAGTTCAGTGTGGTTCCAACTGATTTGAATATAAAATCAAAACTCCTGAAAAGAAGCAGCCTATAAATTCGTTTTGCAATTTAATTTGATGTTTTTGATCTAAAACAAAAATTTTATTAACACAAGAATGTTCAAAACGAATATTTTCGCTATTCTGTTTACCATGCGACTCTCGAACTACATGCCAAAATTTTTATTTTTCATTGGATTATACTGAATTTTTAAAAACCGAGTGTCCATATATATTTTAAATTCCAAAATAAATCCAGTTGTTTAAAATTTAATAACCACCATTTAGTCATGAGAGTAACAATAATCGCTTGTTTCGTTTCTCTTTATTGTAAAGTATTTTTTGAACTGAAATAATAATGTTTTAAAATCCAATGGGGTACAAAGTGATATGTACATAAAATAAGCACTCCTGAAAAGAAGCAGCCTATAAATTCGTTTTGCAATTTAATTTGATGTTTTTGATCTAAAACTAAAATTTTATTAACACAAGAATGTTCAAAACGAATATTTTCGCTATTCTGTTTACCATGCGACTCTCGAACTACATGCCAAAATTTTTATTTTTCATTGGATTATACTGAATTTTTAAAAACCGAGTGTCCATATATATTTTAAATTCCAAAATAAATCCAGTTGTTTAAAATTTAATAACCACCATTTAGTCATGATAGTTACAATAATCGCTTGTTTCGTTTCTCTTTATTATAAAGTATTTTTTGAACTGAAATAATAATGTTTTAAAGTTCAGTGTGGTTCCAACTGATTTGAATATAAAATCAAAACTCCTGAAAAGAAGCAGCCTATAAATTCGTTTTGCAATTTAATTTGATGTTTTTGATCTAAAACTAAAATTTTATTAACACAAGAATGTTCAAAACGAATATTTTCGCTATTCTGTTTACCATGCGACTCTCGAACTACATGCCAAAATTTTTATTTTTCATTGGATTATACTGAATTTTTAAAAACCGAGTGTCCATATATATTTTTTATTCCAAAATAAATCCAGTTGTTTAAAATTTAATAACCACCATTTAGTCATGATAGTTACAATAATCGCTTGTTTCGTTTCTCTTTATTATAAAGTATTTTTTGAACTGAAATAATAATGTTTTAAAGTTCAGTGTGGTTCCAACTGATTTGAATATAAAATCAAAACTCCTGAAAAGAAGCAGCCTATAAATTCGTTTTGCAATTTAATTTGATGTTTTTGATCTAAAACTAAAATTTTATTAACACAAGAATGTTCAAAACGAATATTTTCGCTATTCTGTTTACCATGCGACTCTCGAACTACATGCCAAAATTTTTATTTTTCATTGGATTATACTGAATTTTTAAAAACCGAGTGTCCATATATATTTTAAATTCCAAAATAAATCCAGTTGTTTAAAATTTAATAACCACCATTTAGTCATGATAGTAACAATAATCGCTTGTTTCGTTTCTCTTTATTGTAAAGTATTTTTTGAACTGAAATAATAATGTTTTAAAATCCAATGGGGTACAAAGTGATATGTACATAAAATAAGCACTCCTGAAAAGAAGCAGCCTATAAATTCGTTTTGCTATTTAATTTGATGCTTTTGATCTGAAACTAAAATTTTATTAACACAAGAATGTTCAAAACGAATATTTTCGCTATTCTGTTTACCATGCGACTCTCGAACTACATGCCAAAATTTTTATTTTTCATTGGATTATACTGAATTTTTAAAAACCGAGTGTCCATATATATTTTTAATTCCAATATAAATCCAGTTGTTTAAAATTTGATTACCACCGTTTAGTCATGATAGTTACAATAATCGCTTGTTTCGTTTCTCTTTATTATAAAGTATTTTTTGAACTGAAATAATAATGTTTTAAAGTTCAGTGTGGTTCCAACTGATTTGAATATAAAATCAAAACTCCTGAAAAGAAGCAGCCTATAAATTCGTTTTGCAATTTAATTTGATGTTTTTGATCTAAAACTAAAATTTTATTAACACAAGAATGTTCAAAACGAATATTTTCGCTATTCTGTTTACCATGCGACTCTCGAACTACATGCCAAAATTTTTATTTTTCATTGGATTATACTGAATTTTTAAAAACCGAGTGTCCATATATATTTTAAATTCCAAAATAAATCCAGTTGTTTAAAATTTAATAACCACCATTTAGTCATGAGAGTAACAATAATCGCTTGTTTCGTTTCTCTTTATTGTAAAGTATTTTTGAACTGAAATAATAATGTTTTAAAATCCAATGGGGTACAAAGTGATATGTACATAAAATAAGCACTCCTGAAAAGAAGCAGCCTATAAATTCGTTTTGCAATTTAATTTGATGTTTTTGATCTAAAACTAAAATTTTATTAACACAAGAATGTTCAAAACGAATATTTTCGCTATTCTGTTTACCATGCGACTCTCGAACTACATGCCAAAATTTTTATTTTTCATTGGATTATACTGAATTTTTAAAAACCGAGTGTCCATATATATTTTAAATTCCAAAATAAATCCAGTTGTTTAAAATTTAATAACCACCATTTAGTCATGATAGTTACAATAATCGCTTGTTTCGTTTCTCTTTATTATAAAGTATTTTTTGAACTGAAATAATAATGTTTTAAAGTTCAGTGTGGTTCCAACTGATTTGAATATAAAATCAAAACTCCTGAAAAGAAGCAGCCTATAAATTCGTTTTGCAATTTAATTTGATGTTTTTGATCTTAAACTAAAATTTTATTAACACAAGAATGTTCAAAACGAATATTTTCGCTATTCTGTTTACCATGCGACTCTCGAACTACATGCCAAAATTTTTATTTTTCATTGGATTATACTGAATTTTTAAAAACCGAGTGTCCATATATATTTTAAATTCCAAAATAAATCCAGTTGTTTAAAATTTGATTACCACCATTTAGTCATGATAGTAACAATAATCGCTTGTTTCGTTTCTCTTTATTATAAAGTATTTTTTGAACTGAAATAATAATGTTTTAAAATCCAATGGGGTACAAAGTGATATGTACATAAAATAAGCACTCCTGAAAAGAAGCAGCCTATAAATTCGTTTTGCTATTTAATTTGATGCTTTTGATCTGAAACTAAAATTTTATTAACACAAGAATGTTCAAAACGAATATTTTCGCTATTCTGTTTACCATGCGACTCTCGAACTACATGCCAAAATTTTTATTTTCCATTGGATTATACTGAATTCTTAAAAACCGAGTGTCCATATATATTCTTAATTCCAATATAAATCCAATTGTTTAAAATTAAATTACCACCGTTTAGTCATGATAGTTACAATAATCGCTTGTTTCGTTTCTCTTTATTATAAAGTATTTTTTGAACTGAAATAATAATGTTTTAAAGTTCAATGTGGTACAAAGTGATATGTACATAAAATAAGCACTCCTGAAAAGAAGCAGCCTATAAATTCGTTTTGCTATTTAATTTGATGCTTTTGATCTGAAACTAAAATTTTATTAACACAAGAATGTTCAAAACGAATATTTTCGCTATTCTGTTTACCATGCGACTCTCGAACTACATGCCAAAATTTTTATTTTTCATTGGATTATACTGAATTCTTAAAAACCGAGTGTCCATATATGTATATTCTTAATTCCAATATAAATCCAATTGTTTAAAATTAAATTACCACCGTTTAGTCATGATAGTTACAATAATCGCTTGTTTCGTTTCTCTTTATTATAAAGTATTTTTTGAACTGAAATAATAATGTTTTAAAGTTCAATGTGGTTCCAAGTGATTTGTATATTATATCAGCACTCCTGAAAAGAAGCAGCCTATAAATTCGTTTTGCTATTTCATTTGATGCTTTTGGTCTGAAACTAAAATTTTATTAACACAAGAATGTTCAAAACGAATATTTTCGCTATTCTGTTTACCATGCGACTCTCGAACTACATGCCAAAATTTTTATTTTTCATTGGATTATACTGAATTTTTAAAAACCGAGTGTCCATATATATTTTTAATTCCAATATAAATCCAGTTGTTTAAAATTTAATAACCACCATTTAGTCATGATAGTTACAATAATCGCTTGTTTCGTTTCTCTTTATTATAAAGTATTTTTTGAACTGAAATAATAATGTTTTAAAGTTCAGTGTGGTTCCAACTGATTTGAATATAAAATCAAAACTCCTGAAAAGAAGCAGCCTATAAATTCGTTTTGCAATTTAATTTGATGTTTTTGATCTAAAACTAAAATTTTATTAACACAAGAATGTTCAAAACGAATATTTTCGCTATTCTGTTTACCATGCGACTCTCGAACTACATGCCAAAATTTTTATTTTTCATTTGATTATACTGAATTTTTAAAAACCGAGTGTCCATATATATTTTTAATTCCAATATAAATCCAGTTGTTTAAAATTTAATAACCACCATTTAGTCATGATAGTTACAATAATCGCTTGTTTCGTTTCTCTTTATTATAAAGTATTTTTTGAACTGAAATAATAATGTTTTAAAATCCAATGGGGTACAAAGTGATATGTACATAAAATAAGCACTCCTGAAAAGAAGCAGCCTATAAATTCGTTTTGCTATTTAATTTGATGCTTTTGATCTGAAACTAAAATTTTATTAACACAAGAATGTTCAAAACGAATATTTTCGCTATTCTGTTTACCATGCGACTCTCGAACTACATGCCAAAATTTTTATTTTTCATTGGATTATACTGAATTTTTAAAAACCGAGTGTCCATATATATTTTTAATTCCAATATAAATCCAGTTGTTTAAAATTTGATTACCACCGTTTAGTCATGATAGTTACAATAATCGCTTGTTTCGTTTCTCTTTATTATAAAGTATTTTTTGAACTGAAATAATAATGTTTTAAAGTTCAGTGTGGTTCCAACTGATTTGAATATAAAATCAAAACTCCTGAAAAGAAGCAGCCTATAAATTCGTTTTGCAATTTAATTTGATGTTTTTGATCTAAAACTAAAATTTTATTAACACAAGAATGTTCAAAACGAATATTTTCGCTATTCTGTTTACCATGCGACTCTCGAACTACACGCCAAAATTTTTATTTTTCATTGGATTATACTGAATTTTTAAAAACCGAGTGTCCATATATATTTTAAATTCCAAAATAAATCCAGTTGTTTAAAATTTAATAACCACCATTTAGTCATGATAGTAACAATAATCGCTTGTTTCGTTTCTCTTTATTGTAAAGTATTTTTTGAACTGAAATAATAATGTTTTAAAATCCAATGGGGTACAAAGTGATATGTACATAAAATAAGCACTCCTGAAAAGAAGCAGCCTATAAATTCGTTTTGCAATTTAATTTGATGTTTTTGATCTAAAACTAAAATTTTATTAACACAAGAATGTTCAAAACGAATATTTTCGCTATTCTGTTTACCATGCGACTCTCGAACTACATGCCAAAATTTTTATTTTTCATTGGATTATACTGAATTTTTAAAAACCGAGTGTCCATATATATTTTAAATTCCAAAATAAATCCAGTTGTTTAAAATTTAATAACCACCATTTAGTCATGATAGTAACAATAATCGCTTGTTTCGTTTCTCTTTATTATAAAGTATTTTTTGAACTGAAATAATAATGTTTTAAAGTTCAGTGTGGTTCCAACTGATTTGAATATAAAATCAAAACTCCTGAAAAGAAGCAGCCTATAAATTCGTTTTGCAATTTAATTTGATGTTTTTGATCTAAAACTAAAATTTTATTAACACAAGAATGTTCAAAACGAATATTTTCGCTATTCTGTTTACCATGCGACTCTCGAACTACATGCCAAAATTTTTATTTTTCATTGGATTATACTGAATTTTTAAAAACCGAGTGTCCATATATATTTTAAATTCCAAAATAAATCCAGTTGTTTAAAATTTGATTACCACCATTTAGTCATGATAGTAACAATAATCGCTTGTTTCGTTTCTCTTTATTATAAAGTATTTTTTGAACTGAAATAATAATGTTTTAAAATCCAATGGGGTACAAAGTGATATGTACATAAAATAAGCACTCCTGAAAAGAAGCAGCCTATAAATTCGTTTTGCTATTTAATTTGATGCTTTTGATCTGAAACTAAAATTTTATTAACACAAGAATGTTCAAAACGAATATTTTCGCTATTCTGTTTACCATGCGACTCTCGAACTACATGCCAAAATTTTTATTTTTCATTGGATTATACTGAATTCTTAAAAACCGAGTGTCCATATATATTCTTAATTCCAATATAAATCCAATTGTTTAAAATTAAATTACCACCGTTTAGTCATGATAGTTACAATAATCGCTTGTTTCGTTTCTCTTTATTATAAAGTATTTTTTGAACTGAAATAATAATGTTTTAAAGTTCAATGTGGTTCCAAGTGATTTGTGTATTATATCAGCACTCCTGAAAAGAAGCAGCCTAAAAATTCGTTTTGCTATTTCATTTGATGCTTTTGGTCTGAAACTAAAATTTTATTAACACAAGAATGTTCAAAACGAATATTTTCGCTATTCTGTTTACCATGCGACTCTCGAACTACATGCCAAAATTTTTATTTTTCATTGGATTATACTGAATTTTTAAAAACCGAGTGTCCATATGTATTTTTAATTCCAAAATAAATCCAGTTGTTTAAAATTTAATAACCACCATTTAGTCATGATAGTTACAATAATCGCTTGTTTCGTTTCTCTTTATTATAAAGTATTTTTTGAACTGAAATAATAATGTTTTAAAGTTCAGTGTGGTTCCAACTGATTTGAATATAAAATCAAAACTCCTGAAAAGAAACAGCCTATAAATTCGTTTTGCAATTTAATTTGATGTTTTTGATCTAAAACTAAAATTTTATTAACACAAGAATGTTCAAAACGAATATTTTCGCTATTCTGTTTACCATGCGACTCTCGAACTACATGCCAAAATTTTTATTTTTCATTGGATTATACTGAATTTTTAGAAACCGAGTGTCCATATATATTTTAAATTCCAAAATAAATCCAGTTGTTTAAAATGTGATTACCACCATTTAGTCATGATAGTAACAATAATCGCTTGTTTCGTTTCTCTTTATTATAAAGTATTTTTTGAACTGAAATAATAATGTTTTAAAATCCAATGGGGTACAAAGTGATATGTACATAAAATAAGCACTCCTGAAAAGAAGCAGCCTATAAATTCGTTTTGCTATTTAATTTGATGCTTTTGATCTGAAACTAAAATTTTATTAACACAAGAATGTTCAAAACGAATATTTTCGCTATTCTGTTTACCATGCGACTCTCGAACTACATGCCAAAATTTTTATTTTTCATTGGATTATACTGAATTTTTAAAAACCGAGTGTCCATATACATATATTTTTAATTCCAATATAAATCCAGTTGTTTAAAATTTGATTACCACCGTTTAGTCATGATAGTTACAATAATCGCTTGTTTCGTTTCTCTTTATTATAAAGTATTTTTTGAACTGAAATAATAATGTTTTAAAGTTCAATGTGGCTCCAAGTGATTTGTATATAAAATCAGCACTCCTGAAAAGAAGCAGCCTATAAATTCGTTTTGCTATTTCTTTTGATGCTTTTGGTCTGAAACTAAAATTTTATTAACACAAGAATGTTCAAAACGAATATTTTCGCTATTCTGTTTACCATGCGACTCTCGAACTACATGCCAAAATTTTTATTTTTCATTGGATTATACTGAATTTTTAAAAACCGAGTGTCCATATATATTTTTAATTCCAAAATAAATCCAGTTGTTTAAAATTTAATAACCACCATTTAGTCATGATAGTTACAATAATCGCTTGTTTCGTTTCTCTTTATTATAAAGTATTTTTTGAACTGAAATAATAATGTTTTAAAGTTCAGTGTGGTTCCAACTGATTTGAATATAAAATCAAAACTCCTGAAAAGAAGCAGCCTATAAATTCGTTTTGCAATTTAATTTGATGTTTTTGATCTAAAACTAAAATTTTATTAACACAAGAATGTTCAAAACGAATATTTTCGCTATTCTGTTTACCATGCGACTATCGAACTACATGCCAAAATTTTTATTTTTCATTGGATTATACTGAATTTTTAAAAACCGAGTGTCCATATGTATTTTTAATTCCAAAATAAATCCAGTTGTTTAAAATTTAATAACCACCATTTAGTCATGATAGTTACAATAATCGCTTGTTTCGTTTCTCTTTATTATAAAGTATTTTTTGAACTGAAATAATAATGTTTTAAAGTTCAGTGTGGTTCCAACTGATTTGAATATAAAATCAAAACTCCTGAAAAGAAGCAGCCTATAAATTCGTTTTGCAATTTAATTTGATGTTTTTGATCTTAAACTAAAATTTTATTAACACAAGAATGTTCAAAACGAATATTTTCGCTATTCTGTTTACCATGCGACTCTCGAACTACATGCCAAAATTTTTATTTTTCATTGGATTATACTGAATTTTTAAAAACCGAGTGTCCATATATATTTTAAATTCCAAAATAAATCCAGTTGTTTAAAATTTGATTACCACCATTTAGTCATGATAGTAACAATAATCGCTTGTTTCGTTTCTCTTTATTATAAAGTATTTTTTGAACTGAAATAATAATGTTTTAAAATCCAATGGGGTACAAAGTGATATGTACATAAAATAAGCACTCCTGAAAAGAAGCAGCCTATAAATTCGTTTTGCTATTTAATTTGATGCTTTTGATCTGAAACTAAAATTTTATTAACACAAGAATGTTCAAAACGAATATTTTCGCTATTCTGTTTACCATGCGACTCTCGAACTACATGCCAAAATTTTTATTTTCCATTGGATTATACTGAATTCTTAAAAACCGAGTGTCCATATATATTCTTAATTCCAATATAAATCCAATTGTTTAAAATTAAATTACCACCGTTTAGTCATGATAGTTACAATAATCGCTTGTTTCGTTTCTCTTTATTATAAAGTATTTTTTGAACTGAAATAATAATGTTTTAAAGTTCAATGTGGTACAAAGTGATATGTACATAAAATAAGCACTCCTGAAAAGAAGCAGCCTATAAATTCGTTTTGCTATTTAATTTGATGCTTTTGATCTGAAACTAAAATTTTATTAACACAAGAATGTTCAAAACGAATATTTTCGCTATTCTGTTTACCATGCGACTCTCGAACTACATGCCAAAATTTTTATTTTTCATTGGATTATACTGAATTCTTAAAAACCGAGTGTCCATATATGTATATTCTTAATTCCAATATAAATCCAATTGTTTAAAATTAAATTACCACCGTTTAGTCATGATAGTTACAATAATCGCTTGTTTCGTTTCTCTTTATTATAAAGTATTTTTTGAACTGAAATAATAATGTTTTAAAGTTCAATGTGGTTCCAAGTGATTTGTATATTATATCAGCACTCCTGAAAAGAAGCAGCCTATAAATTCGTTTTGCTATTTCATTTGATGCTTTTGGTCTGAAACTAAAATTTTATTAACACAAGAATGTTCAAAACGAATATTTTCGCTATTCTGTTTACCATGCGACTCTCGAACTACATGCCAAAATTTTTATTTTTCATTGGATTATACTGAATTTTTAAAAACCGAGTGTCCATATATATTTTTAATTCCAATATAAATCCAGTTGTTTAAAATTTAATAACCACCATTTAGTCATGATAGTTACAATAATCGCTTGTTTCGTTTCTCTTTATTATAAAGTATTTTTTGAACTGAAATAATAATGTTTTAAAGTTCAGTGTGGTTCCAACTGATTTGAATATAAAATCAAAACTCCTGAAAAGAAGCAGCCTATAAATTCGTTTTGCAATTTAATTTGATGTTTTTGATCTAAAACTAAAATTTTATTAACACAAGAATGTTCAAAACGAATATTTTCGCTATTCTGTTTACCATGCGACTCTCGAACTACATGCCAAAATTTTTATTTTTCATTGGATTATACTGAATTTTTAAAAACCGAGTGTCCATATATATTTTTAATTCCAATATAAATCCAGTTGTTTAAAATTTAATAACCACCATTTAGTCATGATAGTTACAATAATCGCTTGTTTCGTTTCTCTTTATTATAAAGTATTTTTTGAACTGAAATAATAATGTTTTAAAATCCAATGGGGTACAAAGTGATATGTACATAAAATAAGCACTCCTGAAAAGAAGCAGCCTATAAATTCGTTTTGCTATTTAATTTGATGCTTTTGATCTGAAACTAAAATTTTATTAACACAAGAATGTTCAAAACGAATATTTTCGCTATTCTGTTTACCATGCGACTCTCGAACTACATGCCAAAATTTTTATTTTTCATTGGATTATACTGAATTTTTAAAAACCGAGTGTCCATATATATTTTTAATTCCAATATAAATCCAGTTGTTTAAAATTTGATTACCACCGTTTAGTCATGATAGTTACAATAATCGCTTGTTTCGTTTCTCTTTATTATAAAGTATTTTTTGAACTGAAATAATAATGTTTTAAAGTTCAGTGTGGTTCCAACTGATTTGAATATAAAATCAAAACTCCTGAAAAGAAGCAGCCTATAAATTCGTTTTGCAATTTAATTTGATGTTTTTGATCTAAAACTAAAATTTTATTAACACAAGAATGTTCAAAACGAATATTTTCGCTATTCTGTTTACCATGCGACTCTCGAACTACACGCCAAAATTTTTATTTTTCATTGGATTATACTGAATTTTTAAAAACCGAGTGTCCATATATATTTTAAATTCCAAAATAAATCCAGTTGTTTAAAATTTAATAACCACCATTTAGTCATGATAGTAACAATAATCGCTTGTTTCGTTTCTCTTTATTGTAAAGTATTTTTTGAACTGAAATAATAATGTTTTAAAATCCAATGGGGTACAAAGTGATATGTACATAAAATAAGCACTCCTGAAAAGAAGCAGCCTATAAATTCGTTTTGCAATTTAATTTGATGTTTTTGATCTAAAACTAAAATTTTATTAACACAAGAATGTTCAAAACGAATATTTTCGCTATTCTGTTTACCATGCGACTCTCGAACTACATGCCAAAATTTTTATTTTTCATTGGATTATACTGAATTTTTAAAAACCGAGTGTCCATATATATTTTAAATTCCAAAATAAATCCAGTTGTTTAAAATTTAATAACCACCATTTAGTCATGATAGTAACAATAATCGCTTGTTTCGTTTCTCTTTATTATAAAGTATTTTTTGAACTGAAATAATAATGTTTTAAAGTTCAGTGTGGTTCCAACTGATTTGAATATAAAATCAAAACTCCTGAAAAGAAGCAGCCTATAAATTCGTTTTGCAATTTAATTTGATGTTTTTGATCTAAAACTAAAATTTTATTAACACAAGAATGTTCAAAACGAATATTTTCGCTATTCTGTTTACCATGCGACTCTCGAACTACATGCCAAAATTTTTATTTTTCATTGGATTATACTGAATTTTTAAAAACCGAGTGTCCATATATATTTTAAATTCCAAAATAAATCCAGTTGTTTAAAATTTGATTACCACCATTTAGTCATGATAGTAACAATAATCGCTTGTTTCGTTTCTCTTTATTATAAAGTATTTTTTGAACTGAAATAATAATGTTTTAAAATCCAATGGGGTACAAAGTGATATGTACATAAAATAAGCACTCCTGAAAAGAAGCAGCCTATAAATTCGTTTTGCTATTTAATTTGATGCTTTTGATCTGAAACTAAAATTTTATTAACACAAGAATGTTCAAAACGAATATTTTCGCTATTCTGTTTACCATGCGACTCTCGAACTACATGCCAAAATTTTTATTTTTCATTGGATTATACTGAATTCTTAAAAACCGAGTGTCCATATATATTCTTAATTCCAATATAAATCCAATTGTTTAAAATTAAATTACCACCGTTTAGTCATGATAGTTACAATAATCGCTTGTTTCGTTTCTCTTTATTATAAAGTATTTTTTGAACTGAAATAATAATGTTTTAAAGTTCAATGTGGTTCCAACTGATTTGTGTATTATATCAGCACTCCTGAAAAGAAGCAGCCTAAAAATTCGTTTTGCTATTTCATTTGATGCTTTTGGTCTGAAACTAAAATTTTATTAACACAAGAATGTTCAAAACGAATATTTTCGCTATTCTGTTTACCATGCGACTCTCGAACTACATGCCAAAATTTTTATTTTTCATTGGATTATACTGAATTTTTAAAAACCGAGTGTCCATATGTATTTTTAATTCCAAAATAAATCCAGTTGTTTAAAATTTAATAACCACCATTTAGTCATGATAGTTACAATAATCGCTTGTTTCGTTTCTCTTTATTATAAAGTATTTTTTGAACTGAAATAATAATGTTTTAAAGTTCAGTGTGGTTCCAACTGATTTGAATATAAAATCAAAACTCCTGAAAAGAAACAGCCTATAAATTCGTTTTGCAATTTAATTTGATGTTTTTGATCTAAAACTAAAATTTTATTAACACAAGAATGTTCAAAACGAATATTTTCGCTATTCTGTTTACCATGCGACTCTCGAACTACATGCCAAAATTTTTATTTTTCATTGGATTATACTGAATTTTTAGAAACCGAGTGTCCATATATATTTTAAATTCCAAAATAAATCCAGTTGTTTAAAATGTGATTACCACCATTTAGTCATGATAGTAACAATAATCGCTTGTTTCGTTTCTCTTTATTATAAAGTATTTTTTGAACTGAAATAATAATGTTTTAAAATCCAATGGGGTACAAAGTGATATGTACATAAAATAAGCACTCCTGAAAAGAAGCAGCCTATAAATTCGTTTTGCTATTTAATTTGATGCTTTTGATCTGAAACTAAAATTTTATTAACACAAGAATGTTCAAAACGAATATTTTCGCTATTCTGTTTACCATGCGACTCTCGAACTACATGCCAAAATTTTTATTTTTCATTGGATTATACTGAATTTTTAAAAACCGAGTGTCCATATACATATATTTTTAATTCCAATATAAATCCAGTTGTTTAAAATTTGATTACCACCGTTTAGTCATGATAGTTACAATAATCGCTTGTTTCGTTTCTCTTTATTATAAAGTATTTTTTGAACTGAAATAATAATGTTTTAAAGTTCAATGTGGCTCCAAGTGATTTGTATATAAAATCAGCACTCCTGAAAAGAAGCAGCCTATAAATTCGTTTTGCTATTTCTTTTGATGCTTTTGGTCTGAAACTAAAATTTTATTAACACAAGAATGTTCAAAACGAATATTTTCGCTATTCTGTTTACCATGCGACTCTCGAACTACATGCCAAAATTTTTATTTTTCATTGGATTATACTGAATTTTTAAAAACCGAGTGTCCATATATATTTTTAATTCCAAAATAAATCCAGTTGTTTAAAATTTAATAACCACCATTTAGTCATGATAGTTACAATAATCGCTTGTTTCGTTTCTCTTTATTATAAAGTATTTTTTGAACTGAAATAATAATGTTTTAAAGTTCAGTGTGGTTCCAACTGATTTGAATATAAAATCAAAACTCCTGAAAAGAAGCAGCCTATAAATTCGTTTTGCAATTTAATTTGATGTTTTTGATCTAAAACTAAAATTTTATTAACACAAGAATGTTCAAAACGAATATTTTCGCTATTCTGTTTACCATGCGACTATCGAACTACATGCCAAAATTTTTATTTTTCATTGGATTATACTGAATTTTTAAAAACCGAGTGTCCATATATATTTTTAATTCCAATATAAATCCAGTTGTTTAAAATTTGATTACCACCGTTTAGTCATGATAGTTACAATAATCGCTTGTTTCGTTTCTCTTTATTATAAAGTATTTTTTGAACTGAAATAATAATGTTTTAAAGTTCAGTGTGGTTCCAACTGATTTGAATATAAAATCAAAACTCCTGAAAAGAAGCAGCCTATAAATTCGTTTTGCAATTTAATTTGATGTTTTTGATCTAAAACTAAAATTTTATTAACACAAGAATGTTCAAAACGAATATTTTCGCTATTCTGTTTACCATGCGACTCTCGAACTACATGCCAAAATTTTTATTTTTCATTGGATTATACTGAATTTTTAAAAACCGAGTGTCCATATATATTTTAAATTCCAAAATAAATCCAGTTGTTTAAAATTTGATTACCACCATTTAGTCATGATAGTAACAATAATCGCTTGTTTCGTTTCTCTTTATTATAAAGTATTTTTTGAACTGAAATAATAATGTTTTAAAATCCAATGGGGTACAAAGTGATATGTACATAAAATAAGCACTCCTGAAAAGAAGCAGCCTATAAATTCGTTTTGCTATTTAATTTGATGCTTTTGATCTGAAACTAAAATTTTATTAACACAAGAATGTTCAAAACGAATATTTTCGCTATTCTGTTTACCATGCGACTCTCGAACTACATGCCAAAATTTTTATTTTTCATTGGATTATACTGAATTTTTAAAAACCGAGTGTCCATATATATTTTTAATTCCAATATAAATCCAGTTGTTTAAAATTTGATTACCACCGTTTAGTCATGATAGTTACAATAATCGCTTGTTTCGTTTCTCTTTATTATAAAGTATTTTTTGAACTGAAATAATAATGTTTTAAAGTTCAATGTGGCTCCAAGTGATTTGTATATAAAATCAGCACTCCTGAAAAGAAGCACCCTATAAATTCGTTTTGCTATTTAATTTGATGGTTTTGATCTGAAACTAAAATTTTATTAACACAAGAATGTTCAAAACGAATATTTTCGCTATTCTGTTTACCATGCGACTCTCGAAATAGACTCAAAAAATTTTTATTTTTCATTGGATTATACTGAATTTTTAAAAACCGAGTGTCCATATATATTTTAAATTCCAAAATAAATCCAGTTGTTTAAAATTTGATTACCACCATTTAGTCATGATAGTAACAATAATCGCTTGTTTCGTTTCTCTTTATTATAAAGTATTTTTTGAACTGAAATAATAATGTTTTAAAATCCAATGGGGTACAAAGTGATATGTACATAAAATAAGCACTCCTGAAAAGAAGCAGCCTATAAATTCGTTTTGCTATTTAATTTGATGCTTTTGATCTGAAACTAAAATTTTATTAACACAAGAATGTTCAAAACGAATATTTTCGCTATTCTGTTTACCATGCGACTCTCGAACTACATGCCAAAATTTTTATTTTTCATTGGATTATACTGAATTTTTAAAAACCGAGTGTCCATATATATTTTTAATTCCAATATAAATCCAGTTGTTTAAAATTTGATTACCACCGTTTAGTCATGATAGTTACAATAATCGCTTGTTTCGTTTCTCTTTATTATAAAGTATTTTTTGAACTGAAATAATAATGTTTTAAAGTTCAATGTGGCTCCAAGTGATTTGTATATTATATCAGCACTCCTGAAAAGAAGCAGCCTATAAATTCGTTTTGCTATTTCATTTGATGCTTTTGGTCTGAAACTAAAATTTTATTAACACAAGAATGTTCAAAACGAATATTTTCGCTATTCTGTTTACCATGCGACTCTCGAACTACATGCCAAAATTTTTATTTTTCATTGGATTATACTGAATTTTTAAAAACCGAGTGTCCATATATATTTTTAATTCCAAAATAAATCCAGTTGTTTAAAATTTAATAACCACCATTTAGTCATGATAGTTACAATAATCGCTTGTTTCGTTTCTCTTTATTATAAAGTATTTTTTGAACTGAAATAATAATGTTTTAAAGTTCAGTGTGGTTCCAACTGATTTGAATATAAAATCAAAACTCCTGAAAAGAAGCACCCTATAAATTCGTTTTGCAATTTAATTTGATGTTTTTGATCTAAAACTAAAATTTTATTAACACAAGAATGTTCAAAACGAATATTTTCGCTATTCTGTTTACCATGCGACTCTCGAACTACATGCCAAAATTTTTATTTTTCATTGGATTATACTGAATTTTTAAAAACCGAGTGTCCATATATATTTTAAATTCCAAAATAAATCCAGTTGTTTAAAATTTAATAACCACCATTTAGTCATGATAGTAACAATAATCGCTTGTTTCGTTTCTCTTTATTGTAAAGTATTTTTTGAACTGAAATAATAATGTTTTAAAGTTCAGTGTGGTTCCAACTGATTTGAATATAAAATCAAAACTCCTGAAAAGAAGCAGCCTATAAATTCGTTTTGCAATTTAATTTGATGTTTTTGATCTAAAACTAAAATTTTATTAACACAAGAATGTTCAAAACGAATATTTTCGCTATTCTGTTTACCATGCGACTCTCGAACTACATGCCAAAATTTTTATTTTTCATTGGATTATACTGAATTTTTAAAAACCGAGTGTCCATATATATTTTTAATTCCAATATAAATCCAGTTGTTTAAAATTTGATTACCACCGTTTAGTCATGATAGTTACAATAATCGCTTGTTTCGTTTCTCTTTATTAAAAAGTATTTTTTGAACTGAAATAATAATGTTTTAAAGTTCAATGTGGCTCCAAGTGATTTGTATATAAAATCAGCACTCCTGAAAAGAAGCACCCTATAAATTCGTTTTGCTATTTAATTTGATGGTTTTGATCTGAAACTAAAATTTTATTAACACAAGAATGTTCAAAACGAATATTTTCGCTATTCTGTTTACCATGCGACTCTCGAAATAGACTCAAAAAATTTTTATTTTTCATTGGATTATACTGAATTTTTAAAAACCGAGTGTCCATATATATTTTTAATGCCAATATAAATCCAGTTGTTTAAAATTTGATCACCACCGATTAGTCATGATAGTTACAATAATCGCTTGTTTCGTTTCTCTTTATTATAAAGTATTTTTTGAACTGAAATAATAATGTTTTAAAGTTCAATGTGGCTCCAAGTGATTTGTATATAAAATCAGCACTCCTGAAAAGAAGCACCCTATAAATTCGTTTTGCTATTTAATTTGATGGTTTTGATCTGAAACTAAAATTTTATTAACACAAGAATGTTCAAAACGAATATTTTCGCTATTCTGTTTACCATGCGACTCTCGAAATAGACTCAAAAAATTTTTATTTTTCATTGGATTATACTGAATTTTTAAAAACCGAGTGTCCATATATATTTTTAATGCCAATATAAATCCAGTTGTTTAAAATTTGATCACCACCGTTTAGTCATGATAGTTACAATAATCGCTTGTTTCGTTTCTCTTTATTATAAAGTATTTTTTGAACTGAAATAATAATGTTTTAAAGTTCAATGTGGCTCCAAGTGATTTGTATATAAAATCAGCACTCCTGAAAAGAAGCACCCTATAAATTCGTTTTGCTATTTAATTTGATGTTTTTGATCTAAAACTAAAATTTTATTAACACAAGAATGTTCAAAACGAATATTTTCGCTATTCTGTTTACTATGCGACTCTCGGAATAGACTCAAAAAATTTTTATTTTTCATTGGATTATACTGAATTTTTAAAAACCGAGTGTCCATATATATTTTTAATGCCAATATAAATCCAGTTGTTTAAAATTTGATCACGACCGTTTAGTCATGATAGTTACAATAATCGCTTGTTTCGTTTCTCTTTATTATAAAGTATTTTTTGAACTGAAATAATAATGTTTTAAAGTTCAGTGTGGTTCCAACTGATTTGAATATAAAATCAAAACTCCTGAAAAGAAGCAGCCTATAAATTCGTTTTGCAATTTAATTTGATGTTTTTGATCTAAAACTAAAATTTTATTAACACAAGAATGTTCAAAACGAATATTTTCGCTATTCTGTTTACCATGCGACTCTCGAACTACATGCCAAAATTTTTATTTTTCATTGGATTATACTGAATTTTTAAAAACCGAGTGTCCATATATATTTTAAATTCCAAAATAAATCCAGTTGTTTAAAATTTGATTACCACCATTTAGTCATGATAGTAACAATAATCGCTTGTTTCGTTTCTCTTTATTATAAAGTATTTTTTGAACTGAAATAATAATGTTTTAAAATCCAATGGGGTACAAAGTGATATGTACATAAAATAAGCACTCCTGAAAAGAAGCAGCCTATAAATGCGTTTTGCTATTTAATTTGATGCTTTTGATCTGAAACTAAAATTTTATTAACACAAGAATGTTCAAAACGAATATTTTCGCTATTCTGTTTACCATGCGACTCTCGAACTACATGCCAAAATTTTTATTTTTCATTGGATTATACTGAATTTTTAAAAACCGAGTGTCCATATATATTTTTAATGCCAATATAAATCCAGTTGTGTAAAATTTGATCAACACCGTTTAGTCATGATAGTTACAATAATCGCTTGTTTCGTTTCTCTTTATTATAAAGTATTTTTTGAACTGAAATAATAATGTTTTAAAGTTCAATGTGGTTCCAAGTGATTTGTATATTATATCAGCACTCCTGAAAAGAAGCAGCCTATAAATTCGTTTCGCAATTTAATTTGATGTTTTTGATCTAAAACTAAAATTTTATTAACACAAGAATGTTCAAAACGAATATTTTCGCTATTCTGTTTACCATGCGACTCTCGAACTACATGCCAAAATTTTTATTTTTCATTGGATTATACTGAATTCTTAAAAACCGAGTGTCCATATATATTCTTAATTCCAATTTAAATCCAATTGTTTAAAATTAAATTACCACCGTTTAGTCATGATAGTTACAATAATCGCTTGTTTCGTTTCTCTTTATTATAAAGTATTTTTTGAACTGAAATAATAATGTTTTAAAGTTCAATGTGGTTCCAAGTGATTTGTATATTATATCAGCACTCCTGAAAAGAAGCAGCCTATAAATTCGTTTTGCTATTTCATTTGATGCTTTTGGTCTGAAACTAAAATTTTATTAACACAAGAATGTTCAAAACGAATATTTTCGCTATTCTGTTTACCATGCGACTCTCGAACTACATGCCAAAATTTTTATTTTTCATTGGATTATACTGAATTCTTGAAAACCGAGTGTCCATATATATTCTTAATTCCAATATAAATCCAATTGTTTAAAATTAAATTACCACCGTTTAGTCATGATAGTTACAATAATCGCTTGTTTCGTTTCTCTTTATTATAAAGTATTTTTTGAACTGAAATAATAATGTTTTAAAGTTCAATGTGGTTCCAAGTGATTTGTATATTATATCAGCACTCCTGAAAAGAAGCTGCCTATAAATTCGTTTCGCAATTTAATTTGATGTTTTTGATCTAAAACTAAAATTTTATTAACACAAGAATGTTCAAAACGAATATTTTCGCTATTCTGTTTACCATGCGACTCTCGAACTACATGCCAAAATTTTTATTTTTCATTGGATTATACTGAATTCTTAAAAACCGAGTGTCCATATATATTCTTAATTCCAATTTAAATCCAATTGTTTAAAATTAAATTACCACCGTTTAGTCATGATAGTTACAATAATCGCTTGTTTCGTTTCTCTTTATTATAAAGTATTTTTTGAACTGAAATAATAATGTTTTAAAGTTCAATGTGGTTCCAAGTGATTTGTATATTATATCAGCACTCCTGAAAAGAAGCTGCCTATAAATTCGTTTTGCTATTTCATTTGATGCTTTTGGTCTGAAACTAAAATTTTATTAACACAAGAATGTTCAAAACGAATATTTTCGCTATTCTGTTTACCATGCGACTCTCGAACTACATGCCAAAATTTTTATTTTTCATTGGATTATACTGAATTCTTGAAAACCGAGTGTCCATATATATTCTTAATTCCAATATAAATCCAATTGTTTAAAATTAAATTACCACCGTTTAGTCATGATAGTTACAATAATCGCTTGTTTCGTTTCTCTTTATTATAAAGTATTTTTTGAACTGAAATAATAATGTTTTAATGTTCAATGTGGTTCCAAGTGATTTGTATATTATATCAGCACTCCTGAAAAGAAGCAGCCTATAAATTCGTTTCGCAATTTAATTTGATGTTTTTGATCTAAAACTAAAATTTTATTAACACAAGAATGTTCAAAACGAATATTTTCGCTATTCTGTTTACCATGCGACTCTCGAACTACATGCCAAAATTTTTATTTTTCATTGGATTATACTGAATTCTTAAAAACCGAGTGTCCATATATATTCTTAATTCCAATTTAAATCCAATTGTTTAAAATTAAATTACCACCGTTTAGTCATGATAGTTACAATAATCGCTTGTTTCGTTTCTCTTTATTATAAAGTATTTTTTGAACTGAAATAATAATGTTTTAAAGTTCAATGTGGTTCCAAGTGATTTGTATATTATATCAGCACTCCTGAAAAGAAGCTGCCTATAAATTCGTTTTGCTATTTCATTTGATGCTTTTGGTCTGAAACTAAAATTTTATTAACACGAGAATGTTCAAAACGAATATTTTCGCTATTCTGTTTACCATGCGACTCTCGAACTACAAGCCAAAATTTTTATTTTTCATTGGATTATACTGAGTTTTTAAAAACCGAGTGTCCATATATATTTTAAATTCCAATATAAATCCAGTTGTTTAAAAGTTAATTACCACCATTTAGTCATGATAGTTACAATAATCGCTTGTTTCGTTTTCCTTTATTATATAGTATTTTTATGAACTGGAATAATAATGTTTTAAAGTTCAATGTGGTTCCAACTGATTTGAATATAAAATCAAAACTCCTGAAAAGAAGCAGCCTATAAATTCGTTTTGCAATTTAATTTGATGTTTTTGATCTAAAACTAAAATTTTATTAACACAAGAATGTTCAAAACGAATATTTTCGCTATTCTGTTTACCATGCGACTCTCGAACTACATGCCAAAATTTTTATTTTTCATTGGATTATACTGAATTTTTAAAAACCGAGTGTCCATATATATTTTAAATTCCAAAATAAATCCAGTTGTTTAAAATTTGATTACCACCATTTAGTCATGATAGTAACAATAATCGCTTGTTTCGTTTCTCTTTATTATAAAGTATTTTTTGAACTGAAATAATAATGTTTTAAAATCCAATGGGGTACAAAGTGATATGTACATAAAATAAGCACTCCTGAAAAGAAGCAGCCTATAAATGCGTTTTGCTATTTAATTTGATGCTTTTGATCTGAAACTAAAATTTTATTAACACAAGAATGTTCAAAACGAATATTTTCGCTATTCTGTTTACCATGCGACTCTCGAACTACATGCCAAAATTTTTATTTTTCATTGGATTATACTGAATTTTTAAAAACCGAGTGTCCATATATATTTTTAATGCCAATATAAATCCAGTTGTGTAAAATTTGATCAACACCGTTTAGTCATGATAGTTACAATAATCGCTTGTTTCGTTTCTCTTTATTATAAAGTATTTTTTGAACTGAAATAATAATGTTTTAAAGTTCAATGTGGTTCCAAGTGATTTGTATATTATATCAGCACTCCTGAAAAGAAGCAGCCTATAAATTCGTTTCGCAATTTAATTTGATGTTTTTGATCTAAAACTAAAATTTTATTAACACAAGAATGTTCAAAACGAATATTTTCGCTATTCTGTTTACCATGCGACTCTCGAACTACATGCCAAAATTTTTATTTTTCATTGGATTATACTGAATTCTTAAAAACCGAGTGTCCATATATATTCTTAATTCCAATTTAAATCCAATTGTTTAAATTTAAATTACCACCGTTTAGTCATGATAGTTACAATAATCGCTTGTTTCGTTTCTCTTTATTATAAAGTATTTTTTGAACTGAAATAATAATGTTTTAAAGTTCAATGTGGTTCCAAGTGATTTGTATATTATATCAGCACTCCTGAAAAGAAGCTGCCTATAAATTCGTTTTGCTATTTCATTTGATGCTTTTGGTCTGAAACTAAAATTTTATTAACACGAGAATGTTCAAAACGAATATTTTCGCTATTCTGTTTACCATGCGACTCTCGAACTACAAGCCAAAATTTTTATTTTTCATTGGATTATAGTGAGTTTTTAAAAACCGAGTGTCCATATATATTTTAAATTCCAATATAAATCCAGTTGTTTAAAAGTTAATTACCACCATTTAGTCATGATAGTTACAATAATCGCTTGTTTCGTTTTCCTTTATTATATAGTATTTTTATGAACTGGAATAATAATGTTTTAAAGTTCAATGTGGTTCCAAGTGATTTGAATATAAAATCAAAACTCCTGAAAAGAAGCAGCCTATAAATTCGTATTGCTATTTAATTTGATGCTTTTGATCTGAAACTAAAATTTTATTAACACAAGAATGTTCAAAACGAATATTTTCGCTATTCTGTTTACCATGCGACTCTCGAACTACATGCCAAAATTTTTATTTTTCATTGGATTATACTGAATTTTTAAAAACCGAGTGTCCATATATATTTTTAATTCCAATATAAATCCAGTTGTTTAAAATTTGATTACCACCGTTTAGTCATGATAGTTACAATAATCGCTTGTTTCGTTTCTCTTTATTATAAAATATTTTTTGAACTGAAACAATAATGTTTTAAAGTTCAGTGTGGTTCCAACTGATTTGAATATAAAATCAAAACTCCTGAAAAGAAGCAGCCTATAAATTCGTTTTGCAATTTAATTTGATGTTTTTGATCTAAAACTTAAATTTTATTAACACAAGAATGTTCAAAACGAATATTTTCGCTATTCTGTTTACCATGCGACTCTCGAACTACATGCCAAAATTTTTATTTTTCATTGGATTATACTGAATTTTTAAAAACCGAGTGTACATATATATTTTTAATTCCAACATAAATCCAGTTGTTTAAAATTTAATAACCACCATTTAGTCATGATAGTTACAATAATCGCTTGTTTCGTTTCTCTTTATTATAAAGTATTTTTTTAACTGAAATAATAATGTTTTAAAGTTCAGTGTGGTTCCAACTGATTTGAATATAAAATCAAAACTCCTGAAAAGAAGCAGCCTATAAATTCGTTTTGCAATTTAATTTGATGTTTTTGATCTAAAACTAAATTTTATTAACACAAGAATGTTCAAAACGAATATTTTCGCTATTCTGTTTACCATGCGACTCTCGAACTACAAGCCAAAATTTTTATTTTTCATTGGATTATACTGAGTTTTTAAAAACCGAGTGTCCATATATATTTTAAATTCCAATATAAATCCAGTTGTTTGAAATTTGATTACCACCATTTAGTCATGATAGTTACAATAATCGCTTGTTTCGTTTTCCTTTATTATATAGTATTTTTATGAACTGGAATAATAATGTTTTAAAGTTCAATGTGGTTCCAAGTGATTTGAATATAAAATCAAAACTCCTGAAAAGAAGCAGCCTATAAATTCGTATTGCTATTTAATTTGATGCTTTTGATCTGAAACTAAAATTTTATTAACACAAGAATGTTCAAAACGAATATTTTCGCTATTCTGTTTACCATGCGACTCTCGAACTACATGCCAAAATTTTTATTTTTCATTGCATTATACTGAATTTTTAAAAACCGAGTGTCCATATATATTTTTAATTCCAATATAAATCCAGTTGTTTAAAATTTGATTACCACCGTTTAGTCATGATAGTTACAATAATCGCTTGTTTCGTTTCTCTTTATTATAAAGTATTTTTTGAACTGAAACAATAATGTTTTAAAGTTCAGTGTGGTTCCAACTGATTTGAATATAAAATCAAAACTCCTGAAAAGAAGCAGCCTATAAATTCGTTTTGCAATTTAATTTGATGTTTTTGATCTAAAACTAAAATTTTATTAACACAAGAATGTTCAAAACGAATATTTTCGCTATTCTGTTTACCATGCGACTCTCGAACTACATGCCAAAATTTTTATTTTTCATTGGATTATACTGAATTTTTAAAAACCGAGTGTACATATATATTTTAAATTCCAAAATAAATCCAGTTGTTTAAAATTTGATTACCACCATTTAGTCATGATAGTAACAATAATCGCTTGTTTCGTTTCTCTTTATTATAAAGTATTTTTTGAACTGAAATAATAATGTTTTAAAATCCAATGGGGTACAAAGTGATATGTACATAAAATAAGCACTCCTGAAAAGAAGCAGCCTATAAATTCGTTTTGCTATTTAATTTGATGCTTTTGATCTGAAACTAAAATTTTATTAACACAAGAATGTTCAAAACGAATATTTTCGCTATTCTGTTTACCATGCGACTCTCGAACTACATGCCAAAATTTTTATTTTTCATTGGATTATACTGCATTTTTAAAAACCGAGTGTCCATATATATTTTTAATGCCAATATAAATCCAGTTGTTTAAAATTTGATCACCACCGTTTAGTCATGATAGTTACAATAATCGCTTGTTTCGTTTCTCTTTATTATAAAGTATTTTTTGAACTGAAATATTTTATTTATTTATAAAGGTTAGAATAGTAAATGAATTTACAATCCTAACAGGGGGGGAATAGCACTGACTACAGAGGTCTACGGCTATTTGGGGAAGTAGTGTCAGACTCATACCCGAGGTGGGATTCGAACCCACGGCTGTTGGGATCGAAGACCTAGCACACTACAACTAGGCTACACAGCTGGTTGAAGTGAAATAATAATGTTTTAAAGTTCAATGTGGTTCCAAGTGGTTTGTATATAAAATCAGCACTCCTGAAAAGAAGCAGCCTATAAATTCGTTTTGCTATTTAATTTGATGCTTTTGATCTGAAACTAAAATTTTATTAACACAAGAATGTTCAAAACGAATATTTTCGCTATTCTGTTTACCATGCGACTCTCGAACTACATGCCAAAATTTTTATTTTTCATTGGATTATACTGAATTTTTAAAAACCGAGTGTCCATATATATTTTTAATTCCAATATAAATCCAGTTGTTTAAAATTTGATTACCACCGTTTAGTCATGATAGTTACAATAATCGCTTGTTTCGTTTCTCTTTATTATAAAGTATTTTTTGAACTGAAATAATAATGTTTTAAAGTTCAATGTGGCTCCAAGTGATTTGTATATAAAATCAGCACTCCTGAAAAGAAGCACCCTATAAATTCGTTTTGCTATTTAATTTGATGGTTTTGATCTGAAACTAAAATTTTATTAACACAAGAATGTTCAAAACGAATATTTTCGCTATTCTGTTTACCATGCGACTCTCGAAATAGACTCAAAAAATTTTTATTTTTCATTGGATTATACTGAATTTTTAAAAACCGAGTGTCCATATATATTCTTAATTCCAATATAAATCCAATTGTTTAAAATTAAATTACCACCGTTTAGTCATGATAGTTACAATAATCGCTTGTTTCGTTTCTCTTTATTATAAAGTATTTTTTGAACTGAAATAATAATGTTTTAAAGTTCAATGTGGTTCCAAGTGATTTGTATATTATATCAGCACTCCTGAAAAGAAGCAGCCTATAAATTCGTTTTGCTATTTAATTTGATGCTTTTGATCTGAAACTAAAATTTTATTAACACAAGAATGTTCAAAACGAATATTTTCGCTATTCTGTTTACCATGCGACTCTCGAACTACATGCCAAAATTTTTATTTTTCATTGGATTATACTGAATTCTTAAAAACCGAGTGTCCATATATATTCTTAATTCCAATATAAATCCAATTGTTTAAAATTAAATTACCACCGTTTAGTCATGATAGTTACAATAATCGCTTGTTTCGTTTCTCTTTATTATAAAGTATTTTTTGAACTGAAATAATAATGTTTTAAAGTTCAATGTGGTTCCAAGTGATTTGTATATTATATCAGCACTCCTGAAAAGAAGCAGCCTATAAATTCGTTTTGCTATTTAATTTGATGCTTTTGATCTAAAACTAAAATTTTATTAACACAAGAATGTTCAAAACGAATATTTTCGCTATTCTGTTTACCATGCGACTCTCGAACTACATGCCAAAATTTTTATTTTTCATTGGATTATACTGAATTTTTAAAAACCGAGTGTCCATATATATTTTTAATTCCAATATAAATCCAGTTTTTTAAAATTTGATTACCACCATTTAGTCATGATAGTTACAATAATCGCTTGTTTCGTTTCTCTTTATTATAAAGTATTTTTTGAACTAAAATAATAATGTTTTAAAGTTCAATGTGGTTCCAAATGATTTGTATATAAAATCAGCACTCCTGAAAATAAGCAGCCTATAAATTTGTTTCGCTTTTTAATTTGATGTTTTTGATCTAAAACTAAAATTTTAAAAATACAAGGAAATTCAAAACGATTATTTTTGCTATTCTGTTTATCATGCGACTCTCGAAATAGATGCAAAATATATTTATTTTTAATTGGATTATACTGCATTTTTAAAAACCGAGTGTCCATATATATTTTTAATTCCAATATACATCCAGTTGTTTAAAATTTGATTACCACCGTTTAGTCATGATAGTTACAATAATCGCTTGTTTCGTTTCCCTTTATTATAAAGTATTTTTTGAACTGAAATAATAATGTTTTAAAGTTCAGTGTGGTTCCAACTGATTTGAATATAAAATCAAAACTCCTGAAAAGAAGCAGCCTATAAATTCGTTTTGCAATTTAATTTGATGTTTTTGATCTAAAACTAAAATTTTATTAACACAAGAATGTTTAAAACGATTATTTTTGCTATTCTGTTTTTCATGCGACTCTCGAAATAGATGCAAAACATTTGTATTTTTTATTGAACTATTCTAAATTTTTAAAAACGGAGTGTCCATATATATTTTAAATTCCAAAATAAATCCAGTTGTTTAAAATTTAATAACCACCATTTAGTCATGATAGTTACAATAATCGCTTGTTTCGTTTCTCTTTATTATAAAGTATTTTTTGAACTGAAATAATAATGTTTTAAAGTTCAATGTGGTTCCAAGTGATTTGTATATAAAATCAGCACTCCTGAAAAGAAGCACCCTATAAATTCGTTTTGCTATTTAATTTGATGCTTTTGATCTGAAACTAAAATTTTATTAACACAAGAATGTTCAAAACGAATATTTTCGCTATTCTGTTTACCATGCGACTCTCGAAATAGACGCAAAAAATTTTAATTTTTCATTGGATTATACTGAATTTTTAAAAACCGAGTGTCCATATATATTTTTAATTCCAAAATAAATCCAGTTGTTTAAAATTTAATAACCACCGTTTAGTCATGATAGTTACAATAATCGCTTGTTTCGTTTCTCTTTATTATAAAGTATTTTTTGAACTGAAATAATAATGTTTTAAAGTTCAATGTGGTTCCAAGTGATTTGTATATAAAATCAGCACTCCTGAAAAGAAGCAGCCTATAAATTCGTTTTGCTATTTAATTTGATGTTTTTGATCTAAAACTAAAATTTTAAAAAAACAAGGAAGTTCAAAACGAATATTTTTGCTATTCTGTTTATCATGCGACTCTCGAAATAGACGCAAAAAATTTTTATTTTTCATTGGATTATACTGAATTTTTAAAAACCGAGTGTCCATATATATTTTAAATTCCAAAATAAATCCAGTTGTTTAAAATTTAATAACCACCATTTAGTCATGATAGTAACAATAATCGCTTGTTTCGTTTCTCTTTATTATAAAGTATTTTTTGAACTGAAATAATAATGTTTTAAAGTTCAATGTGGTTCCAAGTGATTTGTATATTATATCAGCACTCCTGAAAAGAAGCAGCCTATAAATTCGTTTTGCTATTTAATTTGATGCTTTTGATCTGAAACTAAAATTTTATTAACACAAGAATGTTCAAAACGAATATTTTCGCTATTCTGTTTACCATGCGACTCTCGAACTACATGCCAAAATTTTTATTTTTCATTGGATTATACTGAATTTTTAAAAACCGAGTGTCCATATATATATTTAATTCCAATATAAATCCAATTGTTTAAAATTAAATTACCACCGTTTAGTCATGATAGTTACAATAATCGCTTGTTTCGTTTCTCTTTATTATAAAGTATTTTTTGAACTAAAATAATAATGTTTTAAAGTTCAATGTGGTTCCAAATGATTTGTATATAAAATCAGCACTCCTGAAAATAAGCAGCCTATAAATTTGTTTCGCTTTTTAATTTGATGTTTTTGATCTAAAACTAAAATTTTAAAAATACAAGAATGTTCAAAACGAATATTTTCGCTATTCTGTTTACCATGCGACTCTCGAAATAGACGCAAAAAATTTTAATTTTTCATTGGATTATACTGAATTTTTAAAAACCGAGTGTCCATATATATTTTTAATTCCAATATAAATCCAGTTGTTTAAAATTTGATTACCACCGTTTAGTCATGATAGTTACAATAATCGCTTGTTTCGTTTGTCTATATTTTATAGTATGTTTTGAACTGAAATAATAATGTTTTAAAGTCCAATGGGTACCAAGTGATATGTACATAAAATCGGCACTCCTGAAAAGAAGCACCCTATAAATTCGTTTTGCTATTTAATTTGATGCTTTTGATCTGAAACTAAAATTTTATTAACACAAGAATGTTCAAAACGAATATTTTCGCTATTCTGTTTACCATGCGACTCCCGAAATAGACGCAAAAAATTTTAATTTTTCATTGGATTATACTGAATTTTTAAAAACCGAGTGTCCATATATATTTTTAATTCCAATATAAATCCAGTTGTTTAAAATTTGATCACCACCGTTTAGTCATGATAGTTACAATAATCGCTTGTTTCGTTTCTCTTTATTATAAAGTATTTTTTGAACTGAAATAATAATGTTTTAAAATCCAATGTGGTACCAAGTGATATGTACATAAAATAAGCACTCCTGAAAAGAAGCAGCCTATAAATTCGTTTTGCAATTTAATTTGATGTTTTTGATCTAAAACTAAAATTTTATTAACACAAGAATGTTCAAAACGATTATTTTTGCTATTCTGTTTTTCATGTGACTCTCGAAATAGATGCAAGACATTTGTATTTTTTATTGAACTATTCTAAATTTTTAAAAACGGAGTGTCCATATATATTTTAAATTCCAAAATAAATCCAGTTGTTTAAAATTTAATAACCACCATTTAGTCATGATAGTTACAATAATCGCTTGTTTCGTTTCTCTTTATTATAAAGTATTTTTTGAACTGAAATAATAATGTTTTAAAATCCAATGTGGTACCAAGTGATATGTACATAAAATAAACACTCCTGAAAAGAAGCAGCCTATAAATTCGTTTTGCAATTTAATTTGATGTTTTTGATCTAAAACTAAAATTTTATTAACACAAGAATGTTCAAAACGATTATTTTTGCTATTCTGTTTTTCATGCGACTCTCGAAATAGATGCAAAACATTTGTATTTTTTATTGAACTATTCTAAATGTTTAAAAACCGAGTGTCCATATATATTTTTAATTCCAATATAAATCCAGTTGTTTGAAATTTGATTACCACCGATTAGTCATGATAGTTACAATAATCGCTTGTTTCGTTTCTCTTTATTATAAAGTATTTTTTGAACTGAAATAATAATGTTTTAAAGTTCAATGTGGTTCCAAGTGATTTGTATATAAAATCAGCACTCCTGAAAAGAAGCAGCCTATAAATTCGTTTTGCTATTTAATTTGATGTTTTTGATCTAAAACTAAAATTTTAAAAAAACAAGGAAGTTCATAACGAATATTTTTGCTATTCTGTTTATCATGCGACTCTCGAAATAGACGCAAAAAATTTTTATTTTTCATTGGATTATACTGAATTTTTAAAAACCGAGTGTCCATATATATTCTTAATTCCAATATAAATCCAATTGTTTAAAATTAAATTACCACCGTTTAGTCATGATAGTTACAATAATCGCTTGTTTCGTTTCTCTTTATTATAAAGTATTTTTTGAACTGAAATAATTATGTTTTAAAGTTCAATGTGGTTCCAAGTGATTTGTATATTATATCAGCACTCCTGAAAAGACGCAGCCTATAAATTCGTTTTGCTATTTAATTTGATGCTTTTGATCTGAAACTAAAATTTTATTAACACAAGAATGTTCAAAACGAATATTTTCGCTATTCTGTTTACCATGCGACTCTCGAACTACATGCCAAAATTTTTATTTTTCATTGGATTATACTGAATTTTTAAAAACCGAGTGTCCATATATATATTTAATTTCAATATAAATCTAGTTGTTTAAAATTTGATAACCACCGTTTAGTCATGATAGTTACAATAATCGCTTGTTTCGTTTGTCTATATTTTATAGTATGTTTTGAACTGAAATAATAATGTTTTAAAGTCCAATGGGTACCAAGTGATATGTACATAAAATCGGCACTCCTGAAAAGAAGCAGCCTACAAATTCGTTTTACTATCTAATTTGATGTTTTTGATTTAAAACTAAAATTTTATTAACACCAGAATGTTCAAAACGAATATATTTTCGCTATTCTGTTTACCATGCGACTCTCGAACTACATGCCAAAATTTTTATTTTTCATTGGATTATACTGAATTGTTAAAAACCGAGTGTCCATATATATTCTTAATTCCAATATAAATCCAATTGTTTAAAATTAAATTACCACCGTTTAGTCATGATAGTTACAATAATCGCTTGTTTCGTTTCTCTTTATTATAAAGTATTTTTTGAACTGAAATAATAATGTTTTAAAGTTCAATGTGGTTCCAAGTGATTTGTATATTATATCAGCACTCCTGAAAAGAAGCAGCCTATAAATTCGTTTTGCTATTTAATTTGATGCTTTTGATCTGAAACTAAAGTTTTATTAACACAAGAATGTTCAAAACGAATATTTTCGCTATTCTGTTTACCATGCGACTCTCGAACTACATGCCAAAATTTTTATTTTTCATTGGATTATACTGAATTTTTAAAAACCGAGTGTCCATATATATTTTTAATTCCAATATAAATCCAGTTTTTTAAAATTTGATTACCATCGTATAGTCATGATAGTTACAATAATCGCTTGTTTCGTTTCTCTTTATTATAAAGTATTTTTTGAACTAAAATAATAATGTTTTAAAGTTCAATGTGGTTCCAAATGATTTGTATATAAAATCAGCACTCCTGAAAATAAGCAGCCTATAAATTCGTTTCGCTTTTTAATTTGATGTTTTTGATCTAAAACTAAAATTTTAAAAATACAAGGAAATTCAAAACGATTATTTTTGCTATTCTGTTTATCATGCGACTCTCGAAATAGATGCAAAAAATATATATTTTTAATTGGATTATACTGCATTTTTAAAAACCGAGTGTCCATATATATTTTAAATTCCAAAATAAATCCAGTTGTTTAAAATTTGATTACCACCGTTTAGTCATGATAGTTACAATAATCGCTTGTTTCGTTTCCCTTTATTATAAAGTATTTTTTGAACTGAAATAATAATGTTTTAAAGTTCAGTGTGGTTCCAACTGATTTGAATATAAAATCAAAACTCCTGAAAAGAAGCAGCCTATAAATTCGTTTTGCAATTTAATTTGATGTTTTTGATCTAAAACTAAAATTTTATTAACACAAGAATGTTTAAAACGATTATTTTTGCTATTCTGTTTTTCATGCGACTCTCGAAATAGATGCAAAACATTTGTATTTTTTATTGAACTATTCTAAATTTTTAAAAACGGAGTGTCCATATATATTTTAAATTCCAAAATAAATCCAGTTGTTTAAAATTTAATAACCACCATTTAGTCATGATAGTTACAATAATCGCTTGTTTCGTTTCTCTTTATTATAAAGTATTTTTTGAATTGAAATAATAATGTTTTAAAATCCAATGTGGTACCAAGTGATATGTACATAAAATAAACACTCCTGAAAAGAAGCTGCCTATAAATTCGTTTTGCAATTTAATTTGATGTTTTTGATCTAAAACTAAAATTTTATTAACACAAGAATGTTCAAAACGATTATTTTTGCTATTCTGTTTTTCATGCGACTCTCGAAATAGATGCAAAACATTTGTATTTTTTATTGAACTATTCTAAATGTTTAAAAACCGAGTGTCCATATATATTTTTAATTCCAATATAAATCCAGTTGTTTGAAATTTGATTACCACCGATTAGTCATGATAGTTACAATAATCGCTTGTTTCGTTTCTCTTTATTATAAAGTATTTTTTGAACTGAAATAATAATGTTTTAAAGTTCAATGTGGTTCCAAGTGATTTGTATATAAAATCAGCACTCCTGAAAAGAAGCACCCTATAAATTCGTTTTGCTATTTAATTTGATGCTTTTGATCTGAAACTAAAATTTTATTAACACAAGAATGTTCAAAACGAATATTTTCGCTATTCTGTTTACCATGCGACTCTCGAAATAGACGCAAAAAATTTTAATTTTTCATTGGATTATACTGAATTTTTAAAAACCGAGTGTCCATATATATTTTTAATTCCAATATAAATCTAGTTGTTTAAAATTTGATTACCACCGTTTAGTCATGATAGTTACAATAATCGCTTGTTTCGTTTCTCTTTATTATAAAGTATTTTTTGAACTGAAATAATAATGTTTTAAAATCCAATGTGGTACCAAGTGATATGTACATAAAATAAGCACTCCTGAAAAGAAGCAGCCTATAAATTCGTTTTGCAATTTAATTTGATGTTTTTGATCTAAAACTAAAATTTTATTAACACAAGAATGTTCAAAACGATTATTTTTGCTATTCTGTTTTTCATGTGACTCTCGAAATAGATGCAAGACATTTGTATTTTTTATTGAACTATTCTAAATTTTTAAAAACGGAGTGTCCATATATATTTTAAATTCCAAAATAAATCCAGTTGTTTAAAATTTAATAACCACCATTTAGTCATGATAGTTACAATAATCGCTTGTTTCGTTTCTCTTTATTATAAAGTATTTTTTGAACTGAAATAATAATGTTTTAAAATCCAATGTGGTACCAAGTGATATGTACATAAAATAAACACTCCTGAAAAGAAGCAGCCTATAAATTCGTTTTGCAATTTAATTTGATGTTTTTGATCTAAAACTAAAATTTTATTAACACAAGAATGTTCAAAACGATTATTTTTGCTATTCTGTTTTTCATGCGACTCTCGAAATAGATGCAAAACATTTGTATTTTTTATTGAACTATTCTAAATGTTTAAAAACCGAGTGTCCATATATATTTTTAATTCCAATATAAATCCAGTTGTTTGAAATTTGATTACCACCGATTAGTCATGATAGTTACAATAATCGCTTGTTTCGTTTCTCTTTATTATAAAGTATTTTTTGAACTGAAATAATAATGTTTTAAAGTTCAATGTGGTTCCAAGTGATTTGTATATAAAATCAGCACTCCTGAAAAGAAGCAGCCTATAAATTCGTTTTGCAATTTAATTTGATGTTTTTGATCTAAAACTAAAATTTTAAAAAAACAAGGAAGTTCATAACGAATATTTTTGCTATTCTGTTTATCATGCGACTCTCGAAATAGACGCAAAAAATTTTTATTTTTCATTGGATTATACTGAATTCTTAAAAACCGAGTGTCCATATATATTCTTAATTCCAATATAAATCCAATTATTTAAAATTAAATTACCACCGTTTAGTCATGATAGTTACAATAATCGCTTGTTTCGTTTCTCTTTATTATAAAGTATTTTTTGAACTGAAATAATAATGTTTTAAAGTTCAATGTGGTTCCAAGTGATTTGTATATTATATCAGCACTCCTGAAAAGAAGCAGCCTATAAATTCGTTTTGCTATTTAATTTGATGCTTTTGATCTGAAACTAAAATTTTATTAACACAAGAATGTTCAAAACGAATATTTTCGCTATTCTGTTTACCATGCGACTCTCGAAATAGATGCCAAAATTTTTATTTTTTATTGAACTATTCTAAATTTTTAAAAACGGAGTGTCCATATATATTTTAAATTCCAAAATAAATCCAGTTGTTTAAAATTTAATAACCACCATTTAGTCATGATAGTTACAATAATCGCTTGTTTCGTTTCTCTTTATTATAAAGTATTTTTTGAACTGAAATAATAATGTTTTAAAGTTCAATGTGGTTCCAAGTGATTTGTATATTATATCAGCACTCCTGAAAAGAAGCAGCCTATAAATTCGTTTTGCTATTTAATTTGATGCTTTTGATCTGAAACTAAAATTTTATTAACACAAGAATGTTTAAAACGAATATTTTCGCTATTCTGTTTACCATGCGACTCTCGAACTACATGCCAAAATTTTTATTTTTCATTGGATTATACTGAATTTTTAAAAACCGAGTGTCCATATATATATTTAATTTCAATATAAATCTAGTTGTTTAAAATTTGATTACCACCGTTTAGTCATGATAGTTACAATAATCGCTTGTTTCGTTTGTCTATATTTTATAGTATGTTTTGAACTGAAATAATAATGTTTTAAAGTCCAATGGGTACCAAGTGATATGTACATAAAATCGGCACTCCTGAAAAGAAGCAGCCTACAAATTCGTTTTACTATCTAATTTGATGTTTTTGATTTAAAACTAAAATTTTATTAACACAAGAATGTTCAAAACGAATATTTTCGCTATTCTGTTTACCATGCGACTCTCGAACTACATGCCAAAATTTTTATTTTTCATTGGATTATACTGAATTGTTAAAAACCGAGTGTCCATATATATTCTTAATTCCAATATAAATCCAATTGTTTAAAATTAAATTACCACCGTTTAGTCATGATAGTTACAATAATCGCTTGTTTCGTTTCTCTTTATTATAAAGTATTTTTTGAACTGAAATAATAATGTTTTAAAGTTCAATGTGGTTCCAAGTGATTTGTATATTATATCAGCACTCCTGAAAAGAAGCAGCCTATAAATTCGTTTTGCTATTTAATTTGATGCTTTTGATCTGAAACTAAAATTTTATTAACACAAGAATGTTCAAAACGAATATTTTCGCTATTCTGTTTACCATGCGACTCTCGAACTACATGCCAAAATTTTTATTTTTCATTGGATTATACTGAATTTTTAAAAACCGAGTGTCCATATATATTTTTAATTCCAATATAAATCCAGTTTTTTAAAATTTGATTACCATCGTATAGTCATGATAGTTACAATAATCGCTTGTTTCGTTTCTCTTTATTATAAAGTATTTTTTGAACTAAAATAATAATGTTTTAAAGTTCAATGTGGTTCCAAATGATTTGTATATAAAATCAGCACTCCTGAAAATAAGCAGCCTATAAATTCGTTTCGCTTTTTAATTTGATGTTTTTGATCTAAAACTAAAATTTTAAAAATACAAGGAAATTCAAAACGATTATTTTTGCTATTCTGTTTATCATGCGACTCTCGAAATAGATGCAAAAAATATATATTTTTAATTGGATTATACTGCATTTTTAAAAACCGAGTGTCCATATATATTTGAAATTCCAACATAAATCCAGTTGTTTAAAATTTGATTACCACCGTTTAGTCATGATAGTTACAATAATCGCTTGTTTCGTTTCCCTTTATTATAAAGTATTTTTTGAACTGAAATAATAATGTTTTAAAGTTCAATGTGGTTCCAAGTGATTTGTATATAAAATCAGCACTCCTGAAAAGAAGCACCCTATAAATTCGTTTTGCTATTTAATTTGATGCTTTTGATCTGAAACTAAAATTTTATTAACACAAGAATGTTCAAAACGAATATTTTCGCTATTCTGTTTACCATGCGACTCTCGAAATAGATGCAAAACATTTGTATTTTTTATTGAACTATTCTAAATGTTTAAAAACCGAGTGTCCATATATATTTTTAATTCCAATATAAATCCAGTTGTTTGAAATTTGATTACCACCGATTAGTCATGATAGTTACAATAATCGCTTGTTTCGTTTCTCTTTATTATAAAGTATTTTTTGAACTGAAATAATAATGTTTTAAAGTTCAATGTGGTTCCAAGTGATTTGTATATAAAATCAGCACTCCTGAAAAGAAGCACCCTATAAATTCGTTTTGCTATTTAATTTGATGCTTTTGATCTGAAACTAAAATTTTATTAACACAAGAATGTTCAAAACGAATATTTTCGCTATTCTGTTTACCATGCGACTCTCGAAATAGATGCAAAACATTTGTATTTTTTATTGAACTATTCTAAATTTTTAAAAACGGAGTGTCCATATATATTTTAAATTCCAAAATAAATCCAGTTGTTTAAAATTTAATAACCACCATTTAGTCATGATAGTTACAATAATCGCTTGTTTCGTTTCTCTTTATTATAAAGTATTTTTTGAACTGAAATAATAATGTTTTAAAATCCAATGTGGTACCAAGTGATATGTACATAAAATAAACACTCCTGAAAAGAAGCAGCCTATAAATTCGTTTTGCAATTTAATTTGATGTTTTTGATCTAAAACTAAAATTTTATTAACACAAGAATGTTCAAAACGATTATTTTTGCTATTCTGTTTTTCATGCGACTCTCGAAATAGATGCAAAACATTTGTATTTTTTATTGAACTATTCTAAATGTTTAAAAACCGAGTGTCCATATATATTTTTAATTCCAATATAAATCCAGTTGTTTGAAATTTGATTACCACCGATTAGTCATGATAGTTACAATAATCGCTTGTTTCGTTTCTCTTTATTATAAAGTATTTTTTGAACTGAAATAATAATGTTTTAAAGTTCAATGTGGTTCCAAGTGATTTGTATATAAAATCAGCACTCCTGAAAAGAAGCACCCTATAAATTCTTTTTGCTATTTAATTTGATGCTTTTGATCTGAAACTAAAATTTTATTAACACAAGAATGTTCAAAACGAATATTTTCGCTATTCTGTTTACCATGCGACCCTCGAAATAGATGCAAAAATTCTTTGTTTTCATTGGATTATACTGAATTTTTTAAAAACCGAGTGTCCATATATATTTTTAATTCCAATATAAATCCAGTTGTTTAAAATTTGATCACCACTGTTTAGTCATGATATTTACAATAATCGCTTGTTTCGTTTCTCTTTATTATAAAGTATTTTTTGAACTGAAATAATAATGTTTTAAAATCCAATGGGGTACCAAGTGATATGTACATAAAATAAGCACTCCTGAAAAGAAGCAGCCTATAAATTCGTTTTGCTATTTAATTTGATGTTTTTGATCAAAATCTAAAATTTTATTAACACAAGAATGTTCAAAACGATTATTTTCGTTATTCTGTTTTTCATGCGACCCTCGAATTAGATGCAAAAATTCTTTGTTTTCATTGGATTATACTGAATTTTTTAAAAATCGAGTTTCCATACATATTTCATATTTCATTACTAACCACATTTGTAAAATTTGATCACCACTGTTTAGTCATGATAGTTACAATAATCGCTTGTTTCGTTTCTCTTTATTATAAAGTATTTTTTGAACTGAAATAATAATGTTTTAAAGTTCAATGTGGTTCCAAGTGATTTGTATATTATATCAGCACTCCTGAAAAGAAGCAGCCTATAAATTCGTTTTGCTATTTAATTTGATGCTTTTGATCTGAAACTAAAATTTTATTAACACAAGAATGTTCAAAACGAATATTTTCGCTATTCTGTTTACCATGCGACTCTCGAAATAGATGCCAAAATTTTTATTTTTTATTGAACTATTCTAAATTTTTAAAAACGGAGTGTCCATATATATTTTAAATTCCAAAATAAATCCAGTTGTTTAAAATTTAATAACCACCATTTAGTCATGATAGTTACAATAATCGCTTGTTTCGTTTCTCTTTATTATAAAGTATTTTTTGAACTGAAATAATAATGTTTTAAAGTTCAATGTGGTTCCAAGTGATTTGTATATTATATCAGCACTCCTGAAAAGAAGCAGCCTATAAATTCGTTTTGCTATTTAATTTGATGCTTTTGATCTGAAACTAAAATTTTATTAACACAAGAATGTTTAAAACGAATATTTTCGCTATTCTGTTTACCATGCGACTCTCGAACTACATGCCAAAATTTTTATTTTTCATTGGATTATACTGAATTTTTAAAAACCGAGTGTCCATATATATATTTAATTTCAATATAAATCTAGTTGTTTAAAATTTGATTACCACCGTTTAGTCATGATAGTTACAATAATCGCTTGTTTCGTTTGTCTATATTTTATAGTATGTTTTGAACTGAAATAATAATGTTTTAAAGTCCAATGGGTACCAAGTGATATGTACATAAAATCGGCACTCCTGAAAAGAAGCAGCCTACAAATTCGTTTTACTATCTAATTTGATGTTTTTGATTTAAAACTAAAATTTTATTAACACAAGAATGTTCAAAACGAATATTTTCGCTATTCTGTTTACCATGCGACTCTCGAACTACATGCCAAAATTTTTATTTTTCATTGGATTATACTGAATTGTTAAAAACCGAGTGTCCATATATATTCTTAATTCCAATATAAATCCAATTGTTTAAAATTAAATTACCACCGTTTAGTCATGATAGTTACAATAATCGCTTGTTTCGTTTCTCTTTATTATAAAGTATTTTTTGAACTGAAATAATAATGTTTTAAAGTTCAATGTGGTTCCAAGTGATTTGTATATTATATCAGCACTCCTGAAAAGAAGCAGCCTATAAATTCGTTTTGCTATTTAATTTGATGCTTTTGATCTGAAACTAAAATTTTATTAACACAAGAATGTTCAAAACGAATATTTTCGCTATTCTGTTTACCATGCGACTCTCGAACTACATGCCAAAATTTTTATTTTTCATTGGATTATACTGAATTTTTAAAAACCGAGTGTCCATATATATTTTTAATTCCAATATAAATCCAGTTTTTTAAAATTTGATTACCATCGTATAGTCATGATAGTTACAATAATCGCTTGTTTCGTTTCTCTTTATTATAAAGTATTTTTTGAACTAAAATAATAATGTTTTAAAGTTCAATGTGGTTCCAAATGATTTGTATATAAAATCAGCACTCCTGAAAATAAGCAGCCTATAAATTCGTTTCGCTTTTTAATTTGATGTTTTTGATCTAAAACTAAAATTTTAAAAATACAAGGAAATTCAAAACGATTATTTTTGCTATTCTGTTTATCATGCGACTCTCGAAATAGATGCAAAAAATATATATTTTTAATTGGATTATACTGCATTTTTAAAAACCGAGTGTCCATATATATTTGAAATTCCAACATAAATCCAGTTGTTTAAAATTTGATTACCACCGTTTAGTCATGATAGTTACAATAATCGCTTGTTTCGTTTCCCTTTATTATAAAGTATTTTTTGAACTGAAATAATAATGTTTTAAAGTTCAATGTGGTTCCAAGTGATTTGTATATAAAATCAGCACTCCTGAAAAGAAGCACCCTATAAATTCGTTTTGCTATTTAATTTGATGCTTTTGATCTGAAACTAAAATTTTATTAACACAAGAATGTTCAAAACGAATATTTTCGCTATTCTGTTTACCATGCGACTCTCGAAATAGATGCAAAACATTTGTATTTTTTATTGAACTATTCTAAATGTTTAAAAACCGAGTGTCCATATATATTTTTAATTCCAATATAAATCCAGTTGTTTGAAATTTGATTACCACCGATTAGTCATGATAGTTACAATAATCGCTTGTTTCGTTTCTCTTTATTATAAAGTATTTTTTGAACTGAAATAATAATGTTTTAAAGTTCAATGTGGTTCCAAGTGATTTGTATATAAAATCAGCACTCCTGAAAAGAAGCACCCTATAAATTCGTTTTGCTATTTAATTTGATGCTTTTGATCTGAAACTAAAATTTTATTAACACAAGAATGTTCAAAACGAATATTTTCGCTATTCTGTTTACCATGCGACTCTCGAAATAGATGCAAAACATTTGTATTTTTTATTGAACTATTCTAAATTTTTAAAAACGGAGTGTCCATATATATTTTAAATTCCAAAATAAATCCAGTTGTTTAAAATTTAATAACCACCATTTAGTCATGATAGTTACAATAATCGCTTGTTTCGTTTCTCTTTATTATAAAGTATTTTTTGAACTGAAATAATAATGTTTTAAAATCCAATGTGGTACCAAGTGATATGTACATAAAATAAACACTCCTGAAAAGAAGCAGCCTATAAATTCGTTTTGCAATTTAATTTGATGTTTTTGATCTAAAACTAAAATTTTATTAACACAAGAATGTTCAAAACGATTATTTTTGCTATTCTGTTTTTCATGCGACTCTCGAAATAGATGCAAAACATTTGTATTTTTTATTGAACTATTCTAAATGTTTAAAAACCGAGTGTCCATATATATTTTTAATTCCAATATAAATCCAGTTGTTTGAAATTTGATTACCACCGATTAGTCATGATAGTTACAATAATCGCTTGTTTCGTTTCTCTTTATTATAAAGTATTTTTTGAACTGAAATAATAATGTTTTAAAGTTCAATGTGGTTCCAAGTGATTTGTATATAAAATCAGCACTCCTGAAAAGAAGCACCCTATAAATTCTTTTTGCTATTTAATTTGATGTTTTTGATCAAAATCTAAAATTTTATTAACACAAGAATGTTCAAAACGATTATTTTCGTTATTCTGTTTTTCATGCGACCCTCGAATTAGATGCAAAAATTCTTTGTTTTCATTTGATTATACTGAATTTTTTAAAAACCGAGTGTCCATATATATTTTTAATTCCAATATAAATCCAGTTGTTTAAAATTTGATCACCACTGTTTAGTCATGATATTTACAATAATCGCTTGTTTCGTTTCTCTTTATTATAAAGTATTTTTTGAACTGAAATAATAATGTTTTAAAATCCAATGGGGTACCAAGTGATATGTACATAAAATAAGCACTCCTGAAAAGAAGCAGCCTATAAATTCGTTTTGCTATTTAATTTGATGTTTTTGATCAAAATCTAAAATTTTATTAACACAAGAATGTTCAAAACGATTATTTTCGTTATTCTGTTTTTCATGCGACCCTCGAATTAGATGCAAAAATTCTTTGTTTTCATTGGATTATACTGAATTTTTTAAAAATCGAGTTTCCATACATATTTCATATTTCATTACTAACCACATTTGTAAAATTTGATCACCACTGTTTAGTCATGATAGTTACAATAATCGCTTGTTTCGTTTCTCTTTATTATAAAGTATTTTTTGAACTGAAATAATAATGTTTTAAAGTTCAATGTGGTTCCAAGTGATTTGTATATAAAATCAGCACTCCTGAAAAGAAGCACCCTATAAATTCTTTTTGCTATTTAATTTGATGCTTTTGATCTGAAACTAAAATTTTATTAACACAAGAATGTTCAAAACGAATATTTTCGCTATTCTGTTTACCATGCGACCCTCGAAATAGATGCAAAAATTCTTTGTTTTCATTGGATTATACTGAATTTTTTAAAAACCGAGTGTCCATATATATTTTTAATTCCAATATAAATCCAGTTGTTTAAAATTTGATCACCACCGTTTAGTCATGATAGTTACAATAATCGCTTGTTTCGTTTCTCTTTATTATAAAGTATTTTTTGAACTGAAATAATAATGTTTTAAAATCCAATGTGGTACCAAGTGATATGTACATAAAATAAGCACTCCTGAAAATAAGCAGCCTATAAATTCGTTTCGCTTTTTAATTTGATGTTTTTGATCTAAAACTAAAATTTTAAAAATACAAGGAAATTCAAAACGATTATTTTTGCTATTCTGTTTATCATGCGACTCTCGAAATAGATGCAAAAAATATTTATTTTTAATTGGATTATACTGCATTTTTAAAAACCGAGTGTCCATATATATTTTTTATTCCAATATAAATCCAGTTGTTTAAAATTTGATTACCACCGTTTAGTCATGATAGTTACAATAATCGCTTGTTTCGTTTCTCTTTATTAAGAAGTATTTTTTGAACTGAAATAATAATGTTTTAAAGTTCAGTGTGGTTCCAACTGATTTGAATATAAAATCAAAACTCCTGAAAAGAAGCAGCCTATAAATTCGTTTTGCAATTTAATTTGATGTTTTTGATCTAAAACTAAAATTTTATTAACACAAGAATGTTCAAAACGATTATTTTTGCTATTCTGTTTTTCATGCGACTCTCGAAATAGATGCAAAACATTTGTATTTTTTATTGAACTATTCTAAATTTTTAAAAACGGAGTGTCCATATATATTTTTAATTCCAATATAAATCCAGTTGTTTGAAATTTGATTACCACCGTTTAGTCATGATAGTTACAATAATCGGTTGTTTCGTTTCTCTTTATTATAAAGTATTTTTTGAACTGAAATAAAAATGTTTTAAAGTTCAATGTGGTTCCAAGTGATTTGTATATAAAATCAGCACTCCTGAAAAGAAGCACCCTATAAATTCGTTTTGCTATTTAATTTGATGCTTTTGATCTGAAACTAAAATTTTATTAACACAAGAATGTTCAAAACGAATATTTTCGCTATTCTGTTTACCATGCGACCCTCGAAATAGATGCAAAAATTCTTTGTTTTCATTGGATTATACTGAATTTTTTAAAAATCGAGTTTCCATACATATTTCATATTTCATTACTAACCACATTTGTAAAATTTGATCACCACTGTTTAGTCATGATATTTACAATAATCGCTTGTTTCGTTTCTCTTTATGATAAAGTATTTTTTGAACTGAAATAATAATGTTTTAAAGTTCAGTGTGGTTCCAACTGATTTGAATATAAAATCAGCACTCCTGAAAATAAGCAGCCTATAAATTCGTTTCGCTTTTTAATTTGATGTTTTTGATCTAAAACTAAAATTTTAAAAATACAACGAAATTCAAAACGATTATTTTTGCTATTCTGTTTATCATGCGACTCTCGAAATAGATGCAAAAAATATTTATTTTTAATTGGATTATACTGCATTTTTAAAAACCGAGTGTCCATATATATTTTTTATTCCAATATAAATCCAGTTGTTTAAAATTTGATTACCACCGTTTAGTCATGATAGTTACAATAATCGCTTGTTTCGTTTCTCTTTATTATAAAGTATTTTTTGAACTGAAATAATAATGTTTTAAAATTCAATGTGGTTCCAAGTGATTTGTATATAAAATCAAAACTCCTGAAAAGAAGCAGCCTATAAATTCGTTTTGCTATTTAATTTGATGTTTTTGATCAAAAACTAAAATTTTATTAACACAAGAATGTTCAAAACGATTATTTTCGTTATTCTGTTTTTCATGCGACCCTCGAAATAGATGCAAAAATTCTTTGTTTTCATTGGATTATACTGAATTTTTTAAAAATCGAGTTTCCATACATATTTCATATTTCATTACTAACCACATTTGTAAAATTTGATCACCACTGTTTAGTCATGATATTTACAATAATCGCTTGTTTCGTTTCTCTTTATGATAAAGTATTTTTTGAACTGAAATAATAATGTTTTAAAATTCAATGTGGTTCCAAGTGATTTGTATATAAAATCAGCACTCCTGAAAATAAGCAGCCTATAAATTCGTTTCGCTTTTTAATTTGATGTTTTTGATCTAAAACTAAAATTTTAAAAATACAAGGAAATTCAAAACGATTATTTTTGCTATTCTGTTTATCATGCGACTCTCGAAATAGATGCAAAAAATATTTATTTTTAATTGGATTATACTGCATTTTTAAAAACCGAGTGTCCATATATATTTTTTATTCCAATATAAATCCAGTTGTTTAAAATTTGATTACCACCGTTTAGTCATGATAGTTACAATAATCGCTTGTTTCGTTTCTCTTTATTATAAAGTATTTTTTGAACTGAAATAATAATGTTTTAAAATTCAATGTGGTTCCAAGTGATTTGTATATAAAATCAAAACTCCTGAAAAGAAGCAGCCTATAAATTCGTTTTGCTATTTAATTTGATGTTTTTGATCAAAAACTAAAATTTTATTAACACAAGAATGTTCAAAACGATTATTTTCGTTATTCTGTTTTTCATGCGACCCTCGAAATAGATGCAAAAATTCTTTGTTTTCATTGGATTATACTGAATTTTTTAAAAATCGAGTTTCCATACATATTTCATATTTCATTACTAACCACATTTGTAAAATTTGATCACCACTGTTTAGTCATGATATTTACAATAATCGCTTGTTTGGTTTCTCTTTATGATAAAGTATTTTTTGAACTGAAATAATAATGTTTTAAAGTTGAATGTGGTTCCAAATGATTTGTATATAAAATCAGCACTCCTGAAAATAAGCAGCTTATAAATTCGTTTCGCTTTTTAATTTGATGTTTTTGATCTAAAACTAAAATTTTAAAAATACAAGGAAATTCAAAACGATTATTTTTGCTATTCTGTTTATCATGCGACTCTCGAAATAGATGCAAAAAATATTTATTTTTAATTGGATTATACTGCATTTTTAAAAACCGAGTGTCCATATATATTTTTTATTCCAATATAAATCCAGTTGTTTAAAATTTGATTACCACCGTTTAGTCATGATAGTTACAATAATCGCTTGTTTCGTTTCTCTTTATTATAAAGTATTTTTTGAACTGAAATAATAATGTTTTAAAGTTCAGTGTGGTTCCAACTGATTTGAATATAAAATCAAAACTCCTGAAAAGAAGCAGCCTATAAATTCGTTTTGCTATTTAATTTGATGCTTTTGATCTGAAACTAAAATTTTATTAACACAAGAATGTTCAAAACGAATATTTTCGCTATTCTGTTTACCATGCGACTCTCGAACTACATGCCAAAATTTTTATTTTTCATTGAATTATACTGAATTTTTAAAAACCGAGTGTCCATATATATTTTTAATTCCAATATAAATCCAGTTGTTTAAAATTTGATTACCACCGTTTAGTCATGATAGTTACAATAATCGCTTGTTTCGTTTCTCTTTATTATAAAGTATTTTTTGAACTGAAATAATAATGTTTTAAAGTTCAATGTGGCTCCAAGTGATTTGTATATAAAATCAGCACTCCTGAAAAGAAGCACCCTATAAATTCGTTTTGCTATTTAATTTGATGGTTTTGATCTGAAACTAAAATTTTATTAACACAAGAATGTTCAAAACGAATATTTTCGCTATTCTGTTTACCATGCGACTCTCGAAATAGACTCAAAAAATTTTTATTTTTCATTGGATTATACTGAATTTTTAAAAACCGAGTGTCCATATATATTTTTAATGCCAATATAAATCCAATTGTTTAAAATTAAATTACCACCGTTTAGTCATGATAGTTACAATAATCGCTTGTTTCGTTTCTCTTTATTATAAAGTATTTTTTGAACTGAAATAATAATGTTTTAAAGTTCAATGTGGTTCCAAGTGATTTGTATATTATATCAGCACTCCTGAAAAGAAGCAGCCTATAAATTCGTTTTGCTATTTAATTTGATACTTTTGATCTGAAACTAAAATTTTATAAACACAAGAATGTTCAAAACGAATATTTTCGCTATTCTGTTTACCATGCGACTCTCGAACTACATGCCAAAATTTTTATTTTTCATTGGATTATACTGAATTTTTAAAAACCGAGTGTCCATATATATATTTAATTCCAATATAAATCCAGTTGTTTAAAATTTGATTACCACCGTTTAGTCATGATAGTTACAATAATCGCTTGTTTCGTTTGTCTATATTATATAGTATTTTTTGAACTGAAATAATAATGTTTTAAAGTCCAATGGGGTACCAAGTGATATGTACATAAAATCGGCACTCCTGAAAAGAAGCAGCCTACAAATTCGTTTTACTATCTAATTTGATGTTTTTGATTTAAAACTAAAATTTTATTAACACAAGAATGTTCAAAACGAATATTTTCGCTATTCTGTTTACCATGCGACTCTCGAACTACATGCCAAAATTTTTATTTTTCATTGGATTATACTGAATTTTTAAAAACCGAGTGTCCATATATATTTTTAATGCCAATATAAATCCAATTGTTTAAAATTAAATTACCACCGTTTAGTCATGATAGTTACAATAATCGCTTGTTTCGCTTCTCTTTATTATAAAGTATTTTTTGAACTGAAATAATAATGTTTTAAAATTCAATGTGGTTCCAAGTGATTTGTATATAAAATCAAAACTCCTGAAAAGAAGCAGCCTATAAATTCGTTTTGCTATTTAATTTGATGTTTTTGATCAAAAACTAAAATTTTATTAACACAAGAATGTTCAAAACGATTATTTTCGTTATTCTGTTTTTCATGCGACCCTCGAAATAGATGCAAAAATTCTTTGTTTTCATTGGATTATACTGAATTTTTTAAAAATCGAGTTTCCATACATATTTCATATTTCATTACTAACCACATTTGTAAAATTTGATCACCACTGTTTAGTCATGATATTTACAATAATCGCTTGTTTCGTTTCTCTTTATGATAAAGTATTTTTTGAACTGAAATAATAATGTTTTAAAATTCAATGTGGTTCCAAGTGATTTGTATATAAAATCAGCACTCCTGAAAATAAGCAGCCTATAAATTCGTTTCGCTTTTTAATTTGATGTTTTTGATCTAAAACTAAAATTTTAAAAATACAAGGAAATTCAAAACGATTATTTTTGCTATTCTGTTTATCATGCGACTCTCGAAATAGATGCAAAAAATATTTATTTTTAATTGGATTATACTGCATTTTTAAAAACCGAGTGTCCATATATATTTTTTATTCCAATATAAATCCAGTTGTTTAAAATTTGATTACCACCGTTTAGTCATGATAGTTACAATAATCGCTTGTTTCGTTTCTCTTTATTATAAAGTATTTTTTGAACTGAAATAATAATGTTTTAAAATTCAATGTGGTTCCAAGTGATTTGTATATAAAATCAAAACTCCTGAAAAGAAGCAGCCTATAAATTCGTTTTGCTATTTAATTTGATGTTTTTGATCAAAAACTAAAATTTTATTAACACAAGAATGTTCAAAACGATTATTTTCGTTATTCTGTTTTTCATGCGACCCTCGAAATAGATGCAAAAATTCTTTGTTTTCATTGGATTATACTGAATTTTTTAAAAATCGAGTTTCCATACATATTTCATATTTCATTACTAACCACATTTGTAAAATTTGATCACCACTGTTTAGTCATGATATTTACAATAATCGCTTGTTTGGTTTCTCTTTATGATAAAGTATTTTTTGAACTGAAATAATAATGTTTTAAAGTTGAATGTGGTTCCAAATGATTTGTATATAAAATCAGCACTCCTGAAAATAAGCAGCTTATAAATTCGTTTCGCTTTTTAATTTGATGTTTTTGATCTAAAACTAAAATTTTAAAAATACAAGGAAATTCAAAACGATTATTTTTGCTATTCTGTTTATCATGCGACTCTCGAAATAGATGCAAAAAATATTTATTTTTAATTGGATTATACTGCATTTTTAAAAACCGAGTGTCCATATATATTTTTTATTCCAATATAAATCCAGTTGTTTAAAATTTGATTACCACCGTTTAGTCATGATAGTTACAATAATCGCTTGTTTCGTTTCTCTTTATTATAAAGTATTTTTTGAACTGAAATAATAATGTTTTAAAGTTCAGTGTGGTTCCAACTGATTTGAATATAAAATCAAAACTCCTGAAAAGAAGCAGCCTATAAATTCGTTTTGCTATTTAATTTGATGCTTTTGATCTGAAACTAAAATTTTATTAACACAAGAATGTTCAAAACGAATATTTTCGCTATTCTGTTTACCATGCGACTCTCGAACTACATGCCAAAATTTTTATTTTTCATTGAATTATACTGAATTTTTAAAAACCGAGTGTCCATATATATTTTTAATTCCAATATAAATCCAGTTGTTTAAAATTTGATTACCACCGTTTAGTCATGATAGTTACAATAATCGCTTGTTTCGTTTCTCTTTATTATAAAGTATTTTTTGAACTGAAATAATAATGTTTTAAAGTTCAATGTGGCTCCAAGTGATTTGTATATAAAATCAGCACTCCTGAAAAGAAGCACCCTATAAATTCGTTTTGCTATTTAATTTGATGGTTTTGATCTGAAACTAAAATTTTATTAACACAAGAATGTTCAAAACGAATATTTTCGCTATTCTGTTTACCATGCGACTCTCGAAATAGACTCAAAAAATTTTTATTTTTCATTGGATTATACTGAATTTTTAAAAACCGAGTGTCCATATATATTTTTAATGCCAATATAAATCCAATTGTTTAAAATTAAATTACCACCGTTTAGTCATGATAGTTCCAATAATCGCTTGTTTCGTTTCTCTTTATTATAAAGTATTTTTTGAACTGAAATAATAATGTTTTAAAGTTCAATGTGGTTCCAAGTGATTTGTATATTATATCAGCACTCCTGAAAAGAAGCAGCCTATAAATTCGTTTTGCTATTTAATTTGATGCTTTTGATCTGAAACTAAAATTTTATAAACACAAGAATGTTCAAAACGAATATTTTCGCTATTCTGTTTACCATGCGACTCTCGAACTACATGCCAAAATTTTTATTTTTCATTGGATTATACTGAATTTTTAAAAACCGAGTGTCCATATATATATTTAATTCCAATATAAATCCAGTTGTTTAAAATTTGATTACCACCGTTTAGTCATGATAGTTACAATAATCGCTTGTTTCGTTTGTCTATATTATATAGTATTTTTTGAACTGAAATAATAATGTTTTAAAGTCCAATGGGGTACCAAGTGATATGTACATAAAATCGGCACTCCTGAAAAGAAGCAGCCTACAAATTCGTTTTACTATCTAATTTGATGTTTTTGATTTAAAACTAAAATTTTATTAACACAAGAATGTTCAAAACGAATATTTTCGCTATTCTGTTTACCATGCGACTCTCGAACTACATGCCAAAATTTTTATTTTTCATTGGATTATACTGAATTCTTAAAAACCGAGTGTCCATATATATTCTTAATTCCAATATAAATTCAATTGTTTAAAATTAAATTACCACCGTTTAGTCATGATAGTTACAATAATCGCTTGTTTCGTTTCTCTTTATTATAAAGTATTTTTTGAACTGAAATAATAATGTTTTAAAGTTCAATGTGGTTCCAAGTGATTTGTATATTATATCAGCACTCCTGAAAAGAAGCAGCCTATAAATTCGTTTTGCTATTTAATTTGATGCTTTTGATCTGAAACTAAAATTTTATTAACACAAGAATGTTCAAAACGAATATTTTCGCTATTCTGTTTACCATGCGACTCTCGAACTACATGCCAAAATTTTTATTTTTCATTGGATTATACTGAATTTTTAAAAACCGAGTGTCCATATATATTTTTAATTCCAATATAAATCCAGTTTTTTAAAATTTGATTACCACCGTTTAGTCATGATAGTTACAATAATCGCTTGTTTCGTTTCTCTTTATTATAAAGTATTTTTTGAACTAAAATAATAATGTTTTAAAGTTCAATGTGGTTCCAAATGATTTGTATATAAAATCAGCACTCCTGAAAATAAGCAGCCTATAAATTCGTTTCGCTTTTTAATTTGATGTTTTTGATCTAAAACTAAAATTTTAAAAATACAAGGAAATTCAAAACGATTATTTTTGCTATTCTGTTTTTCATGCGACTCTCGAAATAGATGCAAAACATTTGTATTTTTTATTGAACTATTCTAAATTTTTAAAAACGGAGTGTCCATATATATTTTAAATTCCAAAATAAATCCAGTTGTTTAAAATTTAATAACCACCATTTAGTCATGATAGTTACAATAATCGCTTGTTTCGTTTCTCTTTATTATAAAGTATTTTTTGAACTGAAATAATAATGTTTTAAAATCCAATGTGGTACCAAGTGATATGTACATAAAATAAACACTCCTGAAAAGAAGCAGCCTATAAATTCGTTTTGCAATTTAATTTGATGTTTTTGATCTAAAACTAAAATTTTATTAACACAAGAATGTTCAAAACGATTATTTTTGCTATTCTGTTTTTCATGCGACTCTCGAAATAGATGCAAGACATTTGTATTTTTTATTGAACTATTCTAAATGTTTAAAAACCGAGTGTCCATATATATTTTTAATTCCAATATAAATCCAGTTGTTTGAAATTTGGTTACCACCGTTTAGTCATGATAGTTACAATAATCGCTTGTTTCGTTTCTCTTTATTATAAAGTATTTTTTGAACTGAAATAATAATGTTTTAAAGTTCAATGTGGTTCCAAGTGATTTGTATATAAAATCAGCACTCCTGAAAAGAAGCACCCTATAAATTCGTTTTGCTATTTAATTTGATGCTTTTGATCTGAAACTAAAATTTTATTAACACAAGAATGTTCAAAACGAATATTTTCGCTATTCTGTTTACCATGCGACCCTCGAAATAGATGCAAAAATTCTTTGTTTTCATTGGATTATACTGAATTTTTTAAAAATCGAGTTTCCATACATATTTCATATTTCATTACTAACCACATTTGTAAAATTTGATCACCACTGTTTAGTCATGATATTTACAATAATCGCTTGTTTCGTTTCTCTTTATGATAAAGTATTTTTTGAACTGAAATAATAATGTTTTAAAGTTCAGTGTGGTTCCAACTGATTTGAATATAAAATCAGCACTCCTGAAAATAAGCAGCCTATAAATTCGTTTCGCTTTTTAATTTGATGTTTTTGATCTAAAACTAAAATTTTAAAAATACAACGAAATTCAAAACGATTATTTTTGCTATTCTGTTTATCATGCGACTCTCGAAATAGATGCAAAAAATATTTATTTTTAATTGGATTATACTGCATTTTTAAAAACCGAGTGTCCATATATATTTTTTATTCCAATATAAATCCAGTTGTTTAAAATTTGATTACCACCGTTTAGTCATGATAGTTACAATAATCGCTTGTTTCGTTTCTCTTTATTATAAAGTATTTTTTGAACTGAAATAATAATGTTTTAAAATTCAATGTGGTTCCAAGTGATTTGTATATAAAATCAAAACTCCTGAAAAGAAGCAGCCTATAAATTCGTTTTGCTATTTAATTTGATGTTTTTGATCAAAAACTAAAATTTTATTAACACAAGAATGTTCAAAACGATTATTTTCGTTATTCTGTTTTTCATGCGACCCTCGAAATAGATGCAAAAATTCTTTGTTTTCATTGGATTATACTGAATTTTTTAAAAATCGAGTTTCCATACATATTTCATATTTCATTACTAACCACATTTGTAAAATTTGATCACCACTGTTTAGTCATGATATTTACAATAATCGCTTGTTTCGTTTCTCTTTATGATAAAGTATTTTTTGAACTGAAATAATAATGTTTTAAAATTCAATGTGGTTCCAAGTGATTTGTATATAAAATCAGCACTCCTGAAAATAAGCAGCCTATAAATTCGTTTCGCTTTTTAATTTGATGTTTTTGATCTAAAACTAAAATTTTAAAAATACAAGGAAATTCAAAACGATTATTTTTGCTATTCTGTTTATCATGCGACTCTCGAAATAGATGCAAAAAATATTTATTTTTAATTGGATTATACTGCATTTTTAAAAACCGAGTGTCCATATATATTTTTTATTCCAATATAAATCCAGTTGTTTAAAATTTGATTACCACCGTTTAGTCATGATAGTTACAATAATCGCTTGTTTCGTTTCTCTTCATTATAAAGTATTTTTTGAACTAAAATAATAATGTTTTAAAGTTCAATGTGGTTCCAAATGATTTGTATATAAAATCAGCACTCCTGAAAATAAGCAGCCTATAAATTCGTTTCGCTTTTTAATTTGATGTTTTTGATCTAAAACTAAAATTTTAAAAATACAAGGAAATTCAAAACGATTATTTTTGCTATTCTGTTTTTCATGCGACTCTCGAAATAGATGCAAAACATTTGTATTTTTTATTGAACTATTCTAAATTTTTAAAAACGGAGTGTCCATATATATTTTAAATTCCAAAATAAATCCAGTTGTTTAAAATTTAATAACCACCATTTAGTCATGATAGTTACAATAATCGCTTGTTTCGTTTCTCTTTATTATAAAGTATTTTTTGAACTGAAATAATAATGTTTTAAAATCCAATGTGGTACCAAGTGATATGTACATAAAATAAACACTCCTGAAAAGAAGCAGCCTATAAATTCGTTTTGCAATTTAATTTGATGTTTTTGATCTAAAACTAAAATTTTATTAACACAAGAATGTTCAAAACGATTATTTTTGCTATTCTGTTTTTCATGCGACTCTCGAAATAGATGCAAGACATTTGAATTTTTTATTGAACTATTCTAAATGTTTAAAAACCGAGTGTCCATATATATTTTTAATTCCAATATAAATCCAGTTGTTTGAAATTTGGTTACCACCGTTTAGTCATGATAGTTACAATAATCGCTTGTTTCGTTTCTCTTTATTATAAAGTATTTTTTGAACTGAAATAATAATGTTTTAAAGTTCAATGTGGTTCCAAGTGATTTGTATATAAAATCAGCACTCCTGAAAAGAAGCACCCTATAAATTCGTTTTGCTATTTAATTTGATGCTTTTGATCTGAAACTAAAATTTTATAAACACAAGAATGTTCAAAACGAATATTTTCGCTATTCTGTTTACCATGCGACTCTCGAACTACATGCCAAAATTTTTATTTTTCATTGGATTATACTGAATTTTTAAAAACCGAGTGTCCATATATATATTTAATTCCAATATAAATCCAGTTGTTTAAAATTTGATTACCACCGTTTAGTCATGATAGTTACAATAATCGCTTGTTTCGTTTGTCTATATTATATAGTATTTTTTGAACTGAAATAATAATGTTTTAAAGTTCAATGTGGTTCCAAGTGATTTGTATATTATATCAGCACTCCTGAAAAGAAGCAGCCTATAAATTCGTTTTGCTATTTAATTTGATGCTTTTGATCTGAAACTAAAATTTTATAAACACAAGAATGTTCAAAACGAATATTTTCGCTATTCTGTTTACCATGCGACTCTCGAACTACATGCCAAAATTTTTATTTTTAATTGGATTATACTGCATTTTTAAAAACCGAGTGTCCATATATATTTTTTATTCCAATATAAATCCAGTTGTTTAAAATTTGATTACCACCGTTTAGTCATGATAGTTACAATAATCGCTTGTTTCGTTTCTCTTTATTATAAAGTATTTTTTGAACTGAAATAATAATGTTTTAAAATTCAATGTGGTTCCAAGTGATTTGTATATAAAATCAAAACTCCTGAAAAGAAGCAGCCTATAAATTCGTTTTGCTATTTAATTTGATGTTTTTGATCAAAAACTAAAATTTTATTAACACAAGAATGTTCAAAACGATTATTTTCGTTATTCTGTTTTTCATGCGACCCTCGAAATAGATGCAAAAATTCTTTGTTTTCATTGGATTATACTGAATTTTTTAAAAATCGAGTTTCCATACATATTTCATATTTCATTACTAACCACATTTGTAAAATTTGATCACCACTGTTTAGTCATGATATTTACAATAATCGCTTGTTTCGTTTCTCTTTATGATAAAGTATTTTTTGAACTGAAATAATAATGTTTTAAAATTCAATGTGGTTCCAAGTGATTTGTATATAAAATCAGCACTCCTGAAAATAAGCAGCCTATAAATTCGTTTCGCTTTTTAATTTGATGTTTTTGATCTAAAACTAAAATTTTAAAAATACAAGGAAATTCAAAACGATTATTTTTGCTATTCTGTTTATCATGCGACTCTCGAAATAGATGCAAAAAATATTTATTTTTAATTGGATTATACTGCATTTTTAAAAACCGAGTGTCCATATATATTTTTTATTCCAATATAAATCCAGTTGTTTAAAATTTGATTACCACCGTTTAGTCATGATAGTTACAATAATCGCTTGTTTCGTTTCTCTTTATTATAAAGTATTTTTTGAACTAAAATAATAATGTTTTAAAGTTCAATGTGGTTCCAAATGATTTGTATATAAAATCAGCACTCCTGAAAATAAGCAGCCTATAAATTCGTTTCGCTTTTTAATTTGATGTTTTTGATCTAAAACTAAAATTTTAAAAATACAAGGAAATTCAAAACGATTATTTTTGCTATTCTGTTTTTCATGCGACTCTCGAAATAGATGCAAAACATTTGTATTTTTTATTGAACTATTCTAAATTTTTAAAAACGGAGTGTCCATATATATTTTAAATTCCAAAATAAATCCAGTTGTTTAAAATTTAATAACCACCATTTAGTCATGATAGTTACAATAATCGCTTGTTTCGTTTCTCTTTATTATAAAGTATTTTTTGAACTGAAATAATAATGTTTTAAAATCCAATGTGGTACCAAGTGATATGTACATAAAATAAACACTCCTGAAAAGAAGCAGCCTATAAATTCGTTTTGCAATTTAATTTGATGTTTTTGATCTAAAACTAAAATTTTATTAACACAAGAATGTTCAAAACGATTATTTTTGCTATTCTGTTTTTCATGCGACTCTCGAAATAGATGCAAGACATTTGAATTTTTTATTGAACTATTCTAAATGTTTAAAAACCGAGTGTCCATATATATTTTTAATTCCAATATAAATCCAGTTGTTTGAAATTTGGTTACCACCGTTTAGTCATGATAGTTACAATAATCGCTTGTTTCGTTTCTCTTTATTATAAAGTATTTTTTGAACTGAAATAATAATGTTTTAAAGTTCAATGTGGTTCCAAGTGATTTGTATATAAAATCAGCACTCCTGAAAAGAAGCACCCTATAAATTCGTTTTGCTATTTAATTTGATGCTTTTGATCTGAAACTAAAATTTTATTAACACAAGAATGTTCAAAACGAATATTTTCGCTATTCTGTTTACCATGCGACCCTCGAAATAGATGCAAAAATTCTTTGTTTTCATTGGATTATACTGAATTTTTTAAAAATCGAGTTTCCATACATATTTCATATTTCATTACTAACCACATTTGTAAAATTTGATCACCACTGTTTAGTCATGATATTCACAATAATCGCTTGTTTCGTTTCTCTTTATGATAAAGTATTTTTTGAACTGAAATAATAATGTTTTAAAGTTCAGTGTGGTTCCAACTGATTTGAATATAAAATCAGCACTCCTGAAAATAAGCAGCCTATAAATTCGTTTCGCTTTTTAATTTGATGTTTTTGATCTAAAACTAAAATTTTAAAAATACAACGAAATTCAAAACGATTATTTTTGCTATTCTGTTTATCATGCGACTCTCGAAATAGATGCAAAAAATATTTATTTTTAATTGGATTATACTGCATTTTTAAAAACCGAGTGTCCATATATATTTTTTATTCCAATATAAATCCAGTTGTTTAAAATTTGATTACCACCGTTTAGTCATGATAGTTACAATAATCGCTTGTTTCGTTTCTCTTTATTATAAAGTATTTTTTGAACTGAAATAATAATGTTTTAAAATTCAATGTGGTTCCAAGTGATTTGTATATAAAATCAAAACTCCTGAAAAGAAGCAGCCTATAAATTCGTTTTGCTATTTAATTTGATGTTTTTGATCAAAAACTAAAATTTTATTAACACAAGAATGTTCAAAACGATTATTTTCGTTATTCTGTTTTTCATGCGACCCTCGAAATAGATGCAAAAATTCTTTGTTTTCATTGGATTATACTGAATTTTTTAAAAATCGAGTTTCCATACATATTTCATATTTCATTACTAACCACATTTGTAAAATTTGATCACCACTGTTTAGTCATGATATTTACAATAATCGCTTGTTTCGTTTCTCTTTATGATAAAGTATTTTTTGAACTGAAATAATAATGTTTTAAAATTCAATGTGGTTCCAAGTGATTTGTATATAAAATCAGCACTCCTGAAAATAAGCAGCCTATAAATTCGTTTCGCTTTTTAATTTGATGTTTTTGATCTAAAACTAAAATTTTAAAAATACAAGGAAATTCAAAACGATTATTTTTGCTATTCTGTTTATCATGCGACTCTCGAAATAGATGCAAAAAATATTTATTTTTAATTGGATTATACTGCATTTTTAAAAACCGAGTGTCCATATATATTTTTTATTCCAATATAAATCCAGTTGTTTAAAATTTGATTACCACCGTTTAGTCATGATAGTTACAATAATCGCTTGTTTCGTTTCTCTTTATTATAAAGTATTTTTTGAACTGAAATAATAATGTTTTAAAATTCAATGTGGTTCCAAGTGATTTGTATATAAAATCAAAACTCCTGAAAAGAAGCAGCCTATAAATTCGTTTTGCTATTTAATTTGATGTTTTTGATCAAAAACTAAAATTTTATTAACACAAGAATGTTCAAAACGATTATTTTCGTTATTCTGTTTTTCATGCGACCCTCGAAATAGATGCAAAAATTCTTTGTTTTCATTGGATTATACTGAATTTTTTAAAAATCGAGTTTCCATACATATTTCATATTTCATTACTAACCACATTTGTAAAATTTGATCACCACTGTTTAGTCATGATATTTACAATAATCGCTTGTTTGGTTTCTCTTTATGATAAAGTATTTTTTGAACTGAAATAATAATGTTTTAAAGTTGAATGTGGTTCCAAATGATTTGTATATAAAATCAGCACTCCTGAAAATAAGCAGCTTATAAATTCGTTTCGCTTTTTAATTTGATGTTTTTGATCTAAAACTAAAATTTTAAAAATACAAGGAAATTCAAAACGATTATTTTTGCTATTCTGTTTATCATGCGACTCTCGAAATAGATGCAAAAAATATTTATTTTTAATTGGATTATACTGCATTTTTAAAAACCGAGTGTCCATATATATTTTTTATTCCAATATAAATCCAGTTGTTTAAAATTTGATTACCACCGTTTAGTCATGATAGTTACAATAATCGCTTGTTTCGTTTCTCTTTATTATAAAGTATTTTTTGAACTGAAATAATAATGTTTTAAAGTTCAGTGTGGTTCCAACTGATTTGAATATAAAATCAAAACTCCTGAAAAGAAGCAGCCTATAAATTCGTTTTGCTATTTAATTTGATGCTTTTGATCTGAAACTAAAATTTTATTAACACAAGAATGTTCAAAACGAATATTTTCGCTATTCTGTTTACCATGCGACTCTCGAACTACATGCCAAAATTTTTATTTTTCATTGAATTATACTGAATTTTTAAAAACCGAGTGTCCATATATATTTTTAATTCCAATATAAATCCAGTTGTTTAAAATTTGATTACCACCGTTTAGTCATGATAGTTACAATAATCGCTTGTTTCGTTTCTCTTTATTATAAAGTATTTTTTGAACTGAAATAATAATGTTTTAAAGTTCAATGTGGCTCCAAGTGATTTGTATATAAAATCAGCACTCCTGAAAAGAAGCACCCTATAAATTCGTTTTGCTATTTAATTTGATGGTTTTGATCTGAAACTAAAATTTTATTAACACAAGAATGTTCAAAACGAATATTTTCGCTATTCTGTTTACCATGCGACTCTCGAAATAGACTCAAAAAATTTTTATTTTTCATTGGATTATACTGAATTTTTAAAAACCGAGTGTCCATATATATTTTTAATGCCAATATAAATCCAATTGTTTAAAATTAAATTACCACCGTTTAGTCATGATAGTTACAATAATCGCTTGTTTCGTTTCTCTTTATTATAAAGTATTTTTTGAACTGAAATAATAATGTTTTAAAGTTCAATGTGGTTCCAAGTGATTTGTATATTATATCAGCACTCCTGAAAAGAAGCAGCCTATAAATTCGTTTTGCTATTTAATTTGATGCTTTTGATCTGAAACTAAAATTTTATAAACACAAGAATGTTCAAAACGAATATTTTCGCTATTCTGTTTACCATGCGACTCTCGAACTACATGCCAAAATTTTTATTTTTCATTGGATTATACTGAATTTTTAAAAACCGAGTGTCCATATATATATTTAATTCCAATATAAATCCAATTGTTTAAAATTAAATTACCACCGTTTAGTCATGATAGTTACAATAATCGCTTGTTTCGTTTCTCTTTATTATAAAGTATTTTTTGAACTGAAATAATAATGTTTTAAAGTTCAATGGGGTACCAAGTGATATGTACATAAAATCGGCACTCCTGAAAAGAAGCAGCCTACAAATTCGTTTTACTATCTAATTTGATGTTTTTGATTTAAAACTAAAATTTTATTAACACAAGAATGTTCAAAACGAATATTTTCGCTATTCTGTTTACCATGCGACTCTCGAACTACATGCCAAAATTTTTATTTTTCATTGGATTATACTGAATTCTTAAAAACCGAGTGTCCATATATATTCTTAATTCCAATATAAATTCAATTGTTTAAAATTAAATTACCACCGTTTAGTCATGATAGTTACAATAATCGCTTGTTTCGTTTCTCTTTATTATAAAGTATTTTTTGAACTGAAATAATAATGTTTTAAAGTTCAATGTGGTTCCAAGTGATTTGTATATTATATCAGCACTCCTGAAAAGAAGCAGCCTATAAATTCGTTTTGCTATTTAATTTGATGCTTTTGATCTGAAACTAAAATTTTATTAACACAAGAATGTTCAAAACGAATATTTTCGCTATTCTGTTTACCATGCGACTCTCGAACTACATGCCAAAATTTTTATTTTTCATTGGATTATACTGAATTTTTAAAAACCGAGTGTCCATATATATTTTTAATTCCAATATAAATCCAGTTTTTTAAAATTTGATTACCACCGTTTAGTCATGATAGTTACAATAATCGCTTGTTTCGTTTCTCTTTATTATAAAGTATTTTTTGAACTAAAATAATAATGTTTTAAAGTTCAATGTGGTTCCAAATGATTTGTATATAAAATCAGCACTCCTGAAAATAAGCAGCCTATAAATTCGTTTCGCTTTTTAATTTGATGTTTTTGATCTAAAACTAAAATTTTAAAAATACAAGGAAATTCAAAACGATTATTTTTGCTATTCTGTTTTTCATGCGACTCTCGAAATAGATGCAAAACATTTGTATTTTTTATTGAACTATTCTAAATTTTTAAAAACGGAGTGTCCATATATATTTTAAATTCCAAAATAAATCCAGTTGTTTAAAATTTAATAACCACCATTTAGTCATGATAGTTACAATAATCGCTTGTTTCGTTTCTCTTTATTATAAAGTATTTTTTGAACTGAAATAATAATGTTTTAAAATCCAATGTGGTACCAAGTGATATGTACATAAAATAAACACTCCTGAAAAGAAGCAGCCTATAAATTCGTTTTGCAATTTAATTTGATGTTTTTGATCTAAAACTAAAATTTTATTAACACAAGAATGTTCAAAACGATTATTTTTGCTATTCTGTTTTTCATGCGACTCTCGAAATAGATGCAAGACATTTGTATTTTTTATTGAACTATTCTAAATGTTTAAAAACCGAGTGTCCATATATATTTTTAATTCCAATATAAATCCAGTTGTTTGAAATTTGGTTACCACCGTTTAGTCATGATAGTTACAATAATCGCTTGTTTCGTTTCTCTTTATTATAAAGTATTTTTTGAACTGAAATAATAATGTTTTAAAGTTCAATGTGGTTCCAAGTGATTTGTATATAAAATCAGCACTCCTGAAAAGAAGCACCCTATAAATTCGTTTTGCTATTTAATTTGATGCTTTTGATCTGAAACTAAAATTTTATTAACACAAGAATGTTCAAAACGAATATTTTCGCTATTCTGTTTACCATGCGACCCTCGAAATAGATGCAAAAATTCTTTGTTTTCATTGGATTATACTGAATTTTTTAAAAATCGAGTTTCCATACATATTTCATATTTCATTACTAACCACATTTGTAAAATTTGATCACCACTGTTTAGTCATGATATTTACAATAATCGCTTGTTTCGTTTCTCTTTATGATAAAGTATTTTTTGAACTGAAATAATAATGTTTTAAAGTTCAGTGTGGTTCCAACTGATTTGAATATAAAATCAGCACTCCTGAAAATAAGCAGCCTATAAATTCGTTTCGCTTTTTAATTTGATGTTTTTGATCTAAAACTAAAATTTTAAAAATACAACGAAATTCAAAACGATTATTTTTGCTATTCTGTTTATCATGCGACTCTCGAAATAGATGCAAAAAATATTTATTTTTAATTGTATTATACTGCATTTTTAAAAACCGAGTGTCCATATATATTTTTAATTCCAATATACATTCAGTTGTTTAAAATTTGATTACCACCGTTTAGTCATGATAGTTACAATAATCGCTTGTTTCGTTTCTCTTTATTATAAAGTATTTTTTGAACTGAAATAATAATGTTTTAAAGTTCAGTGTGGTTCCAACTGATTTGAATATAAAATTAAAACTCCTGAAAAGAAGCAGCCTATAAATTCGTTTTGCTATTTAATTTGATGTTTTTGATCAAAAACTAAAATTTTATTAACACAAGAATGTTCAAAACGATTATTTTCGTTATTCTGTTTTTCATGCGACCCTCGAAATAGATGCAAAAATTCTTTGTTTTCATTGGATTATACTGAATTTTTTAAAAATCGAGTTTCCATACATATTTCATATTTCATTACTAACCACATTTGTAAAATTTGATCACCACTGTTTAGTCATGATATTTACAATAATCGCTTGTTTCGTTTCTCTTTATGATAAAGTATTTTTTGAACTGAAATAATAATGTTTTAAAATTCAATGTGGTTCCAAGTGATTTGTATATAAAATCAGCACTCCTGAAAATAAGCAGCCTATAAATTCGTTTCGCTTTTTAATTTGATGTTTTTGATCTAAAACTAAAATTTTAAAAATACAAGGAAATTCAAAACGATTATTTTTGCTATTCTGTTTATCATGCGACTCTCGAAATAGATGCAAAAAATATTTATTTTTAATTGGATTATACTGCATTTTTAAAAACCGAGTGTCCATATATATTTTTTATTCCAATATAAATCCAGTTGTTTAAAATTTGATTACCACCGTTTAGTCATGATAGTTACAATAATCGCTTGTTTCGTTTCTCTTTATTATAAAGTATTTTTTGAACTGAAATAATAATGTTTTAAAGTTCAGTGTGGTTCCAAGTGATTTGTATATAAAATCAAAACTCCTGAAAAGAAGCAGCCTATAAATTCGTTTTGCTATTTAATTTGATGCTTTTGATCTGAAACTAAAATTTTATTAACACAAGAATGTTCAAAACGAATATTTTCGCTATTCTGTTTACCATGCGACTCTCGAACTACATGCCAAAATTTTTATTTTTCATTGAATTATACTGAATTTTTAAAAACCGAGTGTCCATATATATTTTTAATTCCAATATAAATCCAGTTGTTTAAAATTTGATTACCACCGTTTAGTCATGATAGTTACAATAATCGCTTGTTTCGTTTCTCTTTATTATAAAGTATTTTTTGAACTGAAATAATAATGTTTTAAAGTTCAATGTGGCTCCAAGTGATATGTATATAAAATCAGCACTCCTGAAAAGAAGCACCCTATAAATTCGTTTTGCTATTTAATTTGATGGTTTTGATCTGAAACTAAAATTTTATTAACACAAGAATGTTCAAAACGAATATTTTCGCTATTCTGTTTACCATGCGACTCTCGAAATAGACTCAAAAAATTTTTATTTTTCATTGGATTATACTGAATTTTTAAAAACCGAGTGTCCATATATATTTTTAATGCCAATATAAATCCAATTGTTTAAAATTAAATTACCACCGTTTAGTCATGATAGTTACAATAATCGCTTGTTTCGTTTCTCTTTATTATAAAGTATTTTTTGAACTGAAATAATAATGTTTTAAAGTTCAATGTGGTTCCAAGTGATTTGTATATTATATCAGCACTCCTGAAAAGAAGCAGCCTATAAATTCGTTTTGCTATTTAATTTGATGCTTTTGATCTGAAACTAAAATTTTATAAACACAAGAATGTTCAAAACGAATATTTTCGCTATTCTGTTTACCATGCGACTCTCGAACTACATGCCAAAATTTTTATTTTTCATTGGATTATACTGAATTTTTAAAAACCGAGTGTCCATATATATATTTAATTCCAATATAAATCCAGTTGTTTAAAATTTGATTACCACCGTTTAGTCATGATAGTTACAATAATCGCTTGTTTCGTTTGTCTATATTATATAGTATTTTTTGAACTGAAATAATAATGTTTTAAAGTCCAATGGGGTACCAAGTGATATGTACATAAAATCGGCACTCCTGAAAAGAAGCAGCCTACAAATTCGTTTTACTATCTAATTTGATGTTTTTGATTTAAAACTAAAATTTTATTAACACAAGAATGTTCAAAACGAATATTTTCGCTATTCTGTTTACCATGCGACTCTCGAACTACATGCCAAAATTTTTATTTTTCATTGGATTATACTGAATTCTTAAAAACCGAGTGTCCATATATATTCTTAATTCCAATATAAATTCAATTGTTTAAAATTAAATTACCACCGTTTAGTCATGATAGTTACAATAATCGCTTGTTTCGTTTCTCTTTATTATAAAGTATTTTTTGAACTGAAATAATAATGTTTTAAAGTTCAATGTGGTTCCAAGTGATTTGTATATTATATCAGCACTCCTGAAAAGAAGCAGCCTATAAATTCGTTTCGCTTTTTAATTTGATGTTTTTGATCTGAAACTAAAATTTTATTAACACAAGAATGTTCAAAACGAATATTTTCGCTATTCTGTTTACCATGCGACTCTCGAACTACATGCCAAAATTTTTATTTTTCATTGGATTATACTGAATTTTTAAAAACCGAGTGTCCATATATATTTTTAATTCCAATATAAATCCAGTTTTTTAAAATTTGATTACCACCGTTTAGTCATGATAGTTACAATAATCGCTTGTTTCGTTTCTCTTTATTATAAAGTATTTTTTGAACTAAAATAATAATGTTTTAAAGTTCAATGTGGTTCCAAATGATTTGTATATAAAATCAGCACTCCTGAAAATAAGCAGCCTATAAATTCGTTTCGCTTTTTAATTTGATGTTTTTGATCTAAAACTAAAATTTTAAAAATACAAGGAAATTCAAAACGATTATTTTTGCTATTCTGTTTTTCATGCGACTCTCGAAATAGATGCAAAACATTTGTATTTTTTATTGAACTATTCTAAATTTTTAAAAACGGAGTGTCCATATATATTTTAAATTCCAAAATAAATCCAGTTGTTTAAAATTTAATAACCACCATTTAGTCATGATAGTTACAATAATCGCTTGTTTCGTTTCTCTTTATTATAAAGTATTTTTTGAACTGAAATAATAATGTTTTAAAATCCAATGTGGTACCAAGTGATATGTACATAAAATAAACACTCCTGAAAAGAAGCAGCCTATAAATTCGTTTTGCAATTTAATTTGATGTTTTTGATCTAAAACTAAAATTTTATTAACACAAGAATGTTCAAAACGATTATTTTTGCTATTCTGTTTTTCATGCGACTCTCGAAATAGATGCAAGACATTTGTATTTTTTATTGAACTATTCTAAATGTTTAAAAACCGAGTGTCCATATATATTTTTAATTCCAATATAAATCCAGTTGTTTGAAATTTGGTTACCACCGTTTAGTCATGATAGTTACAATAATCGCTTGTTTCGTTTCTCTTTATTATAAAGTATTTTTTGAACTGAAATAATAATGTTTTAAAGTTCAATGTGGTTCCAAGTGATTTGTATATAAAATCAGCACTCCTGAAAAGAAGCACCCTATAAATTCGTTTTGCTATTTAATTTGATGCTTTTGATCTGAAACTAAAATTTTATTAACACAAGAATGTTCAAAACGAATATTTTCGCTATTCTGTTTACCATGCGACCCTCGAAATAGATGCAAAAATTCTTTGTTTTCATTGGATTATACTGAATTTTTTAAAAATCGAGTTTCCATACATATTTCATATTTCATTACTAACCACATTTGTAAAATTTGATCACCACTGTTTAGTCATGATATTTACAATAATCGCTTGTTTCGTTTCTCTTTATGATAAAGTATTTTTTGAACTGAAATAATAATGTTTTAAAATTCAATGTGGTTCCAAGTGATTTGTATATAAAATCAGCACTCCTGAAAATAAGCAGCCTATAAATTCGTTTCGCTTTTTAATTTGATGTTTTTGATCTAAAACTAAAATTTTAAAAATACAACGAAATTCAAAACGATTATTTTTGCTATTCTGTTTATCATGCGACTCTCGAAATAGATGCAAAAAATATTTATTTTTAATTGGATTATACTGCATTTTTAAAAACCGAGTGTCCATATATATTTTTTATTCCAATATAAATCCAGTTGTTTAAAATTTGATTACCACCGTTTAGTCATGATAGTTACAATAATCGCTTGTTTCGTTTCTCTTTATTATAAAGTATTTTTTGAACTGAAATAATAATGTTTTAAAATTCAATGTGGTTCCAAGTGATTTGTATATAAAATCAAAACTCCTGAAAAGAAGCAGCCTATAAATTCGTTTTGCTATTTAATTTGATGTTTTTGATCAAAAACTAAAATTTTATTAACACAAGAATGTTCAAAACGATTATTTTCGTTATTCTGTTTTTCATGCGACCCTCGAAATAGATGCAAAAATTCTTTGTTTTCATTGGATTATACTGAATTTTTTAAAAATCGAGTTTCCATACATATTTCATATTTCATTACTAACCACATTTGTAAAATTTGATCACCACTGTTTAGTCATGATATTTACAATAATCGCTTGTTTCGTTTCTCTTTATGATAAAGTATTTTTTGAACTGAAATAATAATGTTTTAAAATTCAATGTGGTTCCAAGTGATTTGTATATAAAATCAGCACTCCTGAAAATAAGCAGCCTATAAATTCGTTTCGCTTTTTAATTTGATGTTTTTGATCTAAAACTAAAATTTTAAAAATACAAGGAAATTCAAAACGATTATTTTTGCTATTCTGTTTATCATGCGACTCTCGAAATAGATGCAAAAAATATTTATTTTTAATTGGATTATACTGCATTTTTAAAAACCGAGTGTCCATATATATTTTTTATTCCAATATAAATCCAGTTGTTTAAAATTTGATTACCACCGTTTAGTCATGATAGTTACAATAATCGCTTGTTTCGTTTCTCTTTATTATAAAGTATTTTTTGAACTGAAATAATAATGTTTTAAAATTCAATGTGGTTCCAAGTGATTTGTATATAAAATCAAAACTCCTGAAAAGAAGCAGCCTATAAATTCGTTTTGCTATTTAATTTGATGTTTTTGATCAAAAACTAAAATTTTATTAACACAAGAATGTTCAAAACGATTATTTTCGTTATTCTGTTTTTCATGCGACCCTCGAAATAGATGCAAAAATTCTTTGTTTTCATTGGATTATACTGAATTTTTTAAAAATCGAGTTTCCATACATATTTCATATTTCATTACTAACCACATTTGTAAAATTTGATCACCACTGTTTAGTCATGATATTTACAATAATCGCTTGTTTGGTTTCTCTTTATGATAAAGTATTTTTTGAACTGAAATAATAATGTTTTAAAGTTGAATGTGGTTCCAAATGATTTGTATATAAAATCAGCACTCCTGAAAATAAGCAGCTTATAAATTCGTTTCGCTTTTTAATTTGATGTTTTTGATCTAAAACTAAAATTTTAAAAATACAAGGAAATTCAAAACGATTATTTTTGCTATTCTGTTTATCATGCGACTCTCGAAATAGATGCAAAAAATATTTATTTTTAATTGGATTATACTGCATTTTTAAAAACCGAGTGTCCATATATATTTTTTATTCCAATATAAATCCAGTTGTTTAAAATTTGATTACCACCGTTTAGTCATGATAGTTACAATAATCGCTTGTTTCGTTTCTCTTTATTATAAAGTATTTTTTGAACTGAAATAATAATGTTTTAAAGTTCAGTGTGGTTCCAACTGATTTGAATATAAAATCAAAACTCCTGAAAAGAAGCAGCCTATAAATTCGTTTTGCTATTTAATTTGATGCTTTTGATCTGAAACTAAAATTTTATTAACACAAGAATGTTCAAAACGAATATTTTCGCTATTCTGTTTACCATGCGACTCTCGAACTACATGCCAAAATTTTTATTTTTCATTGAATTATACTGAATTTTTAAAAACCGAGTGTCCATATATATTTTTAATTCCAATATAAATCCAGTTGTTTAAAATTTGATTACCACCGTTTAGTCATGATAGTTACAATAATCGCTTGTTTCGTTTCTCTTTATTATAAAGTATTTTTTGAACTGAAATAATAATGTTTTAAAGTTCAATGTGGCTCCAAGTGATTTGTATATAAAATCAGCACTCCTGAAAAGAAGCACCCTATAAATTCGTTTTGCTATTTAATTTGATGGTTTTGATCTGAAACTAAAATTTTATTAACACAAGAATGTTCAAAACGAATATTTTCGCTATTCTGTTTACCATGCGACTCTCGAAATAGACTCAAAAAATTTTTATTTTTCATTGGATTATACTGAATTTTTAAAAACCGAGTGTCCATATATATTTTTAATTCCAATATAAATTCAATTGTTTAAAATTAAATTACCACCGTTTAGTCATGATAGTTACAATAATCGCTTGTTTCGTTTCTCTTTATTATAAAGTATTTTTTGAACTGAAATAATAATGTTTTAAAGTTCAATGTGGTTCCAAGTGATTTGTATATTATATCAGCACTCCTGAAAAGAAGCAGCCTATAAATTCGTTTTGCTATTTAATTTGATGCTTTTGATCTGAAACTAAAATTTTATTAACACAAGAATGTTCAAAACGAATATTTTCGCTATTCTGTTTACCATGCGACTCTCGAACTACATGCCAAAATTTTTATTTTTCATTGGATTATACTGAATTTTTAAAAACCGAGTGTCCATATATATTTTTAATTCCAATATAAATCCAGTTTTTTAAAATTTGATTACCACCGTTTAGTCATGATAGTTACAATAATCGCTTGTTTCGTTTCTCTTTATTATAAAGTATTTTTTGAACTAAAATAATAATGTTTTAAAGTTCAATGTGGTTCCAAATGATTTGTATATAAAATCAGCACTCCTGAAAATAAGCAGCCTATAAATTCGTTTCGCTTTTTAATTTGATGTTTTTGATCTAAAACTAAAATTTTAAAAATACAAGGAAATTCAAAACGATTATTTTTGCTATTCTGTTTTTCATGCGACTCTCGAAATAGATGCAAAACATTTGTATTTTTTATTGAACTATTCTAAATTTTTAAAAACGGAGTGTCCATATATATTTTAAATTCCAAAATAAATCCAGTTGTTTAAAATTTAATAACCACCATTTAGTCATGATAGTTACAATAATCGCTTGTTTCGTTTCTCTTTATTATAAAGTATTTTTTGAACTGAAATAATAATGTTTTAAAATCCAATGTGGTACCAAGTGATATGTACATAAAATAAACACTCCTGAAAAGAAGCAGCCTATTAATTCGTTTTGCAATTTAATTTGATGTTTTTGATCTAAAACTAAAATTTTATTAACACAAGAATGTTCAAAACGATTATTTTTGCTATTCTGTTTTTCATGCGACTCTCGAAATAGATGCAAGACATTTGTATTTTTTATTGAACTATTCTAAATGTTTAAAAACCGAGTGTCCATATATATTTTTAATTCCAATATAAATCCAGTTGTTTGAAATTTGGTTACCACCGTTTAGTCATGATAGTTACAATAATCGCTTGTTTCGTTTCTCTTTATTATAAAGTATTTTTTGAACTGAAATAATAATGTTTTAAAGTTCAATGTGGTTCCAAGTGATTTGTATATAAAATCAGCACTCCTGAAAAGAAGCACCCTATAAATTCGTTTTGCTATTTAATTTGATGCTTTTGATCTGAAACTAAAATTTTATTAACACAAGAATGTTCAAAACGAATATTTTCGCTATTCTGTTTACCATGCGACCCTCGAAATAGATGCAAAAATTCTTTGTTTTCATTGGATTATACTGAATTTTTTAAAAATCGAGTTTCCATACATATTTCATATTTCATTACTAACCACATTTGTAAAATTTGATCACCACTGTTTAGTCATGATATTTACAATAATCGCTTGTTTCGTTTCTCTTTATGATAAAGTATTTTTTGAACTGAAATAATAATGTTTTAAAGTTCAGTGTGGTTCCAACTGATTTGAATATAAAATCAGCACTCCTGAAAATAAGCAGCCTATAAATTCGTTTCGCTTTTTAATTTGATGTTTTTGATCTAAAACTAAAATTTTAAAAATACAACGAAATTCAAAACGATTATTTTTGCTATTCTGTTTATCATGCGACTCTCGAAATAGATGCAAAAAATATTTATTTTTAATTGGATTATACTGCATTTTTAAAAACCGAGTGTCCATATATATTTTTTATTCCAATATAAATCCAGTTGTTTAAAATTTGATTACCACCGTTTAGTCATGATAGTTACAATAATCGCTTGTTTCGTTTCTCTTTATTATAAAGTATTTTTTGAACTGAAATAATAATGTTTTAAAATTCAATGTGGTTCCAAGTGATTTGTATATAAAATCAAAACTCCTGAAAAGAAGCAGCCTATAAATTCGTTTTGCTATTTAATTTGATGTTTTTGATCAAAAACTAAAATTTTATTAACACAAGAATGTTCAAAACGATTATTTTCGTTATTCTGTTTTTCATGCGACCCTCGAAATAGATGCAAAAATTCTTTGTTTTCATTGGATTATACTGAATTTTTTAAAAATCGAGTTTCCATACATATTTCATATTTCATTACTAACCACATTTGTAAAATTTGATCACCACTGTTTAGTCATGATATTTACAATAATCGCTTGTTTCGTTTCTCTTTATGATAAAGTATTTTTTGAACTGAAATAATAATGTTTTAAAATTCAATGTGGTTCCAAGTGATTTGTATATAAAATCAGCACTCCTGAAAATAAGCAGCCTATAAATTCGTTTCGCTTTTTAATTTGATGTTTTTGATCTAAAACTAAAATTTTAAAAATACAAGGAAATTCAAAACGATTATTTTTGCTATTCTGTTTATCATGCGACTCTCGAAATAGATGCAAAAAATATTTATTTTTAATTGGATTATACTGCATTTTTAAAAACCGAGTGTCCATATATATTTTTTATTCCAATATAAATCCAGTTGTTTAAAATTTGATTACCACCGTTTAGTCATGATAGTTACAATAATCGCTTGTTTCGTTTCTCTTTATTATAAAGTATTTTTTGAACTGAAATAATAATGTTTTAAAATTCAATGTGGTTCCAAGTGATTTGTATATAAAATCAAAACTCCTGAAAAGAAGCAGCCTATAAATTCGTTTTGCTATTTAATTTGATGTTTTTGATCAAAAACTAAAATTTTATTAACACAAGAATGTTCAAAACGATTATTTTCGTTATTCTGTTTTTCATGCGACCCTCGAAATAGATGCAAAAATTCTTTGTTTTCATTGGATTATACTGAATTTTTTAAAAATCGAGTTTCCATACATATTTCATATTTCATTACTAACCACATTTGTAAAATTTGATCACCACTGTTTAGTCATGATATTTACAATAATCGCTTGTTTGGTTTCTCTTTATGATAAAGTATTTTTTGAACTGAAATAATAATGTTTTAAAGTTGAATGTGGTTCCAAATGATTTGTATATAAAATCAGCACTCCTGAAAATAAGCAGCTTATAAATTCGTTTCGCTTTTTAATTTGATGTTTTTGATCTAAAACTAAAATTTTAAAAATACAAGGAAATTCAAAACGATTATTTTTGCTATTCTGTTTATCATGCGACTCTCGAAATAGATGCAAAAAATATTTATTTTTAATTGGATTATACTGCATTTTTAAAAACCGAGTGTCCATATATATTTTTTATTCCAATATAAATCCAGTTGTTTAAAATTTGATTACCACCGTTTAGTCATGATAGTTACAATAATCGCTTGTTTCGTTTCTCTTTATTATAAAGTATTTTTTGAACTGAAATAATAATGTTTTAAAGTTCAGTGTGGTTCCAACTGATTTGAATATAAAATCAAAACTCCTGAAAAGAAGCAGCCTATAAATTCGTTTTGCTATTTAATTTGATGCTTTTGATCTGAAACTAAAATTTTATTAACACAAGAATGTTCAAAACGAATATTTTCGCTATTCTGTTTACCATGCGACTCTCGAACTACATGCCAAAATTTTTATTTTTCATTGAATTATACTGAATTTTTAAAAACCGAGTGTCCATATATATTTTTAATTCCAATATAAATCCAGTTGTTTAAAATTTGATTACCACCGTTTAGTCATGATAGTTACAATAATCGCTTGTTTCGTTTCTCTTTATTATAAAGTATTTTTTGAACTGAAATAATAATGTTTTAAAGTTCAATGTGGCTCCAAGTGATTTGTATATAAAATCAGCACTCCTGAAAAGAAGCACCCTATAAATTCGTTTTGCTATTTAATTTGATGGTTTTGATCTGAAACTAAAATTTTATTAACACAAGAATGTTCAAAACGAATATTTTCGCTATTCTGTTTACCATGCGACTCTCGAAATAGACTCAAAAAATTTTTATTTTTCATTGGATTATACTGAATTTTTAAAAACCGAGTGTCCATATATATTTTTAATGCCAATATAAATCCAATTGTTTAAAATTAAATTACCACCGTTTAGTCATGATAGTTACAATAATCGCTTGTTTCGTTTCTCTTTATTATAAAGTATTTTTTGAACTGAAATAATAATGTTTTAAAGTTCAATGTGGTTCCAAGTGATTTGTATATTATATCAGCACTCCTGAAAAGAAGCAGCCTATAAATTCGTTTTGCTATTTAATTTGATGCTTTTGATCTGAAACTAAAATTTTATAAACACAAGAATGTTCAAAACGAATATTTTCGCTATTCTGTTTACCATGCGACTCTCGAACTACATGCCAAAATTTTTATTTTTCATTGGATTATACTGAATTTTTAAAAACCGAGTGTCCATATATATATTTAATTCCAATATAAATCCAGTTGTTTAAAATTTGATTACCACCGTTTAGTCATGATAGTTACAATAATCGCTTGTTTCGTTTGTCTATATTATATAGTATTTTTTGAACTGAAATAATAATGTTTTAAAGTCCAATGGGGTACCAAGTGATATGTACATAAAATCGGCACTCCTGAAAAGAAGCAGCCTACAAATTCGTTTTACTATCTAATTTGATGTTTTTGATTTAAAACTAAAATTTTATTAACACAAGAATGTTCAAAACGAATATTTTCGCTATTCTGTTTACCATGCGACTCTCGAACTACATGCCAAAATTTTTATTTTTCATTGGATTATACTGAATTTTTAAAAACCGAGTGTCCATATATATTTTTAATGCCAATATAAATCCAATTGTTTAAAATTAAATTACCACCGTTTAGTCATGATAGTTACAATAATCGCTTGTTTCGTTTCTCTTTATTATAAAGTATTTTTTGAACTGAAATAATAATGTTTTAAAATTCAATGTGGTTCCAAGTGATTTGTATATAAAATCAAAACTCCTGAAAAGAAGCAGCCTATAAATTCGTTTTGCTATTTAATTTGATGTTTTTGATCAAAAACTAAAATTTTATTAACACAAGAATGTTCAAAACGATTATTTTCGTTATTCTGTTTTTCATGCGACCCTCGAAATAGATGCAAAAATTCTTTGTTTTCATTGGATTATACTGAATTTTTTAAAAATCGAGTTTCCATACATATTTCATATTTCATTACTAACCACATTTGTAAAATTTGATCACCACTGTTTAGTCATGATATTTACAATAATCGCTTGTTTCGTTTCTCTTTATGATAAAGTATTTTTTGAACTGAAATAATAATGTTTTAAAATTCAATGTGGTTCCAAGTGATTTGTATATAAAATCAGCACTCCTGAAAATAAGCAGCCTATAAATTCGTTTCGCTTTTTAATTTGATGTTTTTGATCTAAAACTAAAATTTTAAAAATACAAGGAAATTCAAAACGATTATTTTTGCTATTCTGTTTATCATGCGACTCTCGAAATAGATGCAAAAAATATTTATTTTTAATTGGATTATACTGCATTTTTAAAAACCGAGTGTCCATATATATTTTTTATTCCAATATAAATCCAGTTGTTTAAAATTTGATTACCACCGTTTAGTCATGATAGTTACAATAATCGCTTGTTTCGTTTCTCTTTATTATAAAGTATTTTTTGAACTGAAATAATAATGTTTTAAAATTCAATGTGGTTCCAAGTGATTTGTATATAAAATCAAAACTCCTGAAAAGAAGCAGCCTATAAATTCGTTTTGCTATTTAATTTGATGTTTTTGATCAAAAACTAAAATTTTATTAACACAAGAATGTTCAAAACGATTATTTTCGTTATTCTGTTTTTCATGCGACCCTCGAAATAGATGCAAAAATTCTTTGTTTTCATTGGATTATACTGAATTTTTTAAAAATCGAGTTTCCATACATATTTCATATTTCATTACTAACCACATTTGTAAAATTTGATCACCACTGTTTAGTCATGATATTTACAATAATCGCTTGTTTGGTTTCTCTTTATGATAAAGTATTTTTTGAACTGAAATAATAATGTTTTAAAGTTGAATGTGGTTCCAAATGATTTGTATATAAAATCAGCACTCCTGAAAATAAGCAGCTTATAAATTCGTTTCGCTTTTTAATTTGATGTTTTTGATCTAAAACTAAAATTTTAAAAATACAAGGAAATTCAAAACGATTATTTTTGCTATTCTGTTTATCATGCGACTCTCGAAATAGATGCAAAAAATATTTATTTTTAATTGGATTATACTGCATTTTTAAAAACCGAGTGTCCATATATATTTTTTATTCCAATATAAATCCAGTTGTTTAAAATTTGATTACCACCGTTTAGTCATGATAGTTACAATAATCGCTTGTTTCGTTTCTCTTTATTATAAAGTATTTTTTGAACTGAAATAATAATGTTTTAAAGTTCAGTGTGGTTCCAACTGATTTGAATATAAAATCAAAACTCCTGAAAAGAAGCAGCCTATAAATTCGTTTTGCTATTTAATTTGATGCTTTTGATCTGAAACTAAAATTTTATTAACACAAGAATGTTCAAAACGAATATTTTCGCTATTCTGTTTACCATGCGACTCTCGAACTACATGCCAAAATTTTTATTTTTCATTGAATTATACTGAATTTTTAAAAACCGAGTGTCCATATATATTTTTAATTCCAATATAAATCCAGTTGTTTAAAATTTGATTACCACCGTTTAGTCATGATAGTTACAATAATCGCTTGTTTCGTTTCTCTTTATTATAAAGTATTTTTTGAACTGAAATAATAATGTTTTAAAGTTCAATGTGGCTCCAAGTGATTTGTATATAAAATCAGCACTCCTGAAAAGAAGCACCCTATAAATTCGTTTTGCTATTTAATTTGATGGTTTTGATCTGAAACTAAAATTTTATTAACACAAGAATGTTCAAAACGAATATTTTCGCTATTCTGTTTACCATGCGACTCTCGAAATAGACTCAAAAAATTTTTATTTTTCATTGGATTATACTGAATTTTTAAAAACCGAGTGTCCATATATATTTTTAATGCCAATATAAATCCAATTGTTTAAAATTAAATTACCACCGTTTAGTCATGATAGTTACAATAATCGCTTGTTTCGTTTCTCTTTATTATAAAGTATTTTTTGAACTGAAATAATAATGTTTTAAAGTTCAATGTGGTTCCAAGTGATTTGTATATTATATCAGCACTCCTGAAAAGAAGCAGCCTATAAATTCGTTTTGCTATTTAATTTGATGCTTTTGATCTGAAACTAAAATTTTATAAACACAAGAATGTTCAAAACGAATATTTTCGCTATTCTGTTTACCATGCGACTCTCGAACTACATGCCAAAATTTTTATTTTTCATTGGATTATACTGAATTTTTAAAAACCGAGTGTCCATATATATATTTAATTCCAATATAAATCCAGTTGTTTAAAATTTGATTACCACCGTTTAGTCATGATAGTTACAATAATCGCTTGTTTCGTTTGTCTATATTATATAGTATTTTTTGAACTGAAATAATAATGTTTTAAAGTCCAATGGGGTACCAAGTGATATGTACATAAAATCGGCACTCCTGAAAAGAAGCAGCCTACAAATTCGTTTTACTATCTAATTTGATGTTTTTGATTTAAAACTAAAATTTTATTAACACAAGAATGTTCAAAACGAATATTTTCGCTATTCTGTTTACCATGCGACTCTCGAACTACATGCCAAAATTTTTATTTTTCATTGGATTATACTGAATTCTTAAAAACCGAGTGTCCATATATATTCTTAATTCCAATATAAATTCAATTGTTTAAAATTAAATTACCACCGTTTAGTCATGATAGTTACAATAATCGCTTGTTTCGTTTCTCTTTATTATAAAGTATTTTTTGAACTGAAATAATAATGTTTTAAAGTTCAATGTGGTTCCAAGTGATTTGTATATTATATCAGCACTCCTGAAAAGAAGCAGCCTATAAATTCGTTTTGCTATTTAATTTGATGCTTTTGATCTGAAACTAAAATTTTATTAACACAAGAATGTTCAAATCGAATATTTTCGCTATTCTGTTTACCATGCGACTCTCGAACTACATGCCAAAATTTTTATTTTTCATTGGATTATACTGAATTCTTAAAAACCGAGTGTCCATATATATTTTTAATTCCAATATAAATCCAGTTTTTTAAAATTTGATTACCACCGTTTAGTCATGATAGTTACAATAATCGCTTGTTTCGTTTCTCTTTATTATAAAGTATTTTTTGAACTAAAATAATAATGTTTTAAAGTTCAATGTGGTTCCAAATGATTTGTATATAAAATCAGCACTCCTGAAAATAAGCAGCCTATAAATTCGTTTCGCTTTTTAATTTGATGTTTTTGATCTAAAACTAAAATTTTAAAAATACAAGGAAATTCAAAACGATTATTTTTGCTATTCTGTTTTTCATGCGACTCTCGAAATAGATGCAAAACATTTGTATTTTTTATTGAACTATTCTAAATTTTTAAAAACGGAGTGTCCATATATATTTTAAATTCCAAAATAAATCCAGTTGTTTAAAATTTAATAACCACCATTTAGTCATGATAGTTACAATAATCGCTTGTTTCGTTTCTCTTTATTATAAAGTATTTTTTGAACTGAAATAATAATGTTTTAAAATCCAATGTGGTACCAAGTGATATGTACATAAAATAAACACTCCTGAAAAGAAGCAGCCTATAAATTCGTTTTGCAATTTAATTTGATGTTTTTGATTTAAAACTAAAATTTTATTAACACAAGAATGTTCAAAACGATTATTTTTGCTATTCTGTTTTTCATGCGACTCTCGAAATAGATGCAAGACATTTGTATTTTTTATTGAACTATTCTAAATGTTTAAAAACCGAGTGTCCATATATATTTTTAATTCCAATATAAATCCAGTTGTTTGAAATTTGGTTACCACCGTTTAGTCATGATAGTTACAATAATCGCTTGTTTCGTTTCTCTTTATTATAAAGTATTTTTTGAACTGAAATAATAATGTTTTAAAGTTCAATGTGGTTCCAAGTGATTTGTATATAAAATCAGCACTCCTGAAAAGAAGCACCCTATAAATTCGTTTTGCTATTTAATTTGATGCTTTTGATCTGAAACTAAAATTTTATTAACACAAGAATGTTCAAAACGAATATTTTCGCTATTCTGTTTACCATGCGACCCTCGAAATAGATGCAAAAATTCTTTGTTTTCATTGGATTATACTGCATTTTTAAAAACCGAGTGTCCATATATATTTTTAATTCCAATATACATCCAGTTGTTTAAAATTTGATTACCACCGTTTAGTCATGATAGTTACAATAAGCGCTTGTTTCGTTTCTCTTTATGATAAAGTATTTTTTGAACTGAAATAATAATGTTTTAAAGTTCAATGTGGTTCCAAATGATTTGTATATAAAATCAGCACTCCTGAAAATAAGCAGCCTATAAATTCGTTTCGCTTTTTAATTTGATGTTTTTGATCTAAAACTAAAATTTTAAAAATACAAGGAAATTCAAAACGATTATTTTTGCTATTCTGTTTATCATGCGACTCTCGAAATAGATGCAAAACATTTGTATTTTTTATTGAACTATTCTAAATTTTTAAAAACGGAGTGTCCATATATATTTTAAATTCCAAAATAAATCCAGTTGTTTAAAATTTAATAACCACCATTTAGTCATGATAGTTACAATAATCGCTTGTTTCGTTTCCCTTTATTATAAAGTATTTTTTGAACTGAAATAATAATGTTTTAAAGTTCAGTGTGGTTCCAACTGATTTGAATATAAAATCAAAACTCCTGAAAAGAAGCAGCCTATAAATTCGTTTTGCAATTTAATTTGATGTTTTTGATCTAAAACTAAAATTTTATTAACACAAGAATGTTCAAAACGATTATTTTTGCTATTCTGTTTTTCATGCGACTCTCGAAATAGATGCAAAACATTTGTATTTTTTATTGAACTATTCTAAATTTTTAAAAACGGAGTGTCCATATATATTTTAAATTCCAAAATAAATCCAGTTGTTTAAAATTTAATAACCACCATTTAGTCATGATAGTTACAATAATCGCTTGTTTCGTTTCTCTTTATTATAAAGTATTTTTTGAATTGAAATAATAATGTTTTAAAACCCAATGTGGTACCATGTGATATGTACATAAAATAAACACTCCTGAAAAGAAGCAGCCTATAAATTCGTTTTGCAATTTAATTTGATGTTTTTGATCTAAAACTAAAATTTTATTAACACAAGAATGTTCAAAACGATTATTTTTGCTATTCTGTTTTTCATGCGACTCTCGAAATAGATGCAAGACATTTGAATTTTTTATTGAACTATTCTAAATTTTTAAAAACCGAGTGTCCATATATATTTTTAATTCCAATATAAATCCAGTTGTTTGAAATTTGATTACCACCGTTTAGTCATGATAGTTACAATAATCGCTTGTTTCGTTTCTCTTTATTATAAAGTATTTTTTGAACTGAAATAATAATGTTTTAAAATTCAATGTGGTTCCAAGTGATTTGAATATAAAATCAGCACTCCTGAAAAGAAGCAGCCTATAAATTCGTTTTGCAATTTAATTTGATGTTTTTGATCTAAAACTAAAATTTTATTAACACAAGAATGTTCAAAACGATTATTTTTGCTATTCTGTTTTTCATGCGACTCTCGAAATAGATGCAAAACATTTGTATTTTTTATTGAACTATTCTAAATTTTTAAAAACGGAGTGTCCATATATATTTTAAATTCCAAAATAAATCCAGTTGTTTAAAATTTAATAACCACCATTTAGTCATGATAGTTACAATAATCGCTTGTTTCGTTTCTCTTTATTATAAAGTATTTTTTGAATTGAAATAATAATGTTTTAAAATCCAATGTGGTACCATGTGATATGTACATAAAATAAACACTCCTGAAAAGAAGCAGCCTATAAATTCGTTTTGCAATTTAATTTGATGTTTTTGATCTAAAACTAAAATTTTATTAACACAAGAATGTTCAAAACGATTATTTTTGCTATTCTGTTTTTCATGCGACTCTCGAAATAGATGCAAGACATTTGAATTTTTTATTGAACTATTCTAAATTTTTAAAAACCGAGTGTCCATATATATTTTTAATTCCAATATAAATCCAGTGGTTTGAAATTTGATTACCACCGTTTAGTCATGATAGTTACAATAATCGCTTGTTTCGTTTCTCTTTATTATAAAGTATTTTTTGAATTGAAATAATAATGTTTTAAAATCCAATGTGGTACCATGTGATATGTACATAAAATAAACACTCCTGAAAAGAAGCAGCCTATAAATTCGTTTTGCAATTTAATTTGATGTTTTTGATCTAAAACTAAAATTTTATTAACACAAGAATGTTCAAAACGAATATTTTCGCTATTCTGTTTACCATGCGACTCTCGAACTACATGCCAAAATTTTTATTTTTCATTGGATTATACTGAATTTTTTAAAAATCGGGTTTCCATACATATTTCATATTTCATTCCTAACCACATTTGTAAAATTTGATCACCACTGTTTAGTCATGATAGTTACAATAATCGCTTGTTTCGTTTCTCTTTATTATAAAGTATTTTTTGAACTGAAATAATAATGTTTTAAAGTTCAATGTGGTTCCAAATGATTTGTATATAAAATCAGCACTCCTGAAAATAAGCAGCCTATAAATTCGTTTCGCTTTTTAATTTGATGTTTTTGATCTAAAACTAAAATTTTAAAAATACAAGGAAATTCAAAACGATAATTTTTGCTATTCTGTTTATCATGAGACTCTCGAAATAGATGCAAAAAATATTTATTTTTAATTGGATTATACTGCATTTTTAAAAACCGAGTGTCCATATATATTTTTAATTCCAATATACATTCAGTTGTTTAAAATTTGATTACCACCGTTTAGTCATGATAGTTACAATTATCGCTTGTTTCGTTTCTCTTTATTATAAAGTATTTTTTGAACTGAAATAATAATGTTTTAAAGCTCAGTGTGGTTCCAACTGATTTGAATATAAAATCAAAACTCCTGAAAAGAAGCAGCCTATAAATTCGTTTTGCAATTTAATTTAATGTTTTTGATCTGAAACTAAAATTTTATTAACACAAGAATGTTCAAAACGAATATTTTCGCTATGCTGTTTACCATGCGACTCTCGAACTACATGCCAAAATTTTTATTTTTCATTGGATTATACTGAATTTTAAAAAACCGAGTGTCCATATATATTTTTAATTCCAATATAAATCCAGTTGTTTAAAATTTGATTACCACCGTTTAGTCATGATAGTTACAATAATCGCTTGTTTCGTTTCTCTTTATTATAAAGTATTTTTTGAACTGAAATAATAATGTTTTAAAATCCAATGGGGTACCAAGTGATATGTACATAAAATAAGCACTCCTGAAAAGAAGCAGCCTATAAATTCCTTTTGCAATTTAATTTGATGTTTTTGATCCAAAACTAAAATTTTATTAACACAAGAATGTTCAAAACGATTATTTTTGCTATTCTGTTTTTCATGCGACTCTCGAAATAGATGCAAGACATTTGAATTTTTTATTGAACTATTCTAAATTTTTAAAAACCGAGTGTCCATATATATTTTTAATTCCAATATAAATCCAGTTGTTTGAAATGTGATTACCACCGTTTAGTCATGATAGTTACAATAATCGCTTGTTTCGTTTCTCTTTATTATAAAGTATTTTTTGAACTGAAATAATAATGTTTTAAAGTTCAATGTGGTTCCAAGTGATTTGTATATAAAATCAGCACTCCTGAAAAGAAGCACCCTATAAATCCGTTTTGCTATTTAATTTGATGCTTTTGATCTAAAACTAAAATTTTATTAACACAAGAATGTTCAAAACGATTATTTTTGCTATTCTGTTTATCATGCGACTCTCGAAATAGATGCAAAAAATATTTATTTTTAATTGTATTATACTGCATTTTTAAAAACCGAGTGTCCATATATATTTTTAATTCCAATATACATTCAGTTGTTTAAAATTTGATTACCACCGTTTAGTCATGATAGTTACAATAATCGCTTGTTTCGTTTCTCTTTATTATAAAGTATTTTTTGAACTGAAATAATAATGTTTTAAAGTTCAGTGTGGTTCCAACTGATTTGAATATAAAATTAAAACTCCTGAAAAGAAGCAGCCTATAAATTCCTTTTGCAATTTAATTTGATGTTTTTGATCTAAAACTAAAATTTCATTAACACAAGAATGTTCAAAACGATTATTTTTGCTATTCTGTTTTTCATGCGACTCTCGAAATAGATGCAAGACATTTGTATTTTTTATTGTACCATTCTAAATTTTTAAAAACCGAGTGTCCATATATATTTTTAATTCCAATATAAATCCAGTTGTTTGAAATTTGATTACCACCGTTTAGTCATGATAGTTACAATAATCGCTTGTTTCGTTTCTCTTTATTATAAAGTATTTTTTGAACTGAAATAATAATGTTTTAAAGTTCAATGTGGTTCCAAGTGATTTGTATATAAAATCAGCACTCCTGAAAAGAAGCACCCTATAAATCCGTATTGCTATTTAATTTGATGCTTTTGATCTGAAACTAAAATTTTATTAACACAAGAATGTTCAAAACGAATATTTTCGCTATTCTGTTTACCATGCGACTCTCGAAATAGACGCAAAAAATTTTTATTTTTCATTGGATTATACTGAATTTTTAAAAACCGAGTGTCCATATATATTTTTAATTCCAATATAAATCCAGTTGTTTGAAATTTGATTACCACCGTTTAGTCATGATAGTTACAATAATCGCTTGTTTCGTTTCTCTTTATTATAAAGTATTTTTTGAACTGAAATAATAGTGTTTTAAAGTTCAATGTGGTTCCAAGTGATTTGTATATAAAATCAGCACTCCTGAAAGGGAGCACCCTATAAATTCGTTTTGCTTTTTAATTTGATGTTTTTGATCTAAAACTAAAATTTTATTAACACAAGAATGTTCAAAACGAATATTTTCGCTATTCTGTTTTTCATGCGACTCTCGAAATAGATGCAAAACATTTGAATTTTTTATTGAACTATTCTAAATTTTTAAAAACCGAGTGTCCATATATATTTTAAATTCCAAAATAAATCCAGTTGTTTAAAATTTGATCACCACTGTTTAGTCATGATAGTTACAATAATCGCTTGTTTCGTTTCTCTTTATTATAAAGTATTTTTTGAACTGAAATAATAATGTTTTAAAGTTCAGTGTGGTTCCAACTGATTTGAATATAAAATCAAAACTCCTGAAAAGAAGCAGCCTATAAATTCGTTTTGCAATTTAATTTGATGTTTTTGATCTAAAACTAAAATTTTGTTAACACAAGAATGTTCAAAACGATTATTTTTGCTATTCTGTTTTTCATGCGACTCTCGAAATAGACGCAAAAAATTTTTATTTTTCATTGGATTATACTGAATTTTTAAAAACCGAGTGTCCATATATATTTTTAATTCCAATATACATCCAGTTGTTTAAAATTTGATTACCACCGTTTAGTCATGATAGTTACAATAATCGCTTGTTTCGTTTCCCTTTATTATAAAGTATTTTTTGAACTGAAATAATAATGTTTTAAAGTTCAGTGTGGTTCCAACTGATTTGAATATAAAATCAAAACTCCTGAAAAGAAGCAGCCTATAAATTCGTTTTGCAATTTAATTTGATGTTTTTGATCTAAAACTAAAATTTTGTTAACACAAGAATGTTCAAAACGATTATTTTTGCTATTCTGTTTTTCATGCGACTCTCGAAATAGATGCAAAACATTTGTGTTTTTTATTGAACTATTCTAAATTTTTAAAAACGGAGTGTCCATATATATTTTAAATTCCAAAATAAATCCAGTTGTTTAAAATTTGATCACCACTGTTTAGTCATGATAGTTACAATAATCGCTTGTTTCGTTTCTCTTTATTATAAAGTATTTTTTGAACTGAAATAATAATGTTTTAAAATCCAATGGGGTACCAAGTGATATGTACATAAAATAAGCACTCCTGAAAAGAAGCAGCCTGTAAATTCGTTTCGCTTTTTAATTTGATGTTTTTGATCTAAAACTAAAATTTTATTAACACAAGAATGTTCAAAACGATTAGTTTTGCTATTCTGTTTTTCATGCGACTCTCGAAATAGATGCAAGACATTTGTATTTTTTATTGAACTATTCTAAATTTTTAAAAACCGAGTGTCCATATATATTTTTAATTCCAATATAAATCCAGTTGTTTGAAATTTGATTACCACCGTTTAGTCATGATAGTTACAATAATCGCTTGTTTCGTTTCTCTTTATTGTAAAGTATTTTTTGAACTGAAATAATAATGTTTTAAAGTTCAATGTGGTTCCAAGTGATTTGTATATAAAATCAGCACTCCTGAAAAGAAGCACCCTATAAATTCGTTTTGCTATTTAATTTGATGCTTTTGATCTGAAACTAAAATTTTCTTAACACAAGAATGTTCAAAACGATTATTTTCGTTATTCTGTTTTTCATGCGACCCTCGAAATAGATGCAAAAATTCTTTGTTTTCATTGGATTATACTGAATTTTTTAAAAATCGAGTTTCCATACATATTTCATATTTCATTCCTAACCACATTTGTAAAATTTGATCACCACTGTTTAGTCATGATAGTTACAATAATCGCTTGTTTCGTTTCTCTTTATTATAAAGTATTTTTTGAACTGAAATAATAATGTTTTAAAGTTCAATGTGGTTCCAAATGATTTGTATATAAAATCAGGACTCCTGAAAAGAAGCAGCCTATAAATTCGTTTCGCTTTTTAATTTGATGTTTTTGATCTAAAACTAAAATTTTAAAAATTCAAGGAAATTCAAAACGATTATTTTTGCTATTCTGTTTATCATGCGACTCTCGAAATAGATGCAAAAAATATTTATTTTTAATTGGATTATACTGCATTTTTAAAAACCGAGTGTCCATATATATTTTTAATTCCAATATACATTCAGTTGTTTAAAATTTGATTACCACCGTTTAGTCATGATAGTTACAATAATCGCTTGTTTCGTTTCTCTTTATTATAAAGTATTTTTTGAACTGAAATAATAAGGTTTAAAAGTTCAATGTGGTTCCAAGTGATTTGTATATAAAATCAGCACTCCTGAAAAGAAGCACCCTATAAATCCGTTTTGCTATTTAATTTGATGCTTTTGATCTGAAACTAAAATTTTATTAACACAAGAATGTTCAAAACGAATATTTTCGCTATTCTGTTTACCATGCGACTCTCGAAATAGACGCAAAAAATTTTTATTTTTCATTGGATTATACTGAATTTTTAAAAACCGAGTGTCCATATATATTTTTAATTCCAATATAAATCCAGTTGTTTAAAATTTGATTACCACCGTTTAGTCATGATAGTTACAATAATCGCTTGTTTCGTTTCTCTTTATTATAAAGTATTTTTTGAACTGAAATAATAATGTTTTAAAATTCAATGTGGTTCCAAGTGATTTGAATATAAAATCAAAACTCCTGAAAAGAAGCAGTCTATAAATTCGTTTTGCAATTTAATTTGATGTTTTTGATCTGAAACTAAAATTTTATTAACACAAGAATGTTCAAAACGAATATTTTCGCTATTCTGTTTACCATGCGACTCTCGAACTACATGCCAAAATTTTTATTTTTCATTGGATTATACTGAATTTTTAAAAACCGAGTGTCCATATATATTTTTAATTCCAATATAAATCCAGTTGTTTGAAATTTGATTACCACCGTTTAGTCATGATAGTTACAATAATCGCTTGTTTCGTTTCTCTTTATGATAAAGTATTTTTTGAACTGAAATAATAATGTTTTAAAGTTCAATGTGGTTCCAAGTGATTTGTATATAAAATCAGCACTCCTGAAAAGAAGCACCCTATAAATCCGTTTTGCTATTTAATTTGATGCTTTTGATCTGAAACTAAAATTTTATTAACACAAGAATGTTCAAAACGAATATTTTTGCTATTCTGTTTACCATGCGACTCTCGAAATAGACGCAAAAAATTTTTATTTTTCATTGGATTATACTGAATTTTTAAAAACCGAGTGTCCATATACTATATATTTTTTATTCCAATATAAATCCAGTTGTTTGAAATTTGATTACCACCGTTTAGTCATGATAGTTACAATAATCGCTTGTTTCGTTTCTCTTTATTATAAAGTATTTTTTGAACTGAAATAATAGTGTTTTCAAGTTCAATGTGGTTCCAAGTGATTTGTATATAAAATCAGCACTCCTGAAAAGAAGCACCCTATAAATTCGTTTTGCTATTTAATTTGATGCTTTTGATCTGAAACTAAAATTTTATTAACACAAGAATGTTCAAAACGAATATTTTCGCTATTCTGTTTACCATGCGACTCTCGAAATAGACGCAAAAAATTTTTATTTTTCATTGGATTATACTGCATTTTTAAAAACCGAGTGTCCATATATATTTTTAATTCCAATATAAATCCAGTTGTTTAAAATTTGATCACCACTGTTTAGTCATGATAGTTACAATAATCGCTTGTTTCGTTTCCCTTTATTATAAAGTATTTTTTGAACTGAAATAATGTTTTAAAGTTCAGTGTGGTTCCAACTGATTTGAATATAAAATCAAAACTCCTGAAAAGAAGCAGCCTATAAATTCCTTTTGCAATTTAATTTGATGTTTTTGATCTAAAACTAAAATTTCATTAACACAAGAATGTTCAAAACGATTATTTTTGCTATTCTGTTTTTCATGCGACTCTCGAAATAGATGCAAAACATTTGTATTTTTTATTGAACTATTCTAAATTTTTAAAAACGGAGTGTCCATATATATTTTTAATTCCAATATAAATCCAGTTGTTTGAAATTTGATTACCACCGTTTAGTCATGATAGTTACAATAATCGCTTGTTTCGTTTCTCTTTATTATAAAGTATATTTTGAACTGAAATAATAATGTTTTAAAATCCAATGGGGTACCAAGTGATATGTACATAAAATAAGCACTCCTGAAAAGAAGCAGCCTATAAATTCGTTTTGCAATTTAATTTGATGTTTTTGATCTAAAACTAAAATTTTATTAACACAAGAATGTTCAAAACGATTATTTTTGCTATTCTGTTTTTCATGCGACTCTCGAAATAGATGCAAGACATTTGTATTTTTTATTGAACTATTCTAAATTTTTAAAAACCGAGTGTCCATATATATTTTTAATTCCAATATAAATCCAGTTGTTTGAAATTTGATTACCACCGTTTAGTCATGATAGTTACAATAATCGCTTGTTTGTTTCTCTTTATTATAAAGTATATTTTGAACTGAAATAATAATGTTTTAAAGTTCAATGTGGTTCCAAGTGATTTGTATATAAAATCAGCACTCCTGAAAAGAAGCACCCTATAAATTCGTTTTGCTATTTAATTTGATGTTTTTGATCTGAAACTAAAATTTTATTAACACAAGAATGTTCAAAACGAATATTTTCGCTATTCTGTTTACCATGCGACTCTCGAAATAGACGCAAAAAATTTTTATTTTTCATTGGATTATACTGAATTTTTAAAAACCGAGTGTCCATATATATTTTTAATTCCAATATAAATCCAGTTGTTTAAAATTTGATCACCACTGTTTAGTCATGATAGTTACAATAATCGCTTGTTTCGTTTCTCTTTATTATAAAGTATTTTTTGAACTGAAATAATAATGTTTTAAAATCCAATGGGGTACCAAGTGATATGTACATAAAATAAGCACTCCTGAAAAGAAGCAGCCTATAAATTCGTTTTGCAATTTAATTTGATGTTTTTGATCTAAAACTAAAATTTTATTAACACAAGAATGTTCAAAACGATTATTTTTGCTATTCTGTTTTTCATGCGACTATCGAAATAGATGCAAGACATTTGTATTTTTTATTGAACTATTCTAAATTTTTAAAAACCGAGTGTCCATATATATTTTTAATTCCAATATAAATCCAGTTGTTTGAAATTTGATTACCACCGTTTAGTCATGATAGTTACAATAATCGCTTGTTTCGTTTCTCTTTATTATAAAGTATATTTTGAACTGAAATAATAATGTTTTAAAGTTCAATGTGGTTCCAATTGATTTGTATATAAAATCAGCACTCCTGAAAAGAAGCACCCTATTAATTCGTTTTGCTATTTAATTTGATGTTTTTGATCTGAAACTAAAATTTTATTAACACAAGAATGTTCAAAACGAATATTTTCGCTATTCTGTTTACCATGCGACTCTCGAAATAGACGCAAAAAATTTTTATTTTTCATTGGATTATACTGAATTTTTAAAAACCGAGTGTCCATATATATTTTTAATTCCAATATAAATCCAGTTGTTTAAAATTTGATCACCACTGTTTAGTCATGATAGTTACAATAATCGCTTGTTTCGTTTCTCTTTATTATAAAGTATTTTTTGAACTGAAATAATAATGTTTTAAAGTTCAATGTGGTTCCAAATGATTTGTATATAAAATCAGCACTCCTGAAAAGAAGCAGCCTATAAATTCGTTTCGCTTTTTAATTTGATGTTTTTGATCTAAAACTAAAATTTTAAAAATTCAAGGAAATTCAAAACGATTATTTTTGCTATTCTGTTTATCATGCGACTCTCGAAATAGATGCAAAAAATATTTATTTTTAATTGGATTATACTGCATTTTTAAAAGCCGAGTGTCCATGTATATTTTTAATTCCAATATACATCCAGTTGTTTAAAATTTGATTACCACCGTTTAGTCATGATAGTTACAATAATCGCTTGTTTCGTTTCTCTTTATTATAAAGTATTTTTTGAACTGAAATAATAGTGTTTTCAAGTTCAATGTGGTTCCAAGTGATTTGTATATAAAATCAGCACTCCTGAAAAGAAGCACCCTATAAATTCGTTTTGCTATTTAATTTGATGCTTTTGATCTGAAACTAAAATTTTATTAACACAAGAATGTTCAAAACGAATATTTTCGCTATTCTGTTTACCATGCGACTCTCGAAATAGACGCAAAAAATTTTTATTTTTCATTGGATTATACTGCATTTTTAAAAACCGAGTGTCCATATATATTTTTAATTCCAATATAAATCCAGTTGTTTAAAATTTGATTACCACCCTTTAGTCATGATAGTTACAATAATCGCTTGTTTCGTTTCCCTTTATTATAAAGTATTTTTTGAACTGAAATAATAATGTTTTAAAATCCAATGGGGTACCAAGTGATATGTACATAAAATAAGCACTCCTGAAAAGAAGCAGCCTATAAATTCGTTTTGCAATTTAATTTGATGTTTTTGATCTAAAACTAAAATTTTATTAACACAAGAATGTTCAAAACGATTATTTTTGCTATTCTGTTTTTCATGCGACTCTCGAAATAGATGCAAGACATTTGTATTTTTTATTGAACTATTCTAAATTTTTAAAAACCGAGTGTCCATATATATTTTTAATTCCAATATAAATCCAGTTGTTTGAAATTTGATTACCACCGTTTAGTCATGATAGTTACAATAATCGCTTGTTTCGTTTCTCTTTATTATAAAGTATATTTTGAACTGAAATAATAATGTTTTAAAGTTCAATGTGGTTCCAAGTGATTTGTATATAAAATCAGCACTCCTGAAAAGAAGCACCCTATAAATTCGTTTTGCTATTTAATTTGATGTTTTTGATCTGAAACTAAAATTTTATTAACACAAGAATGTTCAAAACGAATATTTTCGCTATTCTGTTTACCATGCGACTCTCGAAATAGACGCAAAAAATTTTTATTTTTCATTGGATTATACTGAATTTTTAAAAACCGAGTGTCCATATATATTTTTAATTCCAATATAAATCCAGTTGTTTAAAATTTGATCACCACTGTTTAGTCATGATAGTTACAATAATCGCTTGTTTCGTTTCTCTTTATTATAAAGTATTTTTTGAACTGAAATAATAATGTTTTAAAATCCAATGGGGTACCAAGTGATATGTACATAAAATAAGCACTCCTGAAAAGAAGCAGCCTATAAATTCGTTTTGCAATTTAATTTGATGTTTTTGATCTAAAACTAAAATTTTATTAACACAAGAATGTTCAAAACGATTATTTTTGCTATTCTGTTTTTCATGCGACTATCGAAATAGATGCAAGACATTTGTATTTTTTATTGAACTATTCTAAATTTTTAAAAACCGAGTGTCCATATATATTTTTAATTCCAATATAAATCCAGTTGTTTGAAATTTGATTACCACCGTTTAGTCATGATAGTTACAATAATCGCTTGTTTCGTTTCTCTTTATTATAAAGTATATTTTGAACTGAAATAATAATGTTTTAAAGTTCAATGTGGTTCCAATTGATTTGTATATAAAATCAGCACTCCTGAAAAGAAGCACCCTATTAATTCGTTTTGCTATTTAATTTGATGTTTTTGATCTGAAACTAAAATTTTATTAACACAAGAATGTTCAAAACGAATATTTTCGCTATTCTGTTTACCATGCGACTCTCGAAATAGACGCAAAAAATTTTTATTTTTCATTGGATTATACTGAATTTTTAAAAACCGAGTGTCCATATATATTTTTAATTCCAATATAAATCCAGTTGTTTAAAATTTGATCACCACTGTTTAGTCATGATAGTTACAATAATCGCTTGTTTCGTTTCTCTTTATTATAAAGTATTTTTTGAACTGAAATAATAATGTTTTAAAGTTCAATGTGGTTCCAAATGATTTGTATATAAAATCAGCACTCCTGAAAAGAAGCAGCCTATAAATTCGTTTCGCTTTTTAATTTGATGTTTTTGATCTAAAACTAAAATTTTAAAAATTCAAGGAAATTCAAAACGATTATTTTTGCTATTCTGTTTATCATGCGACTCTCGAAATAGATGCAAAAAATATTTATTTTTAATTGGATTATACTGCATTTTTAAAAGCCGAGTGTCCATGTATATTTTTAATTCCAATATACATCCAGTTGTTTAAAATTTGATTACCACCGTTTAGTCATGATAGTTACAATAATCGCTTGTTTCGTTTCTCTTTATTATAAAGTATTTTTTGAACTGAAATAATAGTGTTTTCAAGTTCAATGTGGTTCCAAGTGATTTGTATATAAAATCAGCACTCCTGAAAAGAAGCACCCTATAAATTCGTTTTGCTATTTAATTTGATGCTTTTGATCTGAAACTAAAATTTTATTAACACAAGAATGTTCAAAACGAATATTTTCGCTATTCTGTTTACCATGCGACTCTCGAAATAGACGCAAAAAATTTTTATTTTTCATTGGATTATACTGCATTTTTAAAAACCGAGTGTCCATATATATTTTTAATTCCAATATAAATCCAGTTGTTTAAAATTTGATTACCACCCTTTAGTCATGATAGTTACAATAATCGCTTGTTTCGTTTCCCTTTATTATAAAGTATTTTTTGAACTGAAATAATAATGTTTTAAAATCCAATGGGGTACCAAGTGATATGTACATAAAATAAGCACTCCTGAAAAGAAGCAGCCTATAAATTCGTTTTGCAATTTAATTTGATGTTTTTGATCTAAAACTAAAATTTTATTAACACAAGAATGTTCAAAACGATTATTTTTGCTATTCTGTTTTTCATGCGACTCTCGAAATAGATGCAAGACATTTGTATTTTTTATTGAACTATTCTAAATTTTTAAAAACCGAGTGTCCATATATATTTTTAATTCCAATATAAATCCAGTTGTTTGAAATTTGATTACCACCGTTTAGTCATGATAGTTACAATAATCGCTTGTTTCGTTTCTCTTTATTATAAAGTATATTTTGAACTGAAATAATAATGTTTTAAAGTTCAATGTGGTTCCAAGTGATTTGTATATAAAATCAGCACTCCTGAAAAGAAGCACCCTATAAATTCGTTTTGCTATTTAATTTGATGTTTTTGATCTGAAACTAAAATTTTATTAACACAAGAATGTTCAAAACGAATATTTTCGCTATTCTGTTTACCATGCGACTCTCGAAATAGACGCAAAAAATTTTTATTTTTCATTGGATTATACTGAATTTTTAAAAACCGAGTGTCCATATATATTTTTAATTCCAATATAAATCCAGTTGTTTAAAATTTGATCACCACTGTTTAGTCATGATAGTTACAATAATCGCTTGTTTCGTTTCTCTTTATTATAAAGTATTTTTTGAACTGAAATAATAATGTTTTAAAATCCAATGGGGTACCAAGTGATATGTACATAAAATAAGCACTCCTGAAAAGAAGCAGCCTATAAATTCGTTTCGCTTTTTAATTTGATGTTTTTGATCTAAAACTAAAATTTTATTAACACAAGAATGTTCAAAACGATTATTTTTGCTATTCTGTTTTTCATGCGACTCTCGAAATAGATGCAAGACATTTGTATTTTTTATTGAACTATTCTAAATTTTTAAAAACCGAGTGCCCATATATATTTTTAATTCCAATATAAATCCAGTTGTTTAAAATTTGATTACCACCGTTTAGTCATGATAGTTACAATAATCGCTTGTTTCGTTTCTCTTTATTATAAAGTATATTTTGAACAGAAATAATAATGTTTTAAAGTTCAATGTGGTTCCAACTGATTTGAATATAAAATCAAAATTCCTGAAAAGAAGCAGCCTGTAAATTCGTTTTGCAATTTAATTTGATGTTTTTGATCTAAAACTAAAATTTTATTAACATAAAAATGTTCAAAACGATTATTTTTGCTATTCTGTTTTTCATGCGACTCTCGAAATAGATGCAAAACATTTGTATTTTTTATTGAACTATTCTAAATTTTTAAAAACGGAGTGTCCATATATATCTTAAATTCCACAATAAATCCAGTTGTTTAAAATTTGATTACCACCGTTTAGTCATGATAGTTACAATAATCGCTTGTTTCGTTTCTCTTTATTATAAAGTATTTTTTGAATTGAAATAAAAATGTTTTAAAGTTCAATGTGGTTCCAAGTGATTTGTATATAAAATCAAAACTCCTGAAAAGAAGCAGCCTATAAATTCGTTTTGCAATTTAATTTGATGTTTTTGATCAAAAACTAAAATTTTATTAACACAAGAATGTTCAAAACGATTATTTTCGTTATTCTGTTTTTCATGCGACCCTCGAAATAGATGCAAAAATTCTTTGTTTTCATTGGATTATACTGAATTTTTTAAAAATCGAGTTTCCATACATATTTCATATTTCATTCCTAACCACATTTGTAAAATTTGATCACCACTGTTTAGTCATGATAGTTACAATAATCGCTTGTTTCGTTTCTCTTTATTATAAAGTATTTTTTGAAGTGAAATAAAAATGTTTTAAAGTTCAATGTGGTTCCAAGTGATTTGTATATAAAATCAAAACTCCTGAAAAGAAGCAGCCTATAAATTCGTTTCGCTTTTTAATTTGATGTTTTTGATCTAAAACTAAAATTTTATTAACACAAGAATGTTCAAAACGATTATTTTTGCTATTCTGTTTTTCATGCGACTCTCGAAATAGATGCAAGACATTTGTATTTTTTATTGAACTATTCTAAATTTTTAAAAACCGAGTGCCCATATATATTTTTAATTCCAATATAAATCCAGTTGTTTAAAATTTGATTACCACCGTTTAGTCATGATAGTTACAATAATCGCTTGTTTCGTTTCTCTTTATTATAAAGTATATTTTGAACAGAAATAATAATGTTTTAAAGTTCAATGTGGTTCCAACTGATTTGAATATAAAATCAAAATTCCTGAAAAGAAGCAGCCTGTAAATTCGTTTTGCAATTTAATTTGATGTTTTTGATCTAAAACTAAAATTTTATTAACATAAAAATGTTCAAAACGATTATTTTTGCTATTCTGTTTTTCATGCGACTCTCGAAATAGATGCAAAACATTTGTATTTTTTATTGAACTATTCTAAATTTTTAAAAACGGAGTGTCCATATATATCTTAAATTCCACAATAAATCCAGTTGTTTAAAATTTGATTACCACCGTTTAGTCATGATAGTTACAATAATCGCTTGTTTCGTTTCTCTTTATTATAAAGTATTTTTTGAACTGAAATAATAATGTTTTAAAATCCAATGGGGTACCAAGTGATATGTACATAAAATAAGCACTCCTGAAAAGAAGCAGCCTATAAATTCCTTTTGCAATTTAATTTGATGTTTTTGATCCAAAACTAAAATTTTATTAACACAAGAATGTTCAAAACGATTATTTTTGCTATTCTGTTTTTCATGCGACTCTCGAAATAGATGCAAGACATTTGTATTTTTTATTGAACTATTCTAAATTTTTAAAAACCGAGTGCCCATATATATTTTTAATTCCAATATAAATCCAGTTGTTTAAAATTTGATTACCACCGTTTAGTCATGATAGTTACAATAATCGCTTGTTTCGTTTCTCTTTATTATAAAGTATATTTTGAACAGAAATAATAATGTTTTAAAGTTCAATGTGGTTCCAACTGATTTGAATATAAAATCAAAATTCCTGAAAAGAAGCAGCCTGTAAATTCGTTTTGCAATTTAATTTGATGTTTTTGATCTAAAACTAAAATTTTATTAACATAAAAATGTTCAAAACGATTATTTTTGCTATTCTGTTTTTCATGCGACTCTCGAAATAGATGCAAAACATTTGTATTTTTTATTGAACTATTCTAAATTTTTAAAAACGGAGTGTCCATATATATCTTAAATTCCACAATAAATCCAGTTGTTTAAAATTTGATTACCACCCTTTAGTCATGATAGTTACAATAATCGCTTGTTTCGTTTCCCTTTATTATAAAGTATTTTTTGAACTGAAATAATAATGTTTTAAAATCCAATGGGGTACCAAGTGATATGTACATAAAATAAGCACTCCTGAAAAGAAGCAGCCTATAAATTCGTTTTGCAATTTAATTTGATGTTTTTGATCTAAAACTAAAATTTTATTAACACAAGAATGTTCAAAACGATTATTTTTGCTATTCTGTTTTTCATGCGACTCTCGAAATAGATGCAAGACATTTGTATTTTTTATTGAACTATTCTAAATTTTTAAAAACCGAGTGTCCATATATATTTTTAATTCCAATATAAATCCAGTTGTTTGAAATTTGATTACCACCGTTTAGTCATGATAGTTACAATAATCGCTTGTTTCGTTTCTCTTTATTATAAAGTATATTTTGAACTGAAGTAATAATGTTTTAAAATCCAATGTGGTTCCAATTGATTTGTATATAAAATCAGCACTCCTGAAAAGAAGCACCCTATAAATTCGTTTTGCTATTTAATTTGATGTTTTTGATCTGAAACTAAAATTTTATTAACACAAGAATGTTCAAAACGAATATTTTCGCTATTCTGTTTACCATGCGACTCTCGAAATAGACTCAAAAAATTTTTATTTTTCATTGGATTATACTGAATTTTTAAAAACCGAGTGTCCATATATATTTTTAATTCCAATATAAATCCAGTTGTTTAAAATTTGATTACCACCGTTTAGTCATGATAGTTACAATAATCGCTTGTTTCGTTTCTCTTTATTATAAAGTATTTTTTGAACTGAAATAATAATGTTTTAAAGTTCAATGTGGTTCCAAATGATTTTATATAAAATCAGCACTCCTGAAAAGAAGCAGCCTATAAATTCGTTTCGCTTTTTAATTTGATGTTTTTGATCTAAAACTAAAATTTTAAAAATTCAAGGAAATTCAAAACGATTATTTTTGCTATTCTGTTTATCATGCGACTCTCGAAATAGATGCAAAAAATATTTATTTTTAATTGGATTATACTGCATTTTTAAAAACCGAGTGTCCATATATATTTTTAATTCCAATATACATCCAGTTGTTTAAAATTTGATTACCACCGTTTAGTCATGATAGTTACAATAATCGCTTGTTTCGTTTCTCTTTATTATAAAGTATTTTTTGAACTGAAATAATAATGTTTTAAAGTTCAATGTGGTTCCAAGTGATTTGTATATAAAATCAGCACTCCTGAAAAGAAGCAGCCTATAAATTCGTTTTGCTATTTAATTTGATGTTTTTGATCTGAAACTAAAATTTTATTAACACAAGAATGTTCAAAACGAATATTTTCGCTATTCTGTTTACCATGCGACTCTCGAACTACATGCCAAAATTTTTATTTTTCATTGGATTATACTGAATTTTTAAAAACCGAGTGTCCATATATATTTTTAATTCCAATATAAATCCAGTTGTTTAAAATTTGATTACCACCGTTTAGTCATGATAGTTACAATAATCGCTTGTTTCGTTTCTCTTTATTATAAAGTATTTTTTGAAGTGAAATAAAAATGTTTTAAAGTTCAATGTGGTTCCAAGTGATTTGTATATAAAATCAAAACTCCTGAAAAGAAGCAGCCTATAAATTCGTTTTGCAATTTAATTTGATGTTTTTGATCAAAAACTAAAATTTTATTAACACAAGAATGTTCAAAACGATTATTTTCGTTATTCTGTTTTTCATGCGACCCTCGAAATAGATGCAAAAATTCTTTGTTTTCATTGGATTATACTGAATTTTTTAAAAATCGAGTTTCCATACATATTTCATATTTCATTCCTAACCACATTTGTATAATTTGATCACCACTGTTTAGTCATGATAGTTACAATAATCGCTTGTTTCGTTTCTCTTTATTATAAAGTATTTTTTGAACTGAAATAATAATGTTTTAAAGTTCAATGTGGTTCCAAATGATTTGTATATAAAATCAGCACTCCTGAAAAGAAGCAGCCTATAAATTCGTTTCGCTTTTTAATTTGATGTTTTTGATCTAAAACTAAAATTTTAAAAATTCAAGGAAATTCAAAACGATTATTTTTGCTATTCTGTTTATCATGCGACTCTCGAAATAGATGCAAAAAATATTTATTTTTAATTGGATTATACTGCATTTTTAAAAACCGAGTGTCCATATATATTTTTAATTCCAATATACATCCAGTTGTTTAAAATTTGATTACCACCGTTTAGTCATGATAGTTACAATAATCGCTTGTTTCGTTTCTCTTTATTATAAAGTATTTTTTGAACTGAAATAATAATGTTTTAAAATCCAATGGGGTACAAAGTGATATGTACATAAAATAAGCACTCCTGAAAAGAAGCAGCCTATAAATTCGTTTTGCAATTTAATTTGATGTTTTTGATCTGAAACTAAAATTTTATTAACACAAGAATGTTCAAAACGAATATTTTCGCTATTCTGTTTACCATGCGACTCTCGAACTACATGCCAAAATTTTTATTTTTCATTGGATTATACTGAATTCTTAAAAACCGAGTGTCCATATATATTCTTAATTCCAATATAAATCCAATTGTTTAAAATTAAATTACCACCGTTTAGTCATGATAGTTACAATAATCGCTTGTTTCGTTTCTCTTTATTATAAAGTATTTTTTGAACTGAAATAATAATGTTTTAAAGTTCAATGTGGTTTCAAGTGATTTGTATATTATATCAGCACTCCTGAAAAGAAGCAGCCTATAAATTCGTCTTGCTATTTAATTTGATGCTTTTGATCTGAAACTAAAATTTTATTAACACAAGAATGTTCAAAACGAATATTTTCGCTATTCTGTTTACCATGCGACTCTCGAACTACATGCCAAAATTTTTATTTTTCATTGGATTATACTGAATTTTTAAAAACCGAGTGTCCATATATATTTTTAATTCCAATATAAATCCAGTTGTTTAAAATTTGATTACCACCGTTTAGTCATGATAGTTACAATAATCGCTTGTTTCGTTTCTCTTTATTATAAAGTATTTTTTGAACTGAAATAAAAATGTTTTAAAGTTCAATGTGGTTCCAAGTGATTTGTATATAAAATCAAAACTCCTGAAAAGAAGCAGCCTATAAATTCGTTTTGCTATTTAATTTGATGTTTTTGATTTAAAACTAAAATTTTATTAACACAAGAATGTTCAAAACGATTATTTTCGCTATTCTGTTTATCATGCGACTCTCGAAATAGATGCCAAAATTTTTATTTTTTATTGGATTATACTGAATTTTTAAAAACCGAGTGTCCATATATATTTTTAATTCCAAAATAAATCCAGTTGTTTAAAATTTAATAACCACCATTTAGTCATGATAGTTACAATAATCGCTTGTTTCGTTTCTCTTTATTATAAAGTATTTTTTGAACTGAAATAATAATGTTTTAAAATCCAATGGGGTACCAAGTGATATGTACATAAAATGAGCACTTCTGAAAAAAAGCAGCCTATAAATTCGTTTCGCTTTTTAATTTGATGTTTTTGATCTAAAACTAAAATTTTAAAAATACAAGGAAATTCAAAACGATTATTTTTGCTATTCTGTTTATCATGCGACTCTCGAAATAGATGCAAATATTCTTTGTTTTCATTGGATTATACTGAATTTTTAAAAACCGAGTGTCCATATATATTTTTAATTCCAATATAAATCCAGTTGTTTAAAATTTGATTACCACCGTTTAGTCATGATAGTTACAATAATCGCTTGTTTCGTTTCTCTTTATTATAAAGTATTTTTTGAACTGAAATAAAAATGTTTTAAAGTTCAATGTGGTTCCAAGTGATTTGTATATAAAATCAAAACTCCTGAAAAGAAGCAGCCTATAAATTCGTTTTGCTATTTAATTTGATGTTTTTGATCAAAAACTAAAATTTTATTAACACAAGAATGTTCAAAACGATTATTTTCGTTATTCTGTTTTTCATGCGACCCTCGAAATAGATGCAAAAATTCTTTGTTTTCATTGGATTATTCTGAATTTTTTAAAAATCGAGTTTGCATACATATTTCATATTTCATTACTAATCACATTTTTAAAATTTGATCACCACTCTTTAGTCATGATAGTTACAATAATCGCTTGTTTCGTTTTTCTTTATTATAATGTATTTTTTGAACTGAAATAATAATGTTTTTAAGTTCAATGTGGTTCAAAATGATTTGTATATAAAATCAGCACTCCTGAAAAAAAGCAGCCTATAAATTCGTTTCGCTTTTTAATTTGATGTTTTTGATCTAAAACTAAAATTTTAAAAATACAAGGAAATTCAAAACGATTATTTTTGCTATTCTGTTTATCATGCGACTCTCGAAATAGATGCAAATATTCTTTGTTTTCATTGGATTATACTGCATTTTTAAAAACCGAGTGTCCATATATATTTTTAATTCCAATATACATCCAGTTGTTTAAAATTTGATTACCACCGTTTAGTCATGATAGTTACAATAATCGCTTTTTTCGTTTGTCTTTATTATAAAGTATTTTTTGAACTGAAATAATAATGTTTTAAAGTTCAGTGTGGTTCCAACTGATTTGAATATAAAATCAAAACTCCTGAAAAGAAGCAGCCTATAAATTCGTTTTGCTATTTAATTTGTTGTTTTTGATCTAAAACTAAAACTTTATTAACACAAGAATGTTCAAAACGAATATTTTCGCTATTCTGTTTATCATGCGACTCTCGAAATAGATGCCAAAATTTTTATTTTTTATTGGATTATACTGAATTTTTAAAAACCGAGTGTCCATATATATTTTTAATTCCAATATAAATCCAGATGTTTAAAATTTGATTAGAACCGTTAAGTCATGATAGTTACAATAATCGCTTGTTTCGTTTCTCTTCATTATAAAGTATTTTTTGAACTGAAATAATAATGTTTTAAAGTTCAATGTGGTTCCAAGTGATATGTACATAAAATGAGCACTTCTGAAAAGAAGCAGCCTATAAATTCGTTTTGCTATTTAATTTGATGCTTTTGATCTGAAACTAAAATTTTATTAACACAAGAATGTTCAAAACGAATATTTTCGCTATTCTGTTTACCATGCGACTCTCGAACTACATGCCAAAATTTTTATTTTTCATTGGATTATACTGAATTTTTAAAAACCGAGTGTCCATATATATTTTTAATTCCAATATAAATCCAGTTGTTTAAAATTTGATTACCACCGTTTAGTCATGATAGTTACAATAATCGCTTGTTTCGTTTCTCTTTATTATAAAGTATTTTTTGAACTGAAATAATAATGTTTTAAAGTTCAATGTGGTTCCAAGTGATATGTATATAAAATCAGCACTCCTGAAAAGAAGCAGCCTATAAATTCGTTTTGCTATTTAATTTGATGTTTTTGATCAAAAACTAAAATTTTATTAACACAAGAATGTTCAAAACGATTATTTTCGTTATTCTGTTTTTCATGCGACCCTCGAAATAGATGCAAAAATTCTTTGTTTTCATTGGATTATACTGAATTTTTTAAAAATCGAGTTTCCATACATATTTTTAATTCCAATATACATCCAGTTGTTTAAAATTTGATCACCACCGTTTAGTCATGATAGTTACAATAATCGCTTGTTTCGTTTCTCTTTATTATAAAGTATTTTTTGAACTGAAATAATAATGTTTTAAAGTTCAATGTGGTTCCAAGTGATTTGTATATAAAATCAGCACTCCTGAAAAGAAGCAGCCTGTAAATTCGTTTTGCTATTTAATTTGATGTTTTTGATCTAAAACTAAAATTTTAAAAAAACAAGGAAGTTCAAAACGAATATTTTTGCTATTCTGTTTATCATGCGACTCTCGAAATAGACGTAAAAAATTTTTATTTTTCATTGGATTATACTGAATTTTTAAAAACCGAGTGTACCACCATTTAGTCATGATAGTTACAATAATCGCTTGTTTCGTTTGTCTATATTATATAGTATTTTTTGAACTGAAATAATAATGTTTTAAAGTCCAATGGGGTACCGAGTGATATGTACATAAAATCGGCACTCCTGAAAAGAAGCAGCCTACAAATTCGTATTACTATCTAATTTGATGTTTTTGATTTAAAACTAAAATTTAATTAAACAAGAATGTTCAAAACGAATATTTTCGCTATTCTGTTTACCATGCGACTCTCGAACTACATGCCAAAATTTTTATTTTTCATTGGATTATACTGAATTCTTAAAAACCGAGTGTCCATATATATTCTTAATTCCAATATAAATCCAATTGTTTAAAATTAAATTACCACCGTTTAGTCATGATAGTTACAATAATCGCTTGTTTCGTTTCTCTTTATTATAAAGTATTTTTTGAACTGAAATAATAATGTTTTAAAGTTCAATGTGGTTCCAAGTGATTTGTATATTATATCAGCACTCCTGAAAAGAAGCAGCCTATAAATTCGTTTTGCTATTTAATTTGATGCTTTTGATCTGAAACTAAAATTTTATTAATACAAGAATGTTCAAAACGAATATTTTTGCTATTCTGTTTATCATGCGACTTTCGAAATAGATGCAAATATTCTTTGTTTTCATTGGATTATACTGCATTTGTAAAAACCGAGTGTCCATATATATTTTTAATTCCAATATACATCCAGTTGTTTAAAATTTGATTACCACCGTTTAGTCATGATAGTTACAATAATCGCTTGTTTCGTTTCTCTTTATTATAAAGTATTTTTTGAACTGAAATAATAATGTTTTAAAGTTCAGTGTGGTTCCAACTGATTTGAATATAAAATCAAAACTCCTGAAAAGAAGCAGCCTATAAATTCGTTTTGCTATTTAATTTGTTGTTTTTGATCTAAAACTAAAACTTTATTAACACAAGAATGTTCAAAACGAATATTTTCGCTATTCTGTTTATCATGCGACTCTCGAACTACATGCCAAAATTTTTATTTTTTATTGGATTATACTGAATTTTAAAAAACCGAGTGTCCATATATATTTTTAATTCCAAAATAAATCCAGTTGTTTAAAATTTAATAACCACCATTTAGTCATGATAGTTACAATAATCGCTTGTTTCGTTTCTCTTTATTATAAAGTATTTTCTGAACTGAAATAATAATGTTTTAAAGTTCAATGTGGTTCCAAGTGATATGTACATAAAATGAGCACTTCTGAAAAGAAGCAGCCTATAAATTCGTTTTGCTATTTAATTTGATGCTTTTGATCTGAAACTAAAATTTTATTAACACAAGAATGTTAAAACGAATATTTTCGCTATTCTGTTTACCATGCGACTCTCGAACTACATGCCAAAATTTTTATTTTTCATTGGATTATACTGAATTTTTAAAAACCGAGTGTCCATATATATTTTTAATTCCAATATAAATCCAGTTGTTTGAAATTTGATTACCACCGTTTAGTCATGATAGTTACAATAATCGCTTGTTTCGTTTCTCTTTATTATAAAGTATTTTTTGAACTGAAATAATAATGTTTTAAAGCTCAATGTGGTTCCAAGTGATATGTATATAAAGTCAGCACTCCTGAAAAGAAGCAGCCTATAAATTCGTTTTGCAATTTAATTTGATGTTTTTGATCAAAAACTAAAATTTTATTAACACAAGAATGTTCAAAACGATTATTTTCGTTATTCTGTTTTTCATGCGACCCTCGAAATAGATGCAAAAAATATTTATTTTTAATTGGATTATACTGCATTTTTAAAAACCGAGTTTCCATACATATTTCATATTTCATTACTAACCACATTTTTAAAATTTGATCACCACTGTTTAGTCATGATAGTTACAATAATCGCTTGTTTCGTTTCTCTTTATTATAAAGTATTTTTTGAACTGAAATAATAATGTTTTAAAGTTCAATGTGGTTCCAAATGATTTGTATATAAATTCAGCACTCCTGAAAAGAAGCAGCCTATAAATTCGTTTCGCTTTTTAATTTGATGTTTTTGATCTAAAACTAAAATTTTAAAAATTCAAGGAAATTCAAAACAATTATTTTTGCTATTCTGTTTATCATGCGACTCTCGAAATAGATGCAAAAAATATTTATTTTTAATTGGATTATACTGCATTTTTAAAAACCGAGTGTCCATATATATTTTTAATTCCAATATACATCCAGTTGTTTAAAATTTGATTACCACCGTTTAGTCATGATAGTTACAATAATCGCTTGTTTCGTTTCTCTTTATTATAAAGTATTTTTTGAACAGAAATAATAATGTTTTAAAGTTCACTGTGTTTCCAACTGATTTGAATATAAAATCAAAACTCCTGAAAAGAAGCAGCCTATAAATTCGTTTTGCAATTTAATTTGATGTTTTTGATCTAAAACTAAAATTTTATTAACACGAGAATGTTCAAAACGATTATTTTTGCTATTCTGTTTTTGATGCGACTCTCGAACTACATGCCAAAATTTTTATTTTTCATTGGATTATACTGAATTTTTAAAAACCGAGTGTCCATATATATTTTTAATTCCAATATACATCCAGTTGTTTAAAATTTGATTACCACCGTTTAGTCATGATAGTTACAATAATCGCTTGTTTCGTTTCTCTTTATTATAAAGTATTTTTTGAACTGAAATAATAATGTTTTAAAGTTCAATGTGGTTCCAAGTGATTTGTATATAAAATCAGCACTCCTGAAAAGAAGCAGCCTATAAATTCGTTTTGCTATTTAATTTGATGCTTTTGATCTGAAACTAAAATTTTATTAACACAAGAATGTTCAAAACGAATATTTTCGCTATTCTGTTTACCATGCGACCCTCGAAATAGATGCAAAAATTCTTTGTTTTCATTGGATTATACTGAATTTTTTAAAAATCGAGTTTCCATACATATTTTTAATTCCAATATACATCCAGTTGTTTAAAATTTGATCACCACCGTTTAGTCATGATAGTTACAATAATCGCTTGTTTCGTTTCTCTTTATTATAAAGTATTTTTTGAACTGAAATAATAATGTTTTAAAGTTCAATGTGGTTCCAAGTGATTTGTATATAAAATCAGCACTCCTGAAAAGAAGCAGCCTGTAAATTCGTTTTGCTATTTAATTTGATGTTTTTGATCTAAAACTAAAATTTTAAAAAAACAAGGAAGTTCAAAACGAATATTTTTGCTATTCTGTTTATCATGCGACTCTCGAAATAGACGTAAAAAATTTTTATTTTTCATTGGATTATACTGAATTTTTAAAAACCGAGTGTACCACCATTTAGTCATGATAGTTACAATAATCGCTTGTTTCGTTTGTCTATATTATATAGTATTTTTTGAACTGAAATAATAATGTTTTAAAGTCCAATGGGGTACCGAGTGATATGTACATAAAATCGGCACTCCTGAAAAGAAGCAGCCTACAAATTCGTATTACTATCTAATTTGATGTTTTTGATTTAAAACTAAAATTTAATTAAACAAGAATGTTCAAAACGAATATTTTCGCTATTCTGTTTACCATGCGACTCTCGAACTACATGCCAAAATTTTTATTTTTCATTGGATTATACTGAATTCTTAAAAACCGAGTGTCCATATATATTCTTAATTCCAATATAAATCCAATTGTTTAAAATTAAATTACCACCGTTTAGTCATGATAGTTACAATAATCGCTTGTTTCGTTTCTCTTTATTATAAAGTATTTTTTGAACTGAAATAATAATGTTTTAAAGTTCAATGTGGTTCCAAGTGATTTGTATATTATATCAGCACTCCTGAAAAGAAGCAGCCTATAAATTCGTTTTGCTATTTAATTTGATGCTTTTGATCTGAAACTAAAATTTTATTAATACAAGAATGTTCAAAACGAATATTTTTGCTATTCTGTTTATCATGCGACTTTCGAAATAGATGCAAATATTCTTTGTTTTCATTGGATTATACTGCATTTGTAAAAACCGAGTGTCCATATATATTTTTAATTCCAATATACATCCAGTTGTTTAAAATTTGATTACCACCGTTTAGTCATGATAGTTACAATAATCGCTTGTTTCGTTTCTCTTTATTATAAAGTATTTTTTGAACTGAAATAATAATGTTTTAAAGTTCAGTGTGGTTCCAACTGATTTGAATATAAAATCAAAACTCCTGAAAAGAAGCAGCCTATAAATTCGTTTTGCTATTTAATTTGTTGTTTTTGATCTAAAACTAAAACTTTATTAACACAAGAATGTTCAAAACGAATATTTTCGCTATTCTGTTTATCATGCGACTCTCGAACTACATGCCAAAATTTTTATTTTTTATTGGATTATACTGAATTTTAAAAAACCGAGTGTCCATATATATTTTTAATTCCAAAATAAATCCAGTTGTTTAAAATTTAATAACCACCATTTAGTCATGATAGTTACAATAATCGCTTGTTTCGTTTCTCTTTATTATAAAGTATTTTCTGAACTGAAATAATAATGTTTTAAAGTTCAATGTGGTTCCAAGTGATATGTACATAAAATGAGCACTTCTGAAAAGAAGCAGCCTATAAATTCGTTTTGCTATTTAATTTGATGCTTTTGATCTGAAACTAAAATTTTATTAACACAAGAATGTTAAAACGAATATTTTCGCTATTCTGTTTACCATGCGACTCTCGAACTACATGCCAAAATTTTTATTTTTCATTGGATTATACTGAATTTTTAAAAACCGAGTGTCCATATATATTTTTAATTCCAATATAAATCCAGTTGTTTGAAATTTGATTACCACCGTTTAGTCATGATAGTTACAATAATCGCTTGTTTCGTTTCTCTTTATTATAAAGTATTTTTTGAACTGAAATAATAATGTTTTAAAGCTCAATGTGGTTCCAAGTGATATGTATATAAAGTCAGCACTCCTGAAAAGAAGCAGCCTATAAATTCGTTTTGCAATTTAATTTGATGTTTTTGATCAAAAACTAAAATTTTATTAACACAAGAATGTTCAAAACGATTATTTTCGTTATTCTGTTTTTCATGCGACCCTCGAAATAGATGCAAAAAATATTTATTTTTAATTGGATTATACTGCATTTTTAAAAACCGAGTTTCCATACATATTTCATATTTCATTACTAACCACATTTTTAAAATTTGATCACCACTGTTTAGTCATGATAGTTACAATAATCGCTTGTTTCGTTTCTCTTTATTATAAAGTATTTTTTGAACTGAAATAATAATGTTTTAAAGTTCAATGTGGTTCCAAATGATTTGTATATAAATTCAGCACTCCTGAAAAGAAGCAGCCTATAAATTCGTTTCGCTTTTTAATTTGATGTTTTTGATCTAAAACTAAAATTTTAAAAATTCAAGGAAATTCAAAACAATTATTTTTGCTATTCTGTTTATCATGCGACTCTCGAAATAGATGCAAAAAATATTTATTTTTAATTGGATTATACTGCATTTTTAAAAACCGAGTGTCCATATATATTTTTAATTCCAATATACATCCAGTTGTTTAAAATTTGATTACCACCGTTTAGTCATGATAGTTACAATAATCGCTTGTTTCGTTTCTCTTTATTATAAAGTATTTTTTGAACAGAAATAATAATGTTTTAAAGTTCACTGTGTTTCCAACTGATTTGAATATAAAATCAAAACTCCTGAAAAGAAGCAGCCTATAAATTCGTTTTGCAATTTAATTTGATGTTTTTGATCTAAAACTAAAATTTTATTAACACGAGAATGTTCAAAACGATTATTTTTGCTATTCTGTTTTTGATGCGACTCTCGAACTACATGCCAAAATTTTTATTTTTCATTGGATTATACTGAATTTTTAAAAACCGAGTGTCCATATATATTTTTAATTCCAATATACATCCAGTTGTTTAAAATTTGATTACCACCGTTTAGTCATGATAGTTACAATAATCGCTTGTTTCGTTTCTCTTTATTATAAAGTATTTTTTGAACTGAAATAATAATGTTTTAAAGTTCAATGTGGTTCCAAGTGATTTGTATATAAAATCAGCACTCCTGAAAAGAAGCAGCCTATAAATTCGTTTTGCTATTTAATTTGATGCTTTTGATCTGAAACTAAAATTTTATTAACACAAGAATGTTCAAAACGAATATTTTCGCTATTCTGTTTACCATGAGACTCTCGAAATAGACTCAAAAAATTTTTATTTTTCATTGGATTATACTGAATTTTTAAAAACCGAGTGTCCATATATATTTTTAATGCCAATATAAATCCAGTTGTTTAAAATTTGATTACCACCGTTTAGTCATGATAGTTACAATAATGGCTTGTTTCGTATCTCTTTATTATAAAGTATTTTTTGAACTGAAATAATAATGTTTTAAAGTTCAATATGGTTCCAAGTGATTTGTATATAAAATCAGCACTCCTGAAAAGAAGCAGCCTATAAATTCGTTTTGCTATTTAATTTGATGTTTTTGATCTAAAACTAAAATTTTAAAAAAACAAGGAAGTTCAAAACGAATATTTTTGCTATTTTGTTTATCATGCGACTCTCGAAATAGACTCAAAAAATTTTTATTTTTCATTGGATTATACTGAATTTTTAAAAACCGAGTGTACCACCATTTAGTCATGATAGTTACAATAATCGCTTGTTTCGTTTCTCTTTATTATAAAGTATTTTTTGAACTGAAATAATAATGTTTTAAAGTTCAATGTGGTTCCAAGTGATTTGTATATAAAATCAGCACTCCTGAAAAGAAGCACCCTATAAATTCGTTTTGCTATTTAATTTGATGGTTTTGATCTGAAACTAAAATTTTATTAACACAAGAATGTTCAAAACGAATATTTTCGCTATTCTGTTTACCATGCGACTCTCGAAATAGACTCAAAAAATTTTTATTTTTCATTGGATTATACTGAATTTTTAAAAACCGAGTGTCCATATATATTTTAAATTCTAATATACATCCAGTTGTTTAAAATTTGATTACCACCGTTTAGTCATGATAGTTACAATAATCGCTTGTTTCGTTTCTCTTTATTATAAAGTATTTTTTGAACTGAAATAATAATGTTTTAAAGTTCAATGTGGTTCCAAGTGATTTGTATATAAAATCAGCACTCCTGAAAAGAAGCACCCTATAAATTCGTTTTGCTATTTAATTTGATGGTTTTGATCTGAAACTAAAATTTTATTAACACAAGAATGTTCAAAACGAATATTTTCGCTGTTCTGTTTACCATGCGACTCTCGAACTACATGCCAAAATTTTTATTTTTCATTGGATTATACTGAATTTTTAAAAACCGAGTGTACCACCATTTAGTCATGATAGTTACAATAATCGCTTGTTTCGTTTGTCTATATTATATAGTATTTTTTGAACTGAAATAATAATGTTTTAAAGTCCAATGGGGTACCAAGTGATATGTACATAAAATCGGCACTCCTGAAAAGAAGCAGCCTACAAATTCGTATTACTATCTAATTTGATGTTTTTGATTTAAAACTAAAATTTAATTAAACAAGAATGTTCAAAACGAATATTTTCGCTATTCTGTTTACCATGCGACTCTCGAACTACATGCCAAAATTTTTATTTTTCATTGGATTATACTGAATTCTTAAAAACCGAGTGTCCATATATATTCTTAATTCCAATATAAATCCAATTGTTTAAAATTAAATTACCACCGTTTAGTCATGATAGTTACAATAATCGCTTGTTTCGTTTCTCTTTATTATAAAGTATTTTTTGAACTGAAATAATAATGTTTTAAAGTTCAATGTGGTTCCAAGTGATTTGTATATTATATCAGCACTCCTGAAAAGAAGCAGCCTATAAATTCGTTTTGCTATTTAATTTGATGCTTTTGATCTGAAACTAAAATTTTATTAATACAAGAATGTTCAAAACGAATATTTTTGCTATTCTGTTTATCATGCGACTCTCGAAATAGACGTAAAAAATTTTTATTTTTCATTGGATTATACTGAATTTTTAAAAACCGAGTGTACCACCATTTAGTCATGATAGTTACAATAATCGCTTGTTTCGTTTGTCTATATTATATAGTATTTTTTGAACTGAAATAATAATGTTTTAAAGTCCAATGGGGTACCGAGTGATATGTACATAAAATCGGCACTCCTGAAAAGAAGCAGCCTACAAATTCGTATTACTATCTAATTTGATGTTTTTGATTTAAAACTAAAATTTAATTAAACAAGAATGTTCAAAACGAATATTTTCGCTATTCTGTTTACCATGCGACTCTCGAACTACATGCCAAAATTTTTATTTTTCATTGGATTATACTGAATTCTTAAAAACCGAGTGTCCATATATATTCTTAATTCCAATATAAATCCAATTGTTTAAAATTAAATTACCACCGTTTAGTCATGATAGTTACAATAATCGCTTGTTTCGTTTCTCTTTATTATAAAGTATTTTTTGAACTGAAATAATAATGTTTTAAAGTTCAATGTGGTTCCAAGTGATTTGTATATTATATCAGCACTCCTGAAAAGAAGCAGCCTATAAATTCGTTTTGCTATTTAATTTGATGCTTTTGATCTGAAACTAAAATTTTATTAACACAAGAATGTTCAAAACGAATATTTTCGCTATTCTGTTTACCATGCGACTCTCGAACTACATGCCAAAATTTTTATTTTTCATTGGATTATACTGAATTTTTCAAAAACCGAGTGTCCATATATATTTTTAATGCCAATATAAATCCAGTTGTTTAAAATTTAATAACCACCATTTAGTCATGATAGTTACAATAATCGCTTGTTTCGTTTCTCTTTATTATAAAGTATTTTTTTAACTGAAATAATAATGTTTTAAAGTTCAATGTGGTTCCAAGTGATTTGTATATAAAATCAAAACTCCTGAAAAGAAGCAGCCTATAAATTCGTTTTGCTATTTAATTTGATGTTTTTGATCAAAAACTAAAATTTTATTAATACAAGAATGTTCAAAACGAATATTTTTGCTATTCTGTTTATCATGCGACTTTCGAAATAGATGCAAATATTCTTTGTTTTCATTGGATTATACTGCATTTGTAAAAACCGAGTGTCCATATATATTTTTAATTCCAATATAAATCCAATTGTTTAAAATTAAATTACCACCGTTTAGTCATGATAGTTACAATAATCGCTTGTTTCGTTTCTCTTTATTATAAAGTATTTTTTGAACTGAAATAATAATGTTTTAAAGTTCAATGTGGTTCCAAGTGATTTGTATATTATATCAGCACTCCTGAAAAGAAGCAGCCTATAAATTCGTTTTGCTATTTAATTTGATGCTTTTGATCTGAAACTAAAATTTTATTAATACAAGAATGTTCAAAACGAATATTTTTGCTATTCTGTTTATCATGCGACTCTCGAAATAGACGTAAAAAATTTTTATTTTTCATTGGATTATACTGAATTTTTAAAAACCGAGTGTACCACCATTTAGTCATGATATTTACAATAATCGCTTGTTTCGTTTGTCTATATTATATAGTATTTTTTGAACTGAAATAATAATGTTTTAAAGTCCAATGGGGTACCGAGTGATATGTACATAAAATCGGCACTCCTGAAAAGAAGCAGCCTACAAATTCGTATTACTATCTAATTTGATGTTTTTGATTTAAAACTAAAATTTAATTAAACAAGAATGTTCAAAACGAATATTTTCGCTATTCTGTTTACCATGCGACTCTCGAACTACATGCCAAAATTTTTATTTTTCATTGGATTATACTGAATTCTTAAAAACCGAGTGTCCATATATATTCTTAATTCCAATATAAATCCAATTGTTTAAAATTAAATTACCACCGTTTAGTCATGATAGTTACAATAATCGCTTGTTTCGTTTCTCTTTATTATAAAGTATTTTTTGAACTGAAATAATAATGTTTTAAAGTCCAATGGGGTACCGAGTGATATGTACATAAAATCGGCACTCCTGAAAAGAAGCAGCCTACAAATTCGTATTACTATCTAATTTGATGTTTTTGATTTAAAACTAAAATTTAATTAAACAAGAATGTTCAAAACGAATATTTTCGCTATTCTGTTTACCATGCGACTCTCGAACTACATGCCAAAATTTTTATTTTTCATTGGATTATACTGAATTCTTAAAAACCGAGTGTCCATATATATTCTTAATTCCAATATAAATCCAATTGTTTAAAATTAAATTACCACCGTTTAGTCATGATAGTTACAATAATCGCTTGTTTCGTTTCTCTTTATTATAAAGTATTTTTTGAACTGAAATAATAATGTTTTAAAGTTCAATGTGGTTCCAAGTGATTTGTATATTATATCAGCACTCCTGAAAAGAAGCAGCCTATAAATTCGTTTTGCTATTTAATTTGATGCTTTTGATCTGAAACTAAAATTTTATTAATACAAGAATGTTCAAAACGAATATTTTTGCTATTCTGTTTATCATGCGACTTTCGAAATAGATGCAAATATTCTTTGTTTTCATTGGATTATACTGCATTTGTAAAAACCGAGTGTCCATATATATTTTTAATTCCAATATAAATCCAATTGTTTAAAATTAAATTACCACCGTTTAGTCATGATAGTTACAATAATCGCTTGTTTCGTTTCTCTTTATTATAAAGTATTTTTTGAACTGAAATAATAATGTTTTAAAGTTCAATGTGGTTCCAAGTGATTTGTATATAAAATCAGCACTCCTGAAAAGAAGCAGCCTGTAAATTCGTTTTGCTATTTAATTTGATGTTTTTGATCTAAAACTAAAATTTTAAAAAAACAAGGAAGTTCAAAACGAATATTTTTGCTATTCTGTTTATCATGCGACTCTCGAAATAGACGTAAAAAATTTTTATTTTTCATTGGATTATACTGAATTTTTAAAAACCGAGTGTACCACCATTTAGTCATGATAGTTACAATAATCGCTTGTTTCGTTTGTCTATATTATATAGTATTTTTTGAACTGAAATAATAATGTTTTAAAGTCCAATGGGGTACCGAGTGATATGTACATAAAATCGGCACTCCTGAAAAGAAGCAGCCTACAAATTCGTATTACTATCTAATTTAATGTTTTTGATTTAAAACTAAAATTTAATTAAACAAGAATGTTCAAAACGAATATTTTCGCTATTCTGTTTACCATGCGACTCTCGAACTACATGCCAAAATTTTTATTTTTCATTGGATTATACTGAATTCTTAAAAACCGAGTGTCCATATATATTCTTAATTCCAATATAAATCCAATTGTTTAAAATTAAATTACCACCGTTTAGTCATGATAGTTACAATAATCGCTTGTTTCGTTTCTCTTTATTATAAAGTATTTTTTGAACTGAAATAATAATGTTTTAAAGTTCAATGTGGTTCCAAGTGATTTGTATATTATATCAGCACTCCTGAAAAGAAGCAGCCTATAAATTCGTTTTGCTATTTAATTTGATGCTTTTGATCTGAAACTAAAATTTTATTAATACAAGAATGTTCAAAACGAATATTTTTGCTATTCTGTTTATCATGCGACTTTCGAAATAGATGCAAATATTCTTTGTTTTTATTGGATTATACTGAATTTTTAAAAACCGAGTGTCCATATATATTTTTAATTCCAATATACATCCAGTTGTTTAAAATTTGATTACCACCGTTTAGTCATGATAGTTACAATAATCGCTTGTTTCGTTTCTCTTTATTATAAAGTATTTTTTGAACTGAAATAATAATGTTTTAAAGTTCAGTGTGGTTCCAACTGATTTGAATATAAAATCAAAACTCCTGAAAAGAAGCAGCCTATAAATTCGTTTTGCTATTTAATTTGTTGTTTTTGATCTAAAACTAAAACTTTATTAACACAAGAATGTTCAAAACGAATATTTTCGCTATTCTGTTTATCATGCGACTCTCGAACTACATGCCAAAATTTTTATTTTTTATTGGATTATACTGAATTTTAAAAAACCGAGTGTCCATATATATTTTTAATTCCAAAATAAATCCAGTTGTTTAAAATTTAATAACCACCATTTAGTCATGATAGTTACAATAATCGCTTGTTTCGTTTCTCTTTATTATAAAGTATTTTCTGAACTGAAATAATAATGTTTTAAAGTTCAATGTGGTTCCAAGTGATATGTACATAAAATGAGCACTTCTGAAAAGAAGCAGCCTATAAATTCGTTTTGCTATTTAATTTGATGCTTTTGATCTGAAACTAAAATTTTATTAACACAAGAATGTTAAAACGAATATTTTCGCTATTCTGTTTACCATGCGACTCTCGAACTACATGCCAAAATTTTTATTTTTCATTGGATTATACTGAATTTTTAAAAACCGAGTGTCCATATATATTTTTAATTCCAATATAAATCCAGTTGTTTGAAATTTGATTACCACCGTTTAGTCATGATAGTTACAATAATCGCTTGTTTCGTTTCTCTTTATTATAAAGTATTTTTTGAACTGAAATAATAATGTTTTAAAGCTCAATGTGGTTCCAAGTGATATGTATATAAAGTCAGCACTCCTGAAAAGAAGCAGCCTATAAATTCGTTTTGCAATTTAATTTGATGTTTTTGATCAAAAACTAAAATTTTATTAACACAAGAATGTTCAAAACGATTATTTTCGTTATTCTGTTTTTCATGCGACCCTCGAAATAGATGCAAAAAATATTTATTTTTAATTGGATTATACTGCATTTTTAAAAACCGAGTTTCCATACATATTTCATATTTCATTACTAACCACATTTTTAAAATTTGATCACCACTGTTTAGTCATGATAGTTACAATAATCGCTTGTTTCGTTTCTCTTTATTATAAAGTATTTTTTGAACTGAAATAATAATGTTTTAAAGTTCAATGTGGTTCCAAATGATTTGTATATAAATTCAGCACTCCTGAAAAGAAGCAGCCTATAAATTCGTTTCGCTTTTTAATTTGATGTTTTTGATCTAAAACTAAAATTTTAAAAATTCAAGGAAATTCAAAACAATTATTTTTGCTATTCTGTTTATCATGCGACTCTCGAAATAGATGCAAAAAATATTTATTTTTAATTGGATTATACTGCATTTTTAAAAACCGAGTGTCCATATATATTTTTAATTCCAATATACATCCAGTTGTTTAAAATTTGATTACAACCGTTTAGTCATGATAGTTACAATAATCGCTTGTTTCGTTTCTCTATATTATAAAGTATTTTTTGAACAGAAATAATAATGTTTTAAAGTTCAGTGTGGTTCCAACTGATTTGAATATAAAATCAAAACTCCTGAAAAGAAGCAGCCTATAAATTCGTTTTGCAATTTAATTTGATGTTTTTGATCTAAAACTAAAATTTTATTAACACGAGAATGTTCAAAACGATTATTTTTGCTATTCTGTTTTTGATGCGACTCTCGAACTACATGCCAAAATTTTTATTTTTCATTGGATTATACTGAATTTTTAAAAACCGAGTGTCCATATATATTTTTAATTCCAATATACATCCAGTTGTTTAAAATTTGATTACCACCGTTTAGTCATGATAGTTACAATAATCGCTTGTTTCGTTTCTCTTTATTATAAAGTATTTTTTGAACTGAAATAATAATGTTTTAAAATCCAATGGGGTACAAAGTGATATGTACATAAAATAAGCACTCCTGAAAAGAAGCAGCCTATAAATTCGTTTTGCTATTTAATTTGATGCTTTTGATCTGAAACTAAAATTTTATTAACACAAGAATGTTCAAAACGAATATTTTCGCTATTCTGTTTACCATACGACTCTCGAAATACATGCCAAAATTTTTATTTTTCATTGGATTATACTGAATTCTTAAAAACCGAGTGTCCATATATATTTTTAATTCCAATATACATCCAGTTGTTTAAAATTTGATTACCACCGTTTAGTCATGATAGTTACAATAATCGCTTGTTTCGTTTCTCTTTATTATAAAGTATTTTTTGAACTGAAATAATAATGTTTTAAAGTTCAATGTGGTTCCAAGTGATTTGTATATAAAATCAGCACTCCTGAAAAGAAGCACCCTATAAATTCGTTTTGCTATTTAATTTGATGGTTTTGATCTGAAACTAAAATTTTATTAACACAAGAATGTTCAAAACGAATATTTTCGCTATTCTGTTTACCATGAGACTCTCGAAATAGACTCAAAAAATTTTTATTTTTCATTGGATTATACTGAATTTTTAAAAACCGAGTGTCCATATATATTTTTAATGCCAATATAAATCCAGTTGTTTAAAATTTGATCACCACCGTTTAGTCATGATAGTTACAATAATGGCTTGTTTCGTATCTCTTTATTATAAAGTATTTTTTGAACTGAAATAATAATGTTTTAAAGTTCAATATGGTTCCAAGTGATTTGTATATAAAATCAGCACTCCTGAAAAGAAGCAGCCTATAAATTCGTTTTGCTATTTAATTTGATGTTTTTGATCTAAAACTAAAATTTTAAAAAAACAAGGAAGTTCAAAACGAATATTTTTGCTATTTTGTTTATCATGCGACTATCGAAATAGACGCAAAAAATTTTTATTTTTCATTGGATTATACTGAATTTTTAAAAACCGAGTGTACCACCATTTAGTCATGATAGTTACAATAATCGCTTGTTTCGTTTCTCTTTATTATAAAGTATTTTTTGAACTGAAATAATAATGTTTTAAAGTTCAATGTGGTTCCAAGTGATTTGTATATAAAATCAGCACTCCTGAAAAGAAGCACCCTATAAATTCGTTTTGCTATTTAATTTGATGGTTTTGATCTGAAACTAAAATTTTATTAACACAAGAATGTTCAAAACGAATATTTTCGCTATTCTGTTTACCATGCGACTCTCGAAATAGACTCAAAAAATTTTTATTTTTCATTGGATTATACTGAATTTTTAAAAACCGAGTGTCCATATATATTTTAAATTCTAATATACATCCAGTTGTTTAAAATTTGATTACCACCGTTTAGTCATGATAGTTACAATAATCGCTTGTTTCGTTTCTCTTTATTATAAAGTATTTTTTGAACTGAAATAATAATGTTTTAAAGTTCAATGTGGTTCCAAGTGATTTGTATATAAAATCAGCACTCCTGAAAAGAAGCACCCTATAAATTCGTTTTGCTATTTAATTTGATGGTTTTGATCTGAAACTAAAATTTTATTAACACAAGAATGTTCAAAACGAATATTTTCGCTGTTCTGTTTACCATGCGACTCTCGAACTACATGCCAAAATTTTTATTTTTCATTGGATTATACTGAATTTTTAAAAACCGAGTGTACCACCATTTAGTCATGATAGTTACAATAATCGCTTGTTTCGTTTGTCTATATTATATAGTATTTTTTGAACTGAAATAATAATGTTTTAAAGTCCAATGGGGTACCAAGTGATATGTACATAAAATCGGCACTCCTGAAAAGAAGCAGCCTACAAATTAGTTTTACTATCTAATTTGATGTTTTTGATTTAAAACTAATATTTTATTAAACAAGAATGTTCAAAACGAATATTTTCGCTATTCTGTTTACCATGCGACTCTCGAACTACATGCCAAAATTTTTATTTTTCATTGGATTATACTGAATTCTTAAAAACCGAGTGTCCATATATATTCTTAATTCCAATATAAATCCAATTGTTTAAAATTAAATTACCTCCGTTTAATCATGATAGTTACAATAATCGCTTGTTTCGTTTCTCTTTATTATAAAGTATTTTTTGAACTGAAATAATAATGTTTTAAAGTTCAGTGTGGTTCCAAGTGATTTGTATATTATATCAGCACTCCTGAAAAGAAGCAGCCTATAAATTCGTTTTGCTATTTAATTTGATGCTTTTGATCTGAAACTAAAATTTTATTAACACAAGAATGTTCAAAACGAATATTTTCGCTATTCTGTTTACCATGCGACTCTCGAACTACATGCCAAAATTTTTATTTTTCATTGGATTATACTGAATTCTTAAAAACCGAGTGTCCATATATATTCTTAATTCCAATATAAATCCAATTGTTTTAAATTAAATTACCACCGTTTAATCATGATAGTTACAATAATCGCTTGTTTCGTTTCTCTTTATTATAAAGTATTTTTTGAACTGAAATAATAATGTTTTAAAGTTCAATGTGGTTCCAAGTGATTTGTATATAAAATCAGCACTCCTGAAAAGAAGAACCCTATAAATTCGTTTTGCTATTTAATTTGATGCTTTTGATCTGAAACTAAAATTTTATTAACACAAGAATGTTCAAAACGAATATTTTCGCTATTCTATTTACCATGCGACTCTCGAAATAGACGCTAAAAATTTTTATTTGTCATTGGATTATACTGAATTTTTAAAAACCGAGTGTACATATATATTTTTAATGCCAATATAAATCCAGTTGTTTAAAATTTGATCACCACCGTTTAGTCATGATAGTTACAATAATCGCTTGTTTCGTTTCTCTTTATTATAAAGTATTTTTTGAACTGAAGTAATAATGTTTTAAAGTTCAATGTTGTTCCAAGTGATATGTATATAAAATCAGCACTCCTGAAAAGAAGCAGCCTATAATTCGTTTTGCTATTTACTTTGATGTTTTTGATCTAAAACTAAAATTTTAAAAAAACAAGGAAGTTCAAAACGAATATTTTTGCTATTCTGTTTATCATGTGACTCTCGAAATAGACGCAAAAAATATTTATTTTTCATTGGATTATACTGAATTTTCAAAAACCGAGTGTACCACCATTTAGTCATGATAGTTACAATAATCGCTTGTTTCGTTTCTCTTTATTATAAAGTATTTTTTGAACTGAAATAATAATGTTTTAAAGTTCAATGTGGTTCCAAGTGATTTGTATATTATATCAGCACTCCTGAAAAGAAGCAGCCTATAAATTCGTTTTGCTATTTAATTTGATGCTTTTGATCTGAAACTAAAATTTTATTAACACAAGAATGTTCAAAACGAATATTTTCGCTATTCTGTTTACCATGCGACTCTCGAACTACATGCCAAAATTTTTATTTTTCATTGGATTATACTGAATTTTTCAAAAACCGAGTGTCCATATATATTTTTAATGCCAATATAAATCCAGTTGTTTAAAATTTAATAACCACCATTTAGTCATGATAGTTACAATAATCGCTTGTTTCGTTTCTCTTTATTATAAAGTATTTTTTTAACTGAAATAATAATGTTTTAAAGTTCAATGTGGTTCCAAGTGATTTGTATATAAAATCAAAACTCCTGAAAAGAAGCAGCCTTTAAATTCGTTTTGCTATTTAATTTGATGTTTTTGATCAAAAACTAAAATTTTATTAACACAAGAATGTTCAAAACGATTATTTTTGCTATTCTGTTTATCATGCGACTCTCGAAATAGATGCCAAAATTTTTATTTTTCATTGGATTATACTGAATTTTTAAAAGCCGAGTGTCCAAATATATTTTTAATTCAAATATAAATTCAGTTGTCTAAAATTTGATTACAACCGTTTAGTCATGATAGTTACAATAATCGCTTGTTTCGTTTCTCTTTATTATAAAGTATTTTTTGAACTGAAATAATAATGTTTTAAAGTCCAATGGTGTACCAAGTGATTTGTGTATAAAATCAGCACTCCTGAAAAGAAGCGGCCTATAAATTCGTTTTGCTATTTAATTTGATGTTTTTGATCTTAAACTAAAATTTTAACAATACAAGGAAGTTCAAAACGATAATTTTTGCTATTCTGTTTATCATGCGACTCTCGAAATAGATGCAAAAAAATTTTATTTTTCATTGGATTATACTGAATTTTTAAAAACGGAGTGTACATACATATTTTATATTTCATTACTAACCACATTTTTAAAATTTGATTACCACTGTTTGGTCAAGATAGTCACAATAATCGTTTGTTTCGTTTTCCTTTATTATATAGTATTTTTATGAACTGAAATAATAATGTTTTAAAGTCTAATGGGGTACCAAGTGATATGTACATAAAATCAGCACTCCTGAAAAGACGCAGCCTATAAATTCGTTTTGCTATTTAATTTGATGTTTTTGATCTAAAACTAAAACTTTATTAACACAAGAATGTTCAAAACGATTATTTTTGCTATTCTGTTTTTCATGCGACTCTCGAACTACATGCAAAAAATTTTTACTTTTTATTGAATTATACTAAATTTTTAAAAACGGAATGTCCATATATATTTTAAATTCCAAAATAAATCCAGTTGTTTAAAATTTGATTACCACCGTTTAGTCATGATAGTTACAATAATCGCTTGTTTCGTTTCTCTTTATTATAATGTATTTTTTGAACTGAAATAATAATGTTTTAAAGTTCAATGTGGTTCCAAATGATTTGTATATAAAATCAGCACTCCTGAAAAGAAGCAGCCTATAAATTCGTTTCGCTTTTTAATTTGATGTTTTTGATTTAAAACTAAAATTTTAAAAATACAAGGAAATTCAAAACGATTATTTTTGCTATTCTGTTTTTCATGCGACTCTCGAAATAGATGCAAAAAATTTTTACTTTTTATTGAATTATACTAAATTTTTAAAAACGGAATGTCCATATATATTTTAAATTCAAAAATAAATCCAGTTGTTTAAAATTTGATTACCACCGTTTAGTCATGATAGTTACAATAATCGCTTGTTTCGTTTCTCTTTATTATAAAGTATTTTTTGAACTGAAATAATAATGTTTTAAAGTCCAATGGGGTACCAAGTAATATGTACATAAAATAAGCACTCCTGAAAAGAGGCAGCCTATAAATTCGTTTTGCTATTTAATTTGATGTTTTTGATCTAAAACTAAAATTTTAAAAATACAAGGAAGTTCAAAACGAATATTTTCGCTATTCTGTTTATCATGCGACTCTCGAAATAGATGCAAATATTCTTTGTTTTCATTGGATTATACTGAATTTTTTAAAAATCGAGTGTCCATATATATTTTAAATTCCAAAATAAATCCAGTTGTTTAAAATTTGATTACCACCGTTAAGTCATGATAGTTACAATAATCGCTTGTTTCGTTTCTCTATATTAAATAGTATTTTTTGAACTGAAATAATAATGTTTTAGTGTCTAATGGGGTACCAAGTGATATGTACATAAAATAAGCACTCCTGAAAAGAAGCAGCCTATAAATTCGTTTTGCTATTTAATTTGATGTTTGTGATCTAAAACTAAAATTTTAAAAATACGAAGAAGTTCAAAACGAATATTTTCGCTATTCTGTTTATCATGCGACTTTCGAAAAAGATGCAAAAATTATTTGTTTTCATTGGATTATAATGAATTTTTTAAAAATCGAGTTTCAGACATATTTTAAATTTCATTACTAATCACATTTTTAAAATTTGTTCACCACTGTTTAGTCATGATAGTTACAATAATCGCTTGTTTCGTTTCTCTTTATTATAATGTATTTTTTGAACTGAAATAATAATGTTTTAAAGTTCAATGTGGTTCCAAATGATTTGTATATAAAATCAGCACTCCTGAAAAGAAGCAGCCTATAAATTCGTTTCGCTTTTTAATTTGATGTTTTTGATTTAAAACTAAAATTTTAAAAATACAAGAAAATTCAAAACGATTATTTTTGCTATTCTGTTTTTCATGCGACTCTCGAAATAGATGCAAAAAATTTTTACTTTTTATTGAATTATACTAAATTTTTAAAAACGGAATGTCCATATATATTTTTAATTCCAAAATAAATCCAGTTGTTTAAAATTTGATTACCACCGTTTAGTCATGATAGTTACAATAATCGCTTGTTTCGTTTTTCTATATTATATAGTATTTTTTGAACTGAAATAATAATGTTTTAAAGTCCAATGGGGTAACAAGTGATATGTACATAAAATAAGCGCTCCTGAAAAGAAGCAGCCTATAAATTCGTTTCGCTTTTTAATTTGATGTTTTTGATCTAAAACTAAAATTTTAAAAATACAAGGAAGTTGAAAACGAATATTTTCGCTATTCTGTTTATCATGCGACTTTCGAAAAAGATGCAAAAATTATTTGTTTTCATTGGATTATAATGAATTTTTTAAAAATCGAGTTTCAGACATATTTTTAATTTCATTACTAATCACATTTTTAAAATTTGTTCACCACTGTTTAGTCATGATAGTTACAATAATCGCTTGTTTCGTTTCTCTTTATTATAATGTATTTTTTGAACTGAAATAATAATGTTTTAAAGTTCAATGTGGTTCCAAATTATTTGTATATAAAATCAGCACTCCTGAAAAGAAGCAGCCTATAAATTCGTTTCGCTTTTTAATTTGATGTTTTTGATTTAAAACTAAAATTTTAAAAATACAAGGAAATTCAAAACGATTATTTTTGCTATTCTGTTTTTCATGCGACTCTCGAAATAGATGCAAAAAATTTTTACTTTTTATTGAATTATACTAAATTTTTAAAAACGGAATGTCCATATATATTTTAAATTCCAAAATAAATCCAGTTGTTTAAAATTTGATTACCACCGTTTAGTCATGATAGTTACAATAATCGCTTGTTTCGTTTCTCTATATTAAATAGTATTTTTTGAACTGAAATAATAATGTTTTAGTGTCTAATGGGGTACCAAGTGATATGTACATAAAATAAGCACTCCTGAAAAGAAGCAGCCTATAAATTCGTTTTGCTATTTAATTTGATGTTTGTGATCTAAAACTAAAATTTTAAAAATACGAAGAAGTTCAAAACGAATATTTTCGCTATTCTGTTTATCATGCGACTTTCGAAAAAGATGCAAAAATTATTTGTTTTCATTGGATTATAATGAATTTTTTAAAAATCGAGTTTCAGACATATTTTAAATTTCATTACTAATCACATTTTTAAAATTTGTTCACCACTGTTTAGTCATGATAGTTACAATAATCGCTTGTTTCGTTTCTCTTTATTATAAAGTATTTTTTGAACTGAAATAATAATGTTTTAAAGTCCAATGGGGTACCAAGTAATATGTACATAAAATAAGCACTCCTGAAAAGAGGCAGCCAATAAATTCGTTTTGCTATTTAATTTGATGTTTTTGATCTAAAACTAAAATTTTAAAAATACAAGGAAGTTCAAAACGAATATTTTCGCTATTCTGTTTATCATGCGACTCTCGAAATAGATGCAAATATTCTTTGTTTTCATTGGATTATACTGAATTTTTTAAAAATCGAGTGTCCATATATATTTTAAATTCCAAAATAAATCCAGTTGTTTAAAATTTGATTAACACCGTTTAGTCATGATAGTTACAATAATCGCTTGTTTCGTTTTTCTATATTATATAGTATTTTTTGAACTGAAATAATAATGTTTTAAAGTCCAATGGGGTAACAAGTGATATGTACATAAAATAAGCGCTCCTGAAAAGAAGCAGCCTTTAAATTCGTTTTGCTATTTAATTTGATGTTTTTGATCTAAAACTAAAATTTTAAAAATACAAGGAAGTTGAAAACGAATATTTTCGCTATTCTGTTTATCATGCGACTCTCGAAATAGATATAAAAATTCTTTGTTTTCATTGGATTATACTGAATTTTTTAAAAATCGAGTTTCCATACATATTTTAAATTTCATTACTAACTACATTTTTGAAATTTGATTACCACCGTTTGGTCAAGATAGTCACAATAATCGCTTGTTTCGTTTTCCTTTATTATATTGTATTTTTATGAACTGGAATAATAATGTTTTAAAGTTCAATGTGGTTCCAAATGATTTGTATATAAAATAAGCGCTCCTGAAAAGAAGCAGCCTATAAATTCGTTTTGCTATTCAATTTGATGTTTTTGATCTAAAACTAAAATTTTAAAAATACAAAGAAGTTCAAAACGAATATTTTCGCTATTCTGTTTATCATGCGACTCTCGAAATAGATGCCAAAATTTTTATTTTTCATTGGATTATACTAAAATTTTAAAAACCGAATGTCAATATATATTTTAAATTCCAATATAAATCCAGTTGTTTAAAATTTAATTACCACCATTTAGTCATGATAGTTACAATAATCGCTTGTTTCGTTTCTCTATATTAAATAGTATTTTTTGAACTGATATAATAATGTTTTAGAGTCTAATGGGGTACCAAGTGATATGTACATAAAATAAGCACTCCTGAAAAGAAGCAGCCTATAAATTCGTTTTGCTATTTAATTTGATGTTTGTGATCTAAAACTAAAATTTTAAAAATACGAAGAAGTTCAAAACGAATATTTTCGCTATTCTGTTTATCATGCGACTTTCGAAATAGATGCAAAAATTCTTTGTTTTCATTGGATTATACTGAATTTTTTAAAAATCGAGTTTCCATACATATTTTAAATTTCATTACTAACCACATTTTTAAAATTTGATTACCACCGTTTGGTCAAGATAGTCACAATAATCGCTTGTTTCGTTTTCCTTTATTATATTGTATTTTTATGAACTGGAATAATAATGTTTTAAAGTTCAATGGGGTACCAAGTAATATGTACATAAAATAAGCACTCCTGAAAAGAGGCAGCCTATAAATTCGTTTTGCTATTTAATTTGATGTTTTTGATCTAAAACTAAAATTTTAAAAATACAAGGAAGTTCAAAACGAATATTTTCGCTATTCTGTTTATCATGCGACTCTCGAAATAGATGCAAAAAATTTTAACTTTTTATTGAATTATACTAAATTTTTAAAAACGGAGTGTCCATATATATTTTAAATTCCAAAATAAATCCAGTTGTTTAAAATTTGATTACCACCGTTTAGTCATGATAGTTACAATAATCGCTTGTTTCGTTTCTCTTTATTATAAAGTATTTTTTGAACTGAAATAATAATGTTTTAAAGTCCAATGGGGTACCAAGTAATATGTACATAAAATAAGCACTCCTGAAAAGAGGCAGCCTATAAATTCGTTTTGCTATTTAATGTGATGTTTTTGATCTAAAACTAAAATTTTAAAAATACAAGGAAGTTCAAAACGAATATTTTCGCTATTCTGTTTATCATGCGACTCTCGAAATAGATGCAAATATTCTTTGTTTTCATTGGATTATACTGAATTTTTTAAAAATCGAGTGTCCATATATATTTTAAATTCCAAAATAAATCCAGTTGTTTAAAATTTGATTAACACCGTTTAGTCATGATAGTTACAATAATCGCTTGTTTCGTTTTTCTATATTATATAGTATTTTTTGAACTGAAATAATAATGTTTTAAAGTCCAATGGGGTAACAAGCGATATGTACATAAAAAAAGCGCTCCTGAAAAGAAGCAGCCTATAAATTCGTTTTGCTATTTAATTTGATGTTTTTGATCTAAAACTAGAATTTTAAAAATACAAGGAAGTTGAAAACGAATATTTTCGCTATTCTGTTTATCATGCGACTCTCGAAATAGATGTAAAAATTCTTTGTTTTCATTGGATTATACTGAATTTTTTAAAAATCGAGTTTCCATACATATTTTAAATTTCATTACTAACTACATTTTTGAAATTTGATTACCACCGTTTGGTCAAGATAGTCTCAATAATCGCTTGTTTCGTTTTCCTTTATTATATTGTATTTTTATGAACTGGAATAATAATGTTTTAAAGTTCAATGTGGTTCCAAATGATTTGTATATAAAATAAGCGCTCCTGAAAAGAAGCAGCCTATAAATTCGTTTTGCTATTCAATTTGATGTTTTTGATCTAAAACTAAAATTTTAAAAATACAAAGAAGTTCAAAACGAATATTTTCGCTATTCTGTTTATCATGCGACTCTCGAAATAGATGCCAAAATTTTTATTTTTCATTGGATTATACTAAAATTTTAAAAACCGAATGTCCATATATATTTTAAATTCCAATATAAATCCAGTTGTTTAAAATTTAATTACCACCATTTAGTCATGATAGTTACAATAATCGCTTGTTTCGTTTCTCTATATTAAATAGTATTTTTTGAACTGAAATAATAATGTTTTAGAGTCTAATGGGGTACCAAGTGATATGTACATAAAATAAGCACTCCTGAAAAGAAGCAGCCTATAAATTCGTTTTGCTATTTAATTTGATGCTTTTGATCTGAAACTAAAATTTTATTAACACAAGAATGTTCAAAACGAATATTTTCGCTATTCTGTTTACCATGCGACTCTCGAACTACATGCCAAAATTTTTATTTTTCATTCGATTATACTGAATTCTTAAAAACCGAGTGTCCATATATATTCTTAATTCCAATATAAATCCAATTGTTTAAAATTAAATTACCACCGTTTAGTCATGATAGTTACAATAATCGCTTGTTTCGTTTCTCTTTATTATAAAGTATTTTTTGAACTGAAATAATAATGTTTTAAAGTTCAATGTGGTTCCAAGTGATTTGTATATAAAATCAGCACTCCTGAAAAGAAGAACCCTATAAATTCGTTTTGCTATTTAATTTGATGCTTTTGATCTGAAACTAAAATTTTATTAACACAAGAATGTTCAAAACGAATATTTTCGCTATTCTATTTACCATGCGACTCTCGAAATAGACGCTAAAAATTTTTATTTTTCATTGGATTATACTGAATTTTTAAAAACCGAGTGTCCATATATATTTTTAATGCCAATATAAATCCAGTTGTTTAAAATTTGATCACCACCGTTTAGTCATGATAGTTACAATAATCGCTTGTTTCGTTTCTCTTTATTATAAAGTATTTTTTGAACTGAAATAATAATGTTTTAAAGTTCAATGTTGTTCCAAGTGATATGTATATAAAATCAGCACTCCTGAAAAGAAGCAGCCTATAATTCGTTTTGCTATTTACTTTGATGTTTTTGATCTAAAACTAAAATTTTAAAAAAACAAGGAAGTTCAAAACGAATATTTTTGCTATTCTGTTTATCATGTGACTCTCGAAATAGACGCAAAAAATATTTATTTTTCATTGGATTATACTGAATTTTCAAAAACCGAGTGTACCACCATTTAGTCATGATAGTTACAATAATCGCTTGTTTCGTTTCTCTTTATTATAAAGTATTTTTTTAACTGAAATAATAATGTTTTAAAGTTCAATGTGGTTCCAAGTGATTTGTATATAAAATCAAAACTCCTGAAAAGAAGCAGCCTATAAATTCGTTTTGCTATTTAATTTGATGTTTTTGATCAAAAACTAAAATTTTATTAACACAAGAATGTTCAAAACGATTATTTTTGCTATTCTGTTTATCATGCGACTCTCGAAATAGATGCCAAAATTTTTATTTTTCATTGGATTATACTGAATTTTTAAAAGCCGAGTGTCCAAATATATTTTTAATTCAAATATAAATTCAGTTGTCTAAAATTTGATTACAACCGTTTAGTCATGATAGTTACAATAATCGCTTGTTTCGTTTCTCTTTATTATAAAGTATTTTTTGAACTGAAATAATAATGTTTTAAAGTCCAATGGTGTACCAAGTGATTTGTGTATAAAATCAGCACTCCTGAAAAGAAGCGGCCTATAAATTCGTTTTGCTATTTAATTTGATGTTTTTGATCTTAAACTAAAATTTTAACAATACAAGGAAGTTCAAAACGATAATTTTTGCTATTCTGTTTATCATGCGACTCTCGAAATAGATGCAAAAAAATTTTATTTTTCATTGGATTATACTGAATTTTTAAAAACGGAGTGTGCATACATATTTTATATTTCATTACTAACCACATTTTTAAAATTTGATTACCACTGTTTGGTCAAGATAGTCACAATAAACGTTTGTTTCGTTTTCCTTTATTATATAGTATTTTTATGAACTGAAATAATAATGTTTTAAAGTCTAATGGGGTACCAAGTGATATGTACATAAAATCAGCACTCCTGAAAAGACGCAGCCTATAAATTCGTTTTGCTATTTAATTTGATGTTTTTGATCTAAAACTAAAACTTTATTAACACAAGAATGTTCAAAACGATTATTTTTGCTATTCTGTTTTTCATGCGACTCTCGAACTACATGCAAAAAATTTTTACTTTTTATTGAATTATACTAAATTTTTAAAAACGGAATGTCCATATATATTTTAAATTCCAAAATAAATCCAGTTGTTTAAAATTTGATTACCACCGTTTAGTCATGATAGTTACAATAATCGCTTGTTTCGTTTCTCTTTATTATAATGTATTTTTTGAACTGAAATAATAATGTTTTAAAGTTCAATGTGGTTCCAAATGATTTGTATATAAAATCAGCACTCCTGAAAAGAAGCAGCCTATAAATTCGTTTCGCTTTTTAATTTGATGTTTTTGATTTAAAACTAAAATTTTAAAAATACAAGGAAATTCAAAACGATTATTTTTGCTATTCTGTTTATCATGCGACTCTCGAAATAGATGTAAAAATTCTTTGTTTTCATTGGATTATACTGAATTTTTTAAAAATCGAGTTTCCATACATATTTTAAATTTCATTACTAACTACATTTTTGAAATTTGATTACCACCGTTTGGTCAAGATAGTCTCAATAATCGCTTGTTTCGTTTTCCTTTATTATATTGTATTTTTATGAACTGGAATAATAATGTTTTAAAGTTCAATGTGGTTCCAAATGATTTGTATATAAAATAAGCGCTCCTGAAAAGAAGCAGCCTATAAATTCGTTTTGCTATTCAATTTGATGTTTTTGATCTAAAACTAAAATTTTAAAAATACAAAGAAGTTCAAAACGAATATTTTCGCTATTCTGTTTATCATGCGACTCTCGAAATAGATGCCAAAATTTTTATTTTTCATTGGATTATACTAAAATTTTAAAAACCGAATGTCCATATATATTTTAAATTCCAATATAAATCCAGTTGTTTAAAATTTAATTACCACCATTTAGTCATGATAGTTACAATAATCGCTTGTTTCGTTTCTCTATATTAAATAGTATTTTTTGAACTGAAATAATAATGTTTTAGAGTCTAATGGGGTACCAAGTGATATGTACATAAAATAAGCACTCCTGAAAAGAAGCAGCCTATAAATTCGTTTTGCTATTTAATTTGATGCTTTTGATCTGAAACTAAAATTTTATTAACACAAGAATGTTCAAAACGAATATTTTCGCTATTCTGTTTACCATGCGACTCTCGAACTACATGCCAAAATTTTTATTTTTCATTCGATTATACTGAATTCTTAAAAACCGAGTGTCCATATATATTCTTAATTCCAATATAAATCCAATTGTTTAAAATTAAATTACCACCGTTTAGTCATGATAGTTACAATAATCGCTTGTTTCGTTTCTCTTTATTATAAAGTATTTTTTGAACTGAAATAATAATGTTTTAAAGTTCAATGTGGTTCCAAGTGATTTGTATATAAAATCAGCACTCCTGAAAAGAAGAACCCTATAAATTCGTTTTGCTATTTAATTTGATGCTTTTGATCTGAAACTAAAATTTTATTAACACAAGAATGTTCAAAACGAATATTTTCGCTATTCTATTTACCATGCGACTCTCGAAATAGACGCTAAAAATTTTTATTTTTCATTGGATTATACTGAATTTTTAAAAACCGAGTGTCCATATATATTTTTAATGCCAATATAAATCCAGTTGTTTAAAATTTGATCACCACCGTTTAGTCATGATAGTTACAATAATCGCTTGTTTCGTTTCTCTTTATTATAAAGTATTTTTTGAACTGAAATAATAATGTTTTAAAGTTCAATGTTGTTCCAAGTGATATGTATATAAAATCAGCACTCCTGAAAAGAAGCAGCCTATAATTCGTTTTGCTATTTACTTTGATGTTTTTGATCTAAAACTAAAATTTTAAAAAAACAAGGAAGTTCAAAACGAATATTTTTGCTATTCTGTTTATCATGTGACTCTCGAAATAGACGCAAAAAATATTTATTTTTCATTGGATTATACTGAATTTTCAAAAACCGAGTGTACCACCATTTAGTCATGATAGTTACAATAATCGCTTGTTTCGTTTCTCTTTATTATAAAGTATTTTTTTAACTGAAATAATAATGTTTTAAAGTTCAATGTGGTTCCAAGTGATTTGTATATAAAATCAAAACTCCTGAAAAGAAGCAGCCTATAAATTCGTTTTGCTATTTAATTTGATGTTTTTGATCAAAAACTAAAATTTTATTAACACAAGAATGTTCAAAACGATTATTTTTGCTATTCTGTTTATCATGCGACTCTCGAAATAGATGCCAAAATTTTTATTTTTCATTGGATTATACTGAATTTTTAAAAGCCGAGTGTCCAAATATATTTTTAATTCAAATATAAATTCAGTTGTCTAAAATTTGATTACAACCGTTTAGTCATGATAGTTACAATAATCGCTTGTTTCGTTTCTCTTTATTATAAAGTATTTTTTGAACTGAAATAATAATGTTTTAAAGTCCAATGGTGTACCAAGTGATTTGTGTATAAAATCAGCACTCCTGAAAAGAAGCGGCCTATAAATTCGTTTTGCTATTTAATTTGATGTTTTTGATCTTAAACTAAAATTTTAACAATACAAGGAAGTTCAAAACGATAATTTTTGCTATTCTGTTTATCATGCGACTCTCGAAATAGATGCAAAAAAATTTTATTTTTCATTGGATTATACTGAATTTTTAAAAACGGAGTGTGCATACATATTTTATATTTCATTACTAACCACATTTTTAAAATTTGATTACCACTGTTTGGTCAAGATAGTCACAATAAACGTTTGTTTCGTTTTCCTTTATTATATAGTATTTTTATGAACTGAAATAATAATGTTTTAAAGTCTAATGGGGTACCAAGTGATATGTACATAAAATCAGCACTCCTGGAAAGACGCAGCCTATAAATTCGTTTTGCTATTTAATTTGATGTTTTTGATCTAAAACTAAAACTTTATTAACACAAGAATGTTCAAAACGATTATTTTTGCTATTCTGTTTTTCATGCGACTCTCGAACTACATGCAAAAAATTTTTACTTTTTATTGAATTATACTAAATTTTTAAAAACGGAATGTCCATATATATTTTAAATTCCAAAATAAATCCAGTTGTTTAAAATTTGATTACCACCGTTTAGTCATGATAGTTACAATAATCGCTTGTTTCGTTTCTCTTTATTATAATGTATTTTTTGAACTGAAATAATAATGTTTTAAAGTTCAATGTGGTTCCAAATGATTTGTATATAAAATCAGCACTCCTGAAAAGAAGCAGCCTATAAATTCGTTTCGCTTTTTAATTTGATGTTTTTGATTTAAAACTAAAATTTTAAAAATACAAGGAAATTCAAAACGATTATTTTTGCTATTCTGTTTTTCATGCGACTCTCGAAATAGATGCAAAAAATTTTTACTTTTTATTGAATTATACTAAATTTTTAAAAACGGAATGTCCATATATATTTTAAATTCCAAAATAAATCCAGTTGTTTAAAATTTGATTACCACCGTTTAGTCATGATAGTTACAATAATCGCTTGTTTCGTTTCTCTTTATTATAAAGTATTTTTTGAACTGAAATAATAATGTTTTAAAGTCCAATGGGGTACCAAGTAATATGTACATAAAATAAGCACTCCTGAAAAGAGGCAGCCTATAAATTCGTTTTGCTATTTAATTTGATGTTTTTGATCTAAAACTAAAATTTTAAAAATACAAGGAAGTTCAAAACGAATATTTTCGCTATTCTGTTTATCATGCGACTCTCGAAATAGATGCAAATATTCTTTGTTTTCATTGGATTATACTGAATTTTTTAAAAATCGAGTGTCCATATATATTTTAAATTCCAAAATAAATCCAGTTGTTTAAAATTTGATTAACACCGTTTAGTCATGATAGTTACAATAATCGCTTGTTTCGTTTTTCTATATTATATAGTATTTTTTGAACTGAAATAATAATGTTTTAAAGTCCAATGGGGTAACAAGTGATATGTACATAAAATAAGCGCTCCTGAAAAGAAGCAGCCTATAAATTCGTTTTGCTATTTAATTTGATGTTTGTGATCTAAAACTAAAATTTTAAAAATACGAAGAAGTTCAAAACGAATATTTTCGCTATTCTGTTTATCATGCGACTTTCGAAAAAGATGCAAAAATTATTTGTTTTCATTGGATTATAATGAATTTTTTAAAAATCGAGTTTCAGACATATTTTAAATTTCATTACTAATCACATTTTTAAAATTTGTTCACCACTGTTTAGTCATGATAGTTACAATAATCGCTTGTTTCGTTTCTCTTTATTATAATGTATTTTTTGAACTGAAATAATAATGTTTTAAAGTTCAATGTGGTTCCAAATGATTTGTATATAAAATCAGCACTCCTGAAAAGAAGCAGCCTATAAATTCGTTTCGCTTTTTAATTTGATGTTTTTGATTTAAAACTAAAATTTTAAAAATACAAGGAAATTCAAAACGATTATTTTTGCTATTCTGTTTTTCATGCGACTCTCGAAATAGATGCAAAAAATTTTTACTTTTTATTGAATTATACTAAATTTTTAAAAACGGAATGTCCATATATATTTTAAATTCCAAAATAAATCCAGTTGTTTAAAATTTGATTACCACCGTTTAGTCATGATAGTTACAATAATCGCTTGTTTCGTTTCTCTATATTAAATAGTATTTTTTGAACTGAAATAATAATGTTTTAGAGTCTAATGGGGTACCAAGTGATATGTACATAAAATAAGCACTCCTGAAAAGAAGCAGCCTATAAATTCGTTTTGCTATTTAATTTGATGCTTTTGATCTGAAACTAAAATTTTATTAACACAAGAATGTTCAAAACGAATATTTTCGCTATTCTGTTTACCATGCGACTCTCGAACTACATGCCAAAATTTTTATTTTTCATTCGATTATACTGAATTCTTAAAAACCGAGTGTCCATATATATTCTTAATTCCAATATAAATCCAATTGTTTAAAATTAAATTACCACCGTTTAGTCATGATAGTTACAATAATCGCTTGTTTCGTTTCTCTTTATTATAAAGTATTTTTTGAACTGAAATAATAATGTTTTAAAGTTCAATGTGGTTCCAAGTGATTTGTATATAAAATCAGCACTCCTGAAAAGAAGAACCCTATAAATTCGTTTTGCTATTTAATTTGATGCTTTTGATCTGAAACTAAAATTTTATTAACACAAGAATGTTCAAAACGAATATTTTCGCTATTCTATTTACCATGCGACTCTCGAAATAGACGCTAAAAATTTTTATTTTTCATTGGATTATACTGAATTTTTAAAAACCGAGTGTCCATATATATTTTTAATGCCAATATAAATCCAGTTGTTTAAAATTTGATCACCACCGTTTAGTCATGATAGTTACAATAATCGCTTGTTTCGTTTCTCTTTATTATAAAGTATTTTTTGCACTGAAATAATAATGTTTTAAAGTTCAATGTTGTTCCAAGTGATATGTATATAAAATCAGCACTCCTGAAAAGAAGCAGCCTATAATTCGTTTTGCTATTTACTTTGATGTTTTTGATCTAAAACTAAAATTTTAAAAAAACAAGGAAGTTCAAAACGAATATTTTTGCTATTCTGTTTATCATGTGACTCTCGAAATAGACGCAAAAAATATTTATTTTTCATTGGATTATACTGAATTTTCAAAAACCGAGTGTACCACCATTTAGTCATGATAGTTACAATAATCGCTTGTTTCGTTTCTCTTTATTATAAAGTATTTTTTTAACTGAAATAATAATGTTTTAAAGTTCAATGTGGTTCCAAGTGATTTGTATATAAAATCAAAACTCCTGAAAAGAAGCAGCCTATAAATTCGTTTTGCTATTTAATTTGATGTTTTTGATCAAAAACTAAAATTTTATTAACACAAGAATGTTCAAAACGATTATTTTTGCTATTCTGTTTATCATGCGACTCTCGAAATAGATGCCAAAATTTTTATTTTTCATTGGATTATACTGAATTTTTAAAAGCCGAGTGTCCAAATATATTTTTAATTCAAATATAAATTCAGTTGTCTAAAATTTGATTACAACCGTTTAGTCATGATAGTTACAATAATCGCTTGTTTCGTTTCTCTTTATTATAAAGTATTTTTTGAACTGAAATAATAATGTTTTAAAGTCCAATGGTGTACCAAGTGATTTGTGTATAAAATCAGCACTCCTGAAAAGAAGCGGCCTATAAATTCGTTTTGCTATTTAATTTGATGTTTTTGATCTTAAACTAAAATTTTAACAATACAAGGAAGTTCAAAACGATAATTTTTGCTATTCTGTTTATCATGCGACTCTCGAAATAGATGCAAAAAAATTTTATTTTTCATTGGATTATACTGAATTTTTAAAAACGGAGTGTGCATACATATTTTATATTTCATTACTAACCACATTTTTAAAATTTGATTACCACTGTTTGGTCAAGATAGTCACAATAAACGTTTGTTTCGTTTTCCTTTATTATATAGTATTTTTATGAACTGAAATAATAATGTTTTAAAGTCTAATGGGGTACCAAGTGATATGTACATAAAATCAGCACTCCTGAAAAGACGCAGCCTATAAATTCGTTTTGCTATTTAATTTGATGTTTTTGATCTAAAACTAAAACTTTATTAACACAAGAATGTTCAAAACGATTATTTTTGCTATTCTGTTTTTCATGCGACTCTCGAACTACATGCAAAAAATTTTTACTTTTTATTGAATTATACTAAATTTTTAAAAACGGAATGTCCATATATATTTTAAATTCCAAAATAAATCCAGTTGTTTAAAATTTGATTACCACCGTTTAGTCATGATAGTTACAATAATCGCTTGTTTCGTTTCTCTTTATTATAATGTATTTTTTGAACTGAAATAATAATGTTTTAAAGTTCAATGTGGTTCCAAGTGATTTGTATATAAAATCAGCACTCCTGAAAAGAAGAACCCTATAAATTCGTTTTGCTATTTAATTTGATGCTTTTGATCTGAAACTAAAATTTTATTAACACCAGAATGTTCAAAACGAATATTTTCGCTATTCTATTTACCATGCGACTCTCGAAATAGACGCTAAAAATTTTTATTTTTCATTGGATTATACTGAATTTTTAAAAACCGAGTGTCCATATATATTTTTAATGCCAATATAAATCCAGTTGTTTAAAATTTGATCACCACCGTTTAGTCATGATAGTTACAATAATCGCTTGTTTCGTTTCTCTTTATTATAAAGTATTTTTTGAACTGAAATAATAATGTTTTAAAGTTCAATGTTGTTCCAAGTGATATGTATATAAAATCAGCACTCCTGAAAAGAAGCAGCCTATAATTCGTTTTGCTATTTACTTTGATGTTTTTGATCTAAAACTAAAATTTTAAAAAAACAAGGAAGTTCAAAACGAATATTTTTGCTATTCTGTTTATCATGTGACTCTCGAAATAGACGCAAAAAATATTTATTTTTCATTGGATTATACTGAATTTTCAAAAACCGAGTGTACCACCATTTAGTCATGATAGTTACAATAATCGCTTGTTTCGTTTCTCTTTATTATAAAGTATTTTTTTAACTGAAATAATAATGTTTTAAAGTTCAATGTGGTTCCAAGTGATTTGTATATAAAATCAAAACTCCTGAAAAGAAGCAGCCTATAAATTCGTTTTGCTATTTAATTTGATGTTTTTGATCAAAAACTAAAATTTTATTAACACAAGAATGTTCAAAACGATTATTTTTGCTATTCTGTTTATCATGCGACTCTCGAAATAGATGCCAAAATTTTTATTTTTCATTGGATTATACTGAATTTTTAAAAGCCGAGTGTCCAAATATATTTTTAATTCAAATATAAATTCAGTTGTCTAAAATTTGATTACAACCGTTTAGTCATGATAGTTACAATAATCGCTTGTTTCGTTTCTCTTTATTATAAAGTATTTTTTGAACTGAAATAATAATGTTTTAAAGTCCAATGGTGTACCAAGTGATTTGTGTATAAAATCAGCACTCCTGAAAAGAAGCGGCCTATAAATTCGTTTTGCTATTTAATTTGATGTTTTTGATCTTAAACTAAAATTTTAACAATACAAGGAAGTTCAAAACGATAATTTTTGCTATTCTGTTTATCATGCGACTCTCGAAATAGATGCAAAAAAATTTTATTTTTCATTGGATTATACTGAATTTTTAAAAACGGAGTGTGCATACATATTTTATATTTCATTACTAACCACATTTTTAAAATTTGATTACCACTGTTTGGTCAAGATAGTCACAATAAACGTTTGTTTCGTTTTCCTTTATTATATAGTATTTTTATGAACTGAAATAATAATGTTTTAAAGTCTAATGGGGTACCAAGTGATATGTACATAAAATCAGCACTCCTGAAAAGACGCAGCCTATAAATTCGTTTTGCTATTTAATTTGATGTTTTTGATCTAAAACTAAAACTTTATTAACACAAGAATGTTCAAAACGATTATTTTTGCTATTCTGTTTTTCATGCGACTCTCGAACTACATGCAAAAAATTTTTACTTTTTATTGAATTATACTAAATTTTTAAAAACGGAATGTCCATATATATTTTAAATTCCAAAATAAATCCAGTTGTTTAAAATTTGATTACCACCGTTTAGTCATGATAGTTACAATAATCGCTTGTTTCGTTTCTCTTTATTATAATGTATTTTTTGAACTGAAATAATAATGTTTTAAAGTTCAATGTGGTTCCAAATGATTTGTATATAAAATCAGCACTCCTGAAAAGAAGCAGCCTATAAATTCGTTTCGCTTTTTAATTTGATGTTTTTGATTTAAAACTAAAATTTTAAAAATACAAGGAAATTCAAAACGATTATTTTTGCTATTCTGTTTTTCATGCGACTCTCGAAATAGATGCAAAAAATTTTTACTTTTTATTGAATTATACTAAATTTTTAAAAACGGAATGTCCATATATATTTTAAATTCCAAAATAAATCCAGTTGTTTAAAATTTGATTACCACCGTTTAGTCATGATAGTTACAATAATCGCTTGTTTCGTTTCTCTTTATTATAAAGTATTTTTTGAACTGAAATAATAATGTTTTAAAGTCCAATGGGGTACCAAGTAATATGTACATAAAATAAGCACTCCTGAAAAGAGGCAGCCTATAAATTCGTTTTGCTATTTAATTTGATGTTTTTGATCTAAAACTAAAATTTTAAAAATACAAGGAAGTTCAAAACGAATATTTTCGCTATTCTGTTTATCATGCGACTCTCGAAATAGATGCAAATATTCTTTGTTTTCATTGGATTATACTGAATTTTTTAAAAACGGAATGTCCATATATATTTTAAATTCCAAAATAAATCCAGTTGTTTAAAATTTGATTACCACCGTTTAGTCATGATAGTTACAATAATCGCTTGTTTCGTTTCTCTTTATTATAAAGTATTTTTTGAACTGAAATAATAATGTTTTAAAGTCCAATGGGGTAACAAGTGATATGTACATAAAATAAGCGCTCCTGAAAAGAAGCAGCCTATAAATTCGTTTTGCTATTTAATTTGATGTTTGTGATCTAAAACTAAAATTTTAAAAATACGAAGAAGTTCAAAACGAATATTTTCGCTATTCTGTTTATCATGCGACTTTCGAAAAAGATGCAAAAATTATTTGTTTTCATTGGATTATAATGAATTTTTTAAAAATCGAGTTTCAGACATATTTTAAATTTCATTACTAATCACATTTTTAAAATTTGTTCACCACTGTTTAGTCATGATAGTTACAATAATCGCTTGTTTCGTTTCTCTTTATTATAATGTATTTTTTGAACTGAAATAATAATGTTTTAAAGTTCAATGTGGTTCCAAATGATTTGTATATAAAATCAGCACTCCTGAAAAGAAGCAGCCTATAAATTCGTTTCGCTTTTTAATTTGATGTTTTTGATTTAAAACTAAAATTTTAAAAATACAAGGAAATTCAAAACGATTATTTTTGCTATTCTGTTTTTCATGCGACTCTCGAAATAGATGCAAAAAATTTTTACTTTTTATTGAATTATACTAAATTTTTAAAAACGGAATGTCCATATATATTTTAAATTCCAAAATAAATCCAGTTGTTTAAAATTTGATTACCACCGTTTAGTCATGATAGTTACAATAATCGCTTGTTTCGTTTCTCTATATTAAATAGTATTTTTTGAACTGAAATAATAATGTTTTAGAGTCTAATGGGGTACCAAGTGATATGTACATAAAATAAGCACTCCTGAAAAGAAGCAGCCTATAAATTCGTTTTGCTATTTAATTTGATGCTTTTGATCTGAAACTAAAATTTTATTAACACAAGAATGTTCAAAACGAATATTTTCGCTATTCTGTTTACCATGCGACTCTCGAACTACATGCCAAAATTTTTATTTTTCATTCGATTATACTGAATTCTTAAAAACCGAGTGTCCATATATATTCTTAATTCCAATATAAATCCAATTGTTTAAAATTAAATTACCACCGTTTAGTCATGATAGTTACAATAATCGCTTGTTTCGTTTCTCTTTATTATAAAGTATTTTTTGAACTGAAATAATAATGTTTTAAAGTTCAATGTGGTTCCAAGTGATTTGTATATAAAATCAGCACTCCTGAAAAGAAGAACCCTATAAATTCGTTTTGCTATTTAATTTGATGCTTTTGATCTGAAACTAAAATTTTATTAACACAAGAATGTTCAAAACGAATATTTTCGCTATTCTATTTACCATGCGACTCTCGAAATAGACGCTAAAAATTTTTATTTTTCATTGGATTATACTGAATTTTTAAAAACCGAGTGTCCATATATATTTTTAATGCCAATATAAATCCAGTTGTTTAAAATTTGATCACCACCGTTTAGTCATGATAGTTACAATAATCGCTTGTTTCGTTTCTCTTTATTATAAAGTATTTTTTGAACTGAAATAATAATGTTTTAAAGTTCAATGTTGTTCCAAGTGATATGTATATAAAATCAGCACTCCTGAAAAGAAGAACCCTATAAATTCGTTTTGCTATTTAATTTGATGCTTTTGATCTGAAACTAAAATTTTATTAACACAAGAATGTTCAAAACGAATATTTTCGCTATTCTATTTACCATGCGACTCTCGAAATAGACGCTAAAAATTTTTATTTTTCATTGGATTATACTGAATTTTTAAAAACCGAGTGTCCATATATATTTTTAATGCCAATATAAATCCAGTTGTTTAAAATTTGATCACCACCGTTTAGTCATGATAGTTACAATAATCGCTTGTTTCGTTTCTCTTTATTATAAAGTATTTTTTGAACTGAAATAATAATGTTTTAAAGTCCAATGGTGTACCAAGTGATTTGTGTATAAAATCAGCACTCCTGAAAAGAAGCGGCCTATAAATTCGTTTTGCTATTTAATTTGATGTTTTTGATCTTAAACTAAAATTTTAACAATACAAGGAAGTTCAAAACGATAATTTTTGCTATTCTGTTTATCATGCGACTCTCGAAATAGATGCAAAAAAATTTTATTTTTCATTGGATTATACTGAATTTTTAAAAACGGAGTGTGCATACATATTTTATATTTCATTACTAACCACATTTTTAAAATTTGATTACCACTGTTTGGTCAAGATAGTCACAATAAACGTTTGTTTCGTTTTCCTTTATTATATAGTATTTTTATGAACTGAAATAATAATGTTTTAAAGTCTAATGGGGTACCAAGTGATATGTACATAAAATCAGCACTCCTGAAAAGACGCAGCCTATAAATTCGTTTTGCTATTTAATTTGATGTTTTTGATCTAAAACTAAAACTTTATTAACACAAGAATGTTCAAAACGATTATTTTTGCTATTCTGTTTTTCATGCGACTCTCGAACTACATGCAAAAAATTTTTACTTTTTATTGAATTATACTAAATTTTTAAAAACGGAATGTCCATATATATTTTAAATTCCAAAATAAATCCAGTTGTTTAAAATTTGATTACCACCGTTTAGTCATGATAGTTACAATAATCGCTTGTTTCGTTTCTCTTTATTATAATGTATTTTTTGAACTGAAATAATAATGTTTTAAAGTTCAATGTGGTTCCAAATGATTTGTATATAAAATCAGCACTCCTGAAAAGAAGCAGCCTATAAATTCGTTTCGCTTTTTAATTTGATGTTTTTGATTTAAAACTAAAATTTTAAAAATACAAGGAAATTCAAAACGATTATTTTTGCTATTCTGTTTTTCATGCGACTCTCGAAATAGATGCAAAAAATTTTTACTTTTTATTGAATTATACTAAATTTTTAAAAACGGAATGTCCATATATATTTTAAATTCCAAAATAAATCCAGTTGTTTAAAATTTGATTACCACCGTTTAGTCATGATAGTTACAATAATCGCTTGTTTCGTTTCTCTTTATTATAAAGTATTTTTTGAACTGAAATAATAATGTTTTAAAGTCCAATGGGGTACCAAGTAATATGTACATAAAATAAGCACTCCTGAAAAGAGGCAGCCTATAAATTCGTTTTGCTATTTAATTTGATGTTTTTGATCTAAAACTAAAATTTTAAAAATACAAGGAAGTTCAAAACGAATATTTTCGCTATTCTGTTTATCATGCGACTCTCGAAATAGATGCAAATATTCTTTGTTTTCATTGGATTATACTGAATTTTTTAAAAATCGAGTGTCCATATATATTTTAAATTCCAAAATAAATCCAGTTGTTTAAAATTTGATTAACACCGTTTAGTCATGATAGTTACAATAATCGCTTGTTTCGTTTTTCTATATTATATAGTATTTTTTGAACTGAAATAATAATGTTTTAAAGTCCAATGGGGTAACAAGTGATATGTACATAAAATAAGCGCTCCTGAAAAGAAGCAGCCTATAAATTCGTTTTGCTATTTAATTTGATGTTTGTGATCTAAAACTAAAATTTTAAAAATACGAAGAAGTTCAAAACGAATATTTTCGCTATTCTGTTTATCATGCGACTTTCGAAAAAGATGCAAAAATTATTTGTTTTCATTGGATTATAATGAATTTTTTAAAAATCGAGTTTCAGACATATTTTAAATTTCATTACTAATCACATTTTTAAAATTTGTTCACCACTGTTTAGTCATGATAGTTACAATAATCGCTTGTTTCGTTTCTCTTTATTATAATGTATTTTTTGAACTGAAATAATAATGTTTTAAAGTTCAATGTGGTTCCAAATGATTTGTATATAAAATCAGCACTCCTGAAAAGAAGCAGCCTATAAATTCGTTTCGCTTTTTAATTTGATGTTTTTGATTTAAAACTAAAATTTTAAAAATACAAGGAAATTCAAAACGATTATTTTTGCTATTCTATTTTTCATGCGACTCTCGAAATAGATGCAAAAAATTTTTACTTTTTATTGAATTATACTAAATTTTTAAAAACGGAATGTCCATATATATTTTAAATTCCAAAATAAATCCAGTTGTTTAAAATTTGATTACCACCGTTTAGTCATGATAGTTACAATAATCGCTTGTTTCGTTTCTCTATATTAAATAGTATTTTTTGAACTGAAATAATAATGTTTTAGTGTCTAATGGGGTACCAAGTGATATGTACATAAAATAAGCACTCCTGAAAAGAAGCAGCCTATAAATTCGTTTTGCTATTTAATTTGATGTTTGTGATCTAAAACTAAAATTTTAAAAATACGAAGAAGTTCAAAACGAATATTTTCGCTATTCTGTTTATCATGCGACTTTCGAAAAAGATGCAAAAATTATTTGTTTTCATTGGATTATAATGAATTTTTTAAAAATCGAGTTTCAGACATATTTTAAATTTCATTACTAATCACATTTTTAAAATTTGTTCACCACTGTTTAGTCATGATAGTTACAATAATCGCTTGTTTCGTTTCTCTTTATTATAATGTATTTTTTGAACTGAAATAATAATGTTTTAAAGTTCAATGTGGTTCCAAATGATTTGTATATAAAATCAGCACTCCTGAAAAGAAGCAGCCTATAAATTCGTTTCGCTTTTTAATTTGATGTTTTTGATTTAAAACTAAAATTTTAAAAATACAAGGAAATTCAAAACGATTATTTTTGCTATTCTGTTTTTCATGCGACTCTCGAAATAGATGCAAAAAATTTTTACTTTTTATTGAATTATACTAAATTTTTAAAAACGGAATGTACATATATATTTTAAATTCCAAAATAAATCCAGTTGTTTAAAATTTGATTACCACCGTTTAGTCATGATAGTTACAATAATCGCTTGTTTCGTTTCTCTTTATTATAAAGTATTTTTTGAACTGAAATAATAATGTTTTAAAGTCCAATGGGGTACCAAGTAATATGTACATAAAATAAGCACTCCTGAAAAGAGGCAGCCTATAAATTCGTTTTGCTATTTAATTTGATGTTTTTGATCTAAAACTAAAATTTTAAAAATACAAGGAAGTTCAAAACGAATATTTTCGCTATTCTGTTTATCATGCGACTCTCGAAGTAGATGCAAATATTCTTTGTTTTCATTGGATTATACTGAATTTTTTAAAAATCGAGTGTCCATATATATTTTAAATTCCAAAATAAATCCAGTTGTTTAAAATTTGATTAACACCGTTTAGTCATGATAGTTACAATAATCGCTTGTTTCGTTTTTCTATATTATATAGTATTTTTTGAACTGAAATAATAATGTTTTAAAGTCCAATGGGGTAACAAGTGATATGTACATAAAATAAGCGCTCCTGAAAAGAAGCAGCCTATAAATTCGTTTTGCTATTTAATTTGATGTTTTTGATCTAAAACTAAAATTTTAAAAATACAAGGAAGTTGAAAACGAATATTTTCGCTATTCTGTTTATCATGCGACTCTCGAAATAGATGTAAAAATTCTTTGTTTTCATTGGATTATACTGAATTTTTTAAAAATCGAGTTTCCATACATATTTTAAATTTCATTACTAACTACATTTTTGAAATTTGATTACCACCGTTTGGTCAAGATAGTCACAATAATCGCTTGTTTCGTTTTCCTTTATTATATTGTATTTTTATGAACTGGAATAATAATGTTTTAAAGTTCAATGTGGTTCCAAATGATTTGTATATAAAATAAGCGCTCCTGAAAAGAAGCAGCCTATAAATTCGTTTTGCTATTCAATTTGATGTTTTTGATCTAAAACTAAAATTTTAAAAATACAAAGAAGTTCAAAACGAATATTTTCGCTATTCTGTTTATCATGCGACTCTCGAAATAGATGCCAAAATTTTTATTTTTCATTGGATTATACTAAAATTTTAAAAACCGAATGTCCATATATATTTTAAATTCCAATATAAATCCAGTTGTTTAAAATTTAATTACCACCATTTAGTCATGATAGTTACAATAATCGCTTGTTTCGTTTCTCTATATTAAATAGTATTTTTTGAACTGATATAATAATGTTTTAGAGTCTAATGGGGTACCAAGTGATATGTACATAAAATAAGCACTCCTGAAAAGAAGCAGCCTATAAATTCGTTTTGCTATTTAATTTGATGTTTGTGATCTAAAACTAAAATTTTAAAAATACGAAGAAGTTCAAAACGAATATTTTCGCTATTCTGTTTATCATGCGACTTTCGAAATAGATGCAAAAATTCTTTGTTTTCATTGGATTATACTGAATTTTTTAAAAATCGAGTTTCCATACATATTTTAAATTTCATTACTAACCACATTTTTAAAATTTGATTACCACCGTTTGGTCAAGATAGTCACAATAATCGCTTGTTTCGTTTTCCTTTATTATATTGTATTTTTATGAACTCGAATAATAATGTTTTAAAGTTCAATGGGGTACCAAGTAATATGTACATAAAATAAGCACTCCTGAAAAGAAGCAGCCTATAAATTCGTTTTGCTATTTAATTTGATGTTTGTGATCTAAAACTAAAATTTTAAAAATACGAAGAAGTTCAAAACGAATATTTTCGCTATTCTGTTTATCATGCGACTTTCGAAAAAGATGCAAAAATTATTTGTTTTCATTGGATTATAATGAATTTTTTAAAAATCGAGTTTCAGACATATTTTAAATTTCATTACTAATCACATTTTTAAAATTTGTTCACCACTGTTTAGTCATGATAGTTACAATAATCGCTTGTTTCGTTTCTCTTTATTATAATGTATTTTTTGAACTGAAATAATAATGTTTTAAAGTTCAATGTGGTTCCAAATGATTTGTATATAAAATCAGCACTCCTGAAAAGAAGCAGCCTATAAATTCGTTTCGCTTTTTAATTTGATGTTTTTGATTTAAAACTAAAATTTTAAAAATACAAGGAAATTCAAAACGATTATTTTTGCTATTCTGTTTTTCATGCGACTCTCGAAATAGATGCAAAAAATTTTTACTTTTTATTGAATTATACTAAATTTTTAAAAACGGAATGTCCATATATATTTTAAATTCCAAAATAAATCCAGTTGTTTAAAATTTGATTACCACCGTTTAGTCATGATAGTTACAATAATCGCTTGTTTCGTTTCTCTATATTAAATAGTATTTTTTGAACTGAAATAATAATGTTTTAGTGTCTAATGGGGTACCAAGTGATATGTACATAAAATAAGCACTCCTGAAAAGAAGCAGCCTATAAATTCGTTTTGCTATTTAATTTGATGTTTGTGATCTAAAACTAAAATTTTAAAAATACGAAGAAGTTCAAAACGAATATTTTCGCTATTCTGTTTATCATGCGACTTTCGAAAAAGATGCAAAAATTATTTGTTTTCATTGGATTATAATGAATTTTTTAAAAATCGAGTTTCAGACATATTTTAAATTTCATTACTAATCACATTTTTAAAATTTGTTCACCACTGTTTAGTCATGATAGTTACAATAATCGCTTGTTTCGTTTCTCTTTATTATAATGTATTTTTTGAACTGAAATAATAATGTTTTAAAGTTCAATGTGGTTCCAAATGATTTGTATATAAAATCAGCACTCCTGAAAAGAAGCAGCCTATAAATTCGTTTCGCTTTTTAATTTGATGTTTTTGATTTAAAACTAAAATTTTAAAAATACAAGGAAATTCAAAACGATTATTTTTGCTATTCTGTTTTTCATGCGACTCTCGAAATAGATGCAAAAAATTTTTACTTTTTATTGAATTATACTAAATTTTTAAAAACGGAATGTCCATATATATTTTAAATTCCAAAATAAATCCAGTTGTTTAAAATTTGATTACCACCGTTTAGTCATGATAGTTACAATAATCGCTTGTTTCGTTTCTCTTTATTATAAAGTATTTTTTGAACTGAAATAATAATGTTTTAAAGTCCAATGGGGTACCAAGTAATATGTACATAAAATAAGCACTCCTGAAAAGAGGCAGCCTATAAATTCGTTTTGCTATTTAATTTGATGTTTTTGATCTAAAACTAAAATTTTAAAAATACGAAGAAGTTCAAAACGAATATTTTCGCTATTCTGTTTATCATGCGACTTTCGAAAAAGATGCAAAAATTATTTGTTTTCATTGGATTATAATGAATTTTTTAAAAATCGAGTTTCAGACATATTTTAAATTTCATTACTAATCACATTTTTAAAATTTGTTCACCACTGTTTAGTCATGATAGTTACAATAATCGCTTGTTTCGTTTCTCTTTATTATAATGTATTTTTTGAACTGAAATAATAATGTTTTAAAGTTCAATGTGGTTCCAAATGATTTGTATATAAAATCAGCACTCCTGAAAAGAAGCAGCCTATAAATTCGTTTCGCTTTTTAATTTGATGTTTTTGATTTAAAACTAAAATTTTAAAAATACAAGGAAATTCAAAACGATTATTTTTGCTATTCTGTTTTTCATGCGACTCTCGAAATAGATGCAAAAAATTTTTACTTTTTATTGAATTATACTAAATTTTTAAAAACGGAATGTCCATATATATTTTAAATTCCAAAATAAATCCAGTTGTTTAAAATTTGATTACCACCGTTTAGTCATGATAGTTACAATAATCGCTTGTTTCGTTTCTCTTTATTATAAAGTATTTTTTGAACTGAAATAATAATGTTTTAAAGTCCAATGGGGTACCAAGTAATATGTACATAAAATAAGCACTCCTGAAAAGAGGCAGCCTATAAATTCGTTTTGCTATTTAATTTGATGTTTTTGATCTAAAACTAAAATTTTAAAAATACAAGGAAGTTCAAAACGAATATTTTCGCTATTCTGTTTATCATGCGACTCTCGAAGTAGATGCAAATATTCTTTGTTTTCATTGGATTATACTGAATTTTTTAAAAATCGAGTGTCCATATATATTTTAAATTCCAAAATAAATCCAGTTGTTTAAAATTTGATTAACACCGTTTAGTCATGATAGTTACAATAATCGCTTGTTTCGTTTTTCTATATTATATAGTATTTTTTGAACTGAAATAATAATGTTTTAAAGTCCAATGGGGTAACAAGTGATATGTACATAAAATAAGCGCTCCTGAAAAGAAGCAGCCTATAAATTCGTTTTGCTATTTAATTTGATGTTTTTGATCTAAAACTAAAATTTTAAAAATACAAGGAAGTTGAAAACGAATATTTTCGCTATTCTGTTTATCATGCGACTCTCGAAATAGATGTAAAAATTCTTTGTTTTCATTGGATTATACTGAATTTTTTAAAAATCGAGTTTCCATACACATTTTAAATTTCATTACTAACTACATTTTTGAAATTTGATTACCACCGTTTGGTCAAGATAGTCACAATAATCGCTTGTTTCGTTTTCCTTTATTATATTGTATTTTTATGAACTGGAATAATAATGTTTTAAAGTTCAATGTGGTTCCAAATGATTTGTATATAAAATAAGCGCTCCTGAAAAGAAGCAGCCTATAAATTCGTTTTGCTATTCAATTTGATGTTTTTGATCTAAAACTAAAATTTTAAAAATACAAAGAAGTTCAAAACGAATATTTTCGCTATTCTGTTTATCATGCGACTCTCGAAATAGATGCCAAAATTTTTATTTTTCATTGGATTATACTAAAATTTTAAAAACCGAATGTCCATATATATTTTAAATTCCAATATAAATCCAGTTGTTTAAAATTTAATTACCACCATTTAGTCATGATAGTTACAATAATCGCTTGTTTCGTTTCTCTATATTAAATAGTATTTTTTGAACTGATATAATAATGTTTTAGAGTCTAATGGGGTACCAAGTGATATGTACATAAAATAAGCACTCCTGAAAAGAAGCAGCCTATAAATTCGTTTTGCTATTTAATTTGATGTTTGTGATCTAAAACTAAAATTTTAAAAATACGAAGAAGTTCAAAACGAATATTTTCGCTATTCTGTTTATCATGCGACTTTCGAAATAGATGCAAAAATTCTTTGTTTTCATTGGATTATACTGAATTTTTTAAAAATCGAGTTTCCATACATATTTTAAATTTCATTACTAACCACATTTTTAAAATTTGATTACCACCGTTTGGTCAAGATAGTCACAATAATCGCTTGTTTCGTTTTCCTTTATTATATTGTATTTTTATGAACTCGAATAATAATGTTTTAAAGTTCAATGGGGTACCAAGTAATATGTACATAAAATAAGCACTCCTGAAAAGAGGCAGCCTATAAATTCGTTTTGCTATTTAATTTGATGTTTTTGATCTAAAACTAAAATTTTAAAAATACAAGGAAGTTCAAAACGAATATTTTCGCTATTCTGTTTATCATGCGACTCTCGAAATAGATGCAAAAAATTTTAACTTTTTATTGAATTATACTAAATTTTTAAAAACGGAGTGTCCATATATATTTTAAATTCCAAAATAAATCCAGTTGTTTAAAATTTGATTACCACCGTTTAGTCATGATAGTTACAATAATCGCTTGTTTCGTTTCTCTTTATTATAAAGTATTTTTTGAACTGAAATAATAATGTTTTAAAGTCCAATGGGGTACCAAGTAATATGTACATAAAATAAGCACTCCTGAAAAGAGGCAGCCTATAAATTCGTTTTGCTATTTAATGTGATGTTTTTGATCTAAAACTAAAATTTTAAAAATACGAGGAAGTTCAAAACGAATATTTTCGCTATTCTGTTTATCATGCGACTCTCGAAATAGATGCAAATATTCTTTGTTTTCATTGGATTATACTGAATTTTTTAAAAATCGAGTGTCCATATATATTTTAAATTCCAAAATAAATCCAGTTGTTTAAAATTTGATTAACACCGTTTAGTCATGATAGTTACAATAATCGCTTGTTTCGTTTTTCTATATTATATAGTATTTTTTGAACTGAAATAATAATGTTTTAAAGTCCAATGGGGTAACAAGCGATATGTACATAAAATCAGCACTCCTGAAAAGACGCAGCCTATAAATTCGTTTTGCTATTTAATTTGATGTTTTTGATCTAAAACTAAAACTTTATTAACACAAGAATGTTCAAAACGATTATTTTTGCTATTCTGTTTTTCATGCGACTCTCGAACTACATGCAAAAAATTTTTACTTTTTATTGAATTATACTAAATTTTTAAAAACGGAATGTCCATATATATTTTAAATTCCAAAATAAATCCAGTTGTTTAAAATTTGATTACCACCGTTTAGTCATGATAGTTACAATAATCGCTTGTTTCGTTTCTCTTTATTATAATGTATTTTTTGAACTGAAATAATAATGTTTTAAAGTTCAATGTGGTTCCAAATGATTTGTATATAAAATCAGCACTCCTGAAAAGAAGCAGCCTATAAATTCGTTTCGCTTTTTAATTTGATGTTTTTGATTTAAAACTAAAATTTTAAAAATACAAGGAAATTCAAAACGATTATTTTTGCTATTCTGTTTTTCATGCGACTCTCGAAATAGATGCAAAAAATTTTTACTTTTTATTGAATTATACTAAATTTTTAAAAACGGAATGTCCATATATATTTTAAATTCCAAAATAAATCCAGTTGTTTAAAATTTGATTACCACCGTTTAGTCATGATAGTTACAATAATCGCTTGTTTCGTTTCTCTTTATTATAAAGTATTTTTTGAACTGAAATAATAATGTTTTAAAGTCCAATGGGGTACCAAGTAATATGTACATAAAATAAGCACTCCTGAAAAGAGGCAGCCTATAAATTCGTTTTGCTATTTAATTTGATGTTTTTGATCTAAAACTAAAATTTTAAAAATACAAGGAAGTTCAAAACGAATATTTTCGCTATTCTGTTTATCATGCGACTCTCGAAATAGATGCAAATATTCTTTGTTTTCATTGGATTATACTGAATTTTTTAAAAATCGAGTGTCCATATATATTTTAAATTCCAAAATAAATCCAGTTGTTTAAAATTTGATTAACACCGTTTAGTCATGATAGTTACAATAATCGCTTGTTTCGTTTTTCTATATTATATAGTATTTTTTGAACTGAAATAATAATGTTTTAAAGTCCAATGGGGTAACAAGTGATATGTACATAAAATAAGCGCTCCTGAAAAGAAGCAGCCTATAAATTCGTTTTGCTATTTAATTTGATGTTTGTGATCTAAAACTAAAATTTTAAAAATACGAAGAAGTTCAAAACGAATATTTTCGCTATTCTGTTTATCATGCGACTTTCGAAAAAGATGCAAAAATTATTTGTTTTCATTGGATTATAATGAATTTTTAAAAACGGAGTGTGCATACATATTTTATATTTCATTACTAACCACATTTTTAAAATTTGATTACCACTGTTTGGTCAAGATAGTCACAATAAACGTTTGTTTCGTTTTCCTTTATTATATAGTATTTTTATGAACTGAAATAATAATGTTTTAAAGTCTAATGGGGTACCAAGTGATATGTACATAAAATAAGCACTCCTGAAAAGAGGCAGCCTATAAATTCGTTTTGCTATTTAATTTGATGTTTTTGATCTAAAACTAAAATTTTAAAAATACAAGGAAGTTCAAAACGAATATTTTTGCTATTCTGTTTTTCATGCGACTCTCGAAATAGATGCAAAAAATTTTTACTTTTTATTGAATTATACTAAATTTTTAAAAACGGAATGTCCATATATATTTTAAATTCCAAAATAAATCCAGTTGTTTAAAATTTGATTACCACCGTTTAGTCATGATAGTTACAATAATCGCTTGTTTCGTTTCTCTTTATTATAATGTATTTTTTGAACTGAAATAATAATGTTTTAAAGTTCAATGTGGTTCCAAATGATTTGTATATAAAATCAGCACTCCTGAAAAGAAGCAGCCTATAAATTCGTTTCGCTTTTTAATTTGATGTTTTTGATTTAAAACTAAAATTTTAAAAATACAAGGAAATTCAAAACGATTATTTTTGCTATTCTGTTTTTCATGCGACTCTCGAAATAGATGCAAAAAATTTTTACTTTTTATTGAATTATACTAAATTTTTAAAAACGGAATGTCCATATATATTTTAAATTCCAAAATAAATCCAGTTGTTTAAAATTTGATTACCACCGTTTAGTCATGATAGTTACAATAATCGCTTGTTTCGTTTCTCTTTATTATAAAGTATTTTTTGAACTGAAATAATAATGTTTTAAAGTCCAATGGGGTACCAAGTAATATGTACATAAAATAAGCACTCCTGAAAAGAGGCAGCCTATAAATTCGTTTTGCTATTTAATTTGATGTTTTTGATCTAAAACTAAAATTTTAAAAATACAAGGAAGTTCAAAACGAATATTTTCGCTATTCTATTTTTCATGCGACTCTCGAAATAGATGCAAAAAATTTTTACTTTTTATTGAATTATACTAAATTTTTAAAAACGGAATGTCCATATATATTTTAAATTCCAAAATAAATCCAGTTGTTTAAAATTTGATTACCACCGTTTAGTCATGATAGTTACAATAATCGCTTGTTTCGTTTCTCTATATTAAATAGTATTTTTTGAACTGAAATAATAATGTTTTAGTGTCTAATGGGGTACCAAGTGATATGTACATAAAATAAGCACTCCTGAAAAGAAGCAGCCTATAAATTCGTTTTGCTATTTAATTTGATGTTTGTGATCTAAAACTAAAATTTTAAAAATACGAAGAAGTTCAAAACGAATATTTTCGCTATTCTGTTTATCATGCGACTTTCGAAAAAGATGCAAAAATTATTTGTTTTCATTGGATTATAATGAATTTTTTAAAAATCGAGTTTCAGACATATTTTAAATTTCATTACTAATCACATTTTTAAAATTTGTTCACCACTGTTTAGTCATGATAGTTACAATAATCGCTTGTTTCGTTTCTCTTTATTATAATGTATTTTTTGAACTGAAATAATAATGTTTTAAAGTTCAATGTGGTTCCAAATGATTTGTATATAAAATCAGCACTCCTGAAAAGAAGCAGCCTATAAATTCGTTTCGCTTTTTAATTTGATGTTTTTGATTTAAAACTAAAATTTTAAAAATACAAGGAAATTCAAAACGATTATTTTTGCTATTCTGTTTTTCATGCGACTCTCGAAATAGATGCAAAAAATTTTTACTTTTTATTGAATTATACTAAATTTTTAAAAACGGAATGTACATATATATTTTAAATTCCAAAATAAATCCAGTTGTTTAAAATTTGATTACCACCGTTTAGTCATGATAGTTACAATAATCGCTTGTTTCGTTTCTCTTTATTATAAAGTATTTTTTGAACTGAAATAATAATGTTTTAAAGTCCAATGGGGTACCAAGTAATATGTACATAAAATAAGCACTCCTGAAAAGAGGCAGCCTATAAATTCGTTTTGCTATTTAATTTGATGTTTTTGATCTAAAACTAAAATTTTAAAAATACAAGGAAGTTCAAAACGAATATTTTCGCTATTCTGTTTATCATGCGACTCTCGAAGTAGATGCAAATATTCTTTGTTTTCATTGGATTATACTGAATTTTTTAAAAATCGAGTGTCCATATATATTTTAAATTCCAAAATAAATCCAGTTGTTTAAAATTTGATTAACACCGTTTAGTCATGATAGTTACAATAATCGCTTGTTTCGTTTTTCTATATTATATAGTATTTTTTGAACTGAAATAATAATGTTTTAAAGTCCAATGGGGTAACAAGTGATATGTACATAAAATAAGCGCTCCTGAAAAGAAGCAGCCTATAAATTCGTTTTGCTATTTAATTTGATGTTTTTGATCTAAAACTAAAATTTTAAAAATACAAGGAAGTTGAAAACGAATATTTTCGCTATTCTGTTTATCATGCGACTCTCGAAATAGATGTAAAAATTCTTTGTTTTCATTGGATTATACTGAATTTTTTAAAAATCGAGTTTCCATACATATTTTAAATTTCATTACTAACTACATTTTTGAAATTTGATTACCACCGTTTGGTCAAGATAGTCACAATAATCGCTTGTTTCGTTTTCCTTTATTATATTGTATTTTTATGAACTGGAATAATAATGTTTTAAAGTTCAATGTGGTTCCAAATGATTTGTATATAAAATAAGCGCTCCTGAAAAGAAGCAGCCTATAAATTCGTTTTGCTATTCAATTTGATGTTTTTGATCTAAAACTAAAATTTTAAAAATACAAAGAAGTTCAAAACGAATATTTTCGCTATTCTGTTTATCATGCGACTCTCGAAATAGATGCCAAAATTTTTATTTTTCATTGGATTATACTAAAATTTTAAAAACCGAATGTCCATATATATTTTAAATTCCAATATAAATCCAGTTGTTTAAAATTTAATTACCACCATTTAGTCATGATAGTTACAATAATCGCTTGTTTCGTTTCTCTATATTAAATAGTATTTTTTGAACTGATATAATAATGTTTTAGAGTCTAATGGGGTACCAAGTGATATGTACATAAAATAAGCACTCCTGAAAAGAAGCAGCCTATAAATTCGTTTTGCTATTTAATTTGATGTTTGTGATCTAAAACTAAAATTTTAAAAATACGAAGAAGTTCAAAACGAATATTTTCGCTATTCTGTTTATCATGCGACTTTCGAAATAGATGCAAAAATTCTTTGTTTTCATTGGATTATACTGAATTTTTTAAAAATCGAGTTTCCATACATATTTTAAATTTCATTACTAACCACATTTTTAAAATTTGATTACCACCGTTTGGTCAAGATAGTCACAATAATCGCTTGTTTCGTTTTCCTTTATTATATTGTATTTTTATGAACTCGAATAATAATGTTTTAAAGTTCAATGGGGTACCAAGTAATATGTACATAAAATAAGCACTCCTGAAAAGAAGCAGCCTATAAATTCGTTTTGCTATTTAATTTGATGTTTGTGATCTAAAACTAAAATTTTAAAAATACGAAGAAGTTCAAAACGAATATTTTCGCTATTCTGTTTATCATGCGACTTTCGAAAAAGATGCAAAAATTATTTGTTTTCATTGGATTATAATGAATTTTTTAAAAATCGAGTTTCAGACATATTTTAAATTTCATTACTAATCACATTTTTAAAATTTGTTCACCACTGTTTAGTCATGATAGTTACAATAATCGCTTGTTTCGTTTCTCTTTATTATAATGTATTTTTTGAACTGAAATAATAATGTTTTAAAGTTCAATGTGGTTCCAAATGATTTGTATATAAAATCAGCACTCCTGAAAAGAAGCAGCCTATAAATTCGTTTCGCTTTTTAATTTGATGTTTTTGATTTAAAACTAAAATTTTAAAAATACAAGGAAATTCAAAACGATTATTTTTGCTATTCTGTTTTTCATGCGACTCTCGAAATAGATGCAAAAAATTTTTACTTTTTATTGAATTATACTAAATTTTTAAAAACGGAATGTCCATATATATTTTAAATTCCAAAATAAATCCAGTTGTTTAAAATTTGATTACCACCGTTTAGTCATGATAGTTACAATAATCGCTTGTTTCGTTTCTCTTTATTATAAAGTATTTTTTGAACTGAAATAATAATGTTTTAAAGTCCAATGGGGTACCAAGTAATATGTACATAAAATAAGCACTCCTGAAAAGAGGCAGCCTATAAATTCGTTTTGCTATTTAATTTGATGTTTTTGATCTAAAACTAAAATTTTAAAAATACGAAGAAGTTCAAAACGAATATTTTCGCTATTCTGTTTATCATGCGACTTTCGAAAAAGATGCAAAAATTATTTGTTTTCATTGGATTATAATGAATTTTTTAAAAATCGAGTTTCAGACATATTTTAAATTTCATTACTAATCACATTTTTAAAATTTGTTCACCACTGTTTAGTCATGATAGTTACAATAATCGCTTGTTTCGTTTCTCTTTATTATAATGTATTTTTTGAACTGAAATAATAATGTTTTAAAGTTCAATGTGGTTCCAAATGATTTGTATATAAAATCAGCACTCCTGAAAAGAAGCAGCCTATAAATTCGTTTCGCTTTTTAATTTGATGTTTTTGATTTAAAACTAAAATTTTAAAAATACAAGGAAATTCAAAACGATTATTTTTGCTATTCTGTTTTTCATGCGACTCTCGAAATAGATGCAAAAAATTTTTACTTTTTATTGAATTATACTAAATTTTTAAAAACGGAATGTCCATATATATTTTAAATTCCAAAATAAATCCAGTTGTTTAAAATTTGATTACCACCGTTTAGTCATGATAGTTACAATAATCGCTTGTTTCGTTTCTCTTTATTATAAAGTATTTTTTGAACTGAAATAATAATGTTTTAAAGTCCAATGGGGTACCAAGTAATATGTACATAAAATAAGCACTCCTGAAAAGAGGCAGCCTATAAATTCGTTTTGCTATTTAATTTGATGTTTTTGATCTAAAACTAAAATTTTAAAAATACAAGGAAGTTCAAAACGAATATTTTCGCTATTCTGTTTATCATGCGACTCTCGAAGTAGATGCAAATATTCTTTGTTTTCATTGGATTATACTGAATTTTTTAAAAATCGAGTGTCCATATATATTTTAAATTCCAAAATAAATCCAGTTGTTTAAAATTTGATTAACACCGTTTAGTCATGATAGTTACAATAATCGCTTGTTTCGTTTTTCTATATTATATAGTATTTTTTGAACTGAAATAATAATGTTTTAAAGTCCAATGGGGTAACAAGTGATATGTACATAAAATAAGCGCTCCTGAAAAGAAGCAGCCTATAAATTCGTTTTGCTATTTAATTTGATGTTTTTGATCTAAAACTAAAATTTTAAAAATACAAGGAAGTTGAAAACGAATATTTTCGCTATTCTGTTTATCATGCGACTCTCGAAATAGATGTAAAAATTCTTTGTTTTCATTGGATTATACTGAATTTTTTAAAAATCGAGTTTCCATACACATTTTAAATTTCATTACTAACTACATTTTTGAAATTTGATTACCACCGTTTGGTCAAGATAGTCACAATAATCGCTTGTTTCGTTTTCCTTTATTATATTGTATTTTTATGAACTGGAATAATAATGTTTTAAAGTTCAATGTGGTTCCAAATGATTTGTATATAAAATAAGCGCTCCTGAAAAGAAGCAGCCTATAAATTCGTTTTGCTATTCAATTTGATGTTTTTGATCTAAAACTAAAATTTTAAAAATACAAAGAAGTTCAAAACGAATATTTTCGCTATTCTGTTTATCATGCGACTCTCGAAATAGATGCCAAAATTTTTATTTTTCATTGGATTATACTAAAATTTTAAAAACCGAATGTCCATATATATTTTAAATTCCAATATAAATCCAGTTGTTTAAAATTTAATTACCACCATTTAGTCATGATAGTTACAATAATCGCTTGTTTCGTTTCTCTATATTAAATAGTATTTTTTGAACTGATATAATAATGTTTTAGAGTCTAATGGGGTACCAAGTGATATGTACATAAAATAAGCACTCCTGAAAAGAAGCAGCCTATAAATTCGTTTTGCTATTTAATTTGATGTTTGTGATCTAAAACTAAAATTTTAAAAATACGAAGAAGTTCAAAACGAATATTTTCGCTATTCTGTTTATCATGCGACTTTCGAAATAGATGCAAAAATTCTTTGTTTTCATTGGATTATACTGAATTTTTTAAAAATCGAGTTTCCATACATATTTTAAATTTCATTACTAACCACATTTTTAAAATTTGATTACCACCGTTTGGTCAAGATAGTCACAATAATCGCTTGTTTCGTTTTCCTTTATTATATTGTATTTTTATGAACTCGAATAATAATGTTTTAAAGTTCAATGGGGTACCAAGTAATATGTACATAAAATAAGCACTCCTGAAAAGAGGCAGCCTATAAATTCGTTTTGCTATTTAATTTGATGTTTTTGATCTAAAACTAAAATTTTAAAAATACAAGGAAGTTCAAAACGAATATTTTCGCTATTCTGTTTATCATGCGACTCTCGAAATAGATGCAAAAAATTTTAACTTTTTATTGAATTATACTAAATTTTTAAAAACGGAGTGTCCATATATATTTTAAATTCCAAAATAAATCCAGTTGTTTAAAATTTGATTACCACCGTTTAGTCATGATAGTTACAATAATCGCTTGTTTCGTTTCTCTTTATTATAAAGTATTTTTTGAACTGAAATAATAATGTTTTAAAGTCCAATGGGGTACCAAGTAATATGTACATAAAATAAGCACTCCTGAAAAGAGGCAGCCTATAAATTCGTTTTGCTATTTAATGTGATGTTTTTGATCTAAAACTAAAATTTTAAAAATACGAGGAAGTTCAAAACGAATATTTTCGCTATTCTGTTTATCATGCGACTCTCGAAATAGATGCAAATATTCTTTGTTTTCATTGGATTATACTGAATTTTTTAAAAATCGAGTGTCCATATATATTTTAAATTCCAAAATAAATCCAGTTGTTTAAAATTTGATTAACACCGTTTAGTCATGATAGTTACAATAATCGCTTGTTTCGTTTTTCTATATTATATAGTATTTTTTGAACTGAAATAATAATGTTTTAAAGTCCAATGGGGTAACAAGCGATATGTACATAAAAAAAGCGCTCCTGAAAAGAAGCAGCCTATAAATTCGTTTTGCTATTTAATTTGATGTTTTTGATCTAAAACTAAAATTTTAAAAATACAAGGAAGTTGAAAACGAATATTTTCGCTATTCTGTTTATCATGCGACTCTCGAAATAGATGTAAAAATTCTTTGTTTTCATTGGATTATACTGAATTTTTTAAAAATCGAGTTTCCATACATATTTTCAAATTTCATTACTAACTACATTTTTGAAATTTGATTACCACCGTTTGGTCAAGATAGTTACAATAATCGCTTGTTTCGTTTTCCTTTATTATATTGTATTTTTATGAACTGGAATAATAATGTTTTAAAGTTCAATGTGGTTCCAAATGATTTGTATATAAAATAAGCGCTCCTGAAAAGAAGCAGCCTATAAATTCGTTTTGCTATTCAATTTGATGTTTTTGATCTAAAACTAAAATTTTAAAAATACAAAGAAGTTCAAAACGAATATTTTCGCTATTCTGTTTATCATGCGACTCTCGAAATAGATGCCAAAATTTTTATTTTTCATTGGATTATACTAAAATTTTAAAAACCGAATGTCCATATATATTTTAAATTCCAATATAAATCCAGTTGTTTAAAATTTAATTACCACCATTTAGTCATGATAGTTACAATAATCGCTTGTTTCGTTTCTCTATATTAAATAGTATTTTTTGAACTGAAATAATAATGTTTTAAAGTTCAATGTGGTTCCAAGTGATTTGTATATTATATCAGCACTCCTGAAAAGAAGCAGCCTATAAATTCGTTTTGCTATTTAATTTGATGCTTTTGATCTGAAACTAAAATTTTATTAACACAAGAATGTTCAAAACGAATATTTTCGCTATTCTGTTTACCATGCGACTCTCGAACTACATGCCAAAATTTTTATTTTTCATTGGATTATACTGAATTTTTAAAAACCGAGTGTCCATATATATTTTTAATGCCAATATAAATCCAGTTGTTTAAAATTTGATTACCACCGTTTAGTCATGATAGTTACAATAATCGCTTGTTTCGTTTCTCTTTATTATAAAGTATTTTTTTAACTGAAATAATAATGTTTTAAAGTTCAATGTGGTTCCAAGTGATTTGTATATAAAATCAAAACTCCTGAAAAGAAGCAGCCTATAAATTCGTTTTGCTATTTAATTTGATGTTTTTGATCAAAAACTAAAATTTTATTAACACAAGAATGTTCAAAACGAATATTTTTGCTATTCTGTTTATCATGCGACTCTCGAAATAGATGCCAAAATTTTTATTTTTCATTGGATTATACTGAATTTTTAAAAGCCGAGTGTCCAAATATATTTTTAATTCAAATATAAATTCAGTTGTCTAAAATTTGATTACAACCGTTTAGTCATGATAGTTACAATAATCGCTTGTTTCGTTTCTCTTTATTATAAAGTATTTTTTGAACTGAAATAATAATGTTTTAAAGTCCAATGGTGTACCAAGTGATTTGTGTATAAAATCAGCACTCCTGAAAAGAAGCGGCCTATAAATTCGTTTTGCTATTTAAATTGATGTTTTTGATCTTAAACTAAAATTTTAACAATACAAGGAAGTTCAAAACGATAATTTTTGCTATTCTGTTTATCATGCGACTCTCGAAATAGATGCAAAAAAATTTTATTTTTCATTGGATTATACTGAATTTTTAAAAACGGAGTGTACATACATATTTTATATTTCATTACTAACCACATTTTTAAAATTTGATTACCACTGTTTGGTCAAGATAGTCACAATAAACGTTTGTTTCGTTTTCCTTTATTACTATATATAGTATTTTTATGAACTGAAATAATAATGTTTTAAAGTCTAATGGGGTACCAAGTGATATGTACATAAAATCAGCACTCCTGAAAAGACGCAGCCTATAAATTCGTTTTGCTATTTAATTTGATGTTTTTGATCTAAAACTAAAACTTTATTAACACAAGAATGTTCAAAACGATTATTTTTGCTATTCTGTTTTTCATGCGACTCTCGAACTACATGCAAAAAATTTTTACTTTTTATTGAATTATACTAAAATTTTAAAAACCGAGTGTCCATATATATTTTAAATTCCAATATAAATCCAGTTGTTTAAAATTTAATTACCACCATTTAGTCATGATAGTTACAATAATCGCTTGTTTCGTTTCTCTATATTAAATAGTATTTTTTGAACTGAAATAATAATGTTTTAGTGTCTAATGGGGTACCAAGTGATATGTACATAAAATAAGCACTCCTGAAAAGAAGCAGCCTATAAATTCGATTTGCTATTTAATTTGATGTTTGTGATCTAAAACTAAAATTTTAAAAATACGAAGAAGTTCAAAACGAATATTTTCGCTATTCTGTTTATCATGCGACTTTCGAAAAAGATGCAAAAATTATTTGTTTTCATTGGATTATAATGAATTTTTTAAAAATCGAGTTTCAGACATATTTTAAATTTCATTACTAATCACATTTTTAAAATTTGTTCACCACTGTTTAGTCATGATAGCTACAATAATCGCTTGTTTCGTTTCTCTTTATTATAATGTATTTTTTGAACTGAAATAATAATGTTTTAAAGTTCAATGTGGTTCCAAATGATTTGTATATAAAATCAGCACTCCTGAAAAGAAGCAGCCTATAAATTCGTTTTGCTATTTAATTTGATGTTTTTGATTTAAAACTAAAATTTTAAAAATACAAGGAAATTCAAAACGATTATTTTTGCTATTCTGTTTTTCATGCGACTCTCGAAATAGATGCAAAAAATTTTTACTTTTTATTGAATTATACTAAATTTTTAAAAACGGAATGTCCATATATATTTTAAATTCCAAAATAAATCCAGTTGTTTAAAATTTGATTACCACCGTTTAGTCATGATAGTTACAATAATCGCTTGTTTCGTTTCTCTTTATTATAAAGTATTTTTTGAACTGAAATAATAATGTTTTAAAGTCCAATGGGGTACCAAGTAATATGTACATAAAATAAGCACTCCTGAAAAGAGGCAGCCTATAAATTCGTTTTGCTATTTAATTTGATGTTTTTGATCTAAAACTAAAATTTTAAAAATACAAGGGAATTCAAAACGAATATTTTCGCTATTCTGTTTATCATGCGACTCTCGAAATAGATGCAAATATTCTTTGTTTTCATAGGATTATACTGAATTTTTTAAAAATCGAGTGTCCATATATATTTTAAATTCCAAAATAAATCCAGTTGTTTAAAATTTGATTACCACCGTTTAGTCATGATAGTTACAATAATCGCTTGTTTCGTTTCTCTTTATTATAAAGTATTTTTTTAACTGAAATAATAATGTTTTAAAGTTCAATGTGGTTCCAAGTGATTTGTATATAAAATCAAAACTCCTGAAAAGAAGCAGCCTATAAATTCGTTTTGCTATTTAATTTGATGTTTTTGATCAAAAACTAAAATTTTATTAACACAAGAATGTTCAAAACGAATATTTTTGCTATTCTGTTTATCATGCGACTCTCGAAATAGATGCCAAAATTTTTATTTTTCATTGGATTATACTGAATTTTTAAAAGCCGAGTGTCCAAATATATTTTTAATTCAAATATAAATTCAGTTGTCTAAAATTTGATTACAACCGTTTAGTCATGATAGTTACAATAATCGCTTGTTTCGTTTCTCTTTATTATAAAGTATTTTTTGAACTGAAATAATAATGTTTTAAAGTCCAATGGTGTACCAAGTGATTTGTGTATAAAATCAGCACTCCTGAAAAGAAGCGGCCTATAAATTCGTTTTGCTATTTAAATTGATGTTTTTGATCTTAAACTAAAATTTTAACAATACAAGGAAGTTCAAAACGATAATTTTTGCTATTCTGTTTATCATGCGACTCTCGAAATAGATGCAAAAAAATTTTATTTTTCATTGGATTATACTGAATTTTTAAAAACGGAGTGTACATACATATTTTATATTTCATTACTAACCACATTTTTAAAATTTGATTACCACTGTTTGGTCAAGATAGTCACAATAAACGTTTGTTTCGTTTTCCTTTATTACTATATATAGTATTTTTATGAACTGAAATAATAATGTTTTAAAGTCTAATGGGGTACCAAGTGATATGTACATAAAATCAGCACTCCTGAAAAGAGGCAGCCTATAAATTCGTTTTGCTATTTAATTTGATGTTTTTGATCTAAAACTAAAACTTTATTAACACAAGAATGTTCAAAACGATTATTTTTGCTATTCTGTTTTTCATGCGACTCTCGAACTACATGCAAAAAATTTTTACTTTTTATTGAATTATACTAAAATTTTAAAAACCGAGTGTCCATATATATTTTAAATTCCAATATAAATCCAGTTGTTTAAAATTTAATTACCACCATTTAGTCATGATAGTTACAATAATCGCTTGTTTCGTTTCTCTATATTAAATAGTATTTTTTGAACTGAAATAATAATGTTTTAGTGTCTAATGGGGTACCAAGTGATATGTACATAAAATAAGCACTCCTGAAAAGAAGCAGCCTATAAATTCGATTTGCTATTTAATTTGATGTTTGTGATCTAAAACTAAAATTTTAAAAATACGAAGAAGTTCAAAACGAATATTTTCGCTATTCTGTTTATCATGCGACTTTCGAAAAAGATGCAAAAATTATTTGTTTTCATTGGATTATAATGAATTTTTTAAAAATCGAGTTTCAGACATATTTTAAATTTCATTACTAATCACATTTTTAAAATTTGTTCACCACTGTTTAGTCATGATAGCTACAATAATCGCTTGTTTCGTTTCTCTTTATTATAATGTATTTTTTGAACTGAAATAATAATGTTTTAAAGTTCAATGTGGTTCCAAATGATTTGTATATAAAATCAGCACTCCTGAAAAGAAGCAGCCTATAAATTCGTTTTGCTATTTAATTTGATGTTTTTGATTTAAAACTAAAATTTTAAAAATACAAGGAAATTCAAAACGATTATTTTTGCTATTCTGTTTTTCATGCGACTCTCGAAATAGATGCAAAAAATTTTTACTTTTTATTGAATTATACTAAATTTTTAAAAACGGAATGTCCATATATATTTTAAATTCCAAAATAAATCCAGTTGTTTAAAATTTGATTACCACCGTTTAGTCATGATAGTTACAATAATCGCTTGTTTCGTTTCTCTTTATTATAAAGTATTTTTTGAACTGAAATAATAATGTTTTAAAGTCCAATGGGGTACCAAGTAATATGTACATAAAATAAGCACTCCTGAAAAGAGGCAGCCTATAAATTCGTTTTGCTATTTAATTTGATGTTTTTGATCTAAAACTAAAATTTTAAAAATACAAAGAAGTTCAAAACGAATATGTTCGCTATTCTGTTTATCATGCGACTCTCGAAATAGATGCAAATATTCTTTGTTTTCATAGGATTATACTGAATTTTTTAAAAATCGAGTGTCCATATATATTTTAAATTCCAAAATAAATCCAGTTGTTTAAAATTTGATTAACACCGTTTAGTCATGATAGTTACAATAATCGCTTGTTTCGTTTTTCTATATTATATAGTATTTTTTGAACTGAAATAATAATGTTTTAAAGTCCAATGGGGTAACAAGTGATATGTACATAAAATAAGCGCTCCTGAAAAGAAGCAGCCTATAAATTCGTTTTGCTATTTAATTTGATGTTTTTGATCTAAAACTAAAATTTTAAAAATACAAGGAAGTTGAAAACGAATATTTTCGCTATTCTGTTTATCATGCGACTCTCGAAATAGATGTAAAAATTCTATGTTTTCATTGGATTATATTGAATTTTTTAAAAATCGAGTTTCCATACATATTTTAAATTTCATTACTAACTACATTTTTGAAATTTGATTACCACCGTTTGGTCAAGATAGTCACAATAATCGCTTGTTTCGTTTTCCTTTATTATATTGTATTTTTATGAACTGGAATAATAATGTTTTAGAGTCTAATGGGGTACCAAGTGATATGTACATAAAATAAGCACTCCTGAAAAGAAGCAGCCTATAAATTCGTTTTGCTATTTAATTTGATGTTTGTGATCTAAAACTAAAATTTTAAAAATACGAAGAAGTTCAAAACGAATATTTTCGCTATTCTGTTTATCATGCGACTCTCGAAATAGATGTAAAAATTCTTTGTTTTCATTGGATTATATTGAATTTTTTAAAAATCGAGTTTCCATACATATTTTAAATTTCATTACTAACTACATTTTTGAAATTTGACTACCACCGTTTGGTCAAGATAGTCACAATAATCGCTTGTTTCGTTTTCCTTTATTATATTGTATTTTTATGAACTGGAATAATAATGTTTTAAAGTTCAATGTGGTTCCAAATGATTTGTATATAAAATAAGCGCTCCTGAAAAGAAGCAGCCTATAAATTCGTTTTGCTATTCAATTTGATGTTTTTGATCTAAAACCAAAATTTTAAAAATACAAAGAAGTTCAAAACGAATATTTTCGCTATTCTGTTTATCATGCGACTCTCGAAATAGATGCCAAAATTTTTATTTTTCATTGGATTATACTAAAATTTTAAAAACCGAATGTCCATATATATTTTAAATTCCAATATAAATCCAGTTGTTTAAAATTTAATTACCACCATTTAGTCATGATAGTTACAATAATCGCTTGTTTCGTTTCTCTATATTAAATAGTATTTTTTGAACTGATATAATAATGTTTTAGAGTCTAATGGGGTACCAAGTGATATGTACATAAAATAAGCACTCCTGAAAAGAGGCAGCCTATAAATTCGTTTTGCTATTTAATTTGATGTTTTTGATCTAAAACTAAAATTTTAAAAATACAAGGAAGTTCAAAACGAATATTTTCGCTATTCTGTTTATCATGCGACTCTCGAAATAGATGCAAAAAATTTTTACTTTTTATTGAATTATACTAAATTTTTAAAAACGGAGTGTCCATATATATTTTAAATTCCAAAATAAATCCAGTTGTTTAAAATTTGATTACCACCGTTTAGTCATGATAGTTACAATAATCGCTTGTTTCGTTTCTCTTTATTATAAAGTATTTTTTGAACTGAAATAATAATGTTTTAAAGTCCAATGGGGTACCAAGTAATATGTACATAAAATAAGCACTCCTGAAAAGAGGCAGCCTATAAATTCGTTTTGCTATTTAATTTGATGTTTTTGATCTAAAACTAAAATTATAAAAATACAAGGAAGTTCAAAACGAATATTTTCGCTATTCTGTTTATCATGCGACTCTCGAAATAGATGCAAAAAATTTTTACTTTTTATTGAATTATACTAAATTTTTAAAAACGGAGTGTCCATATATATTTTAAATTCCAAAATAAATCCAGTTGTTTAAAATTTGATTACCACCGTTTAGTCATGATAGTTACAATAATCGCTTGTTTCGTTTCTCTTTATTATAAAGTATTTTTTGAACTGAAATAATAATGTTTTAAAGTCCAATGGGGTACCAAGTAATATGTACATAAAATAAGCACTCCTGAAAAGAGGCAGCCTATAAATTCGTTTTGCTATTTAATTTGATGTTTTTGATCTAAAACTAAAATTATAAAAATACAAGGAAGTTCAAAACGAATATTTTCGCTATTCTGTTTATCATGCGACTCTCGAAATAGATGCAAATATTCTTTGTTTTCATTGGATTATACTGAATTTTTTAAAAATCGAGTGTCCATATATATTTTAAATTCCAAAATAAATCCAGTTGTTTAAAATTTGATTAACACCGTTTAGTCATGATAGTTACAATAATCGCTTGTTTCGTTTTTCTATATTATATAGTATTTTTTGAACTGAAATAATAATGTTTTAAAGTCCAATGGGGTAACAAGTGATATGTACATAAAATAAGCGCTCCTGAAAAGAAGCAGCCTATAAATTCGTTTTGCTATTTAATTTGATGTTTTTGATCTAAAACTAAAATTTTAAAAATACAAGGAAGTTGAAAACGAATACTTTCGCTATTCTGTTTATCATGCGACTCTCGAAATAGATGTAAAAATTCTTTGTTTTCATTGGATTATACTGAATTTTTTAAAAATCGAGTTTCCATACATATTTTAAATTTCATTACTAACTACATTTTTGAAATTTGATTACCACCGTTTGGTCAAGATAGTCACAATAATCGCTTGTTTCGTTTTCCTTTATTATATTGTATTTTTATGAACTGGAATAATAATGTTTTAAAGTTCAATGTGGTTCCAAATGATTTGTATATAAAATAAGCGCTCCTGAAAAGAAGCAGCCTATAAATTCGTTTTGCTATTCAATTTGATGTTTTTGATCTAAAACTAAAATTTTAAAAATACAAAGAAGTTCAAAACGAATATTTTCGCTATTCTGTTTATCATGCGACTCTCGAAATAGATGCCAAAATTTTTATTTTTCATTGGATTATACTAAAATTTTAAAAACCGAATGTCCATATATATTTTATATTCCAATATAAATCCAGTTGTTTAAAATTTAATTACCACCATTTAGTCATGATAGTTACAATAATCGCTTGTTTCGTTTCTCTATATTAAATAGTATTTTTTGAACTGAAATAATAATGTTTTAGAGTCTAATGGGGTACCAAGTGATATGTACATAAAATAAGCACTCCTGAAAAGAGGCAGCCTATAAATTCGTTTTGCTATTTAATTTGATGTTTTTGATCTAAAACTAAAATTTTAAAAATACAAGGAAGTTCAAAACGAATATTTTCGCTATTCTGTTTATCATGCGACTCTCGAAATAGATGCAAAAAATTTTTACTTTTTATTGGATTATACTAAAATTTTAAAAACCGAATGTCCATATATATTTTAAATTCCAATATAAATCCAGTTGTTTAAAATTTAATTACCACCATTTAGTCATGATAGTTACAATAATCGCTTGTTTCGTTTCTCTATATTAAATAGTATTTTTTGAACTGAAATAATAATGTTTTAGAGTCCAATGGGGTACCAAGTGATATTAACATAAAATAAGCACTCCTGAAAAGAAGCAGTCTATAAATTCGTTTTGCTATTTAATTTGATGCTTTTGATCTAAAACTAAAATTTTAAAAATACGAAGAAGTTCAAAACGAATATTTTCGCTATTCTGTTTATCATGCGACTTTCGAAATAGATGCAAAAATTCTTTGTTTTCATTGGATTATACTGAATTTTTTAAAAATCGAGTTTCCATACATATTTTAAATTTCATTACTAACTACATTTTTAAAATTTGTTCACCACTGTTTAGTCATGATTGTTACAATAATCGCTTGTTTCGTTTCTCTTTATTATAATGTATTTTTTGAACTGAAATAATAATGTTTTAAAGTTCAATGTGGTTCCAAATGATTTGTATATAAAATCAGCACTCCTGAAAAGAAGCAGCCTATAAATTCGTTTCGCTTTTTAATTTGATGTTTTTGATTTAAAACTAAAATTTTAAAAATACAAGGAAATTCAAAACGATTATTTTTGCTATTCTGTTTTTCATGCGACTCTCGAAATAGATGCAAAAAATTTTTACTTTTTATTGAATTATACTAAATTTTTAAAAACGGAATGTCCATATATATTTTAAATTCCAAAATAAATCCAGTTGTTTAAAATTTGATTACCACCGTTTAGTCATGATAGTTACAATAATCGCTTGTTTCGTTTCTCTTTATTATAAAGTATTTTTTGAACTGAAATAATAATGTTTTAAAGTCCAATGGGGTACCAAGTAATATGTACATAAAATAAGCACTCCTGAAAAGAGGCAGCCTATAAATTCGTTTTGCTATTTAATTTGATGTTTTTGATCTAAAACTAAAATTTTAAAAATACAAGGAAGTTCAAAACGAATATTTTCGCTATTCTGTTTATCATGCGACTCTCGAAATAGATGCAAATATTCTTTGTTTTCATTGGATTATACTGAATTTTTTAAAAATCTAGTGTCCATATATATTTTAAATTCCAAAATAAATCCAGTTGTTTAAAATTTGATTAACACCGTTTAGTCATGATAGTTACAATAATCGCTTGTTTCGTTTTTCTATATTATATAGTATTTTTTGAACTGAAATAATAATGTTTTAAAGTCCAATGGGGTAACAAGTGATATGTACATAAAATAAGCGCTCCTGAAAAGAAGCAGCCTATAAATTCGTTTTGCTATTTAATTTGATGTTTTTGATCTAAAACTAAAATTTTAAAAATACAAGGAAGTTGAAAACGAATATTTTCGCTATTCTGTTTATCATGCGACTCTCGAAATAGATGTAAAAATTCTTTGTTTTCATTGGATTATATTGAATTTTTTTAAGATCGAGTTTCCATACATATTTTAAATTTCATTACTAACTACATTTTTGAAATTTGATTACCACCGTTTGGTCAAGATAGTCACAATAATCGCTTGTTTCGTTTTCCTTTATTATATTGTATTTTTATGAACTGGAATAATAATGTTTTAAAGTTCAATGTGGTTCCAAATGATTTGTATATAAAATAAGCGCTCCTGAAAAGAAGCAGCCTATAAATTCGTTTTGCTATTCAATTTGATGTTTTTGATCTAAAACTAAAATTTTAAAAATACAAAGAAGTTCAAAACGAATATTTTCGCTATTCTGTTTATCATGCGACTCTCGAAATAGATGCCAAAATTTTTATTTTTCATTGGATTATACTAAAATTTTAAAAACCGAATGTCCATATATATTTTAAATTCCAATATAAATCCAGTTGTTTAAAATTTAATTACCACCATTTAGTCATGATAGTTACAATAATCGCTTGTTTCGTTTCTCTATATTAAATAGTATTTTTTGAACTGATATAATAATGTTTTAGAGTCTAATGGGGTACCAAGTGATATGTACATAAAATAAGCACTCCTGAAAAGAAGCAGCCTATAAATTCGTTTTGCTATTTAATTTGATGTTTGTGATCTAAAACTAAAATTTTAAACATACGAAGAAGTTCAAAACGAATATTTTCGCTATTCTGTTTATCATGCGACTTTCGAAATAGATGCAAAAATTCTTTGTTTTCATTGGATTATACTGAATTATTTAAAAATCGAGTTTCCATACATATTTTAAATTTCATTACTAACCACATTTTTAAAATTTGATTACCACCGTTTGGTCAAGATAGTCACAATAATCGCTTATTTCGTTTTCCTTTATTATATTGTATTTTTATGAACTGGAATAATAATGTTTTAAAGTTCAATGGGGTACCAAGTAATATGTACATAAAATAAGCACTCCTGAAAAGAGGCAGCCTATAAATTCGTTTTGCTATTTAATTTGATGTTTTTGATCTAAAACTAAAATTTTAAAAATACAAGGAAGTTCAAAACGAATATTTTCGCTATTCTGTTTATCATGCGACTCTCGAAATAGATGCAAAAAATTTTTACTTTTTATTGAATTATACTAAATTTTTAAAAACGGAGTGTCCATATATATTTTAAATTCCAAAATAAATCCAGTTGTTTAAAATTTGATTACCACCGTTTAGTCATGATAGTTACAATAATCGCTTGTTTCGTTTCTCTTTATTATAAAGTATTTTTTGAACTGAAATAATAATGTTTTAAAGTCCAATGGGGTACCAAGTAATATGTACATAAAATAAGCACTCCTGAAAAGAGGCAGCCTATAAATTCGTTTTGCTATTTAATTTGATGTTTTTGATCTAAAACTAAAATTTTAAAAATACAAGGAAGTTCAAAACGAATATTTTTGCTATTCTGTTTATCATGCGACTCTCGAAATAGATGCAAATATTCTTTGTTTTCATTGGATTATAATGAATTTTTTAAAAATCGAGTTTCCATACATATTTTAAATTTCATTACTAACTTCATTTTTGAAATTTGATTACCACCGTTTGGTCAAGATAGTCACAATAATCGCTTGTTTCGTTTTCCTTTATTATATTGTATTTTTATGAACTGGAATAATAATGTTTTAAAGTTCAATGTGGTTCCAAATGATTTGTATATAAAATAAGCGCTCCTGAAAAGAAGCAGCCTATAAATTCGTTTTGCTATTCAATTTGATGTTTTTGATCTAAAACTAAAATTTTAAAAATACAAAGAAGTTCAAAACGAATATTTTCGCTATTCTGTTTATCATGCGACTCTCGAAATAGATGCCAAAATTTTTATTTTTCATTGGATTATACTAAAATTTTAAAAACCGAATGTCCATATATATTTTAAATTCCAATATAAATCCAGTTGTTTAAAATTTAATTACCACCATTTAGTCATGATAGTTACAATAATCGCTTGTTTCGTTTCTCTATATTAAATAGTATTTTTTGAACTGAAATAATAATGTTTTAGAGTCTAATGGGGTACCAAGTGATATGTACATAAAATAAGCACTCCTGAAAAGAAGCAGCCTATAAATTCGTTTTGCTATTTAATTTGATGCTTTTGATCTAAAACTAAAATTTTAAAAATACGAGGAAGTTCAAAACGAATATTTTCGCTATTCTGTTTATCATGCGACTTTCGAAATAGATGCAAAAATTCTTTGTTTTCATTGGATTATACTGAATTTTTTAAAAATCGAGTTTCCATACATATTTTAAATTTCATTACTAACTACATTTTTAAAATTTGTTCACCACTGTTTAGTCATGATAGTTACAATAATCGCTTGTTTCGTTTCTCTTTATTATAATGTATTTTTTGAACTGAAATAATAATGTTTTAAAGTTCAATGTGGTTCCAAATGATTTGTATATAAAATCAGCACTCCTGAAAAGAAGCAGCCTATAAATTCGTTTCGCTTTTTAATTTGATGTTTTTGATTTAAAACTAAAATTTTAAAAATACAAGGAAATTCAAAACGATTATTTTTGCTATTCTGTTTTTCATGCGACTCTCGAAATAGATGCAAAAAATTTTTACTTTTTATTGAATTATACTAAATTTTTAAAAACGGAATGTCCATATATATTTTAAATTCCAAAATAAATCCAGTTGTTTAAAATTTGATTACCACCGTGTAGTCATGATAGTTACAATAATCGCTTGTTTCGTTTTCCTTTATTATATTGTATTTTTATGAACTGAAATAATAATGTTTTAAAGTCCAATGGGGTAACAAGCGATATGTACATAAAATAAGCGCTCCTGAAAAGAAGCAGCCTATAAATTCGTTTTGCTATTTAATTTGATGTTTTTGATCTAAAACTAAAATTTTAAAAATACAAGGAAGTTGAAAACGAATATTTTCGCTATTCTGTTTATCATGCGACTCTCGAAATAGATGCAAATATTCTTTGTTTTCATTGGATTATACTGAATTTTTTAAAAATCGAGTGTCCATATATATTTTAAATTCCAAAATAAATCCAGTTGTTTAAAATTTGATTACCACCGTGTAGTCATGATAGTTACAATAATCGCTTGTTTCGTTTTCCTTTATTATATTGTATTTTTTGAACTGAAATAATAATGTTTTAAAGTCCAATGGGGTACCAAGTAATATGTACATAAAATAAGCACTCCTGAAAAGAGGCAGCCTATAAATTCGTTTTCCTATTTAATTTGATGTTTTTGATCTAAAACTAAAATTTTAAAAATACAAGGAAGTTCAAAACGAATATTTTCGCTATTCTGTTTATCATGCGACTTTCGAAATAGATGCAAAAATTCTTTGTTTTCATTGGATTATACTGAATTTTTTAAAAATCGAGTTTCCATACATATTTTAAATTTCATTACTAACTACATTTTTAAAATTTGTTCACCACTGTTTAGTCATGATAGTTACAATAATCGCTTGTTTCGTTTCTCTTTATTATAATGTATTTTTTGAACTGAAATAATAATGTTTTAAAGTTCAATGTGGTTCCAAATGATTTGTATATAAAATCAGCACTCCTGAAAAGAAGCAGCCTATAAATTCGTTTCGCTTTTTAATTTGATGTTTTTGATTTAAAACTAAAATTTTAAAAATACAAGGAAATTCAAAACGATTATTTTCGCTATTCTGTTTATCATGCGACTCTCGAAATAGATGCAAATATTCTTTGTTTTCATTGGATTATACTGAATTTTTTAAAAATCGAGTGTCCATATATATTTTAAATTCCAAAATAAATCCAGTTGTTTAAAATTTGATTACCACCGTGTAGTCATGATAGTTACAATAATCGCTTGTTTCGTTTTCCTTTATTATATTGTATTTTTATGAACTGAAATAATAATGTTTTAAAGTCCAATGGGGTAACAAGCGATATGTACATAAAATAAGCGCTCCTGAAAAGAAGCAGCCTATAAATTCGTTTTGCTATTTAATTTGATGTTTTTGATCTAAAACTAAAATTTTAAAAATACAAGGAAGTTGAAAACGAATATTTTCGCTATTCTGTTTATCATGGGACTCTCGAAATAGATGTAAAAATTCTTTGTTTTCATTGAATTATACTGAATTTTTTAAAAATCGAGTTTTCATACATATTTTAAATTTCATTACTAACTACATTTTTAAAATTTGATTACAACCGTTTGGTCAAGATAGTCACAATAATCGCTTGTTTCGTTTTCCTTTATTATATTGTATTTTTATGAACTGGAATAATAATGTTTTAAAGTTCAATGTGGTTCCAAATGATTTGTATATAAAATAAGCGCTCCTGAAAAGAAGCAGCCTATAAATTCGTTTTGCTATTTAATTTGATGTTTTTGATCTAAAACTAAAATTTTAAAAATACAAAGAAGTTCAAAACGAATATGTTCGCTATTCTGTTTATCATGCGACTCTCGAAATAGATGCCAAAATTTTTATTTTTCATTGGATTATACTGAATTTTTAAAAACCGAGTGTCCATATATATTTTAAATTCCAAAATAAATCCAGTTGTTTAAAATTTGATTACCACCGTTTAGTCATGATAGTTACAATAATTGCTTGTTTCGTTTCTCTTTATTATAAAGTATTTTTTGAACTGAAATAATAATGTTTTGAAGTTCAATGTGGTTCCAAGTGATTTGTATATAAAATCAGCACTCCTGAAAAGAAGCAGCCTATAAATCCGTTTTGCTCTTTAATTTGATGTTTGTGATCTAAAACTAAAATTTTAAAAATACGAAGAAGTTCAAAACGAATATTTTCGCTATTCTGTTTATCATGCGACTTTCGAAATAGATGCAAAAATTCTTTGTTTTCATTGGATTATACTGAATTTTTTAAAAATCGAGTTTCCATACATATTTTAAATTTCATTACTAACCACATTTTTAAAATTTGATTACCACCGTTTGGTCAAGATAGTCACAATAATCGCTTGTTTCGTTTTTCTTTATTATATTGTATTTTTATGAACTGAAGTAATAATGTTTTAAAGTCCAATGGGGTTACAAGTGATATGTACATAAAATAAGCGCTCCTGAAAAGAAGCAGCCTATAAATTCGTTTTGCTTTTTAATTTGATGTTTTTAATCTAAAACTAAAACTTTATTAACACAAAAATGTTCAAAACGATTATTTTTGCTATTCTGTTTTTCATGCGACTCTCGAACTAGATGCCAAAATTTTTATTTTTCATTGGATTATACTGAATTTTTAAAAACCGAGTGTCCATATATATTTTAAATTCCAAAATAAATCCAGTTGTTTAAAATTTAATTACCACCATTTAGTCATGATAGTTACAATAATCGCTTGTTTCGTTTCTCTATATTAAATAGTATTTTTTGAACTGAAATAATAATGTTTAAAAGTCCAATGGGGTTACAAGTGATATGTACATAAAATAAGCGCTCCTGAAAAGAAGCAGCCTATAAATTCGTTTTGCTATTTAATTTGATGTTTTTGATCTAAAACTAATATTTTAAAAATACAAAGAAGTTCAAAACGAATATGTTCGCTATTCTGTTTATCATGCGACTCTCGAAATAGATGCCAAAATTTTTATTTTTCATTGGATTATACTGAATTTTTAAAAACCAAGTGTCCATATATATTTTAAATTCCAAAATAAATCCAGTTGTTTAAAATTTGATTACCACCGTTTAGTCATGATAGTTACAAGAATTGCTTGTTTCGTTTCTCTTTATTATAAAGTATTTTTTGAACTGAAATAATAATGTTTTGAAGTTCAATGTGGTTCCAAGTGATATGTACATAAAATAAGCACTCCTGAAAAGAAGCAGCCTATAAATCCGTTTTGCTCTTTAATTTGATGTTTTTGATCTAAAACTAAAATTTTAAAAATACGAGGAAGTTCAAAACGAATATTTTCGCTATTCTGTTTATCATGCGACTCTCGAAATAGATGCAAATATTCTTTGTTTTCATTGGATTATACTGAATTTTTTAAAAATCGAGTTTCCATACATATTTTAAATTTCATTACTAACCACATTTTTAAAATTTGATTACCACCGTTTGGTCAAGATAGTCACAATAATCGCTTGTTTCGTTTTCCTTTATTATATTGTATTTTAATGAACTGGAATAATAATGTTTTAAAGTTCAATGTGGTTCCAAATGATTTGTATATAAAATAAGCGCTCCTGAAAAGAAGCAGCCTATAAATTCGTTTTGCTATTTAATTTGATGTTTTTGATCTAAAACTAAAATTTTAAAAATACAAAGAAGTTCAAAACGAATATGTTCGCTATTCTGTTTATCATGCGACTCTCGAAATAGATGCCAAAATTTTTATTTTTCATTGGATTATACTGAATTTTTAAAAACCGAGTGTCCATATATATTTTAAATTCCAAAATAAATCCAGTTGTTTAAAATTTGATTACCACCGTTTAGTCATGATAGTTACAATAATTGCTTGTTTCGTTTCTCTTTATTATAAAGTATTTTTTGAACTGAAATAATAATGTTTTGAAGTTCAATGTGGTTCCAAGTGATTTGTATATAAAATCAGCACTCCTGAAAAGAAGCAGCCTATAAATCCGTTTTGCTATTTAATTTGATGTTTTTGATCTAAAACTAAAATTTTAAAAATACAAGGAAGTTGAAAACGAATATTTTCGCTATTCTGTTTATCATGGGACTCTCGAAATAGATGTAAAAATTCTTTGTTTTCATTGAATTATACTGAATTTTTTAAAAATCGAGTTTTCATACATATTTAAATTTCATTACTAACTACATTTTTAAAATTTGATTACAACCGTTTGGTCAAGATAGTCACAATAATCGCTTGTTTCGTTTTCCTTTATTATATTGTATTTTTATGAACTGGAATAATAATGTTTTAAAGTTCAATGTGGTTCCAAATGATTTGTATATAAAATAAGCGCTCCAGAAAAGAAGCAGCCTATAAATTCGTTTTGCTATTTAATTTGATGTTTTTGATCTAAAACTAAAATTTTAAAAATACAAAGAAGTTCAAAACGAATATGTTCGCTATTCTGTTTATCATGCGACTCTCGAAATAGATGCCAAAATTTTTATTTTTCATTGGATTATACTGAATTTTTAAAAACCGAGTGTCCATATATATTTTAAATTCCAAAATAAATCCAGTTGTTTAAAATTTAATTACCACCATTTAGTCATGATAGTTACAATAATCGCTTGTTTCGTTTCTCTATATTAAATAGTATTTTTTGAACTGAAATAATAATGTTTTAAAGTCCAATGGGGTTACAAGTGATATGTACATAAAATAAGCGCTCCTGAAAAGAAGCAGCCTATAAATTCGTTTTGCTCTTTAATTTGATGTTTGTGATCTAAAACTAAAATTTTAAAAATACGAAGAAGTTCAAAACGAATATTTTCGCTATTCTGTTTATCATGCGACTTTCGAAATAGATGTAAAAATTCTTTGTTTTCATTGGATTATACTGAATTTTTTAAAAATCGAGTTTCCATACATATTTTAAATTTCATTACTAACTACATTTTTAAAATTTGATTACAACCGTTTGGTCAAGATAGTCACAATAATCGCTTGTTTCGTTTTCCTTTATTATATTGTATTTTTATGAACTGGAATAATAATGTTTTAAAGTTCAATGTGGTTCCAAATGATTTGTATATAAAATAAGCGCTCCTGAAAAGAAGCAGCCTATAAATTCGTTTTGCTATTTAATTTGATGTTTTTGATCTAAAACTAAAATTTTAAAAATACAAAGAAGTTCAAAACGAATATGTTCGCTATTCTGTTTATCATGCGACTCTCGAAATAGATGCCAAAATTTTTATTTTTCATTGGATTATACTGAATTTTTAAAAACCGAGTGTCCATATATATTTTAAATTCCAAAATAAATCCAGTTGTTTAAAATTTGATTACCACCGTTTAGTCATGATAGTTACAATAATTGCTTGTTTCGTTTCTCTTTATTATAAAGTATTTTTTGAACTGAAATAATAATGTTTTGAAGTTCAATGTGGTTCCAAGTGATTTGTATATAAAATCAGCACTCCTGAAAAGAAGCAGCCTATAAATCCGTTTTGCTATTTAATTTGATGTTTTTGATCTAAAACTAAAATTTTAAAAATACAAGGAAGTTGAAAACGAATATTTTCGCTATTCTGTTTATCATGGGACTCTCGAAATAGATGTAAAAATTCTTTGTTTTCATTGAATTATACTGAATTTTTTAAAAATCGAGTTTTCATACATATTTTAAATTTCATTACTAACTACATTTTTAAAATTTGATTACAACCGTTTGGTCAAGATAGTCACAATAATCGCTTGTTTCGTTTTCCTTTATTATATTGTATTTTTATGAACTGGAATAATAATGTTTTAAAGTTCAATGTGGTTCCAAATGATTTGTATATAAAATAAGCGCTCCTGAAAAGAAGCAGCCTATAAATTCGTTTTGCTATTTAATTTGATGTTTTTGATCTAAAACTAAAATTTTAAAAATACAAAGAAGTTCAAAACGAATATGTTCGCTATTCTGTTTATCATGCGACTCTCGAAATAGATGCCAAAATTTTTATTTTTCATTGGATTATACTGAATTTTTAAAAACCGAGTGTCCATATATATTTTAAATTCCAAAATAAATCCAGTTGTTTAAAATTTAATTACCACCATTTAGTCATGATAGTTACAATAATCGCTTGTTTCGTTTCTCTATATTAAATAGTATTTTTTGAACTGAAATAATAATGTTTTTAAGTCCAATGGGGTTACAAGTGATATGTACATAAAATAAGCGCTCCTGAAAAGAAGCAGCCTATAAATTCGTTTTGCTATTCAATTTGATGTTTTTGATCTAAAACTAAAATTTTAAAAATACAAGGAAGTTGAAAACGAATATTTTCGCTATTCTGTTTATCATGGGACTCTCGAAATAGATGTAAAAATTCTTTGTTTTCATTGAATTATACTGAATTTTTTAAAAATCGAGTTTTCATACATATTTTAAATTTCATTACTAACTACATTTTTAAAATTTGATTACAACCGTTTGGTCAAGATAGTCACAATAATCGCTTGTTTCGTTTTCCTTTATTATATTGTATTTTTATGAACTGGAATAATAATGTTTTAAAGTTCAATGTGGTTCCAAATGATTTGTATATAAAATAAGCGCTCCTGAAAAGAAGCAGCCTATAAATTCGTTTTGCTATTTAATTTGATGTTTTTGATCTAAAACTAAAATTTTAAAAATACAAAGAAGTTCAAAACGAATATGTTCGCTATTCTGTTTATCATGCGACTCTCGAAATAGATGCCAAAATTTTTATTTTTCATTGGATTATACTGAATTTTTAAAAACCGAGTGTCCATATATATTTTAAATTCCAAAATAAATCCAGTTGTTTAAAATTTGATTACCACCGTTTAGTCATGATAGTTACAATAATTGCTTGTTTCGTTTCTCTTTATTATAAAGTATTTTTTGAACTGAAATAATAATGTTTTGAAGTTCAATGTGGTTCCAAGTGATTTGTATATAAAATCAGCACTCCTGAAAAGAAGCAGCCTATAAATCCGTTTTGCTCTTTAATTTGATGTTTTTGATCTAAAACTAAAATTTTAAAAATACGAGGAAGTTCAAAACGAATATTTTCGCTATTCTGTTTATCATGCGACTCTCGAAATAGATGCAAATATTCTTTGTTTTCATTGGATTATACTGAATTTTTTAAAAATCGAGTTTCCATACATATTTTAAATTTCATTACTAACCACATTTTTAAAATTTGATTACCACCGTTTGGTCAAGATAGTCACAATAATCGCTTGTTTCGTTTTCCTTTATTATATTGTATTTTTATGAACTGAAATAATAATGTTTTAAAGTCCAATGGGGTTACAAGTGATATGTACATAAAATAAGCGCTCCTGAAAAGAAGCAGCCTATAAATTCGTTTTGCTCTTTAATTTGATGTTTGTGATCTAAAACTAAAATTTTAAAAATACGAAGAAGTTCAAAACGAATATTTTCGCTATTCTGTTTATCATGCGACTTTCGAAATAGATGCAAAAATTCTTTGTTTTCATTGGATTATACTGAATTTTTTAAAAATCGAGTTTCCATACATATTTTAAATTTCATTACTAACCACATTTTTAAAATTTGATTACCACCGTTTGGTCAAGATAGTCACAATAATCGCTTGTTTCGTTTTTCTTTATTATATTGTATTTTTTTGAACTGAAATAATAATGTTTTAAAGTCCAATGGGTTACAAATGATATGTACATAAAATAAGCGCTCCTGAAAAGAAGCAGCCTATAAATTCGTTTTGCTTTTTAATTTGATGTTTTTAATTTAAAACTAAAACTTTATTAACACAAAAATGTTCAAAACGATTATTTTTGCTATTCTGTTTTTCATGCGACTCTCGAACTAGATGCCAAAATTTTTATTTTTCATTGGATTATACTGAATTTTTAAAAACCGAGTGTCCATATATATTTTAAATTCCAAAATAAATCCAGTTGTTTAAAATTTAATTACCACCATTTAGTCATGATAGTTACAATAATCGCTTGTTTCGTTTCTCTTTATTATAAAGTATTTTTTGAACTGAAATAATAATGTTTTGAAGTTCAATGTGGTTCCAAGTGATATGTACATAAAATAAGCACTCCTGAAAAGAAGCAGCCTATAAATTCGTTTTGCTATTTAATTTGATGTTTGTGATCTAAAACTAAAATTTTAAAAATACGAAGAAGTTCAAAACGAATATTTTCGCTATTCTGTTTATCATGCGACTTTCGAAATAGATGCAAATATTCTTTGTTTTCATTGGATTATACTGAATTTTTTAAAAATCGAGTGTCCATATATATTTTAAATTCCAAAATAAATCCAGTTGTTTAAAATTTGATTAACACCGTTTAGTCATGATAGTTACAATAATCGCTTGTTTCGTTTTTCTATATTATATAGTATTTTTTGAACTGAAATAATAATGTTTTAAAGTCCAATGGGGTTACAAGTGATATGTACATAAAATAAGCGCTCCTGAAAAGAAGCAGCCTATAAATTCGTTTTGCTATTTAATTTGATGTTTTTGATCTAAAACTAATATTTTAAAAATACAAAGAAGTTCAAAACGAATATGTTCGCTATTCTGTTTATCATGCGACTCTCGAAATAGATGCCAAAATTTTTATTTTTCATTGGATTATACTGAATTTTTAAAAACCGAGTGTCCATATATATTTTAAATTCCAAAATAAATCCAGTTGTTTAAAATTTGATTACCACCGTTTAGTCATGATAGTTACAATAATTGCTTGTTTCGTTTCTCTTTATTATAAAGTATTTTTTGAACTGAAATAATAATGTTTTGAAGTTCAATGTGGTTCCAAGTGATATGTACATAAAATAAGCACTCCTGAAAAGAAGCAGCCTATAAATTCGTTTTGCTATTTAATTTGATGTTTGTGATCTAAAACTAAAATTTTAAAAATACGAAGAAGTTCAAAACGAATATTTTCGCTATTCTGTTTATCATGCGACTTTCGAAATAGATGCAAATATTCTTTGTTTTCATTGGATTATACTGAATTTTTTAAAAATCGAGTGTCCATATATATTTTAAATTCCAAAATAAATCCAGTTGTTTAAAATTTGATTAACACCGTTTAGTCATGATAGTTACAATAATCGCTTGTTTCGTTTTTCTATATTATATAGTATTTTTTGAACTGAAATAATAATGTTTTAAAGTCCAATGGGGTTACAAGTGATATGTACATAAAATAAGCGCTCCTGAAAAGAAGCAGCCTATAAATTCGTTTTGCTATTTAATTTGATGTTTTTGATCTAAAACTAATATTTTAAAAATACAAAGAAGTTCAAAACGAATATGTTCGCTATTCTGTTTATCATGCGACTCTCGAAATAGATGCCAAAATTTTTATTTTTCATTGGATTATACTGAATTTTTAAAAACCGAGTGTCCATATATATTTTAAATTCCAAAATAAATCCAGTTGTTTAAAATTTGATTACCACCGTTTAGTCATGATAGTTACAATAATTGCTTGTTTCGTTTCTCTTTATTATAAAGTATTTTTTGAACTGAAATAATAATGTTTTGAAGTTCAATGTGGTTCCAAGTGATATGTACATAAAATAAGCACTCCTGAAAAGAAGCAGCCTATAAATTCGTTTTGCTTTTTAATTTAATGTTTTTAATCTAAAACTAAAACTTTATTAACACAAAAATGTTCAAAACGATTATTTTTGCTATTCTGTTTTTCATGCGACTCTCGAACTAGATGCCGAAATTTTTATTTTTCATTGGATTATACTGAATTTTTAAAAACCGAGTGTCCATATATATTTTAAATTCCAAAATAAATCCAGTTGTTTAAAATTTAATTACCACCATTTAGTCATGATAGTTACAATAATCGCTTGTTTCGTTTCTCTATATTAAATAGTATTTTTTGAACTGAAATAATAATGTTTTAAAGTCCAATGGGGTTACAAGTGATATGTACATAAAATAAGCGCTCCTGAAAAGAAGCAGCCTATAAATTCGTTTTGCTATTTAATTTGATGTTTGTGATCTAAAACTAAAATTTTAAAAATACGAAGAAGTTCAAAACGAATATTTTCGCTATTCTGTTTATCATGCGACTTTCGAAATAGATGCAAATATTCTTTGTTTTCATTGGATTATACTGAATTTTTTAAAAATCGAGTGTCCATATATATTTTAAATTCCAAAATAAATCCAGTTGTTTAAAATTTGATTAACACCGTTTAGTCATGATAGTTACAATAATTGCTTGTTTCGTTTCTCTTTATTATAAAGTATTTTTTGAACTGAAATAATAATGTTTTGAAGTTCAATGTGGTTCCAAGTGATATGTACATAAAATAAGCACTCCTGAAAAGAAGCAGCCTATAAATTCGTTTTGCTATTTAATTTGATGTTTGTGATCTAAAACTAAAATTTTAAAAATACGAAGAAGTTCAAAACGAATATTTTCGCTATTCTGTTTATCATGCGACTTTCGAAATAGATGCAAAAATTCTTTGTTTTCATTGGATTATACTGAATTTTTTAAAAATCGAGTTTCCATACATATTTTAAATTTCATTACTAACCACATTTTTAAAATTTGATTACCACCGTTTGGTCAAGATAGTCACAATAATCGCTTGTTTCGTTTTCCTTTATTTTATAGTATTTTTATGAACTGAAATAATAATGTTTTAAAGTCCAATGGGGTACCAAGTAATATGTACATAAAATAAGCACTCCTGAAAAGAGGCAGCCTATAAATTCGTTTTGCTATTTAATTTGATGTTTTTGATCTAAAACTAATATTTTAAAAATACAAAGAAGTTCAAAACGAATATGTTCGCTATTCTGTTTATCATGCGACTCTCGAAATAGATGCAAAAATTCTTTGTTTTCATTGGATTATACTGAATTTTTAAAAACCGAGTGTCCATATATATTTTAAATTCCAAAATAAATCCAGTTGTTTAAAATTTGATTACCACCGTTTAGTCATGATAGTTACAATAATCGCTTGTTTCGTTTCTCTTTATTATAAAGTATTTTTTGAACTGAAATAATAATGTTTTGAAGTTCAATGTGGTTCCAAGTGATATGTACATAAAATAAGCACTCCTGAAAAGAAGCAGCCTATAAATTTGTTTTGCTATTTAATTTGATGTTTGTGATCTAAAACTAAAATTTTAAAAATACGAAGAAGTTCAAAACGAATATTTTCGCTATTCTGTTTATCATGCGACTTTCGAAATAGATGCAAAAATTCTTTGTTTTCATTGGATTATACTGAATTTTTTAAAAATCGAGTTTCCATACATATTTTAAATTTCATTACTAACCACATTTTTAAAATTTGATTACCACCGTTTGGTCAAGATAGTCACAATAATCGCTTGTTTCGTTTTCCTTTATTTTATAGTATTTTTATGAACTGAAATAATAATGTTTTAACGTCCAATGGGGTACCAAGTAATATGTACATAAAATAAGCACTCCTGAAAAGAGGCAGCCTATAAATTCGTTTTGCTATTTAATTTGATGTTTTTGATCTAAAACTAATATTTTAAAAATACAAAGAAGTTCAAAACGAATATTTTCGCTATTCTGTTTATCATGCGACTTTCGAAATAGATGCAAATATTCTTTGTTTTCATTGGATTATACTGAATTTTTAAAAACCGAGTGTCCATATATGTTTTAAATTCCAATATAAATCCAGTTGTTTAAAATTTGATTACCACCGTTTAGTCATGATAGTTACAATAATCGCTTGTTTCGTTTCTCTTTATTATAAAGTATTTTTTGAACTGAAATAATAATGTTTTGAAGTTCAATGTGGTTCCAAGTGATATGTACATAAAATAAGCACTCCTGAGAAGTAGAAGCCTATAAATTCGTTTTGCTATTTAATTTGATGTTTGTGATCTAAAACTAAAATTTTAAAAATACGAAGAAGTTCAAAACGAATATTTTCGCTATTCTGTTTATCATGCGACTTTCGAAATAGATGCAAATATTCTTTGTTTTCATTGGATTATACTGAATTTTTTAAAAATCGAGTGTCCATATATATTTTAAATTCCAAAATAAATCCAGTTGTTTAAAATTTGATTAACACCGTTTAGTCATGATAGTTACAATAATCGCTTGTTTCGTTTTTCTATATTATATAGTATTTTTTGAACTGAAATAATAATGTTTTAAAGTCCAATGGGGTTACAAGTGATATGTACATAAAATAAGCGCTCCTGAAAAGAAGCAGCCTATAAATTCGTTTTGCTATTTAATTTGATGTTTTTGATCTAAAACTAATATTTTAAAAATACAAAGAAGTTCAAAACGAATATGTTCGCTATTCTGTTTATCATGCGACTCTCGAAATAGATGCCAAAATTTTTATTTTTCATTGGATTATACTGAATTTTTAAAAACCGAGTGTCCATATATATTTTAAATTCCAAAATAAATCCAGTTGTTTAAAATTTGATTACCACCGTTTAGTCATGATAGTTACAATAATTGCTTGTTTCGTTTCTCTTTATTATAAAGTATTTTTTGAACTGAAATAATAATGTTTTGAAGTTCAATGTGGTTCCAAGTGATATGTACATAAAATAAGCACTCCTGAAAAGAAGCAGCCTATAAATTCGTTTTGCTTTTTAATTTAATGTTTTTAATCTAAAACTAAAACTTTATTAACACAAAAATGTTCAAAACGATTATTTTTGCTATTCTGTTTTTCATGCGACTCTCGAACTAGATGCCAAAATTTTTATTTTTCATTGGATTATACTGAATTTTTAAAAACCGAGTGTCCATATATATTTTAAATTCCAAAATAAATCCAGTTGTTTAAAATTTAATTACCACCATTTAGTCATGATAGTTACAATAATCGCTTGTTTCGTTTCTCTATATTAAATAGTATTTTTTGAACTGAAATAATAATGTTTTAAAGTCCAATGGGGTTACAAGTGATATGTACATAAAATAAGCGCTCCTGAAAAGAAGCAGCCTATAAATTCGTTTTGCTATTTAATTTGATGTTTTTGATCTAAAACTAATATTTTAAAAATACAAAGAAGTTCAAAACGAATATGTTCGCTATTCTGTTTATCATGCGACTCTCGAAATAGATGCCAAAATTTTTATTTTTCATTGGATTATACTGAATTTTTAAAAACCGAGTGTCCATATATATTTTAAATTCCAAAATAAATCCAGTTGTTTAAAATTTGATTACCACCGTTTAGTCATGATAGTTACAATAATTGCTTGTTTCGTTTCTCTTTATTATAAAGTATTTTTTGAACTGAAATAATAATGTTTTGAAGTTCAATGTGGTTCCAAGTGATATGTACATAAAATAAGCACTCCTGAAAAGAAGCAGCCTATAAATTCGTTTTGCTATTTAATTTGATGTTTGTGATCTAAAACTAAAATTTTAAAAATACGAAGAAGTTCAAAACGAATATTTTCGCTATTCTGTTTATCATGCGACTTTCGAAATAGATGCAAAAATTCTTTGTTTTCATTGGATTATACTGAATTTTTTAAAAATCGAGTTTCCATACATATTTTAAATTTCATTACTAACCACATTTTTAAAATTTGATTACCACCGTTTGGTCAAGATAGTCACAATAATCGCTTGTTTCGTTTTCCTTTATTTTATAGTATTTTTATGAACTGAAATAATAATGTTTTAAAGTCCAATGGGGTACCAAGTAATATGTACATAAAATAAGCACTCCTGAAAAGAGGCAGCCTATAAATTCGTTTTGCTATTTAATTTGATGTTTTTGATCTAAAACTAATATTTTAAAAATACAAAGAAGTTCAAAACGAATATGTTCGCTATTCTGTTTATCATGCGACTCTCGAAATAGATGCCCAAATTTTTATTTTTAATTGGATTATACTGAATTTTTAAAAACCGAGTGTCCATATATATTTTAAATTCCAAAATAAATCCAGTTGTTTAAAATTTGATTACCACCGTTTAGTCATGATAGTTACAATAATCGCTTGTTTCGTTTCTCTTTATTATAAAGTATTTTTTGAACTGAAATAATAATGTTTTGAAGTTCAATGTGGTTCCAAGTGATATGTACATAAAATAAGCACTCCTGAAAAGAAGCAGCCTATAAATTCGTTTTGCTATTTAATTTGATGTTTGTGATCTAAAACTAAAATTTTAAAAATACGAAGAAGTTCAAAACGAATATTTTCGCTATTCTGTTTATCATGCGACTTTCGAAATAGATGCAAAAATTCTTTGTTTTCATTGGATTATACTGAATTTTTTAAAAATCGAGTTTCCATACATATTTTAAATTTCATTACTAACCACATTTTTAAAATTTGATTACCACCGTTTGGTCAAGATAGTCACAATAATCGCTTGTTTCGTTTTCCTTTATTTTATAGTATTTTTATGAACTGAAATAATAATGTTTTAAAGTCCAATGGGGTACCAAGTAATATGTACATAAAATAAGCACTCCTGAAAAGAGGCAGCCTATAAATTCGTTTTGCTATTTAATTTGATGTTTTTGATCTAAAACTAATATTTTAAAAATACAAAGAAGTTCAAAACGAATATGTTCGCTATTCTGTTTATCATGCGACTCTCGAAATAGATGCCAAAATTTTTATTTTTCATTGGATTATACTGAATTTTTAAAAACCGAGTGTCCATATATGTTTTAAATTCCAATATAAATCCAGTTGTTTAAAATTTGATAACCACCGTTTAGTCAAGATAGTCACAATAATCGCTTGTTTCGTTTTCCTTTATTATATAGTATTTTTATGAACTGAAATAATAATGCTTTAAAGTCCAATGGGGCACCAAGTGATTTGTACATAAAATCAGCACTCCTGAGAAGTAGAAGCCTATAAATTCGTTTTGCATTTTAATATAATATTTTTGATCTAAAACTAAAATTTTAAAAATACAAGCAAGTTCAAAACGAATATTTTCGCTATTCTGTTTATCATGCGACTCTCGAAATAGATGCCAAAATTTTTATTTTTTATTAAACTATACTAAATTTTTAAAAACGGAGTGTCCATATATATTTTAAATTCCAATATAAATCCAGTTGTTTAAAATTTGATTACCACCGTTTGGTCAAGATAGTCACAATAATCGCTTGTTTCGTTTTCCTTTATTTTATAGTATTTTTATGAACTGAAATAATAATGTTTTAAAGTCCAATGGGGTACCAAGTGATATGTACATAAAATAAGCACTCCTGAGAAGAAGTAGCTTATAAATTGGTTTTACTTTTTTAAATAATGTTTTTGATCTAAAACTAAAATTTTAAAAATACCAGGAAGTTCAAAACGAATATTTTCGCTATTCTGTCTATCATGCGACTCTCGAACTAGATGCCAAAATTTTTATTTTTCATTGTATTATACTAAAAGTTTAAAAACCGAGTGTCCATATATATTTTAAATTCCAATATAAATCCAGTTGTTTAAAATTTGATAACCACCGTTTAGTCAAGATAGTCACAATAATCGCTTGTTTCGTTTTCCTTTATTATATAGTATTTTTATGAACTGAAATAATAATGCTTTAAAGTCCAATGGGGCACCAAGTGATTTGTACATAAAATCAGCACTGCTGAGAAGTAGAAGCCTATAAATTCGTTTTGCATTTTAATATAATATTTTTGATCTAAAACTAAAATTTTAAAAATACAAGCAAGTTCAAAACGAATATTTTCGCTATTCTGTTTATCATGCGACTCTCGAAATAGATGCCAAAATTTTTATTTTTTATTAAACTATACTAAATTTTTAAAAACGGAGTGTCCATATATATTTTAAATTCCAATATAAATCCAGTTGTTTAAAATTTGATAACCACCGTTTAGTCAAGATAGTCACAATAATCGCTTGTTTCGTTTTCCTTTATTATATAGTATTTTTATGAACTGAAATAATAATGCTTTAAAGTCCAATGGGGCACCAAGTGATTTGTACATAAAATCAGCACTCCTGAGAAGTAGAAGCCTATAAATTCGTTTTGCATTTTAATTTGATGTTTTTGAACTAAAACTAAAATTTTAAAAATACAAGAATGTTCAAAACGAATATTTTCGCTATTCTGTTTATCATGCGACTCTCGAAATAGATGCCAAAATTTTTATTTTTCATTGGAATATACTGAATTTTTAAAAACCGAGTGAACATATATATTTTTAATTCCTACATAAATCCAGTTGTTTAAAATTTGATTACAACCGTTTGGTCAAGATAGTCACAATAATCGCTTGTTTCGTTTTCCTTTATTATATAGTATTTTTATGAACTGAAATAATAATGTTTTAAAGTCCAATAGGGTACCAAGTGATATGTACATAAAATAAGCACTCCTGAGAAGACGTAGCCTATAAATTCGTTTTACTTTTTTAAATAATATTTTTGATCTAAAACTAAAATTTTAAAAATACCAGGAAGTTCAAAACGATTATTTTCGCTATTCTGTCTATCATGCGACTCTCGAACTAGATGACAAAATTTTTATTTTTCATTGTATCATAGTAAATTTTTAAAAACGGAGTGTCCATATATATTTTTAATTCCAATATAAATCCAGTTGTTTAAAATTTGATTACCACCGTTTAGTCATGATAGTTACAATAATCGCTTGTTTCGTTTCTCTTTATTATAAAGTATTTTTTGAACTGAAATAATAATGTTTTAAAGTTCAATGTGGTTCCAAGTGATTTGTATATTATATCAGCACTCCTGAAAAGAAGCAGCCTATAAATTCGTTTCGCAATTTAATTTGATGTTTTTGATCTAAAACTAAAATTTTATTAACACAAGAATGTTCAAAACGAATATTTTCGCTATTCTGTTTATCATGCGACTCTCGAAATAGATGCCAAAATTTTTATTTTTTATTAAACTATACTAAATTTTTAAAAACGGAGTGTCCATATATATTTTAAATTCCAATATAAATCCAGTTGTTTAAAATTTGATAACCACCGTTTAGTCAAGATAGTCACAATAATCGCTTGTTTCGTTTTCCTTTATAATATAGTATTTTTATGAACTGAAATAATAATGTTTTAAAGTCCGATGGGGTACCAAGTGATTTGTACATAAAATCAGCACTCCTGAAAACTAGCAGCCTATAAATTCGTTTTGATTTTTAATTTGATGTTTTTGATCTAAAACTAAAATTTTAAAAATACAAGTAAGTTCAAAACGATTATTTTCGTTATTCTGTTTTTCATGCGACCCTCGAAATAGATGCAAAAAATTTTTATTTTTTATTGAATTATACTAAATTTATAAAAACGGAGTGGCCATATATATTTTTAATTCCAATATAAATCCAGTTGTTTAAAATTTGATTACCACCGTTTAGTCATGATAGTTACAATAATCGCTTGTTTCGTTTTCCTTTATTATATAGTATTTTTATGAACTGAAATAATAATGTTTTAAAGTCCAATGGGGTACCAAGTGATATGTACATAAAATAAGCACTCCTGAGAAGACGCAGCCTATAAATTCGTTTTGCTTTTTAATATAATATTTTTGATCTAAAACTAAAATTTTAAAAATACAAGCAAGTTCAAAACGAATATTTTCGCTATTCTGTTTATCATGCGACTCTCGAAATAGATGCCAAAATTTTTATTTTTTATTAAACTATACTAAATTTTTAAAAACGGAGTGTCCATATATATTTTAAATTCCAATATAAATCCAGTTGTTTAAAATTTGATTACCACCGTTTAGTCAAGATAGTCACAATAATCGCTTGTTTCGTTTTCCTTTATTATATAGTATTTTTATGAACTGAAATAATAATGCTTTAAAGTCCAATGGGGCACCAAGTGATTTGTACATAAAATCAGCACTCCTGAGAAGTAGAAGCCTATAAATTCGTTTTGCATTTTAATTTGATGTTTTTGAACTAAAACTAAAATTTTAAAAATACAAGAATGTTCAAAACGAATATTTTCGCTATTCTGTTTATCATGCGACTCTCGAAATAGATGCCAAAATTTTTATTTTTCATTGGAATATACTGAATTTTTCAAAACCGAGTGTACATATATATTTTAAATTCCTACATAAATCCAGTTGTTTAAAATTTGATTACAACCGTTTGGTCAAGATAGTCACAATAATCGCTTGTTTCGTTTTCCTTTATTATATAGTATTTTTATGAACTGAAATAATAATGTTTTAAAGTCCAATGGGGTACCAAGTGATATGTACATAAAATAAGCACTCCTGAGAAGACGTAGCCTATAAATTCGTTTTACTTTTTTAAATAATATTTTTGATCTAAAACTAAAATTTTAAAAATACCAGGAAGTTCAAAACGATTATTTTCGCTATTCTGTCTATCATGCGACTCTCGAACTAGATGACAAAATTTTTATTTTTCATTGTATTATACTAAATTTTTAAAAACGGAGTGTCCATATATATTTTTAATTCCAATATAAATCCAGTTGTTTAAAATTTGATTACCACCGTTTAGTCATGATAGTTACAATAATCGCTTGTTTCGTTTTCCTTTATAATATAGTATTTTTATGAACTGAAATAATAATGTTTCAAAGTCCGATGGGGTACCAAGTGATTTGTACATAAAATTAGCACTCCTGAAAACTAGCAGCCTATAAATTCGTTTTGCTTTTTAATTTGATGTTTTTGATCTAAAACTAAAATTTTAAAAATACAAGTAATTTCAAAACGATTATTTTCGTTATTCTGTTTTTCATGCGACCCTCGAAATAGATGCCAAAATTTTTATTTTTCATTGGAATATACTGAATTTTTAAAAACCGAGTGTACATATATATTTTTAATTCCTACATAAATCCAGTTGTTTAAAATTTGATTACAACCGTTTGGTCAAGATAGTCACAATAATCGCTTGTTTCGTTTTCCTTTATTATATAGTATTTTTATGAACTGAAATAATAATGTTTTAAAGTCCAATGGGGTACCAAGTGATATGTACATAAAATAAGCACTCCTGAGAAGACGTAGCCTATAAATTCGTTTTACTTTTTTAAATATATTTTTGATCTAAAACTAAAATTTTAAAAATACCAGGAAGTTCAAAACGATTATTTTCGCTATTCTGTCTATCATGCGACTCTCGAACTAGATGACAAAATTTTTATTTTTCATTGTATTATACTAAATTTTTAAAAACCGAGTGTTCATATATATTTTTAATTCCAATATAAATCCAGTTGTTTAAAATTTGATAACCACCGTTTAGTCATGATAGTTACAATAATCGCTTGTTTCGTTTTCCTTTATAATAAAGTATTTTTATGAACTGAAATAATAATGTTTTAAAGTCCGATGGGGTACCAATGGTTATGTACATAAAATCAGCACTCCTGAAAAGAAGCAGCCTATAAATTCGTTTTGCTTTTTAATTTGATGTTTTTGATCTAAAACTAAAATTTTAAAAATACAAGGAAGTTTAAAACTAATATTTTCGCTATTCTGTTTATCATGCGACTCTCGACATAGATGGCAAAATTTTTATTTTTTATTAAACTATACTAAATTTTTAAAAACGGAGTGTCCATATATATTTTTAAATCCAATATAAATCCAGTTGTTTAAAATTTGATTACCACCGTTTAGTCATGATAGTTACAATAATCGCTTGTTTCGTTTTCCTTTATAATATAGCATTTTTATGAACTGAAATAATAATGTTTTAAAGTCCGATGGGGTACCAAGTGATTTGTACATAAAATTAGCACTCCTGAAAACTAGCAGCCTATAAATTCGTTTTGCTTTTTAATATAATATTTTTGATCTAAAACTAAAATTTTAAAAATACAAGCAAGTTCAAAACGAATATTTTCGCTATTCTGTTTATCATGCGACTCTCGACATAGATGGCAAAATTTTTATTTTTTATTAAACTATACTAAATTTTTAAAAACGGAGTGTCCATATATATTTTTAAATCCAATATAAATCCAGTTGTTTAAAATTTGATTACCACCGTTTAGTCAAGATAGTCACAATAATCGCTTGTTTCGTTTTCCTTTATTATATAGTATTTTTATGAACTGAAATAATAATGCTTTAAAGTCCAATGGGGCACCAAGTGATTTGTACATAAAATCAGCACTCCTGAGAAGTAGAAGCCTATAAATTCGTTTTACTTTTTTAAATAATATTTTTGATCTAAAACTAAAATTTTAAAAATACCAGGAAGTTCAAAACGATTATTTTCGCTATTCTGTTTATCATGCGACTCTCGAAATAGATGACAAAATTTTTATTTTTCATTGGAATATACTAAATTTTTAAAAACCGAGTGTCCATATATATTTTTAATTCCTACATAAATCCAGTTGTTTAAAATTTGATTACAACCGTTTGGTCAAGATAGTCACAATAATTGTTTGTTTCGTTTTCCTTTATTATATAGTATTTTTATGAACTGAAATAATAATGTTTTAAAGTCCGATGGGGTACCAAGTGATTTGTACATAAAATTAGCACTCCTGAAAACTAGCAGCCTATAAATTCGTTTTGCTTTTTAATATAATATTTTTGATCTAAAACTAAAATTTTAAAAATACAAGCAAGTTCAAAACGAATATTTCCGCTATTCTGTTTATCATGCGACTCTCGAAATAGATGCCAAAATTTTTATTTTTTATTAAACTATACTAAATTTTTAAAAACGGAGTGTCCATATATATTTTTAAATCCAATATAAATCCAGTTGTTTAAAATTTGATTACCACCGTTTAGTCAAGATAGTCACAATAATCGCTTGTTTCGTTTTCCTTTATTATATAGTATTTTTATGAACTGAAATAATAATGCTTTAAAGTCCAATGGGGCACCAAGTGATTTGTACTTAAAATCAGCACTCCTGAGAAGTAGAAGCCTATAAATTCGTTTTGCATTTTAATTTGATGTTTTTGAACTAAAACTAAAATTTTAAAAATACAAGAATGTTCAAAACGAATATTTTCGCTATTCTGTTTATCATGCGACTCTCGAAATAGATGCCAAAATTTTTATTTTTCATTGGAATATACTGAATTTTTCAAAACCGAGTGTACATATATATTTTAAATTCCTACATAAATCCAGTTGTTTAAAATTTGATTACAACCGTTTGGTCAAGATAGTCACAATAATCGCTTGTTTCGTTTTCCTTTATTATATAGTATTTTTATGAACTGAAATAATAATGTTTTAAAGTCCAATGGGGTACCAATGGTTATGTATATAAAATCAGCACTCCTGAAAAGAAGCAGCCTATAAATTAGTTTTGCTATTTCATTTGATGTTTTTGATCTAAAACTAAAATTTTAAAAATACCAGGAAGTTCAAAACGATTATTTTCGTTATTCTGTTTTTCATGCGACCCTCGAAATAGATGCAAAAAATTTTTATTTTTTATTGAATTATACTAAATTTATAAAAACGGAGTGGCCATATATATTTTTAATTCCAATATAAATCCAGTTGTTTAAAATTTGATTACCACCGTTTAGTCATGATAGTTACAAGAATCGCTTGTTTCGTTTTCCTTTATTATATAGTATTTTTATGAACTGAAATAATAATGTTTTAAAGTCCAATGGGGTACCAAGTGATATGTACATAAAATAAGCACTCCTGAGAAGACGCAGCCTATAAATTCGTTTTGCTTTTTAATATAATATTTTTGATCTAAAACTAAAATTTTAAAAATACAAGCAAGTTCAAAACGAATATTTTCGCTATTCTGTTTATCATGCGACTCTCGACATAGATGGCAAAATTTTTATTTTTTATTAAACTATACTAAATTTTTAAAAACGGAGTGTCCATATATATTTTAAATTCCAATATAAATCCAGTTGTTTAAAATTTGATTACCACCGTTTAGTCAAGATAGTCACAATAATCGCTTGTTTCGTTTTCCTTTATTATATAGTATTTTTATGAACTGAAATAATAATGCTTTAAAGTCCAATGGGGCACCAAGTGATTTGTACATAAAATCAGCACTCCTGAGAAGTAGAAGCCTATAAATTCGTTTTGCATTTTAATTTGATGTTTTTGAACTAAAACTAAAATTTTAAAAATACAAGCAAGTTCAAAACGAATATTTTCGCTATTCTGTTTATCATGCGACTCTCGACATAGATGGCAAAATTTTTATTTTTTATTAAACTATACTAAATTTTTAAAAACGGAGTGTCCATATATATTTTTAAATCCAATATAAATCCAGTTGTTTAAAATTTGATTACCACCGTTTAGTCATGATAGTCACAATAATCGCTTGTTTCGTTTTCCTTTATTATATAGTATTTTTATGAACTGAAATAATAATGCTTTAAAGTCCAATGGGGCACCAAGTGATTTGTACATAAAATCAGCACTCCTGAGAAGTAGAAGCCTATAAATTCGTTTTGCATTTTAATTTGATGTTTTTGAACTAAAACTAAAATTTTAAAAATACAAGAATGTTCAAAACGAATATTTTCGCTATTCTGTTTATCATGCGACTCTCGAAATAGATGCCAAAATTTTTATTTTTCATTGGAATATACTGAATTTTTAAAAACCGCGTGTTCATATATATTTTTTATTCCTACATAAATCCAGTTGTTTAAAATTTGATTACAACCGTTTGGTCAAGATAGTCACAATAATCGCTTGTTTCGTTTTCCTTTATTATATAGTATTTTTATGAAATGAAATAATAATGTTTTAAAGTCCAATGGGGTACCAAGTGATATGTACATAAAATAAGCACTCCTGAGAACACGTAGCCTATAAATTCGTTTTACTTTTTTAAATAATATTTTTGATCTAAAACTAAAATTTTAAAAATACCAGGAAGTTCAAAACGATTATTTTCGCTATTCTGTCTATCATGCGACTCTCGAACTAGATGACAAAATTTTTATTTTTCATTGTATTATACTAAATTTTTAAAAACGGAGTGTCCATATATATTTTTAATTCCAATATAAATCCAGTTGTTTAAAATTTGATTACCACCGTTTAGTCATGATAGTTACAATAATCGCTTGTTTCGTTTTCCTTTATAATATAGTATTTTTATGAACTGAAATAATAATGTTTCAAAGTCCGATGGGGTACCAAGTGATTTGTACATAAAATCAGCACTCCTGAAAACTAGCAGCCTATAAATTCGTTTTGCTTTTTAATTTGATGTTTTTGATCTAAAACTAAAATTTTAAAAATACAAGTAATTTCAAAACGATTATTTTCGTTATTCTGTTTTTCATGCGACCCTCGAAATAGATGCCAAAATTTTTATTTTTCATTGGAATATACTGAATTTTTAAAAACCGAGTGTACATATATATTTTTAATTCCTACATAAATCCAGTTGTTTAAAATTTGATTACAACCGTTTGGTCAAGATAGTCACAATAATCGCTTGTTTCGTTTTCCTTTATTATATAGTATTTTTATGAACTGAAATAATAATGTTTTTAAGTCCAATGGGGTACCAAGTGATATGTACATAAAATCAGCACTCCTGAGAAGTAGAAGCCTATAAATTCGTTTTGCATTTTAATTTGATGTTTTTGAACTAAAACTAAAATTTTAAAAATACCAGGAAGTTCAAAACGATTATTTTCGCTATTCTGTCTATCATGCGACTCTCGAACTAGATGACAAAATTTTTATTTTTCATTGTATTATACTAAATTTTTAAAAACCGAGTGTACATATATATTTTTAATTCCTACATAAATCCAGTTGTTTAAAATTTGATTACAACCGTTTGGTCAAGATAGTCACAATAATCGCTTGTTTCGTTTTCCTTTATTATATAGTATTTTTATGAACTGAAATAATAATGTTTTTAAGTCCAATGGGGTACCAAGTGATATGTACATAAAATCAGCACTCCTGAGAAGTAGAAGCCTATAAATTCGTTTTGCATTTTAATTTGATGTTTTTGAACTAAAACTAAAATTTTAAAAATACCAGGAAGTTCAAAACGATTATTTTCGCTATTCTGTCTATCATGCGACTCTCGAACTAGATGACAAAATTTTTATTTTTCATTGTATTATACTAAATTTTTAAAAACCGAGTGTTCATATATATTTTTAATTCCAATATAAATCCAGTTGTTTAAAATTTGATAACCACCGTTTAGTCATGATAGTTACAATAATCGCTTGTTTCGTTTTCCTTTATAATATAGTATTTTTATGAACTGAAATAATAATGTTTCAAAGTCCGATGGGGTACCAAGTGATTTGTACATAAAATCAGCACTCCTGAAAACTAGCAGCCTATAAATTCGTTTTGCTTTTTAATTTGATGTTTTTGATCTAAAACTAAAATTTTAAAAATACAAGTAATTTCAAAACGATTATTTTCGTTATTCTGTTTTTCATGCGACCCTCGAAATAGATGCCAAAATTTTTATTTTTCATTGGAATATACTGAATTTTTAAAAACCGAGTGTACATATATATTTTTAATTCCTACATAAATCCAGTTGTTTAAAATTTGATTACAACCGTTTGGTCAAGATAGTCACAATAATCGCTTGTTTCGTTTTCCTTTATTATATAGTATTTTTATGAACTGAAATAATAATGCTTTAAAGTCCAATGGGGCACCAAGTGATTTGTACATAAAATCAGCACTCCTGAGAAGTAGAAGCCTATAAATTCGTTTTGCATTTTAATTTGATGTTTTTGAACTAAAACTAAAATTTTAAAAATACAAGAATGTTCAAAACGAATATTTTCGCTATTCTGTTTATCATGCGACTCTCGAAATAGATGCCAAAATTTTTATTTTTCATTGGAATATACTGAATTTTTCAAAACCGAGTGTACATATATATTTTAAATTCCTACATAAATCCAGTTGTTTAAAATTTGATTACAACCGTTTGGTCAAGATAGTCACAATAATCGCTTGTTTCGTTTTCCTTTATTATATAGTATTTTTATGAACTGAAATAATAATGTTTTAAAGTCCAATGGGGTACCAAGTGATATGTACATAAAATAAGCACTCCTGAGAAGACGTAGCCTATAAATTCGTTTTACTTTTTTAAATAATATTTTTGATCTAAAACTAAAATTTTAAAAATACCAGAAAGTTCAAAACGATTATTTTCGCTATTCTGTCTATCATGCGACTCTCGAACTAGATGACAAAATTTTTATTTTTCATTGTATTATACTAAATTTTTAAAAACGGTGTGTCCATATATATTTTTAATTCCAATATAAATCCAGTTGTTTAAAATTTGATTACCACCGTTTAGTCATGATAGTTACAATAATCGCTTGTTTCGTTTTCCTTTATAATAAAGTATTTTTATGAACTGAAATAATAATGTTTTAAAGTCCGATGGGGTACCAATGGTTATGTACATAAAATCAGCACTCCTGAAAAGAAGCAGCCTATAAATTCGTTTTGCTTTTTAATTTGATGTTTTTGATCTAAAACTAAAATTTTAAAAATACAAGGAAGTTTAAAACTAATATTTTCGCTATTCTGTTTATCATGCGACTCTCGACATAGATGGCAAAATTTTTATTTTTTATTAAACTATACTAAATTTTTAAAAACGGAGTGTCCATATATATTTTTAAATCCAATATAAATCCAGTTGTTTAAAATTTGATTACCACCGTTTAGTCAAGATAGTTACAATAATCGCTTGTTTCGTTTTCCTTTATAATAAAGTATTTTTATGAACTGAAATAATAATGTTTTAAAGTCCGATGGGGTACCAATGGTTATGTACATAAAATCAGCACTCCTGAAAAGAAGCAGCCTATAAATTCGTTTTGCTTTTTAATTTGATGTTTTTGATCTAAAACTAAAATTTTAAAAATACAAGGAAGTTTAAAACTAATATTTTCGCTATTCTGTTTATCATGCGACTCTCGACATAGATGCCAAAATTTTTATTTTTCATTGGAATATACTGAATTTTTCAAAACCGAGTGTACATATATATTTTAAATTCCTACATAAATCCAGTTGTTTAAAATTTGATTACAACCGTTTGGTCAAGATAGTCACAATAATCGCTTGTTTCGTTTTCCTTTATTATATAGTATTTTTATGAACTGAAATAATAATGTTTTAAAGTCCAATGGGGTACCAAGTGATATGTACATGAAATAAGCACTCCTGAGAAGACGTAGCCTATAAATTCGTTTTACTTTTTTAAATAATATTTTTGATCTAAAACTAAAATTTTAAAAATACCAGAAAGTTCAAAACGATTATTTTCGCTATTCTGTCTATCATGCGACTCTCGAACTAGATGACAAAATTTTTATTTTTCATTGTATTATACTAAATTTTTAAAAACGGTGTGTCCATATATATTTTTAATTCCAATATAAATCCAGTTGTTTAAAATTTGATTACCACCGTTTAGTCATGATAGTTACAATAATCGCTTGTTTCGTTTTCCTTTATAATATAGTATTTTTATGAACTGAAATAATAATGTTTTAAAGTCCGATGGGGTACCAAGTGATTTGTACACAAAATTAGCACTCCTGAAAACTAGCAGCCTATAAATTCGTTTTGCTTTTTAATTTGATGTTTTTGATTTAAAACTAAAATTTTAAAAATACAAGTAAGTTCAAAACGATTATTTTCGCTATTCTGTTTTTCATGCGACCCTCGAACTAGATGCCAAAATTTTTATTTTTCATTGTATTATACTGAATTTTTAAAAACCGCGTGTTCATATATATTTTTAATTCCAATATAAATCCAGTTGTTTAAAATTTGATAACCACCGTTTAGTCATGATAGTTACAATAATCGCTTGTTTCGTTTTCCTTTATAATAAAGTATTTTTATGAACTGAAATAATAATGTTTTAAAGTCCGATGGGGTACCCAGTGATATGTACATAAAATAAGCACTCCTGAGAAGACGTAGCCTATAAATTCGTTTTACTTTTTTAAATAATATTTTTGATCTAAAACTAAAATTTTAAAAATACCAGGAAGTTCAAAACGATTATTTTCGCTATTCTGTTTATCATGCGACTCTCAAAATAGATGACAAAATTTTTATTTTTCATTGGAATATACTAAATTTTTAAAAACCGAGTGTCCATATATATTTTTTATTCCTACATAAATCCAGTTGTTTAAAATTTGATTACAACCGTTTGGTCAAGATAGTCACAATAATTGTTTGTTTCGTTTTCCTTTATTATATAGTATTTTTATGAACTGAAATAATAATGTTTTAAAGTCCAATGGGGTACCAATGGTTATGTATATAAAATCAGCACTCCTGAAAAGAAGCAGCCTATAAATTAGTTTTGCTATTTCATTTGATGTTTTTGATCTAAAACTAAAATTTTAATAACACAAGAATGTTCAAAACGATTATTTTCGCTATTCTGTTTTTCATGCGACCCTCGAACTAGATGCCAAAATTTTTATTTTTCATTGTATTATACTGAATTTTTAAAAACCGCGTGTTCATATATATTTTTAATTCCAATATAAATCCAGTTGTTTAAAATTTGATAACCACCGTTTAGTCATGATAGTTACAATAATCGCTTGTTTCGTTTTCCTTTATAATAAAGTATTTTTATGAACTGAAATAATAATGTTTTAAAGTCCGATGGGGTACCCAGTGATATGTACATAAAATCAGCACTCCTGAAAACTAGCAGCCTATAAATTCGTTTTGCTTTTTAATTTGATGTTTTTGATCTAAAACTAAAATTCTAAAAATACAAGTAATTTCAAAACGATTATTTTCGCTATTCTGTTTATCATGCGACTCTCGAAATAGATGCCAAAATTTTTATTTTTCATTGGAATATACTGAATTTTTCAAAACCGAGTGTACATATATATTTTAAATTCCTACATAAATCCAGTTGTTTAAAATTTGATTACCACCGTTTAGTCATGATAGTTACAATAATCGCTTGTTTCGTTTTCCTTTATTATATAGTATTTTTATGAACTGAAATAATAATGTTTTAAAGTCCAATGGGGTACCAAGTGATATGTACATAAAATAAGCACTCCTGAGAAGACGCAGCCTATAAATTCGTTTTGCTTTTTAATATAATATTTTTGATCTAAAACTAAAATTTTAAAAATACAAGCAAGTTCAAAACGAATATTTCCGCTATTCTGTTTATCATGCGACTCTCGAAATAGATGCCAAAATTTTTATTTTTTATTAAACTATACTAAATTTTTAAAAACGGAGTGTCCATATATATTTTAAATTCCAATATAAATCCAGTTGTTAAAAATTTGATTACCACCGTTTAGTCAAGATAGTCACAATAATCGCTTGTTTCGTTTTCCTTTATTATATAGTATTTTTATGAACTGAAATAATAATGCTTTAAAGTCCAATGGGGCACCAAGTGATTTGTACTTAAAATCAGCACTCCTGAGAAGTAGAAGCCTATAAATTCGTTTTGCATTTTAATTTGATGTTTTTGAACTAAAACTAAAATTTTAAAAATACAAGAATGTTCAAAACGAATATTTTCGCTATTCTGTTTATCATGCGACTCTCGAAATAGATGCCAAAATTTTTATTTTTCATTGGAATATACTGAATTTTTCAAAATAAAAATTCCATATAACAAAGAGAAAAGAAACATACGATTATTGCAACTATTCATGACCAAATGGTGGAAATCAAATTTTAAAAATTGACATTGTATTGGAGTTTACAATATTTACGTAAACTCGGATATTAGAAATTCAGTATAATACAATAAAAACAAAAAATCATTCGCATCTATTTCTAGAGCTGCATAAAAAATATAACAACGAGAATAATCATTTTGAACATCCTTGTATGCCTTCAATGTAAGTTTTATTTGAAAATAATGAAATTTAAAAGCAAAAGAAATTATAAGCTGGGACTATTTAGGTTTACTATGTAAAAAGTAAGATTTTATACACAAATCACTTGGTACCCCATTGGACTTTAGAGCATATAAATTTAGTTCTTAAACTGCCAGATAATAAAGAGCAACGAAATAAGCGATTATTGCATTTATTCATGGCCAAATTGTGGAAATCAAATTTTAAAAAAATTGACCTTGTATTGGAGTTTACAATATTTACGTAAACTCGGTTTTTAGAAATTCAGTATAATACAATAAAAACAAAAAAACATTCGCATCTATTTCTTGCGCTGCATAAAAATATAACAACGCGAATAATCATTTTAAACATCCTTGTATGCCTTCAATGTAAGTTTTATTTGACACTAATGAAATTTAATAGCAAAACGAAGTTATAAGCTGGAACTATTTAGGTGTACTATGTAAAAAGTAAGATTTTATACACAAATCACTTGGTACCCCATTGGACTTTAAAGCATAAAAATTTAGTTCTTAAACTGCCAGATAATAAAAAGAAACGAAACAAGCGATTATTGCAACTATTCATGACCAAATGGTGGAAATCAAATTTTAAAAAATTGTCCTTGTATTGGGGTTCACAATACTTACGTAAACTCGGTATTTAGAAATTCAGTATAATACAATAAAAATAAAAAATCCTTCGCATCTACTATATTTCTAGAGCTGCATAAAAATATAACAACGCGAATAATCATTTTGAACATCCTTGTATGCCTTCAATGTAAGTTTTATTTGACACTAATGAAATTTAATAGCAAAACGAAATTATAAGCTGGAACTATTTAGGTGTACTATGTAAAAAGTAAGATTTTAAACACAAATCACTTGGTACCCCATTGGACTTAAAAGCATAAAAATTTAGTTCTTAAACTGCCAAATAATAAAGAGAAACGAAACAAGCGATTATTGCAACTAATTATGACCAAATGGTGGAAATCAAATTTTAAAAATTGACCTTGTATTGGAGTTTACAATATTTACGTAAACTCGGATTTTAGAAATTCAGTATAATACAATAAAAACAAAAAATCCTTTGTATCTATTTCTAGAGCTGCATAACAATATAACAACGAGAATAATCATTTTGAACATCCTTGTATGCCTTCAATGTAAGTGTCTTTTTGATTAAAATGAAATTTAATAGCAAAACGAGGTTATAGGCTGATACTATTTAGGTGTGCTTTGTGAAAGGAATGATTTTATACCCAAGTCACGTGGTATCCCATTGGACTTTAAAGCATATGAATTCAGTTCATAAAAATTCCATATAACAAAGAGAAAAGAAACATGCGATTATTGCAACTATTCATGACCAAATGGTGAAAATCAAATTTTAAAAATTGACATTGTATTGGAGTTTACAATATTTACGTAAACTCGGTTTTTAGAAATTCAGTATAATACAATAAAAACAAAAAATCCTTCGCATCTATTTCTACAGCTGCATAAAAAATATAACAACGAGAATAATCATTTTGAACATCCTTGTATGCCTTCTATATCAGTTTTTTTAAAATTAAAATGAAATTTAATAACAAAACGAGGTTATAGGCTGATACTATTTAGGTGTGCTTTGTGAAAGGATTGATTTTATACCCAAGTAACTTGGTATCCCATTTGACTTTAAAGCATAAAAATTTAGTTCTTAAAATGCCAGATAATAAAGAGAAACTTAAACAAGCGATTATTGCAACTATTCATGACCAAATGGTGAAAATCAAATTTTAAAAATTGACATTGTATTGGAGTTTACAATATTTACGTAAACTCGGATTTTAGAAATTCAGTATAATACAATAAAAACAAAAAATCCTTTGCATCTATTTCTAGAGCTGCATAACAATATAACAACGCGAATAATCATTTTGAACATCCTTGTATGCCTTCAATGTAAGTATCTTTTTGATTAAAATGAAATTTAATAGCAAAACGAGGTTATAGGCTGATACTATTTAGGTGTGCTTTGTGAAAGGAATGATTTTATACCCAAGTCACGTGGTACCCCATTGGACTTTAAAGCATATGAATTCAGTTAATTAAAATTCCATATAACAAAGAGAAAAGAAACATGCGATTATTGCAACTATTCATGACCAAATGGTGAAAATCAAATTTTAAAAATTGACATTGTATTGGAGTTTACAATATTTACGTAAACTCGGTTTTTAGAAATTCAGTATAATACAATAAAAACAAAAAATCCTTCGCATCTATTTCTAGAGCTGCATAAAAAATATAACAACGAGAATAATCATTTTGAACATCCTTGTATGCCTTCTATATCAGTTTTTTTTAAATTAAAATGAAATTTAATAACAAAACGAGGTTATAGGCTGATACTATTTAGGTGTGCTTTGTGAAAGGATTGATTTTATACCCAAGTAACTTGGTATCCCATTTGACTTTAAAGCATAAAAATTTAGTTCTTAAAATGCCAGATAATAAAGAGAAACTTAAACAAGCGATTATTGCAACTATTCATGACCAAATGGTGGAAATCAAATTTTAAAAATTGACCTTGTATTGGAGTTTACAATATTTACGTAAACTCGGATTTTAGAAATTCAGTATAATACAATAAAAACAAAAAATCCTTTGCATCTATTTCTAGAGCTGCATAACAATATAACAACGCGAATAATCATTTTGAACATCCTTGTATGCCTTCAATGTAAGTGTCTTTTTGATTAAAATGAAATTTAATAGCAAAACGAGGTTATAGGCTGATACTATTTAGGTGTGCTTTGTGAAAGGATTGATTTTATACCCAAGTCACGTGGTACCCCATTGGACTTTAAAGCATATGAATTCAGTTCATAAAAATTCCATATAACAAAGAGAAAAGAAACATGCGATTATTGCAACTATTCATGACCAAATGGTGGAAATCAAATTTTAAAAAGTGACCTTGTATTGGAGTTTACAATATATACGTAAACTCGGATTTTAGAAATTCAGTATAATACAATAAAAACAAAAAATCCTTCGCATTTATTTCTAGAGCTGCATAAAAAATATAACAACGATAATAATCACTTTGAACATCCTTGTATGCCTTCAATGTAAGTTTTATTTGACACTTATGAAATTTAATAGCAAAACGAAATTATAAGCTGGAACTATTTAGGTGTACTATGTAAAAAGTAAGATTTTATACACAAATCACTTGGTACCCCATTGGACTTAAAAGCATAAAAATTTAGTTCTTAAACTGCCAGATAATAAAGAGAAACGAAACAAGCGATTATTGCAACTATTCATGACCAAATGGTGGAAATCAAATTTTAAAAAATGACCTTGTATTGGGGTTCACAATACTTACCTAAACTCGGTATTTAGAAATTCAGTATAATACAATAAAAATAAAAAATCCTTCGCATCTATTTCTAGAGCTGCATAACAATATAACAACGCGAATAATCATTTTGAACATCCTTGTATGCCTTCAATGTAAGTGTCTTTTTGATTAAAATGAAATTTAATCGCAAAACGAGGTTATAGGCTGATACTATTTAGGTGTGCCTTGTGAAAGGAATGATTTTATACACAAATCACGTGGTACCCCATTGGACTTTAAAGCATATGAATTCAGTTCATAAAAATTCCATATTACAAAGAGAAAAGAAACATGCGATTATTGCAACTATTCATGACCAAATGGTGGAAATCAAATTTTAAAAAATTGACCTTGTATTGGAGTTTACAATATTTACGTAAACTCGGTTTTTAGAAATTCAGTATAATACAATAAAAACAAAAAATCTTTCGCATCTATTTCTAGAGCTGCATAAAATATATAACAACGAGAATAATCATTTTGAACATCCTTGTATGCCTTCAATGTAAGTGTCTTTTTGATTAAAATGAAATTTAATAGCAAAACGAGGTTATAGCTTGATACTATTTAGGTGTGCTTTGTGAAAGGAATGATTTTATACCCAAGTCACGTGGTACCCCATTGGACTTTAAAGCATATGAATTCAGTTCATAAAAATGCCATATAACAAGGAGAAAAGAAACAAGCGATTATTGCAACTATTCATGACCAAATGGTGGAAATCAAATTTCAAAAATTGACCTTGTATTGGAGTTCACAATATTTACGTAAACTCGGATTTTAGAAATTCAGTATAATACAATAAAAATAAAAAATCCTTCGCATCTACTATATTTCTAGAGCTGCATAAAAATATAACAACGCGAATAATCATTTTGAACATCCTTGTATGCCTTCAATGTAAGTTTTATTTGACACTAATGAAATTTAATAGCAAAACGAAGTTATAAGCTGGAACTATTTAGGTGTACTATGTAAAAAGTAAGATTTTATACACAAATCACTTGGTACCCCATTGGACTTAAAAGCATAAAAATTTAGTTCTTAAACTGCCAGATAATAAAGAGAAACGAAACAAGCGATTATTGCAACTATTCATGACCAAATGGTGGAAATCAAATTTTAAAAAATTGACCTTGTATTGGGGTTCACAATACTTACGTAAACTCGGTATTTAGAAATTCAGTAGAATACAATAAAAATAAAAAATCCTTCGCATCTATTTCTAGAGCTGCATAAAATATATAACAACGAGAATAATCATTTTGAACATCCTTGTATGCCTTCAATGTAAGTGTCTTTTTGATTAAAATGAAATTTAATAGCAAAACGAGGTTATAGGCTGATACTATTTAGGTGTGCTTTGTGAAAGGAATGATTTTATACCCAAGTCACGTGGTACCCCATTGGACTTTAAAGCATATGAATTCAGTTCATAAAAATTCCATATTACAAAGAGAAAAGAAACATGCGATTATTGCAACTATTCATGACCAAATGGTGGAAATCAAATTTTAAAAAATTGACCTTGTATTGGAGTTTACAATATTTACGTAAACTCGGTTTTTAGAAATTCAGTATAATACAATAAAAACAAAAAATCCTTCGCATCTATTTCTAGAGCTGCATAAAATATATAACAACGAGAATAATCATTTTGAACATCCTTGTATGCCTTCAATGTAAGTTTCTTTTTGATTAAAATGAAATTTAATAGCAAAACGAGGTTATAGCTTGATACTATTTAGGTGTGCTTTGTGAAAGGAATGATTTTATACCCAAGTCACGTGGTACCCCATTGGACTTTAAAGCATATGAATTCAGTTCATAAAAATGCCATATAACAAGGAGAAAAGAAACAAGCGATTATTGCAACTATTCATGACCAAATGGTGGAAATCAAATTTCAAAAATTGACCTTGTATTGGAGTTCACAATATTTACGTAAACTCGGATTTTAGAAATTCAGTATAATACAATAAAAACAAAAAATCCTTCGCATCTATTTCTAGAGCTGCATAAAATATATAACAACGAGAATAATCATTTTGAACATCCTTGTATGCCTTCAATGTAAGTGTCTTTTTGATTAAAATGAAATTTAATAGCAAAACGAGGTTATAGCTTGATACTATTTAGGTGTGCTTTGTGAAAGGAATGATTTTATACCCAAGTCACGTGGTACCCCATTGGACTTAAAAGCATAAAAATTTAGTTCTTAAACTGCCAGATAATAAAGAGAAACGAAACAAGCGATTATTGCAACTATTCATGACCAAATGGTGGAAATCAAATTTTAAAAAATGACCTTGTATTGGGGTTTACAATATTTACGTAAACTCGGTTTTTAGAAATTCAGTATAATACAATAAAAACAAAAAATCCTTCGCATCTATTTCTAGAGCTGCATAAAAAATATAACAACGAGAATAATCATTTTGAACATCCTTGTATGCCTTCTATATCAGTTTTTTTTAAATTAAAATGAAATTTAATAACAAAACGAGGTTATAGGCTGATACTATTTAGGTGTGCTTTGTGAAAGGATTGATTTTATACCCAAGTAACTTGGTATCCCATTTGACTTTAAAGCATAAAAATTTAGTTCTTAAAATGCCAGATAATAAAGAGAAACTTAAACAAGCGATTATTGCAACTATTCATGACCAAATGGTGGAAATCAAATTTTAAAAATTGACCTTGTATTGGAGTTTACAATATTTACGTAAACTCGGATTTTAGAAATTCAGTATAATACAATAAAAACAAAAAATCCTTTGCATCTATTTCTAGAGCTGCATAACAATATAACAACGCGAATAATCATTTTGAACATCCTTGTATGCCTTCAATGTAAGTGTCTTTTTGATTAAAATGAAATTTAATAGCAAAACGAGGTTATAGGCTGATACTATTTAGGTGTGCTTTGTGAAAGGATTGATTTTATACCCAAGTCACGTGGTACCCCATTGGACTTTAAAGCATATGAATTCAGTTCATAAAAATTCCATATAACAAAGAGAAAAGAAACATGCGATTATTGCAACTATTCATGACCAAATGGTGGAAATCAAATTTTAAAAAGTGACCTTGTATTGGAGTTTACAATATATACGTAAACTCGGATTTTAGAAATTCAGTATAATACAATAAAAACAAAAAATCCTTCGCATTTATTTCTAGAGCTGCATAAAAAATATAACAACGATAATAATCACTTTGAACATCCTTGTATGCCTTCAATGTAAGTTTTATTTGACACTTATGAAATTTAATAGCAAAACGAAATTATAAGCTGGAACTATTTAGGTGTACTATGTAAAAAGTAAGATTTTATACACAAATCACTTGGTACCCCATTGGACTTAAAAGCATAAAAATTTAGTTCTTAAACTGCCAGATAATAAAGAGAAACGAAACAAGCGATTATTGCAACTATTCATGACCAAATGGTGGAAATCAAATTTTAAAAAATGACCTTGTATTGGGGTTCACAATACTTACGTAAACTCGGTATTTAGAAATTCAGTATAATACAATAAAAATAAAAAATCCTTCGCATCTATTTCTAGAGCTGCATAACAATATAACAACGCGAATTATCATTTTGAACATCCTCGTATGCCTTCAATGTAAGTGTCTTTTTGATTAAAATGAAATTTAATAGCAAAACGAGGTTATAGGCTGATACTATTTAGGTGTGCCTTGTGAAAGGAATGATTTTATACACAAATCACGTGGTACCCCATTGGACTTTAAAGCATATGAATTCAGTTCATAAAAATTCCATATTACAAAGAGAAAAGAAACATGCGATTATTGCAACTATTCATGACCAAATGGTGGAAATCAAATTTTAAAAAATTGACCTTGTATTGGAGTTTACAATATTTACGTAAACTCGGTTTTTAGAAATTCAGTATAATACAATAAAAACAAAAAATCTTTCGCATCTATTTCTAGAGCTGCATAAAATATATAACAACGAGAATAATCATTTTGAACATCCTTGTATGCCTTCAATGTAAGTGTCTTTTTGATTAAAATGAAATTTAATAGCAAAACGAGGTTATAGCTTGATACTATTTAGGTGTGCTTTGTGAAAGGAATGATTTTATACCCAAGTCACGTGGTACCCCATTGGACTTTAAAGCATATGAATTCAGTTCATAAAAATGCCATATAACAAGGAGAAAAGAAACAAGCGATTATTGCAACTATTCATGACCAAATGGTGGAAATCAAATTTCAAAAATTGACCTTGTATTGGAGTTCACAATATTTACGTAAACTCGGATTTTAGAAATTCAGTATAATACAATAAAAATAAAAAATCCTTCGCATCTACTATATTTCTAGAGCTGCATAAAAATATAACAACGCGAATAATCATTTTGAACATCCTTGTATGCCTTCAATGTAAGTTTTATTTGACACTAATGAAATTTAATAGCAAAACGAAGTTATAAGCTGGAACTATTTAGGTGTACTATGTAAAAAGTAAGATTTTATACACAAATCACTTGGTACCCCATTGGACTTAAAAGCATAAAAATTTAGTTCTTAAACTGCCAGATAATAAAGAGAAACGAAACAAGCGATTATTGCAACTATTCATGACCAAATGGTGGAAATCAAATTTTAAAAAATTGACCTTGTATTGGGGTTCACAATACTTACGTAAACTCGGTATTTAGAAATTCAGTAGAATACAATAAAAATAAAAAATCCTTCGCATCTATTTCTAGAGCTGCATAAAATATATAACAACGAGAATAATCATTTTGAACATCCTTGTATGCCTTCAATGTAAGTGTCTTTTTGATTAAAATGAAATTTAATAGCAAAACGAGGTTATAGGCTGATACTATTTAGGTGTGCTTTGTGAAAGGAATGATTTTATACCCAAGTCACGTGGTACCCCATTGGACTTTAAAGCATATGAATTCAGTTCATAAAAATTCCATATTACAAAGAGAAAAGAAACATGCGATTATTGCAACTATTCATGACCAAATGGTGGAAATCAAATTTTAAAAAATTGACCTTGTATTGGAGTTTACAATATTTACGTAAACTCGGTTTTTAGAAATTCAGTATAATACAATAAAAACAAAAAATCCTTCGCATCTATTTCTAGAGCTGCATAAAATATATAACAACGAGAATAATCATTTTGAACATCCTTGTATGCCTTCAATGTAAGTTTCTTTTTGATTAAAATGAAATTTAATAGCAAAACGAGGTTATAGCTTGATACTATTTAGGTGTGCTTTGTGAAAGGAATGATTTTATACCCAAGTCACGTGGTACCCCATTGGACTTTAAAGCATATGAATTCAGTTCATAAAAATGCCATATAACAAGGAGAAAAGAAACAAGCGATTATTGCAACTATTCATGACCAAATGGTGGAAATCAAATTTCAAAAATTGACCTTGTATTGGAGTTCACAATATTTACGTAAACTCGGATTTTAGAAATTCAGTATAATACAATAAAAACAAAAAATCCTTCGCATCTATTCCTAGAGCTGCATAAAATATATAACAACGAGAATAATTATTTTGAACATCCTTGTATGCCTTCAATGTAAGTTTTATTTGACACTAATGAAATTTAATAGCAAAACGAGGTTATAGGCTGCAACTATTTAGCTGGGCTTTGTGAAAGGAATGATTTTATACCCAAGTCACGTGGTACCCCATTGGACTTTAAAGCATATAAATTCAGTTCATAAAAATTCCATACAACAAAGAGAAAAGAAACATGCGATTATTGCATCTATTCATGACCAAATGGTGGAAATCAAATTTTAAAAATTGACATTGTATTGGAGTTTACAATATTTACGTAAACTCGGATATTAGAAATTCAGTATAAAACAATAAAAACAAAAAATCATTCGCATCTATTTCTACAGCTGCATAAAAAATATAACAACGAGAATAATCATTTTGAACATCCTTGTATGCCTTCTATATCAGTTTTTTTAAAATTAAAATGAAATTTAATAACAAAACGAGGTTATAGGCTGATACTATTTAGGTGTGCTTTGTGAAAGGATTGATTTTATACCCAAGTAACTTGGTATCCCATTTGACTTTAAAGCATAAAAATTTAGTTCTTAAAATGCCAGATAATAAAGAGAAACGAAACAAGCGATTATTGCAACTATTCATGACCAAATGGTGGAAATCAAATTTTAAAAATTGACCTTGTATTGGAGTTTACAATATTTACGTAAACTCGGATTTTAGAAATTCAGTATAATACAATAAAAACAAAAAATCCTTTGTATCTATTTCTAGAGCTGCATAACAATATAACAACGCGAATAATCATTTTGAACATCCTTGTATGCCTTCAATGTAAGTGTCTTTTGGATTAAAATGAAATTTAATAGCAAAACGAGGTTATAGGCTGATACTATTTAGGTGTGCTTTGTGAAAGGAATGATTTTATACCCAAGTCACGTGGTATCCCATTGGACTTTAAAGCATATGAATTCAGTTCATAAAAATTCCATATAACAAAGAGAAAAGTAACATGCGATTATTGCAACTATTCATGACCAAATGGTGAAAATCAAATTTTAAAAATTGACATTGTATTGGAGTTTACAATATTTACGTAAACTCGGTTTTTAGAAATTCAGTATAATACAATAAAAACAAAAAATCCTTCGCATCTATTTCTACAGCTGCATAAAAAATATAACAACGAGAATAATCATTTTGAACATCCTTGTATGCCTTCTATATCAGTTTTTTTAAAATTAAAATGAAATTTAATAACAAAACGAGGTTATAGGCTGATACTATTTAGGTGTGCTTTGTGAAAGGATTGATTTTATACCCAAGTAACTTGGTATCCCATTTGACTTTAAAGCATAAAAATTTAGTTCTTAAAATGCCAGATAATAAAGAGAAACTTAAACAAGCGATTATTGCAACTATTCATGACCAAATGGTGAAAATCAAATTTTAAAAATTGACATTGTATTGGAGTTTACAATATTTACGTAAACTCGGATTTTAGAAATTCAGTATAATACAATAAAAACAAAAAATCCTTTGCATCTATTTCTAGAGCTGCATAACAATATAACAACGCGAATAATCATTTTGAACATCCTTGTATGCCTTCAATTTAAGTATCTTTTTGATTAAAATGAAATTTAATAGCAAAACGAGGTTATAGGCTGATACTATTTAGGTGTGCTTTGTGAAAGGATTGATTTTATACCCAAGTAACTTGGTATCCCATTTGACTTTAAAGCATAAAAATTTAGTTCTTAAAATGCCAGATAATAAAGAGAAACGAAACAAGCGATTATTGCAACTATTCATGACCAAATGGTGGAAATCAAATTTTAAAAATTGACATTGTATTGGAGTTTACAATATTTACGTAAACTCGGATTTTAGAAATTCAGTATAATACAATAAAAACAAAAAATCCTTCGCATCTATTTCTACAGCTGCATAAAAAATATAACAACGAGAATAATCATTTTGAACATCCTTGTATGCCTTCTATATCAGTTTTTTTTAAATTAAAATGAAATTTAATAACAAAACGAGGTTATAGGCTGATACTATTTAGGTGTGCTTTGTGAAAGGATTGATTTTATACCCAAGTAACTTGGTATCCCATTTGACTTTAAAGCATAAAAATTTAGTTCTTAAAATGCCAGATAATAAAGAGAAACGAAACAAGCGATTATTGCAACTATTCATGACCAAATGGTGGAAATCAAATTTTAAAAATTGACCTTGTATTGGAGTTTACAATATTTACGTAAACTCGGATTTTAGAAATTCAGTATAATACAATAAAAACAAAAAATCCTTCGCATCTATTTCTACAGCTGCATAAAAAATATAACAACGAGAATAATCATTTTGAACATCCTTGTATGCCTTCTATATCAGTTTTTTTAAAATTAAAATGAAATTTAATAACAAAACGAGGTTATAGGCTGATACTATTTAGGTGTGCTTTGTGAAAGGATTGATTTTATACCCAAGTAACTTGGTATCCCATTTGACTTTAAAGCATAAAAATTTAGTTCTTAAAATGCCAGATAATAAAGAGAAACGAAACAAGCGATTATTGCAACTATTCATGACCAAATGGTGGAAATCAAATTTTAAAAATTGACCTTGTATTGGAGTTTACAATATTTACGTAAACTCGGATTTTAGAAATTCAGTATAATACAATAAAAACAAAAAATCCTTTGCATCTATTTCTAGAGCTGCATAACAATATAACAACGCGAATAATCATTTTGAACATCCTTGTATGCCTTCAATGTAAGTGTCTTTTTGATTAAAATGAAATTTAATAGCAAAACGAGGTTATAGGCTGATACTATTTAGGTGTGCCTTGTGAAAGGAATGATTTTATACACAAATCACGTGGTACCCCATTGGACTTTAAAGCATATGAACTCAGTTCATAAAAATTCCATATTACAAAGAGAAAAGAAACATGCGATTATTGCAACTATTCATGACCAAATGGTGGAAATCAAATTTTAAAAAATTGACCTTGTATTGGAGTTTACAATATTTACGTAAACTCGGTTTTTAGAAATTCAGTATAATACAATAAAAACAAAAAATCCTTCGCATCTATTCCTAGAGCTGCATAAAATATATAACAACGAGAATAATTATTTTGAACATCCTTGTATGCCTTCAATGTAAGTTTTATTTGACACTAATGAAATTTAATAGCAAAACGAGGTTATAGGCTGCAACTATTTAGCTGGGCTTTGTGAAAGGAATGATTTTATACCCAAGTCACGTGGTACCCCATTGGACTTTAAAGCATATAAATTCAGTTCATAAAAATTCCATACAACAAAGAGAAAAGAAACATGCGATTATTGCATCTATTCATGACCAAATGGTGGAAATCAAATTTTAAAAATTGACATTGTATTGGAGTTTACAATATTTACGTAAACTCGGATATTAGAAATTCAGTATAATACAATAAAAACAAAAAATCATTCGCATCTATTTCTAGAGCTGCATAAAAAATATAACAACGAGAATAATCATTTTGAACATCCTTGTATGCCTTCAATGTAAGTTTTATTTGACAATAATGAAATTTAAAAGCAAAAGAAATTATAAGCTGGGACTATTTAGGTTTACTATGTAAAAAGTAAGATTTTATACACAAATCACTTGGTACCCCATTGGACTTTAGAGCATATAAATTTAGTTCTTAAACTGCCAGATAATAAAGAGCAACGAAATAAGCGATTATTGCATTTATTCATGGCCAAATTGTGGAAATCAAATTTTAAAAAAATTGACCTTGTATTGGAGTTTACAATATTTACGTAAACTCGGTTTTTAGAAATTCAGTATAATACAATAAAAACAAAAAAACATTCGCATCTATTTCTTGCGCTGCATAAAAATATAACAACGCGAATAATCATTTTAAACATCCTTGTATGCCTTCAATGTAAGTTTTATTTGACACTAATGAAATTTAATAGCAAAACGAAGTTATAGGCTGGAACTATTTAGGTGTACTATGTAAAAAGGAAGATTTTATACACAAATCACTTGGTACCCCATTGGACTTTAAAGCATAAAAATTTAGTTTAGTTTAGTTTAGTTTAGTTTAGTTTAGTTTAGTTCTTAAACTGCCAGATAATAAAAAGAAACGAAACAAGCGATTATTGCAACTATTCATGACCAAATGGTGGAAATCAAATTTTAAAAAATTGTCCTTGTATTGGGGTTCACAATACTTACGTAAACTCGGTATTTAGAAATTCAGTATAATACAATAAAAATAAAAAATCCTTCGCATCTACTATATTTCTAGAGCTGCATAAAAATATAACAACGCGAATAATCATTTTGAACATCCTTGTATGCCTTCAATGTAAGTTTTATTTGACACTAATGAAATTTAATAGCAAAACGAAATTATAAGCTGGAACTATTTAGGTGTACTATGTAAAAAGTAAGATTTTAAACACAAATCACTTGGTACCCCATTGGACTTAAAAGCATAAAAATTTAGTTCTTAAACTGCCAGATAATAAAGAGAAACGAAACAAGCGATTATTGCAACTATTCATGACCAAATGGTGGAAATCAAATTTTAAAAATTGACCTTGTATTGGAGTTTACAATATTTACGTAAACTCGGATTTTAGAAATTCAGTATAATACAATAAAAACAAAAAATCCTTTGTATCTATTTCTAGAGCTGCATAACAATATAACAACGCGAATAATCATTTTGAACATCCTTGTATGCCTTCAATGTAAGTGTCTTTTGGATTAAAATGAAATTTAATAGCAAAACGAGGTTATAGGCTGATACTATTTAGGTGTGCTTTGTGAAAGGAATGATTTTATACCCAAGTCACGTGGTATCCCATTGGACTTTAAAGCATATGAATTCAGTTCATAAAAATTCCATATAACAAAGAGAAAAGTAACATGCGATTATTGCAACTATTCATGACCAAATGGTGAAAATCAAATTTTAAAAATTGACATTGTATTGGAGTTTACAATATTTACGTAAACTCGGTTTTTAGAAATTCAGTATAATACAATAAAAACAAAAAATCCTTCGCATCTATTTCTACAGCTGCATAAAAAATATAACAACGAGAATAATCATTTTGAACATCCTTGTATGCCTTCTATATCAGTTTTTTTAAAATTAAAATGAAATTTAATAACAAAACGAGGTTATAGGCTGATACTATTTAGGTGTGCTTTGTGAAAGGATTGATTTTATACCCAAGTAACTTGGTATCCCATTTGACTTTAAAGCATAAAAATTTAGTTCTTAAAATGCCAGATAATAAAGAGAAACTTAAACAAGCGATTATTGCAACTATTCATGACCAAATGGTGAAAATCAAATTTTAAAAATTGACATTGTATTGGAGTTTACAATATTTACGTAAACTCGGATTTTAGAAATTCAGTATAATACAATAAAAACAAAAAATCCTTTGCATCTATTTCTAGAGCTGCATAACAATATAACAACGCGAATAATCATTTTGAACATCCTTGTATGCCTTCAATTTAAGTATCTTTTTGATTAAAATGAAATTTAATAGCAAAACGAGGTTATAGGCTGATACTATTTAGGTGTGCTTTGTGAAAGGAATGATTTTATACCCAAGTCACGTGGTACCCCATTGGACTTTAAAGCATATGAATTCAGTTCATTAAAATTCCATATAACAAAGAGAAAAGAAACATGCGATTATTGCAACTATTCATGACCAAATGGTGAAAATCAAATTTTAAAAATTGACATTGTATTGGAGTTTACAATATTTACGTAAACTCGGTTTTTAGAAATTCAGTATAATACAATAAAAACAAAAAATCCTTCGCATCTATTTCTAGAGCTGCATAAAAAATATAACAACCAGAATAATCATTTTGAACATCCTTGTATGCCTTCTATATCAGTTTTTTTTAAATTAAAATGAAATTTAATAACAAAACGAGGTTATAGGCTGATACTATTTAGGTGTGCTTTGTGAAAGGATTGATTTTATACCCAAGTAACTTGGTATCCCATTTGACTTTAAAGCATAAAAATTTAGTTCTTAAAATGCCAGATAATAAAGAGAAACGAAACAAGCGATTATTGCAACTATTCATGACCAAATGGTGGAAATCAAATTTTAAAAATTGACCTTGTATTGGAGTTTACAATATTTACGTAAACTCGGATTTTAGAAATTCAGTATAATACAATAAAAACAAAAAATCCTTCGCATCTATTTCTACAGCTGCATAAAAAATATAACAACGAGAATAATCATTTTGAACATCCTTGTATGCCTTCTATATCAGTTTTTTTAAAATTAAAATGAAATTTAATAACAAAACGAGGTTATAGGCTGATACTATTTAGGTGTGCTTTGTGAAAGGATTGATTTTATACCCAAGTAACTTGGTATCCCATTTGACTTTAAAGCATAAAAATTTAGTTCTTAAAATGCCAGATAATAAAGAGAAACGAAACAAGCGATTATTGCAACTATTCATGACCAAATGGTGGAAATCAAATTTTAAAAATTGACCTTGTATTGGAGTTTACAATATTTACGTAAACTCGGATTTTAGAAATTCAGTATAATACAATAAAAACAAAAAATCCTTTGCATCTATTTCTAGAGCTGCATAACAATATAACAACGCGAATAATCATTTTGAACATCCTTGTATGCCTTCAATGTAAGTGTCTTTTTGATTAAAATGAAATTTAATAGCAAAACGAGGTTATAGGCTGATACTATTTAGGTGTGCCTTGTGAAAGGAATGATTTTATACACAAATCACGTGGTACCCCATTGGACTTTAAAGCATATGAATTCAGTTCATAAAAATTCCATATTACAAAGAGAAAAGAAACATGCGATTATTGCAACTATTCATGACCAAATGGTGGAAATCAAATTTTAAAAAATTGACCTTGTATTGGAGTTTACAATATTTACGTAAACTCGGTTTTTAGAAATTCAGTATAATACAATAAAAACAAAAAATCCTTCGCATCTATTCCTAGAGCTGCATAAAATATATAACAACGAGAATAATTATTTTGAACATCCTTGTATGCCTTCAATGTAAGTTTTATTTGACACTAATGAAATTTAATAGCAAAACGAGGTTATAGGCTGCAACTATTTAGCTGGGCTTTGTGAAAGGAATGATTTTATACCCAAGTCACGTGGTACCCCATTGGACTTTAAAGCATATAAATTCAGTTCATAAAAATTCCATACAACAAAGAGAAAAGAAACATGCGATTATTGCATCTATTCATGACCAAATGGTGGAAATCAAATTTTAAAAATTGACATTGTATTGGAGTTTACAATATTTACGTAAACTCGGATATTAGAAATTCAGTATAATACAATAAAAACAAAAAATCATTCGCATCTATTTCTAGAGCTGCATAAAAAATATAACAACGAGAATAATCATTTTGAACATCCTTGTATGCCTTCAATGTAAGTTTTATTTGACAATAATGAAATTTAAAAGCAAAAGAAATTATAAGCTGGGACTATTTAGGTTTACTATGTAAAAAGTAAGATTTTATACACAAATCACTTGGTACCCCATTGGACTTTAGAGCATATAAATTTAGTTCTTAAACTGCCAGATAATAAAGAGCAACGAAATAAGCGATTATTGCATTTATTCATGGCCAAATTGTGGAAATCAAATTTTAAAAAAATTGACCTTGTATTGGAGTTTACAATATTTACGTAAACTCGGTTTTTAGAAATTCAGTATAATACAATAAAAACAAAAAAACATTCGCATCTATTTCTTGCGCTGCATAAAAATATAACAACGCGAATAATCATTTTAAACATCCTTGTATGCCTTCAATGTAAGTTTTATTTGACACTAATGAAATTTAATAGCAAAACGAAGTTATAGGCTGGAACTATTTAGGTGTACTATGTAAAAAGGAAGATTTTATACACAAAAGTAGTTAGAATAGGAGAGTTCTGGCACCACCACAAAGCTCTCGAATAAGAAAGCTTTTGGTAGAAGATTTGAACTTAGATGGGAGCTTTGGTGTTTGAATTATTATGTGAATTTGAAAATTGGTGTGTGTGTGTGTGTGTGTGATCATAAAATAGATAAGACAACGTATAAACACATTCACAATAAATAGCATTTAAAAATTGACCTTGTTTTCAGTCTTTAGGTAAGTTATTGGTAACAAGCAACAAAAAAATATTAATTATAATGTTTTGGGCCGAAACATTTAAAGATCAACATGAAGTTTGTATTTGTCAGGGTGCATGGGCATATTTCAGAATAATTAATATAGATATTAAAGATGAATTATTACAAGTTTATTTAACACCTTTTAATGGAAATCGATCTTTAATACTTACGCTACGCAAAGGAGAGGTTTTTCCAACAAAATTTGGTTTTAATTTTGTATTTAAACCATTTCAACATGTTCGTATAGAGGTAATTGGTGGAGAAATTTCTGTTGTGGGTGAATCTTTTGAAGGGGGTGTAAGTGAAAGAAACACGAACCGTTTTCCTGTAAATTGTCCATATGGTGATGAAGATGATTGGAATCGTAGAGAGAAATTATCGACGACAACAAATATTGTGAAATCTGATATAAGTTTCGCAGATATAAATAAAAAAATGCCTGAGAAAACGATGTCAGAAAAAGTTCAAGAATATATGTCTGAAAAATACGGAAAAGCTGGTATTGATAAGATGAGTCTAGAAGATTTTGAAAAAGAAACAAGAACTGCATCAGAATATTTTTTGAACAATCCGAATTAAATATACTAATAATTTTAATTTTATTGTTAGTCTTAAAGACAATTTAGATCAACTCACATTACTGAATATAAATTAAATTTCAATATAATAGAGTGAACAAAAACAATATTCATCATTTTTAAAATAATTGTTGACCAGTTAACATTGAGACTAATATATAAAAAGAGAAAATGAAAAATTTATTCATTCATTTATTTCTTCTGTGTTCCATTTTTAACACTATATTTACAGGACTAATACCAATAAAATTAGATGTCAATAAAAAAAATGAAGGAAACTTAGAATTTGCATTACAGTTACCAAATAATGATACTGTGCAAATTCATTTGTCTTTTAAATTACTTACATACAGTAACACATTAAATGAATCAACAGATGATAAAACTACATATAACGATGAAGCAATAACTACACCGATTACAACAACAACAACTACTACAACTGAAAATTCTGGACCGAAATATATCACAGTTCAGGAAGCTATTGAAGCGTTCAGGCAAGAACTTATAAAAAAAGAAAGAGACATTGCGGGAGTAATCGAAAGTGAACATCCATTTTTTAGACATTTTAAACTTCAATTTCAAGATGATATAACAATCGCAATTCGTTGCACATATGATAGCAATTACAAAAGACGAATTTTGAATATTAGTTGCTATGAATATCATGAATATGAATATGAACGAATTTTAAGTAATGGAGAAGTAGAAATAATTCGAGCGCAAGATTTGGATTACAAAACAGACGTTGAATTGATTGACGCTAGAAATGTGAAACAAGTTTACACAATGGAAATTTCATAAATTAAATAATTATATATTAATCATTCATTCATCAAAATATTTTAGTTTGCTGTTACTAGTCAGTGGGAATAGTGAATTAAATAAATAAATAAATAAAAATATAAAAACAAATAAATAATAATAATAATAATAATAATAATAATAATAATAAATCAATGGAATTTGCAGAATTTGAAGACTTTTTAGTTGAATTTGGTGATCTATTATTAGAAGAACATCGAGATGAAATTTTACGATATTTAGCATTTTTGAAACCTTATTGCAGTATGGAAAAAGCAAAATCAATACATGGAACACATTACTTATGTTGTCCATGGTCAAAAAATAACACTGTAGCAGGTCCTGATACATGTGAATGTATAAATGTTATAATGACTAACAGAAGATTATTAAAACTCATACATTTTTATTATAGATTAAAAAATAAAAAATGTAACAATTGTATTTTAAATAATGTTTTATTTGAAAAATAAAAGAATATAATACATAAAATTTACACTAAATCTTTCATGTCAATCCAAGAATTATAATTACTTGAAAAACCTAACCATTTAACAAAGGCTTTATTACCTTTCTTTTTTAAAATTTTTTCTACTAAATAAATATCTGGATATTTTGTTTTAAATAATTCTTCATGATAAAAGCTACCTTGGATAAGGGTTCCATAATAATCTTCTAATACATATGTAATAGGATTTGTATTGTTTATAGTTCGTATTTTGAAAATTTCAGTTGTCCAATTTGGTGTGTATCCTTTTTCGAATATGTGTTTATATTTACTAATTCGTACAAAATCTCCAACTTTATATTTTGGTTTTAAGAATATTTTCAAATTATTGTAAACTGTACTTAATAAAGTTTTTTCATTTTCAGCGTCGACATCACTAGGCTGCATTTTAATTGTACGATGATTTGTGTGGTTATATTTATTAAGTAAATCTTGAATAATATTTATCCATTTGTAATTGCCATTCATGCTAAACTCTTTCCACATCATATTTTTTAAAGTACGATTAAAGCGTTCAATAATTGATGCCTTCAAAGTACTAAACGTTGAATAATGATTTATGTTATAATGTTTGATTAGATTTTGAAAATGATGATTATAAAATTCTTTTCCGAGATCGCTTTGTAAATTTTTTGGGGATCTTTTTGATGTTTCAAATACAATTTTCATAGCCTTAGTTACATCTATTCCATTTTTTGTTTTTAGTGGGATAGCCCATGCAAATTTTGAAAATGTATCAATCACTGTTAATAGAAATCGATAACCTTTGTTACTAGTAGAATATGCACCCATTTCAACTAAATCAATTTGCCATAAATCATCAATGCCTTTCATTATTACTCTTCTACGTTTAAAATTTTTCCGTGCTGTCCTATGCAATTCTTCAACTAATTTTCGTTTGTTCATGTTGTTGTTAATGACAATACAAATATGTATGTTCAGTATTGATTATAAGGTTATTTTCAAAGTGTTTTCTTTGTTTGTAGGGTTTTCTACAAACAATGTAGTATTTTGTAAAACTGAAGATATGTGTTCGTTGTTTAATTTACACTCGGTTAAGAATGTCTCTGTTTCACGTATTTTTCGATTTATAAGTACTTTAAAGTCATCTAAATCAGTCTTATTATTAGCTATTAAGTTTTCTAAATTACTTTTATGGTTAGTTATTAAATTTTCTAAATGTTTAATTTTATTCTCTATGTTCAGTTTTATTTCATCGAATGTAGCTACAATTTTTTCATTTAAATTTTTAAATTGTACAATAATATTACTTTCAATATATTCATTTTTTTTTAAAAAGTTTTCTTCTATATCTTTTAGTCCATTTTGAAAATATTCTTTTGTAATTGCATCAAGACTATCTACTGGCCATCCTACTTTCTGTAAACGTTTATATTCAATGTCAAAATGTCCGTCAGATGTTAATTTGAAGCCTATTCCAGGTTGTCCTGGTAGACCTCGTTCACCTTTTATATGTCGTGATTTATTGTGTGAAAAACGTCCAAACTTATCAACACTCATATTTGCAATGATAATATGAAAGAGTGAATGAATTATTTAAAGAATAATATTTGCTTCACGTAATTCTTCAATTATTGATATTATTTCATTGTTATGATTAGAATGGCCTGCTTGTTGTGAAGCAATAAGTAAACGTAATCTTTCAACTAATTCATTCGGATCATCCCAGTATATGTAGTTAGGCTTATTAGTGTTTATTAACATAAGACCTTCCCCTCTTTTTTTAATCAATTTGCTTATAATTTTCCTATATTTTTCACTTGCGTTTCCTTTAATTCTGCTATTTCTGTCTGTACTTACTGTTCTAAAAACATTTGTTTCATTCAAAATGTTCTTATAGTTTTCAAGATCAGATGTTGTGTACTCTTCAGGATTTTTCATAAAAATTAATTCGTATAATCCTTGAGTAGCGGCATATTCATTTTTTCCAACAATTATGACATCTTCTTTGAACTCTATTTTATGATGTCCTATTTCAAAAGCATTAAGATTTTCATTGTATTTTGGTCCAAAAGCTTTATCTACATTTCTGCTATTGTTCATATATTCCTTAGTGTAAAAAGCAGCTAGTGCTTTATTTTTTCTGAAAGATTCTTGCAAAAAAGAGCTATTTTGATTTATACTGTTATTTAGAGTTTTCTTTAATGTAGAAATAGGGGTGCTTTGAAGAGTTGGAGATTGTTCTGATGAAATTATTTTATCAGATGTTTTATTGAATGAAATGTCTTTAAAATATGGTGATGATTTGAAAAATTTGGATGGTTGCTGTGATGGTGATATGTTATTGTTTTCAATGGCTGGAAACTGATCATATGTAGAAAACTCTTTTTCTATTTCTTTTTTGACTTCAGTTTTTATTTTTTTGTCAATATCATTTTCAGTTTTTTCTTTAAATTCACGCAATGGTTTACTAACAGGCATGAATGTTTCTTCAAGCATTATTTCTTTTTCATTTTTACCAAATTTTATTGCATTATATTTCTTACGTATAGCACTTTTTGACTTTATTAAATTTTTAAGTAATTTAGTTTCCATTATTTTATATATTTTTTTCTTATCAATGCATATATGTTAATAACTCGTAAACAACTTGCAAACAATCTGCAAACAACCTGCAAACAGTCTGCAAATAACATGCAAACAATTTGCAAACAGCTTGAAATCAACTTATGCACAAACAGATAATAGTAAAATTAGATTGTAAACAAGTCGTATATAGCAATCTTCTTTACACGTATGTTGTATGACTAATGAAGATTTTTAATGTATTGAGAAATAATATTAGATTGCCTTTTTATTTATATTTTTATGAATTCATCAAATCCTTTCCTATATCGTCCGTCATCTATTGAACAATCTTTATTAATTACAACGAATCCATAGTTATCTTTCCAACATTCTGAGCATATATTTTTAAATTTTTCAAAAGACATATCAGTATTCACATGGTCTTTATATATATGTTTCAAATTCATATCATCTTGTTTAAATAAAATTATGAAATTCGCATTATCTCTTATTAAATGCTTAGGAATATGAGTATATGTTTGACAAAGATAAAAACTGTCAATGTCTTTATGACGTCCCATACAAAAAAAAGATCTCATATTATTTTGTTTTTCACATGCAACATCGTCAAAAATAAAAACTGAATTTTGTTTAGCTTCTTCAGGAGCTAACACTTCACTATTCTCTGAAAATGTATAGTAACCAATTCCTTTGATTGAGGTTATAATTTTTTTCAGATATTCATATTTCGGTTGATACAAAGATTTCGAATATAAATAAATATTTTCAAATTTTAAACCATTTGGATGTTCAAGTAAACGTTACGTCACGTTAGTTTTTCCACAATTTGATGGACCTGCAATAATTGCTCTTATATTATTTGGTAACAGTATACTATGTTTCTTTTTTTTATTTATGTCACATTCAAAGTCAACGTTTTTAACTTGTAATTTATCACGTTGTTTTATTAATTTCATTTTGCATACTAAATTGATTATAACGTATAAAGAATATTTATAGAATATTTTTTTAGACATTTTGATCACTTCAGCTAGAAATTCGAAACGAAACAGTTATAAAATGATAGATCATTCACGAAAATTGAATAGTTGTCGTAAAACGTATAAAGGAAAAGGTTTAATTAATTCTGCGATTAGTAATCTACCGTTTGAATTACATTTACCAGGTTATAATTTTTGTGGACCTGGCACAAAACTACAAAAACGTTTAGCTAGAGGTGACAGTGGAGTAAATCCACTTGATGATGCTTGTAAGGAGCACGATATAGCTTATTCTAAATATAAAAACGTACATAATAGACATATTGCTGACAAAATCTTAGCAGGAAAAGCGTGGGAAAGAGCTACTTCTAATAACGCCAGTTTAGGTGAACGAACAAATGCATGGTTAGTTACAAACGCAATGAAAACGAAAGTAAAATTTGGAATGGGTCTTGTAAAAAGAAAATCAAAGAGTAAAAAATTAAAACATAAAATACAAAATGGAAAACAACTATTCAGAAAAGCCTTGAAAAATGTGAAATCTATTTTAAATAAAAATAAATCAGAAGACATGACTGATACTATAAATTTAGCTTTAAAAACGGCTAAAAATGTTGTTAAAGGAAAAAAATCAAAAGTTGAAATACCTAGAATCATACCACTACCTAAAATTGGTGGTGTTTTACCTCTTTTACCAATATTTGCTGGTCTTTCTGCAATTGGTGCATTAGCTGGTGGCGCTTCACAAGTTGCTAAGGCTATAAATCAAGCGAAAAATGTGAAAGAGCAACTGGTTGAAAATGTAAGACATAATAAGCAAATGGAAGCTATTGCAATAGGAAAAGGACTTTATTTGAAACCATATAAAAAAGGATTAGGACTCTTCTTAGCACCACATTCAAAAAACTTTTAAATCAGCTACCTAATAGAGCTTTAAGTGAAACTGATATTAATAAATATGCAAACTATATTCCACATTTTAGAGGTGTTTTTATGCGTAATGAATTACCACAATATCCTCGACTTAAAGAATGTGGAATTATTAATTTAGATGTTTCAACTGGTGAAGGTACTCATTGGGTAGCATATTACAAAAATAATGATCATGTAGAATATTTTGACAGTTTCGGTAATCTACAACCACCTAAAGAAGTTATTAATTATTTAGGAAATAATATTAGATATAATTATTATCAATATCAAGACTTTAATTCAGTAATATGTGGACATTTATGTTTAAAATTTTTATATGACTGTATAAAACTGAATAAAAATAAATTATAAATAAAAAATAAAGTTTTAAAATTAATTTATTTTGTTATTGTCATTCATCATGTCAGTAACATTAACTTTAAGTGGAAACTCATCAGTGTTAAATGCAGAATATTTTCCTCCATTAGAATTACCAAGTGATTGCATGTGTGGTTTAGTTGATTTTCAAACATATAATTCAATACCTAATATAGATAGAAATAATAATTTATTTTTCATTGGAAATGAAAAAATTGAAATACCTGTGGGATCTTATGAAGTTGATGATATTGCGGCTTACTTACAAAAAGAGTTACAAAAAAGAAAAAAGGAGTACAAACTCGAAATTGGGGCAAATAACAACACACTCCAAACAGAGATTAAATGTAATGAAAAAATCTACTTTAACCGAAAGCAAACTATCAGTAAACTGCTAGGTTTTAGAGAAATCATATTAGAAGCAAATAAAACGCATACATCTTCATTACCTGTAAACATAATTAAAGTAAATGTAATTCGCATAGAATGTAATCTCATTACGGGTTCATATATAAATAACCATATCGCACATATTTTACATGAATTTTCACCAGACGTTAGTCCTGGGTATAAAATAATAGAAGTACCAAGAAATGTTATTTATTTACCAATAAATACCAGACAAATAAGATCTATAGAAATAAAAATTCTTGATCAAGACGGTGATTTAGTGAATTTCAGAGGTGAAACAATAACAGTTCGTCTTCATTTAAAGGCGATATAAAAAATGTTGATATATAATCTCAGAGATAATAAGTTTTTAACTAGTGCATCATCAAGTGCAAGTCTTTCAACACCGTATTTCACAAATAATAAAAAATTACTAAAATCACGATTAACAGAAATTAATAAAATTTTCCTTAAATCATTAGGCTATAAAGTACAAGAAAAATGAGCTATATATTAAATATTTCAAATCCACCTACATTTGATGAAAGTATTGTGAAAAAAGAATATCACAATTATACATCATTTTCAGTATCATATCAAAATAGTGATGAAATTAGAATATCAATACAACATCAAGATTTATATATATTACCTAGTGAAAGTTACATATACATTGAAGGAGCTATTACTGCCGAAGATGGAAAAAAATTAGCTGCTACTGATTCAAAACTTAACAATAATTGTATGTCTTTTCTTTTTGATGAAATACGATATGAGCTAAATGGTGTTGAAATTGATCGAACAAGAAATTTAGGCTTTACAAGCACATTGAAAAATTATATTTCTCTAACAGAGAATCAAAGTAAAATATTGTATAACGCAGGCTGGTCTCCAAATTCACACATTTCAGTTTCTGATGGATTTTTCAACTTTTGTATTCCATTGAAAATACTTTTAGGATTTGCTGAGGACTATACTAAAATTATTGTTAATTCACGTCATGATCTTATTTTAACTCGCGCTAGATCAGATAATAATGTTGTGCATACTTCAAAAGATTTTAAACTTAGCATTCATAAATTACTTTGGCGTGTACCGCATATAAATGTTTCTGATACTGAACGTTTATCTCTTCTCAAAATTATTGACGGAGGATATCCAATACAAATGAGCTTTAGGAGTTGGGATATGTATGAATATCCTGTGTTACCAACAGCATCTAACCATCATGTATGGACAATAAAAACTTCATCACAACTTGAAAAACCAAGATTCATTATTTTTGCTCTACAAACAAATAAAAGTAACATAAAAGATAAAGATAACGCATCATTTGACCATTGCAATTTAACTGATATTAAAGTACATTTGAATTCAGAGACATATCCATATGATGATTTAAATGTTAAATTCGAACGTGAACGGTATGCTTTACTGTATGATATGTATACAAGATTTCAACAATCGTATTATGGACGAGATTCAAAACCCCTTTTAAAATGGGATGAATTTAAAAACTTAGCACCAATCTTTATTATTGATTGTTCACATCAAAACGAAGCTATTAAAACAGGGCCAGTTGATGTTAAAGTAGAATTTAAAGCATCAAGTAATTTTCCTGCTTCAACAACAGCTTATTGTTTATTACTTCATGACAGAATCGTGCAATATAATCCACTCACAAATGAAGTTCGAAAATTAGTATAAAAATATAACACAGATTAAAATTTATTCACTTCATTAGAGTTTGCTGTTCTTTCATCATCATCATCATCCAATTTGAAATTCTATAAAAATGGAGAAACCGTCTATAATAATAGATGTACAAGGATTTAGAGGAATTGAGAACAGATTTATAGTAAAAGAATTAGCTATTTCATATAATAATAAAGAATTCCAGAATTTTATAATTAAACCGCCTTTTAACTTTGAAATTTTGTCTAAAAGACTACAAAATCAGGCGAAATGGTTATATAATAATTATCATGGATTATCATGGGATGAAGGTAGCATTAATTTTGAAAGTGTTAAACAATTTTTAGTGTCAAATCTGCAAGATGTAAATATTTATGTTAAAGGATATGAAAAAAAAAAGTTTATAAGTAAAATAATTGAAAATGATGACTACATATATAACTTAGATGACTTAAATTGCCCATCTTTACAATCTCTTCGTAATTTGTACACTTCAACTTTACGGTGTCCATCACATAGTGGATATTGTGCTCTACAAAATGTTATTCTTTTAAGAAATTTTGTAGATTTTGATATGAAAAACGATTGTTATGTTTTATAATGATTTCTTATTACATACATTCTATTATCTACATATAGTATATGTTACTGCACATATAACAGATATCAGTAAAAATATGTATATTATTCATAACACAATTACTTAAAAAATTTTTTTAGAAAAAATGCAGAACTACAAAACCGCAATTTGATAAGAAACAAATACTTATTTTTTATTTTTTTAAATTGTTTTTTAATATGAATATGTTGAACAAAAAAAATTTATTAAAATTCAAAATTTAGTTCTAAAAGTAGTTTAGAAATAATTGTTCGGGAAATATTATTAAATAATAATTTTTTTAAAAATATATAATGACACCACATCAAAATTATATACCGTTTAATAGTGAAGTTTCAAATACAAGTGATACAAGTGTTGATGATTATTGGACTACAGTAATTCATGAATCTGAAAGATTAAGAAGACTATTAGCGCTCTCTCAACATATTAACCTATACTCTGATGAAGAAATGTTTAGTAGTTCTTCTTCAGAAGGAGAAAGTGATATTGAAGATGAATACTTTACAGTGCGCATCGGATATGAATGCTGGAGTTCAAATAATTTATATTTTTGTAATGATTGTATAAATTTGATGGATAATGAATATCAAAATAATGCAAGATATACAATTGTCAATAGGATAGTAATCTATGAAGACTTTATTACTCGCATCAACGAAATAATACCAGAATGTAGTAATTGTCATCAGCAATTAGATTATTATATTTTATAAATTGCATGCATAATTATGTGTGAAAAATAATAAAAAAAAACCAAAGTTTTGTTTTTTTTTTTTAAATCAGATTTATTCAATATACTATATATTATAAATTAAATTAAAAATATTTTAAAACTGCTTATTGTATTACATTTATGTACTAATCAGTATACTATTCATAAAATAAAAAAAATATATTACTTTTTATACAAAATAAAATTTTTGAATATCCCTATGGCCCCAAGCTAAAGTTTCAATATTTTTATTTGGTATTATAAATCTTTTATCATCATTGTTTTCTAATGCGATTTTATTCACTAATTTTGTATATAAATTATGATCTTTACTTGTTATTATAAACATTTTTTTCTTTATTTGCAATGAACTATCATGTAGACATTTTTCAAAATCATTAACAGTAATTTCATTTTTTACTACATTTTTCTTAATTCCCTTAATTTTTTTATTTATATCATTTTGTGTAATGTAGCAATATGTTTTAGATTTTAAACCATAATATTTTAAAATTAAGTCGCCAGCACATTCGTCTTTAAATTTTCCTAAAATTTTTTTATTTACTTGTGGTATATTATAAATATTATTTGTGTTATAATCACTCGTATCAAATTTTTCTAAATTCAATTTCATGTCTTCATAGAAATCATCTGTTTTAATTTCATATATAAAAGAATCTGTATCCATATATAACAAATGAGATTTGTCACCATAATCTTTTTTAATATAATTATAATGAAAATCATACATTAGCAGTTTTGATATTTCCAATATACTAAAGCCAATAAATATTGGTTTATTATAGAAGATTTTAGTCTTGTTCATTTGTATGATAACTAAATTTTCATTTACAATTTTTCTACTTTTAAAGTGAGGCATTTTTATTAAAGATTCTGCCGACAATTTTTTACTATTTTCATTCCATTTTGTAATAATTTTTACATCAATGTGTTTATCAATATTTTCCATGGCTTTTCCAAAAACGCTATTGTTTTTGAGTTTGTAATAATCTTTTTCGAATTTATTTTTTGCTTTCATTCTCAAGTTATTATTTAGATCTATATAAGGTTTTAACCAAGCCTTTTGCTCAAATTCTAAAACACGATGAGTTTTTTTTATTATCAAACCAAAATCTAGACATTGTTTTAAATTTTTGTAGTGAATAACGTATTTCGTTTTACTATTTAGACTAGCTATCAGTTTTTTATTTTTTGAACTTACACATGAAGGAACAACATTTTCAACGCAAAACGGTAATTCATTATGCAAATTATGTAAATGTTTTGGATACTCTAAATCTACTTCCAGTATGTATCCTTTTTCATCAAAATCGTGTATATCTTGAACGTTAAATTTAGCTATTTCATTTTCATTTAACCATCTAAAATTTCTTATAGGTAAACTTTGGGACATTGCCCACCCATAAAGGTTATTAGCGTCTAAGTAGACAATGTATTTTGACGACTTAGAGCTATTGAAATTGTACATGTATTTATTGTTTGCTTCAGCATATTTTTTTATACATTGACAAATACCACCTCTTATAGAATTTCTTATAAAATGAAGCATTTCAATGTCTGTAAATAACTCTAGTTCTACGCCAGTAATTTTTAGCATCGCATCCCAACTTAGTCCAGGTAAAGTATAATAATGACATGGATCAAGATTATAAGTGTGCATGCTCATATCTCGAAAATTTTCGAAGACGTCAGCCAACAGAAGTACATCTGTTTTTAAATACAAATCACTATAATCGCCTAAATTTTTTATGTTAAATTCATTCCAAATGATTTGTGCTCGCTCATAATCAATATCACTAATATTCTCAGAAATAAGTGAAGAATGAAATTTTGATTTTGGTGGTAAACATTCATCATTAAAACATGAAAAGTCAGTTACATATTCATAAGGAAATATTCCTTTCTGTCGCATAAGTTGAAACTTATTTTCATCTTGAAAAAATTTCCTTATAAATCTTAACTGTGAATCATCTAAATTGTTAACTAAATTATGAAGGCTTGAAGGCAAAAATCTTAAAGAATCAATAAATCTAAGCTTCATGGTATTTAAATCATCAATTTCAATGTATATATTAAAAGATATATATTTTTCCATGCTATTTGCTAACACATCAACATTTTCATTTACTAATTCTTTTATAATAAAATGTGAATCATAACCAGACAGATTGTGAAAAACAATTGGAATGAAATCAGGTCTTTGATATTGTAAATTACAGTTATTATGAGCAACACCTCGGAATTCACCTGTGAAATGGTCATGGTCATACACCCTATCTTCACCTAGCTCTTTTTTACAAATATGACAAATTTTAGTTTTTTCACAATTTTGTCTTTGTAATTCTGATAAGTTTTCTATTGGAATTGATTTATTTAAAATTTTAAATATTTCTCTTGCATGGGATTTTATTCTATTCATGAATATTTTCATACAATCTTTCCCTCTATATAATTCAAAGTGATTTAAGGAACTATCAAAACTGCAAACGATGAAATAAGCGAAACTATATGGTTCATGGATATGGATTTCCTGTGTGTATGAAATTTCATCATTAGGTGAACATGTTCTAATTGGTTTTAATATGCTTTCAAGATCTGCGTATATGACAAAAGGAACTTTTAATTGTTTTTCTATGCTTCTAAATTTTAAAATATTGTTCGTTTCATCCGGAAGAACAGTACGTGTTTTATTACAATCAATTAGACCATGTTCTTTTAGTTTATTTTCGCTTTTAAAATATAATAGGCATCCATCACAAAACCATTTTGCTCCATTATGCTTACTTAATTGAGTGCTTAACAATCTACTTAAATTTTTAATCAAACAATAGTGACTACTTTTGTCATTTTGTAAATATAGTAAATTTACATGTTTTTCTTGTTTTTTCATAGTATAATATAATGGCCCTACAATTTCGTGTTCATTTTCTAAACTATAAACATTTATGCTTATGTTATTATTTTTTTCAAATATTTTTATATCTTTTAACTTAACTGGGAAACTCATACCTTCAAGATTCAAAACATTCGAGTAATGTGGATATGAGTTAGTTCTTTGTGGATTAATAGTAGTTGGAAATAAATATGCAACCACAGCCCAAACGAAGCACATGTCATCATTATTTTGAATGTTGACTATAGATTTTTTCTGTTTAATTTGTTTTGGTAGTTCAATATATGAAGATGCTTTTAAAGGATTATATTTATTAATATTTATCTCCAAAAAACATGGCTTCTCTAAAGCCCATCCAGAATCACGTTCTTGAAATTCTTCTGATTTTTTAATTATTTCATCACTGAATTGTTCATAAATATTATTTATATCAGTAGCTTTTACAATTATTTGATTTTTCGAATTAAATGATTTCATTTCCGATATAATGTTATTACTATCATCATCATCATCATCATCATCATTATCATGAACTCTTTTTACATATATCGCAAACAACTCAATATTAACTTTAAATGATGACATTATATCAAACTGTTCTTGTAACAATTTAATAATATCATTTTTTCTGTCTATAAAGAAACCTTCAATATTTGGTTCATCTTTAAGAGCTCTAACACGAAAACTAACAATTCTTGATTTGAAAGCTGAACCAATTTTTTCAATACTATTCCCCAAATCAATACAGTTTTTATTTTTATGTTCAATAGATTTTAAATGACCAAAATATTTACTTAATTCTACACTTTTGTTGCAAATATCGCAATGAACTTTTTTTTCATTATTTTGTACATCCATTTCCTTCTTTTCTGTTATTGCATGATCTAGTTTTTGTTTTTTTGATGATGTCGATGGTAACGTATTGTTATTTGATTTTTCATTTAATTCATGATTTAATTTATGACAACTTTTAATGTGCCTTAATTTAGAGTCTTTGCGTGAAAAACTTTTATCACACAAATCACACTTAAACATTTTAATTGTGTATAAAATAATAATACTGTATAAAATTATTTAGTGAAAAATTTTTTTTAAAAAATCGTATTAAACAATTTTCACGACGATTCAAAATTTGTTAATAATTTATTTAATTTCCACTTTTTATTAATTTTTAAGCAAAGTATTTTAACTGTATTTTCAACTGTTTCAATTCAAACAATAAATCAAACTGAACAATTTTTTTCTTTAATGTTAAACATCAAATTTATGAAAAACCATTTTTTCATATTCATGGATACAGAGTTCAAAACAACAAAAAAAAGACAAAATTATTAACCATATTTTTTCCTGTACATATGTATATGCATGTATGTATTTTACAAAAAGAGGTAAAAAGAAAAAAAAACGAGAAACTACAATTTTCAAACTAAAAAAATTAAGTACAAAATATAATAATCAAACCCAACAAAAAAAAAATCAAATATATGAAAGCCATTTTTTCATATACAGAGAGTCAAAGTTCAAAACAACAAAACAAAGTTATTAACCACATTTTTCCAGTACATACATATGTATACGTATGTATTTTGCAAAAAGAGAAAAAAGAAAAAAAAATCGCAATTTTTCAAATTAACAATAATAAAGTAGAAAAAATAATAACCAAATCCAACAAAATAAAAGTATTAAAATACTATATAAAGCAAAAATTTAAAAATCCAAATTTTAGCTAGCTAAAAATGAAAAAAAAAACAAACAAATAAAGCACAAAACAATAAAACAAAATTATTTATTTATTTTTTTAGAACACTTTATTATAAATGTAGCACTTTATGAATTTACAACTTTATATAATTTTATTACAAAAAAAATCAATATTATGTTATATAAAATATCATAGAATAAAAATATTTTATGAAGTATCAACTTCATCTTCATCGTCATCAATTTCTTCAGTGACAATTATTTCATCACTTTTATCTTTTTGAATTGCTTCGTCTTGATAAAATTTAATTTTTCTAATATTTCCTGGTTCCTGAACAACATAGTAGTTTTTCTTCTCATTGATATCATTCATAACAGCTTCCTTAAAAATGTTGATATATTGTGGTGGTAGAAAGAGGTTCAAATTCTCTAGCTCCAACAATATCCTTTCACCAAAACGAGTATTAATTTTAACACATTTTAAAATTTTATATTTTTCCACAGCGTTTAATTTCGATATAGAAGTAGCCGGTTTATAAATATTACTATTCAATAATTTCAAAAAATTTTTACTTTTTTTATTTTTTATTTCTTTGCGTTTAGTTTCCATTATTTTTGTAAATAAAATTTATGTTAATTTTTTAAAAAAAAAGTACGACTGCTTAAATATTTATAATACGTTTACACCGAACAAAAATTGTAAAGCAATTAAATCAGTTTATAACAAATTATTTTTTTATTTGTTATATATGTACAGAAAACAAATGTTTTCTACTTTTTTTTATTTCATTAATTTCAAAAAAGAACATACATACATAACATTAAACATTAATAAATTATTCAAAAAAACATTTCTTATTAACCGCAAACTTCCTTGATAGTAGAAATTCCATTAACATATACAACAAGTGCTAAATCTTTCTGAATAATTTTTCCCATCATTTAATTTTGCATAAAAAAGTATTTTTTATATTTGTTTCTAATATATAATCTACATGTTAGTTTTTTTGTTAAAACTGATATGAATAGCCCATAAATAATGAACAATGTCTTTATTATCATTATTATTACTTTTTGAAGAACAAGAGATGTTTATACATTTGTATTATACATATACCATTATTTCTATGTAAGCATTTGTAATGTATAAAGGTAATCATATTTTTTTTATTTATTAATAAACACACACACACACACACACACACACACACACACACACACACACACACCAATTTTCAAATTCACATAATAATTCAAACACCAAAGCTCCCATCTAAGTTCAAATCTTCTACCAAAAGCTTTCTTATTCGAGAGCTTTGTGGTGGTGCCAGAACTCTCCTATTCTAACTACTCACAAATCACTTGGTACCCCATTGGACTTTAAAGCATAAAAATTTAGTTTAGTTTAGTTTAGTTTAGTTTAGTTTAGTTTAGTTCTTAAACTGCCAGATAATAAAAAGAAACGAAACAAGCGATTATTGCAACTATTCATGACCAAATGGTGGAAATCAAATTTTAAAAAATTGTCCTTGTATTGGGGTTCACAATACTTACGTAAACTCGGTATTTAGAAATTCAGTATAATACAATAAAAATAAAAAATCCTTCGCATCTACTATATTTCTAGAGCTGCATAAAAATATAACAACGCGAATAATCATTTTGAACATCCTTGTATGCCTTCAATGTAAGTTTTATTTGACACTAATGAAATTTAATAGCAAAACGAAATTATAAGCTGGAACTATTTAGGTGTACTATGTAAAAAGTAAGATTTTAAACACAAATCACTTGGTACCCCATTGGACTTAAAAGCATAAAAATTTAGTTCTTAAACTGCCAGATAATAAAGAGAAACGAAACAAGCGATTATTGCAACTATTCATGACCAAATGGTGGAAATCAAATTTTAAAAATTGACCTTGTATTGGAGTTTACAATATTTACGTAAACTCGGATTTTAGAAATTCAGTATAATACAATAAAAACAAAAAATCCTTTGTATCTATTTCTAGAGCTGCATAACAATATAACAACGCGAATAATCATTTTGAACATCCTTGTATGCCTTCAATGTAAGTGTCTTTTGGATTAAAATGAAATTTAATAGCAAAACGAGGTTATAGGCTGATACTATTTAGGTGTGCTTTGTGAAAGGAATGATTTTATACCCAAGTCACGTGGTATCCCATTGGACTTTAAAGCATATGAATTCAGTTCATAAAAATTCCATATAACAAAGAGAAAAGTAACATGCGATTATTGCAACTATTCATGACCAAATGGTGAAAATCAAATTTTAAAAATTGACATTGTATTGGAGTTTACAATATTTACGTAAACTCGGTTTTTAGAAATTCAGTATAATACAATAAAAACAAAATATCCTTCGCATCTATTTCTACAGCTGCATAAAAAATATAACAACGAGAATAATCATTTTGAACATCCTTGTATGCCTTCTATATCAGTTTTTTTAAAATTAAAATGAAATTTAATAACAAAACGAGGTTATAGGCTGATACTATTTAGGTGTGCTTTGTGAAAGGATTGACTTTATACCCAAGTAACTTGGTATCCCATTTGACTTTAAAGCATAAAAATTTAGTTCTTAAAATGCCAGATAATAAAGAGAAACTTAAACAAGCGATTATTGCAACTATTCATGACCAAATGGTGAAAATCAAATTTTAAAAATTGACATTGTATTGGAGTTTACAATATTTACGTAAACTCGGATTTTAGAAATTCAGTATAATACAATAAAAACAAAAAATCCTTTGCATCTATTTCTAGAGCTGCATAACAATATAACAACGCGAATAATCATTTTGAACATCCTTGTATGCCTTCAATTTAAGTATCTTTTTGATTAAAATGAAATTTAATAGCAAAACGAGGTTATAGGCTGATACTATTTAGGTGTGCTTTGTGAAAGGAATGATTTTATACCCAAGTCACGTGGTACCCCATTGGACTTTAAAGCATATGAATTCAGTTCATTAAAATTCCATATAACAAAGAGAAAAGAAACATGCGATTATTGCAACTATTCATGACCAAATGGTGAAAATCAAATTTTAAAAATTGACATTGTATTGGAGTTTACAATATTTACGTAAACTCGGTTTTTAGAAATTCAGTATAATACAATAAAAACAAAAAATCCTTCGCATCTATTTCTAGAGCTGCATAAAAAATATAACAACCAGAATAATCATTTTGAACATCCTTGTATGCCTTCTATATCAGTTTTTTTTAAATTAAAATGAAATTTAATAACAAAACGAGGTTATAGGCTGATACTATTTAGGTGTGCTTTGTGAAAGGATTGATTTTATACCCAAGTAACTTGGTATCCCATTTGACTTTAAAGCATAAAAATTTAGTTCTTAAAATGCCAGATAATAAAGAGAAACGAAACAAGCGATTATTGCAACTATTCATGACCAAATGGTGGAAATCAAATTTTAAAAATTGACCTTGTATTGGAGTTTACAATATTTACGTAAACTCGGATTTTAGAAATTCAGTATAATACAATAAAAACAAAAAATCCTTCGCATCTATTTCTACAGCTGCATAAAAAATATAACAACGAGAATAATCATTTTGAACATCCTTGTATGCCTTCTATATCAGTTTTTTTAAAATTAAAATGAAATTTAATAACAAAACGAGGTTATAGGCTGATACTATTTAGGTGTGCTTTGTGAAAGGATTGATTTTATACCCAAGTAACTTGGTATCCCATTTGACTTTAAAGCATAAAAATTTAGTTCTTAAAATGCCAGATAATAAAGAGAAACGAAACAAGCGATTATTGCAACTATTCATGACCAAATGGTGGAAATCAAATTTTAAAAATTGACCTTGTATTGGAGTTTACAATATTGACGTAAACTCGGATTTTAGAAATTCAGTATAATACAATAAAAACAAAAAATCCTTTGCATCTATTTCTAGAGCTGCATAACAATATAACAACGCGAATAATCATTTTGAACATCCTTGTATGCCTTCAATGTAAGTGTCTTTTTGATTAAAATGAAATTTAATAGCAAAACGAGGTTATAGCTTGATACTATTTAGGTGTGCTTTGTGAAAGGAATGATTTTATACCCAAGTCACGTGGTACCCCATTGGACTTTAAAGCATATGAATTCAGTTCATAAAAATGCCATATAACAAGGAGAAAGGAAACAAGCGATTATTGCAACTATTCATGACCAAATGGTGGAAATCAAATTTCAAAAATTGACCTTGTATTGGAGTTCACAATATTTACGTAAACTCGGATTTTAGAAATTCAGTATAATACAATAAAAACAAAAAATCTTTTGCATCTATTTCTAGAGCTGCATAAAATATATAACAACGAGAATAATCATTTTGAACATCCTTGTATGCCTTCAATGTAAGTGTCTTTTTGATTAAAATGAAATTTAATAGCAAAACGAGGTTATAGGCTGATACTATTTAGGTGTGCCTTGTGAAAGGAATGATTTTATACACAAATCACGTGGTACCCCATTGGACTTTAAAGCATATGAATTCAGTTCATAAAAATTCCATATTACAAAGAGAAAAGAAACATGCGATTATTGCAACTATTCATGACCAAATGGTGGAAATCAAATTTTAAAAAATTGACCTTGTATTGGAGTTTACAATATTTACGTAAACTCGGTTTTTAGAAATTCAGTATAATACAATAAAAACAAAAAATCCTTCGCATCTATTTCTAGAGCTGCATAAAATATATAACAACGAGAATAATCATTTTGAACATCCTTGTATGCCTTCAATGTAAGTGTCTTTTTGATTAAAATGAAATTTAATAGCAAAACGAGGTTATAGCTTGATACTATTTAGGTGTGCTTTGTGAAAGGAATGATTTTATACCCAAGTCACGTGGTACCCCATTGGACTTTAAAGCATATGAATTCAGTTCATAAAAATGCCATATAACAAGGAGAAAGGAAACAAGCGATTATTGCAACTATTCATGACCAAATGGTGGAAATCAAATTTCAAAAATTGACCTTGTATTGGAGTTCACAATATTTACGTAAACTCGGATTTTAGAAATTCAGTATAATACAATAAAAACAAAAAATCTTTTGCATCTATTTCTAGAGCTGCATAACAATATAACAACGCGAATAATCATTTTGAACATCCTTGTATGCCTTCAATGTAAGTGTCTTTTTGATTAAAATGAAATTTAATAGCAAAACGAGGTTATAGGCTGATACTATTTAGGTGTGCCTTGTGAAAGGAATGATTTTATACACAAATCACGTGGTACCCCATTGGACTTTAAAGCATATGAATTCAGTTCATAAAAATTCCATATTACAAAGAGAAAAGAAACATGCGATTATTGCAACTATTCATGACCAAATGGTGGAAATCAAATTTTAAAAAATTGACCTTGTATTGGAGTTTACAATATTTACGTAAACTCGGTTTTTAGAAATTCAGTATAATACAATAAAAACAAAAAATCCTTTGCATCTATTTCTAGAGCTGCATAACAATATAACAACGCGAATAATCATTTTGAACATCCTTGTATGCCTTCAATGTAAGTGTCTTTTTGATTAAAATGAAATTTAATAGCAAAACGAAATTATAAGCTGGAACTATTTAGGTGTACTATGTAAAAAGTAAGATTTTATACACAAATCACTTGGTACCCCATTGGACTTAAAAGCATAAAAATTTAGTTCTTAAACTGCCAGATAATAAAGAGAAACGAAACAAGCGATTATTGCAACTATTCATGACCAAATGGTGGAAATCAAATTTTAAAAAATTGACCTTGTATTGGGGTTCACAATACTTACGTAAACTCGGTATTTAGAAATTCAGTATAATACAATAAAAACAAAAAATCCTTTGCATCTATTTCTAGAGCTGCATAACAATATAACAACGCGAATAATCATTTTGAACATCCTTGTATGCCTTCAATGTAAGTGTCTTTTTGATTAAAATGAAATTTAATAGCAAAACGAGGTTATAGGCTGATACTATTTAGGTGTGCCTTGTGAAAGGAATGATTTTATACACAAATCACGTGGTACCCCATTGGACTTTAAAGCATATGAATTCAGTTCATAAAAATTCCATATTACAAAGAGAAAAGAAACATGCGATTATTGCAACTATTCATGACCAAATGGTGGAAATCAAATTTTAAAAAATTGACCTTGTATTGGAGTTTACAATATTTACGTAAACTCGGTTTTTAGAAATTCAGTATAATACAATAAAAACAAAAAATCTTTCGCATCTATTTCTAGAGCTGCATAAAATATATAACAACGAGAATAATCATTTTGAACATCCTTGTATGCCTTCAATGTAAGTGTCTTTTTGATTAAAATGAAATTTAAAAGCAAAACGAGGTTATAGCTTGATACTATTTAGGTGTGCTTTGTGAAAGGAATGATTTTATACCCAAGTCACGTGGTACCCCATTGGACTTTAAAGCATATGAATTCAGTTCATAAAAATGCCATATAACAAGGAGAAAGGAAACAAGCGATTATTGCAACTATTCATGACCAAATGGTGGAAATCAAATTTCAAAAATTGACCTTGTATTGGAGTTCACAATATTTACGTAAACTCGGATTTTAGAAATTCAGTATAATACAATAAAAACAAAAAATCCTTCGCATCTACTATATTTCTAGAGCTGCATAAAAATATAACAACGCGAATAATCATTTTGAACATCCTTGTATGCCTTCAATGTAAGTTTTATTTGACACTAATGAAATTTAATAGCAAAACGAAGTTATAAGCTGGAACTATAGTATTTAGGTGTACTATGTAAAAAGTAAGATTTTATACACAAATCTCTTGGTACCCCATTGGACTTAAAAGCATAAAAATTTAGTTCTTAAACTGCCAGATAATAAAGAGAAACGAAACAAGCGATTATTGCAACTATTCATGACCAAATGGTGGAAATCAAATTTTAAAAAATTGACCTTGTATTGGGGTTCACAATACTTACGTAAACTCGGTATTTAGAAATTCAGTAGAATACAATAAAAATAAAAAATCCTTCGCATCTATTTCTAGAGCTGCATAAAATATATAACAACGAGAATAATCATTTTGAACATCCTTGTATGCCTTCAATGTAAGTGTCTTTTTGATTAAAATGAAATTTAATAGCAAAACGAGGTTATAGGCTGATACTATTTAGGTGTGCTTTGTGAAAGGAATGATTTTATACCCAAGTCACGTGGTACCCCATTGGACTTTAAAGCATATGAATTCAGTTCATAAAAATTCCATATTACAAAGAGAAAAGAAACATGCGATTATTGCAACTATTCATGACCAAATGGTGGAAATCAAATTTTAAAAAATTGACCTTGTATTGGAGTTTACAATATTTACGTAAACTCGGTTTTTAGAAATTCAGTATAATACAATAAAAACAAAAAATCCTTCGCATCTATTTCTAGAGCTGCATAAAATATATAACAACGAGAATAATCATTTTGAACATCCTTGTATGCCTTCAATGTAAGTGTCTTTTTGATTAAAATGAAATTTAATAGCAAAACGAGGTTATAGCTTGATACTATTTAGGTGTGCTTTGTGAAAGGAATGATTTTATACCCAAGTCACGTGGTACCCCATTGGACTTTAAAGCATATGAATTCAGTTCATAAAAATGCCATATAACAAGGAGAAAAGAAACAAGCGATTATTGCAACTATTCATGACCAAATGGTGGAAATCAAATTTCAAAAATTGACCTTGTATTGGAGTTCACAATATTTACGTAAACTCGGATTTTAGAAATTCAGTATAATACAATAAAAACAAAAAATCCTTCGCATCTATTCCTAGAGCTGCATAAAATATATAACAACGAGAATAATTATTTTGAACATCCTTGTTTGCCTTCAATGTAAGTTTTATTTGACACTAATTAAATTTAATAGCAAAACGAGGTTATAGGCTGCAACTATTTAGCTGGGCTTTGTGAAAGGAATGATTTTATACCCAAGTCACGTGGTACCCCATTGGACTTTAAAGCATATAAATTCAGTTCATAAAAATTCCATATAACAAAGAGAAAAGAAACATGCGATTATTGCAACTATTCATGACCAAATGGTGGAAATCAAATTTTAAAAATTGACCTTGTATTGGAGTTTACAATATTTACGTAAACTCGGATTTTAGGAATTCAGTATAATACAATAAAAACAAAAAATCATTCGCATCTATTTCTAGAGCTGCATAAAAAATATAACAACGAGAATAATCATTTTGAACATCCTTGTATGCCTTCAATGTAAGTTTTATTTGACAATAATGAAATTTAAAAGCAAAAGAAATTATAAGCTGGGACTATTTAGGTTTACTATGTAAAAAGTAAGATTTTATACACAAATCACTTGGTACCCCATTGGACTTTAGAGCATATAAATTTAGTTCTTAAACTGCCAGATAATAAAGAGCAACGAAATAAGCGATTATTGCATTTATTCATGGCCAAATTGTGGAAATCAAATTTTAAAAAAATTGACCTTGTATTGGAGTTTACAATATTTACGTAAACTCGGTTTTTAGAAATTCAGTATAATACAATAAAAACAAAAAAACATTCGCATCTATTTCTTGCGCTGCATAAAAATATAACAACGCGAATAATCATTTTAAACATCCTTGTATGCCTTCAATGTAAGTTTTATTTGACACTAATGAAATTTAATAGCAAAACGAAGTTATAAGCTGGAACTATTTAGGTGTACTATGTAAAAAGTAAGATTTTATACACAAATCACTTGGTACCCCATTGGACTTTAAAGCATAAAAATTTAGTTCTTAAACTGCCAGATAATAAAAAGAAACGAAACAAGCGATTATTGCAACTATTCATGACCAAATGGTGGAAATCAAATTTTAAAAAATTGTCCTTGTATTGGGGTTCACAATACTTACGTAAACTCGGTATTTAGAAATTCAGTATAATACAATAAAAATAAAAAATCCTTCGCATCTATTTCTAGAGCTGCATAAAATATATAACAACGAGAATAATCATTTTGAACATCCTTGTATGCCTTCAATGTAAGTGTCTTTTTGATTTAAATGAAATTTAATAGCAAAACGAGGTTATAGGCTGATACTATTTAGGTGTGCTTTGTGAAAGGAATGATTTTATACCCAAGTCACGTGGTACCCCATTGGACTTTAAAGCATATGAATTCAGTTCATAAAAATGCCATATAACAAGGAGAAAAGAAACAAGCGATTATTGCAACTATTCATGACCAAATGGTGGAAATCAAATTTCAAAAATAGACCTTGTATTGGAGTTTACAATATTTACGTAAACTCGGATTTTAGAAATTCAGTATAATACAATAAAAACAAAAAATCCTTCGCATCTATTCCTAGAGCTGCATAAAATATATAACAACGAGAATAATTATTGTGAACATCCTTGTATGCCTTCAATGTAAGTTTTATTTGACACTAATGAAATTTAATAGCAAAACGAGGTTATAGGCTGCAACTATTTAGCTGGGCTATGTGAAAGGAATGATTTTATACCCAAGTCACGTGGTACCCCATTGGACTTTAAAGCATATGAATTCAGTTCATAAAAATTCCATATAACAAAGAGAAAAGAAACATGCGATTATTGCAACTATTCATGACCAAATGGTGGAAATCGAATTTTAAAAATTGACATTGTATTGGAGTTTACAATATTTACGTAAACTCGGTTTTTAGAAATTCAGTATAATACAATAAAAACAAAAAGTCCTTCGCATCTATTTCTAGAGCTGCATAAAAAATATAACAACGAGAATAATCATTTTGAACATCCTTGTATGCCTTCTATATCAGTTTTTTAAAAATAAAAATGAAATTTATTAGCCAAACGATGTTATAGCCTGCAACGATTTAGGTGTGTTTTGTGAAAGGATTGATTTTATACCCAAGTCACTTGGTACCCCATTGGACTTCAAAGCATATGAATTCAGTTCATAAAAATGCCATATAACAAGGAGAAAAGAAACAAGCGATTATTGCAACTATTCATGACCAAATGGTGGAAATCAAATTTTAAAAAATTGACCTTGTATTGGAGTTTACAATATTTACGTAAACTCGGTTTTTAGAAGTTCAGTATAATACAATAAAAACAAAAAATCCTTCGCATCCATTTCTAGAACTGCATAAAATATATAACAACGAGAATAATCATTTTGAACATCCTTGTATGCCTTCAATGTAAGTGTCTTTTTAATTAAAATGAAATTTAATAGCAAAACGAGGTGATAAGCTGTTACTATTTAGGTGTGCTTTGTGAAAGGAATGATTTTATACCCAAGTCACGTGGTACCCCATTGGACTTTAAAGCATATGAATTCAGTTCATAAAAATGCCATATAACAAGGAGAAAAGAAACAAGCGATTATTGCAACTATTCATGACCAAATGGTGGAAATCAAATTTCAAAAATAGACCTTGTATTGGAGTTTACAATATTTACGTAAACTCGGATTTTAGAAATTCAGTATAATACAATAAAAACAAAAAATCCTTCGCATCTATTCCTAGAGCTGCATAAAATATATAACAACGAGAATAATTATTGTGAACATCCTTGTATGCCTTCAATGTAAGTTTTATTTGACACTAATGAAATTTAATAGCAAAACGAGGTTATAGGCTGCAACTATTTAGGTTTACTATGTAAAAAGTAAGATTTTATACACAAATCACTTGGTACCCCATTGGACTTTAAAGCATATAAATTTAGTTCTTAAACTGCCAGATAATAAAGAGAAACGAAACAAGCGATTATTGCAACTATTCATGGCCAAATGGTGGAAATCAAATTTTAAAAAAATTGACCTTGTATTGGAGTTTACAATATTTACGTAAACTCGGTTTTTAGAAATTCAATATAATACAATAAAAACAAAAAAACATTCGCATCTATTTCTAGAGCTGCATAAAAATATAACAACGCGAATAATCATTTTGAGCATCCATGTATGCCTTCAATGTAAGTTTTATTTGACACTAATGAAATTTAAAAGCAAAACGAAGTTATAAGCTGGAACTATTTAGGTGTACTATGTAAAAAGTAAGATTTTATACACAAATCACTTGGTACCCCATTGGACTTTAAAGCATATACATTTAGTTCTTAAACTGCCAGATAATAAAGAGAAACGAAACAAGCGATTATTGCAACTATTCATGACCAAATGGTGGAAATCAAATTCTAAAAAATTGACCTTGTATTGGGGTTCACAATACTTACGTAAACTCGGTATTTAGAAATTCAGTATAATACAATAAAAACAAAAAATCCTTCGCATCTATTTCTAGAGCTGCATAAAATATATAACAACGAGAATAATCATTTTGAACATCCTTGTATGCCTTCAATGTAATTGTCTTTTTGATTAAAATGAAATTTAATAGCAAAACGAGGTTATAGGCTGATACTATTTAGGTGTGCTTTGTGAAAGGAATGATTTTATACCCAAGTCACGTGGTACCCCATTGGACTTTAAAGCATATGAATTCAGTTCATAAAAATTCCATATTACAAAGAGAAAAGAAACATGCGATTATTGCAACTATTCATGACCAAATGGTGGAAATCAAATTTCAAAAATTGACATTGTATTGGAGTTTACAATATTTACGTAAACTCGGTTTTTAGAAATTCAGTATAATACAATAAAAACAAAAAATCCTTCGCATCTATTTCTAGAGCTGAATAAAAAATATAACAACGAGAATAATCATTTTGAACATCGTTGTATGCCTTCTATATCAGTTTTTTTAAAATTAAAATGAAATTTATTAGCCAAACGATGTTATAGCCTGCAACGATTTAGGTGTGCTTTGTTAAAGGATTGATTTTATACCCAAGTCACTTGGTACCCCATTGGACTTCAAAGCTTATGAATTCAGTTCATAAAAATGCCATATAACAAGGAGAAAAGAAACAAGCGATTATTGCAACTATTCATGACCAAATGGTGGAAATCAAATTTTAAAAAATTGACCTTGTATTGGAGTTTACAATATTTACGTAAACTCGGTTTTTAGAAATTCAGTATAATACAATAAAAACAAAAAATCCTTCGCATCTATTTCTAGAGCTGCATAAAATATATAACAACGAGAATAATCATTTTGAACATCCTTGTATGCCTTCAATGTAAGTGTCTTTTTGATTAAAATGAAATTTAATAGCAAAACGAGGTGATAAGCTGTTACTATTTAGGTGTGCTTTGTGAAAGGAATGATTTTATACCCAAGTCACGTGGTACCCCATTGGACTTTAAAGCATATGAATTCAGTTCATAAAAATGCCATATAACAAGGAGAAAAGAAACATGCGATTATTGCAACTATTCATGACCAAATGGTGGAAATCAAATTTTAAAAAATTGACCTTGTATTGGAGTTTACAATATTTACGTAAACTCGGTTTTTAGAAATTCAGTATAATACAATAAAAACAAAAAATCCTTCGCATCTATTTCTAGAGCTGCATAAAATATATAACAACGAGAATAATCATTTTGAACATCCTTGTATGCCTTCAATGTAAGTGTCTTTTTGATTAAAATGAAATTTAATAGCAAAACGAGGTGATAGGCTGATACTATTTAGGTGTGCTTTGTGAAAGGAATGATTTTATACCCAAGTCACTTGGTACCCCATTGGACTTCAAAGCTTATGAATTCAGTTCATAAAAATGCCATATAACAAGGAGAAAAGAAACAAGCGATTATTGCAACTATTCATGACCAAATGGTGGAAATCAAATTTCAAAAATTGACCTTGTATTGGAGTTTACAATATTTACGTAAACTCGAATTTTAGAAATTCAGTATAATACAATAAAAAACAAAAATCCTTCGCATATATTCCTAGAGCTGCATAAAATATATAACAACGAGAATAATTATTTTGAACATTCTTGTATGCCTTCAATGTAAGTTTTATTTGACACTAATGAAATTTAAAAGCAAAACGAAGTTATAAGCTGGAACTATTTAGGTGTACTATGTAAAAAGTAAGATTTTATACACAAATCACTTGGTACCCCATTGGACTTTAAAGCATATACATTTAGTTCTTAAACTGCCAGATAATAAAGAGAAACGAAACAAGCGATTATTGCAACTATTCATGACCAAATGGTGGAAATCAAATTCTAAAAAATTGACCTTGTATTGGGGTTCACAATACTTACGTAAACTCGGTATTTAGAAATTCAGTATAATACAATAAAAACAAAAAATCCTTCGCATCTATTTCTAGAGCTGCATAAAATATATAACAACGAGAATAATCATTTTGAACATCCTTGTATGCCTTCAATGTAATTGTCTTTTTGACACTAATGAAATTCAATAGCAAAACGAGGTTATAGGCTGCAACTATTTAGGTGGGCTTTGTGAAAGGAATGATTTTATACCCAAGTCACGTGGTACCCCATTGGACTTTAAAGCATATGAATTCAGTTCATAAAAATTCCATATAACAAAGAGAAAAGAAACATGCGATTATTGCAACTATTCATGACCAAATGGTGGAAATCAAATTTTAAAAATTGACATTGTATTGGAGTTTACAATATTAATGTAAACTCGGTTTTTAGAAATTCAGTATAATACAATAAAAACAAAAAATCCTTCGCATCTATTTCTAGAGCTGCATAAAAAATATAACAACGATAATAATCACTTTGAACATCCGTGTATGCCTCCTATATCAGTTTTTTTTTTAATTAAAATGAAATTTATTAGCCAAACGAGGTGATAGGCTGATACTATTTAGGTGTGCTTTGTGAAAGGAATGATTTTATACCCAAGTCACTTGGTACCCCATTGGACTTCAAAGCTTATGAATTCAGTTCAAAAAAATGCCATATAACAAGGAGAAAAGACACAAGCGATTATTGCAACTATTCATGACCAAATGGTGGAAATCAAATTTAAAAAATTGACCTTGTTTTGGAGTTTACAATATATACGTAAACTCGGATTTTAGAAATTCAGTATAATACAATAAAAACAAAAAAACATTCGCATATATTCCTAGAGCTGCATAAAATATATAACAACGAGAATAATTATTTTGAACATTCTTGTATGCCTTCAATGTTAGTGTCTTTTTGACACTAATGAAATTTAATAGCAAAACGAGGTTATAGGCTGATACTATTTAGGTGTGCTTTGTGAAAGGAATGATTTTATACACAAGTCACGTGGTACCCAATTGGACTTTAAAGCATATGAATTCAATTCATTAAAATTCCATATTACAAAGAGAAAAGAAACATGCGATTATTGCAACTATTCATGACCAAATGGTGGAAATCAAATTTTAAAAAATTGACCTTGTATTGGAGTTTACAATATTTACGTAAACTCGGTTTTTAGAAATTCAGTATAATACAATAAAAACAAAAAATCCTTCGCATCTATTTCTAGAGCTGCATAAAATATATAACAACGAGAATAATCATTTTGAACATCCTTGTATGCCTTCAATGTAAGTGTCTTTTTGATTAAAATGAAATTTAATAGCAAAACGAGGTGATAGGCTGATACTATTTAGGTGTGCTTTGTGAAAGGAATGATTTTATACCCAAGTCACGTGGTACCCCATTGGACTTTAAAGCATATGAATTCAGTTCATAAAAATGCCATATAACAAGGAGAAAAGAAACAAGCGATTATTGCAACTATTCATGACCAAATGGTGGAAATCAAATTTAAAAAATTGACATTGTATTGGAGTTTACAATATTAACGTAAACTCGGTTTTTAGAAATTCAGTATAATACAATAAAAACAAAAAATCCTTCGCATCTATTTCTAGAGCTGCATAAAAAATATAACAACGATAATAATCACTTTGAACATCCGTGTATGCCTTCTATATCAGTTTTTTTTTTAATTAAAATGAAATTTATTAGCCAAACGATGTTATAGCCTGCAACGATTTAGGTGTGCTTTGTGAAAGGAATGATTTTATACCCAAGTCACTTGGTACCCCATTGGACTTCAAATCTTATGAATTCAGTTCAAAAAAATGCCATATAACAAGGAGAAAAGACACAAGCGATTATTGCAACTATTCATGACCAAATGGTGGAAATCAAATTTAAAAAATTGACCTTGTTTTGGAGTTTACAATATATACGTAAACTCGGATTTTAGAAATTCAGTATAATACAATAAAAACAAAAAAACATTCGCATATATTCCTAGAGCTGCATAAAATATATAACAACGAGAATAATTATTTTGAACATTCTTGTATGCCTTCAATGTAAGTGTCTTTTTGACACTAATGAAATTTAATAGCAAAACGAGGTTATAGGCTGATACTATTTAGGTGTGCTTTGTGAAAGGAATGATTTTATACACAAGTCACGTGGTACCCCATTGGACTTTAAAGCATATGAATTCAATTCATTAAAATTCCATATTACAAAGAGAAAAGAAACATGCGATTATTGCAACTATTCATGACCAAATGGTGGAAATCAAATTTTAAAAAATTGACCTTGTATTGGAGTTTACAATATTTACGTAAACTCGGTTTTTAGAAATTCAGTATAATACAATAAAAAGAAAAAATCCTTCGCATCTATTTCTAGAGCTGCATAAAATATATAACAACGAGAATAATCATTTTGAACATCCTTGTATGCCTTCAATGTAAGTGTCTTTTTGATTAAAATGAAATTTAATAGCAAAACGAGGTGATAGGCTGATACTATTTAGGTGTGCTTTGTGAAAGGAATGATTTTATACCCAAGTCACTTGGTACCCCATTGGACTTCAAAGCTTATGAATTCAGTTCATAAAAATGCCATATAACAAGGAGAAAAGACACAAGCGATTATTGCAACTATTCATGACCAAATGGTGGAAATCAAATTTAAAAAATTGACCTTGTTTTGGAGTTTACAATATATACGTAATCTCGGATTTTAGAAATTCAGTATAATACAATAAAAACAAAAAAACATTCGCATCTATTTCTAGAGCTGCATAAAAATATAACAACGCGAATAATCATTTTGAACATCCTTGTATGCCTTCAATGTAAGTTCTATTTGACACTAATGAAATTTAATAGCAAAACGAAGTTATAAGCTGAAACTATTTAGGTGTACTATGTAAAAAGTAAGATTTTATACACAAATCACTTGATACCCCATTGGACTTAAAAGCATAAAAATTTAGTTCTTAAACTGCCAGATAATAAAGAGAAACGAAACAAGCGATTATTGCAACTATTCATGACCAAATGGTGGAAATCAAATTTTAAAAAATTGACCTTGTATTGGGTTTCACAATACTTACGTGAACTCGGTATTTAGAAATTCAGTATAATACAATAAAAACAAAAAATTCTTCGCATCTATTTCTAGAGCTGCATAAAATATATAACAACGAGAATAATCATTTTGAAATCCTTGTATGCCTTCAATGTAAGTATCTTTTTGATTAAAATGAAATTTAATAGCAAAACGAGGTTATAGGCTGATACTATTTAGGTGTGCTTTGTGAAAGGAATGATTTTATACCCAAGTCACTTGGTACCCCATTGGACTTCAAAGCTTATGAATTCAGTTCATAAAAATGCCATATAACAAGGAGAAAAGACACAAGCGATTATTGCAACTATTCATGACCAAATGGTGGAAATCAAATTTAAAAAATTGACCTTGTTTTGGAGTTTACAATATATACGTAAACTCGGATTTTAGAAATTCAGTATAATACAATAAAAACAAAAAAACATTCGCATCTATTTCTAGAGCTGCATAAAATATATAACAACGATAATAATCACTTTGAACATTCTTGTATGACTTCAATGTAAGTGTCTTTTTGATTAAAATGAAATTTATTAGCCAAACGATGTTATAGCCTGCAACGATTTAGGTGTGCTTTGTGAAAGGAATGATTTTATACCCAAGTCACGTGGTACCCCATTGGACTTTAAAGCATATGAATTTAGTTCATAAAAATTCCATATAACAAAGAGAAAAGAAACATGCGATTATTGCAACTATTCATGACCAAATGGTGGAAATCAAATTTTAAAAATTGACATTGTATTGGAGTTTACAATATTAACGTAAACTCGGTTTTTAGAAATTCAGTATAATACAATAAAAACAAAAAATCCTTCGCATCTATTTCTAGAGCTGCATAAAAAATATAACAACGATAATAATCACTTTGAACATCCGTGTATGCCTTCTATATCAGTTTTTTTTTTAATTAAAATGAAATTTATTAGCCAAACGATGTTATAGCCTGCAACGATTTAGGTGTGCTTTGTGAAAGGAATGATTTTATACCCAAGTCACTTGGTACCCCATTGGACTTCAAAGCTTATGAATTCAGTTCAAAAAAATGCCATATAACAAGGAGAAAAGACACAAGCGATTATTGCAACTATTCATGACCAAATGGTGGAAATCAAATTTAAAAAATTGACCTTGTTTTGGAGTATACAATATATACGTAAACTCGGATTTTAGAAATTCAGTATAATACAATAAAAACAAAAAAACATTCGCATATATTCCTAGAGCTACATAAAATATATAACAACGAGAATAATTATTTTGAACATTCTTGTATGCCTTCAATGTAAGTGTCTTTTTGACACTAATGAAATTTAATAGCAAAACGAGGTGATAGACTGATACTATTTAGGTGTGCTTTGTGAAAGGAATGATTTTATACACAAGTCACGTGGTACCCCATTGGACTTTAAAGCATATGAATTCAATTCATTAAAATTCCATATTACAAAGAGAAAAGAAACATGCGATTATTGCAACTATTCATGACCAAATGGTGGAAATCAAATTTTAAAAAATTGACCTTGTATTGGAGTTTACAATATTTACGTAAACTCGGTTTTTAGAAATTCAGTATAATACAATAAAAACAAAAAATCCTTCGCATCTATTTCTAGAGCTGCATAAAATATATAACAACGAGAATAATCATTTTGAACATCCTTGTATGCCTTCAATGTAAGTGTCTTTTTGATTAAAATGAAATTTAATAGCAAAACGAGGTGATAGGCTGATACTATTTAGGTGTGCTTTGTGAAAGGAATGATTTTATACCCAAGTCACGTGGTACCCCATTGGACTTTAAAGCATATGAATTCAGTTCATAAAAATTCCATATAACAAAGAGAAAAGAAACATGCGATTATTGCAACTATTCATGACCAAATGGTGGAAATCAAATTTTAAAAATTGACCTTGTATTGGAGTTTACAATATTTACGTAAACTCGGTTTTTGAAATTCAGTATAATACAATAAAAACAAAAACACATTCGTATCTATTTCTAGAGCTGCATAAAAATATAACAACGCGAATAATCATTTTGAACATCCTTGTATGCCTTCAATGTAAGTGTCTTTTTGATTAAAATGAAATTTAATAGCAAAACGAGGTTATAGGCTGATACTATTTAGGTGTGCTTTGTGAAAGGAATGATTTTATACCCAAGTCACGTGGTACCCCATTGGACTTTAAAGCATATGAATTGAGTTCATAAAAATTCCATATTACAAAGAGAAAAGAAACATGCCATTATTGCAACTATTCATGACCAAATGGTGGAAATCAAATTTTAAAAATTGACCTTGTATTGGAGTTTACAATATTTACGTAAACTCGGATTTTAGGAATTCAGTATAATACAATAAAAACAAAAAATCCTTCGTATCTATTTCTAGAGCTGCATAAAAAATATTACAACGATAATAATCATTTTGAACATCCGTGTATGACTTCAATGTAAGTTTTATTTGACAATAATGAAATTTAAAAGCAAAAGAAATTATAAGATGGAACTAATTGGGTTTACTATGTTAAAAGTAAGATTTTATACACAATTCACTTGGTATCCCATTGGACTTTATAGCATAAAAATTTAGTTCTTAAAATGCCAGATAATAAAGAGAAACTTAAACAAGCGATTATTGCAACTATTCATGACCAAATGGTGGATATAAATTTTAAAAAATTGAGCTTATATTGGGGTTCACAATATTTACGTAAACTCGGTTTTTAGAAATTCAGTATAATACAATAAAAACAAAAAATCCTTCGCATCTATTCCTAGAGCAGCATATAATATAATATTTACGTAAACTGGGTTTTTAGAAATTCAGTATAATACTATAAAAACAAAAAATCCTTCGCATCTATTTCTAGAGCTGCATAAAATATATAACAACGCGAATAATCATTTTGAACATCCTTGTATGCCTTCAATGTAAGTGTCTTTTTGATTAAAATGAAATTTAATAGCAAAACGAGGTTATAGGCTGATACTATTTAGGTGTGCTTTGTGAAAGGAATGATTTTATACCCAAGTCACGTGGTACCCCATTGGACTTTAAAGCATATGAATTGAGTTCATAAAAATGCAATATAACAAAGAGAAAAGAAACATGCGATTATTGCAACTATTCATGACCAAATGGTGGAAATCAAATTTTAAAAATTGACCTTGTATTGGAGTTTACAATATTTACGTAAACTCGGATTTTAGGAATTCAGTATAATACAATAAAAACAAAAAATCCTTCGCATCTATTTCTAGAGCTGCATAAAATATATAACAACGAGAATAATCATTTTGAACATCCTTGTATGCCTTCAATGTAAGTGTCTTTTTGATTAAAATGAAATTTAATAGCAAAACGAGGTGATAGGCTGATACTATTTAGGTGTGCTTTGTGAAAGGAATGATTTTATACCCAAGTCACGTTGTACCCCATTGGACTTTAAAGCATATGAATTCAATTCATTAAAATTCCATATTACAAAGAGAAAAGAAACATGCGATTATTGCAACTATTCATGACCAAATGGTGGAAATCAAATTTTAAAAAATTGACCTTGTATTGGAGTTTACAATATTTACGTAAACTCGGTTTTTAGAAATTCAGTATAATACAATAAAAACAAAAAATCCTTCGCATCTATTCCTAGAGCAGCATATAATATAATATTTACGTAAACTGGGTTTTTAGAAATTCAGTATAATACAATAAAAACAAAAAAACATTCGCATCTATTTCTAGAGCTGCATAAAATATATAACAACGAGAATAATCATTTTGAACATCCTTGTATGCCTTCAATGTAAGTGTCTTTTTGATTAAAATGAAATTTATTAGCCAAACGATGTTATAGCCTGCAACGATTTAGGTGTGCTTTGTGAAAGGAATGATTTTATACCCAAGTCACGTGGTACCCCATTGGACTTTAAAGCATATGAATTTAGTTCATAAAAATTCCATATAACAAAGAGAAAAGAAACATGCGATTATTGCAACTATTCATGACCAAATGGTGGAAATCAAATTTTAAAAATTGACATTGTATTGGAGTTTACAATATTAACGTAAACTCGGTTTTTAGAAATTCAGTATAATACAATAAAAACAAAAAATCCTTCGCATCTATTTCTAGAGCTGCATAAAAAATATAACAACGATAATAATCACTTTGAACATCCGTGTATGCCTTCTATATCAGTTTTTTTTTTAATTAAAATTAAATTTATTAGCCAAACGATGTTATAGCCTGCAACGATTTAGGTGTGCTTTGTGAAAGGAATGATTTTATACCCAAGTCACTTGGTACCCCATTGGACTTCAAAGCTTATGAATTCAGTTCAAAAAAATGCCATATAACAAGGAGAAAAGACACAAGCGATTATTGCAACTATTCATGACCAAATGGTGGAAATCAAATTTAAAAAATTGACCTTGTTTTGGAGTATACAATATATACGTAAACTCGGATTTTAGAAATTCAGTATAATACAATAAAAACAAAAAAACATTCGCATATATTCCTAGAGCTACATAAAATATATAACAACGAGAATAATTATTTTGAACATTCTTGTATGCCTTCAATGTAAGTGTCTTTTTGACACTAATGAAATTTAATAGCAAAACGAGGTGATAGACTGATACTATTTAGGTGTGCTTTGTGAAAGGAATGATTTTATACACAAGTCACGTGGTACCCCATTGGACTTTAAAGCATATGAATTCAATTCATTAAAATTCCATATTACAAAGAGAAAAGAAACATGCGATTATTGCAACTATTCATGACCAAATGGTGGAAATCAAATTTTAAAAAATTGACCTTGTATTGGAGTTTACAATATTTACGTAAACTCGGTTTTTGAAATTCAGTATAATACAATAAAAACAAAAACACATTCGTATCTATTTCTAGAGCTGCATAAAAATATAACAACGCGAATAATCATTTTGAACATCCTTGTATGCCTTCAATGTAAGTGTCTTTTTGATTTAAATGAAATTTAATAGCAAAACGAGGTGATAGGCTGATACTATTTAGGTGTGCTTTGTGAAAGGAATGATTTTATACCCAAGTCACGTGGTACCCCATTGGACTTTAAAGCATATGAATTCAGTTCATAAAAATTCCATATAACAAAGAGAAAAGAAACATGCGATTATTGCAACTATTCATGACCAAATGGTGGAAATCAAATTTTAAAAATTGACCTTGTATTGGAGTTTACAATATTTACGTAAACTCGGTTTTTGAAATTCAGTATAATACAATAAAAACAAAAACACATTCGTATCTATTTCTAGAGCTGCATAAAAATATAACAACGCGAATAATCATTTTGAACATCCTTGTATGCCTTCAATGTAAGTGTCTTTTTGATTAAAATGAAATTTAATAGCAAAACGAGGTTATAGGCTGATACTATTTAGGTGTGCTTTGTGAAAGGAATGATTTTATACCCAAGTCACGTGGTACCCCATTGGACTTTAAAGCATATGAATTGAGTTCATAAAAATTCCATATTACAAAGAGAAAAGAAACATGCCATTATTGCAACTATTCATGACCAAATGGTGGAAATCAAATTTTAAAAATTGACCTTGTATTGGAGTTTACAATATTTACGTAAACTCGGATTTTAGGAATTCAGTATAATACAATAAAAACAAAAAATCCTTCGTATCTATTTCTAGAGCTGCATAAAAAATATTACAACGATAATAATCATTTTGAACATCCGTGTATGACTTCAATGTAAGTTTTATTTGACAATAATGAAATTTAAAAGCAAAAGAAATTATAAGATGGAACTAATTGGGTTTACTATGTTAAAAGTAAGATTTTATACACAATTCACTTGGTATCCCATTGGACTTTATAGCATAAAAATTTAGTTCTTAAAATGCCAGATAATAAAGAGAAACTTAAACAAGCGATTATTGCAACTATTCATGACCAAATGGTGGATATAAATTTTAAAAAATTGAGCTTATATTGGGGTTCACAATATTTACGTAAACTCGGTTTTTAGAAATTCAGTATAATACAATAAAAACAAAAAATCCTTCGCATCTATTCCTAGAGCAGCATATAATATAATATTTACGTAAACTAGGTTTTTAGAAATTCAGTATAATACTATAAAAACAAAAAATCCTTCGCATCTATTTCTAGAGCTGCATAAAATATATAACAACGCGAATAATCATTTTGAACATCCTTGTATGCCTTCAATGTAAGTGTCTTTTTGATTAAAATGAAATTTAATAGCAAAACGAGGTTATAGGCTGATACTATTTAGGTGTGCTTTGTGAAAGGAATGATTTTATACCCAAGTCACGTGGTACCCCATTGGACTTTAAAGCATATGAATTGAGTTCATAAAAATGCAATATAACAAAGAGAAAAGAAACATGCGATTATTGCAACTATTCATGACCAAATGGTGGAAATCAAATTTTAAAAATTGACCTTGTATTGGAGTTTACAATATTTACGTAAACTCGGATTTTAGGAATTCAGTATAATACAATAAAAACAAAAAATCCTTCGCATCTATTTCTAGAGCTGCATAAAATATATAACAACGATAATAATCATTTTGAACATCCGTGTATGACTTCAATGTAAGTTTTATTTGACAATAATGAAATTTAATAGCAAAACGAGGTTATAGGCTGATACTATTTAGGTGTGCTTTGTGAAAGGAATGATTTTATACCCAAGTCACGTGGTACCCCATTGGACTTTAAAGCATATGAATTGAGTTCATAAAAATGCAATATAACAAAGAGAAAAGAAACATGCGATTATTGCAACTATTCATGACCAAATGGTGGAAATCAAATTTTAAAAATTGACCTTGTATTGGAGTTTACAATATTTTCGTAAACTCGGTTTTTAGAAATTCAGTATAATACAATAAAAACAAAAAATCCTTCGCATCTATTCCTAGAGCAGCATATAATATAATATTTACGTAAACTCGGTTTTTAGAAATTCAGTATAATACAATAAAAACAAAAAATCCTTCGCATCTATTCCTAGAGCAGCATATAATATAATATTTACGTAAACTAGGTTTTTAGAAATTCAGTATAATACTATAAAAACAAAAAATCCTTCGCATCTATTTCTAGAGCTGCATAAAATATATAACAACGCGAATAATCATTTTGAACATCCTTGTATGCCTTCAATGTAAGTGTCTTTTTGATTAAAATGAAATTTAATAGCAAAACGAGGTTATAGGCTGATACTATTTAGGTGTGCTTTGTGAAAGGAATGATTTTATACCCAAGTCACGTGGTACCCCATTGGACTTTAAAGCATATGAATTGAGTTCATAAAAATGCAATATAACAAAGAGAAAAGAAACATGCGATTATTGCAACTATTCATGACCAAATGGTGGAAATCAAATTTTAAAAATTGACCTTGTATTGGAGTTTACAATATTTACGTAAACTCGGATTTTAGGAATTCAGTATAATACAATAAAAACAAAAAATCCTTCGCATCTATTTCTAGAGCTGCATAAAATATATAACAACGAGAATAATCATTTTGAACATCCTTGTATGCCTTCAATGTAAGTGTCTTTTTGATTAAAATGAAATTTAATAGCAAAACGAGGTGATAGGCTGATACTATTTAGGTGTGCTTTGTGAAAGGAATGATTTTATACCCAAGTCACGTGGTACCCCATTGGACTTTAAAGCATATGAATTCAGTTCATAAAAATTCCATATAACAAAGAGAAAAGAAACATGCGATTATTGCAACTATTCATGACCAAATGGTGGAAATCAAATTTTAAAAATTGACCTTGTATTGGAGTTTACAATATTTACGTAAACTCGGTTTTTAGAAATTCAGTATAATACAATAAAAACAAAAACACATTCGTATCTATTTCTAGAGCTGCATAAAAATATAACAACGCGAATAATCATTTTGAACATCCTTGTATGCCTTCAATGTAAGTGTCTTTTTGATTAAAATGAAATTTAATAGCAAAACGAGGTTATAGGCTGATACTATTTAGGTGTGCTTTGTGAAAGGAATGATTTTATACCCAAGTCACGTGGTACCCCATTGGACTTTAAAGCATATGAATTGAGTTCATAAAAATTCCATATTACAAAGAGAAAAGAAACATGCGATTATTGCAACTATTCATGACCAAATGGTGGAAATCAAATTTTAAAAATTGACCTTGTATTGGAGTTTACAATATTTACGTAAACTCGGATTTTAGGAATTCAGTATAATACAATAAAAACAAAAAATCCTTCGCATCTATTTCTAGAGCTGCATAAAATATATAACAACGCGAATAATCATTTTGAACATCCTTGTATGCCTTCAATGTAAGTGTCTTTTTGATTAAAATGAAATTTAATAGCAAAACGAGGTTATAGGCTGATACTATTTAGGTGTGCTTTGTGAAAGGAATGATTTTATACCCAAGTCACGTGGTACCCCATTGGACTTTAAAGCATATGAATTGAGTTCATAAAAATGCAATATAACAAAGAGAAAAGAAACATGCGATTATTGCAACTATTCATGACCAAATGGTGGAAATCAAATTTAAAAAATTGACCTTGTTTTGGAGTTTACAATATATACGTAAACTCGGATTTTAGAAATTCAGTATAATACAATAAAAACAAAAAAATATTCGCATATATTCCTAGAGCTGCATAAAATATATAACAACGAGAATAATTATTTTGAACATTCTTGTATGCCTTCAATGTAAGTGTCTTTTTGACACTAATGAAATTTAATAGCAAAACGAGGTTATAGGCTGATACTATTTAGGTGTGCTTTGTGAAAGGAATGATTTTATACACAAGTCACGTGGTACCCCATTGGACTTTAAAGCATATGAATTCAGTTCATAAAAATTCCATATTACAAAGAGAAAAGAAACATGCGATTATTGCAACTATTCATGACCAAATGGTGGAAATCAAATTTTAAAAAATTGACCTTGTATTGGAGTTTACAATATTTACGTAAACTCGGTTTTTAGAAATTCAGTATAATACAATAAAAACAAAAAATCCTTCGCATCTATTTCTAGAGCTGCATAAAATATATAACAACGAGAATAATCATTTTGAACATCCTTGTATGCCTTCAATGTAAGTGTCTTTTTGATTAAAATGAAATTTAATAGCAAAACGAGGTGATAGGCTGATACTATTTAGGTGTGCTTTGTGAAAGGAATGATTTTATACCTAAGTCACGTGGTACCCCATTGGACTTTAAAGCATATGAATTCAGTTCATAAAAATGCCATATAACAAGGAGAAAAGAAACAAGCGATTATTGCAACTATTCATGACCAAATGGTGGAAATCAAATTTCAAAAATTGACCTTGTATTGGAGTTTACAATATTTACGTAAACTCGAATTTTAGAAATTCAGTATAATACAATAAAAAACAAAAATTCTTCGCATATATTCCTAGAGCTGCATAAAATATATAACAACGAGAATAATTATTTTGAACATTCTTGTATGCCTTCAATGTAAGTGTCTTTTTGACACTAATGAAATTTAAAAGCAAAAGAAATTATAAGATGGAACTAATTGGGTTTACTATGTTAAAAGTAAGATTTTATACACAATTCACTTGGTATCCCATTGGACTTTATAGCATAAAAATTTAGTTCTTAAAATGCCAGATAATAAAGAGAAACTTAAACAAGCGATTATTGCAACTATTCATGACCAAATGGTGGATATAAATTTTAAAAAATTGAGCTTATATTGGGGTTCACAATATTTACGTAAACTCGGTTTTTAGAAATTCAGTATAATACAATAAAAACAAAAAATCCTTCGCATCTATTCCTAGAGCAGCATATAATATAATATTTACGTAAACTAGGTTTTTAGAAATTCAGTATAATACTATAAAAACAAAAAATCCTTCGCATCTATTTCTAGAGCTGCATAAAATATATAACAACGAGAATAATCATTTTGAACATCCTTGTATGCCTTCAATGTAAGTGTCTTTTTGATTAAAATGAAATTTAATAGCAAAACGAGGTTATAGGCTGATACTATTTAGGTGTGCTTTGTGAAAGGAATGATTTTATACCCAAGTCACGTGGTACCCCATTGGACTTTAAAGCATATGAATTGAGTTCATAAAAATGCAATATAACAAAGAGAAAAGAAACATGCGATTATTGCAACTATTCATGACCAAATGGTGGAAATCAAATTTTAAAAATTGACCTTGTATTGGAGTTTACAATATTTACGTAAACTCGGATTTTAGGAATTCAGTATAATACAATAAAAACAAAAAATCCTTCGCATCTATTTCTAGAGCTGCATAAAATATATAACAACGATAATAATCATTTTGAACATCCGTGTATGACTTCAATGTAAGTTTTATTTGACAATAATGAAATTTAATAGCAAAACGAGGTTATAGGCTGATACTATTTAGGTGTGCTTTGTGAAAGGAATGATTTTATACCCAAGTCACGTGGTACCCCATTGGACTTTAAAGCATATGAATTGAGTTCATAAAAATGCAATATAACAAAGAGAAAAGAAACATGCGATTATTGCAACTATTCATGACCAAATGGTGGAAATCAAATTTTAAAAATTGACCTTGTATTGGAGTTTACAATATTTTCGTAAACTCGGTTTTTAGAAATTCAGTATAATACAATAAAAACAAAAAATCCTTCGCATCTATTCCTAGAGCAGCATATAATATAATATTTACGTAAACTCGGTTTTTAGAAATTCAGTATAATACAATAAAAACAAAAAATCCTTCGCATCTATTCCTAGAGCAGCATATAATATAATATTTACGTAAACTAGGTTTTTAGAAATTCAGTATAATACTATAAAAACAAAAAAATCCTTCGCATCTATTTCTAGAGCTGCATAAAATATATAACAACGCGAATAATCATTTTGAACATCCTTGTATGCCTTCAATGTAAGTGTCTTTTTGATTAAAATGAAATTTAATAGCAAAACGAGGTTATAGGCTGATACTATTTAGGTGTGCTTTGTGAAAGGAATGATTTTATACCCAAGTCACGTGGTACCCCATTGGACTTTAAAGCATATGAATTGAGTTCATAAAAATGCAATATAACAAAGAGAAAAGAAACATGCGATTATTGCAACTATTCATGACCAAATGGTGGAAATCAAATTTTAAAAATTGACCTTGTATTGGAGTTTACAATATTTACGTAAACTCGGATTTTAGGAATTCAGTATAATACAATAAAAACAAAAAATCCTTCGCATCTATTTCTAGAGCTGCATAAAATATATAACAACGAGAATAATCATTTTGAACATCCTTGTATGCCTTCAATGTAAGTGTCTTTTTGATTAAAATGAAATTTAATAGCAAAACGAGGTGATAGGCTGATACTATTTAGGTGTGCTTTGTGAAAGGAATGATTTTATACCCAAGTCACGTGGTACCCCATTGGACTTTAAAGCATATGAATTCAGTTCATAAAAATTCCATATAACAAAGAGAAAAGAAACATGCGATTATTGCAACTATTCATGACCAAATGGTGGAAATCAAATTTTAAAAATTGACCTTGTATTGGAGTTTACAATATTTACGTAAACTCGGTTTTTAGAAATTCAGTATAATACAATAAAAACAAAAACACATTCGTATCTATTTCTAGAGCTGCATAAAAATATAACAACGCGAATAATCATTTTGAACATCCTTGTATGCCTTCAATGTAAGTGTCTTTTTGATTAAAATGAAATTTAATAGCAAAACGAGGTTATAGGCTGATACTATTTAGGTGTGCTTTGTGAAAGGAATGATTTTATACCCAAGTCACGTGGTACCCCATTGGACTTTAAAGCATATGAATTGAGTTCATAAAAATTCCATATTACAAAGAGAAAAGAAACATGCGATTATTGCAACTATTCATGACCAAATGGTGGAAATCAAATTTTAAAAATTGACCTTGTATTGGAGTTTACAATATTTACGTAAACTCGGATTTTAGGAATTCAGTATAATACAATAAAAACAAAAAATCCTTCGCATCTATTTCTAGAGCTGCATAAAATATATAACAACGCGAATAATCATTTTGAACATCCTTGTATGCCTTCAATGTAAGTGTCTTTTTGATTAAAATGAAATTTAATAGCAAAACGAGGTTATAGGCTGATACTATTTAGGTGTGCTTTGTGAAAGGAATGATTTTATACCCAAGTCACGTGGTACCCCATTGGACTTTAAAGCATATGAATTGAGTTCATAAAAATGCAATATAACAAAGAGAAAAGAAACATGCGATTATTGCAACTATTCATGACCAAATGGTGGAAATCAAATTTTAAAAATTGACCTTGTTTTGGAGTTTACAATATATACGTAAACTCGGATTTTAGAAATTCAGTATAATACAATAAAAACAAAAAAATATTCGCATATATTCCTAGAGCTGCATAAAATATATAACAACGAGAATAATTATTTTGAACATTCTTGTATGCCTTCAATGTAAGTGTCTTTTTGACACTAATGAAATTTAATAGCAAAACGAGGTTATAGGCTGATACTATTTAGGTGTGCTTTGTGAAAGGAATGATTTTATACACAAGTCACGTGGTACCCCATTGGACTTTAAAGCATATGAATTCAGTTCATAAAAATTCCATATTACAAAGAGAAAAGAAACATGCGATTATTGCAACTATTCATGACCAAATGGTGGAAATCAAATTTTAAAAAATTGACCTTGTATTGGAGTTTACAATATTTACGTAAACTCGGATTTTAGAAATTCAGTATAATACAATAAAAACAAAAAAATATTCGCATATATTCCTAGAGCTGCATAAAATATATAACAACGAGAATAATTATTTTGAACATTCTTGTATGCCTTCAATGTAAGTGTCTTTTTGACACTAATGAAATTTAATAGCAAAACGAGGTTATAGGCTGATACTATTTAGGTGTGCTTTGTGAAAGGAATGATTTTATACCCAAGTCACGTGGTACCCCATTGGACTTTAAAGCATATGAATTGAGTTCATAAAAATGCCATATAACAAGGAGAAAAGAAACAAGCGATTATTGCAACTATTCATGACCAAATGGTGGAAATCAAATTTCAAAAATTGACCTTGTATTGGAGTTTACAATATTTACGTAAACTCGAATTTTAGAAATTCAGTATAATACAATAAAAAACAAAAATCCTTCGCATATATTCCTAGAGCTGCATAAAATATATAACAACGAGAATAATTATTTTGAACATTCTTGTATGCCTTCAATGTAAGTGTCTTTTTGACACTAATGAAATTTAATAGCAAAACGAGGTTATAGGCTGATACTATTTAGGTGTGCTTTGTGAAAGGAATGATTTTATACACAAGTCACGTGGTACCCCATTGGACTTTAAAGCATATGAATTCAATTCATTAAAATTCCATATTACAAAGAGAAAAGAAACATGCGATTATTGCAACTATTCATGACCAAATGGTGGAAATCAAATTTTAAAAAATTGACCTTGTATTGGAGTTTACAATATTTACGTAAACTCGGTTTTTAGAAATTCAGTATAATACAATAAAAACAAAAAATCCTTCGCATCTATTTCTAGAGCTGCATAAAATATATAACAACGAGAATAATCATTTTGAACATCCTTGTATGCCTTCAATGTAAGTGTCTTTTTGATTAAAATGAAATTTAATAGCAAAACGAGGTGATAGGCTGATACTATTTAGGTGTGCTTTGTGAAAGGAATGATTTTATACCCAAGTCACTTGGTACCCCATTGGACTTCAAAGCTTATGAATTCAGTTCATAAAAATGCCATATAACAAGGAGAAAAGACACAAGCGATTATTGCAACTATTCATGACCAAATGGTGGAAATCAAATTTAAAAAATTGACCTTGTTTTGGAGTTTACAATATATACGTAAACTCGGATTTTAGAAATTCAGTATAATACAATAAAAACAAAAAAACATTCGCATCTATTTCTAGAGCTGCATAAAAATATAACAACGCGAATAATCATTTTGAACATCCTTGTATGCCTTCAATGTAAGTTCTATTTGACACTAATGAAATTTAATAGCAAAACGAAGTTATAAGCTGAAACTATTTAGGTGTACTATGTAAAAAGTAAGATTTTATACACAAATCACTTGGTACCCCATTGGACTTAAAAGCATAAAAATTTAGTTCTTAAACTGCCAGATAATAAAGAGAAACGAAACAAGCGATTATTGCAACTATTCATGACCAAATGGTGGAAATCAAATTTTAAAAAATTGACCTTGTATTGGGTTTCACAATACTTACGTGAACTCGGTATTTAGAAATTCAGTATAATACAATAAAAACAAAAAATTCTTCGCATCTATTTCTAGAGCTGCATAAAATATATAACAACGAGAATAATCATTTTGAAATCCTTGTATGCCTTCAATGTAAGTATCTTTTTGATTAAAATGAAATTTAATAGCAAAACGAGGTTATAGGCTGATACTATTTAGGTGTGCTTTGTGAAAGGAATGATTTTATACTCAAGTCACTTGGTACCCCATTGGACTTCAAAGCTTATGAATTCAGTTCATAAAAATGCCATATAACAAGGAGAAAAGACACAAGCGATTATTGCAACTATTCATGACCAAATGGTGGAAATCAAATTTAAAAAATTGACCTTGTTTTGGAGTTTACAATATATACGTAAACTCGGATTTTAGAAATTCAGTATAATACAATAAAAACAAAAAAACATTCGCATCTATTTCTAGAGCTGCATAAAAATATAACAACGCGAATAATCATTTTGAACATCCTTGTATGCCTTCAATGTAAGTTTTATTTGACACTAATGAAATTTAATAGCAAAACGAGGTTATAGGCTGATACTATTTAGGTGTGCTTTGTGAAAGGAATGATTTTATACACAAGTCACGTGGTACCCCATTGGACTTTAAAGCATATGAATTCAATTCATTAAAATTCCATATTACAAGGAGAAAAGAAACATGCGATTATTGCAACTATTCATGACCAAATGGTGGAAATCAAATTTTAAAAATTGACATTGTATTGGAGTTTACAATATTTACGTAAACTCGGTTTTTAGAAATTCAGTATAATACAATAAAAACAAAAAATCCTTCGCATCTATTTCTAGAGCTGCATAAAAAATATAACAACGAGAATAATCATTTTGAACATTCTTGTATGCCTTCTATATCAGTTTTTTTTAAATTAAAATGAAATTTATTAGCCAAACGATGTTATAGCCTGCAACGATTTAGGTGTGTTTTGTGAAAGGAATGATTTTATACCCAAGTCACTTGGTACCCCATTGGACTTCAAAGCATATGAATTCAGTTCATAAAAATGCCATATAACAAGGAGAAAAGACACAAGCGATTATTGCAACTATTCATGACCAAATGGTGGAAATCAAATTTAAAAAATTGACCTTGTTTTGGAGTTTACAATATATACGTAAACTCGGATTTTAGAAATTCAGTATAATACAATAAAAACAAAAAAACATTCGCATCTATTTCTAGAGCTGCATAAAAATATAACAACGCGAATAATCATTTTGAACATCCTTGTATGCCTTCAATGTAAGTATCTTTTTGATTAAAATGAAATTTAATAGCAAAACGAGGTTATAGGCTGATACTATTTAGGTGTGCTTTGTGAAAGGAATGATTTTATACCCAAGTCACTTGGTACCCCATTGGACTTCAAAGCTTATGAATTCAGTTCATAAAAATGCCATATAACAAGGAGAAAAGACACAAGCGATTATTGCAACTATTCATGACCAAATGGTGGAAATCAAATTTAAAAAATTGACCTTGTTTTGGAGTTTACAATATATACGTAAACTCGGATTTTAGAAATTCAGTATAATACAATAAAAACAAAAAAACATTCGCATCTATTTCTAGAGCTGCATAAAAATATAACAACGCGAATAATCATTTTGAACATCCTTGTATGCCTTCAATGTAAGTTTTATTTGACACTAATGAAATTTAATAGCAAAACGAAGTTATAAGCTGGAACTATTTAGGTGTACTATGTAAAAAGTAAGATTTTATACACAAATCACTTGGTACCCCATTGGACTTCAAAGCATATGAATTCAGTTCATAAAAATGCCATATAACAAGGAGAAAAGAAACAAGCGATTATTGCAACTATTCATGGCCAAATGGTGGAAATCAAATTTTAAAAATTGACATTGTATTGGAGTTTACAATATTTACGTAAACTCGGTTTTTAGAAATTCAGTATAATACAATAAAAACAAAAAATCCTTCGCATCTATTTCTAGAGCTGCATAAAAAATATAACAACGAGAATAATCATTTTGAACATTCTTGTATGCCTTCTATATCAGTTTTTTTTAAATTAAAATGAAATTTATTAGCCAAACGATGTTATAGCCTGCAACGATTTAGGTGTGTTTTGTGAAAGGAATGATTTTATACCCAAGTCACTTGGTACCCCATTGGACTTCAAAGCATATGAATTCAGTTCATAAAAATGCCATATAACAAGGAGAAAAGAAACAAGAGATTATTGCAACTATTCATGACCAAATGGTGGAAATCAAATTATAAAAATTGACCTTGTATTGGAGTTTACAATATATACGTAAACTCGGATTTTAGAAATTCAGTATAATACAATAAAAACAAAAAATCCTTCGCATTTATTTCTCGAGCTGCATAAAAAATATAACAACGATAATAATCACTTTGAACATCCTTTTATGACTTCAATGAAAGTTTTATTTGACAATAATGAAATTTAAAAGCAAAAGAAATTATAAGCTGGGACTATTTAGGTTTACTATGTAAAAAGTAAGATTTTATACACAAATCACTTGGTACCCCATTGGACTTTAAAGCATATAAATTTAGTTCTTAAACTGCCAGATAATAAAGAGAAACGAAACAAGCGATTATTGCAACTATTCATGGCCAAATGGTGGAAATCAAATTTTAAAAAAATTGACCTTGTATTGGAGTTTACAATATTTACGTAAACTCGGTTTTTAGAAATTCAGTATAATACAATAAAAACAAAAAAACATTCGCATCTATTTCTAGAGCGGCATAAAAATATAACAACGCGAATAATCATTTTGAACATCCTTGTATGCCTTCAATGTAAGTTTTATTTGACACTAATGAAATTTAATAGCAAAACGAAGTTATAAGCTGGAACTATTTAGGTGTACTATGTAAAAAGTAAGATTTTATTCCCAAGTCACGTGGTACCCCATTGGACTTTAAAGCATATGAATTCAGTTCTTAAAAATTCCATATAACAAAGAGAAAAGAAACATGCGATTATTGCAACTATTCATAACCAAATGGTGGAAATCAAATTTTAAAAATTGACATTGTATTGGAGTTTACAATATTTACGTAAACTCGGTTTTTAGAAATTCAGTATAATACAATAAAAACAAAAAATCCTTCGCATCTATTTCTAGAGCTGCATAAAAAATATAACAACGAGAATAATCATTTTGAACATTCTTGTATGCCTTCTATATCAGTTTTTTTAAAATTAAAATGAAATTTATTAGCCAAACGATGTTATAGCCTGCAACGATTTAGGTGTGTTTTGTGAAAGGAATGATTTTATACCCAAGTCACTTGGTACCCCATTGGACTTCAAAGCATATGAATTCAGTTCATAAAAATGCCATATAACAAGGAGAAAAGAAACAAGAGATTATTGCAACTATTCATGACCAAATGGTGGAAATCAAATTATAAAAATTGACCTTGTATTGGAGTTTACAATATATACGTAAACTCGGATTTTAGAAATTCAGTATAATACAATAAAAACAAAAAATCCTTCGCATTTATTTCTCGAGCTGCATAAAAAATATAACAACGATAATAATCACTTTGAACATCCTTTTATGACTTCAATGAAAGTTTTATTTGACAATAATGAAATTTAAAAGCAAAAGAAATTATAAGCTGGGACTATTTAGGTTTACTATGTAAAAAGTAAGATTTTATACACAAATCACTTGGTACCCCATTGGACTTTAAAGCATATAAATTTAGTTCTTAAACTGCCAGATAATAAAGAGAAACGAAACAAGCGATTATTGCAACTATTCATGGCCAAATGGTGGAAATCAAATTTTAAAAAAATTGACCTTGTATTGGAGTTTACAATATTTACGTAAACTCGGTTTTTAGAAATTCAGTATAATACAATAAAAACAAAAAAACATTCGCATCTATTTCTAGAGCGGCATAAAAATATAACAACGCGAATAATCATTTTGAACATCCTTGTATGCCTTCAATGTAAGTTTTATTTGACACTAATGAAATTTAATAGCAAAACGAAGTTATAAGCTGGAACTATTTAGGTGTACTATGTAAAAAGTAAGATTTTATTCCCAAGTCACGTGGTACCCCATTGGACTTTAAAGCATATGAATTCAGTTCTTAAAAATTCCATATAACAAAGAGAAAAGAAACATGCGATTATTGCAACTATTCATAACCAAATGGTGGAAATCAAATTTTAAAAATTGACATTGTATTGGAGTTTACAATATTTACGTAAACTCGGTTTTTAGAAATTCAGTATAATACAATAAAAACAAAAAATCCTTCGCATCTATTTCTAGAGCTGCATAAAAAATATAACAACGAGAATAATCATTTTGAACATTCTTGTATGCCTTCTATATCAGTTTTTTTAAAATTAAAATGAAATTTATTAGCCAAACGATGTTATAGCCTGCAACGATTTAGGTGTGTTTTGTGAAAGGAATGATTTTATACCCAAGTCACTTGGTACCCCATTGGACTTCAAAGCATATGAATTCAGTTCATAAAAATGCCATATAACAAGGAGAAAAGAAACAAGAGATTATTGCAACTATTCATGACCAAATGGTGGAAATCAAATTATAAAAATTGACCTTGTATTGGAGTTTACAATATATACGTAAACTCGGATTTTAGAAATTCAGTATAATACAATAAAAACAAAAAATCCTTCGCATTTATTTCTCGAGCTGCATAAAAAATATAACAACGATAATAATCACTTTGAACATCCTTTTATGACTTCAATGAAAGTTTTATTTGACAATAATGAAATTTAAAAGCAAAAGAAATTATAAGCTGGGACTATTTAGGTTTACTATGTAAAAAGTAAGATTTTATACACAAATCACTTGGTACCCCATTGGACTTTAAAGCATATAAATTTAGTTCTTAAACTGCCAGATAATAAAGAGAAACGAAACATGCGATTATTGCAACTATTCATGGCCAAATGGTGGAAATCAAATTTTAAAAAAATTGACCTTGTATTGGAGTTTACAATATTTACGTAAACTCGGTTTTTAGAAATTCAGTATAATACAATAAAAACAAAAAAACATTCGCATCTATTTCTAGAGCGGCATAAAAATATAACAACGCGAATAATCATTTTGAACATCCTTGTATGCCTTCAATGTAAGTTTTATTTGACACTAATGAAATTTAAAAGCAAAACGAAATTATAAGCTGGAACTATTTAGGTGTACTATGTAAAAAGTAAGATTTTATACACAAATCACTTGGTACCCCATTGGACTTTAAAGCATATACATTTAGTTCTTAAACTGCCAGATAATAAAGAGAAACGAAACAAGCGATTATTGCAACTATTCATGACCAAATGGTGGAAATCAAATTTTAAAAAATTGACCTTGTATTGGGGTTAACAATACTTACGTAAACTCGGTATTTAGAAATTCAGTATAATACAATAAAAACAAAAAATCATTCGCATCTATTTCTAGAGCTGCATAAAATATATAACAACGAGAATAATCATTTTGAACATCCTTGTATGCCTTCAATGTAAGTGTCTTATTGATTAAAATGAAATTTAATAGCAAAACGAGGTTATAGGCTGATACTATTTAGGTGTGATTTGTGAAAGGAATGATTTTATACCCAAGTCACGTGGTACCCCATTGGACTTTAAAGCATATGAATTGAGTTCATAAAAATTCCATATTACAAAGAGAAAAGAAACATGCGATTATTGCAACTATTCATGACCAAATGGTGGAAATCAAATTTTAAAAAATTGACCTTGTATTGGAGTTTACAATATTTACGTAAACTCTGATTTTAGAAATTCAGTATAATACTATAAACACAAAAAATCCTTCGCATTTATTTCTAGAGCTGCATAAAAAATATAACAACGATAATAATCACTTTGAACATCCTTTTATGACTTCAATGAAAGTTTTATTTGACAATAATGAAATTTAAAAGCAAAAGAAATTATAAGCTGGGACTATTTAGGTTTACTATGTAAAAAGTAAGATTTTATACACAAATCACTTGGTACCCCATTGGACTTTAAAGCATATAAATTTAGTTCTTAAACTGCCAGATAATAAAGAGAAACGAAACAAGCGATTATTGCAACTATTCATGGCCAAATGGTGGAAATCATATTTTAAAAAAATTGACCTTGTATTGGAGTTTACAATATTTACGTAAACTCGGTTTTTAGAAATTCAGTATAATACAATAAAAACAAAAAAACATTCGCATCTATTTCTAGAGCTGCATAAAAATATAACAACGCGAATAATCATTTTGAACATCCTTGTATGACTTCAATGTAAGTTTTATTTGACACTAATGAAATTTAATAGCAAAACGAAGTTATAAGCCGGAACTATTTAGGTGTACTATGTAAAAAGTAAGATTTTATACACAAATCACTTGGTACCCCATTGGACTTAAAAGCATAAAAATTTAGTTCTTAAACTGCCAGATAATAAAGAGAAACGAAACAAGCGATTATTGCAACTATTCATGACCAAATGGTGGAAATCAAATTTTAAAAAATTGACCTTGTATTGGAGTTTACAATATTTACGTAAACTCGGATTTTAGAAATTCAGTATAATACTATAAACACAAAAAAACATTCGCATCTATTTCTAGAGCTGCATAAAAATATAACAACGCGAATAATCATTTTGAACATCCTTGTATGACTTCAATGTAAGTTTTATTTGACACTAATGAAATTTAATAGCAAAACGAAGTTATAAGCTGGAACTATTTAGGTGTACTATGTAAAAAGTAAGATTTTATACACAAATCACTTGGTACCCCATTGGACTTAAAAGCATAAAAATTTAGTTCTTAAACTGCCAGATAATAAAGAGAAACGAAACAAGCGATTATTGCAACTATTCATGACCAAATGGTGGAAACCAAATTTTAAAAAATTGACCTTGTATTGGGTTTCACAATACTTACGTGAACTCGGTATTTAGAAATTCAGTATAATACAATAAAAACAAAAAATCCTTCGCATCTATTTCTAGAGCTGCATAAAATATATAACAACGAGAATAATCATTTTGAAATCCTTGTATGCCTTCAATATAAGTGTCTTTTTGATTAAAATGAAATTTAATAGCAAAACGAGGTTATAGGCTGATACTATTTAGGTGTGCTTTGTGAAAGGAATGATTTTATACCCAAGTCACGTGGTACCCCATTGGACTTTAAAGCATATGAATTCAGTTCATAAAAATGCCATATAACAAGGACAAAAGAAACGAGCGATTATTGCAACTATTCATGACCAAATGGTCGAAATCAAATTTTAAAAATTGACCTTGTATTGGAGTTTACAATATTTACGTGAACTCGGTTTTTAGAAATTCAGTATAAAACAATAAAAACAAAAAATCCTTCGCATCTATTTCTAGAGCTGCATAAAATATATAACAACGAGAATAATCATTTTGAACATCCTTGTATGCCTTCAATGTAAGTTTTATTTGACACTAATGAAATTTAATAGCAAAACAAGGTTATAAGCTGGAACTATTTAGGTGGGCTTTAGGAAAGGAATGATTTTATACCCAAGTCACGTGGTACCCCATTGGACTTAAAAGCATATGAATTCAGTTCATAAAAATGCCATATAACAAGGAGAAAAGAAACAAGCGATTATTGCAACTATTCATGACCAAATGGTGGAAATCAAATTTTAAAAATTGACCTTGTATTGGAGTTTACAATATTTACGTAAACTTGGTTTTTATTAATTCAGTATAAAACAATAAAAACAAAAAATCATTCGCATCTGTTTCTAGAGCTGCATAAAAAATATAACATCGAGAATAATCATTTTGAACATCCTTGTATGCCTTCTATATCATTTTTTTTAATTAAAATGAAATTTATTAGCCAAACGATGTTATAGCCTGCAACGATTTAGGTGTGCTTTGTGAAAGGATTGATTTTATACCCAAGTCACTTGGTACCCCATTGGACTTCAAAGCATATGAATTCAGTTCATAAAAATGCCAGATAATAAAGAGAAACGAAACAAGCGATTATTGCAACTATTCATGACCAAATGGTGGAAATCAAATTTTAAAAAATTGACCTTGTATTGGGTTTCACAATACTTACGTGAACTCGGTATTTAGAAATTCAGTATAATACAATAAAAACAAAAAATCCTTCGCATCTATTTCTAGAGCTGCATAAAATATATAACAACGAGAATAATCATTTTGAACATCCTTGTATGCCTTCAATGTAAGTTTTATTTGACACTAATGAAATTTAATAGCAAAACAAGGTTATAAGCTGGAACTATTTAGGTGGGCTTTAGGAAAGGAATGATTTTATACCCAAGTCACGTGGTACCCCATTGGACTTAAAAGCATATGAATTCAGTTCATAAAAATGCCATATAACAAGGAGAAAAGAAACAAGCGATTATTGCAACTATTCATGACCAAATGGTGGAAATCAAATTTTAAAAATTGACCTTGTATTGGAGTTTACAATATTTACGTAAACTTGGTTTTTATTAATTCAGTATAAAACAATAAAAACAAAATATCCTTCGCATCTATTTCTAGAGCTGCATAAAAAATATAACATCGAGAATAATCATTTTGAACATCCTTGTATGCCTTCTATATCAGTTTTTTTTAATTAAAATGAAATTTATTAGCCAAACGATGTTATAGCCTGCAACGATTTAGGTGTGCTTTGTGAAAGGATTGATTTTATACCCAAGTCACTTGGTACCCCATTGGACTTCAAAGCATATGAATTCAGTTCATAAAAATGCCATATAACAAGGAGAAAAGAAACAAGCGATTATTGCAACTATTAATGGCCAAATGGTGGAAATCAAATTTTAAAAAAATTGACCTTGTATTGGAGTTTACAATATTTACGTAAACTCGGTTTTTAGAAATTCAGTATAATACAATAAAAACAAAAAATCCTTCGCATCTATTCCTAGAGCTGCATAAAAATATAACAACGCGAATAATCATTTTGAACATCCTTGTATGCCTTCAATGTAAGTTTTATTTGACACTAATGAAATTTAATAGCAAAACGAGGTTATAGGCTGCAACTATTTAGGTGGGCTTTGGGAAAGGAATGATTTTATACCCAAGTCACGTGGTACCCCATTGGACTTAAAAGCATATGAATTCAGTTCATAAAAATGCCATATAACAAGGACAAAAGAAACGAGCGATTATTGCAACTATTCATGACCAAATGGTGGAAATCAAATTTTAAAAAATTGACCTTGTATTGGAGTTTACAATATTTACGTAAACTCGGATTTTAGAAATTCAGTATAATACTATAAACACAAAAAAACATTCGCATCTATTTCTAGAGCTGCATAAAAATATAACAACGCGAATAATCATTTTGAACATCCTTGTATGACTTCAATGTAAGTTTTATTTGACACTAATGAAATTTAATAGCAAAACGAAGTTATAAGCTGGAACTATTTAGGTGTACTATGTAAAAAGTAAGATTTTATACCCAAGTCACGTGGTACCCCATTGGACTTAAAAGCATAAAAATTTAGTTCTTAAACTGCCAGATAATAAAGAGAAACGAAACAAGCGATTATTGCAACTATTCATGACCAAATGGTGGAAATCAAATTTTAAAAAATTGACCTTGTATTGGAGTTTACAATATTTACGTAAACTTGGTTTTTATTAATTCAGTATAAAACAATAAAAACAAAATATCCTTCGCATCTATTTCTAGAGCTGCATAAAAAATATAACATCGAGAATAATCATTTTGAACATCCTTGTATGCCTTCTATATCATTTTTTTTAATTAAAATGAAATTTATTAGCCAAACGATGTTATTGCCTGCAACGATTTAGGTGTGCTTTGTGAAAGGATTGATTTTATACCCAAGTCACTTGGTACCCCATTGGACTTCAAAGCATATGAATTCAGTTCATAAAAATGCCATATAACAAGGAGAAAAGAAACAAGCGATTATTGCAACTATTAATGGCCAAATGGTGGAAATCAAATTTTAAAAAAATTGACCTTGTATTGGAGTTTACAATATTTACGTAAACTCGGTTTTTAGCAATTCAGTATAATACAATAAAAACAAAAAATCCTTCGCATCTATTCCTAGAGCTGCATAAAAATATAACAACGCGAATAATCATTTTGAACATCCTTGTATGCCTTCAATGTAAGTTTTATTTGACACTAATGAAATTTAATAGCAAAACGAGGTTATAGGCTGCAACTATTTAGGTGGGCTTTGGGAAAGGAATGATTTTATACCCAAGTCACGTGGTACCCCATTGGACTTAAAAGCATATGAATTCAGTTCATAAAAATGCCATATAACAAGGACAAAAGAAACGAGCGATTATTGCAACTATTCATGACCAAATGGTGGAAATCAAATTTTAAAAAATTGACCTTGTATTGGAGTTTACAATATTTACGTAAACTCGGATTTTAGAAATTCAGTATAATACTATAAACACAAAAAAACATTCGCATCTATTTCTAGAGCTGCATAAAAATATAACAACGCGAATAATCATTTTGAACATCCTTGTATGACTTCAATGTAAGTTTTATTTGACACTAATAAAATTTAATAGCAAAACGAAGTTATAAGCTGGAACTATTTAGGTGTACTATGTAAAAAGTAAGATTTTATACACAAATTACTTGGTACCCCATTGGACTTAAAAGCATAAAAATTTAGTTCTTAAACTGCCAGATAATAAAGAGAAACGAAACAAGCGATTATTGCAACTATTCATGACCAAATGGTGGAAATCAAATTTTAAAAAATTGACCTTGTATTGGGTTTCACAATACTTACGTGAACTCGGTATTTAGAAATTCAGTATAATACAATAAAAACAAAAAATCCTTCGCATCTATTTCTAGAGCTGCATAAAATATATAACAACGAGAATAATCATTTTGAACATCCTTGTATGCCTTCAATGTAAGTTTTATTTGACACTAATGAAATTTAATAGCAAAACGAGGTTATAGGCTGCAACTATTTAGGTGGGCATTGGGAAAGGAATGATTTTATACCCAAGTCACGTGGTACCCCATTGGACTTAAAAGCATAAAAATTTAGTTCTTAAACTGCCAGATAATAAAGAGAAACGAAACAAGCGATTATTGCAACTATTCATGACCAAATGGTGGAAATCAAATTTTAAAAAATTGACCTTGTATTGGAGTTTACAATATTTACGTAAACTTGGTTTTTATTAATTCTGTATAAAACAATAAAAACAAAATATCCTTCGCATCTATTTCTAGAGCTGCATAAAAAATATAACATCGAGAATAATCATTTTGAACATCCTTGTATGCCTTCTATATCATTTTTTTTAATTAAAATGAAATTTATTAGCCAAACGATGTTATAGCCTGCAACGATTTAGGTGTGCTTTGTGAAAGGATTGATTTTATACCCAAGTCACTTGGTACCCCATTGGTCTTCAAAGCATATGAATTCAGTTCATAAAAATGCCATATAACAAGGAGAAAAGAAACAAGCGATTATTGCAACTATTAATGGCCAAATGGTGGAAATCAAATTTTAAAAAAATTGACCTTGTATTGGAGTTTACAATATTTACGTAAACTCGGTTTTTAGAAATTCAGTATAATACAATAAAAACAAAAACTCCTTCGCATCTATTCCTAGAGCTGCATAAAAATATAACAACGCGAATAATCATTTTGAACATCCTTGTATGCCTTCAATGTAAATTTTATTTGACACTAATGAAATTTAATAGCAAAACGAGGTTATAGGCTGCAACTATTTAGGTGGGCTTTGGGAAAGGAATGATTTTATACCCAAGTCACGTGGTACCCCATTGGACTTAAAAGCATATGAATTCAGTTCATAAAAATGCCATATAACAAGGACAAAAGAAACGAGCGATTATTGCAACTATTCATGACCAAATGGTGGAAATCAAATTTTAAAAATTGACATTGTATTGGAGTTTACAATATTTACGTAAACTTGGTTTTTATTAATTCAGTATAAAACAATAAAAACAAAATATCCTTCGCATCTATTTCTAGAGCTGCATAAAAAATATAACATCGAGAATAATCATTTTGAACATCCTTGTATGCCTTCTATATCAGTTTTTTTTAATTAAAATGAAATTTATTAGCCAAACGATGTTATAGCCTGCAACGATTTAGGTGTGCTTTGTGAAAGGATTGATTTTATACCCAAGTCACTTGGTACCCCATTGGACTTCAAAGCATATGAATTCAGTTCATAAAAATGCCATATAACAAGGAGAAAAGAAACAAGCGATTATTGCAACTATTAATGGCCAAATGGTGGAAATCAAAATTTAAAAAAATTGACCTTGTATTGGAGTTTACAATATTTACGTAAACTCGGTTTTTAGAAATTCAGTATAATACAATAAAAACAAAAAATCCTTCGCATCTATTCCTAGAGCTGCATAAAAATATAACAACGCGAATAATCATTTTGAACATCCTTGTATGCCTTCAATGTAAGTGTCTTTTTGATTAAAATGAAATTTAATAGCAAAACGAGGTTATAGGCTGCAACTATTTAGGTGGGCTTTGTGAAAGGAATGATTTTATACCCAAGTCACGTGGTACCCCATTGGACTTAAAAGCATAAAAATTTAGTTCTTAAACTGTCAGATAATAAAGAGAAACGAAACAAGCGATTATTCCAACTATTCATGACCAAATGGTGGAAATCAAATTTTAAAAAATTGACCTTGTATTGGGTTTCACAATACTTACGTAAACTCGGTATTTAGAAATTCAGTATAATACAATAAAAACAAAAAATCCTTCGCATCTATTTCTAGAGCTGCATAGAATATATAACAACGAGAATAATCATTTTGAACATCCTTGTATGCCTTCAATGTAAGTGTCTTTTTGATTAAAATGAAATTTAATAGCAAAACGAGGTTATAGGCTGATACTATTTAGGTGTGCTTTGTGAAAGGCATGATTTTATACCCAAGTCACGTGGTACCCCATTGGACTTTAAAGCATATGAATTCAGTTCATAAAAATTCCATATAACAAAGAGAAAAGAAACATGCGATTATTGCAACTATTCATGACCAAATGGTGGACATCAAATTTTAAAAATTGACCTTGTATTGGAGTTTACAATATTTACGTAAACTCGGTTTTTAGAAATTCAGTATAATACAATAAAAACAAAAAATCCATCGCATCTATTTCTAGAGCTGCATAAAATATATAACAACGAGAATAATCATTTTGAACATCCTTGTATGCCTTCAATGTAAGTGTCCTTTAAATTAAAATGAAATTTATTAGCCAAACGATGTTATAGCCTGCAACGATTTAGGTGGGCTTTGTGAAAGGATTGATTTTATACCCAAGTCACTAGGTACCCCATTGGACTTCAAAGCATATGAATTCAGTTCATAAAAATGCCATATAACAAGGACAAAAGAAAAGAGCGATTATTGCAACTATTCATGACCAAATGGTGGAAATCAAATTTTAAAAATTGACATTGTATTGGAGTTTACAATATTTACGTAAACTCGGTTTTTAGAAATTCAGTATAATACAATAAAAACAAAAAATCCTTCGCATCTATTTCTAGAGCTGCATAAAAAATATAACAACGATAATAATCACTTTGAACATCCTTTTATGACTTCAATGAAAGTTTTATTTGACAATAATGAAATTTAAAAGCAAAAGAAATTATAAGCTGGGACTATTTAGGTTTAGTATGTAAAAAGTAAGATATTATACACAAATCACTTGGTACCCCATTGGACTTTAAAGCATATACATTTAGTTCTTAAACTGCCAGATAATAAAGAGAAACGAAACAAGCGATTATTGCAACTATTCATGACCAAATGGTGGAAATCAAATTTTAAAAAATTGACCTTGTATTGGGGTTCACAATACTTACGTAAACTCGGTATTTAGAAATTCAGTATAATACAATAGAAACAAAAAATCCTTCGCATCTATTTCTAGAGCTGCATAAAATATATAACAACGAGAATAATCATTTTGAACATCCTTGTATGCCTTCAATGTAAGTGTCTTTTTGATTAAAATGAAATTTAATAGCAAAACGAGGTTATAGGCTGATACTATTTAGGTGTGCTTTGTGAAAGGCATGATTTTATACCCAAGTCACGTGGTACCCCATTGGACTTTAAAGCATATGAATTCAGTTCATAAAAACTCCATATTACAAAGAGAAAAGAAACATGCGATTATTGCAACTATTCATGACCAAATGGTGGAAATCAAATTTTAAAAATTGACCTTGTATTGGAGTTTACAATATTTACGTAAACTCGGTTTTTAGAAATTCAGTATAATACAATAAAAACAAAAAATCCTTCGCATCTATTTCTAGAGCTGCATAAAATATATAACAACGAGAATAATCATTTTGAACATCCTTGTATGCCTTCAATGTAAGTGTCTTTTTGATTAAAATGAAATTTAATAGCAAAACGAGGTTATAGGCTGATACTATTTAGGTGTGCTTTGTGAAAGGCATGATTTTATACCCAAGTCACGTGGTACCCCATTGGACTTTAAAGCATATGAATTCAGTTCATAAAAACTCCATATTACAAAGAGAAAAGAAACATGCGATTATTGCAACTATTCATGACCAAATGGTGGAAATCAAATTTTAAAAAATTGACCTTGTATTGGGGTTCACAATACTTACGTAAACTCGGTATTTAGAAATTCAGTATAATACAATAGAAACAAAAAATCCTTCGCATCTATTTCTAGAGCTGCATAAAATATATAACAACGAGAATAATCATTTTGAACATCCTTGTATGCCTTCAATGTAAGTGTCTTTTTGATTAAAATGAAATTTAATAGCAAAACGAGGTTATAGGCTGCATTTATTTAGGTGGGCATTGGGAAAGGAATGATTTTATACCCAAGTCACGTGGTACCCCATTGGACTTAAAAGCATAAAAATTTAGTTCTTAAACTGCCAGATAATAAAGAGAAACGAAACAAGCGATTATTGCAACTATTCATGACCAAATGGTGGAAATCAAATTTTAAAAAATTGACCTTGTATTGGAGTTTACAATATTTACGTAAACTTGGTTTTTATTAATTCAGTATAAAACAATAAAAACAAAATATCCTTCGCATCTATTTCTAGAGCTGCATAAAAAATATAACATCGAGAATAATCATTTTGAACATCCTTGTATGCCTTCTATATCATTTTTTTTAATTAAAATGAAATTTATTAGCCAAACGATGTTATAGCCTGCAACGATTTAGGTGTGCTTTGTAAAAGGATTGATTTTATACCCAAGTCACTTGGTACCCCATTGGACTTCAAAGCATATGAATTCAGTTCATAAAAATGCCATATAACAAGGAGAAAAGAAACAAGCGTTTATTGCAACTATTAATGGCCAAATGGTGGAAATCAAATTTTAAAAAAATTGACCTTGTATTGGAGTTTACAATATTTACGTAAACTCGGTTTTTAGAAATTCAGTATAATACAATAAAAACAAAAAATCCTTCGCATCTATTCCTAGAGCTGCATAAAAATATAACAACGCGAATAATCATTTTGAACATCCTTGTATGCCTTCAATGTAAGTTTTATTTGACACTAATGAAATTTAATAGCAAAACGAGGTTATAGGCTGCAACTATTTAGGTGGGCTTTGGGAAAGGAATGATTTTATACCCAAGTCACGTGGTACCCCATTGGACTTAAAAGCATATGAATTCAGTTCATAAAAATGCCATATAACAAGGACAAAAGAAACGAGCGATTATTGCAACTATTCATGACCAAATGGTGGAAATCAAATTTTAAAAATTGACCTTGTATTGGAGTTTACAATATTTACGTAAACTTGGTTTTTATTAATTCAGTATAAAACAATAAAAACAAAATATCCTTCGCATCTATTTCTAGAGCTGCATAAAAAATATAACATCGAGAATAATCATTTTGAACATCCTTGTATGCCTTCTATATCAGTTTTTTTTAATTAAAATGAAATTTATTAGCCAAACGATGTTATAGCCTGCAACGATTTAGGTGTGCTTTGTGAAAGGATTGATTTTATACCCAAGTCACTTGGTACCCCATTGGACTTCAAAGCATATGAATTCAGTTCATAAAAATGCCATATAACAAGGAGAAAAGAAACAAGCGATTATTGCAACTATTAATGGCCAAATGGTGGAAATCAAAATTTAAAAAAATTGACCTTGTATTGGAGTTTACAATATTTACGTAAACTCGGTTTTTAGAAATTCAGTATAATACAATAAAAACAAAAAATCCTTCGCATCTATTCCTAGAGCTGCATAAAAATATAACAACGCGAATAATCATTTTGAACATCCTTGTATGCCTTCAATGTAAGTTTTATTTGACACTAATGAAATTTAATAGCAAAACGAGGTTATAGGCTGCAACTATTTAGGTGGGCTTTGGGAAAGGAATGATTTTATACCCAAGTCACGTGGTACCCCATTGGACTTAAAAGCATAAAAATTTAGTTCTTAAACTGTCAGATAATAAAGAGAAAAGAAACAAGCGATTATTGCAACTATTCATGACCAAATGGTGGAAATCAAATTTTAAAAAATTGACCTTGTATTGGGGTTCGCAATACTTACGTAAACTCGGTATTTAGAAATTCAGTATAATACAATAAAAACAAAAAATCCTTCGCATCTATTTCTAGAGCTGCATAGAATATATAACAACGAGAATAATCATTTTGAACATCCTTGTATGCCTTCAATGTAAGTGTCTTTTTGATTAAAATGAAATTTAATAGCAAAACGAGGTTATAGGCTGATACTATTTAGGTGTGCTTTGTGAAAGGCATGATTTTATACCCAAGTCACGTGGTACCCCATTGGACTTTAAAGCATATGAATTCAGTTCATAAAAATTCCATATTACAAAGAGAAAAGAAACATGCGATTATTGCAACTATTCATGACCAAATGGTGGACATCAAATTTTAAAAATTGACCTTGTATTGGAGTTTACAATATTTACGTAAACTCGGTTTTTAGAAATTCAGTATAATATAATAAAAACAAAAAATCCTTCGCATCTATTTCTAGAGCTGCATAAAATATATAACAACGAGAATAATCATTTTGAACATCCTTGTATGCCTTCAATGTAAGTGTCCTTTAAATTAAAATGAAATTTATTAGCCAAACGATGTTATAGCCTGCAACGATTTAGGTGGGCTTTGTGAAAGGATTGATTTTATACCCAAGTCACTTGGTACCCCATTGGACTTCAAAGCATATGAATTCAGTTCATAAAAATGCCATATAACAAGGACAAAAGAAAAGAGCGATTATTGCAACTATTCATGACCAAATGGTGGAAATCAAATTTTAAAAATTGACATTGTATTGGAGTTTACAATATTTACGTAAACTCGGTTTTTAGAAATTCAGTATAATACAATAAAAACAAAAAATCCTTCGCATCTATTTCTAGAGCTGCATAAAAAATATAACAACGATAATAATCACTTTTATGACTTCAATGAAAGTTTTATTTGACAATAATGAAATTTAAAAGCAAAAGAAATTATAAGCTGGGACTATTTAGATTTAGTATGTAAAAAGTAAGATATTATACACAAATCACTTGGTACCCCATTGGACTTTAAAGCATATACATTTAGTTCTTAAACTGCCAGATAATAAAGAGAAACGAAACAAGCGATTATTGCAACTATTCATGACCAAATGGTGGAAATCAAATTTTAAAAAATTGACCTTGTATTGGGGTTCACAATACTTACGTAAACTCGGTATTTAGAAATTCAGTATAATACAATAGAAACAAAAAATCCTTCGCATCTATTTCTAGAGCTGCATAAAATATATAACAACGAGAATAATCATTTTGAACATCCTTGTATGCCTTCAATGTAAGTGTCTTTTTGATTAAAATGAAATTTAATAGCAAAACGAGGTTATAGGCTGATACTATTTAGGTGTGCTTTGTGAAAGGCATGATTTTATACCCAAGTCACGTGGTACCCCATTGGACTTTAAAGCATATGAATTCAGTTCATAAAAACTCCATATTACAAAGAGAAAAGAAACATGCGATTATTGCAACTATTCATGACCAAATGGTGGAAATCAAATTTTAAAAATTGACCTTGTATTGGAGTTTACAATATTTACGTAAACTCGGTTTTTAGAAATTCAGTATAATACAATAAAAACAAAAAATCCTTCGTATCTATTTCTAGAGCTGCATAAAATATATAACAACGAGAATAATCATTTTGAACATCCTTGTATGCCTTCAATGTAAGTGTCTTTTAAATTAAAATGAAATTTATTAGCCAAACGATGTTATAGCCTGCAACGATTTAGGTGGGCTTTGTGAAAGGATTGATTTTATACCCAAGTCACTTGGTACCCCATTGGACTTCAAAGCATATGAATTCAGTTCATAAAAATGCCATATAACAACCCTAGTCCCACAATCCTTGAAAATTCATTAGAAAGTCGTCAGATCTTGTCTTGTCCCATGTTTTGTGTCTTAGGACATTTCTTTAGAAATTCTGCAGGCTTTTACAGGATTGTCCTGGGCTAAGTGCGACACTGTCTTAGGAATGTGTCAAAGGTACTTCTTACTACAATCGCAAGAAAATTTCAATCGAAGTTCTTTTGATAATATTTCAGGAAAGTCTTAAGATATTTTATTAAGAAAAATGTAAGAAAACTTCATGGACCTTTCTTTAGAATTTATCGTCGAGTAGTATTGCGAATTTGTCATTGGAAATTCTGCACTATTTATCCTCAACATTTCTGCAGAATATATACCTGTTTATTCTTTAGAATTTTTCGAGACTTTTATAGATGAAATATGGTTTAGATATATTTTGACATAAACAAATATTTAAATTCAATAAAATGTAAAATATTTTTTGCCTTTATTAATGTTTATTGAAAAAAAAGTTAAATTCATTTTTGGCAATTCTTACAAAATTTTCCTTATTGCTAACTCAATATTTCATACTTGTTTTGGTACATTGCTTTCTTTAGTTTGTATAATATTAATTCAAATATTTAAATCTTAAAAATAAAAACTAGACAAAGAGCAATAAAATCTAGTTCAAAAGAAAAATGTCGAAAAAAAAAACAATTTAAAAAAATAAAATAAATTGAAATGAAATTTTATATGTATATGTACATATAAATATATTTCTACTTTTCATTTTTTCCGTAATTCTCTAAGTTACTATTTTCTCCAGCATTTTTATGTTTTTGCATTTTCCTATTTTCTTGTTTTTTTAGTGCATCTTTTAATTTGACCAGTGTAGATTTAAATGACTTCTGAATATTTGTCATTATTTTATTTCCGAAAATTTCAACGCATATACCTAAAATTAAGAGAATAATTATATTAAAAATTGTGTATCCGATCAATTTGATTGTCTTTTTATATTAACAATAAATATGAATATGTTTAGCAATGAAAAACTAACTTACTTTCCAAATTTTGAATAAATTTTGTTCTTTTGAGAGAGACCTTATTTTCGTCTTGGACCTCGTTCCACGTCAAGTTACATATTACATTTTCGTTGAAGGTGTTTAAAATCACCTTTTTAAAATAATCACATATGTCTACGCCATGGATCCCCTTCACAAAGTTCTAAATGAAAAAAATATATATATTTTTAAAAGTAATATAATAATTTTTTAGACGTCAGTTACGAAAAATTGATCGATTTGATAGACTTTCTCAATAACTTTGAACTTATTTTGTTTCGAAAACCAAATGTTTACAAAATGTTCTTTGTCACATAAAAATCGGATTCATATTGATCGACATTTCTTTATTGAAGTCTTAAATTTTCTTCACGCGCTCCTTACCATTTTTTGAATATCATTATCCTCTTGAAGATAGTTCTCAAATTTTATAAATTCATCGATGGTGTTGAAAAAAACGGTTTCACCGTTCGTTTTATATTGATGAGGACTAGCAACATAATTTTTCACCAAATTCTCAATTGTTTTCGCAAAATTATTTTCCATTGTACTAATTCGGGTTTCAATGTATTGCTGCAGCTTTTCAAAACGCAATTCTGTTTTGAGAAAATACATGAAAAATATGTACATCTATATTATTTTTTGAAATCTTAAATCAAAATGCTTAATATAACAACAAGACAGTCTTTTACACGTTTAAGTAAAATGTTACTTAATAAATATACCAATGAAAACTTCATTTGATATTATAATAACATGTAAAATTTGCTTTCCTAATATGTGCTCGTGAATTTGGAAATTAAAAAATAAATCAGTTAAAAGTTACCTATAAATGACTGTATACTGGAATTAACCATATTGACAGATTGAGAGGGCTGGTCTCCATATGATGCACCAGTATTCTGTGTAGTCGACTGGTCTACATTTGATGCGACACTGCCCTGTACTAGAAAACTTTGAGGATTGTTTTTTCCGGGTGTAGTAAAAAGAGGTGAGAGTTCACTTATATTCAATTCACTTGGGTCCGCAACAGAACTTTGCATGCAACTGTATTGTTTTTCATTTCCAATCAGTGTAAATATGTATTGCTCTTGAGTAGTACTGGTGTTCTGTTCTGAATTATGGAGTGGTTGTTGATTATCTGGATCTTCTTCGGCACTTGACTGCCAAAGAGCCCTGTCGCATTTTTTATTTGCATCGTCAAAGGAATCTGTGCAAAGATCATTTTTGAAAATTGTTCTTAAAAATATTTAAAAAAAAATAAAAGTCACCTGCATAAAAAAGTACTCGACATTCCACTTGTTTCCAATTCTCCTTGGGTATAACACTGTTTATTTGTAATTTTTAAATGTTTTTATTAGGTGGCCAAAAACAATGACATTTGTCTTCTGTTAGCCAATTTATTGGTATAACTTCGCATGCCTCCTCATCATCAAACGCGACAATGCAGTAACTATGAAAATACGTTTATATGTTAAGTATAAAAAGTAATGTGTAAAATATTATATAACAAAAGTTCGTATAACATATGTATGTACTACTAAAAATGAATTACATACCTCATTTTTTCAATATATCTTCTTGTGGTTATTGCTGCTGATGTGAATTGACGAATATATTTTAAATTTTGTGTAGTCCTAAAAAATAGTACGAATTATTTAAAGTTAGGAAGGCAACTTTTCTCTGAATTCGATTTTGTTCAAAAACAAATGTTCGTCCATACGTTATGTTAGAAGAAGTGAATATATTGAGGTAACGAGATTGGATAGGATAGTCATATAAATCTTTCAAAGCAAGAATTTCTCTTCCTGTAAATAATGTTTGTTTTTCCTGTTTTTCTATTTGCAAAATTTGCACAATAATGTATTTGTCTAGCATACAGTAATTGTCTGGTGAGTTTTTAGATAATTTTGTAGTTCCAATAGTAATTGTTTCGGCTACACCGTTTAGAATTTTTTCATTGTTTCTCAAATACTGTACGTGGCTGAAGTTATTTTCTTCTGTTATTCTGTTGTGCAACTGTTCTAGCACCTTATGCCCTGACCTACAACATTTTTTTATAAATTGCATGAAATTTTCAAATTTAAAAGCACTGAAGCTTTCTAGACAAGCACCAATATCTCGTACATCTTTACTTAAATGTAACAGACTGTGTACATTGAACGACATGGTGTGAATTCCATATAATTCACTGAAGTCTTTAACGAAATCCTTCAGGAGATTTTCAGCTAATTCATTGTTTGCAAGACATATTTCGTCTGAACATAGAATTTTGAGTCCACAGTGTAATTTAAGATAATGGTCATAATAGATTTTTTGCACCTTGCCTTTTATCAAAAATGGCAGAGTGTATAAGAGCAATTGTCGCAATTCAGTTGCCTTATATCGTCTTAGCATCGAAAGTGGCCTGGGTGTGCGACTAAATTCTGCAGGCATTTGTCTGGATATAGACATAATATCTTCTGAAATTTTTAAAATTACTCTGTTAGGTAAACTGTACAATCTTAAACGACATTCAATCCACAGAGAAAGTATTTGTTTTACAACACCCAGACAAACAGCATGCATATAATCTATTGGAACTTGTGAAACACAACCAATTCCAAGGTGCTCGATTGTTGTTGTATTTTTACTTAAATGAAAATTTTCGTCTACTTTGTCCCTAAAACTTAAATTTGTCCGTAGTGCGTATACACCATAAGGAAATGTTACTTTATGTAGAACATATAAGCCTCGAATTTCACATTTAGAGCAGCTGCTGTATCCCGTGTGTGTTGTTACGTTCAAAACAAATGCTCTAGCAGGGGCGTCACAAATAATGGATCTAATTTTAATTTCTTAAAAACGGCCATTCCAAACAAAGCCGTTTTTGTAAAATTTCTTTCATTTCAGAAACAAATGGCTCAAGAAATATATCTACATCTGCCGGTTTTGATGTGCCGAAGTAAGTGCCTACCATTTCCACCCTTGATTGACCAACTATACTTATAAGAATTGGCCATAATGTGCTCGTAGAACTGTTACTTACGCCTACTCCATCTATTCCGACATCTAGTAGAACGGTATTCGTTGGACCAATAAAGAATTTCAATAAACGGTTCAAACATGTTTTAAACCCAACATGCAAATATTGGCCTTCCATCATATTAGAAATTTCATGTTTTCTACCATCAAATGGTAAAAATGGAAAGTGTGGTCTTAGCACCTTGAGTAAACTATTAACGTGCATTATTGGACATTTGGAAAATGTTACCCAATTTGCTAATTTTTCTTCTAACGTTGGAATATTATTGCTTTCGATTGTGCTTTCATCAGAAGAACTGTGATAATCCGTGTTTGATAAATTGTTCATTCCATTCTTCATTGTTACCACATTGTTAGTTGTATCATTGTCGCCTGTAGCTCTATGTGTACTTTGAGTCGGATTAAGCAAAGGTGGAAATTCAGAGTGAACGGCTTGATTACCATTATTCTGATGTTTGTTAGAATTATCCTGGTAAAAGGTGCTTGATGATAGCTTGTCCTTAATAGCTTTCGTACTACGAAAATAATTACGAACAAAGTGTTGGGCTTCTCTTTTTACAAGACGATATTTTTTACGTCTATCAGCCATACCATTACAATATAAATTTTACATATGTTGCAAGTCGAACAAATACTGCAATAATACAATCACAATATGATTGCCGTTAGAAAATAAAACACTATCTACGCTTCATCACGATTAGAACAAAAAGGAAAAAATGCAGAGAAAATCAAATTACGTTTCTTGCTATGCATAGTGAAGTAAAAGCGATATAGGAAGGCGTATTTTTGTAATTAAAACATAATAACAATTTAAGCACAAACAGACTAATTTATAAACTGTATACCCACCAAATTTTATTTCCAAAAAATTGTTATATATTTTTTAAATTTATTTATTAAAAATATATTTAAATTACTAAAAATTCTTAAAAACACTGAAAACTAATAAAACACAAAACAATATGTTTACCGCACTGAGAACAAATCTATTATGACGAAATCAAATTATATACAAGGTAATTTACATTATTCGGAACCGCGGACAATTTCTAATCTTTTTCTTGACTTTTAGTATCCAGTAGATTAACCTGAGAGAATATCCGATGAACTTCATAAAAGTACACAAGAGAGGTATCAGACAATTTCTTGTTTTTTTCTTAACTTTTATTAGCAGATAAAATTCAGATAAAGTCGGTTTTGTTTTGCAAAAGCAAAGACAAGTGTAAGACAAATTCTTGCCTTGTTCTTCACCTATTTCATCACTTCACACACCAAGGATAAAGCTTCGAAAAAATCCGAAGAAATATTCTAACACATGTCTGTCGTTTTTCATAAGAATAATGAATTAAAAAATCTGTATTTTGTCCTGATAATAACTTTTTTCAGATATTGTAAAGAAAATTGTTGGATTTCTCATCCTAACGAGAAATAGAAGATATTGCGACATTAAAATCCAATGAAAATTTGTGGACATTTTCGAAATATCAAAACCTAAGATAAAAGCTCAGACTTAAATCGTGACTTTTTTTTAAAACACTAGACAAATATAAGACATCAGACAGCGCGGGACTAGGGAAGGACAAAAGAAACGAGCGATTATTGCAACTATTCATGACCAAATGGTGGAAATCAAATTTTAAAAATTGACATTGTATTGGAGTTTACAATATTTACGTAAACTCGGTTTTTAGAAATTCAGTATAATACAATAAAAACAAAAAATCCTTCGCATCTATTTCTAGTGCTGCATAAAAATATAACAACGCGAATAATCATTTTGACCATCCGTGTATGCCTTCTATATCAGTTTTTTTAAAATTAAAATGAAATTTATTAGCCAAACGATGTTATAGCCTGCAACGATTTAGGTGTGCTTTGTGAAAGGATTGATTTTATACCCAAGTCACTTGGAACCCCATTGGACTTCAAAGCTTATGAATTCAGTTCATAAAAATGCCATATAACAAGGAGAAAAGAAACAAGCGATTATTGCAACTATTTATGACCAAATGGTGGAAATCAAATTTTAAAAATTGACTTTGTATTGGAGTTTACAATATATACGTAAACTCGGATTTTAGAAATTCAGTATAATACTATAAAAACAAAAACACATTCGCATCTATTTCTAGAGCTGCATAAAATATATAACAACGCGAATAATCATTTTGAACATCCGTGTATGCCTTCTATATCAGTTTTTTTTAAATTAAAATGAAATTTATTAGCCAAACGATGTTATAGCCTGCAACGATTTAGGTGTGCTTTGTGAAAGGATTGATTTTATACCCAAGTCACTTGGTACCCCATTGGACTTCAAAGCATATGAATTCAGTTCATAAAAATGCCATATAACAAGGACAAAAGAAACGAGCGATTATTGCAACTATTCATGACCAAATGGTGGAAATCAAATTTTAAAAAAATTGACCTTGTATTGGAGTTTACAATATTTACGTAAACTCGGTTTTTAGAAATTCAGTATAATACAATAAAAACAAAAAATCCTTCGCATCTATTTCTAGAGCTGCATAAAATATATAACAACGATAATAATCACTTTGAACATCCTTTTATGACTTCAATGAAAGTTTTATTTGACAATAATGAAATTTAAAAGCAAAAGAAATTATAAGCTGGGACTATTTAGATTTAGTATGTAAAAAGTAAGATATTATACACAAATCACTTGGTACCCCATTGGACTTTAAAGCATATACATTTAGTTCTTAAACTACCAGATAATAAAGAGAAACGAAACAAGCGATTATTGCAACTATTCATGACCAAATGGTGGAAATCAAATTTTAAAAAATTGACCTTGTATTGGGGTTCACAATACTTACGTAAACTCGGTATTTAGAAATTCAGTATAATACAATAGAAACAAAAAATCCTTCGCATCTATTTCTAGAGCTGCATAAAATATATAACAACGAGAATAATCATTTTGAACATCCTTATATGCCTTCAATGTAAGTGTCTTTTTGATTAAAATGAAATTTAATAGCAAAACGAGGTTATAGGCTGATACTATTTAGGTGTGCTTTGTGAAAGGCATGATTTTATACCCAAGTCACGTGGCACCCCATTGGACTTTAAAGCATATGAATTCAGTTCATAAAAATTCCATATTACAAAGAGAAAAGAAACATGCGATTATTGCAACTATTCATGACCAAATGGTGGAAATCAAATTTTAAAAATTGACCTTGTATTGGGGTTCACAATACTTACGTAAACTCGGTATTTAGAAATTCAGTATAATACAATAGAAACAAAAAATCCTTCGCATCTATTTCTAGAGCTGCATAAAATATATAACAACGAGAATAATCATTTTGAACATCCTTGTATGCCTTCAATGTAAGTGTCTTTTTGATTAAAATGAAATTTAATAGCAAAACGAGGTTATAGGCTGATACTATTTAGGTGGGCTTTGTGAAAGGAATGATTTTATACCCAAGTCACGTGGTACCCCATTGGACTTAAAAGCATATGAATTCAGTTCATAAAAATGCCATATAACAAGGAGAAAAGAAACATGCGATTATTGCAACTATTCATGACCAAATGGTGGAAATCAAATTTCAAAAATTGACCTTGTATTGGAGTTTACAATATTTACGTAAACTCGGATTTTAGAAATTCAGTATAATACAATAAAAACAAAAAATCCTTCGCATCTATTTCTAGAGCTGCATAAAAATATATAACAACGAGAATAATCATTTTGAACATCCTTGTATGCCTTCAATGTAAGTGTCTTTTTGATTAAAATGAAATTTAATAGCAAAACGAGGTTATAGGCTGATACTATTTAGGTGTGCTTTGTGAAAGGCATGATTTTATACCCAAGTCACGTGGTACCCCATTGGACTTTAAAGCATATGAATTCAGTTCAGAAAAATGCCATATAACAAGGACAAAAGAAACGAGCGATTATTGCAACTATTCATGACCAAATGGTGGAAATCAAATTTTAAAAATTGACCTTTTATTGGAGTTTACAATATTTACGTAAACTCGGTTTTTAGAAATTCAGTATAATACAATAAAAACAAAAACACATTCGCATCTATTTCTAGAGCTGCATAAAAATATAACAACGCGAATAATCATTTTGAACATCCTTGTATGCCTTCAATGTAAGTTTTATTTGACACTAATGAAATTTAATAGCAAAACGAAGTTATAAGCTGGAACTATTTAGGTGTACTATGTTAAAAGTAAGATTTTATACACAAATCACTTGGTACCCCATTGGACTTTAAAGCATATGAATTCAGTTCATAAAAATGCCATATAACAAGGACAAAAGAAACGAGCGATTATTGCAACTATTCATGACCAAATGGTGGAAATCAAATTTTAAAAATTGACCTTTTATTGGAGTTTACAATATTTACGTAAACTCGGTTTTTAGAAATTCAGTATAATACAATAAAAACAAAAACACATTCGCATCTATTTCTAGAGCTGCATAAAAATATAACAACGCGAATAATCATTTTGAACATCCTTGTATGCCTTCAATGTAAGTTTTATTTGACACTAATGAAATGTAATAGCAAAACGAAGTTATAAGCTGGAACTATTTAGGTGTACTATGTTAAAAGTAAGATTTTATACACAAATCACTTGGTACCCCATTGGACTTAAAAGCATAAAAATTTAGTTCTTAAACTGCCAGATAATAAAGAGAAACGAAACAAGCGATTATTGTAACTATTCATGACCAAATGGTGGATATAAATTTTAAAAAATTGACATTGTATTGGGGTTCACAATACTTACGTAAACTCGGTATTTAGAAATTCAGTATAATACAATATAAACAAAAAAACATTCGCATCTATTTCTAGAGCTGCATAAAAATATAACAAAGCGAATAATCATTTTGAACATCCTTGTATGCCTTCAATGTAAGTTTTATTTGACACTAATGAAATTTAATAGCAAAACGAAGTTATAAGCTGGAACTATTTAGGTGTACTATGTTAAAAGTAAGATTTTATACACAATTCTCTTAGTATCCCATTGGACTTTATAGCATAAAAATTTAGTTCTTAAAATGCCAGATAATAAAGAGAAACTTAAACAAGCGATTATTGCAACTATTCATGACCAAATGGTGGATATAAATTTTAAAAAATTGAGCTTATATTGGGGTTCACAATATTTACGTAAACTCGGTTTTTAGAAATTCAGTATAATACAATAAAAACAAAAAATCCTTCGCATCTATTTCTAGAGCTGCATAAAAAATATAACAACGATAATAATCACTTTGAACATTCTTGTATGACTTCAATGTAAGTTTTATTTGACAATAATGAAATTTAAAAGCAAAACGAGGTTATAGGCTGATACTATTTAGGTGTGCTTTGTGAAAGGAATGATTTTATACCCAAGTCACGTGGTACCCCATTGGACTTTAAAGCATATGAATTCAGTTCATAAAAATGCCATATAACAAGGAGAAAAGAAACAAGCGATTATTGCAACTATTCATGACCAAATGGTGGAAATCAAATTTCAAAAATTGACCTTGTATTGGAGTTTACAATATTTACGTAAACTCGGATTTTAGAAATTCAGTATAATACAATAAAAATAAAAAATCCTTCGCATCTATTTCTAGAGCTGCATAAAATATATAACCACGAGAATAATCATTTTGAACATCCTTGTATGCCTTCAATGTAAGTGTCTTTTTGATTAAAATGAAATTTAATAGCAAAACGAGGTTATAGGCTGATACTATTTAGGTGTGCTTTGTGAAAGGAATGATTTTATACCCAAGTCACGTGGTACCCCATTGGACTTTAAAGCATATGAATTCAGTTCATAAAAATGCCATATAACAAGGACAAAAGAAACGAGCGATTATTGCAACTATTCATGACCAAATGGTGGAAATCAAATTTTAAAAATTGACCTTTTATTGGAGTTTACAATATTTACGTAAACTCGGTTTTTAGAAATTCAGTATAATACAATTAAAACAAAAACACATTCGCATCTATTTCTAGAGCTGCATAAAAATATAATAACGCGAATAATCATTTTGAACATCCTTGTATGCCTTCAATGTAAGTTTTATTTGACAATAATGAAATTTAATAGCAAAACAAGGTTACAGGCTGATACTATTTAGGTGTGCTTTGTGAAAGGAATGATTTTATACCCAAGTCACGTGGTACCCTATTGGACTATAAAGCATATGAATTCAGTTAATAAAAATGCCATATAACAAGGAAAAAAGAAACAAGCGATTATTGCAACTATTCATGACCAAATGGTGGAAATCAAATTTTAAAAATTGACCTTGTATTGGAGTTTACAATGTTTTCGTAAACTCGGATTTTAGAAATTCAGTATAATACAATAAAAACAAAAAATCCTTCGCATCTATTTCTAGAGCAGCATAAAAATATAACAACGCGAATAATCATTTTGAACATCCTTGTATGCCTTCAATGTAAGTTTTATTTGACACTAATGAAATTTAATAGCAAAACGAAGTTATAAGCTATAACTATTTAGGTGTACTATGTAAAAAGTAAGATTTTATACACAAATCACTTGGTACCCCATTGGACTTAAAAGCATAAAAATTTAGTTCTTAAACTGCCAGATAATAAAGAGAAACGAAACAAGCGATTATTGCAACTATTCATGACCAAATGGTGGAAATCAAATTTTAAAAAATTGACCTTGTATTGGGGTTCACAATACTTACGTAAACTCGGTATTTAGAAATTCAGTAGAATACAATAAAAATAAAAAATCCTTCGCATCTATTTCTAGAGCTGCATAAAATATATAACAACGAGAATAATCATTTTGAACATCCTTGTATGCCTTCAATGTAAGTGTCTTTTTGATTAAAATGAAATTTAATAGCAAAACGAGGTTATAGGCTGATACTATTTAGGTGTGCTTTGTGAAAGGAATGATTTTATACCCAAGTCACGTGGTACCCCATTGGACTTTAAAGCATATGAATTCAGTTCATAAAAATTCCATATTACAAAGAGAAAAGAAACATGCGATTATTGCAACTATTCATGACCAAATGGTGGAAATCAAATTTTAAAAAATTGACCTTGTATTGGAGTTTACAATATTTACGTAAACTCGGTTTTTAGAAATTCAGTATAATACAATAAAAACAAAAAATCCTTCGCATCTATTTCTAGAGCTGCATAAAATATATAACAACGAGAATAATCATTTTGAACATCCTTGTATGCCTTCAATGTAAGTGTCTTTTTGATTAAAATGAAATTTAATAGCAAAACGAGGTTATAGCTTGATACTATTTAGGTGTGCTTTGTGAAAGGAATGATTTTATACCCAAGTCACGTGGTACCCCATTGGACTTTAAAGCATAAAAATTTAGTTCTTAAACTGCCAGATAATAAAGAGAAACGAAACAAGCGATTATTGCAACTATTCATGACCAAATGGTGGAAATCAAATTTCAAAAATTGACCTTGTTTTGGAGTTCACAATATTTACGTTAACTCGGATTTTAGAAATTCAGTATAATACAATAAAAACAAAAAATCCTTCGCATCTACTATATTTCTAGAGCTGCATAAAAATATAACAACGCGAATAATCATTTTGAACATCCTTGTATGCCTTCAATGTAAGTTTTATTTGACACTAATGAAATTTAATAGCAAAACGAAGTTATAAGCTGGAACTATTCAGGTGTACTATGTAAAAAGTAAGATTTTATACACAAATCACTTGGTACCCCATTGGACTTAAAAGCATAAAAATTTAGTTCTTATACTGCCAGATAATAAAGAGAAACGAAACAAGCGATTATTGCAACTATTCATGACCAAATGGTGGAAATCAAATTTTAAAACATTGACCTTGTATTGGGGTTCACAATACTTACGTAAACTCGGTATTTAGAAATTCAGTAGAATACAATAAAAATAAAAAATCCTTCGCATCTATTTCTAGAGCTGCATAAAATATATAACAACGAGAATAATCATTTTGAACATCCTTGTATGCCTTCAATGTAAGTGTCTTTTTGATTAAAATGAAATTTAATAGCAAAACGAGGTTATAGGCTGATACTATTTAGGTGTGCTTTGTGAAAGGAATGATTTTATACCCAAGTCACGTGGTACCCTATTGGACTATAAAGCATATGAATTCAGTTCATAAAAATGCCATATAACAAGGAAAAAAGAAACAAGCGATTATTGCAACTATTCATGACCAAATGGTGGAAATCAAATTTTAAAAATTGACCTTGTATTGGAGTTTACAATATTTACGTAAACTCGGATTTTAGAAATTCAGTATAATACAATAAAAACAAAAAATCCTTCGCATCTACTATATTTCTAGAGCTGCATAACAATATAACAACGCGAATAATCATTTTGAACATCCTTGTATGCCTTCAATGTAAGTTTTATTTGACACTAATGAAATTTAATAGCAAAACGAAGTTATAAGCTGGAACTATTTAGGTGTACTATGTAAAAAGTAAGATTTTATACACAAATCACTTGGTACCCCATTGGACTTAAAAGCATAAAAATTTAGTTCTTATACTGCCAGATAAAAAAGAGAAACGAAACAAGCGATTATTGCAACTATTCATGACCAAATGGTGGAAATCAAATTTTAAAAAATTGACCTTGTATTGGGGTTCACAATACTTACGTAAACTCGGTATTTAGAAATTCAGTAGAATACAATAAAAATAAAAAATCCTTCGCATCTATTTCTAGAGCTGCATAAAATATATAACAACGAGAATAATCATTTTGAACATCCTTGTATGCCTTCAATGTAAGTGTCTTTTTGATTAAAATGAAATTTAATAGCAAAACGAGGTTATAGGCTGATACTATTTAGGTGTGCTTTGTGAAAGGAATGATTTTATACCCAAGTCACGTGGTACCCTATTGGACTATAAAGCATATGAATTCAGTTCATAAAAATGCCATATAACAAGGAAAAAAGAAACAAGCGATTATTGCAACTATTCATGACCAAATGGTGGAAATCAAATTTTAAAAATTGACCTTGTATTGGAGTTTACAATATTTACGTAAACTCGGATTTTAGAAATTCAGTATAATACTATAAAAACAAAAAATCCTTCGCATCTATTTCTAGAGCAGCATAAAAATATAACAACGCGAATAATCATTTTGAACATCCTTGTATGCCTTCAATGTAAGTTTTATTTGACACTAATGAAATTTAATAGCAAAACGAAGTTATAAGCTGGAACTATTTAGGTGTACTATGTTAAAAGTAAGATTTTATACACAAATCACTTGGTACCCCATTGGACTTAAAAGCATAAAAATTTTGTTCTTAAAATGCCAGATAATAAAGAGAAACGAGACAAGCGATTATTGCAACTATTCATGACCAAATGGTGGCTATAAATTTTAAAAAATTGACCTTGTATTTGAGTTTACAATACTTACGTATACTCGGTTTTTAGAAATTCAGTATAATACAATAAAAACAAAAAATCCTTCGCATCTATTTCTAGAGCTGCATAAAATATATAACAACGAGAATAATCATTTTGAACATCCTTGTATGCCTTCAATGTAAGTGTCCTTTTGATTAAAATGAAATTTAATAGCAAAACGAGGTTATAGGCTGATACTATTTAGGTGTGCTTTGTTTATACTCAAGTCACTTGGTACCCCATTGGACTTAAAAGCATAAAAATTTAGTTCTTAAACTGCCAGATAATAAAGAGAAACGAAACAAGCGATTATTGTAACTATTCATGACCAAATGGTGGATATAAATTTTAAAAAATTGACCTTGTATTGGGGTTCACAATACTTACGTAAACTCGGTATTTAGAAATTCAGTATAATACAATAAAAACAAAAAATCATTCGCATCTATTTCTAGAGCTGCATAAAAATATAACAAAGCGAATAATCATTTTGAACATCCTTGTATGCCTTCAATGTAAGTTTTATTTGACATTAATGAAATTTAATAGCAAAACGAAGTTATAAGCTGGAACTATTTAGGTGTACTATGTTAAAAGTAAGATTTTATACACAAATCACTTGGTACCCCATTGGACTTAAAAGCGTAAAAATTTTGTTCTTAAAATGCCAGATAATAAAGAGAAACGAAACAAGCGATTATTGTAACTATTCATGACCAAATGGTGGCTATAAAATTTAAAAAATTGACCTTGTATTTGAGTTTACAATACTTACGTATACTCGGTATTTAGAAATTCAGTATAATACAATAAAAACAAAAAATCCTTCGCATCTATTTCTAGAGCTGCATAAAATATATAACAACGAGAATAATCATTTTGAACATCCTTGTATGCCTTCAATGTAAGTGTCCTTTTCATTAAAATGAAATTTAATAGCAAAACGAGGTTATAGGCTGATACTATTTAGGTGTGCTTTGTTTATACTCAAGTCACTTGGTACCCCATTGGACTTTAAAGCATATGAATTCAGTTCATAAAAATGCAATATAACAAAGAGAAACGAAACATGCGTTTATTGCAACTATTCATGACCAAATGGTGGAAATCAAATTTTAAAAATTGACCTTGTATTGGAGTTTACAATGTTTTCGTAAACTCGGATTTTAGAAATTCAGTATAATACAATAAAAACAAAAAATCCTTCGCATCTATTTCTAGAGCTGCATAAAAAATATAACAACGATAATAATCACTTTGAACATCCTTGTATGACTTCAATGTAAGTTTTATTTGACAATAATGAAATTTAAAAGCAAAAGAAATTATAATCTGGATCTATTTAGGTTTACTATGTAAAAAGTAAGATTTTATACACAAATCACTTGGTACCCCATTGGACTTTAAAGCATATAAATTTAGTTCTTAAAATGCCAGATAATAAAGAGAAACGAAACAAGCGATTATTGCAACTATTCATGACCAAATGGTGGCTATAAAATTTAAAAAATTGACCTTGTATTTGAGTTTACAATACTTACGTATACTCGGTATTTAGAAATTCAGTATAATACAATAAAAACAAAAAATCCTTCGCATCTATTTCTAGAGCTGCATAAAATATATAACAACGAGAATAATCATTTTGAACATCCTTGTATGCCTTCATTGTAAGTGTCTTTTTGATTAAAATGAAATTTAATAGCAAAACGAGGTTATAGGCTGATACTATTTAGGTGTGCTTTGTTTATACTCAAGTCACTTGGTACCCCATTGGACTTAAAAGCGTAAAAATTTTGTTCTTAAAATGCCAGATAATAAAGAGAAACGAAACAAGCGATTATTGCAACTATTCATGACCAAATGGTGGCTATAAATTTTAAAAAATTGACCTTGTATTTGAGTTTACAATACTTACGTATACTCGGTATTTAGAAATTCAGTATAATACAATAAAAACAAAAAATCCTTCGCATCTATTTCTAGAGCTGCATAAAATATATAACAACGAGAATAATCATTTTGAACATCCTTGTATGCCTTCAATGTAAGTGTCCTTTTGATTAAAATGAAATTTAATAGCAAAACGAGGTTATAGGCTGATACTATTTAGGTGTGCTTTGTTTATACTCAAGTCACTTGGTACCCCATTGGACTTAAAAGCATAAAAATTTAGTTCTTAAACTGCCAGATAATAAAGAGAAACGAAACAAGCGATTATTGTAACTATTCATGACCAAATGGTGGATATAAATTTTAAAAAATTGACCTTGTATTGGGGTTCACAATACTTACGTAAACTCGGTATTTAGAAATTCAGTATAATACAATAAAAACAAAAAATCCTTCGCATCTATTTCTAGAGCTGCATAAAATATATAACAACGAGAATAATCATTTTGAACATCCTTGTATGCCTTCAATGTAAGTGTCCTTTTGATTAAAATGAAATTTAATAGCAAAACGAGGTTATAGGCTGATACTATTTAGGTGTGCTTTGTTTATACTCAAGTCACTTGGTACCCCATTGGACTTAAAAGCGTAAAAATTTTGTTCTTAAAATGCCAGATAATAAAGAGAAACGAAACAAGCGATTATTGCAACTATTCATGACCAAATGGTGGCTATAAAATTTAAAAAATTGACCTTGTATTTGAGTTTACAATACTTACGTATACTCGGTATTTAGAAATTCAGTATAATACAATAAAAACAAAAAATCCTTCGCATCTATTTCTAGAGCTGCATAAAATATATAACAACGAGAATAATCATTTTGAACATCCTTGTATGCCTTCAATGTAAGTGTCCTTTTGATTAAAATGAAATCTAATAGCAAAACGAGGTTATAGGCTGATACTATTTAGGTGTGCTTTGTTTATACTCAAGTCACTTGGTACCCCATTGGACTTTAAAGCATATGAATTCAGTTCATAAAAATGCAATATAACAAAGAGAAACGAAACATGCGTTTATTGCAACTATTCATGACCAAATGGTGGAAATCAAATTTTAAAAATTGACCTTGTATTGGAGTTTACAATGTTTTCGTAAACTCGGATTTTAGAAATTCAGTATAATACAATAAAAACAAAAAATCCTTCGCATCTATTTCTAGAGCTGCATAAAAAATATAACAACGAGAATAATCATTTTGAACATCCTTGTATGACTTCAATGTAAGTTTTATTTGACAATAATGAAATTTAAAAGCAAAAGAAATTATAAGCTGGAACTATTTAGGTTTACTATGTAAAAAGTAAGATTTTATACACAAATCACTTGGTACCCCATTGGACTTTAAAGCATATAAATTTAGTTCTGAAAATGCCAGATAATAAAGAGAAACTTAAACAAGCGATTATTGCAACTATTCATGACCAAATGGTGGATATAAATTTTAAAAAATTGAACTTATATTGGGGTTCACAATATTTACGTAAACTCGGTTTTTAGAAATTCAGTATAATACAATAAAAACAAAAAACCTTTCGCATCTATGCCTAGAGCAGCATAAAAAATATAAAAACGAGAATAATCATTTTGAAAATCCTTGTATGCCTTCTATATCAGTTTTTTCTAATTAAAATGAAATTTATTAGCCAAACGAGGTTATAGCATGCAATGATTTAGGTGTGCTTTGTGAATGGATTGATTTTATACCCAAGTCACGTGGTACCCCATTGGACTTTAAAGCATATGAATTCAGTTCATAAAAATGCAATATAACAAAGAGAAAAGAAACATGCGATTATTGCAACTATTCATGACCAAATGGTGGAAATCAAATTTTAAAAATTGACATTGTATTGGAGTTTACAATATTTACGTAAACTCGGATTTTAGAAATTCAGTATAATACAATATAAACAAAATATCCTTCGCATCTATCTCTAGAGCTGCATAAAAAATATAACAACGATAATAATCACTTTGAACATCCTTGTATGACTTCAATGTAAGTTTTATTTGACAATAATGAAATTTAGAAACAAAAGAAATTATAAGCTGGAACTATTTAGGTTTACTATGTAAAAAGTAAGATTTTATACACAAATCACTTGGTACCCCATTGGACTTTAAAGCATATAAATTTAGTTCTGAAAATGCCAGATAATAAAGAGAAACTTAAACAAGCGATTATTGCAACTATTCATGACCAAATGGTGGATATAAATTTTAAAAAATTGAACTTATATTGGGGTTCACAATATTTACGTAAACTCGGTTTTTAGAAATTCAGTATAATACAATAAAAACAAAAAACCTTTCGCATCTATTCCTAGAGCAGCATAAAAAATATAACAACGAGAATAATCATTTTGAAAATCCTTGTATGCCTTCTTTATCAGTTTTTTCTAATTAAAATGAAATTTATTAGCCAAACGAGGTTATAGCATGCAATGATTTAGGTGTGCTTTGTGAATGGATTGATTTTATACCCAAGTCACGTGGTACCCCATTGGACTTTAAAGCATATGAATTCAGTTCATAAAAATGCAATATAACAAAGAGAAAAGAAACATGCGATTATTGCAACTATTCATGACCAAATGGTGGAAATCAAATTTTAAAAATTGACATTGTATTGGAGTTTACAATATTTACGTAAACTCGGATTTTAGAAATTCAGTATAATACAATATAAACAAAATATCCTTCGCATCTATTTCTAGAGCTGCATAAAAAATTTAACAACGAGAATAATCATTTTGAACATCCTTGTATGCCTTCTATATCAGTTTTTTCTAATTAAAATGAAATTTATTAGCCAAACGAGGTTATAGCCTGCAATGATTTAGGTGTGCTTTGTGAAAGGATTGATTTTATACCCAAGTCACTTGGTACCCCATTGGACTTTAAAGCATATGAATTCAGTTCATAAAAATGCCAGATAATAAAGAGAAACGAGACAAGCGATTATTGCAACTATTCATGACCAAATGGTGGCAATAAATTTTAAAAAATTGACCTTGTATTTGAGTTTACAATACTTACGTATACTCGGTATTTAGAAATTCAGTATAATACAATAAAAACAAAAAATCCTTCGTATCTATTTCTAGAGCTGCATAAAAAATATAACAACGATAATAATCACTTTGAACATCCTTGTATGCCTTCTATATCAGTTTTTTCTAATTAAAATGAAATTTATTAGCCAAACGAGGTTATAGCCTGCAATGATTTAGGTGTGCTTTGTGAAAGGATTGATTTTATACACAAATCACTTGGTACCCCATTGGACTTTAAAGCATATAATTTTAGTTCTGAAAATGCCAGATAATAAAGAGAAACTTAAACAAGCGATTATTGCAACTATTCATGACCAAATGGTGGATAAAAATTTTAAAAAATTGAACTTATATTGGGGTTCACAATATTTACGTAAACTCGGTTTTTAGAAATTCAGTATAATACAATAAAAACAAAAAATCCTTCGCATCTATTTCTACAGCTGCTTAAAAAATTTAACAACGAGAATAATCATTTTGAACATCCTTGTATGCCTTCTATATCAGTTTTTTCTAATTAAAATGAAATTTATTAGCCAAACGAGGTTATAGCCTGCAATGATTTAGGTGTGCTTTGTGAAAGGATTGATTTTATACCCAAGTCACTTGGTACCCCATTGGACTTTAAAGCATATGAATTCAGTTCATAAAAATGCAATATAACAAAGAGAAAAGAAACATGCGATAATTGCAACTATTCATGACCAAATGGTGGAAATCAAATTTTAAAAATTGACATTGTATTGGAGTTTACAATATTTACGTAAACTCGGATTTTAGAAATTCAGTATAATACAATATAAACAAAATATCCTTCGCATCTATTTCTAGAGCTGCATAAAAAATATAACAACGATAATAATCACTTTGAACATCCTTGTATGACTTCAATGTAAGTTTTATTTGACAATAATGAAATTTAGAAACAAAAGAAATTATAAGCTGGAACTATTTAGGTTTACTATGTAAAAAGTTAGATTTTATACACAAATCACTTGGTACCCCATTGGACTTTGAAGCATAAAAATTTAGTTCGGAAAATGCCAGATAATAAAGAGAAACGAAAGAAGCGATTATTGCAACAATTCATGACCAAATGGTGGATATAAATTTTAAAAATTGAGCTTATATTGGGGTTCACAATATTTACGTTAACTCGGTTTTTAGAAATTCAGTATAATACAATAAAAACAAAAAATCCTTCGCATCTATTCCTAGAGCAGCATAAAATATAATATTTACGTAAACTCGGTTTTTAGAAATTCAGTATAATACTATAAAAACAAAAAATCCTTCGCATCTTTTCCTAGAGCTGCATAAAATATATAACAACGAGAATAATCATTTTGAACATCCTTGTATGCCTTCAATGTAAGTTTTATTTGACACTAATGAAATTTAATAGCAAAACGAGGTTATAGGGTGCAACTATTTAGGTGTGCTTTGTGAAAGGAAGGATCTTATACCCAAGTCACGTGGTACCCCATTTGACTTTAAAGCATATGAATTGAGTTCATAAAAATTCCATATTACAAAGAGAAAAGAAACATGCGATTATTGCAACTATTCAAAACCAAATGGTGGAAATCAAATTTTAAAAAATTGACCTTGTATTGGAGTTTACAATATTTACATAAACTCGGTTTTTAGAAATTCAGTATAATACAATAAAAACATAAAATCCTTCGCATCTATTTCTAGAGCTGCATAAAAAATATAACAACGATAATAATCACTTTGAACATTCTTGTATATAACAAGGAAAAAAGAAACAAGCGATTATTGCAACTATTCATGACCAAATGGTGAAAATCAAATTTTAAAAATTGACCTTGTATTGGAGTTTACAATATTTACGTAAACTCGGATTTTAGAAATTCAGTATAATACAATAAAAACAAAAAATCCTTCGCATCTATTTCTAGAGCTGCATAAAAATATAACAACGCGAATAATCATTTTGAACATCCTTGTATGCCTTCAATGTAAGTTTTACTTGACACTAATGAAATTTAATAGCAAAACGAAGTTATAAGCTGGAACTATTTAGGTGTACTATGTTAAAAGTAAGATTTTATACACAAATCACTTGGTACCCCATTGGACTTAAAAGCATAAAAATTTAGTTCTTAAACTGAGAGATAATAAAGAGAAACGAAACAAGCGATTATTGTAACTATTCATGACCAAATGGTGGATATAAATTTTAAAAAATTGACCTTGTATTTGAGTTTACAATACTTACGTATACTCGGTATTTAGAAATTCAGTATAATACAATAAAAACAAAAAATCCTTCGCATCTATTTCTAGAGCTGCATAAAATATATAACAACGAGAATAATCATTTTGAACATCCTTGTATGCCTTCAATGTAAGTGTCTTTTTGATTAAAATGAAATTTAATAGCAAAACGAGGTTATAGGCTGATACTATTTAGGTGTGCTTTGTTTATACCCAAGTCACTTGGTACCCCATTGGACTTTAAAGCCTCTGAATTCAGTTCATAAAAATGCAATATAACAAAGAGAAAAGAAACATGCGTTTATTGCAACTATTCATGACCAAATGGTGGAAATCAAATTTTAAAATTGACCTTGTATTGGAGTTTACAATGTTTTCGTAAACTCGGATTTTAGAAATTCAGTATAATACAATAAAAACAAAAAATCCTTCGCGTCTATTTCTAGAGCTGCATAAAAAATATAACAACGATAATAATCACTTTGAACATCCTTGTATGACTTCAATGTAAGTTTTATTTGACAATAATGAAATTTAAAAGCAAAAGAAATTATAAGCTGGAACTCTTTAGGTTTACTATGTAAAAAGTAAGATTTTATACACAAATCACTTGGTACTCCATTGGACTTTAAAGCATATAAATTTAGTTCTTAAAATGCCAGATAATAAAGAGAAACGAAACAAGCGATTATTGCAACTATTCATGACCAAATGGTGGCTATAAATTTTAAAAAATTGACCTTGTATTTGAGTTTACAATACTTACGTATACTCGGTATTTAGAAATTCAGTATAATACAATAAAAACAAAAAATCCTTCGCATCTATTTCTAGAGCTGCATAAAATATATAACAACGAGAATAATCATTTTGAACATCCTTGTATGCCTTCAATGTAAGTGTCTTTTTGATTAAAATGAAATTTAATAGCAAAACGAGGTTATAGGCTGATACTATTTAGGTGTGCTTTGTTTATACCCAAGTCACTTGGTACCCCATTGGACTTTAAAGCATATGAATTCAGTTCATAAAAATGCAATATAACAAAGAGAAAAGAAACATGCGTTTATTGCAACTATTCATGACCAAATGGTGGAAATCAAATTTTAAAATTGACCTTGTATTGGAGTTTACAATGTTTTCGTAAACTCGGTTTTTAGAAATTCAGTATAATACAATAAAAACAAAAAATCCTTCGCATCTATTTCTAGAGCTGCATAAAAAATATAACAACGATAATAATCACTTTGAACATCCTTGTATGCCTTCAATGTAAGTTTTATTTGACACTAATGAAATTTAATAGCAAAACGAAGTTATAAGCTGGAACTATTTAGGTGTACTACGTTAAAAGTAAGATTTTATACACAAATCACTTGGTACCCCATTGGACTTAAAAGCATAAAAATTTAGTTCTTAAACTGCCAGATAATAAAGAGAAACGAAACAAGCGATTATTGTAACTATTCATGACCAAATGGTGGATATAAATTTTAAAAAATTGACCTTGTATTGGGGTTCACAATACTTACGTAAACTCGGTATTTAGAAATTCAGTATAATACAATAAAAACAAAAAATCCTTCGCATCTATTTCTAGAGCTGCATAAAAATATAACAAAGCGAATAATCATTTTGAACATCCTTGTATGCCTTCAATGTAAGTTTTATTTGACACTAATGAAATTTAATAGCAAAACGAAGTTATAAGCTGGAACTATTTAGGTGTACTATGTTAAAAGTAAGATTTTATACACAAATCACTTGGTACCCCATTGGACTTAAAAGCATAAAAATTTAGTTCTTAAAATGCCAGAAAATAAAGAGAAACGAAACAAGCGATTATTGCAACTATTCATGACCAAATTATGGCTATAAATTTTAAAAAATTGACCTTGTATTTGAGTTTACAATATAGTACTTACGTATACTCGGTATTTAGAAATTCAGTATAATACAATAAAAACAAAAAGTCCTTCGCATCTATTTCTAGAGCTGCATAAAATATATAACAACGAGAATAATCATTTTGAACATCCTTGTATGCCTTCAAGGTAAGTGTCTTTTTGATTAAAATGAAATTTAATAGCAAAACGAGGTTATAGGCTGATACTATTTAGGTGTGCTTTGTTTATACCCAAGTCACTTGGTACCCCATTGGACTTTAAAGCATATGAATTCAGTTCATAAAAATTCAATATAACAAAGAGAAAAGAAACATGCGTTTATTGCAACTATTCATGACCAAATGGTGGAAATCAAATTTTAAAAAATTGACCTTGTATTGGGGTTCACAATACTTACGTAAACTCGGTATTTAGAAATTCAGTATAATACAATAAAAACAAAAAATCCTTCGCATCTATTTCTAGAGCTGCATAAAAAATATAACAACGATAATAATCACTTTGAACATCCTTGTATGACTTCAATGTAAGTTTTATTTGACACTAATGAAATTTAATAGCAAAACGAGGTTATAGGCTGCAACTATTAAGGTGGGCTTTGTGAAAGGAATGATTTTATACCCAAGTCACGTGGTACCCCATTGGACTTAAAAGCAAAAAAATTTAGTTCTTAAACTGCCAGATAATAAAGAGAAACGAAACAAGCGATTATTGCAATTATTCATGACCAAATGGTGGAAATCAAATTTTAAAAAATTGACCTTGTATTGGGGTTCACAATACTTACGTAAACTCGGTATTTAGAAATTCAGTATAATACAATAAAAACAAAAAATTCTTCGCATCTATTTCTAGAGCTGCATAAAATATATAACAACGAGAATAATCATTTTGAACATCCTTGTATGCCTTCAATGTAAGTGTCTTTTTGATTAAAATGAAATTTAATAGCGAAACGAGGTTATAGGCTGATACTATTTAGGTGTGCTTTGTGAAAGGAATGATTTTATACCCAAGTCACGTGGTACCCCATTGGACTTAAAAGCAAAAAAATTTAGTTCTTAAACTGCCAGATAAAAAAGAGAAACGAAACAAGCGATTATTGCAACTATTCATGACCAAATGGTGGAAATCAAATTTTAAAATTGACCTTGTATTGGAGTTTACAATGTTTTCGTAAACTCGGTTTTTAGATATTCAGTTTAATACAATAAAAACAAAAAATCCTTCGCATCTATTTCTAGAGCTGCATAAAAAATATAACAACGATAATAATCACTTTGAACATCCTTGTATGACTTCAATGTAAGTTTTATTTGACAATAATGAAATTTAAAAGCAAAAGAAATTATAAGCTGGAACTATTTAGGTTTACTATGTAAAAAGTTAGATTTTATACACAAATCACTTGGTACCCCATTGGACTTTAAAGCATATAAATTTAGTTCTGAAAATGCCAGATAATAAAGAGAAACTTAAAGAAGCGATTATTGCAACTATTCATGACCAAATGGTGGATATAAATTTAAAAAAATTGAGCTTATATTGGGGTTCACAATATTTACGTAAACTCGGTTTTTAGAAATTCAGTATAATACAATAAAAACAAAAAACCTTTCGCATCTTATCCTAGAGCAGCATAAAATATAATATTTACGTAAACTCGGTTTTTAGAAATTCAGTATAATACTATGAAAACAAAAAATCCTTCGCATCTATTTCTAGAGCTGCATAAAAAATATAACAACGAGAATAATCATTTTGAAAATCCTTGTATGACTTCAATGTAAGTTTTATTTGACAATAATGAAATTTAAAAGCAAAAGAAATTATAAGCTGGAACTATTTAGGTTTACTATGTAAAAAGTTAGATTTTATACACAAATCACTTGGTACCCCATTGGACTTTAAAGCATATAAATTTAGTTCTGAAAATGCCAGATAATAAAGAGAAACTTAAACAAGCGATTATTGCAACTATTCATGACCAAATGGTGGATATAAATTTTAAAAAATTGAACTTATATTGGGGTTCACAATATTTACGTAAACTCGGTTTTTAGAAATTCAGTATAATACAATAAAAACAAAAAACCTTTCGCATCTATTCCTAGAGCAGCATAAAATATAATATTTACGTAAACTCGGTTTTTAGAAATTCAGTATAATACTATGAAAACAAAAAATCTTTCGCATCTATTTCTAGAGCTGCATAAAAAATATAACAACGAGAATAATCATTTTGAAAATCCTTGCATGCCTTCTATATCAGTTTTTTATAATTAAAATGAAATTTATTAGCCAAACGAGGTTATAGAATGCAATGATTTAGGTGTGCTTTGTGAATGGATTGATTTTATACCCCAGTCACTTGGTACCCCATTGGACTTTAAAGCATATGAATTCAGTTCATAAAAATGCAATATAACAAAGAGAAAAGAAACATGCGATTATTGCAACTATTCATGACCAAATGGTGGAAATCAAATTTTAAAAATTGACATTGTATTGGAGTTTACAATATTTACGTAAACTCGGATTTTAGAAATTCAGTATAATACAATATAAACAAAATATCCTTCGCATCTATTTCTAGAGCTGCATAAAAAATATAACAACGATAATAATCACTTTGAACATCCTTGTATGACTTCAATGTAAGTTTTATTTGACAACAATGAAATTTAGAAACAAAAGAAATTATAAGCTGGAACTATTTAGGTTTACTATGTAAAAAGTAAGATTTTATACACAAATCACTTGGTACCCCATTGGACTTTGAAGCATAAAAATTTAGTTCGGAAAATGCCAGATAATAAAGAGAAACGAAACAAGCGATTATTGCAACAATTCATGACCAAATGGTGGATATAAATTTTAAAAATTGAGCTTATATTGGGGTTCACAATATTTACGTTAACTCGGTTTTTAGAAATTCAGTAAAATACAATAAAAACAAAAAATCCTTCGCATCTATTCCTAGAGCAGCATAAAATATAATATTTACGTAAACTCGGTTTTTAGAAATTCAGTATAATACTATAAAAACAAAAAATCCTTCGCATCTTTTCCTAGAGCTGCATAAAATATATAACAACGAGAATAATCATTTTGAACATTCTTGTATGCCTTCAATGTAAGTTTTATTTGACACTAATGAAATTTAATAGCAAAACGAGGTTATAGGATGCAACTATTTAGGTGTGCTTTGTGAAAGGAATGATCTTATACCCAAGTCACGTGGTTCCCCATTGGACTTTAAATCATATGAATTGAGTTCATAAAAATTCCACATTACAAAGAGAAAAGAAACATGCCATTATTGCAACTTATCAGGACCAAATGGTGGAAATCAAATTTTAAAAAATTGACCTTGTATTGGAGTTTACAATATTTACGTAAACTCGGTTTTTAGAAATTCAGTATAATACAATAAAAACAAAAAATCCTTCGCATCTATTTCTACAGCTGCATAAAAAATTTAACAACCATAATAATCACTTTGAACATCCTTGTATGACTTCAATGTAAGTTGTATTTGACAATAATGAAATTTAAAAGCAAAAGAAATTATAAGCTGGAACTATTTAGGTGTACTATGTAAAAAATAGGATTTTATACACAATTCACTTGGTATCCCATTGGACTTTATAGCATAAAAATTTAGTTCTTAAAATGCCAGATAATAAAGAGAAACTTAAACAAGCGATTATTGCAACTATTCATGACCAAGTGGTGGATATAAATTTAAAAAAATTGAGCTTATATTGGGGTTCACAATATTTACGTAAACTCGGTTTTTAGAAATTCAGTATAATACAATAAAAACAAAAAATCCTTCGCATCTATTTCTAGAGCTGCATAAAAAATATAACAACGATAATAATCACTTTGAACATCCTTGTATGACTTCAATGTAAGTTTTATTTGACAATAATGAAATTTAAAAGCAAAAGAAATTATAAGCTAGAACTAATTAGGTTTACTATGTAAAAAGTAAGATTTTATACACAATTCACTTGGTATCCCATTGGACTTTATAGCAAAAAATTTAGTTCTTAAAATGCCAGATAATAAAGAGAAACTTAAACAAGCGATTATTGCAACTATTCATGACCAAATGGTGGATATAAATTTAAAAAAATTGAGCTTATATTGGGGTTCACAATATTTACGTAAACTCGGTTTTTAGAAATTCAGTATAATACAATAAAAACAAAAAATCCTTCGCATCTATTTCTAGAGCTGCATAAAATATATAACAACGAGAATAATCATTTTGAACATCCTTGTATGCGCCTTCAATGTAAGTGTCTTTTTGATTAAAATGAAATTTAATAGCAAAACGAGGTTATAGGCTGATACTATTTCGGTGTGCTTTGTGAAAGGAATGATTTTATACCCAAGTGACGTGGTACCCCATTGGACTTTAAAGCATATGAATTGAGTTCATAAAAATTCCACATTACAAAGAGAAAAGAAACATGTCATTATTGCAACTTATCAGGACCAAATGGTGGAAATCAAATTTTAAAAAATTGACCTTGTATTGGAGTTTACAATATTTACGTAAACTCGGTTTTTAGAAATTCAGTATAATACAATAAAAACAAAAAATCCTTCGCATCTATTTCTACAGCTGCATAAAAAATTTAACAACCATAATAATCACTTTGAACATCCTTGTATGACTTCAATGTAAGTTGTATTTGACAATAATGAAATTTAAAAGCAAAAGAAATTATAAGCTGGAACTATTTAGGTGTACTATGTAAAAAATAAGATTTTATACACAATTCACTTGGTATCCCATTGGACTTTATAGCATAAAAATTTAGTTCTTAAAATGCCAGATAATAAAGAGAAACTTAAACAAGCGATTATTGCAACTATTCATGACCAAATGGTGGATATAAATTTTAAAAAATTGAGCTTATATTGGGGTTCACAATATTTACGTAAACTCGGTTTTTAGAAATTCAGTATAATACAATAAAAACAAAAAATCCTTCGCATCTATTTCTAGAGCTGCATAAAAAATATAACAACGATAATAATCACTTTGAACATCCTTGTATGACTTCAATGTAAGTTTTATTTGACAATAATGAAATTTAAAAGCAAAAGAAATTATAAGCTAGAACTAATTAGGTTTACTATGTAAAAAGTAAGATTTTATACACAATTCACTTGGTATCCCATTGGACTTTATAGCATAAAAATTTAGTTCTTAAAATGCCAGATAATAAAGAGAAACTTAAACAAGCGATTATTGCAACTATTCATGACCAAATGGTGGATATAAATTTAAAAAAATTGAGCTTATATTGGGGTTCACAATATTTACGTAAACTCGGTTTTTAGAAATTCAGTATAATACAATAAAAACAAAAAATCCTTCGCATCTATTTCTAGAGCTGCATAAAAAATATAACAACGATAATAATCACTTTGAACATCCTTGTATGACTTCAATGTAAGTTTTATTTGACAATAATGAAATTTAAAAGCAAAAGAAATTATAAGCTAGAACTAATTAGGTTTACTATGTAAAAAGTAAGATTTTATACACAATTCACTTGGTATCCCATTGGACTTTATAGCATAAAAATTTAGTTCTTAAAATGCCAGATAATAAAGAGAAACTTAAACAAGCGATTATTGCAACTATTCATGACCAAATGGTGGATATAAATTTAAAAAAATTGAGCTTATATTGGGGTTCACAATATTTACGTTAACTCGGTTTTTAGAAATTCAGTATAATACTATAAAAACAAAAAAATCCTTCGCATCTTTTCCTAGAGCTGCATAAAATATATAACAACGAAAATAATCATTTTGAACATCCTTGTATGCCTTCAATGTAAGTTTTATTTGACACTAATGAAATTTAATAGCAAAACGAGGTTATAGGCTGATACTATTTCGGTGTGCTTTGTGAAAGGAATGATTTTATACACAATTCACTTGGTATCCCATTGGACTTTATAGCATAAAAATTTAGTTCTTAAAATGCCAGATAATAAAGAGAAACTTAAACAAGCGATTATTGCAACTATTCATGACCAAATGGTGGATATAAATTTAAAAAAATTGAGCTTATATTGGGATTCACAATATTTACGTAAACTCGGTTTTTAGAAATTCAGTATAATACAATAAAAACAAAAAATCCTTCGCATCTATTTCTAGAGCTGCATAAAAAATATAACAACGATAATAATCACTTTGAACATCCTTGTATGACTTCAATGTAAGTTTTATTTGACAATAATGAAATTTAAAAGCAAAAGAAATTATAAGCTAGAACTAATTAGGTTTACTATGTAAAAAGTAAGATTTTATACACAATTCACTTGGTATCCCATTGGACTTTATAGCATAAAAATTTAGTTCTTAAAATGCCAGATAATAAAGAGAAACTTAAACAAGCGATTATTGCAACTATTCATGACCAAATGGTGGATATAAATTTAAAAAAATTGAGCTTATATTGGGATTCACAATATTTACGTAAACTCGGTTTTTAGAAATTCAGTATAATACAATAAAAACAAAAAATCCTTCGCATCTATTTCTAGAGCTGCATAAAAAATATAACAACGATAATAATCACTTTGAACATCCTTGTATGACTTCAATGTAAGTTTTATTTGACAATAATGAAATTTAAAAGCAAAAGAAATTATAAGCTAGAACTAATTAGGTTTACTATGTAAAAAGTAAGATTTTATACACAATTCATCTGGTATCCCATTGGACTTTATAGCATAAAAATTTAGTTCTTAAAATGCCAGATAATAAAGAGAAACTTAAACAAGCGATTATTGCAACTATTCATGACCAAATGGTGGATATAAATTTAAAAAAATTGAGCTTATATTGGGGTTCACAATATTTACGTAAACTCGGTTTTTAGAAATTCAGTATAATACAATAAAAACAAAAAATCCTTCGCATCTATTTCTAGAGCTGCATAAAAAATATAACAACGATAATAATCACTTTGAACATCCTTGTATGACTTCAATGTAAGTTTTATTTGACAATAATGAAATTTAAAAGCAAAAGAAATTATAAGCTAGAACTAATTAGGTTTACTATGTAAAAAGTAAGATTTTATACACAATTCACTTGGTATCCCATTGGACTTTATAGCATAAAAATTTAGTTCTTAAAATGCCAGATAATAAAGAGAAACTTAAACAAGCGATTATTGCAACTATTCATGACCAAATGGTGGATATAAATTTAAAAAAATTGAGCTTATATTGGGGTTCACAATATTTACGTAAACTCGGTTTTTAGAAATTCAGTATAATACAATAAAAACAAAAAATCCTTCGCATCTATTTCTAGAGCTGCATAAAAAATATAACAACGATAATAATCACTTTGAACATCCTTGTATGACTTCAATGTAAGTTTTATTTGACAATAATGAAATTTTAAAGCAAAAGAAATTATAAGCTAGAACTAATTAGGTTTACTATGTAAAAAGTAAGATTTTATACACAATTCACTTGGTATCCCATTGGACTTTATAGCATAAAAATTTAGTTCTTAAAATGCCAGATAATAAAGAGAAACTTAAACAAGCGATTATTGCAACTATTCATGACCAAATGGTGGATATAAATTTAAAAAAATTGAGCTTATATTGGGGTTCACAATATTTACGTAAACTCGGTTTTTAGAAATTCAGTATAATACAATAAAAACAAAAAATCCTTCGCATCTATTTCTAGAGCTGCATAAAAAATATAACAACGATAATAATCACTTTGAACATCCTTGTATGACTTCAATGTAAGTTTTATTTGACAATAATGAAATTTAAAAGCAAAAGAAATTATAAGCTAGAACTAATTAGGTTTACTATGTAAAAAGTAAGATTTTATACACAATTCACTTGGTATCCCATTGGACTTTATAGCATAAAAATTTAGTTCTTAAAATGCCAGATAATAAAGAGAAACTTAAACAAGCGATTATTGCAACTATTCATGACCAAATGGTGGATATAAATTTTAAAAAATTGAGCTTATATTGGGGTTCACAATATTTACGTAAACTCGGTTTTTAGAAATTCAGTATAATACTATAAAAACAAAAAAATCCTTCGCATCTTTTCCTAGAGCTGCATAAAATATATAACAACGAAAATAATCATTTTGAACATCCTTGTATGACTTCAATGTAAGTTTTATTTGACAATAATGAAATTTAAAAGCAAAAGAAATTATAAGCTAGAACTAATTAGGTTTACTATGTAAAAAGTAAGATTTTATACACAATTCACTTGGTATCCCATTGGACTTTATAGCATAAAAATTTAGTTCTTAAAATGCCAGATAATAAAGAGAAACTTAAACAAGCGATTATTGCAACTATTCATGACCAAATGGTGGATATAAATTTAAAAAAATTGAGCTTATATTGGGGTTCACAATATTTACGTAAACTCGGTTTTTAGAAATTCAGTATAATACAATAAAAACAAAAAATCCTTCGCATCTATTTCTAGAGCTGCATAAAAAATATAACAACGATAATAATCACTTTGAACATCCTTGTATGACTTCAATGTAAGTTTTATTTGACAATAATGAAATTTAAAAGCAAAAGAAATTATAAGCTAGAACTAATTAGGTTTACTATGTAAAAAGTAAGATTTTATACACAATTCACTTGGTATCCCATTGGACTTTATAGCATAAAAATTTAGTTCTTAAAATGCCAGATAATAAAGAGAAACTTAAACAAGCGATTATTGCAACTATTCATGACCAAATGGTGGATATAAATTTAAAAAAATTGAGCTTATATTGGGGTTCACAATATTTACGTAAACTCGGTTTTTAGAAATTCAGTATAATACAATAAAAACAAAAAATCCTTCGCATCTATTTCTAGAGCTGCATAAAAAATATAACAACGATAATAATCACTTTGAACATCCTTGTATGACTTCAATGTAAGTTTTATTTGACAATAATGAAATTTTAAAGCAAAAGAAATTATAAGCTAGAACTAATTAGGTTTACTATGTAAAAAGTAAGATTGTATACACAATTCACTTGGTATCCCATTGGACTTTATAGCATAAAAATTTAGTTCTTAAAATGCCAGATAATAAAGAGAAACTTAAACAAGCGATTATTGCAACTATTCATGACCAAATGGTGGATATAAATTTTAAAAAATTGAGCTTATATTGGGGTTCACAATATTTACGTAAACTCGGTTTTTAGAAATTCAGTATAATACAATAAAAACAAAAAATCCTTCGCATCTATTTCTAGAGCTGCATAAAAAATATAACAACGATAATAATCACTTTGAACATCCTTGTATGACTTCAATGTAAGTTTTATTTGACAATAATGAAATTTTAAAGCAAAAGAAATTATAAGCTAGAACTAATTAGGTTTACTATGTAAAAAGTAAGATTTTATACACAATTCACTTGGTATCCCATTGGACTTTATAGCATAAAAATTTAGTTCTTAAAATGCCAGATAATAAAGAGAAACTTAAACAAGCGATTATTGCAACTATTCATGACCAAATGGTGGATATAAATTTAAAAAAATTGAGCTTATATTGGGGTTCACAATATTTACGTAAACTCGGTTTTTAGAAATTCAGTATAATACAATAAAAACAAAAAATCCTTCGCATCTATTTCTAGAGCTGCATAAAAAATATAACAACGATAATAATCACTTTGAACATCCTTGTATGACTTCAATGTAAGTTTTATTTGACAATAATGAAATTTAAAAGCAAAAGAAATTATAAGCTAGAACTAATTAGGTTTACTATGTAAAAAGTAAGATTTTATACACAATTCACTTGGTATCCCATTGGACTTTATAGCATAAAAATTTAGTTCTTAAAATGCCAGATAATAAAGAGAAACTTAAACAAGCGATTATTGCAACTATTCATGACCAAATGGTGGATATAAATTTAAAAAAATTGAGCTTATATTGGGGTTCACAATATTTACGTAAACTCGGTTTTTAGAAATTCAGTATAATACAATAAAAACAAAAAATCCTTCGCATCTATTTCTAGAGCTGCATAAAAAATATAACAACGATAATAATCACTTTGAACATCCTTGTATGACTTCAATGTAAGTTTTATTTGACAATAATGAAATTTAAAAGCAAAAGAAATTATAAGCTAGAACTAATTAGGTTTACTATGTAAAAAGTAAGATTTTATACACAATTCACTTGGTATCCCATTGGACTTTATAGCATAAAAATTTAGTTCTTAAAATGCCAGATAATAAAGAGAAACTTAAACAAGCGATTATTGCAACTATTCATGACCAAATGGTGGATATAAATTTAAAAAAATTGAGCTTATATTGGGGTTCACAATATTTACGTAAACTCGGTTTTTAGAAATTCAGTATAATACAATAAAAACAAAAAATCCTTCGCATCTATTTCTAGAGCTGCATAAAAAATATAACAACGATAATAATCACTTTGAACATCCTTGTATGACTTCAATGTAAGTTTTATTTGACAATAATGAAATTTTAAAGCAAAAGAAATTATAAGCTAGAACTAATTAGGTTTACTATGTAAAAAGTAAGATTGTATACACAATTCACTTGGTATCCCATTGGACTTTATAGCATAAAAATTTAGTTCTTAAAATGCCAGATAATAAAGAGAAACTTAAACAAGCGATTATTGCAACTATTCATGACCAAATGGTGGATATAAATTTTAAAAAATTGAGCTTATATTGGGGTTCACAATATTTACGTAAACTCGGTTTTTAGAAATTCAGTATAATACAATAAAAACAAAAAATCCTTCGCATCTATTTCTAGAGCTGCATAAAAAATATAACAACGATAATAATCACTTTGAACATCCTTGTATGACTTCAATGTAAGTTTTATTTGACAATAATGAAATTTTAAAGCAAAAGAAATTATAAGCTAGAACTAATTAGGTTTACTATGTAAAAAGTAAGATTTTATACACAATTCACTTGGTATCCCATTGGACTTTATAGCATAAAAATTTAGTTCTTAAAATGCCAGATAATAAAGAGAAACTTAAACAAGCGATTATTGCAACTATTCATGACCAAATGGTGGATATAAATTTAAAAAAATTGAGCTTATATTGGGATTCACAATATTTACGTAAACTCGGTTTTTAGAAATTCAGTATAATACAATAAAAACAAAAAATCCTTCGCATCTATTTCTAGAGCTGCATAAAAAATATAACAACGATAATAATCACTTTGAACATCCTTGTATGACTTCAATGTAAGTTTTATTTGACAATAATGAAATTTAAAAGCAAAAGAAATTATAAGCTAGAACTAATTAGGTTTACTATGTAAAAAGTAAGATTTTATACACAATTCACTTGGTATCCCATTGGACTTTATAGCATAAAAATTTAGTTCTTAAAATGCCAGATAATAAAGAGAAACTTAAACAAGCGATTATTGCAACTATTCATGACCAAATGGTGGATATAAATTTAAAAAAATTGAGCTTATATTGGGGTTCACAATATTTACGTAAACTCGGTTTTTAGAAATTCAGTATAATACAATAAAAACAAAAAATCCTTCGCATCTATTTCTAGAGCTGCATAAAAAATATAACAACGATAATAATCACTTTGAACATCCTTGTATGACTTCAATGTAAGTTTTATTTGACAATAATGAAATTTTAAAGCAAAAGAAATTATAAGCTAGAACTAATTAGGTTTACTATGTAAAAAGTAAGATTGTATACACAATTCACTTGGTATCCCATTGGACTTTATAGCATAAAAATTTAGTTCTTAAAATGCCAGATAATAAAGAGAAACTTAAACAAGCGATTATTGCAACTATTCATGACCAAATGGTGGATATAAATTTTAAAAAATTGAGCTTATATTGGGGTTCACAATATTTACGTAAACTCGGTTTTTAGAAATTCAGTATAATACAATAAAAACAAAAAATCCTTCGCATCTATTTCTAGAGCTGCATAAAAAATATAACAACGATAATAATCACTTTGAACATCCTTGTATGACTTCAATGTAAGTTTTATTTGACAATAATGAAATTTTAAAGCAAAAGAAATTATAAGCTAGAACTAATTAGGTTTACTATGTAAAAAGTAAGATTTTATACACAATTCACTTGGTATCCCATTGGACTTTATAGCATAAAAATTTAGTTCTTAAAATGCCAGATAATAAAGAGAAACTTAAACAAGCGATTATTGCAACTATTCATGACCAAATGGTGGATATAAATTTAAAAAAATTGAGCTTATATTGGGGTTCACAATATTTACGTAAACTCGGTTTTTAGAAATTCAGTATAATACAATAAAAACAAAAAATCCTTCGCATCTATTTCTAGAGCTGCATAAAAAATATAACAACGATAATAATCACTTTGAACATCCTTGTATGACTTCAATGTAAGTTTTATTTGACAATAATGAAATTTAAAAGCAAAAGAAATTATAAGCTAGAACTAATTAGGTTTACTATGTAAAAAGTAAGATTTTATACACAATTCACTTGGTATCCCATTGGACTTTATAGCATAAAAATTTAGTTCTTAAAATGCCAGATAATAAAGAGAAACTTAAACAAGCGATTATTGCAACTATTCATGACCAAATGGTGGATATAAATTTAAAAAAATTGAGCTTATATTGGGGTTCACAATATTTACGTAAACTCGGTTTTTAGAAATTCAGTATAATACAATAAAAACAAAAAATCCTTCGCATCTATTTCTAGAGCTGCATAAAAAATATAACAACGATAATAATCACTTTGAACATCCTTGTATGACTTCAATGTAAGTTTTATTTGACAATAATGAAATTTAAAAGCAAAAGAAATTATAAGCTAGAACTAATTAGGTTTACTATGTAAAAAGTAAGATTTTATACACAATTCATCTGGTATCCCATTGGACTTTATAGCATAAAAATTTAGTTCTTAAAATGCCAGATAATAAAGAGAAACTTAAACAAGCGATTATTGCAACTATTCATGACCAAATGGTGGATATAAATTTAAAAAAATTGAGCTTATATTGGGGTTCACAATATTTACGTAAACTCGGTTTTTAGAAATTCAGTATAATACAATAAAAACAAAAAATCCTTCGCATCTATTTCTAGAGCTGCATAAAAAATATAACAACGATAATAATCACTTTGAACATCCTTGTATGACTTCAATGTAAGTTTTATTTGACAATAATGAAATTTAAAAGCAAAAGAAATTATAAGCTAGAACTAATTAGGTTTACTATGTAAAAAGTAAGATTTTATACACAATTCACTTGGTATCCCATTGGACTTTATAGCATAAAAATTTAGTTCTTAAAATGCCAGATAATAAAGAGAAACTTAAACAAGCGATTATTGCAACTATTCATGACCAAATGGTGGATATAAATTTAAAAAAATTGAGCTTATATTGGGGTTCACAATATTTACGTAAACTCGGTTTTTAGAAATTCAGTATAATACAATAAAAACAAAAAATCCTTCGCATCTATTTCTAGAGCTGCATAAAAAATATATAAACGATAATAATCACTTTGAACATCCTTGTATGACTTCAATGTAAGTTTTATTTGACAATAATGAAATTTAAAAGCAAAAGAAATTATAAGCTAGAACTAATTAGGTTTACTATGTAAAAAGTAAGATTTTATACACAATTCATCTGGTATCCCATTGGACTTTATAGCATAAAAATTTAGTTCTTAAAATGCCAGATAATAAAGAGAAACTTAAACAAGCGATTATTGCAACTATTCATGACCAAATGGTGGATATAAATTTTAAAAAATTGAGCTTATATTGGGGTTCACAATATTTACGTAAACTCGGTTTTTAGAAATTCAGTATAATACAATAAAAACAAAAAATCCTTCCCATCTATTTCTAGAGCTGCATAAAAAATATAACAACGATAATAATCACTTTGAACATCCTTGTATGACTTCAATGTAAGTTTTATTTGACAATAATGAAATTTAAAAGCAAAAGAAATTATAAGCTAGAACTAATTAGGTTTACTATGTAAAAAGTAAGATTTTATACACAATTCACTTGGTATCCCATTGGACTTTATAGCATAAAAATTTAGTTCTTAAAATGCCAGATAATAAAGAGAAACTTAAACAAGCGATTATTGCAACTATTCATGACCAAATGGTGGATATAAATTTAAAAAAATTGAGCTTATATTGGGGTTCACAATATTTACGTAAACTCGGTTTTTAGAAATTCAGTATAATACAATAAAAACAAAAAATCCTTCGCATCTATTTCTAGAGCTGCATAAAAAATATAACAACGATAATAATCACTTTGAACATCCTTGTATGACTTCAATGTAAGTTTTATTTGACAATAATGAAATTTAAAAGCAAAAGAAATTATAAGCTAGAACTAATTAGGTTTACTATGTAAAAAGTAAGATTTTATACACAATTCACTTGGTATCCCATTGGACTTTATAGCATAAAAATTAAGTTCTTAAAATGCCAGATAATAAAGAGAAACTTAAACAAGCGATTATTGCAACTATTCATGACCAAATGGTGGATATAAATTTAAAAAAATTGAGCTTATATTGGGGTTCACAATATTTACGTAAACTCGGTTTTTAGAAATTCAGTATAATACAATAAAAACAAAAAATCCTTCGCATCTATTTCTAGAGCTGCATAAAAAATATAACAACGATAATAATCACTTTGAACATCCTTGTATGACTTCAATGTAAGTTTTATTTGACAATAATGAAATTTTAAAGCAAAAGAAATTATAAGCTAGAACTAATTAGGTTTACTATGTAAAAAGTAAGATTTTATACACAATTCACTTGGTATCCCATTGGACTTTATAGCATAAAAATTTAGTTCTCAAAATGCCAGATAATAAAGAGAAACTTAAACAAGCGATTATTGCAACTATTCATGACCAAATGGTGGATATAAATTTAAAAAAATTGAGCTTATATTGGGGTTCACAATATTTACGTAAACTCGGTTTTTAGAAATTCAGTATAATACTATAAAAACAAAAAATCCTTCGCATCTTTTCCTAGAGCTGCATAAAATATATAACAACGATAATAATCACTTTGAACATCCTTGTATGACTTCAATGTAAGTTTTATTTGACAATAATGAAATTTAAAAGCAAAAGAAATTATAAGCTAGAACTAATTAGGTTTACTATGTAAAAAGTAAGATTTTATACACAATTCACTTGGTATCCCATTGGACTTTATAGCATAAAAATTTAGTTCTTAAAATGCCAGATAATAAAGAGAAACTTAAACAAGCGATTATTGCAACTATTCATGAACAAATGGTGGAAATCAAATTTTAAAAAATTGACCTTGTATTGGAGTTTACAATATTTACGTAAACTCGGTTTTTAGATATTCAGTATAATACAATAAAAACAAAAAATCCTTCGCATCTATTTCTACAGCTGCATAAAAAATTTAACAACCATAATAATCACTTTGAACATCCTTGTATGACTTCAATGTAAGTTGTATTTGACAATAATGAAATTTAAAAGCAAAAGAAATTATAAGCTGGAACTATTTAGGTGTACTATGTAAAAAATAAGATTTTATACACAATTCACTTGGTATCCCATTGGACTTTATAGCATAAAAATTTAGTTCTTAAAATGCCAGATAATAAAGAGAAACTTAAACAAGCGATTATTGCAACTATTCATGACCAAATGGTGGAAATCAAATTTTAAAAAATTGACCTTGTATTGGAGTTTACAATATTTACGTGAACTCGGTTTTTAGAAATTCAGTATAATACAATAAAAACAAAAAATCCTTCGCATCTATTTCTACAGCTGCATAAAAAATTTAACAACCATAATAATCACTTTGAACATCCTTGTATGACTTCAATGTAAGTTGTATTTGACAATAATGAAATTTAAAAGCAAAAGAAATTATAAGCTGGAACTATTTAGGTTTACTATGTAAAAAATAAGATTTTATACACAATTCACTTGGTATCCCATTGGACTTTATAGCATAAAAATTTAGTTCTTAAAATGCCAGATAATAAAGAGAAACTTAAACAAGCGATTATTGCAACTATTCATGACCAAATGGTGGATATAAATTTAAAAAAATTGAGCTTATATTGGGGTTCACAATATTTACGTAAACTCGGTTTTTAGAAATTCAGTATAATACAATAAAAACAAAAAATCCTTCGCATCTATTTCTAGAGCTGCATAAAAAATATAACAACGATAATAATCACTTTGAACATCCTTGTATGACTTCAATGTAAGTTTTATTTGACAATAATGAAATTTAAAAGCAAAAGAAATTATAAGCTAGAACTAATTAGGTTTACTATGTAAAAAGTAAGATTTTATACACAATTCACTTGGTATCCCATTGGACTTTATAGCATAAAAATTTAGTTCTTAAAATGCCAGATAATAAAGAGAAACTTAAACAAGCGATTATTGCAACTATTCATGACCAAATGGTGGATATAAATTTTAAAAAATTGAGCTTATATTGGGGTTCACAATATTTACGTAAACTCGGTTTTTAGAAATTCAGTATAATACAATAAAAACAAAACATCCTTCGCATCTATTTCTAGAGCTGCATAAAATATATAACAACGAGAATAATCATTTTGAACATCCTTGTATGCGCCTTCAATGTAAGTGTCTTTTTGATTAAAATGAAATTTAATAGCAAAACGAGGTTATAGGCTGATACTATTTCGGTGTGCTTTGTGAAAGGAATGATTTTATACCCAAGTGACGTGGTACCCCATTGGACTTTAAAGCATATGAATTCAGTTCATAAAAATGCCATATAACAAGGAGAAAAGAAACAAGCGATTATTGCAACTATTCACGACCAAATGGTGGAAATCAAATTTCAAAAATTTACCTTGTATTGGAGTTTACAATATATACGTAAACTCGGATTTTAGAAATTCAGTATAATACAATAAAAACAAAAATCCTTCGAATCTATTGGTAGAGCTGCATAAAATATATAACAACGAGAATAATTATTTTGAACATCCTTGTATGCCTTCAATGTAAGTTTTATTTGACACTAATGAAATTTAATAGCAAAACGAGGTTATAGGCAGCAACTATTTAGGTGGGCTTTGTGAAAGGAATGATTTTATACCCAAGTCACGTGGTACCCCATTGTACTTAAAAGCATAAAAATTTAGTTCTTTAACTGCCAGATAATAAAATATATAACAACGAGAATAATCATTTTGAACATCCTTGTATGCCTTCAATGTAAGTGTCTTTTTGATTAAAATGAAATTTAATAGCAAAACGAGGTTATAGGCTGATACTATTTAGGTGTGCTTTGTGAAAGGAATGATTTTATACCCAAGTCACTTGGTACCCCATTGGACTTTAAAGCATATGAATTCAGTTCATAAAAATGCAATATAACAAAGAGAAATGAAACATGCCATTATTGCAACTATTCAGGACCAAATGGTGGAAATCAAATTTTAAAAAATTGACCTTGTATTGGAGTTTACAATATTTACGTAAACTCGGTTTTTAGAAATTCAGTATAATACAATAAAAACAAAAAATCCTTCGTATCTATTTCTAGAGCTGCATAAAAAATATAACAACGAGAATAATCATTTTGAACATCCTTGTATGCCTTCAATGTAAGTGTCTTTTTGATTAAAATGAAATTTAATAGCAAAACGAGGTTATAGGCTCATACTATTTAGGTGTGCTTTGTTTATACCCAAGTCACTTGGTACCCCATTGGACTTTAAATCATATGAATTCAGTTCATAAAAATGCAATATAACAAAGAGAAAAGAAACATGCCATTATTGCAACTATTCATGACCAAATGGTGGATATAAATTTTAAAAAATTGAACTTATATTGGGGTTCACAATATTTACGTAAACTCGGTTTTTAGAAATTCAGTATAATACAATAAAAACAAAAAACCTTTCGCATCTATTCTTAGAGCAGCATAAAATATAATATTTACGTAAACTCGGTTTTTAGAAATTCAGTATAATACTATGAAAACAAAAAATCCTTCGCATCTATTTCTAGAGCTGCATAAAAAATATAACAACGAGAATAATCATTTTGAAAATCCTTGTATGCCTTCTATATCAGTTTTTTATAATTAAAATGAAATTTATTAGCCAAACGAGGTTATAGAATGCAATGATTTAGGTGTGCTTTGTGAATGGATTGATTTTATACCCAAGTCACTTGGTACCCCATTGGACTTTAAAGCATATGAATTCAGTTCATAAAAATGCAATATAACAAAGAGAAAAGAAACATGCGATTATTGCAACTATTCATGACCAAATGGTGGAAATCAAATTTTAAAAATTGACATTGTATTGGAGTTTACAATATTTCCGTAAACTCGGATTTTAGAAATTCAGTATAATACAATATAAACAAAATATCCTTCGCATCTATTTCTAGAGCTGCATAAAAAATATAACAACGATAATAATCACTTTGAACATCCTTGTATGACTTCAATGTAAGTTTTATTTGACAATAATGAAATTTAGAAGCAAAAGAAATTATAAGCTGGAACTATTTAGGTTTACTATGTAAAAAGTAAGATTTTATACACAAATCACTTGGTACCCCATTGGACTTTGAAGCATAAAAATTTAGTTCGGAAAATGCCAGATAATAAAGAGAAACGAAAAAAGCGATTATTGCAACAATTCATGACCAAATGGTGGATATAAATTTTAAAAATTGAGCTTATATTGGGGTTCACAATATTTACGTTAACTCGGTTTTTAGAAATTCAGTATAATACAATAAAAACAAAAAATCCTTCGCATCTATTCCTAGAGCAGCATAAAATATAATATTTACGTAAACTCGGTTTTTAGAAATTCAGTATAATACTATAAAAACAAAAAATCCTTCGCATCTTTTCCTAGAGCTGCATAAAATATATAACAACGAAAATAATCATTTTGAACATCCTTGTATGCCTTCAATGTAAGTTTTATTTGACACTAATGAAATTTAATAGTAAAACGAGGTTATAGGGTGCAACTATTTAGGTGTGCTTTGTGAAAGGAATGATCTTATACCCAAGTCACGTGGTACCCCATTGGACTTTAAAGCATATGAATTCAGTTCATAAAAATTCCATATTACAAAGAGAAAAGAAACATGCGATTATTGCAACTACTCAGGACCAAATGGTGGAAATCAAATTTTAAAAAATTGACCTTGTATTGGAGTTTACAATATTTACGTAAACTCGGTTTTTAGAAATTCAGTATAATACAATAAAAACAAAAAATCCTTCGCATCTATTTCTACAGCTGCATAAAAAATATAACAACGAGAATAATCATTTTGAACATCCTTGTATGCCTTCTATATCAGTTTTTTCTAATTAAAATGAAATTTATTAGCCAAACGAGGGTATAGCCTGCAATGATTTAGGTGTGCTTTGTGAAAGGATTGATTTTATACCCAAGTCACGTGGTACCCCATTGGACTTTAAAGCATATGAATTCAGTTCATAAAAATGCAATATAACAAAGAGAAAAGAAACATGCGTTTATTGCAACTATTCATGACCAAATGGTGGAAATCAAATTTTAAAATTGACCTTGTATTGGAGTTTACAATATTTACGTAAACTCGGATTTTAGAAATTCAGTATAATACAATATAAACAAAATATCCTTCGCATCTATTTCTAGAGCTGCATAAAAAATATAACAACGATAATAATCACTTTGAACATCCTTGTATGACTTCAATGTAAGTTTTATTTGACAATAATGAAATTTAGAAGCAAAAGAAATTATAAGCTGGAACTATTTAGGTTTACTATGTAAAAAGTAAGATTTTATACACAAATCACTTGGTACCCCATTGGACTTTGAAGCATAAAAATTTAGTTCGGAAAATGCCAGATAATAAAGAGAAACGAAACAAGCGATTATTGCAACAATTCATGACCAAATGGTGGATATAAATTTTAAAAATTGAGCTTATATTGGGGTTCACAATATTTACGTTAACTCGGTTTTTAGAAATTCAGTATAATACAATAAAAACAAAAAATCCTTCGCATCTATTCCTAGAGCAGCATAAAATATAATATTTACGTAAACTCGGTTTTTAGAAATTCAGTATAATACTATAAAAACAAAAAATCCTTCGCATCTTTTCCTAGAGCTGCATAAAATATATAACAACGAAAATAATCATTTTGAACATCCTTGTATGCCTTCAATGTAAGTTTTATTTGACACTAATGAAATTTAATAGTAAAACGAGGTTATAGGGTGCAACTATTTAGGTGTGCTTTGTGAAAGGAATGATCTTATACCCAAGTCACGTGGTACCCCATTGGACTTTAAAGCATATGAATTCAGTTCATAAAAATTCCATATTACAAAGAGAAAAGAAACATGCGATTATTGCAACTACTCAGGACCAAATGGTGGAAATCAAATTTTAAAAAATTGACCTTGTATTGGAGTTTACAATATTTACGTAAACTCGGTTTTTAGAAATTCAGTATAATACAATAAAAACAAAAAATCCTTCGCATCTATTTCTACAGCTGCATAAAAAATATAACAACGAGAATAATCATTTTGAACATCCTTGTATGCCTTCTATATCAGTTTTTTCTAATTAAAATGAAATTTATTAGCCAAACGAGGGTATAGCCTGCAATGATTTAGGTGTGCTTTGTGAAAGGATTGATTTTATACCCAAGTCACGTGGTACCCCATTGGACTTTAAAGCATATGAATTCAGTTCATAAAAATGCAATATAACAAAGAGAAAAGAAACATGCGTTTATTGCAACTATTCATGACCAAATGGTGGAAATCAAATTTTAAAATTGACCTTGTATTGGAGTTTACAATGTTTTCGTAAACTCGGATTTTAGAAATTCAGTATAATACAATAAAAACAAAAAATCCTTCGCATCTATTTCTAGAGCTGCATAAAAAATATAACAACGATAATAATCACTTTGAACATCCTTGTATGACTTCAATGTAAGTTTTATTTGACAATAATGAAATTTAAAAGCAAAAGAAATTATAAGCTGGAACTATTTAGGTTTACTATGTAAAAAGTAAGATTTTATACACAAATCACTTGGTACCCCATTGGACTTTAAAGCATATGAATTCAGTTCATAAAAATGCAATATAACAAAGAGAAAAGAAACATGCCATTATTGCAACTATTCATGACCAAATGGTGGATATAAATTTTAAAAAATTGAACTTATATTGGGGTTCACAATATTTACGTAAACTCGGTTTTTAGAAATTCAGTATAATACAATAAAAACAAAAAACCTTTCGCATCTTATCCTAGAGCAGCATAAAATATAATATTTACGTAAACTCGGTTTTTAGAAATTCAGTATAATACTATGAAAACAAAAAATCCTTCGCATCTATTTCTAGAGCTGCATAAAAAATATAACAACGAGAATATTAATTTTGAAAATCCTTGTATGCCTTCTATATCAGTTTTTTCTAATTAAAATGAAATTTATTAGCCAAACGAGGTTATAGCCTGCAGTGATTTAGGTGTGCTTTGTGAAAGGATTGATTTTATACCCAAGTCACTTGGTACCCCATTGGACTTTAAAGCATATGAATTCAGTTCATAAAAATGCAATATAACAAAGAGAAAAGAAACAAGCGATTATTGCAACTATTCATGACCAAATGGTGGAAATCAAATTTTAAAAATTGACATTGTATTGGAGTTTACAATATTTACGTAAACTCGGATTTTAGAAATTCAGTATAATACAATATAAACAAAATATCCTTCGCATCTATTTCTAGAGCTGCATAAAAAATATAACAACGATAATAATCACTTTGAACATCCTTGTATGACTTCAATGTAAGTTTTATTTGACAATAATGAAATTTAGAAACAAAAGAAATTATAAGCTGGAACTATTTAGGTTTACTATGTAAAAAGTAAGATTTTATACACAAATCACTTGGTACCCCATTGGACTTTGAAGCATAAAAATTTAGTTCTGAAAATGCCAGATAATAAAGAGAAACGAAACAAGCGATTATTGCAACAATTCATGACCAAATGGTGGATATAAATTTTAAAAAATTGAGCTTATATTGGGGTTCACAATATTTACGTAAACTCGGTTTTTAGAAATTCAGTATAATACAATAAAAACAAAAAATCCTTCGCATCTATTCCTAGAGCAGCATAAAATATAATATTTACGTAAACTCGGTTTTTAGAAATTCAGTATAATACTATAAAAACAAAAAATCCTTCGCATCTTTTCCTAGAGCTGCATAAAATATATAACAACGAGAATAATCATTTTGAACATTCTTGTATGCCTTCAATGTAAGTTTTATTTGACACTAATGAAATTTAATAGCAAAACGAGGTTATAGGATGCAACTATTTAGGTGTGCTTTGTGAAAGGAATGATCTTATACCCAAGTCACGTGGTACCCCATTGGACTTTAAAGCATATGAATTGAGTTCATAAAAATTCCACATTACAAAGAGAAAAGAAACATGCCATTATTGCAACTTATCAGGACCAAATGGTGGAAATCAAATTTTAAAAAATTGACCTTGTATTGGAGTTTACAATATTTACGTAAACTCGGTTTTTAGAAATTCAGTATAATACAATAAAAACAAAAAATCCTTCGCATCTATTTCTACAGCTGCATAAAAAATTTAACAACGATAATAATCACTTTGAACATCCTTGTATGACTTCAATGTAAGTTGTATTTGACAATAATGAAATTTAAAAGCAAAAGAAATTATAAGCTGGAACTATTTAGGTGTACTATGTAAAAAATAGGATTTTATACACAATTCACTTGGTATCCCATTGGACTTTATAGCATAAAAATTTAGTTCTTAAAATGCCAGATAATAAAGAGAAACTTAAACAAGCGATTATTGCAACTATTCATGACCAAATGGTGGATATAAATTTTAAAAAATTGAGCTTTTATTGGGGTTCACAATATTTACGTAAACTCGGTTTTTAGAAATTCAGTATAATACAATAAAAACAAAAAATCCTTCGCATCTATTTCTAGAGCTGCATAAAATATATAACAACGAGAATAATCATTTTGAACATCCTTGTATGCGCCTTCAATGTAAGTGTCTTTTTGATTAAAATGAAATTTAATAGCAAAACGAGGTTATAGGCTGATACTATTTCGGTGTGCTTTGTGAAAGGAATGATTTTATACCCAAGTGACGTGGTACCCCATTGGACTTTAAAGCATATGAATTCAGTTCATAAAAATGCCATATAACAAGGAGAAAAGAAACAAGCGATTATTGCAACTATTCATGACCAAATGGTGGAAATCAAATTTCAAAAATTGACCTTGTATTGGAGTTTACAATATATACGTAAACTCGGATTTTAGAAATTCAGTATAATACAATAAAAAACAAAAATCCTTCGCATCTATTCCTAGAGCTGCATAAAATATATAACAACGAGAATAATTATTTTGAACATCCTTGTATGCCTTCAATGTAAGTTTTATTTGACACTAATGAAATTTAATAGCAAAACGAGGTTATAGGCAGCAACTATTTAGGTGTGCTTTGTGAAAGGAATGATTTTATACCCAAGTCACGTGGTACCCCATTGGACTTTAAAGCATATGAATTCAGTTCATAAAAATTCCACATTACAAAGAGAAAAGAAACATGCCATTATTGCAACTTATCAGGACCAAATGGTGGAAATCAAATTTTAAAAAATTGACCTTGTATTGGAGTTTACAATATTTACGTAAACTCGGTTTTTAGAAATTCAGTATAATACAATAAAAACAAAAAATCCTTCGCATCTATTTCTAGAGCTGCATAAAATATATAACAACGAGAATAATCATTTTGAACATCCTTGTATGCGCCTTCAATGTAAGTGTCTTTTTGATTAAAATGAAATTTAATAGCAAAACGAGGTTATAGGCTGATACTATTTCGGTGTGCTTTGTGAAAGGATTGATTTTATACCCAAGTCACTTGGTACCCCATTGGACTTTAAAGCATATGAATTCAGTTCATAAAAATGCCATATAACAAGGAGAAAAGAAACAAGCGATTATTGCAACTATTCATGACCAAATGGTGGAAATCAAATTTCAAAAATTGACCTTGTATTGGAGTTTACAATATATACGTAAACTCGGATTTTAGAAATTCAGTATAATACAATAAAAAACAAAAATCCTTCGCATCTATTCCTAGAGCTGCATAAAATATATAACAACGAGAATAATTATTTTGAACATCCTTGTATGCCTTCAATGTAAGTTTTATTTGACACTAATGAAATTTAATAGCAAAACGAGGTTACAGGCTGCAACTATTTAGGTGTGCTTTGTGAAAGGAATGATTTTATACCCAAGTCACGTGGTATCCTATTAGACTTTAAAGCATATGAATTCAGTTCATAAAAATGCCATATAACAAGGAAAAAAGAAACAAGCGATTATTGCAACTATTCATGACCAAATGGTGGAAATCAAATTATAAAAAATTGACCTTGTATTTGAGTTTACAATACTTACGTATACTCGGTATTTAGAAATTCAGTATAATACAATAAAAACAAAAAATCCTTCGCATCTATTTCTAGAGCTGCATAAAATATATAACAACGAGAATAATCATTTTGAACATCCTTGTATGCCTTCATTGTAAGTGTCTTTTTGATTAAAATGAAATTTAATAGCAAAACGAGGTTATAGGCTGATACTATTTAGGTGTGCTTTGTTTATACCCAAGTCACTTGGTACCCCATTGGACTTTAAAGCATATGAATTCAGTTCATAAAAATGCAATATAACAAAGAGAAAAGAAACATGCCATTATTGCAACTATTCAGGACCAAATGGTGGATATAAATTTTAAAAAATTGACCTTATATTGGGGTTCACAATATTTACGTAAACTCGGTTTTTAGAAATTCAGTATAATACAATAAAAACAAAAAATCCTTCGCATCTATTTCTAGAGCTGCATAAAATATATAACAACGAGAATAATCATTTTGAACATCCTTGTATGCGCATTCAATGTAAGTGTCTTTTTGATTAAAATGAAATTTAATAGCAAAACGAGGTTATAGGCTGATACTATTTCGGTGTGCTTTGTGAAAGGAATGATTTTATACCCAAGTGACGTGGTACCCCATTGGACTTTAAAGCATATGAATTCAGTTCATAAAAATGCCATATAACAAGGAGAAAAGAAACAAGCGATTATTGCAACTATTCATGACCAAATGGTGGAAATCAAATTTCAAAAATTGACCTTGTATTGGAGTTTACAATATATACGTAAACTCGGATTTTAGAAATTCAGTATAATACAATAAAAAACAAAAATCCTTCGCATCTATTCCTAGAGCTGCATAAAATATATAACAACGAGAATAATTATTTTGAACATCCTTGTATGCCTTCATTGTAAGTTTTATTTGACACTAATGAAATTTAATAGCAAAACGAGGTTATAGGCAGCAACTATTTAGGTGTGCTTTGTGAAAGGAATGATTTTATACCCAAGTCACGTGGTACCCCATTGGACTTAAAAGCATAAAAATTTAGTTCTTAAACTGCCAGATAATAAAATATATAACAACGAGAATAATCATTTTGAACATCCTTGTATGCCTTCAATGTAAGTGTCTTTTTGATTAAAATGAAATTTAATAGCAAAACGAGGTTATAGGCTGATACTATTTAGGTGTGCTTTGTGAAAGGAATGATTTTATACCCAAGTCACGTGGTACCCCATTGGACTTTAAAGCATATGAATTCAGTTCATAAAAATTCCATATTACAAAGAGAAAAGAAACGAGCGATTATTGCAACTATTCATGACCAAATGGTGGAAATCAAATTTTAAAAATTGACCTTTTATTGGAGTTTACAATATTTACGTAAACTCGGTTTTTAGAAATTCAGTATAATACAATAAAAACAAAAACACATTCGCATCTATTTCTAGAGCTGCATAAAAATATAATAACGCGAATAATCATTTTGAACATCCATGTATGCCTTCAATGTAAGTTTTATTTGACAATAATGAAATTTAATAGCAAAACGAGGTTACAGGCTGCAACTATTTAGGTGTGCTTTGTGAAAGGAATGATTTATACCCAAGTCACGTGGTACCCCATTGGACTTAAAAGCATAAAAATTTAGTTCTTAAACTGCCAGATAATAAAATATATAACAACGAGAATAATCATTTTGAACATCCTTGTATGCCTTCAATGTAAGTGTCTTTTTGATTAAAATGAAATTTAATAGCAAAACGAGGTTATAGGCTGATACTATTTAGGTGTGCTTTGTGAAAGGAATGATTTTATACCCAAGTCACGTGGTACCCCATTGGACTTTAAAGCATATGAATTCAGTTCATAAAAATTCCATATTACAAAGAGAAAAGAAACGAGCGATTATTGCAACTATTCATGACCAAATGGTGGAAATCAAATTTTAAAAATTGACCTTGTATTGGGGTTCACAATACTTACGTAAACTCGGTATTTAGAAATTCAGTATAATACAATAAAAACAAAAAATCCTTCGCATCTATTTCTAGAGCTGCATAAAATATATAACAACGAGAATAATCATTTTGAACATCCTTGTATGCCTTCAATGTAAGTGTCTTTTTGATTAAAATGAAATTTAATAGCAAAACGAGGTTATAGGCTGATACTATTTAGGTGTGCTTTGTTTATACCCAAGTCACTTGGTACCCCATTGGACTTTAAAGCATATGAATTCAGTTCATAAAAATGCAATATAACAAAGAGAAAAGAAACATGCCATTATTGCAACTATTCAGGACCAAATGGTGGAAATCAAATTTTAAAAAATTGACCTTGTATTGGAGTTTACAATATTTACGTAAACTCGGTTTTTAGAAATTCAGTATAATACAATAAACACAAAAAATCCTTCGTATCTATTTCTAGAGATGCATAAAAAATATAACAACGATAATAATCACTTTGAACATCCTTGTATGACTTCAATGTAAGTTTTATTTGACAATAATGAAATTTAAAAGCAAAAGAAATTATAAGCTAGAACTAATTAGGTTTACTATGTAAAAATTAAGATTTTATACACAATTCACTTGGTATCCCATTGGATTTTATAGCATAAATATTTAGTTCTTAAAATGCCAGATAATAAAGAGAAATTTAAACAAGCGAATATTGCAACTATTCATGACCAAATGGTGGATATAAATTTTAAAAAATTGAGCTTATATTGGGGTTCACAATATTTACGTAAACTCGGTTTTTAGAAATTCAGTATAATACAATAAAAACAAAAAATCCTTCGTATCTATTTCTAGAGCTGCATAAAAAATATAACAACGATAATAATCACTTTGAGCATCCTTGTATGACTTCAATGTAAGTTTTATTTGACAATAATGAAATTTAAAAGCAAAAGAAATTATAAGCTAGCACTAATTATGTTTACTATGTAAAAATTAAGATTTTATACACAATTCACTTGGTATCCCATTGGATTTTATAGCATAAATATTTAGTTCTTAAAATGCCAGATAATAAAGAGAAATTTAAACAAGCGATTATTGCAACTATTCATGACCAAATGGTGGAAATCAAATTTTAAAAAATTGACCTTGTATTGGGGTTCACAATACTTACGTAAACTCGGTATTTAGAAATTCAGTATAATACAATAAAAACAAAAAATCCTTCGCATCTATTTCTAGAGCTGCATAAAATATATAACAACGAGAATAATCATTTTGAACATCCTTGTATGCCTTCAATGTAAGTGTCTTTTTGATTAAAATGAAATTTAATAGCAAAACGAGGTTATAGGCTGATACTATTTAGGTGTGCTTTGTGAAAGGAATGATTTTATACCCAAGTCACGTGGTACCCCATTGGACTTTAAAGCATATGAATTCAGTTCATAAAAATTCCATATTACAAAGAGAAAAGAAACGAGCGATTATTGCAACTATTCATGACCAAATGGTGGAAATCAAATTTTAAAAATTGACCTTTTATTGGAGTTTACAATATTTACGTAAACTCGGTTTTTAGAAATTCAGTATAATACAATAAAAACAAAAACACATTCGCATCTATTTCTAGAGCTGCATAAAAATATAATAACGCGAATAATCATTTTGAACATCCTTGTATGCCTTCAATGTAAGTTTTATTTGACAATAATGAAATTTAATAGCAAAACGAGGTTACAGGCTGCAACTATTTAGGTGTGCTTTGTGAAAGGAATGATTTTATACCCAAGTCACGTGGTATCCTATTAGACTTTAAAGCATATGAATTCAGTTCATAAAAATGCCATATAACAAGGAAAAAAGAAACAAGCGATTATTGCAACTATTCATGACCAAATGGTGGAAATCAAATTTTAAAAATTGACCTTGTATTGAGGTTCACAATACATACGTAAACTCGGATTTTAGAAATTCAGTATAATACAATAAAAACAAAAACACATTCGCATCTATTTCTAGAGCTGCATAAAAATATAATAACGCGAATAATCATTTTGAACATCCTTGTATGCCTTCAATGTAACTTTTATTTGACACTAATGAAATTTAATAGCAAAACGAAGTTATAAGCTGGAACTATTTAGGTGTACTATGTAAAAAATAAGATTTTATACACAATTCACTTGGTATCCCATTGGACTTTATAGCATAAAAATTTAGTTCTTAAAATGCCAGATAATAAAGAGAAACTTAAACAAGCGATTATTGCAACTATTCATGACCAAATGGTGGATATAAATTTTAAAAAATTGACCTTATATTGGGGTTCACAATATTTACGTAAACTCGGTTTTTAGAAATTCAGTATAATACAATAAAAACAAAAAATCCTTCGCATCTATTTCTAGAGCTGCATAAAATATATAACAACGAGAATAATCATTTTGAACATCCTTGTATGCACCTTCAATGTAAGTGTCTTTTTGATTAAAATGAAATTTAATAGCAAAACGAGGTTATAGGCTGATACTATTTCGGTGTGCTTTGTGAAAGGAATGATTTTATACCCAAGTGACGTGGTACCCCATTGGACTTTAAAGCATATGAATTCAGTTCATAAAAATGCCATATAACAAGGAGAAAAGAAACAAGCGATTATTGCAACTATTCATGACCAAATGGTGGAAATCAAATTTCAAAAATTGACCTTGTATTGGAGTTTACAATATATACGTAAACTCGGATTTTAGAAATTCAGTATAATACAATAAAAACAAAAATCCTTCGCATCTATTCCTAGAGCTGCATAAAATATATAACAACGAGAATAATTATTTTGAACATCCTTGTATGCCTTCAATGTAAGTTTTATTTGACACTAATGAAATTTAATAGCAAAACGAGGTTATAGGCAGCAACTATTTAGGTGTGCTTTGTGAAAGGAATGATTTTATACCCAAGTCACGTGGTACCCCATTGGACTTAAAAGCATAAAAATTTAGTTCTTAAACTGCCAGATAATAAAATATATAACAACGAGAATAATCATTTTGAACATCCTTGTATGCCTTCAATGTAAGTGTCTTTTTGATTAAAATGAAATTTAATAGCAAAACGAGGTTATAGGCTGATACTATTTAGGTGTGCTTTGTGAAAGGAATGATTTTATACCCAAGTCACGTGGTACCCCATTGGACTTTAAAGCATATGAATTCAGATCATAAAAATTCCATATTACAAAGAGAAAAGAAACGAGCGATTATTGCAACTATTCATGACCAAATGGTGGAAATCAAATTTTAAAAATTGACCTTTTATTGGAGTTTACAATATTTACGTAAACTCGGTTTTTAGAAATTCAGTATAATACAATAAAAACAAAAAATCCTTCGCATCTATTTCTACAGCTGCATAAAAAATATAACAACGAGAATAATCATTTTGAACATCCTTGTATGCCTTCTATATCAGTTTTTTCTAATTAAAATGAAATTTATTAGCCAAACGAGGTTATAGCCTGCAATGATTTAGGTGTGCTTTGTGAAAGGATTGATTTTATACCCAAGTCACGTGGTACCCCATTGGACTTTAAAGCATATGAATTCAGTTCATAAAAATGCAATATACCAAAGAGAAAAGAAACATGCGTTTATTGCAACTATTCATGACCAAATGGTGGAAATCAAATTTTAAAATTGACCTTGTATTGGAGTTTACAATGTTTTCGTAAACTCGGATTTTAGAAATTCAGTATAATACAATAAAAACAAAAAATCCTTCGCATCTATTTCTAGAGCTGCATAAAAAATATAACAACGATAATAATCACTTTGAACATCCTTGTATGACTTCAATGTAAGTTTTATTTGACAATAATGAAATTTAAAAGCAAAAGAAATTATAAGCTGGAACTATTTAGGTTTACTATGTAAAAAGTAAGATTTTATACACAAATCACTTGGTACCCCATTGGACTTTAAAGCATATGAATTCAGTTCATAAAAATGCAATATAACAAAGAGAAAAGAAACATGCCATTATTGCAACTATTCATGACCAAATGGTGGATATAAATTTTAAAAAATTGAACTTATATTGGGGTTCACAATATTTACGTAAACTCGGTTTTTAGAAATTCAGTATAATACAATAAAAACAAAAAACCTTTCGCATCTTATCCTAGAACAGCATAAAATATAATATTTACGTAAACTCGGTTTTTAGAAATTCAGTATAATACTATGAAAACAAAAAATCCTTCGCATCTATTTCTAGAGCTGCATAAAAAATATAACAACGAGAATATTAATTTTGAAAATCCTTGTATGCCTTCAATGTAAGTTTTATTTGACAATAATGAAATTTAAAAGCAAAAGAAATTATAAGCTAGAACTAATTAGGTTTACTATGTAAAAAGTAAGATTTTATACACAATTCACTTGGTATCCCATTGGACTTTATAGCATAAAAATTTAGTTCTTAAAATGCCAGATAATAAAGAGAAACTTAAACAAGCGATTATTGCAACTATTCATGACCAAATGGTGGATATAAATTTTAAAAAATTGACCTTATATTGGGGTTCACAATATTTACGTAAACTCGGTTTTTAGAAATTCAGTATAATACAATAAAAACAAAAAATCCTTCGCATCTATTTCTAGAGCTGCATAAAATATATAACAACGAGAATAATCATTTTGAACATCCTTGTATGCGCCTTCAATGTAAGTGTCTTTTTGATTAAAATGAAATTTAATAGCAAAACGAGGTTATAGGCTGATACTATTTCGGTGTGCTTTGTGAAAGGAATGATTTTATACCCAAGTGACGTGGTACCCCATTGGGCTTTAAAGCATATGAATTCAGTTCATAAAAATGCCATATAACAAGGAGAAAAGAAACAAGCGATTATTGCAACTATTCATGACCAAATGGTGGAAATCAAATTTCAAAAATTGACCTTGTATTGGAGTTTACAATATATACGTAAACTCGGATTTTAGAAATTCAGTATAATACAATAAAAACAAAAATCCTTCGCATCTATTCCTAGAGCTGCATAAAATATATAACAACGAGAATAATTATTTTGAACATCCTTGTATGCCTTCAATGTAAGTTTTATTTGACACTAATGAAATTTAATAGCAAAACGAGGTTATAGGCAGCAACTATTTAGGTGTGCTTTGTGAAAGGAATGATTTTATACCCAAGTCACGTGGTATCCCATTGGACTTAAAAGCATAAAAATTTAGTTCTTAAACTGCCAGATAATAAAATATATAACAACGAGAATAATCATTTTGAACATCCTTGTATGCCTTCAATGTAAGTGTCTTTTTGATTAAAATGAAATTTAATAGCAAAACGAGGTTATAGGCTGATACTATTTAGGTGTGCTTTGTGAAAGGAATGATTTTATACCCAAGTCACGTGGTACCCCATTGGACTTTAAAGCATATGAATTCAGTTCATAAAAATTCCATATTACAAAGAGAAAAGAAACGAGCGATTATTGCAACTATTCATGACCAAATGGTGGAAATCAAATTTTAAAAATTGACCTTTTATTGGAGTTTACAATATTTACGTAAACTCGGTTTTTAGAAATTCAGTATAATACAATAAAAACAAAAACACATTCGCATCTATTTCTAGAGCTGCATAAAAATATAATAACGCGAATAATCATTTTGAACATCCATGTATGCCTTCAATGTAAGTTTTATTTGACAATAATGAAATTTAATAGCAAAACGAGGTTACAGGCTGCAACTATTTAGGTGTGCTTTGTGAAAGGAATGATTTTATACCCAAGTCACGTGGTATCCTATTAGACTTTAAAGCATATGAATTCAGTTCATAAAAATGCCATATAACAAGGAAAAAAGAAACAAGCGATTATTGCAACTATTCATGACCAAATGGTGGAAATCAAATTATAAAAAATTGACCTTGTATTTGAGTTTACAATACTTACGTATACTCGGTATTTAGAAATTCAGTATAATACAATAAAAACAAAAAATCCTTCGCATCTATTTCTAGAGCTGCATAAAATATATAACAACGAGAATAATCATTTTGAACATCCTTGTATGCCTTCATTGTAAGTGTCTTTTTGATTAAAATGAAATTTAATAGCAAAACGAGGTTATAGGCTGATAATATTTAGGTGTGCTTTGTTTATACCCAAGTCACTTGGTACCCCATTGGACTTTAAAGCATATGAATTCAGTTCATAAAAATGCAATATAACAAAGAGAAAAGAAACATGCCATTATTGCAACTATTCAGGACCAAATGGTGGAAATCAAATTTTAAAAAATTGACCTTGTATTGGAGTTTACAATATTTACGTAAACTCGGTTTTTAGAAATTCAGTATAATACAATAAACACAAAAAATCCTTCGTATCTATTTCTAGAGATGCATAAAAAATATAACAACGATAATAATCACTTTGAACATCCTTGTATGACTTCAATGTAAGTTTTATTTGACAATAATGAAATCTAAAAGCAAAAGAAATTATAAGCTAGAACTAATTAGGTTTACTATGTAAAAATTAAGATTTTATACACAATTCACTTGGTATCCCATTGGATTTTATAGCATAAATATTTAGTTCTTAAAATGCCAGATAATAAAGAGAAATTTAAACAAGCGAATATTGCAACTATTCATGACCAAATGGTGGATATAAATTTTAAAAAATTGAGCTTATATTGGGGTTCACAATATTTACGTAAACTCGGTTTTTAGAAATTCAGTATAATACAATAAAAACAAAAAATCCTTCGTATCTATTTCTAGAGCTGCATAAAAAATATAACAACGATAATAATCACTTTGAGCATCCTTGTATGACTTCAATGTAAGTTTTATTTGACAATAATGAAATTTAAAAGCAAAAGAAATTATAAGCTAGCACTAATTAGGTTTACTATGTAAAAATTAAGATTTTATACACAATTCACTTGGTATCCCATTGGATTTTATAGCATAAATATTTAGTTCTTAAAATGCCAGATAATAAAGAGAAATTTAAACAAGCGATTATTGCAACTATTCATGACCAAATGGTGGAAATCAAATTTTAAAAAATTGACCTTGTATTGGGGTTCACAATACTTACGTAAACTCGGTATTTAGAAATTCAGTATAATACAATAAAAACAAAAAATCCTTCGCATCTATTTCTAGAGCTGCATAAAATATATAACAACGAGAATAATCATTTTGAACATCCTTGTATGCCTTCAATGTAAGTGTCTTTTTGATTAAAATGAAATTTAATAGCAAAACGAGGTTATAGGCTGATACTATTTAGGTGTGCTTTGTGAAAGGAATGATTTTATACCCAAGTCACGTGGTACCCCATTGGACTTTAAAGCATATGAATTCAGTTCATAAAAATTCCATATTACAAAGAGAAAAGAAACGAGCGATTATTGCAACTATTCATGACCAAATGGTGGAAATCAAATTTTAAAAATTGACCTTTTATTGGAGTTTACAATATTTACGTAAACTCGGTTTTTAGAAATTCAGTATAATACAATAAAAACAAAAACACATTCGCATCTATTTCTAGAGCTGCATAAAAATATAATAACGCGAATAATCATTTTGAACATCCTTGTATGCCTTCAATGTAAGTTTTATTTGACAATAATGAAATTTAATAGCAAAACGAGGTTACAGGCTGCAACTATTTAGGTGTGCTTTGTGAAAGGAATGATTTTATACCCAAGTCACGTGGTATCCTATTAGACTTTAAAGCATATGAATTCAGTTCATAAAAATGCCATATAACAAGGAAAAAAGAAACAAGCGATTAATGCAACTATTCATGACCAAATGGTGGAAATCAAATTTTAAAAATTGACCTTGTATTGGGGTTCACAATACATACGTAAACTCGGATTTTAGAAATTCAGTATAATACAATAAAAACAAAAACACATTCGCATCTATTTCTAGAGCTGCATAAAAATATAATAACGCGAATAATCATTTTGAACATCCTTGTATGCCTTCAATGTAACTTTTATTTGACACTAATGAAATTTAATAGCAAAACGAAGTTATAAGCTGGAACTATTTAGGTGTACTATGTAAAAAATAAGATTTTATACACAATTCACTTGGTATCCCATTGGACTTTATAGCATAAAAATTTAGTTCTTAAAATGCCAGATAATAAAGAGAAACTTAAACAAGCGATTATTGCAACTATTCATGACCAAATGGTGGATATAAATTTTAAAAAATTGACCTTATATTGGGGTTCACAATATTTACGTAAACTCGGTTTTTAGAAATTCAGTATAATACAATAAAAACAAAAAATCCTTCGCATCTATTTCTAGAGCTGCATAAAATATATAACAACGAGAATAATCATTTTGAACATCCTTGTATGCGCCTTCAATGTAAGTGTCTTTTTGATTAAAATGAAATTTAATAGCAAAACGAGGTTATAGGCTGATACTATTTCGGTGTGCTTTGTGAAAGGAATGATTTTATACCCAAGTGACGTGGTACCCCATTGGACTTTAAAGCATATGAATTCAGTTCATAAAAATGCCATATGACAAGGAGAAAAGAAACAAGCGATTATTGCAACTATTCATGACCAAATGGTGGAAATCAAATTTCAAAAATTGACCTTGTATTGGAGTTTACAATATATACGTAAACTCGGATTTTAGAAATTCAGTATAATACAATAAAAACAAAAATCCTTCGCATCTATTCCTAGAGCTGCATAAAATATATAACAACGAGAATAATTATTTTGAACATCCTTGTATGCCTTCAATGTAAGTTTTATTTGACAATAATGAAATTTAATAGCAAAACGAGGTTATAGGCAGCAACTATTTAGGTGTGCTTTGTGAAAGGAATGATTTTATACCCAAGTCACGTGGTACCCCATTGGACTTAAAAGCATAAAAATTTAGTTCTTAAACTGCCAGATAATAAAATATATAACAACGAGAATAATCATTTTGAACATCCTTGTATGCCTTCAATGTAAGTGTCTTTTTGATTAAAATGAAATTTAATAGCAAAACGAGGTTATAGGCTGATACTATTTAGGTGTGCTTTGTGAAAGGAATGATTTTATACCCAAGTCACGTGGTACCCCATTGGACTTTAAAGCATATGAATTCAGTTCATAAAAATTCCATATTACAAAGAGAAAAGAAACGAGCGATTATTGCAACTATTCATGACCAAATGGTGGAAATCAAATTTTAAAAATTGACCTTTTATTGGAGTTTACAATATTTACGTAAACTCGGTTTTTAGAAATTCAGTATAATACTATAAAAACAAAAAATCCTTCGCATCTTTTACTAGAGCTGCATAAAAATATAATAACGCGAATAATCATTTTGAACATCCATGTATGCCTTCAATGTAAGTTTTATTTGACAATAATGAAATTTAATAGCAAAACGAGGTTACAGGCTGCAACTATTTAGGTGTGCTTTGTGAAAGGAATGATTTTATACCCAAGTCACGTGGTATCCTATTAGACTTTAAAGCATATGAATTCAGTTCATAAAAATGCCATATAACAAGGAAAAAAGAAACAAGCGATTATTGCAACTATTCATGACCAAATGGTGGAAATCAAATTATAAAAAATTGACCTTGTATTTGAGTTTACAATACTTACGTATACTCGGTATTTAGAAATTCAGTATAATACAATAAAAACAAAAAATCCTTCGCATCTATTTCTAGAGCTGCATAAAATATATAACAACGAGAATAATCATTTTGAACATCCTTGTATGCCTTCATTGTAAGTGTCTTTTTGATTAAAATGAAATTTAATAGCAAAACGAGGTTATAGGCTGATACTATTTAGGTGTGCTTTGTTTATACCCAAGTCACTTGGTACCCCATTGGACTTTAAAGCATATGAATTCAGTTCATAAAAATGCAATATAACAAAGAGAAAAGAAACATGCCATTATTGCAACTATTCAGGACCAAATGGTGGAAATCAAATTTTAAAAAATTGACCTTGTATTGGAGTTTACAATATTTACGTAAACTCGGTTTTTAGAAATTCAGTATAATACAATAAACACAAAAAATCCTTCGTATCTATTTCTAGAGATGCATAAAAAATATAACAACGATAATAATCACTTTGAACATCCTTGTATGACTTCAATGTAAGTTTTATTTGACAATAATGAAATTTAAAAGCAAAAGAAATTATAAGCTAGAACTAATTAGGTTTACTATGTAAAAATTAAGATTTTATACACAATTCACTTGGTATCCCATTGGATTTTATAGCATAAATATTTAGTTCTTAAAATGCCAGATAATAAAGAGAAATTTAAACAAGCGAATATTGCAACTATTCATGACCAAATGGTGGATATAAATTTTAAAAAATTGAGCTTATATTGGGGTTCACAATATTTACGTAAACTCGGTTTTTAGAAATTCAGTATAATACAATAAAAACAAAAAATCCTTCGTATCTATTTCTAGAGCTGCATAAAAAATATAACAACGATAATAATCACTTTGAGCATCCTTGTATGACTTCAATGTAAGTTTTATTTGACAATAATGAAATTTAAAAGCAAAAGAAATTATAAGCTAGCACTAATTAGGTTTACTATGTAAAAATTAAGATTTTATACACAATTCACTTGGTATCCCATTGGATTTTATAGCATAAATATTTAGTTCTTAAAATGCCAGATAATAAAGAGAAATTTAAACAAGCGATTATTGCAACTATTCATGACCAAATGGTGGAAATCAAATTTTAAAAAATTGACCTTGTATTGGAGTTTACAATATTTACGTAAACTCGGTTTTTAGAAATTCAGTATAATACAATAAACACAAAAAATCCTTCGTATCTATTTCTAGAGATGCATAAAAAATATAACAACGATAATAATCACTTTGAACATCCTTGTATGACTTCAATGTAAGTTTTATTTGACAATAATGAAATTTAAAAGCAAAAGAAATTATAAGCTAGAACTAATTAGGTTTACTATGTAAAAATTAAGATTTTATACACAATTCACTTGGTATCCCATTGGATTTTATAGCATAAATATTTAGTTCTTAAAATGCCAGATAATAAAGAGAAATTTAAACAAGCGAATATTGCAACTATTCATGACCAAATGGTGGATATAAATTTTAAAAAATTGACCTTGTATTGGGGTTCACAATACTTACGTAAACTCGGTATTTAGAAATTCAGTATAATACAATAAAAACAAAAAATCCTTCGCATCTATTTCTAGAGCTGCATAAAATATATAACAACGAGAATAATCATTTTGAACATCCTTGTATGCCTTCAATGTAAGTGTCTTTTTGATTAAAATGAAATTTAATAGCAAAACGAGGTTATAGGCTGATACTATTTAGGTGTGCTTTGTGAAAGGAATGACTTTATACCCAAGTCACGTGGTACCCCATTGGACTTTAAAGCATATGAATTCAGTTCATAAAAATTCCATATTACAAAGAGAAAAGAAACGAGCGATTATTGCAACTATTCATGACCAAATGGTGGAAATCAAATTTTAAAAATTGACCTTTTATTGGAGTTTACAATATTTACGTAAACTCGGTTTTTAGAAATTCAGTATAATACAATAAAAACAAAAACACATTCGCATCTATTTCTAGAGCTGCATAAAAATATAATAACGCGAATAATCATTTTGAACATCCTTGTATGCCTTCAATGTAAGTTTTATTTGACAATAATGAAATTTAATAGCAAAACGAGGTTACAGGCTGCAACTATTTAGGTGTGCTTTGTGAAAGGAATGATTTTATACCCAAGTCACGTGGTATCCTATTAGACTTTAAAGCATATGAATTCAGTTCATAAAAATGCCATATAACAAGGAAAAAAGAAACAAGCGATTATTGCAACTATTCATGACCAAATGGTGGAAATCAAATTTTAAAAATTGACCTTGTATTGGGGTTCACAATACATACGTAAACTCGGATTTTAGAAATTCAGTATAATACAATAAAAACAAAAACACATTCGCATCTATTTCTAGAGCTGCATAAAAATATAATAACGCGAATAATCATTTTGAACATCCTTGTATGCCTTCAATGTAACTTTTATTTGACACTAATGAAATTTAATAGCAAAACGAAGTTATAAGCTGGAACTATTTAGGTGTACTATGTTAAAAGTAAGATTTTATACACAAATCACTTGGTACCCCATTGGATTTTATAGCATAAAAATTTAGTTCTAAAAATGCCAGATAATAAAGAGAAACGAAACAAGCGATTATTGCAACTATTCATGACCAAATGGTGGCTATAAATTTTAAAAAATTGACCTTGTATTTGGGTTTACAATACTTACGTATACTCGGTATTTAGAAATTCAGTATAATACAATAAAAACAAAAAATCCTTCGCATCTATTTCTAGAGCTGCATAAAATATATAACAACGAGAATAATCATTTTGAACATCCTTGTATGCCTTCAATGTAAGTGTCTTTTTGATTAAAATGAAATTTAATAGCAAAACGAGGTTATAGGCTGATACTATTTAGGTGTGCTTTGTTTATACCCAAGTCACTTGGTACCCCATTGGACTTTAAAGCATATGAATTCAGTTCATAAAAATGCAATATAACAAAGAGAAAAGAAACATGCGTTTATTGCAACTATTCATGACCAAATGGTGGAAATTAAATTTTAAAATTGACCTTGTATTGGAGTTTACAATGTTTTCGTAAACTCGGATTTTAGAAATTCAGTATAATACAATAAAAACAAAAAATCCTTCGCATCTATTTCTAGAGCTGCATAAAAAATATAACAACGATAATAATCACTTTGAACATCCTTGTATGACTTCAATGTAAGTTTTATTTGACAATAATGAAATTTAAAAGCAAAAGAAATTATAAGCTGGAACTATTTAGGTTTACTATGTAAAAAGTAAGATTTTATACACAAATCACTTGGTACCCCATTGGACTTTAAAGCATATAAATTTAGTTCTTAAAATGCCAGATAATAAAGAGGAACGAAACAAGCGATTATTGCAACTATTCATGACCAAATGGTGGAAATCAAATTTCAAAAATTGACCTTGTATTGGAGTTTACAATATTTACGTAAACTCGGATTTTAGAAATTCAGTATAATACAATAAAAACAAAAAATCCTCCGCATCTATTTCTAGAGCTGCATAAAAATATAACAACGAGAATAATCATTTTGAACATCCTTGTATGACTTCAATGTAAGTTTTATTTGACAATAATGAAATTTAAAAGCAAAAGAAATTATAAGCTGGAACTATTTAGGTTTACTATGTAAAAAGTAAGATTTTATACACAAATCACTTGGTACCCCATTGGACTTTAAAGCATATAAATTTAGTTCTTAAAATGCCAGATAATAAAGAGAAACTTAAACAAGCGATTATTGCAACTATTCATGACCAAATGGTGGATATAAATTTTAAAAAATTGAGCTTATATTGGGGTTCACAATATTTACGTAAACTCGGTTTTTAGAAATTCAGTATAATACAATAAAAACAAAAAATCCTCCGCATCTATTCCTAGAGCAGCATAAAATATAATATTTACGTAAACTCGGTTTTTAGAAATTCAGTATAATACTATGAAAACAAAAAATCCTTCGCATCTATTTCTAGAGCTGCATAAAAAATATAACAACGAGAATAATCATTTTGAAAATCCTTGTATGCCTTCTATATCAGATTTTTCTAATTAAAATGAAATTTATTAGCCAAACGAGGTTATAGCCTGCAATGATTTAGGTGTGCTTTGTGAAAGGATTGATTTTATACCCAAGTCACTTGGTACCCCATTGGACTTTAAAGCATATGAATTCAGTTCATAAAAATGCAATATAACAAAGAGAAAAGAAACATGCGATTATTGCAACTATTCATGACCAAATGGTGGAAATCAAATTTAAAAAATTGACATTGTATTGGAGTTTACAATATTTACGTAAACTCGGATTTTAGAAATTCAGTATAATACAATATAAACAAAATATCCTTCGCATCTATTTCTAGAGCTGCATAAAAAATATAACAACGATAATAATCACTTTGAACATCCTTGTATGACTTCAATGTAAGTTTTATTTGACAATAATGAAATTTAGAAACAAAAGAAATTATAAGCTGGAACTATTTAGGTTTACTATGTAAAAAGTAAGATTTTATACACAAATCACTTGGTACCCCATTGGACTTTGAAGCATAAAAATTTAGTTCTGAAAATGCCAGATAATAAAGAGAAACGAAACAAGCGATTATTGCAACAATTCATGACCAAATGGTGGATATAAATTTTAAAAAATTGAGCTTATATTGGGGTTCACAATATTTACGTAAACTCGGTTTTTAGAAATTCAGTATAATACAATAAAAACAAAAAATCCTCCGCATCTATTCCTAGAGCAGCATAAAATATAATATTTACGTAAACTCGGTTTTTAGAAATTCAGTATAATACTATAAAAACAAAAAATCCTTCGCATCTTTTACTAGAGCTGCATAAAATATATAACAACGAGAATAATCATTTTGAACATCCTTGTATGCCTTCAATGTAAGTTTTATTTGACACTAATGAAATTTAATAGCAAAACGAGGTTATAGGATGCAACTATTTAGGTGTGCTTTGTTAAAGGAATGATTTTATACCCAAGTCACGTGGTACCCCATTGGACTTTAAAGTATATGAATTGAGTTCTTAAAATGCCAGATAATAAAGAGGAACGAAACAAGCGATTATTGCAACTATTCATGACCAAATGGTGGAAATCAAATTTCAAAAATTGACCTTGTATTGGAGTTTACAATATTTACGTAAACTCGGATTTTAGAAATTCAGTATAATACAATAAAAACAAAAAATCCTCCGCATCTATTTCTAGAGCTGCATAAAAATATAACAACGAGAATAATCATTTTGAACATCCTTGTATGACTTCAATGTAAGTTTTATTTGACAATAATGAAATTTAAAAGCAAAAGAAATTATAAGCTGGAACTATTTAGGTTTACTATGTAAAAAGTAAGATTTTATACACAAATCACTTGGTACCCCATTGGACTTTAAAGCATATAAATTTAGTTCTTAAAATGCCAGATAATAAAGAGAAACTTAAACAAGCGATTATTGCAACTATTCATGACCAAATGGTGGATATAAATTTTAAAAAATTGAGCTTATATTGGGGTTCACAATATTTACGTAAACTCGGTTTTTAGAAATTCAGTATAATACAATAAAAACAAAAAATCCTCCGCATCTATTCCTAGAGCAGCATAAAATATAATATTTACGTAAACTCGGTTTTTAGAAATTCAGTATAATACTATGAAAACAAAAAATCCTTCGCATCTATTTCTAGAGCTGCATAAAAAATATAACAACGAGAATAATCATTTTGAAAATCCTTGTATGCCTTCTATATCAGTTTTTTCTAATTAAAATGAAATTTATTAGCCAAACGAGGTTATAGCCTGCAATGATTTAGGTGTGCTTTGTGAAAGGATTGATTTTATACCCAAGTCACTTGGTACCCCATTGGACTTTAAAGCATATGAATTCAGTTCATAAAAATGCAATATAACAAAGAGAAAAGAAACATGCGATTATTGCAACTATTCATGACCAAATGGTGGAAATCAAATTTAAAAAATTGACATTGTATTGGAGTTTACAATATTTACGTAAACTCGGATTTTAGAAATTCAGTATAATACAATATAAACAAAATATCCTTCGCATCTATTTCTAGAGCTGCATAAAAAATATAACAACGATAATAATCACTTTGAACATCCTTGTATGACTTCAATGTAAGTTTTATTTGACAATAATGAAATTTAGAAACAAAAGAAATTATAAGCTGGAACTATTTAGGTTTACTATGTAAAAAGTAAGATTTTATACACAAATCACTTGGTACCCCATTGGACTTTGAAGCATAAAAATTTAGTTCTGAAAATGCCAGATAATAAAGAGAAACGAAACAAGCGATTATTGCAACAATTCATGACCAAATGGTGGATATAAATTTTAAAAAATTGAGCTTATATTGGGGTTCACAATATTTACGTAAACTCGGTTTTTAGAAATTCAGTATAATACAATAAAAACAAAAAATCCTCCGCATCTATTCCTAGAGCAGCATAAAATATAATATTTACGTAAACTCGGTTTTTAGAAATTCAGTATAATACTATAAAAACAAAAAATCCTTCGCATCTTTTACTAGAGCTGCATAAAATATATAACAACGAGAATAATCATTTTGAACATCCTTGTATGCCTTCAATGTAAGTTTTATTTGACACTAATGAAATTTAATAGCAAAACGAGGTTATAGGATGCAACTATTTAGGTGTGCTTTGTTAAAGGAATGATTTTATACCCAAGTCACGTGGTACCCCATTGGACTTTAAAGTATATGAATTGAGTTCATAAAAATTCCACATTACAAAGAGAAAAGAAACATGCCATTATTGCAACTATTCAGGACCAAATGGTGGAAATCAAATTTTAAAAAATTGACCTTGTATTGGAGTTTACAATATTTACGTAAACTCGGTTTTTAGAAATTCAGTATAATACAATAAAAACAAAAAATCCTTCGTATCTATTTCTAGAGCTGCATAAAAAATATAACAACGATAATAATCACTTTGAACATCCTTGTATGACTTCAATGTAAGTTTTATTTGACAATAATGAAATTTAAAAGCAAAAGAAATTATAAGCTAGAACTAATTAGGTTTACTATGTAAAAATTAAGATTTTATACACAATTCACTTGGTATCCCATTGGATTTTATAGCATAAATATTTGGTTCTTAAAATGCCAGATAATAAAGAGAAATTTAAACAAGCGATTATTGCAACTATTCATGACCAAATGGTGGATATAAATTTTAAAAAATTGAGCTTATATTGGGGTTCACAATGTTTACGTAAACTCGGTTTTTAGAAATTCAGTATAATACAATAAAAACAAAAAATCCTTCGCATCTATTTCTAGAGCTGCATAAAATATATAACAACGAGAATAATCATTTTGAACATCCTTGTATGCCTTCAATGTGAGTTTTATTTGACACTAATGAAATTTAATAGCACAACGAGGTTATAGGATGCAACTATTTAGGTGTGCTTTGTGAAAGGAATGATCTTATACCCAAGTCACGTGGTACCCCATTGGACTTTAAAGCATATGAATTGAGTTCATAAAAATTCCATATTACAAAGAGAAAAGAAACATGCCATTATTGCAACTATTCATGACCAAATGGTGGAAATCAAATTTTAAAAATTGACCTTGTATTGGAGTTTACAATATTTACGTAAACTCGGATTTTAGGAATTCAGTATAATACAATAAAAACAAAAAATCCTTCGTATCTATTTCTAGAGCTGCATAAAAAATATTACAACGATAATAATCATTTTGAACATCCTTGTATGACTTCAATGTAAGTTTTATTTGACAATAATGAAATTTAAAAGCAAAAGAAATTATAAGATGGAACTAATTGGGTTTACTATGTTAAAAGTAAGATTTTATACACAATTCACTTGGTATCCCATTGGACTTTATAGCATAAAAATTTAGTTCTTAAAATGCCAGATAATAAAGAGAAACTTAAACAAGCGATTATTGCAACTATTCATGACCAAATGGTGGATATAAATTTTAAAAAATTGAGCTTATATTGGGGTTCACAATATTTACGTAAACTCGGTTTTTAGAAATTCAGTATAATACAATAAAAACAAAAAATCCTTCGCATCTATTCCTAGAGCAGCATAAAATATAATATTTACGTAAACTGGGTTTTTAGAAATTCAGTATAATACTATAAAAACAAAAAATCCTTCGCATCTTTTCCTAGAGCTGCATAAAATATGTAACAACGAGAATAATCATTTTGAACATCCTTGTATGCCTTCAATGTAAGTTTTATTTAACACTAATGAAATTTATTAGCCAAACGAGGTTATAGCCTGCAATGATTTAGGTGTGCTTTTTGAAAGGATTGATTTTATACCCAAGTCACTTGGTACCCCATTGGACTTTAAAGCATATGAATTCAGTTCATAAAAATGCAATATAACAAAGAGAAAAGAAACATGCGATTATTGCAACTATTCATGACCAAATGGTGGAAATCAAATTTTAAAAATTGACCTTGTATTGGAGTTTACAATATTTACGTAAACTCGGATTTTAGGAATTCAGTATAATACAATAAAAACAAAAAATCCTTCGCATCTATTTCTAGAGCTGCATAAAAAATATAACAACGATAATAATCACTTTGAACATCCTTGTATGACTTCAATGTAAGTTTTATTTGACAATAATGAAATTTAAAAGCAAAAGAAATTATAAGCTAGAACTAATTAGGTTTACTATGTAAAAATTAAGATTTTATACACAATTCAATTGGTATCCCATTGGATTTTATAGCATAAAAATTTAGTTCTTAAAATGCCAGATAATAAAGAGAAACTTAAACAAGCGATTAATGCAACTATTCATGACCAAATGGTGGATATTAATTTTAAAAAATTGAGCTTATATTGGGGTTCACAAGATTTACGTAAACTCGGTTTTTAGAAATTCAGTATAATACAATAAAAACAAAAAATCCTTCGCATCTATTTCTAGAGCTGCATAAAAAATATAACAACGATAATAATCACTTGAACATCCTTGTATGACTTCATTGTAAGTTTTATTTGACACTAATGAAATTTAATAGCAAAACGAGGTTATAGGATGCAACTATTTAGGTGTGCTTTGTGAAAGGAATGATTTTATACCCAAGTCACGTGGTACCCCATTGGACTTTAAAGCATATGAATTGAGTTCATAAAAATTCCACATTACAAAGAGAAAAGAAACATGCCATTATTGCAACTATTCAGGACCAAATGGTGGAAATCAAATTTTAAAAAATTGACCTTGTATTGGAGTTTACAATATTTACGTAAACTCGGTTTTTAGAAATTCAGTATAATACAATAAAAACAAAAAATCCTTCGTATCTATTTCTAGAGCTGCATAAAAAATATAACAACGATAATAATCACTTTGAACATCCTTGTATGACTTCAATGTAAATTTTATTTGACAATAATGAAATTTAAAAGCAAAAGAAATTATAAGCTAGAACTAATTAGGTTTACTATGTAAAAAGTAAGATTTTATACACAATTCACTTGGTATCCCATTGGACTTTATAGCATAAAAATTTAGTTCTTAAAATGCCAGATAATAAAGAGAAACTTAAACAAGCGATTATTGCAACTATTCATGACCAAATGGTGGATATAAATTTTAAAAAATTGAGCTTATATTGGGGTTCACAAGATTTACGTAAACTCGGTTTTTAGAAATTCAGTATAATACAATAAAAACAAAAAATCCTTCGCATCTATTTCTAGAGCTGCATAAAAAATATAACAACGATAATAATCACTTTGAACATCCTTGTATGACTTCAATGTAAGTTTTATTTGACAATAATGAAATTTAAAAGCAAAACGAGGTTATAGGATGCAACTATTTAGGTGTGCTTTGTGAAAGGAATGATTTTATACCCAAGTCACGTGGTACCCCATTGGACTTTAAAGCATATGAATTGAGTTCATAAAAATTCCACATTACAAAGAGAAAAGAAACATGCCATTATTGCAACTATTCAGGACCAAATGGTGGAAATCAAATTTTTTAAAAATTGACCTTGTATTGGAGTTTACAATATTTACGTAAACTCGGTTTTTTAGAAATTCAGTATAATACAATAAAAACAAAAAATCCTTCGCATCTATTCCTAGAGCAGCATAAAAAATATAACAACGATAATAATCACTTTGAACATCCTTGTATGACTTCAATGTAAGTTTTATTTGACAATAATGAAATTTAAAAGCAAAAGAAATTATAAGCTAGAACTAATTAGGTTTACTATGTAAAAATTAAGATTTTATACACAATTCACTTGGTATCCCATTGGATTTTATAGCATAAATATTTAGTTCTTAAAATGCCAGATAATAAAGAGAAATTTAAACAAGCGATTATTGCAACTATTCATGACCAAATGGTGGATATAAATTTTAAAAAATTGAGCTTATATTGGGGTTCACAATATTTACGTAAACTCGGTTTTTAGAAATTCAGTATAATACAATAAAAACAAAAAATCCTTCGCATCTATTTCTAGAGCTGCATAAAATATATAACAACGAGAATAATCATTTTGAACATCCTTGTATGCCTTCAATGTAAGTTTTATTTGACACTAATGAAATTTAATAGCAAAACGAGGTTATAGGATGCAACTATTTAGGTGTGCTTTGTGAAAGGAATGATCTTATACCCAAGTCACGTGGTACCCCATTTGACTTTAAAGCATATGAATTGAGTTCATAAAAATTCCACATTACAAAGAGAAAAAAAACATGCCATTATTGCAACTATTCAGGACCAAATGGTGGAAATCAAATTTTAAAAAATTGACCTTGTATTGGAGTTTACAATATTTACGTAAACTCGGTTTTTAGAAATTCAGTATAATACAATAAAAACAAAAAATCCTTCGTATCTATTTCTAGAGCTGCATAAAAAATATAACAACGATAATAATCACTTTGAACATCCTTGTATGACTTCAATGTAAGTTTTATTTGACAATAATGAAATTTAAAAGCAAAAGAAATTATAAGCCAGAACTAATTAGGTTTACTATGTAAAAAGTAAGATTTTATACACAATTCACTTGGTATCCCATTGGACTTTATAGCATAAAAATTTAGTTCTTAAAATGCCAGATAATAAAGAGAAACTTAAACAAGCGATTATTGCAACTATTCATGACCAAATGGTGGATATAAATTTTAAAAAATTGAGCTTATATTGGGGTTCACAAGATTTACGTAAACTCGGTTTTTAGAAATTCAGTATAATACAATAAAAACAAAAAATCCTTCGCATCTATTTCTAGAGCTGCATAAAAAATATAATAACGATAATAATCACTTTGAACATCCTTGTATGACTTCAATGTAAGTTTTATTTGACAATAATGAAATTTAAAAGCAAAAGAAATTATAAGCTAGAACTAATTAGGTTTACTATGTAAAAATTAAGATTTTATACACAATTCACTTGGTATCCCATTGGATTTTATAGCATAAATATTTAGTTCTTAAAATGCTAGATAATAAAGAGAAATTTAAACAACCGATTATTGCAACTATTCATGACCAAATGGTGGATATAAATTTTAAAAAATTGAGCTTATATTGGGGTTCACAATATTTACGTAAACTCGGTTTTTAGAAATTCAGTATAATACAATAAAAACAAAAAATCCTTCGCATCTATTTCTAGAGCTGCATAAAATATATAACAACGAGAATAATCATTTTGAACATCCTTGTATGCCTTCAATGTAAGTGTCTTTTTGATTAAAATGAAATTTAATAGCAAAACGAGGTTATAGGCTGATACTATTTGTGTGTGCTTTGTGAAAGGAATGATTTTATACCCAAGTCACGTGGTACCCCATTGGACTTTAAAGCATATGAATTCAGTTCATAAAAATGCCATATAACAAGGACAAAAGAAACGAGCGATTATTGCAACTATTCACGACCAAATGGTGGAAATCAAATTTTAAAAATTGACCTTGTATTAGAGTTTACAATATTTACGTAAACTCGGTTTTTAGAAATTCAGTATAATACAATAAAAACAAAAACACATTCGTATCTATTTCTAGAGCTGCATAAAAATATAACAACGCGAATAATCATTTTGAACATCCTTGTATGCCTTCAATGTAAGTGTCTTTTTGATTAAAATGAAATTTAATAGCAAAACGAGGTTATAGGCTGATACTATTTAGGTGTGCTTTGTGAAAGGAATGATTTTATACCCAAGTCACGTGGTACCCCATTGGACTTTAAAGCATATGAATTGAGTTCATAAAAATTCCATATTACAAAGAGAAAAGAAACGAGCGATTATTGCAACTATTCACGACCAAATGGTGGAAATCAAATTTTAAAAATTGACCTTGTATTAGAGTTTACAATATTTACGTAAACTCGGTTTTTAGAAATTCAGTATAATACAATAAAAACAAAAACACATTCGTATCTATTTCTAGAGCTGCATAAAATATATAACAACGAGAATAATCATTTTGAACATCCTTGTATGCCTTCAATGTAAGTTTTATTTAACACTAATGAAATTTATTAGCCAAACGAGGTTATAGCCTGCAATGATTTAGGTGTGCTTTGTGAAAGGATTGATTTTATACACAAGTCACTTGGTACCCCATTGGACTTTAAAGCATATGAATTCAGTTCGTAAAAATGCAATATAACAAAGAGAAAAGAAACATGCGATTATTGCAACTATTCATGACCAAATGGTGGAAATCAAATTTTAAAAATTGACCTTGTATTGGAGTTTACAATATTTACGTAAACTCGGATTTTAGGAATTCAGTATAATACAATAAAAACAAAAAATCCTTCGCATCTATTTCTAGAGCTGTATAAAAAATATAACAACGATAATAATCACTTTGAACATCCTTGTATGACTTCAATGTAAGTTTTATTTGACAATAATGAAATTTAAAAGCAAAAGAAATTATATGCTAGAACTAATTAGGTTTACTATGTAAAAATTAAGATTTTATACACAATTCACTTGGTATCCCATTGGATTTTATAGCATAAAAATTTAGTTCTTAAAATGCCAGATAATAAAGAGAAACTTAAACAAGCGATTATTGCAACTATTCATGACCAAATGGTGGATATTAATTTTAAAAAATTGAGCTTATATTGGGGTTCACAAGATTTACGTAAACTCGGTTTTTAGAAATTCAGTATAATACAATAAAAACAAAAAATCCTTCGCATCTATTTCTAGAGCTGCATAAAAAATATAACAACGATAATAATCACTTATAACATCCTTGTATGACTTCAATGTAAGTTTTATTTGACAATAATGAAATTTAAAAGCAAAAGAAATTATAAGCTAGAACTAATTAGGTTTACTATGTAAAAAGTAAGATTTTATACACAATTCACTTGGTATCCCATTGGACTTTATAGCATAAAAATTTAGTTCTTAAAATGCCAGATAATAAAGAGAAACTTAAACAAGCGATTATTGCAACTATTCATGACCAAATGGTGGATATAAATTTTAAAAAATTGAGCTTATATTGGGGTTCACAATATTTACGTAAACTCGGTTTTTAGAAATTCAGTATAATACAATAAAAACAAAAAATCCTTCGCATCTATTTCTAGAGCTGCATAAAATATATAACAACGAGAATAATCATTTTGAACATCCTTGTATGCCTTCAATGTAAGTGTCTTTTTGATTAAAATGAAATTTAATAGCAAAACGAGGTTATAGGCTGATACTATCTAGGTGTGCTTTGTGAAAGGAATGATTTTATACCCAAGTCACGTGGTACCCCATTGGACTTTAAAGCATATGAATTCAAATCATAAAAATGCCATATAACAAGGACAAAAGAAACGAGCGATTATTGCAACTATTCACGACCAAATGGTGGAAATCAAATTTTAAAAATTGACCTTGTATTGGAGTTTACAATATTTACGTAAACTCGGTTTTTAGAAATTCAGTATAATACAATAAAAACAAAAACACATTCGTATCTATTTCTAGAGCTGCATAAAAATATAACAACGCGAATAATCATTTTGAACATCCTTGTCTGACTTCAATGTAAGTTTTATTTGACAATAATGAAATTTAAAAGCAAAAGAAATTATAAGCTAGAACTAATTAGGTTTACTATGTAAAAAGTAAGATTTTATACACAATTCACTTGGTATCCCATTGGACTTTATAGCATAAAAATTTAGTTCTTAAACTGCCAGATAATAAAATATATAACAACGAGAATAATCATTTTGAACATCCTTGTATGCCTTCAATGTAAGTGTCTTTTTGATTAAAATGAAATTTAATAGCAAAACGAGGTTATAGGCTGATACTATCTAGGTGTGCTTTGTGAAAGGAATGATTTTATACCCAAGTCACGTGGTACCCCATTGGACTTTAAAGCATATGAATTCAGTTCATAAAAATGCAATATAACAAAGAGAAAAGAAACAAGCGATTATTGCAACTATTCATGACCAAATGGTGGAAATCAAATTTTAAAAAATTGACCTTGTAATGGAGTTTACAATATTTACGTAAAGTCGGTTTTTAGAAATTCAGTATAATACAATAAAAACAAAAAATCCTTCGCATCTATTTCTAGAGCTGCATAAAAAATATAACAACGAGAATAATCATTTTGAACATCCTTGTATGACTTCAATGTAAGTTTTATTTGACAATAATGAAATTTAAAAGCAAAAGAAATTATAAGCTGGAACTATTTAGGTTTACTATGTAAAAAGTAAGATTTTATACACAAATCACTTGGTACCCCATTGGACTTTAAAGCATATAAATTTAGTTCTTAAAATGCCAGATAATAAAGAGAAACTTAAACAAGCGATTATTGCAACTATTCATGACCAAATGGTGGATATAAATTTAAAAAAATTGAGCTTATATTGGGGTTCACAATATTTACGTAAACTCGGTTTTTAGAAATTCAATATAATACAATAAAAACAAAAAATCCTTCGCATCTATTCCTAGAGCAGCATAAAATATAATATTTACGTAAACTCGGTTTTTAGAAATTCAGTATAATACTATAAAAACAAAAAATCCTTCGCATCTTTTACTAGAGCTGCATAAAATATATAACAACGAGAATAATCATTTTGAACATCCTTGTATGCCTTCAATTTAAGATTTATTTGACACTAATGAAATTTAATAGCAAAACGAGGTTATAGGATGCGACTATTTAGGTGTGCTTTGTGAAAGGAATGATCTTATACCCAAGTCACGTGGTACCCCATTTGACTTTAAAGCATATGAATTGAGTTCATAAAAATTCCACATTACAAAGAGAAAAGAAACATGCCATTATTGCAACTATTCAGGACCAAATGGTGGAAATCAAATTTTAAAAAATTGACCTTGTATTGGAGTTTACAATATTTACGTAAAATCGGTTTTTAGAAATTCAGTATAATACAATAAAAACAAAAAATCCTTCGTATCTATTTCTAGAGCTGCATAAAAAATATAACAACGATAATAATCACTTTGAACATCCTTGTATGACTTCAATGTAAGTTTTATTTGACAATAATGAAATTTAAAAGCAAAAGAAATTATAAGCTAGAACTAATTAGGTTTACTATGTAAAAATTAAGATTTTATACACAATTCACTTGGTATCCCATTGGATTTTATAGCATAAATATTTAGTTCTTAAATTGCCAGATAATAAAGAGAAATTTAAACAAGCGATTATTGCAACTATTCATGACCAAATGGTGGATATAAATTTTAAAAAATTGAGCTTATATTGGGGTTCACAATATTTACGTAAACTCGGTTTTTAGAAATTCAGTATAATACAATAAAAACAAAAAATCCTTCGCATCTATTTCTAGAGCTGCATAAAATATATAACAACGAGAATAATCATTTTGAACATCCTTGTATGCCTTCAATGTAAGTTTTATTTGACACTAATGAAATTTAATAGCAAAACGAGGTTATAGGATGCAACTATTTAGGTGTGCTTTGTGAAAGGAATGATCTTATACCCAAGTCACGTGGTACCCCATTTGACTTTAAAGCATATGAATTGAGTTCATAAAAATTCCACATTACAAAGAGAAAAGAAACATGCCATTATTGCAACTATTTAGGACCAAATGGTGGAAATCAAATTTTAAAAAATTGACCTTGTATTGGAGTTTACAATATTTACGTAAACTCGGTTTTTAGAAATTCAGTATAATACAATAAAAACAAAAAATCCTTCGCATCTATTTCTAGAGCTGCATAAAATATATAACAACGAGAATAATCATTTTGAACATCCTTGTATGCCTTCAATGTAAGTTTTATTTGACACTAATGAAATTTAATAGCAAAACGAGGTTATAGGATGCAACTATTTAGGTGTGCTTTGTGAAAGGAATGATCTTATACCCAAGTCACGTGGTACCCCATTTGACTTTAAAGCATATGAATTGAGTTCATAAAAATTCCACATTACAAAGAGAAAAGAAACATGCCATTATTGCAACTATTCAGGACCAAATGGTGGAAATCAAATTTTAAAAAATTGACCTTGTATTGGAGTTTACAATATTTACGTAAACTCAGTTTTTAGAAATTCAGTATAATACAATAAAAACAAAAAATCCTTCGCATCTATTTCTAGAGCTGCATAAAAAATATAACAACGATAATAATCACTTTGAACATCCTTGTATGACTTCAATGTAAGTTTTATTTGACAATAATGAAATTTAAAAGCAAAAGAAATTATAAGCTAGAACTAATTAGGTTTACTATGTAAAAATTAAGATGTTATACACAATTCACTTGGTATCCCATTGGATTTTATAGCATAAATATTTAGTTCTTAAAATGCCAGATAATAAAGAGAAATTTAAACAAGCGATTATTGCAACTATTCATGACCAAATGGTGGATATAAATTTTAAAAAATTGAGCTTATATTGGGGTTCACAATATTTACGTAAACTCGGTTTTTAGAAATTCAGTATAATACAATAAAAACAAAAAATCCTTCGCATCTATTTCTAGAGCTGCATAAAATATATAACAACGAGAATAATCATTTTGAACATCCTTGTATGCCTTCAATGTAAGTGTCTTTTTGATTAAAATGAAATTTAATAGCAAAACGAGGTTATAGGCTGATACTATCTAGGTGTGCTTTGTGAAAGGAATTATTTTATACCCAAGTCACGTGGTACCCCATTGGACTTTAAAGCATATGAATTCAGTTCATAAAAATGCCATATAACAAGGACAAAAGAAACGAGCGATTATTGCAACTATTCACGACCAAATGGTGGAAATCAAATTTTAAAAATTGACCTTGTATTGGAGTTTACAATATTTACGTAAACTCGGTTTTTAGAAATTCAGTATAATACAATAAAAACAAAAACACATTCGTATCTATTTCTAGAGCTGCATAAAAATATAACAACGCGAATAATCATTTTGAACATCCTTGTATGCCTTCAATGTAAGTGTCTTTTTGATTAAAATGAAATTTAATAGCAAAATGAGGTTATAGGCTGATACTATTTAGGTGTGCTTTGTGAAAGGAATGATTTTATACCCAAGTCACGTGGTACCCCATTGGACTTTAAAGCATATGAATTGAGTTCATAAAAATTTCATATTACAAAGAGAAAAGAAACATGCCATTATTGCAACTATTCATGACCAAATGGTGGAAATCAAATTTTAAAAATTGACCTTGTATTGGAGTTTACAATATTTACGTAAACTCGGATTTTAGGAATTCAGTATAATACAATAAAAACAAAAAATCCTTCGTATCTATTTCTAGAGCTGCATAAAAAATATTACAACGATAATAATCATTTTGAACATCCTTGTATGACTTCAATGTAAGTTTTATTTGACAATAATGAAATTTAAAAGCAAAAGAAATTATAAGATGGAACTAAATGGGTTTACTATGTTAAAAGTAAGATTTTATACACAATTCACTTGGTATCCCATTGGACTTTATTGCATAAAAATTTAGTTCTTAAAATGCCAGATAATAAAGAGAAACTTAAACAAGCGATTATTGCAACTATTCATGACCAAATGGTGGATATAAATTTTAAAAAATTGAGCTTATATTGGGGTTCACAATATTTACGTAAACTCGGTTTTTAGAAATTCAGTATAATACAATAAAAACAAAAAATCCTTCGCATCTATTCCTAAAGCAGCATAAAATATAATATTTACGTAAACTGGGTTTTTAGAAATTCAGTATAATACTATAAAAACAAAAAATCCTTCGCATCTATTTCTAGAGCTGCATAAAATATATAACAACGCGAATAAACATTTTGAACATCCTTGTATGCCTTCAATGTAAGTGTCTTTTTGACAATAATGAAATTTAAAAGCAAAAGAAATTATAAGCTAGAACTAATTAGGTTTACTATGTAAAAAGTAAGATTTTATACCCAAGTCACTTGGTACCCCATTGGACTTTAAAGCATATGAATTCAGTTCATAAAAATGCAATATAACAAAGAGAAAAGAAACATGCGATTATTGCAACTATTCATGACCAAATGGTGGAAATCAAATTTTAAAAATTGACCTTGTATTGGAGCTTACAATATTTACGTAAACTCGGATTTTAGGAATTCAGTATAATACAATAAAAACAAAAAATCCTTCGTATCTATTTCTAGAGCTGCATAAAAAATATTACAACGATAATAATCACTTTGAACATCCTTGTATGACTTCAATGTAAGTTTTATTTGACAATAATGAAATTTAAAAGCAAAAGAAATTATAAGCTAGAACTAATTAGGTTTACTATGTAAAAAGTAAGATTTTATACCCAAGTCACTTGGTACCCCATTGGACTTTAAAGCATATGAATTCAGTTCATAAAAATGCAATATAACAAAGAGAAAAGAAACATGCGATTATTGCAACTATTCATGACCAAATGGTGGAAATCAAATTTTAAAAATTGACCTTGTATTGGAGCTTACAATATTTACGTAAACTCGGATTTTAGGAATTCAGTATAATACAATAAAAAGAAAAAATCCTTCGTATCTATTTCTAGAGCTGCATAAAAAATATTACAACGATAATAATCACTTTGAACATCCTTGTATGACTTCAATGTAAGTTTTATTTGACAATAATGAAATTTAAAAGCAAAAGAAATTATAAGCTAGAACTAATTAGGTTTACTACGTAAAAAGTAAGATTTTATACCCAAGTCACTTGGTACCCCATTGGACTTTAAAGCATATGAATTCAGTTCATAAAAATGCAATATAACAAAGAGAAAAGAAACATGCGATTATTGCAACTATTCATGACCAAATGGTGGAAATCAAATTTTAAAAATTGACCTTGTATTGGAGTTTACAATATTTACGTAAACTCGGATTTTAGGAATTCAGTATAATACAATAAAAACAAAAAATCCTTCGCATCTATTTCTAGAGCTGCATAAAAAATATAACAACGATAATAATCACTTTGAACATCCTTGTATGACTTCAATGTAAGTTTTATTTGACAATAATGAAATTTAAAAGCAAAAGAAATTATAAGCTAGAACTAATTAGGTTTACTATGTAAAAAGTAAGATTTTATACCCAAGTCACTTGGTACCCCATTGGACTTTAAAGCATATGAATTCAGTTCATAAAAATGCAATATAACAAAGAGAAAAGAAACATGCGATTATTGCAACTATTCATGACCAAATGGTGGAAATCAAATTTTAAAAATTGACCTTGTATTGGAGTTTACAATATTTACGTAAACTCGGATTTTAGGAATTCAGTATAATACAATAAAAACAAAAAATCCTTCGTATTTATTTCTAGAGCTGCATAAAAAATATTACAACGATAATAATCACTTTGAACATCCTTGTATGACTTCAATGTAAGTTTTATTTGACAATAATGAAATTTAAAAGCAAAAGAAATTATAAGCTAGAACTAATTAGGTTTACTATGTAAAAATTAAGATTTTATACACAATTCACTTGGTACCCCATTGGACTTTAAAGCATATGAATTCAGTTCATAAAAATGCAATATAACAAAGAGAAAAGAAACATGCGATTATTGCAACTATTCATGACCAAATGGTGGAAATCAAATTTTAAAAAATTGACCTTGTATTGGAGTTTACAATATTTACGTAAACTCGGTTTTTAGAAATTCAGTATAATACAATAAAAACAAAAAATCCTTCGCATCTATTTCTAGAGCTGCATAAAAATATAACAACGCGAATAATCATTATGAACATCCTTGTATGCCTTCAATGTAAGTTTTATTTGACACTAATGAAATTTAAAAGCAAAACGAGGTTATAGCCTGCAATGATTTAGGTGTGCTTTGTGAAAGGATTGATTTTATACCCAAGTCACTTGGTACCCCATTGGACTTTAAAGCATATGAATTCAGTTCATAAAAATGCAATATAACAAAGAGAAAAGAAACATGCGATTATTGCAACTATTCATGACCAAATGGTGGAAATCAAATTTTAAAAATTGACATTGTATTGGAGTTTACAATATTTACGTAAACTCGGATTTTAGAAATTCAGTGTAATACAATATAAACAAAATATCCTTTGCATCTACATATTTCTAGAGCTGCATAAAAAATATAACAACGATAATAATCACTTTGAACATCCTTGTATGACTTCAATGTGAGTTTTATTTGACAATAATGAAATTTAGAAACAAAAGAAATTATAAGCTGGAACTATTTAGGTTTACTATGTTAAAAGTAAGATTTTATACACAAATCACTTGGTACCCCATTGGACTTTGAAGCATAAAAATTTAGTTCATAAAAATGCAATATAACAAAGAGAAAAGAAACATGCGATTATTGCAACTATTCATGACCAAATGGTGGAAATCAAATTTTAAAAAATTGACCTTGTATTGGAGTTTACAATATTTACGTAAACTCGGTTTTTAGAAATTCAGTATAATACAATAAAAACAAAAAATCCTTCGCATCTATTTCTAGAGCTGCATAAAAATATAACAACGCGAATAATCATTTTGAACATCCTTGTATGCCTTCAATGTAAGTTTTATTTGACACTAATGAAATTTAAAAGCAAAACGAGGTTATAGCCTGCAATGATTTAGGTGTGCTTTGTGAAAGGATTGATTTTATACCCAAGTCACTTGGTACCCCATTGGACTTTAAAGCATATGAATTCAGTTCATAAAAATGCAATATAACAAAGAGAAAAGAAACATGCGATTATTGCAACTATTCATGACCAAATGGTGGAAATCAAATTTTAAAAATTGACATTGTATTGGAGTTTACAATATTTACGTAAACTCGGATTTTAGAAATTCAGTATAATACAATATAAACAAAATATCCTTCGCATCTATTTCTAGAGCTGCATAAAAAATATAACAACGATAATAATCACTTTGAACATCCTTGTATGACTTCAATGTAAGTTTTATTTGACAATAATGAAATTTAGAAACAAAAGAAATTATAAGCTGGAACTATTTAGGTTTACTATGTAAAAAGTAAGATTTTATACACAAATCACTTGGTACCCCATTGGACTTTGAAGCATAAAAATTTAGTTCTGAAAATGCCAGATAATAAAGAGAAACGAAACAAGCGATTATTGCAACAATTCATGACCAAATGGTGGATATAAATTTTAAAAAATTGAGCTTATATTGGGGTTCACAATATTTACGTAAACTCGGTTTTTAGAAATTCAGTATAATACAATAAAAACAAAAAATCCTTCGCATCTATTCCTAGAGCAGCATAAAATATAATATTTACGTAAACTCGGTTTTTAGAAATTCAGTATAATACTATAAAAACAAAAAATCCTTCGCATCTTTTACTAGAGCTGCATAAAATATATAACAACGAGAATAATCATTTTGAACATCCTTGTATGCCTTCAATGTAAGTTTTATTTGACACTAATGAAATTTAATAGCAAAACGAGGTTATAGGATGCAACTATTTAGGTGTGCTTTGTGAAAGGAATGATCTTATACCCAAGTCACGTGGTACCCCATTGAACTTTAAAGCATATGAATTGAGTTCATAAAAATTCCACATTACAAAGAGAAAAGAAACATGCCATTATTGCAACTATTCAGGACCAAATGGTGGAAATCAAATTTTAAAAAATTGACCTTGTATTGGAGTTTACAATATTTACGTAAACTCGGTTTTTAGAAATTCAGTATAATACAATAAAAACAAAAAATCCTTCGTATCTATTTCTAGAGCTGCATAAAAAATATAACAACGATAATAATCACTTTGAACATCCTTGTATGACTTCAATGTAAGTTTTATTTGACAATAATGAAATTTAAAAGCAAAAGAAATTATAAGCTAGAACTAATTAGGTGTACTATGTAAAAAATAAGATTTTATACACAATTCACTTGGTATCCCATTGGACTTTATAGCATAAAAATTTAGTTCTTAAAATGCCAGATAATAAAGAGAAACTTAAACAAGCGATTATTGCAACTATTCATGACCAAATGGTGGAAATCAAATTGTAAAAAATTGACTTTGTACTGGAGTTTACAATATTTACGTAAACTCGGTTTTTAGAAATTCAGTATAATACAATAAAAACAAAAAATCCTTCGCATCTATTTCTACAGCTGCATAAAAAATTTAACAACCATAATAATCACTTTGAACATCCTTGTATGACTTCAATGTAAGTTGTATTTGACACTAATGAAATTTAATAGCAAAACGAGGTTATAGGATGCAACTATTTAGGTGTGCTTTGTGAAAGGAATGATCTTATACCCAAGTCACGTGGTACCCCATTTGACTTTAAAGCATATGAATTGAGTTCATAAAAATTCCACATTACAAAGAGAAAAGAAACATGCCATTATTGCAACTATTCAGGACCAAATGGTGGAAATCAAATTTTAAAAAATTGACCTTGTATTGGAGTTTACAATATTTACGTAAACTCGGTTTTTAGAAATTCAGTATAATACAATAAAAACAAAAAATCCTTCGCATCTATTTCTAGAGCTGCATAAAATATATAACAACGAGAATAATCATTTTGAACATCCTTGTATGCCTTCAATGTAAGTTTTATTTGACACTAATGAAATTTAATAGCAAAACGAGGTTATAGGACGCAACTATTTAGGTGTGCTTTGTGAAAGGAATGATCTTATACCCAAGTCACGTGGTACCCCATTTGACTTTAAAGCATATGAATTGAGTTCATAAAAATTCCACATTACAAAGAGAAAAGAAACATGCCATTATTGCAACTATTCAGGACCAAATGGTGGAAATCAAATTTTAAAAAATTGACCTTGTATTGGAGTTTACAATATTTACGTAAACTCAGTTTTTAGAAATTCAGTATAATACAATAAAAACAAAAAATCCTTCGCATCTATTTCTAGAGCTGCATAAAAAATATAACAACGATAATAATCACTTTGAACATCCTTGTATGACTTCAATGTAAGTTTTATTTGACAATAATGAAATTTAAAAGCAAAAGAAATTATAAGCTAGAACTAATTAGGTTTACTATGTAAAAATTAAGATTTTATACACAATTCACTTGGTATCCCATTGGATTTTATAGCATAAATATTTAGTTCTTAAAATGCCAGATAATAAAGAGAAATTTAAACAAGCGATTATTGCAACAATTCATGACCAAATGGTGGATATAAATTTTAAAAAATTGAGCTTATATTGGGGTTCACAATATTTACGTAAACTCGGTTTTTAGAAATTCAGTATAATACAATAAAAACAAAAAATCCTTCGCATCTATTCCTAGAGCAGCATAAAATATAATATTTACGTAAACTCGGTTTTTAGAAATTCAGTATAATACTATAAAAACAAAAAATCCTTCGCATCTTTTACTAGAGCTGCATAAAATATATAACAACGAGAATAATCATTTTGAACATCCTTGTATGCCTTCAATGTAAGTTTTATTTGACACTAATGAAATTTAATAGCAAAACGAGGTTATAGGACGCAACTATTTAGGTGTGCTTTGTGAAAGGAATGATCTTATACCCAAGTCACGTGGTACCCCATTTGACTTTAAAGCATATGAATTGAGTTCATAAAAATTCCACATTACAAAGAGAAAAGAAACATGCCATTATTGCAACTATTCATGACCAAATGGTGGAAATCAAATTTTAAAAATTGACATTGTATTGGAGTTTACAATATTTACGTAAACTCGGATTTTAGAAATTCAGTATAATACAATATAAACAAAATATCCTTCGCATCTATTTCTAGAGCTGCATAAAAAATATAACAACGATAATAATCACTTTGAACATCCTTGTATGACTTCAATGTAAGTTTTATTTGACAATAATGAAATTTAGAAACAAAAGAAATTATAAGCTGGAACTATTTAGGTTTACTATGTAAAAAGTAAGATTTTATACACAAATCACTTGGTACCCCATTGGACTTTGAAGCATAAAAATTTAGTTCTGAAAATGCCAGATAATAAAGAGAAACGAAACAAGCGATTATTGCAACAATTCATGACCAAATGGTGGATATAAATTTTAAAAAATTGAGCTTATATTGGGGTTCACAATATTTACGTAAACTCGGTTTTTAGAAATTCAGTATAATACAATAAAAACAAAAAATCCTTCGCATCTATTCCTAGAGCAGCATAAAATATAATATTTACGTAAACTCGGTTTTTAGAAATTCAGTATAATACTATAAAAACAAAAAATCCTTCGCATCTTTTACTAGAGCTGCATAAAATATATAACAACGAGAATAATCATTTTGAACATCCTTGTATGCCTTCAATGTAAGTTTTATTTGACACTAATGAAATTTAATAGCAAAACGAGGTTATAGGATGCAACTATTTAGGTGTGCTTTGTGAAAGGAATGATCTTATACCCAAGTCACGTGGTACCCCATTGAACTTTAAAGCATATGAATTGAGTTCATAAAAATTCCACATTACAAAGAGAAAAGAAACATGCCATTATTGCAACTATTCAGGACCAAATGGTGGAAATCAAATTTTAAAAAATTGACCTTGTATTGGAGTTTACAATATTTACGTAAACTCGGTTTTTAGAAATTCAGTATAATACAATAAAAACAAAAAATCCTTCGTATCTATTTCTAGAGCTGCATAAAAAATATAACAACGATAATAATCACTTTGAACATCCTTGTATGACTTCAATGTAAGTTTTATTTGACAATAATGAAATTTAAAAGCAAAAGAAATTATAAGCTAGAACTAATTAGGTGTACTATGTAAAAAATAAGATTTTATACACAATTCACTTGGTATCCCATTGGACTTTATAGCATAAAAATGTAGTTCTTAAAATGCCAGATAATAAAGAGAAACTTAAACAAGCGATTATTGCAACTATTCATGACCAAATGGTGGAAATCAAATTGTAAAAAATTGACTTTGTACTGGAGTTTACAATATTTACGTAAACTCGGTTTTTAGAAATTCAGTATAATACAATAAAAACAAAAAATCCTTCGCATCTATTTCTACAGCTGCATAAAAAATTTAACAACCATAATAATCACTTTGAACATCCTTGTATGACTTCAATGTAAGTTGTATTTGACACTAATGAAATTTAATAGCAAAACGAGGTTATAGGATGCAACTATTTAGGTGTGCTTTGTGAAAGGAATGATCTTATACCCAAGTCACGTGGTACCCCATTTGACTTTAAAGCATATGAATTGAGTTCATAAAAATTCCACATTACAAAGAGAAAAGAAACATGCCATTATTGCAACTATTCAGGACCAAATGGTGGAAATCAAATTTTAAAAAATTGACCTTGTATTGGAGTTTACAATATTTACGTAAACTCGGTTTTTAGAAATTCAGTATAATACAATAAAAACAAAAAATCCTTCGCATCTATTTCTAGAGCTGCATAAAATATATAACAACGAGAATAATCATTTTGAACATCCTTGTATGCCTTCAATGTAAGTTTTATTTGACACTAATGAAATTTAATAGCAAAACGAGGTTATAGGACGCAACTATTTAGGTGTGCTTTGTGAAAGGAATGATCTTATACCCAAGTCACGTGGTACCCCATTTGACTTTAAAGCATATGAATTGAGTTCATAAAAATTCCACATTACAAAGAGAAAAGAAACATGCCATTATTGCAACTATTCAGGACCAAATGGTGGAAATCAAATTTTAAAAAATTGACCTTGTATTGGAGTTTACAATATTTACGTAAACTCAGTTTTTAGAAATTCAGTATAATACAATAAAAACAAAAAATCCTTCGCATCTATTTCTAGAGCTGCATAAAAAATATAACAACGATAATAATCACTTTGAACATCCTTGTATGACTTCAATGTAAGTTTTATTTGACAATAATGAAATTTAAAAGCAAAAGAAATTATAAGCTAGAACTAATTAGGTTTACTATGTAAAAATTAAGATTTTATACACAATTCACTTGGTATCCCATTGGATTTTATAGCATAAATATTTAGTTCTTAAAATGCCAGATAATAAAGAGAAATTTAAACAAGCGATTATTGCAACTATTCATGACCAAATGGTGGATATACATTTTAAAAAATTGAGCTTATATTGGGGTTCACAATATTTACGTAAACTCGGTTTTTAGAAATTCAGTATAATACAATAAAAACAAAAAATCCTTCGCATCTATTTCTAGAGCTGCATAAAATATATAACAACGAGAATAATCATTTTGAACATCCTTGTATGCCTTCAATGTAAGTGTCTTTTTGATTAAAATGAAATTTAATAGCAAAACGAGGTTATAGGCTGATACTATCTAGGTGTGCTTTGTGAAAGGAATGATTTTATACCCAAGTCACGTGGTACCCCATTGGACTTTAAAGCATATGAATTCAGTTCATAAAAATGCCTTATAACAAGGACAAAAGAAACGAGCGATTATTGCAACTATTCACGACCAAATGGTGGAAATCAAATTTTAAAAATTGACCTTGTATTGGAGTTTACAATATTTACGTAAACTCGGTTTTTAGAAATTCAGTATAATACAATAAAAACAAAAACACATTCGTATCTATTTCTAGAGCTGCATAAAAATATAACAACGCGAATAATCATTTTGAACATCCTTGTATGCCTTCAATGTAAGTGTCTTTTTGATTAAAATGAAATTTAATAGCAAAACGAGGTTATAGGCTGATACTATTTAGGTGTGCTTTGTGAAAGGAATGATTTTATACCCAAGTCACGTGGTACCCCATTGGACTTTAAAGCATATGAATTGAGTTCATGAAAATTCCATATTACAAAGAGAAAAGAAACATGCCATTATTGCAACTATTCATGACCAAATGGTGGAAATCATATTTTAAAAATTGACCTTGTATTGGAGTTTACAATATTTACGTAAACTCGGATTTTAGGAATTCAGTATAATACAATAAAAACAAAAAATCCTTCGTATCTATTTCTAGAGCTGCATAAAAAATACTACAACGATAATAATCATTTTGAACATCCTTGTATGACTTCAATGTAAGTTTTATTTGACAATAATGAAATTTAAAAGCAAAAGAAATTATAAGATGGAACTAATTGGGTTTACTATGTTAAAAGTAAGATTTTATACACAATTCACTTGGTATCCCATTGGACTTTATAGCATAAAAATTTAGTTCTTAAAATGCCAGATAATAAAGAGAAACTTAAACAAGCGATTATTGCAACTATTCATGACCAAATGGTGGATATAAATTTTAAAAAATTGAGCTTATATTGGGGTTCACAATATTTACGTAAACTCGGTTTTTAGAAATTCAGTATAATACAATAAAAACAAAAAATCCTTCGCATCTATTCCTAGAGCAGCATTAAATATAATATTTACGTAAACTGGGTTTTTAGAAATTCAGTATAATACTATAAAAACAAAAAATCCTTCGCATCTATTTCTAGAGCTGCATAAAATATATAACAACGCGAATAAACATTTTGAACATCCTTGTATGCCTTCAATGTAAGTGTCTTTTTGATTAAAATGAAATTTAATAGCAAAACGAGGTTATAGGCTGATACTATTTAGGTGTGCTTTGTGAAAGGAATGATTTTATACCCAAGTCACGTGGTACCCCATTGGACTTTAAAGCATATGAATTGAGTTCATAAAAATGCAATATAACAAAGAGAAAAGAAACATGCGATTATTGCAACTATTCATGACCAAATGGTGGAAATCAAATTTTAAAAATTGACCTTGTATTGGAGTTTACAATATTTACGTAAACTCGGATTTTAGGAATTCAGTATAATACAATAAAAACAAAAAATCCTTCGTATCTATTTCTAGAGCTGCATAAAAAATATTACAACGATAATAATCACTTTGAACATCCTTGTATGACTTCAATGTAAGTTTTATTTGACAATAATGAAATTTAAAAGCAAAAGAAATTATAAGCTAGAACTAATTAGGTTTACTATGTAAAAAGTAAGATTTTATACCCAAGTCACTTGGTACCCCATTGGACTTTAAAGCATATGAATTCAGTTCATAAAAATGCAATATAACAAAGAGAAAAGAAACATGCGATTATTGCAACTATTCATGACCAAATGGTGGAAATCAAATTTTAAAAATTGACCTTGTATTGGAGTTTACAATATTTACGTAAACTCGGATTTTAGGAAATTAGTATAATACAATAAAAACAAAAAATCCTTCGTATCTATTTCTAGAGCTGCATAAAAAATATTACAACGATAATAATCACTTTGAACATCCTTGTATGACTTCAATGTAAGTTTTATTTGACAATAATGAAATTTAAAAGCAAAAGAAATTATAAGCTAGAACTAAAGTTTACTATGTAAAAAGTAAGATTTTATACCCAAGTCACTTGGTTCCCCATTGGACTTTAAAGCATATGAATTCAGTTCATAAAAATGCAATATAACAAAGAGAAAAGAAACATGCGATTATTGCAACTATTCATGACCAAATGGTGGAAATCAAATTTTAAAAATTGACCTTGTATTGGAGTTTACAATATTTACGTAAACTCGGATTTTAGGAATTCAGTATAATACAATAAAAACAAAAAATCCTTCGCATCTATTTCTAGAGCTGCATAAAAAATATAACAACGATAATAATCACTTTGAACATCCTTGTATGACTTCAATGTAAGTTTTATTTGACAATAATGAAATTTAAAAGCAAAAGAAATTATAAGCTAGAACTAATTAGGTTTACTATGTAAAAATTAAGATTTTATACACAATTCACTTGGTATCCCATTGGATTTTATAGCATAAAAATTTAGTTCTTAAAATGCCAGATAATAAAGAGAAACTTAAACAAGCGATTATTGCAACTATTCATGACCAAATGGTGGATATTAATTTTAAAAAATTGAGCTTATATTGGGGTTCACAAGATTTACGTAAACTCGGTTTTTAGAAATTCAGTATAATACAATAAAAACAAAAAATCCTTCGCATCTATTTCTAGAGCTGCATAAAATATATAACAACGAGAATAATCATTTTGAACATCCTTGTATGCCTTCAATGTAAGTTTTATTTGACAATAATGAAATTTAAAAGCAAAAGAAATTATAAGCTAGAACTAATTAGGTTTACTATGTAAAAAGTAAGATTTTATACACAATTCACTTGGTATCCCATTGGACTTTATAGCATAAAAATTTAGTTCTTAAAATGCCAGATAATAAAGAGAAACTTAAACAAGCGATTATTGCAACTATTCATGACCAAATGGTGGATATAAATTTTAAAAAATTGAGCTTATATTGGGGTTCACAATATTTACGTAAACTCGGTTTTTAGAAATTCAGTATAATACAATAAAAACAAAAAATCCTTCGCATCTATTTCTAGAGCTGCATAAAATATATAACAACGAGAATAATCATTTTGAACATCCTTGTATGCCTTCAATGTAAGTGTCTTTTTGATTAAAATGAAATTTAATAGCAAAACGAGGTTATAGGCTGATACTATTTAGGTGTGCTTTGTGAAAGGAATGATTTTATACCCAAGTCACGTGGTACCCCATTGGACTTTAAAGCATATGAATTCAGTTCATAAAAATGCCATATAACAAGGACAAAAGAAACGAGCGATTATTGCAACTATTCACGACCAAATGGTGGAAATCAAATTTTAAAAATTGACCTTGTATTGGAGTTTACAATATTTACGTAAACTCGGTTTTTAGAAATTCAGTATAATACAATAAAAACAAAAACACATTCGTATCTATTTCTAGAGCTGCATAAAAATATAACAACGCGAATAATCATTTTGAACATCCTTGTATGCCTTCAATGTAAGTGTCTTTTTGATTAAAATGAAATTTAATAGCAAAACGAGGTTATAGGCTGATACTATTTGTGTGTGCTTTGTGAAAGGAATGATTTTATACCCAAGTCACGTGGTACCCCATTGGACTTTAAAGCATATGAATTGAGTTCATAAAAATTCCATATTTCAAAGAGAAAAGAAACATGCCATTATTGCAACTATTCATGACCAAATGGTGGAAATCAAATTTCAAAAATTGACCTTGTATTGGAGTTTACAATATTTACGTAAACTCGGATTTTAAGAATTCAGTATAATACAATAAAAACAAAAAATCCTTCGTATCTATTTCTAGAGCTGCATAAAAAATATTACAACGATAATAATCATTTTGAACATCCTTGTATGACTTCAATGTAAGTTTTATTTGACAATAATGAAATTTAAAAGCAAAAGAAATTATAAGATGGAACTAATTAGGTTTACTATGTTAAAAGTAAGATTTTATACACAATTCACTTGGTATCCCATTGGACTTTATAGCATAAAAATTTAGTTCTTAAAATGCCAGATAATAAAGAGAAACTTAAACAAGCGATTATTGCAACTATTCATGACCAAATGGTGGATATAAATTTTAAAAAATTGAGCTTATATTGGGGTTCACAATATTTACGTAAACTCGGTTTTTAGAAATTCAGTATAATACAATAAAAACAAAAAATCCTTCGCATCTATTCGTAGAGCAGCATAAAATATAATATTTACGTAAACTCGGTTTTTAGAAATTCAGTATAATACTATAAAAACAAAAAATCCTTCGCATCTTTTCCTAGAGCTGCATAAAATATATAACAACGAGAATAATCATTTTGAACATCCTTGTATGCCTTCAATGTAAGTTTTATTTGACACTAATGAAATTTATTAGCCAAACGAGGTTATAGCCTGCAATGATTTAGGTGTGCTTTGTGAAAGGATTGATTTTATACCCAAGTCACTTGGTACCCCATTGGACTTTAAAGCATATGAATTCAGTTCATAAAAATGCAATATAACAAAGAGAAAAGAAACATGTGATTATTGCAACTATTCATGACCAAATGGTGGAAATCAAATTTTAAAAATTGACATTGTATTGGAGTTTACAATATTTACGTAAACTCGGATTTTAGGAATTCAGTATAATACAATAAAAACAAAAAATCCTTCGCATCTATTTCTAGAGCTGCATAAAAAATATAACAACGATAATAATCACTTTGAACATCCTTGTATGACTTCAATGTAAGTTTTATTTGACAATAATGAAATTTAAAAGCAAAAGAAATTATAAGCTAGAACTAATTAGGTTTACTATGTAAAAATTAAGATTTTATACACAATTCACTTGGTATCCCATTGGATTTTATAGCATAAAAATTTAGTTCTTAAAATGCCAGATAATAAAGAGAAATTTAAACAAGCGATTATTGCAACTATTCATGACCAAATGGTGGAAATCAAATTTTAAAAAATTGAGCTTATATTGGGGTTCACAATATTTACGTAAACTCGGTTTTTAGAAATTCAGTATAATACAATAAAAACAAAAAATCCTTCGCATCTATTTCTAGAGCTGCATAAAATATATAACAACGAGAATAATCATTTTGAACATCCTTGTATGCCTTCAATGTAAGTGTCTTTTTGATTAAAATGAAATTTAATAGCAAAACGAGGTTATAGGCTGATACTATTTAGGTGTGCTTTGTGAAAGGAATGATTTTATACTCAAGTCACGTGGTACCCCATTGGACTTTAAAGCATATGAATTCAGTTCATAAAAATGCCATATAACAAGGACAAAAGAAACGAGCGATTATTGCAACTATTCATGACCAAATGGTGGAAATCAAATTTTAAAAATTGACCTTGTATTGGAGTTTACAATATTTACGTAAACTCGGTTTTTAGAAATTCAGTATAATACAATAAAAACAAAAACACATTCGCATCTGTTTCTAGAGCTGCATAAAAATATAACAACGCGAATAATCATTTTGAACATCCTTGTATGCCTTCAATATAAGTGTCTTTTTGATTAAAATGAAATTTAATAGCAAAACGAGGTTACAGGCTGATACTATTTAGGTGTGCTTTGTGAAAGGAATGATTTTATACCCAAGTCACGTGGTACCCCATTGGACTTTAAAGCATATGAATTGAGTTCATAAAAATTCCATATTACAAAGAGAAAAGAAACATGCCATTATTGCAACTATTCATGACCAAATGGTGGAAATCAAATTTTAAAAATTGACCTTGTATTGGAGTTTACAATATTTACGTAAACTCGGATTTTAGGAATTCAGTATAATACAATAAAAACAAAAAATCCTTCGTCTCAATTTCTAGAGCTGCATAAAAAATATAACAACGATAATAATCATTTTGAACATCCTTGTATGACTTCAATGTAAGTTTTATTTGACACTAATGAAATTTAAAAGCAAAACGAGGTTATAGCCTGCAATGATTTAGGTGTGCTTTGTGAAAGGATTGATTTTATACCCAAGTCACTTGGTACCCCATTGGACTTTAAAGCATATGAATTCAGTTCATAAAAATGCAATATAACAAAGAGAAAAGAAACATGCGATTATTGCAACTATTCATGACCAAATGGTGGAAATCAAATTTTAAAAATTGACATTGTATTGGAGTTTACAATATTTACGTAAACTCGGATTTTAGAAATTCAGTGTAATACAATATAAACAAAATATCCTTTGCATCTACATATTTCTAGAGCTGCATAAAAAATATAACAACGATAATAATCACTTTGAACATCCTTGTATGACTTCAATGTAAGTTTTATTTGACAATAATGAAATTTAGAAACAAAAGAAATTATAAGCTGGAACTATTTAGGTTTACTATGTTAAAAGTAAGATTTTATACACAAATCACTTGGTACCCCATTGGACTTTGAAGCATAAAAATTTAGTTCATAAAAATGCAATATAACAAAGAGAAAAGAAACATGCGATTATTGCAACTATTCATGACCAAATGGTGGAAATCAAATTTTAAAAAATTGACCTTGTATTGGAGTTTACAATATTTACGTAAACTCGGTTTTTAGAAATTCAGTATAATACAATAAAAACAAAAAATCCTTCGCATCTATTTCTAGAGCTGCATAAAAATATAACAACGCGAATAATCATTTTGAACATCCTTGTATGCCTTCAATGTAAGTTTTATTTGACAATAATGAAATTTAAAAGCAAAAGAAATTATAAGCTGGAACTAATTAGGTTTACTATGTAAAAAGTAAGATTTTATACACAATTCACGTGGTATCCCATTGGACTTTATAGCATAAAAATTTAGTTCTTAAAATGCCAGATAATAAAGAGAAACTTAAACAAGCTATTATTGCAACTATTCATGACCAAATGGTGGAAATCAAATTTTAAAAAATTGACCTTGTATTGGAGTTTACAATATAGTATTTACGTAAATTCGGTTTTTAGAAATTCAGTATAATACAATAAAAACAAAAAATCCTTCGCATCTATTTCTACAACTGCATAAAAAATATAACAACGCGAATAATCATTTTGAACATCCTTGAATGCCTTCTATATCAGTTTTTTCTAATTAAAATGAAATTTATTAGCCAAACGAGGTTATAGCCTGCAATGATTTAGGTGTGCTTTGTGAAAGGATTGTTTTTATACCCAAGTCACTTGGTACCCCATTGGACTTTAAAACATATGAATTCAGTTCATAAAAATGCAATATAACAAAGAGAAAAGAAACATGCGATTATTGCAACTATTCATGACCAAATGGTGGAAATCAAATTTTAAAAATTGACATTGTATTGGAGTTTACAATATTTACGTAAACTCGGATTTTAGGAATTCAGTATAATACAATAAAAACAAAAAATCCTTCGCATCTATTCCTAGAGCAGCATAAAATATAATATTTACGTAAACTCGGTTTTTAGAAATTCAGTATAATACTATAAAAACAAAAAATCCTTCGCATCTTTTCCTAGAGCTGCATAAAATATATAACAACGAGAATAATCATTTTGAACATCCTTGTATGCCTTCAATGTAAGTTTTTTCTAATTAAAATGAAATTTATTAGCCAAACGAGGTTATAGCCTGCAATGATTTAGGTGTGCTTTGTGAAAGGATTGTTTTTATACCCAAGTCACTTGGTACCCCATTGGACTTTAAAACATATGAATTCAGTTCATAAAAATGCAATATAACAAAGAGAAAAGAAACGAGCGATTATTGCAACTATTCATGACCAAATGGTGGAAATCAAATTTTAAAAATTGACCTTGTATTGGAGTTTACAATATTTACGTAAACTCGGTTTTTAGAAATTCAGTATAATACAATAAAAACAAAAAATCCTTCGCATCTTTTCCTAGAGCTGCATAAAATATATAACAACGAGAATAATCATTTTGAACATCCTTGTATGCCTTCAATGTAAGTTTTATTTGACACTAATGAAATTTAATAGCAAAACGAGGTTATAGGATATAACTATTTAGGTGTGCTTTGTGAAAGGAATGATTTTATACCCAAGTCACGTGGTACCCCATTGGACTTTAAAGCATATGAATTGAGTTCATAAAAATTCCATATTACAAAGAGAAAAGAAACATGCCATTATTGCAACTATTCATGACCAAATGGTGGAAATCAAATTTTAAAAAATTGACCTTGTATTGGAGTTTACAATATTTACGTAAACTCGGTTTTTAGAAATTCAGTATAATACAATAAAAACAAAAAATCCTTCGCATCTATTTCTACAACTGCATAAAAAATATAACAACGAGAATAATCATTTTGAACATCCTTGAATGCCTTCTATATCAGTTTTTTCTAATTAAAATGAAATTTATTAGCCAAACGAGGTTATAGCCTGCAATGATTTAGGTGTGCTTTGTGAAAGGATTGATTTTATACCCAAGTCACGTGGTACCCCATTGGACTTTAAAGCATATGAATTGAGTTCATAAAAATTCCATATTACAAAGAGAAAAGAAACATGCCATTATTGCAACTATTCATGACCAAATGGTGGAAATCAAATTTTAAAAAATGGAGCTTATATTGGGGTTCACAATATTTACGTAAACTCGGATTTTAGGAATTCAGTATAATACAATAAAAACAAAAAATCCTTCGTATCTATTTCTAGAGCTGCATAAAAAATATAACAACGATAATAATCACTTTGAACATCCTTGTATGACTTCAATGTAAGTTTTATTTGACAATAATGAATAATTTAAAAGCAAAAGAAATTATAAGCTGGAACTAATTATGTTTACTATGTAAAAAGTAAGATTTTATACACAATTCACTTGGTATCCCCTTGGACTTTATAGCATAAAAATTTAGTTCTTAAAATGCCAGATAATAAAGAGAAACTTAAACAAGCGATTATTGCAACTATTCATGACCAAATGGTGGATATAAATTTTAAAAAATTGAGCTTGTATTGGAGTTTACAATATTTACGTAAACTCGGTTTTTAGAAATTCAGTATAAAACAATAAAAACAAAAAATCATTCGCATCTGTTTCTAGAGCTGCATAAAAAATATAACATCGAGAATAATCATTTTGAACATCCTTGTATGCCTTCTATATCATTTTTTTTAATTAAAATGAAATTTATTAGCCAAACGATGTTATAGCCTGCAACGATTTAGGTGTGCTTTGTGAAAGGATTGATTTTATACCCAAGTCACTTGGTACCCCATTGGACTTCAAAGCATATGAATTCAGTTCATAAAAATGCCAGATAATAAAGAGAAACGAAACAAGCGATTATTGCAACTATTCATGACCAAATGGTGGAAATCAAATTTTAAAAAATTGACCTTGTATTGGGTTTCACAATACTTACGTGAACTCGGTATTTAGAAATTCAGTATAATACAATAAAAACAAAAAATCCTTCGCATCTATTTCTAGAGCTGCATAAAATATATAACAACGAGAATAATCATTTTGAACATCCTTGTATGCCTTCAATGTAAGTTTTATTTGACACTAATGAAATTTAATAGCAAAACGAGGTTATAGGCTGCAACTATTTAGGTGGGCTTTGGGAAAGGAATGATTTTATACCCAAGTCACGTGGTACCCCATTGGACTTAAAAGCATATGAATTCAGTTCATAAAAATGCCATATAACAAGGAGAAAAGAAACAAGCGATTATTGCAACTATTCATGACCAAATGGTGGAAATCAAATTTTAAAAATTGACCTTGTATTGGAGTTTACAATATTTACGTAAACTTGGTTTTTATTAATTCAGTATAAAACAATAAAAACAAAATATCCTTCGCATCTATTTCTAGAGCTGCATAAAAAATATAACATCGAGAATAATCATTTTGAACATCCTTGTATGCCTTCTATATCAGTTTTTTTTAATTAAAATGAAATTTATTAGCCAAACGATGTTATAGCCTGCAACGATTTAGGTGTGCTTTGTGAAAGGATTGATTTTATACCCAAGTCACTTGGTACCCCATTGGACTTCAAAGCATATGAATTCAGTTCATAAAAATGCCATATAACAAGGAGAAAAGAAACAAGCGATTATTGCAACTATTAATGGCCAAATGGTGGAAATCAAATTTTAAAAAAATTGACCTTGTATTGGAGTTTACAATATTTACGTAAACTCGGTTTTTAGAAATTCAGTATAATACAATAAAAACAAAAAATCCTTCGCATCTATTCCTAGAGCTGCATAAAAATATAACAACGCGAATAATCATTTTGAACATCCTTGTATGCCTTCAATGTAAGTTTTATTTGACACTAATGAAATTTAATAGCAAAACGAGGTTATAGGCTGCAACTATTTAGGTGGGCTTTGGGAAAGGAATGATTTTATACCCAAGTCACGTGGTACCCCATTGGACTTAAAAGCATATGAATTCAGTTCATAAAAATGCCATATAACAAGGACAAAAGAAACGAGCGATTATTGCAACTATTCATGACCAAATGGTGGAAATCAAATTTTAAAAAATTGACCTTGTATTGGAGTTTACAATATTTACGTAAACTCGGATTTTAGAAATTCAGTATAATACTATAAACACAAAAAAACATTCGCATCTATTTCTAGAGCTGCATAAAAATATAACAACGCGAATAATCATTTTGAACATCCTTGTATGACTTCAATGTAAGTTTTATTTGACACTTATGAAATTTAATAGCAAAACGAAGTTATAAGCTGGGACTATTTAGGTTTACTATGTAAAAAGTAAGATTTTATACACAAATCACTTGGTACCCCATTGGACTTTAAAGCATATAAATTTAGTTCTTAAACTGCCAGATAATAAAGAGAAACGAAACATGCGATTATTGCAACTATTCATGGCCAAATGGTGGAAATCAAATTTTAAAAAAATTGACCTTGTATTGGAGTTTACAATATTTACGTAAACTCGGTTTTTAGAAATTCAGTATAATACAATAAAAACAAAAAAACATTCGCATCTATTTCTAGAGCGGCATAAAAATATAACAACGCGAATAATCATTTTGAACATCCTTGTATGCCTTCAATGTAAGTTTTATTTGACACTAATGAAATTTAAAAGCAAAACGAAATTATAAGCTGGAACTATTTAGGTGTACTATGTAAAAAGTAAGATTTTATACACAAATCACTTGGTACCCCATTGGACTTTAAAGCATATACATTTAGTTCTTAAACTGCCAGATAATAAAGAGAAACGAAACAAGCGATTATTGCAACTATTCATGACCAAATGGTGAAAATCAAATTTTAAAAAATTGACCTTGTATTGGGGTTAACAATACTTACGTAAACTCGGTATTTAGAAATTCAGTATAATACAATAAAAACAAAAAATCATTCGCATCTATTTCTAGAGCTGCATAAAATATATAACAACGAGAATAATCATTTTGAACATCCTTGTATGCCTTCAATGTAAGTGTCTTATTGATTAAAATGAAATTTAATAGCAAAACGAGGTTATAGGCTGATACTATTTAGGTGTGATTTGTGAAAGGAATGATTTTATACCCAAGTCACGTGGTACCCCATTGGACTTTAAAGCATATGAATTCAGTTCATAAAAATTCCATATTACAAAGAGAAAAGAAACATGCGATTATTGCAACTATTCATGACCAAATGGTGGAAATCAAATTTTAAAAAATTGACCTTGTATTGGAGTTTACAATATTTACGTAAACTCTGATTTTAGAAATTCAGTATAATACTATAAACACAAAAAATCCTTCGCATTTATTTCTAGAGCTGCATAAAAAATATAACAACGATAATAATCACTTTGAACATCCTTTTATGACTTCAATGAAAGTTTTATTTGACAATAATGAAATTTAAAAGCAAAAGAAATTATAAGCTGGGACTATTTACGTTTACTATGTAAAAAGTAAGATTTTATACACAAATCACTTGGTACCCCATTGGACTTTAAAGCATATAAATTTAGTTCTTAAACTGCCAGATAATAAAGAGAAACGAAACAAGCGATTATTGCAACTATTCATGGCCAAATGGTGGAAATCATATTTTAAAAAAATTGCCCTTGTATTGGAGTTTACAATATTTACGTAAACTCGGTTTTTAGAAATTCAGTATAATACAATAAAAACAAAAAAACATTCGCATCTATTTCTAGAGCTGCATAAAAATATAACAACGCGAATAATCATTTTGAACATCCTTGTATGACTTCAATGTAAGTTTTATTTGACACTAATGAAATTTAATAGCAAAACGAAGTTATAAGCCGGAACTATTTAGGTGTACTATGTAAAAAGTAAGATTTTATACACAAATCACTTGGTACCCCATTGGACTTAAAAGCATAAAAATTTAGTTCTTAAACTGCCAGATAATAAAGAGAAACGAAACAAGCGATTATTGCAACTATTCATGACCAAATGGTGGAAATCAAATTTTAAAAAATTGACCTTGTATTGGAGTTTACAATATTTACGTAAACTCGGATTTTAGAAATTCAGTATAATACTATAAACACAAAAAAACATTCGCATCTATTTCTAGAGCTGCATAAAAATATAACAACGCGAATAATCATTTTGAACATCCTTGTATGACTTCAATGTAAGTTTTATTTGACACTAATGAAATTTAATAGCAAAACGAAGTTATAAGCTGGAACTATTTAGGTGTACTATGTAAAAAGTAAGATTTTATACACAAATCACTTGGTACCCCATTGGACTTAAAAGCATAAAAATTTAGTTCTTAAACTGCCAGATAATAAAGAGAAACGAAACAAGCGATTATTGCAACTATTCATGACCAAATGGTGGAAACCAAATTTTAAAAAATTGACCTTGTATTGGGTTTCACAATACTTACGTGAACTCGGTATTTAGAAATTCAGTATAATACAATAAAAACAAAAAATCCTTCGCATCTATTTCTAGAGCTGCATAAAATATATAACAACGAGAATAATCATTTTGAAATCCTTGTATGCCTTCAATATAAGTGTCTTTTTGATTAAAATGAAATTTAATAGCAAAACGAGGTTATAGGCTGATACTATTTAGGTGTGCTTTGTGAAAGGAATGATTTTATACCCAAGTCACGTGGTACCCCATTGGACTTTAAAGCATATGAATTCAGTTCATAAAAATGCCATATAACAAGGACAAAAGAAACGAGCGATTATTGCAACTATTCATGACCAAATGGTGGAAATCAAATTTTAAAAATTGACCTTGTATTGGAGTTTACAATATTTACGTGAACTCGGTTTTTAGAAATTCAGTATAAAACAATAAAAACAAAAAATCATTCGCATCTGTTTCTAGAGCTGCATAAAAAATATAACATCGAGAATAATCATTTTGAACATCCTTGTATGCCTTCTATATCATTTTTTTTAATTAAAATGAAATTTATTAGCCAAACGATGTTATAGCCTGCAACGATTTAGGTGTGCTTTGTGAAAGGATTGATTTTATACCCAAGTCACTTGGTACCCCATTGGACTTCAAAGCATATGAATTCAGTTCATAAAAATGCCAGATAATAAAGAGAAACGAAACAAGCGATTATTGCAACTATTCATGACCAAATGGTGGAAATCAAATTTTAAAAAATTGACCTTGTATTGGGTTTCACAATACTTACGTGAACTCGGTATTTAGAAATTCAGTAGAATACAATAAAAACAAAAAATCCTTCGCATCTATTTCTAGAGCTGCATAAAATATATAACAACGAGAATAATCATTTTGAACATCCTTGTATGCCTTCAATGTAAGTTTTATTTGACACTAATGAAATTTAATAGCAAAACGAGGTTATAGGCTGCAACTATTTAGGTGGGCTTTGGGAAAGGAATGATTTTATACCCAAGTCACGTGGTACCCCATTGGACTTAAAAGCATATGAATTCAGTTCATAAAAATGCCATATAACAAGGAGAAAAGAAACAAGCGATTATTGCAACTATTCATGACCAAATGGTGGAAATCAAATTTTAAAAATTGACCTTGTATTGGAGTTTACAATATTTACGTAAACTTGGTTTTTATTAATTCAGTATAAAACAATAAAAACAAAATATCCTTCGCATATATTTCTAGAGCTGCATAAAAAATATAACATCGAGAATAATCATTTTGAACATCCTTGTATGCCTTCTATATCAGTTTTTTTTAATTAAAATGAAATTTAATAGCAAAACGAGGTTATAGGCTGATACTATTTAGGTGTGCTTTGTGAAAGGAATGATTTTATACCCAAGTCACGTGGTACCCCATTGGACTTTAAAGCATATGAATTGAGTTCATAAAAATGCAATATAACAAAGAGAAAAGAAACATGCGATTATTGCAACTATTCATGACCAAATGGTGGAAATCAAATTTTAAAAATTGACCTTGTATTGGAGTTTACAATATTTACGTAAACTCGGATTTTAGGAATTCAGTATAATACAATAAAAACAAAAAATCCTTCGTATCTATTTCTAGAGCTGCATAAAAAATATTACAACGATAATAATCACTTTGAACATCCTTGTATGACTTCAATGTAAGTTTTATTTGACAATAATGAAATTTAAAAGCAAAAGAAATTATAAGCTAGAACTAATTAGGTTTACTATGTAAAAAGTAAGATTTTATACCCAAGTCACTTGGTACCCCATTGGACTTTAAAGCATATGAATTCAGTTCATAAAAATGCAATATAACAAAGAGAAAAGAAACATGCGATTATTGCAACTATTCATGACCAAATGGTGGAAATCAAATTTTAAAAATTGACCTTGTATTGGGGTTCACAATATTTACGTAAACTCGGATTTTAGGAAATTAGTATAATACAATAAAAACAAAAAATCCTTCGTATCTATTTCTAGAGCTGCATAAAAAATATTACAACGATAATAATCACTTTGAACATCCTTGTATGACTTCAATGTAAGTTTTATTTGACAATAATGAAATTTAAAAGCAAAAGAAATTATAAGCTAGAACTAAAGTTTACTATGTAAAAAGTAAGATTTTATACCCAAGTCACTTGGTTCCCCATTGGACTTTAAAGCATATGAATTCAGTTCATAAAAATGCAATATAACAAAGAGAAAAGAAACATGCGATTATTGCAACTATTCATGACCAAATGGTGGAAATCAAATTTTAAAAATTGACCTTGTATTGGAGTTTACAATATTTACGTAAACTCGGATTTTAGGAATTCAGTATAATACAATAAAAACAAAAAATCCTTCGCATCTATTTCTAGAGCTGCATAAAAAATATAACAACGATAATAATCACTTTGAACATCCTTGTATGACTTCAATGTAAGTTTTATTTGACAATAATGAAATTTAAAAGCAAAAGAAATTATAAGCTAGAACTAATTAGGTTTACTATGTAAAAATTAAGATTTTATACACAATTCACTTGGTATCCCATTGGATTTTATAGCATAAAAATTTAGTTCTTAAAATGCCAGATAATAAAGAGAAACTTAAACAAGCGATTATTGCAACTATTCATGACCAAATGGTGGATATTAATTTTAAAAAATTGAGCTTATATTGGGGTTCACAAGATTTACGTAAACTCGGTTTTTAGAAATTCAGTATAATACAATAAAAACAAAAAATCCTTCGCATCTATTTCTAGAGCTGCATAAAATATATAACAACGAGAATAATCATTTTGAACATCCTTGTATGCCTTCAATGTAAGTTTTATTTGACAATAATGAAATTTAAAAGCAAAAGAAATTATAAGCTAGAACTAATTAGGTTTACTATGTAAAAAGTAAGATTTTATACACAATTCACTTGGTATCCCATTGGACTTTATAGCATAAAAATTTAGTTCTTAAAATGCCAGATAATAAAGAGAAACTTAAACAAGCGATTATTGCAACTATTCATGACCAAATGGTGGATATAAATTTTAAAAAATTGAGCTTATATTGGGGTTCACAATATTTACGTAAACTCGGTTTTTAGAAATTCAGTATAATACAATAAAAACAAAAAATCCTTCGCATCTATTTCTAGAGCTGCATAAAATATATAACAACGAGAATAATCATTTTGAACATCCTTGTATGCCTTCAATGTAAGTGTCTTTTTGATTAAAATGAAATTTAATAGCAAAACGAGGTTATAGGCTGATACTATTTAGGTGTGCTTTGTGAAAGGAATGATTTTATACCCAAGTCACGTGGTACCCCATTGGACTTTAAAGCATATGAATTCAGTTCATAAAAATGCCATATAACAAGGACAAAAGAAACGAGCGATTATTGCAACTATTCACGACCAAATGGTGGAAATCAAATTTTAAAAATTGACCTTGTATTGGAGTTTACAATATTTACGTAAACTCGGTTTTTAGAAATTCAGTATAATACAATAAAAACAAAAACACATTCGTATCTATTTCTAGAGCTGCATAAAAATATAACAACGCGAATAATCATTTTGAACATCCTTGTATGCCTTCAATGTAAGTGTCTTTTTGATTAAAATGAAATTTAATAGCAAAACGAGGTTATAGGCTGATACTATTTGTGTGTGCTTTGTGAAAGGAATGATTTTATACCCAAGTCACGTGGTACCCCATTGGACTTTAAAGCATATGAATTGAGTTCATAAAAATTCCATATTTCAAAGAGAAAAGAAACATGCCATTATTGCAACTATTCATGACCAAATGGTGGAAATCAAATTTCAAAAATTGACCTTGTATTGGAGTTTACAATATTTACGTAAACTCGGATTTTAAGAATTCAGTATAATACAATAAAAACAAAAAATCCTTCGTATCTATTTCTAGAGCTGCATAAAAAATATTACAACGATAATAATCATTTTGAACATCCTTGTATGACTTCAATGTAAGTTTTATTTGACAATAATGAAATTTAAAAGCAAAAGAAATTATAAGATGGAACTAATTAGGTTTACTATGTTAAAAGTAAGATTTTATACACAATTCACTTGGTATCCCATTGGACTTTATAGCATAAAAATTTAGTTCTTAAAATGCCAGATAATAAAGAGAAACTTAAACAAGCGATTATTGCAACTATTCATGACCAAATGGTGGATATAAATTTTAAAAAATTGAGCTTATATTGGGGTTCACAATATTTACGTAAACTCGGTTTTTAGAAATTCAGTATAATACAATAAAAACAAAAAATCCTTCGCATCTATTCGTAGAGCAGCATAAAATATAATATTTACGTAAACTCGGTTTTTAGAAATTCAGTATAATACTATAAAAACAAAAAATCCTTCGCATCTTTTCCTAGAGCTGCATAAAATATATAACAACGAGAATAATCATTTTGAACATCCTTGTATGCCTTCAATGTAAGTTTTATTTGACACTAATGAAATTTATTAGCCAAACGAGGTTATAGCCTGCAATGATTTAGGTGTGCTTTGTGAAAGGATTGATTTTATACCCAAGTCACTTGGTACCCCATTGGACTTTAAAGCATATGAATTCAGTTCATAAAAATGCAATATAACAAAGAGAAAAGAAACATGTGATTATTGCAACTATTCATGACCAAATGGTGGAAATCAAATTTTAAAAATTGACATTGTATTGGAGTTTACAATATTTACGTAAACTCGGATTTTAGGAATTCAGTATAATACAATAAAAACAAAAAATCCTTCGCATCTATTTCTAGAGCTGCATAAAAAATATAACAACGATAATAATCACTTTGAACATCCTTGTATGACTTCAATGTAAGTTTTATTTGACAATAATGAAATTTAAAAGCAAAAGAAATTATAAGCTAGAACTAATTAGGTTTACTATGTAAAAATTAAGATTTTATACACAATTCACTTGGTATCCCATTGGATTTTATAGCATAAAAATTTAGTTCTTAAAATGCCAGATAATAAAGAGAAATTTAAACAAGCGATTATTGCAACTATTCATGACCAAATGGTGGAAATCAAATTTTAAAAAATTGAGCTTATATTGGGGTTCACAATATTTACGTAAACTCGGTTTTTAGAAATTCAGTATAATACAATAAAAACAAAAAATCCTTCGCATCTATTTCTAGAGCTGCATAAAATATATAACAACGAGAATAATCATTTTGAACATCCTTGTATGCCTTCAATGTAAGTGTCTTTTTGATTAAAATGAAATTTAATAGCAAAACGAGGTTATAGGCTGATACTATTTAGGTGTGCTTTGTGAAAGGAATGATTTTATACTCAAGTCACGTGGTACCCCATTGGACTTTAAAGCATATGAATTCAGTTCATAAAAATGCCATATAACAAGGACAAAAGAAACGAGCGATTATTGCAACTATTCATGACCAAATGGTGGAAATCAAATTTTAAAAATTGACCTTGTATTGGAGTTTACAATATTTACGTAAACTCGGTTTTTAGAAATTCAGTATAATACAATAAAAACAAAAACACATTCGCATCTGTTTCTAGAGCTGCATAAAAATATAACAACGCGAATAATCATTTTGAACATCCTTGTATGCCTTCAATATAAGTGTCTTTTTGATTAAAATGAAATTTAATAGCAAAACGAGGTTACAGGCTGATACTATTTAGGTGTGCTTTGTGAAAGGAATGATTTTATACCCAAGTCACGTGGTACCCCATTGGACTTTAAAGCATATGAATTGAGTTCATAAAAATTCCATATTACAAAGAGAAAAGAAACATGCCATTATTGCAACTATTCATGACCAAATGGTGGAAATCAAATTTTAAAAATTGACCTTGTATTGGAGTATACAATATTTACGTAAACTCGGATTTTAGGAATTCAGTATAATACAATAAAAACAAAAAATCCTTCGTCTCAATTTCTAGAGCTGCATAAAAAATATAACAACGATAATAATCATTTTGAACATCCTTGTATGACTTCAATGTAAGTTTTATTTGACACTAATGAAATTTAAAAGCAAAACGAGGTTATAGCCTGCAATGATTTAGGTGTGCTTTGTGAAAGGATTGATTTTATACCCAAGTCACTTGGTACCCCATTGGACTTTAAAGCATATGAATTCAGTTCATAAAAATGCAATATAACAAAGAGAAAAGAAACATGCGATTATTGCAACTATTCATGACCAAATGGTGGAAATCAAATTTTAAAAATTGACATTGTATTGGAGTTTACAATATTTACGTAAACTCGGATTTTAGAAATTCAGTGTAATACAATATAAACAAAATATCCTTTGCATCTACATATTTCTAGAGCTGCATAAAAAATATAACAACGATAATAATCACTTTGAACATCCTTGTATGACTTCAATGTAAGTTTTATTTGACAATAATGAAATTTAGAAACAAAAGAAATTATAAGCTGGAACTATTTAGGTTTACTATGTTAAAAGTAAGATTTTATACACAAATCACTTGGTACCCCATTGGACTTTGAAGCATAAAAATTTAGTTCATAAAAATGCAATATAACAAAGAGAAAAGAAACATGCGATTATTGCAACTATTCATGACCAAATGGTGGAAATCAAATTTTAAAAAATTGACCTTGTATTGGAGTTTACAATATTTACGTAAACTCGGTTTTTAGAAATTCAGTATAATACAATAAAAACAAAAAATCCTTCGCATCTATTTCTAGAGCTGCATAAAAATATAACAACGCGAATAATCATTTTGAACATCCTTGTATGCCTTCAATGTAAGTTTTATTTGACAATAATGAAATTTAAAAGCAAAAGAAATTATAAGCTGGAACTAATTAGGTTTACTATGTAAAAAGTAAGATTTTATACACAATTCACGTGGTATCCCATTGGACTTTATAGCATAAAAATTTAGTTCTTAAAATGCCAGATAATAAAGAGAAACTTAAACAAGCTATTATTGCAACTATTCATGACCAAATGGTGGAAATCAAATTTTAAAAAATTGACCTTGTATTGGAGTTTACAATATAGTATTTACGTAAATTCGGTTTTTAGAAATTCAGTATAATACAATAAAAACAAAAAATCCTTCGCATCTATTTCTACAACTGCATAAAAAATATAACAACGCGAATAATCATTTTGAACATCCTTGAATGCCTTCTATATCAGTTTTTTCTAATTAAAATGAAATTTATTAGCCAAACGAGGTTATAGCCTGCAATGATTTAGGTGTGCTTTGTGAAAGGATTGTTTTTATACCCAAGTCACTTGGTACCCCATTGGACTTTAAAACATATGAATTCAGTTCATAAAAATGCAATATAACAAAGAGAAAAGAAACATGCGATTATTGCAACTATTCATGACCAAATGGTGGAAATCAAATTTTAAAAATTGACATTGTATTGGAGTTTACAATATTTACGTAAACTCGGATTTTAGGAATTCAGTATAATACAATAAAAACAAAAAATCCTTCGCATCTATTCCTAGAGCAGCATAAAATATAATATTTACGTAAACTCGGTTTTTAGAAATTCAGTATAATACTATAAAAACAAAAAATCCTTCGCATCTTTTCCTAGAGCTGCATAAAATATATAACAACGAGAATAATCATTTTGAACATCCTTGTATGCCTTCAATGTAAGTTTTTTCTAATTAAAATGAAATTTATTAGCCAAACGAGGTTATAGCCTGCAATGATTTAGGTGTGCTTTGTGAAAGGATTGTTTTTATACCCAAGTCACTTGGTACCCCATTGGACTTTAAAACATATGAATTCAGTTCATAAAAATGCAATATAACAAAGAGAAAAGAAACGAGCGATTATTGCAACTATTCATGACCAAATGGTGGAAATCAAATTTTAAAAATTGACCTTGTATTGGAGTTTACAATATTTACGTAAACTCGGTTTTTAGAAATTCAGTATAATACAATAAAAACAAAAAATCCTTCGCATCTTTTCCTAGAGCTGCATAAAATATATAACAACGAGAATAATCATTTTGAACATCCTTGTATGCCTTCAATGTAAGTTTTATTTGACACTAATGAAATTTAATAGCAAAACGAGGTTATAGGATATAACTATTTAGGTGTGCTTTGTGAAAGGAATGATTTTATACCCAAGTCACGTGGTACCCCATTGGACTTTAAAGCATATGAATTGAGTTCATAAAAATTCCATATTACAAAGAGAAAAGAAACATGCCATTATTGCAACTATTCATGACCAAATGGTGGAAATCAAATTTTAAAAAATTGACCTTGTATTGGAGTTTACAATATTTACGTAAACTCGGTTTTTAGAAATTCAGTATAATACAATAAAAACAAAAAATCCTTCGCATCTATTTCTACAACTGCATAAAAAATATAACAACGAGAATAATCATTTTGAACATCCTTGAATGCCTTCTATATCAGTTTTTTCTAATTAAAATGAAATTTATTAGCCAAACGAGGTTATAGCCTGCAATGATTTAGGTGTGCTTTGTGAAAGGATTGATTTTATACCCAAGTCACGTGGTACCCCATTGGACTTTAAAGCATATGAATTGAGTTCATAAAAATTCCATATTACAAAGAGAAAAGAAACATGCCATTATTGCAACTATTCATGACCAAATGGTGGAAATCAAATTTTAAAAAATGGAGCTTATATTGGGGTTCACAATATTTACGTAAACTCGGATTTTAGGAATTCAGTATAATACAATAAAAACAAAAAATCCTTCGTATCTATTTCTAGAGCTGCATAAAAAATATAACAACGATAATAATCACTTTGAACATCCTTGTATGACTTCAATGTAAGTTTTATTTGACAATAATGAATAATTTAAAAGCAAAAGAAATTATAAGCTGGAACTAATTATGTTTACTATGTAAAAAGTAAGATTTTATACACAATTCACTTGGTATCCCCTTGGACTTTATAGCATAAAAATTTAGTTCTTAAAATGCCAGATAATAAAGAGAAACTTAAACAAGCGATTATTGCAACTATTCATGACCAAATGGTGGATATAAATTTTAAAAAATTGAGCTTGTATTGGAGTTTACAATATTTACGTAAACTCGGTTTTTAGAAATTCAGTATAAAACAATAAAAACAAAAAATCATTCGCATCTGTTTCTAGAGCTGCATAAAAAATATAACATCGAGAATAATCATTTTGAACATCCTTGTATGCCTTCTATATCATTTTTTTTAATTAAAATGAAATTTATTAGCCAAACGATGTTATAGCCTGCAACGATTTAGGTGTGCTTTGTGAAAGGATTGATTTTATACCCAAGTCACTTGGTACCCCATTGGACTTCAAAGCATATGAATTCAGTTCATAAAAATGCCAGATAATAAAGAGAAACGAAACAAGCGATTATTGCAACTATTCATGACCAAATGGTGGAAATCAAATTTTAAAAAATTGACCTTGTATTGGGTTTCACAATACTTACGTGAACTCGGTATTTAGAAATTCAGTATAATACAATAAAAACAAAAAATCCTTCGCATCTATTTCTAGAGCTGCATAAAATATATAACAACGAGAATAATCATTTTGAACATCCTTGTATGCCTTCAATGTAAGTTTTATTTGACACTAATGAAATTTAATAGCAAAACGAGGTTATAGGCTGCAACTATTTAGGTGGGCTTTGGGAAAGGAATGATTTTATACCCAAGTCACGTGGTACCCCATTGGACTTAAAAGCATATGAATTCAGTTCATAAAAATGCCATATAACAAGGAGAAAAGAAACAAGCGATTATTGCAACTATTCATGACCAAATGGTGGAAATCAAATTTTAAAAATTGACCTTGTATTGGAGTTTACAATATTTACGTAAACTTGGTTTTTATTAATTCAGTATAAAACAATAAAAACAAAATATCCTTCGCATCTATTTCTAGAGCTGCATAAAAAATATAACATCGAGAATAATCATTTTGAACATCCTTGTATGCCTTCTATATCAGTTTTTTTTAATTAAAATGAAATTTATTAGCCAAACGATGTTATAGCCTGCAACGATTTAGGTGTGCTTTGTGAAAGGATTGATTTTATACCCAAGTCACTTGGTACCCCATTGGACTTCAAAGCATATGAATTCAGTTCATAAAAATGCCATATAACAAGGAGAAAAGAAACAAGCGATTATTGCAACTATTAATGGCCAAATGGTGGAAATCAAATTTTAAAAAAATTGACCTTGTATTGGAGTTTACAATATTTACGTAAACTCGGTTTTTAGAAATTCAGTATAATACAATAAAAACAAAAAATCCTTCGCATCTATTCCTAGAGCTGCATAAAAATATAACAACGCGAATAATCATTTTGAACATCCTTGTATGCCTTCAATGTAAGTTTTATTTGACACTAATGAAATTTAATAGCAAAACGAGGTTATAGGCTGCAACTATTTAGGTGGGCTTTGGGAAAGGAATGATTTTATACCCAAGTCACGTGGTACCCCATTGGACTTAAAAGCATATGAATTCAGTTCATAAAAATGCCATATAACAAGGACAAAAGAAACGAGCGATTATTGCAACTATTCATGACCAAATGGTGGAAATCAAATTTTAAAAAATTGACCTTGTATTGGAGTTTACAATATTTACGTAAACTCGGATTTTAGAAATTCAGTATAATACTATAAACACAAAAAAACATTCGCATCTATTTCTAGAGCTGCATAAAAATATAACAACGCGAATAATCATTTTGAACATCCTTGTATGACTTCAATGTAAGTTTTATTTGACACTTATGAAATTTAATAGCAAAACGAAGTTATAAGCTGGGACTATTTAGGTTTACTATGTAAAAAGTAAGATTTTATACACAAATCACTTGGTACCCCATTGGACTTTAAAGCATATAAATTTAGTTCTTAAACTGCCAGATAATAAAGAGAAACGAAACATGCGATTATTGCAACTATTCATGGCCAAATGGTGGAAATCAAATTTTAAAAAAATTGACCTTGTATTGGAGTTTACAATATTTACGTAAACTCGGTTTTTAGAAATTCAGTATAATACAATAAAAACAAAAAAACATTCGCATCTATTTCTAGAGCGGCATAAAAATATAACAACGCGAATAATCATTTTGAACATCCTTGTATGCCTTCAATGTAAGTTTTATTTGACACTAATGAAATTTAAAAGCAAAACGAAATTATAAGCTGGAACTATTTAGGTGTACTATGTAAAAAGTAAGATTTTATACACAAATCACTTGGTACCCCATTGGACTTTAAAGCATATACATTTAGTTCTTAAACTGCCAGATAATAAAGAGAAACGAAACAAGCGATTATTGCAACTATTCATGACCAAATGGTGAAAATCAAATTTTAAAAAATTGACCTTGTATTGGGGTTAACAATACTTACGTAAACTCGGTATTTAGAAATTCAGTATAATACAATAAAAACAAAAAATCATTCGCATCTATTTCTAGAGCTGCATAAAATATATAACAACGAGAATAATCATTTTGAACATCCTTGTATGCCTTCAATGTAAGTGTCTTATTGATTAAAATGAAATTTAATAGCAAAACGAGGTTATAGGCTGATACTATTTAGGTGTGATTTGTGAAAGGAATGATTTTATACCCAAGTCACGTGGTACCCCATTGGACTTTAAAGCATATGAATTCAGTTCATAAAAATTCCATATTACAAAGAGAAAAGAAACATGCGATTATTGCAACTATTCATGACCAAATGGTGGAAATCAAATTTTAAAAAATTGACCTTGTATTGGAGTTTACAATATTTACGTAAACTCTGATTTTAGAAATTCAGTATAATACTATAAACACAAAAAATCCTTCGCATTTATTTCTAGAGCTGCATAAAAAATATAACAACGATAATAATCACTTTGAACATCCTTTTATGACTTCAATGAAAGTTTTATTTGACAATAATGAAATTTAAAAGCAAAAGAAATTATAAGCTGGGACTATTTACGTTTACTATGTAAAAAGTAAGATTTTATACACAAATCACTTGGTACCCCATTGGACTTTAAAGCATATAAATTTAGTTCTTAAACTGCCAGATAATAAAGAGAAACGAAACAAGCGATTATTGCAACTATTCATGGCCAAATGGTGGAAATCATATTTTAAAAAAATTGCCCTTGTATTGGAGTTTACAATATTTACGTAAACTCGGTTTTTAGAAATTCAGTATAATACAATAAAAACAAAAAAACATTCGCATCTATTTCTAGAGCTGCATAAAAATATAACAACGCGAATAATCATTTTGAACATCCTTGTATGACTTCAATGTAAGTTTTATTTGACACTAATGAAATTTAATAGCAAAACGAAGTTATAAGCCGGAACTATTTAGGTGTACTATGTAAAAAGTAAGATTTTATACACAAATCACTTGGTACCCCATTGGACTTAAAAGCATAAAAATTTAGTTCTTAAACTGCCAGATAATAAAGAGAAACGAAACAAGCGATTATTGCAACTATTCATGACCAAATGGTGGAAATCAAATTTTAAAAAATTGACCTTGTATTGGAGTTTACAATATTTACGTAAACTCGGATTTTAGAAATTCAGTATAATACTATAAACACAAAAAAACATTCGCATCTATTTCTAGAGCTGCATAAAAATATAACAACGCGAATAATCATTTTGAACATCCTTGTATGACTTCAATGTAAGTTTTATTTGACACTAATGAAATTTAATAGCAAAACGAAGTTATAAGCTGGAACTATTTAGGTGTACTATGTAAAAAGTAAGATTTTATACACAAATCACTTGGTACCCCATTGGACTTAAAAGCATAAAAATTTAGTTCTTAAACTGCCAGATAATAAAGAGAAACGAAACAAGCGATTATTGCAACTATTCATGACCAAATGGTGGAAACCAAATTTTAAAAAATTGACCTTGTATTGGGTTTCACAATACTTACGTGAACTCGGTATTTAGAAATTCAGTATAATACAATAAAAACAAAAAATCCTTCGCATCTATTTCTAGAGCTGCATAAAATATATAACAACGAGAATAATCATTTTGAAATCCTTGTATGCCTTCAATATAAGTGTCTTTTTGATTAAAATGAAATTTAATAGCAAAACGAGGTTATAGGCTGATACTATTTAGGTGTGCTTTGTGAAAGGAATGATTTTATACCCAAGTCACGTGGTACCCCATTGGACTTTAAAGCATATGAATTCAGTTCATAAAAATGCCATATAACAAGGACAAAAGAAACGAGCGATTATTGCAACTATTCATGACCAAATGGTGGAAATCAAATTTTAAAAATTGACCTTGTATTGGAGTTTACAATATTTACGTGAACTCGGTTTTTAGAAATTCAGTATAAAACAATAAAAACAAAAAATCATTCGCATCTGTTTCTAGAGCTGCATAAAAAATATAACATCGAGAATAATCATTTTGAACATCCTTGTATGCCTTCTATATCATTTTTTTTAATTAAAATGAAATTTATTAGCCAAACGATGTTATAGCCTGCAACGATTTAGGTGTGCTTTGTGAAAGGATTGATTTTATACCCAAGTCACTTGGTACCCCATTGGACTTCAAAGCATATGAATTCAGTTCATAAAAATGCCAGATAATAAAGAGAAACGAAACAAGCGATTATTGCAACTATTCATGACCAAATGGTGGAAATCAAATTTTAAAAAATTGACCTTGTATTGGGTTTCACAATACTTACGTGAACTCGGTATTTAGAAATTCAGTAGAATACAATAAAAACAAAAAATCCTTCGCATCTATTTCTAGAGCTGCATAAAATATATAACAACGAGAATAATCATTTTGAACATCCTTGTATGCCTTCAATGTAAGTTTTATTTGACACTAATGAAATTTAATAGCAAAACGAGGTTATAGGCTGCAACTATTTAGGTGGGCTTTGGGAAAGGAATGATTTTATACCCAAGTCACGTGGTACCCCATTGGACTTAAAAGCATATGAATTCAGTTCATAAAAATGCCATATAACAAGGAGAAAAGAAACAAGCGATTATTGCAACTATTCATGACCAAATGGTGGAAATCAAATTTTAAAAATTGACCTTGTATTGGAGTTTACAATATTTACGTAAACTTGGTTTTTATTAATTCAGTATAAAACAATAAAAACAAAATATCCTTCGCATATATTTCTAGAGCTGCATAAAAAATATAACATCGAGAATAATCATTTTGAACATCCTTGTATGCCTTCTATATCAGTTTTTTTTAATTAAAATGAAATTTATTAGCCAAACGATGTTATAGCCTGCAACGATTTAGGTGTGCTTTGTGAAAGGATTGATTTTATACCCAAGTCACTTGGTACCCCATTGGACTTCAAAGCATATGAATTCAGTTCATAAAAATGCCATATAACAAGGAGAAAAGAAACAAGCGATTATTGCAACTATTAATGGCCAAATGGTGGAAATCAAATTTTAAAAAAATTGACCTTGTATTGGAGTTTACAATATTTACGTAAACTCGGTTTTTAGAAATTCAGTATAATACAATAAAAACAAAAAATCCTTCGCATCTATTCCTAGAGCTGCATAAAAATATAACAACGCGAATAATCATTTTGAACATCCTTGTATGCCTTCAATGTAAGTTTTATTTGACACTAATGAAATTTAATAGCAAAACGAGGTTATAGGCTGCAACTATTTAGGTGGGCTTTGGGAAAGGAATGATTTTATACCCAAGTCACGTGGAACCCCATTGGACTTAAAAGCATATGAATTCAGTTCATAAAAATGCCATATAACAAGGACAAAAGAAACGAGCGATTATTGCAACTATTCATGACCAAATGGTGGAAATCAAATTTTAAAAAATTGACCTTGTATTGGAGTTTACAATATTTACGTAAACTCGGATTTTAGAAATTCAGTATAATACTATAAACACAAAAAAACATTCGCATCTATTTCTAGAGCTGCATAAAAATATAACAACGCGAATAATCATTTTGAACATCCTTGTATGACTTCAATGTAAGTTTTATTTGACACTAATGAAATTTAATAGCAAAACGAAGTTATAAGCTGGAACTATTTAGGTGTACTATGTAAAAAGTAAGATTTTATACCCAAGTCACGTGGTACCCCATTGGACTTAAAAGCATAAAAATTTAGTTCTTAAACTGCCAGATAATAAAGAGAAACGAAACAAGCGATTATTGCAACTATTCATGACCAAATGGTGGAAATCAAATTTTAAAAAATTGACCTTGTATTGGAGTTTACAATATTTACGTAAACTTGGTTTTTATTAATTCAGTATAAAACAATAAAAACAAAATATCCTTCGCATCTATTTCTAGAGCTGCATAAAAAATATAACATCGAGAATAATCATTTTGAACATCCTTGTATGCCTTCTATATCATTTTTTTTAATTAAAATGAAATTTATTAGCCAAACGATGTTATAGCCTGCAACGATTTAGGTGTGCTTTGTGAAAGGATTGATTTTATACCCAAGTCACTTGGTACCCCATTGGACTTCAAAGCATATGAATTCAGTTCATAAAAATGCCATATAACAAGGAGAAAAGAAACAAGCGATTATTGCAACTATTAATGGCCAAATGGTGGAAATCAAATTTTAAAAAAATTGACCTTGTATTGGAGTTTACAATATTTACGTAAACTCGGTTTTTAGAAATTCAGTATAATACAATAAAAACAAAAAATCCTTCGCATCTATTCCTAGAGCTGCATAAAAATATAACAACGCGAATAATCATTTTGAACATCCTTGTATGACTTCAATGTAAGTTTTATTTGACACTAATAAAATTTAATAGCAAAACGAAGTTATAAGCTGGAACTATTTAGGTGTACTATGTAAAAAGTAAGATTTTATACACAAATTACTTGGTACCCCATTGGACTTAAAAGCATAAAAATTTAGTTCTTAAACTGCCAGATAATAAAGAGAAACGAAACAAGCGATTATTGCAACTATTCATGACCAAATGGTGGAAATCAAATTTTAAAAAATTGACCTTGTATTGGGTTTCACAATACTTACGTGAACTCGGTATTTAGAAATTCAGTATAATACAATAAAAACAAAAAATCCTTCGCATCTATTTCTAGAGCTGCATAAAATATATAACAACGAGAATAATCATTTTGAACATCCTTGTATGCCTTCAATGTAAGTTTTATTTGACACTAATGAAATTTAATAGCAAAACGAAGTTATAAGCTGGAACTATTTAGGTGTACTATGTAAAAAGTAAGATTTTATACCCAAGTCACGTGGTACCCCATTGGACTTAAAAGCATAAAAATTTAGTTCTTAAACTGCCAGATAATAAAGAGAAACGAAACAAGCGATTATTGCAACTATTCATGACCAAATGGTGGAAATCAAATTTTAAAAAATTGACCTTGTATTGGAGTTTACAATATTTACGTAAACTTGGTTTTTATTAATTCAGTATAAAACAATAAAAACAAAATATCCTTCGCATCTATTTCTAGAGCTGCATAAAAAATATAACATCGAGAATAATCATTTTGAACATCCTTGTATGCCTTCTATATCATTTTTTTTAATTAAAATGAAATTTATTAGCCAAACGATGTTATAGCCTGCAACGATTTAGGTGTGCTTTGTGAAAGGATTGATTTTATACCCAAGTCACTTGGTACCCCATTGGACTTCAAAGCATATGAATTCAGTTCATAAAAATGCCATATAACAAGGAGAAAAGAAACAAGCGATTATTGCAACTATTAATGGCCAAATGGTGGAAATCAAATTTTAAAAAAATTGACCTTGTATTGGAGTTTACAATATTTACGTAAACTCGGTTTTTAGAAATTCAGTATAATACAATAAAAACAAAAAATCCTTCGCATCTATTCCTAGAGCTGCATAAAAATATAACAACGCGAATAATCATTTTGAACATCCTTGTATGCCTTCAATGTAAGTTTTATTTGACACTAATGAAATTTAATAGCAAAACGAGGTTATAGGCTGCAACTATTTAGGTGGGCTTTGGGAAAGGAATGATTTTATACCCAAGTCACGTGGTACCCCATTGGACTTAAAAGCATATGAATTCAGTTCATAAAAATGCCATATAACAAGGACAAAAGAAACGAGCGATTATTGCAACTATTCATGACCAAATGGTGGAAATCAAATTTTAAAAAATTGACCTTGTATTGGAGTTTACAATATTTACGTAAACTCGGATTTTAGAAATTCAGTATAATACTATAAACACAAAAAAACATTCGCATCTATTTCTAGAGCTGCATAAAAATATAACAACGCGAATAATCATTTTGAACATCCTTGTATGACTTCAATGTAAGTTTTATTTGACACTAATAAAATTTAATAGCAAAACGAAGTTATAAGCTGGAACTATTTAGGTGTACTATGTAAAAAGTAAGATTTTATACACAAATTACTTGGTACCCCATTGGACTTAAAAGCATAAAAATTTAGTTCTTAAACTGCCAGATAATAAAGAGAAACGAAACAAGCGATTATTGCAACTATTCATGACCAAATGGTGGAAATCAAATTTTAAAAAATTGACCTTGTATTGGGTTTCACAATACTTACGTGAACTCGGTATTTAGAAATTCAGTATAATACAATAAAAACAAAAAATCCTTCGCATCTATTTCTAGAGCTGCATAAAATATATAACAACGAGAATAATCATTTTGAACATCCTTGTATGCCTTCAATGTAAGTTTTATTTGACACTAATGAAATTTAATAGCAAAACGAGGTTATAGGCTGCAACTATTTAGGTGGGCATTGGGAAAGGAATGATTTTATACCCAAGTCACGTGGTACCCCATTGGACTTAAAAGCATAAAAATTTAGTTCTTAAACTGCCAGATAATAAAGAGAAACGAAACAAGCGATTATTGCAACTATTCATGACCAAATGGTGGAAATCAAATTTTAAAAAATTGACCTTGTATTGGAGTTTACAATATTTACGTAAACTTGGTTTTTATTAATTCAGTATAAAACAATAAAAACAAAATATCCTTCGCATCTATTTCTAGAGCTGCATAAAAAATATAACATCGAAAATAATCATTTTGAACATCCTTGTATGCCTTCTATATCAGTTTTTTTTAATTAAAATGAAATTTATTAGCCAAACGATGTTATAGCCTGCAACGATTTAGGTGTGCTTTGTGAAAGGATTGATTTTATACCCAAGTCACTTGGTACCCCATTGGACTTCAAAGCATATGAATTCAGTTCATAAAAATGCCATATAACAAGGAGAAAAGAAACAAGCGATTATTGCAACTATTCATGACCAAATGGTGGAAATCAAATTTTAAAAAATTGACCTTGTATTGGGTTTCACAATACTTACGTGAACTCGGTATTTAGAAATTCAGTATAATACAATAAAAACAAAAAATCCTTCGCATCTATTTCTAGAGCTGCATAAAATATATAACAACGAGAATAATCATTTTGAACATCCTTGTATGCCTTCAATGTAAGTTTTATTTGACACTAATGAAATTTAATAGCAAAACGAGGTTATAGGCTGCAACTATATAGGTGGGCATTGGGAAAGGAATGATTTTATACCCAAGTCACGTGGTACCCCATTGGACTTAAAAGCATAAAAATTTAGTTCTTAAACTGCCAGATAATAAAGAGAAACGAAACAAGCGATTATTGCAACTATTCATGACCAAATGGTGGAAATCAAATTTTAAAAAATTGACCTTGTATTGGAGTTTACAATATTTACGTGAACTCGGTTTTTAGAAATTCAGTATAAAACAATAAAAACAAAAAATCATTCGCATCTGTTTCTAGAGCTGCATAAAAAATATAACATCGAGAATAATCATTTTGAACATCCTTGTATGCCTTCTATATCATTTTTTTAAATTAAAATGAAATTTATTAGCCAAACGATGTTATAGCCTGCAACGATTTAGGTGTGCTTTGTGAAAGGATTGATTTTATACCCAAGTCACTTGGTACCCCATTGGACTTCAAAGCATATGAATTCAGTTCATAAAAATGCCAGATAATAAAGAGAAACGAAACAAGCGATTATTGCAACTATTCATGACCAAATGGTGGAAATCAAATTTTAAAAAATTGACCTTGTATTGGGTTTCACAATACTTACGTGAACTCGGTATTTAGAAATTCAGTAGAATACAATAAAAACAAAAAATCCTTCGCATCTATTTCTAGAGCTGCATAAAATATATAACAACGATAATAATCATTTTGAACATCCTTGTATGCCTTCAATGTAAGTTTTATTTGACACTAATGAAATTTAATAGCAAAACGAGGTTATAGGCTGCAACTATTTAGGTGGGCTTTGGGAAAGGAATGATTTTATACCCAAGTCACGTGGTACCCCATTGGACTTAAAAGCATATGAATTCAGTTCATAAAAATGCCATATAACAAGGAGAAAAGAAACAAGCGATTATTGCAACTATTCATGACCAAATGGTGGAAATCAAATTTTAAAAATTGACCTTGTATTGGAGTTTACAATATTTACGTAAACTTGGTTTTTATTAATTCAGTATAAAACAATAAAAACAAAATATCCTTCGCATCTATTTCTAGAGCTGCATAAAAAATATAACATCGAGAATAATCATTTTGAACATCCTTGTATGCCTTCTATATCAGTTTTTTTTAATTAAAATGAAATTTATTAGCCAAACGATGTTATAGCCTGCAACGATTTAGGTGTGCTTTGTGAAAGGATTGATTTTATACCCAAGTCACTTGGTACCCCATTGGACTTCAAAGCATATGAATTCAGTTCATAAAAATGCCATATAACAAGGAGAAAAGAAACAAGCGATTATTGCAACTATTAATGGCCAAATGGTGGAAATCAAATTTTAAAAAAATTGACCTTGTATTGGAGTTTACAATATTTACGTAAACTCGGTTTTTAGAAATTCAGTATAATACAATAAAAACAAAAAATCCTTCGCATCTATTCCTAGAGCTGCATAAAAATATAACAACGCGAATAATCATTTTGAACATCCTTGTATGCCTTCAATGTAAGTTTTATTTGACACTAATGAAATTTAATAGCAAAACGAGGTTATAGGCTGCAACTATTTAGGTGGGCTTTGGGAAAGGAATGATTTTATACCCAAGTCACGTGGTACCCCATTGGACTTAAAAGCATATGAATTCAGTTCATAAAAATGCCATATAACAAGGACAAAAGAAACGAGCGATTATTGCAACTATTCATGACCAAATGGTGGAAATCAAATTTTAAAAAATTGACCTTGTATTGGAGTTTACAATATTTACGTAAACTCGGATTTTAGAAATTCAGTATAATACTATAAACACAAAAAAACATTCGCATCTATTTCTAGAGCTGCATAAAAATATAACAACGCGAATAATCATTTTGAACATCCTTGTATGACTTCAATGTAAGTTTTATTTGACACTAATGAAATTTAATAGCAAAACGAAGTTATAAGCTGGAACTATTTAGGTGTACTATGTAAAAAGTAAGATTTTATACCCAAGTCACGTGGTACCCCATTGGACTTAAAAGCATAAAAATTTAGTTCTTAAACTGCCAGATAATAAAGAGAAACGAAACAAGCGATTATTGCAACTATTCATGACCAAATGGTGGAAATCAAATTTTAAAAAATTGACCTTGTATTGGAGTTTACAATATTTACGTAAACTTGGTTTTTATTAATTCAGTATAAAACAATAAAAACAAAATATCCTTCGCATCTATTTCTAGAGCTGCATAAAAAATATAACATCGAGAATAATCATTTTGAACATCCTTGTATGCCTTCTATATCATTTTTTTTAATTAAAATGAAATTTATTAGCCAAACGATGTTATAGCCTGCAACGATTTAGGTGTGCTTTGTGAAAGGATTGATTTTATACCCAAGTCACTTGGTACCCCATTGGACTTCAAAGCATATGAATTCAGTTCATAAAAATGCCATATAACAAGGAGAAAAGAAACAAGCGATTATTGCAACTATTAATGGCCAAATGGTGGAAATCAAATTTTAAAAAAATTGACCTTGTATTGGAGTTTACAATATTTACGTAAACTCGGTTTTTAGAAATTCAGTATAATACAATAAAAACAAAAAATCCTTCGCATCTATTCCTAGAGCTGCATAAAAATATAACAACGCGAATAATCATTTTGAACATCCTTGTATGCCTTCAATGTAAGTTTTATTTGACACTAATGAAATTTAATAGCAAAACGAGGTTATAGGCTGCAACTATTTAGGTGGGCTTTGGGAAAGGAATGATTTTATACCCAAGTCACGTGGTACCCCATTGGACTTAAAAGCATATGAATTCAGTTCATAAAAATGCCATATAACAAGGACAAAAGAAACGAGCGATTATTGCAACTATTCATGACCAAATGGTGGAAATCAAATTTTAAAAAATTGACCTTGTATTGGAGTTTACAATATTTACGTAAACTCGGATTTTAGAAATTCAGTATAATACTATAAACACAAAAAAACATTCGCATCTATTTCTAGAGCTGCATAAAAATATAACAACGCGAATAATCATTTTGAACATCCTTGTATGACTTCAATGTAAGTTTTATTTGACACTAATAAAATTTAATAGCAAAACGAAGTTATAAGCTGGAACTATTTAGGTGTACTATGTAAAAAGTAAGATTTTATACACAAATTACTTGGTACCCCATTGGACTTAAAAGCATAAAAATTTAGTTCTTAAACTGCCAGATAATAAAGAGAAACGAAACAAGCGATTATTGCAACTATTCATGACCAAATGGTGGAAATCAAATTTTAAAAAATTGACCTTGTATTGGGTTTCACAATACTTACGTGAACTCGGTATTTAGAAATTCAGTATAATACAATAAAAACAAAAAATCCTTCGCATCTATTTCTAGAGCTGCATAAAATATATAACAACGAGAATAATCATTTTGAACATCCTTGTATGCCTTCAATGTAAGTTTTATTTGACACTAATGAAATTTAATAGCAAAACGAGGTTATAGGCTGCAACTATTTAGGTGGGCATTGGGAAAGGAATGATTTTATACCCAAGTCACGTGGTACCCCATTGGACTTAAAAGCATAAAAATTTAGTTCTTAAACTGCCAGATAATAAAGAGAAACGAAACAAGCGATTATTGCAACTATTCATGACCAAATGGTGGAAATCAAATTTTAAAAAATTGACCTTGTATTGGAGTTTACAATATTTACGTAAACTTGGTTTTTATTAATTCAGTATAAAACAATAAAAACAAAATATCCTTCGCATCTATTTCTAGAGCTGCATAAAAAATATAACATCGAGAATAATCATTTTGAACATCCTTGTATGCCTTCTATATCAGTTTTTTTTAATTAAAATGAAATTTATTAGCCAAACGATGTTATAGCCTGCAACGATTTAGGTGTGCTTTGTGAAAGGATTGATTTTATACCCAAGTCACTTGGTACCCCATTGGACTTCAAAGCATATGAATTCAGTTCATAAAAATGCCATATAACAAGGAGAAAAGAAACAAGCGATTATTGCAACTATTAATGGCCAAATGGTGGAAATCAAATTTTAAAAAAATTGACCTTGTATTGGAGTTTACAATATTTACGTAAACTCGGTTTTTAGAAATTCAGTATAATACAATAAAAACAAAAAATCCTTCGCATCTATTCCTAGAGCTGCATAAAAATATAACAACGCGAATAATCATTTTGAACATCCTTGTATGCCTTCAATGTAAATTTTATTTGACACTAATGAAATTTAATAGCAAAACGAGGTTATAGGCTGCAACTATTTAGGTGGGCTTTGGGAAAGGAATGATTTTATACCCAAGTCACGTGGTACCCCATTGGACTTAAAAGCATATGAATTCAGTTCATAAAAATGCCATATAACAAGGACAAAAGAAACGAGCGATTATTGCAACTATTCATGACCAAATGGTGGAAATCAAATTTTAAAAATTGACATTGTATTGGAGTTTACAATATTTACGTAAACTTGGTTTTTATTAATTCAGTATAAAACAATAAAAACAAAATATCCTTCGCATCTATTTCTAGAGCTGCATAAAAAATATAACATCGAGAATAATCATTTTGAACATCCTTGTATGCCTTCTATATCAGTTTTTTTTAATTAAAATGAAATTTATTAGCCAAACGATGTTATAGCCTGCAACGATTTAGGTGTGCTTTGTAAAAGGATTGATTTTATACCCAAGTCACTTGGTACCCCATTGGACTTCAAAGCATATGAATTCAGTTCATAAAAATGCCATATAACAAGGAGAAAAGAAACAAGCGATTATTGCAACTATTAATGGCCAAATGGTGGAAATCAAAATTTAAAAAAATTGACCTTGTATTGGAGTTTACAATATTTACGTAAACTCGGTTTTTAGAAATTCAGTATAATACAATAAAAACAAAAAATCCTTCGCATCTATTCCTAGAGCTGCATAAAAATATAACAACGCGAATAATCATTTTGAACATCCTTGTATGCCTTCAATGTAAGTGTCTTTTTGATTAAAATGAAATTTAATAGCAAAACGAGGTTATAGGCTGCAACTATTTAGGTGGGCTTTGTGAAAGGAATGATTTTATACCCAAGTCACGTGGTACCCCATTGGACTTAAAAGCATAAAAATTTAGTTCTTAAACTGTCAGATAATAAAGAGAAACGAAACAAGCGATTATTGCAACTATTCATGACCAAATGGTGGAAATCAAATTTTAAAAAATTGACCTTGTATTGGGGTTCACAATACTTACGTAAACTCGGTATTTAGAAATTCAGTATAATACAATAGAAACAAAAAATCCTTCGCATCTATTTCTAGAGCTGCATAAAATATATAACAACGAGAATAATCATTTTGAACATCCTTGTATGCCTTCAATGTAAGTGTCTTTTTGATTAAAATGAAATTTAATAGCAAAACGAGGTTATAGGCTGATACTATTTAGGTGTGCTTTGTGAAAGGCATGATTTTATACCCAAGTCACGTGGTACCCCATTGGACTTTAAAGCATATGAATTCAGTTCATAAAAACTCCATATTACAAAGAGAAAAGAAACATGCGATTATTGCAACTATTCATGACCAAATGGTGGACATCAAATTTTAAAAATTGACCTTGTATTGGAGTTTACAATATTTACGTAAACTCGGTTTTTAGAAATTCAGTATAATACAATAAAAACAAAAAATCCTTCGCATCTATTTCTAGAGCTGCATAAAATATATAACAACGAGAATAATCATTTTGAACATCCTTGTATGCCTTCAATGTAAGTGTCTTTTTGATTAAAATGAAATTTAATAGCAAAACGAGGTTATAGGCTGATACTATTTAGGTGTGCTTTGTGAAAAGCATGATTTTATACCCAAGTCACGTGGTACCCCATTGGACTTTAAAGCATATGAATTCAGTTCATAAAAATTCCATATTACAAAGAGAAAAGAAACATGCGATTATTGCAACTATTCATGACCAAATGGTGGACATCAAATTTTAAAAATTGACCTTGTATTGGAGTTTACAATATTTACGTAAACTCGGTTTTTAGAAATTCAGTATAATACAATAAAAACAAAAAATCCTTCGCATCTATTTCTAGAGCTGCATAAAATATATAACAACGAGAATAATCATTTTGAACATCCTTGTATGCCTTCAATGTAAGTGTCCTTTAAATTAAAATGAAATTTATTAGCCAAACGATGTTATAGCCTGCAACGATTTAGGTGGGCTTTGTGAAAGGATTGATTTTATACCCAAGTCACTTGGTACCCCATTGGACTTCAAAGCATATGAATTCAGTTCATAAAAATGCCATATAACAAGGACAAAAGAAAAGAGCGATTATTGCAACTATTCATGACCAAATGGTGGAAATCAAATTTTAAAAATTGACATTGTATTGGAGTTTACAATATTTACGTAAACTCGGTTTTTAGAAATTCAGTATAATACAATAAAAACAAAAAATCCTTCGCATCTATTTCTAGAGCTGCATAAAAAATATAACAACGATAATAATTACTTTGAACATCCTTTTATGACTTCAATGAAAGTTTTATTTGACAATAATGAAATTTAAAAGCAAAAGAAATTATAAGCTGGGACTATTTAGATTTAGTATGTTAAAAGTAAGATATTATACACAAATCACTTGGTACCCCATTGGACTTTAAAGCATATACATTTAGTTCTTAAACTGCCAGATAATAAAGAGAAACGAAATAAGCGATTATTGCAACTATTCATGACCAAATGGTGGAAATCAAATTTTAAAAAATTGACCTTGTATTGGGGTTCACAATACTTACGTAAACTCGGTATTTAGAAATTCAGTATAATACAATAGAAACAAAAAATCCTTCGCATCTATTTCTAGAGCTGCATAAAATATATAACAACGAGAATAATCATTTTGAACATCCTTGTATGCCTTCAATGTAAGTGTCTTTTTGATTAAAATGAAATTTAATAGCAAAACGAGGTTATAGGCTGATACTATTTAGGTGTGCTTTGTGAAAGGCATGATTTTATACCCAAGTCACGTGGTACCCCATTGGACTTTAAAGCATATGAATTCAGTTCATAAAAACTCCATATTACAAAGAGAAAAGAAACATGCGATTATTGCAACTATTCATGACCAAATGGTGGAAATCAAATTTTAAAAATTGACCTTGTATTGGAGTTTACAATATTTACGTAAACTCGGTTTTTAGAAATTCAGTATAATACAATAAAAACAAAAAATCCTTCGTATCTATTTCTAGAGCTGCATAAAATATATAACAACGAGAATAATCATTTTGAACATCCTTGTATGCCTTCAATGTAAGTGTCTTTTAAATTAAAATGAAATTTATTAGCCAAACGATGTTATAGCCTGCAACGATTTAGGTGGGCTTTGTGAAAGGATTGATTTTATACCCAAGTCACTTGGTACCCCATTGGACTTCAAAGCATATGAATTCAGTTCATAAAAATGCCATATAACAACCCTAGTCCCACAATCCTTGAAAATTCATTAGAAAGTCGTCAGATCTTGTCTTGTCCCATGTTTTGTGTCTTAGGACATTTCTTTAGAAATTCTGCAGGCTTTTACAGGATTGTCCTGGGCTAAGTGCGACACTGTCTTAGGAATGTGTCAAAGGTACTTCTTACTACAATCGCAAGAAAATTTCAATCGAAGTTCTTTTGATAATATTTCAGGAAAGTCTTAAGATATTTTATTAAGAAAAATGTAAGAAAACTTCATGGACCTTTCTTTAGAATTTATCGTCGAGTAGTATTGCGAATTTGTCATTGGAAATTCTGCACTATTTATCCTCAACATTTCTGCAGAATATATACCTGTTTATTCTTTAGAATTTTTCGAGACTTTTATAGATGAAATATGGTTTAGATATATTTTGACATAAACAAATATTTAAATTCAATAAAATGTAAAATATTTTTTGCCTTTATTAATGTTTATTGAAAAAAAAGTTAAATTCATTTTTGGCAATTCTTACAAAATTTTCCTTATTGCTAACTCAATATTTCATACTTGTTTTGGTACATTGCTTTCTTTAGTTTGTATAATATTAATTCAAATATTTAAATCTTAAAAATAAAAACTAGACAAAGAGCAATAAAATCTAGTTCAAAAGAAAAATGTCGAAAAAAAAAACAATTTAAAAAAATAAAATAAATTGAAATGAAATTTTATATGTATATGTACATATAAATATATTTCTACTTTTCATTTTTTCCGTAATTCTCTAAGTTACTATTTTCTCCAGCATTTTTATGTTTTTGCATTTTCCTATTTTCTTGTTTTTTTAGTGCATCTTTTAATTTGACCAGTGTAGATTTAAATGACTTCTGAATATTTGTCATTATTTTATTTCCGAAAATTTCAACGCATATACCTAAAATTAAGAGAATAATTATATTAAAAATTGTGTATCCGATCAATTTGATTGTCTTTTTATATTAACAATAAATATGAATATGTTTAGCAATGAAAAACTAACTTACTTTCCAAATTTTGAATAAATTTTGTTCTTTTGAGAGAGACCTTATTTTCGTCTTGGACCTCGTTCCACGTCAAGTTACATATTACATTTTCGTTGAAGGTGTTTAAAATCACCTTTTTAAAATAATCACATATGTCTACGCCATGGATCCCCTTCACAAAGTTCTAAATGAAAAAAATATATATATTTTTAAAAGTAATATAATAATTTTTTAGACGTCAGTTACGAAAAATTGATCGATTTGATAGACTTTCTCAATAACTTTGAACTTATTTTGTTTCGAAAACCAAATGTTTACAAAATGTTCTTTGTCACATAAAAATCGGATTCATATTGATCGACATTTCTTTATTGAAGTCTTAAATTTTCTTCACGCGCTCCTTACCATTTTTTGAATATCATTATCCTCTTGAAGATAGTTCTCAAATTTTATAAATTCATCGATGGTGTTGAAAAAAACGGTTTCACCGTTCGTTTTATATTAATGAGGACTAGCAACATAATTTTTCACCAAATTCTCAATTGTTTTCGCAAAATTATTTTCCATTGTACTAATTCGGGTTTCAATGTATTGCTGCAGCTTTTCAAAACGCAATTCTGTTTTGAGAAAATACATGAAAAATATGTACATCTATATTATTTTTTGAAATCTTAAATCAAAATGCTTAATATAACAACAAGACAGTCTTTTACACGTTTAAGTAAAATGTTACTTAATAAATATACCAATGAAAACTTCATTTGATATTATAATAACATGTAAAATTTGCTTTCCTAATATGTGCTCGTGAATTTGGAAATTAAAAAATAAATCAGTTAAAAGTTACCTATAAATGACTGTATACTGGAATTAACCATATTGACAGATTGAGAGGGCTGGTCTCCATATGATGCACCAGTATTCTGTGTAGTCGACTGGTCTACATTTGATGCGACACTGCCCTGTACTAGAAAACTTTGAGGATTGTTTTTTCCGGGTGTAGTAAAAAGAGGTGAGAGTTCACTTATATTCAATTCACTTGGGTCCGCAACAGAACTTTGCATGCAACTGTATTGTTTTTCATTTCCAATCAGTGTAAATATGTATTGCTCTTGAGTAGTACTGGTGTTCTGTTCTGAATTATGGAGTGGTTGTTGATTATCTGGATCTTCTTCGGCACTTGACTGCCAAAGAGCCCTGTCGCATTTTTTATTTGCATCGTCAAAGGAATCTGTGCAAAGATCATTTTTGAAAATTGTTCTTAAAAATATTTAAAAAAAAATAAAAGTCACCTGCATAAAAAAGTACTCGACATTCCACTTGTTTCCAATTCTCCTTGGGTATAACACTGTTTATTTGTAATTTTTAAATGTTTTTATTAGGTGGCCAAAAACAATGACATTTGTCTTCTGTTAGCCAATTTATTGGTATAACTTCGCATGCCTCCTCATCATCAAACGCGACAATGCAGTAACTATGAAAATACGTTTATATGTTAAGTATAAAAAGTAATGTGTAAAATATTATATAACAAAAGTTCGTATAACATATGTATGTACTACTAAAAATGAATTACATACCTCATTTTTTCAATATATCTTCTTGTGGTTATTGCTGCTGATGTGAATTGACGAATATATTTTAAATTTTGTGTAGTCCTAAAAAATAGTACGAATTATTTAAAGTTAGGAAGGCAACTTTTCTCTGAATTCGATTTTGTTCAAAAACAAATGTTCGTCCATACGTTATGTTAGAAGAAGTGAATATATTGAGGTAACGAGATTGGATAGGATAGTCATATAAATCTTTCAAAGCAAGAATTTCTCTTCCTGTAAATAATGTTTGTTTTTCCTGTTTTTCTATTTGCAAAATTTGCACAATAATGTATTTGTCTAGCATACAGTAATTGTCTGGTGAGTTTTTAGATAATTTTGTAGTTCCAATAGTAATTGTTTCGGCTACACCGTTTAGAATTTTTTCATTGTTTCTCAAATACTGTACGTGGCTGAAGTTATTTTCTTCTGTTATTCTGTTGTGCAACTGTTCTAGCACCTTATGCCCTGACCTACAACATTTTTTTATAAATTGCATGAAATTTTCAAATTTAAAAGCACTGAAGCTTTCTAGACAAGCACCAATATCTCGTACATCTTTACTTAAATGTAACAGACTGTGTACATTGAACGACATGGTGTGAATTCCATATAATTCACTGAAGTCTTTAACGAAATCCTTCAGGAGATTTTCAGCTAATTCATTGTTTGCAAGACATATTTCGTCTGAACATAGAATTTTGAGTCCACAGTGTAATTTAAGATAATGGTCATAATAGATTTTTTGCACCTTGCCTTTTATCAAAAATGGCAGAGTGTATAAGAGCAATTGTCGCAATTCAGTTGCCTTATATCGTCTTAGCATCGAAAGTGGCCTGGGTGTGCGACTAAATTCTGCAGGCATTTGTCTGGATATAGACATAATATCTTCTGAAATTTTTAAAATTACTCTGTTAGGTAAACTGTACAATCTTAAACGACATTCAATCCACAGAGAAAGTATTTGTTTTACAACACCCAGACAAACAGCATGCATATAATCTATTGGAACTTGTGAAACACAACCAATTCCAAGGTGCTCGATTGTTGTTGTATTTTTACTTAAATGAAAATTTTCGTCTACTTTGTCCCTAAAACTTAAATTTGTCCGTAGTGCGTATACACCATAAGGAAATGTTACTTTATGTAGAACATATAAGCCTCGAATTTCACATTTAGAGCAGCTGCTGTATCCCGTGTGTGTTGTTACGTTCAAAACAAATGCTCTAGCAGGGGCGTCACAAATAATGGATCTAATTTTAATTTCTTAAAAACGGCCATTCCAAACAAAGCCGTTTTTGTAAAATTTCTTTCATTTCAGAAACAAATGGCTCAAGAAATATATCTACATCTGCCGGTTTTGATGTGCCGAAGTAAGTGCCTACCATTTCCACCCTTGATTGACCAACTATACTTATAAGAATTGGCCATAATGTGCTCGTAGAACTGTTACTTACGCCTACTCCATCTATTCCGACATCTAGTAGAACGGTATTCGTTGGACCAATAAAGAATTTCAATAAACGGTTCAAACATGTTTTAAACCCAACATGCAAATATTGGCCTTCCATCATATTAGAAATTTCATGTTTTCTACCATCAAATGGTAAAAATGGAAAGTGTGGTCTTAGCACCTTGAGTAAACTATTAACGTGCATTATTGGACATTTGGAAAATGTTACCCAATTTGCTAATTTTTCTTCTAACGTTGGAATATTATTGCTTTCGATTGTGCTTTCATCAGAAGAACTGTGATAATCCGTGTTTGATAAATTGTTCATTCCATTCTTCATTGTTACCACATTGTTAGTTGTATCATTGTCGCCTGTAGCTCTATGTGTACTTTGAGTCGGATTAAGCAAAGGTGGAAATTCAGAGTGAACGGCTTGATTACCATTATTCTGATGTTTGTTAGAATTATCCTGGTAAAAGGTGCTTGATGATAGCTTGTCCTTAATAGCTTTCGTACTACGAAAATAATTACGAACAAAGTGTTGGGCTTCTCTTTTTACAAGACGATATTTTTTACGTCTATCAGCCATACCATTACAATATAAATTTTACATATGTTGCAAGTCGAACAAATACTGCAATAATACAATCACAATATGATTGCCGTTAGAAAATAAAACACTATCTACGCTTCATCACGATTAGAACAAAAAGGAAAAAATGCAGAGAAAATCAAATTACGTTTCTTGCTATGCATAGTGAAGTAAAAGCGATATAGGAAGGCGTATTTTTGTAATTAAAACATAATAACAATTTAAGCACAAACAGACTAATTTATAAACTGTATACCCACCAAATTTTATTTCCAAAAAATTGTTATATATTTTTTAAATTTATTTATTAAAAATATATTTAAATTACTAAAAATTCTTAAAAACACTGAAAACTAATAAAACACAAAACAATATGTTTACCGCACTGAGAACAAATCTATTATGACGAAATCAAATTATATACAAGGTAATTTACATTATTCGGAACCGCGGACAATTTCTAATCTTTTTCTTGACTTTTAGTATCCAGTAGATTAACCTGAGAGAATATCCGATGAACTTCATAAAAGTACACAAGAGAGGTATCAGACAATTTCTTGTTTTTTTCTTAACTTTTATTAGCAGATAAAATTCAGATAAAGTCGGTTTTGTTTTGCAAAAGCAAAGACAAGTGTAAGACAAATTCTTGCCTTGTTCTTCACCTATTTCATCACTTCACACACCAAGGATAAAGCTTCGAAAAAATCCGAAGAAATATTCTAACACATGTCTGTCGTTTTTCATAAGAATAATGAATTAAAAAATCTGTATTTTGTCCTGATAATAACTTTTTTCAGATATTGTAAAGAAAATTGTTGGATTTCTCATCCTAACGAGAAATAGAAGATATTGCGACATTAAAATCCAATGAAAATTTGTGGACATTTTCGAAATATCAAAACCTAAGATAAAAGCTCAGACTTAAATCGTGACTTTTTTTTAAAACACTAGACAAATATAAGACATCAGACAGCGCGGGACTAGGGAAGGACAAAAGAAACGAGCGATTATTGCAACTATTCATGACCAAATGGTGGAAATCAAATTTTAAAAATTGACATTGTATTGGAGTTTACAATATTTACGTAAACTCGGTTTTTAGAAATTCAGTATAATACAATAAAAACAAAAAATCCTTCGCATCTATTTCTAGTGCTGCATAAAAATATAACAACGCGAATAATCATTTTGACCATCCGTGTATGCCTTCTATATCAGTTTTTTTAAAATTAAAATGAAATTTATTAGCCAAACGATGTTATAGCCTGCAACGATTTAGGTGTGCTTTGTGAAAGGATTGATTTTATACCCAAGTCACTTGGAACCCCATTGGACTTCAAAGCTTATGAATTCAGATCATAAAAATGCCATATAACAAGGAGAAAAGAAACAAGCGATTATTGCAACTATTCATGACCAAATGGTGGAAATCAAATTTTAAAAAATTGACCTTGTATTGGAGTTTACAATATTTACGTAAACTCGGTTTTTAGAAATTCAGTATAATACAATAAAAACAAAAAATCCTTCGCATCTATTTCTAGAGCTGCATAAAATATATAACAACGAGAATAATCATTTTGAACATCCTTGTATGCCTTCAATGTAAGTGTCTTTTAAATTAAAATGAAATTTATTAGCCAAACGATGTTATAGCCTGCAACGATTTAGGTGGGCTTTGTGAAAGGATTGATTTTATACCCAAGTCACTTGGTACCCCATTGGACTTCAAAGCTTATGAATTCAGTTCATAAAAATGCCATATAACAAGGAGAAAAGAAACAAGCGATTATTGCAACTATTTATGACCAAATGGTGGAAATCAAATTTTAAAAATTGACTTTGTATTGGAGTTTACAATATATACGTAAACTCGGATTTTAGAAATTCAGTATAATACTATAAAAACAAAAACACATTCGCATCTATTTCTAGAGCTGCATAAAATATATAACAACGCGAATAATCATTTTGAACATCCGTGTATGCCTTCTATATCAGTTTTTTTTAAATTAAAATGAAATTTATTAGCCAAACGATGTTATAGCCTGCAACGATTTAGGTGTGCTTTGTGAAAGGATTGATTTTATACCCAAGTCACTTGGTACCCCATTGGACTTCAAAGCATATGAATTCAGTTCATAAAAATGCCATATAACAAGGACAAAAGAAACATGCGATTATTGCAACTATTCATGACCAAATGGTGGACATCAAATTTTAAAAATTGACCTTGTATTGGAGTTTACAATATTTACGTAAACTCGGTTTTTAGAAATTCAGTATAATACAATAAAAACAAAAAATCCTTCGCATCTATTTCTAGAGCTGCATAAAAAATAAACAACGATAATAATCACTTTGAACATCCTTTTATGACTTCAATGAAAGTTTTATTTGACAATAATGAAATTTAAAAGCAAAAGAAATTATAAGCTGGGACTATTTAGATTTAGTATGTAAAAAGTAAGATATTATACACAAATCACTTGGTACCCCATTGGACTTTAAAGCATATACATTTAGTTCTTAAACTACCAGATAATAAAGAGAAACGAAACAAGCGATTATTGCAACTATTCATGACCAAATGGTGGAAATCAAATTTTAAAAAATTGACCTTGTATTGGGGTTCACAATACTTACGTAAACTCGGTATTTAGAAATTCAGTATAATACAATAGAAACAAAAAATCCTTCGCATCTATTTCTAGAGCTGCATAAAATATATAACAACGAGAATAATCATTTTGAACATCCTTATATGCCTTCAATGTAAGTGTCTTTTTGATTAAAATGAAATTTAATAGCAAAACGAGGTTATAGGCTGATACTATTTAGGTGTGCTTTGTGAAAGGCATGATTTTATACCCAAGTCACGTGGCACCCCATTGGACTTTAAAGCATATGAATTCAGTTCATAAAAATTCCATATTACAAAGAGAAAAGAAACGAGCGATTATTGCAACTATTCATGACCAAATGGTGGAAATCAAATTTTAAAAATTGACCTTGTATTGGGGTTCACAATACTTACGTAAACTCGGTATTTAGAAATTCAGTATAATACAATAGAAACAAAAAATCCTTCGCATCTATTTCTAGAGCTGCATAAAATATATAACAACGAGAATAATCATTTTGAACATCCTTGTATGCCTTCAATGTAAGTGTCTTTTTGATTAAAATGAAATTTAATAGCAAAACGAGGTTATAGGCTGATACTATTTAGGTGGGCTTTGTGAAAGGAATGATTTTATACCCAAGTCACGTGGTACCCCATTGGACTTAAAAGCATATGAATTCAGTTCATAAAAATGCCATATAACAAGGAGAAAAGAAACATGCGATTATTGCAACTATTCATGACCAAATGGTGGAAATCAAATTTCAAAATTTGACCTTGTATTGGAGTTTACAATATTTACGTAAACTCGGATTTTAGAAATTCAGTATAATACAATAAAAACAAAAAATCCTTCGCATCTATTTCTAGAGCTGCATAAAAATATATAACAACGAGAATAATCATTTTGAACATCCTTGTATGCCTTCAATGTAAGTGTCTTTTTGATTAAAATGAAATTTAATAGCAAAACGAGGTTATAGGCTGATACTATTTAGGTGTGCTTTGTGAAAGGAATGATTTTATACCCAAGTCACGTGGTACCCCATTGGACTTTAAAGCATATGAATTCAGTTCAGAAAAATGCCATATAACAAGGACAAAAGAAACGAGCGATTATTGCAACTATTCATGACCAAATGGTGGAAATCAAATTTTAAAAATTGACCTTTTATTGGAGTTTACAATATTTACGTAAACTCGGTTTTTAGAAATTCAGTATAATACAATAAAAACAAAAACACATTCGCATCTATTTCTAGAGCTGCATAAAAATATAACAACGCGAATAATCATTTTGAACATCCTTGTATGCCTTCAATGTAAGTTTTATTTGACACTAATGAAATTTAATAGCAAAACGAAGTTATAAGCTGGAACTATTTAGGTGTACTATGTTAAAAGTAAGATTTTATACACAAATCACTTGGTACCCCATTGGACTTTAAAGCATATGAATTCAGTTCATAAAAATGCCATATAACAAGGACAAAAGAAACGAGCGATTATTGCAACTATTCATGACCAAATGGTGGAAATCAAATTTTAAAAATTGACCTTTTATTGGAGTTTACAATATTTACGTAAACTCGGTTTTTAGAAATTCAGTATAATACAATAAAAACAAAAACACATTCGCATCTATTTCTAGAGCTGCATAAAAATATAACAACGCGAATAATCATTTTGAACATCCTTGTATGCCTTCAATGTAAGTTTTATTTGACACTAATGAAATTTAATAGCAAAACGAAGTTATAAGCTGGAACTATTTAGGTGTACTATGTTAAAAGTAAGATTTTATACACAAATCACTTGGTACCCCATTGGACTTAAAAGCATAAAAATTTAGTTCTTAAACTGCCAGATAATAAAGAGAAACGAAACAAGCGATTATTGTAACTATTCATGACCAAATGGTGGATATAAATTTTAAAAAATTGACATTGTATTGGGGTTCACAATACTTACGTAAACTCGGTATTTAGAAATTCAGTATAATACAATATAAACAAAAAAACATTCGCATCTATTTCTAGAGCTGCATAAAAATATAACAAAGCGAATAATCATTTTGAACATCCTTGTATGCCTTCAATGTAAGTTTTATTTGACACTAATGAAATTTAATAGCAAAACGAAGTTATAAGCTGGAACTATTTAGGTGTACTATGTTAAAAGTAAGATTTTATACACAATTCTCTTAGTATCCCATTGGACTTTATAGCATAAAAATTTAGTTCTTAAAATGCCAGATAATAAAGAGAAACTTAAACAAGCGATTATTGCAACTATTCATGACCAAATGGTGGATATAAATTTTAAAAAATTGAGCTTATATTGGGGTTCACAATATTTACGTAAACTCGGTTTTTAGAAATTCAGTATAATACAATAAAAACAAAAAATCCTTCGCATCTATTTCTAGAGCTGCATAAAAAATATAACAACGATAATAATCACTTTGAACATTCTTGTATGACTTCAATGTAAGTTTTATTTGACAATAATGAAATTTAAAAGCAAAACGAGGTTATAGGCTGATACTATTTAGGTGTGCTTTGTGAAAGGAATGATTTTATACCCAAGTCACGTGGTACCCCATTGGACTTTAAAGCATATGAATTCAGTTCATAAAAATGCCATATAACAAGGAGAAAAGAAACAAGCGATTATTGCAACTATTCATGACCAAATGGTGGAAATCAAATTTCAAAAATTGACCTTGTATTGGAGTTTACAATATTTACGTAAACTCGGATTTTAGAAATTCAGTATAATACAATAAAAACAAAAAATCCTTCGCATCTATTTCTAGAGCTGCATAAAATATATAACAACGAGAATAATCATTTTGAACATCCTTGTATGCCTTCAATGTAAGTGTCTTTTTGATTAAAATGAAATTTAATAGCAAAACGAGGTTATAGGCTGATACTATTTAGGTGTGCTTTGTGAAAGGAATGATTTTATACCCAAGTCACGTGGTACCCCATTGGACTTTAAAGCATATGAATTCAGTTCATAAAAATGCCATATAACAAGGACAAAAGAAACGAGCGATTATTGCAACTATTCATGACCAAATGGTGGAAATCAAATTTTAAAAATTGACCTTTTATTGGAGTTTACAATATTTACGTAAACTCGGTTTTTAGAAATTCAGTATAATACAATTAAAACAAAAACACATTCGCATCTATTTCTAGAGCTGCATAAAAATATAATAACGCGAATAATCATTTCGAACATCCTTGTATGCCTTCAATGTAAGTTTTATTTGACAATAATGAAATTTAATAGCAAAACAAGGTTACAGGCTGATACTATTTAGGTATGCTTTGTGAAAGGAATGATTTTATACCCAAGTCACGTGGTACCCTATTGGACTATAAAGCATATGAATTCAGTTCATAAAAATGCCATATAACAAGGAAAAAAGAAACAAGCGATTATTGCAACTATTCATGACCAAATGGTGGAAATCAAATTTTAAAAATTGACCTTGTATTGGAGTTTACAATGTTTTCGTAAACTCGGATTTTAGAAATTCAGTATAATACAATAAAAACAAAAAATCCTTCGCATCTATTTCTAGAGCAGCATAAAAATATAACAACGCGAATAATCATTTTGAACATCCTTGTATGCCTTCAATGTAAGTTTTATTTGACACTAATGAAATTTAATAGCAAAACGAAGTTATAAGCTATAACTATTTAGGTGTACTATGTAAAAAGTAAGATTTTATACACAAATCACTTGGTACCCCATTGGACTTAAAAGCATAAAAATTTAGTTCTTAAACTGCCAGATAATAAAGAGAAACGAAACAAGCGATTATTGCAACTATTCATGACCAAATGGTGGAAATCAAATTTTAAAAAATTGACCTTGTATTGGGGTTCACAATACTTACGTAAACTCGGTATTTAGAAATTCAGTAGAATACAATAAAAATAAAAAATCCTTCGCATCTATTTCTAGAGCTGCATAAAATATATAACAACGAGAATAATCATTTTGAACATCCTTGTATGCCTTCAATGTAAGTGTCTTTTTGATTAAAATGAAATTTAATAGCAAAACGAGGTTATAGGCTGATACTATTTAGGTGTGCTTTGTGAAAGGAATGATTTTATACCCAAGTCACGTGGTACCCCATTGGACTTTAAAGCATATGAATTCAGTTCATAAAAATTCCATATTACAAAGAGAAAAGAAACATGCGATTACTGCAACTATTCATGACCAAATGGTGGAAATCAAATTTTAAAAAATTGACCTTGTATTGGAGTTTACAATATTTACGTAAACTCGGTTTTTAGAAATTCAGTATAATACAATAAAAACAAAAAATCCTTCGCATCTATTTCTAGAGCTGCATAAAATATATAACAACGAGAATAATCATTTTGAACATCCTTGTATGCCTTCAATGTAAGTGTCTTTTTGATTAAAATGAAATTTAATAGCAAAACGAGGTTATAGCTTGATACTATTTAGGTGTGCTTTGTGAAAGGAATGATTTTATACCCAAGTCACGTGGTACCCCATTGGACTTTAAAGCATAAAAATTTAGTTCTTAAACTGCCAGATAATAAAGAGAAACGAAACAAGCGATTATTGCAACTATTCATGACCAAATGGTGGAAATCAAATTTCAAAAATTGACCTTGTTTTGGAGTTCACAATATTTACGTAAACTCGGATTTTAGAAATTCAGTATAATACAATAAAAACAAAAAATCCTTCGCATCTACTATATTTCTAGAGCTGCATAAAAATATAACAACGCGAATAATCATTTTGAACATCCTTGTATGCCTTCAATGTAAGTTTTATTTGACACTAATGAAATTTAATAGCAAAACGAAGTTATAAGCTGGAACTATTCAGGTGTACTATGTAAAAAGTAAGATTTTATACACAAATCACTTGGTACCCCATTGGACTTAAAAGCATAAAAATTTAGTTCTTATACTGCCAGATAATAAAGAGAAACGAAACAAGCGATTATTGCAACTATTCATGACCAAATGGTGGAAATCAAATTTTAAAACATTGACCTTGTATTGGGGTTCACAATACTTACGTAAACTCGGTATTTAGAAATTCAGTAGAATACAATAAAAATAAAAAATCCTTCGCATCTATTTCTAGAGCTGCATAAAATATATAACAACGAGAATAATCATTTTGAACATCCTTGTATGCCTTCAATGTAAGTGTCTTTTTGATTAAAATGAAATTTAATAGCAAAACGAGGTTATAGGCTGATACTATTTAGGTGTGCTTTGTGAAAGGAATGATTTTATACCCAAGCCACGTGGTACCCTATTGGACTATAAAGCATATGAATTCAGTTCATAAAAATGCCATATAACAAGGAAAAAAGAAACAAGCGATTATTGCAACTATTCATGACCAAATGGTGGAAATCAAATTTTAAAAATTGACCTTGTATTGGAGTTTACAATATTTACGTAAACTCGGATTTTAGAAATTCAGTATAATACAATAAAAACAAAAAATCCTTCGCATCTACTATATTTCTAGAGCTGCATAGAAATATAACAACGCGAATAATCATTTTGAACATCCTTGTATGCCTTCAATGTAAGTTTTATTTGACACTAATGAAATTTAATAGCAAAACGAAGTTATAAGCTGGAACTATTTAGGTGTACTATGTAAAAAGTAAGATTTTATACACAATTCACTTGGTACCCCATTGGACTTAAAAGCATAAAAATTTAGTTCTTATACTGCCAGATAATAAAGAGAAACGAAACAAGCGATTATTGCAACTATTCATGACCAAATGGTGGAAATCAAATTTTAAAAAATTGACCTTGTATTGGGGTTCACAATACTTACGTAAACTCGGTATTTAGAAATTCAGTAGAATACAATAAAAATAAAAAATCCTTCGCATCTATTTCTAGAGCTGCATAAAATATATAACAACGAGAATAATCATTTTGAACATCCTTGTATGCCTTCAATGTAAGTGTCTTTTTGATTAAAATGAAATTTAATAGCAAAACGAGGTTATAGGCTGATACTATTTAGGTGTGCTTTGTGAAAGGAATGATTTTATACCCAAGTCACGTGGTACCCTATTGGACTATAAAGCATATGAATTCAGTTCATAAAAATGCCATATAACAAGGAAAAAAGAAACAAGCGATTATTGCAACTATTCATGACCAAATGGTGGAAATAAAATTTTAAAAATTGACCTTGTATTGGAGTTTACAATATTTACGTAAACTCGGATTTTAGAAATTCAGTATAATACTATAAAAACAAAAAATCCTTCGCATCTATTTCTAGAGCAGCATAAAAATATAACAACGCGAATAATCATTTTGAACATCCTTGTATGCCTTCAATGTAAGTTTTATTTGACACTAATGAAATTTAATAGCAAAACGAAGTTATAAGCTGGAACTATTTAGGTGTACTATGTTAAAAGTAAGATTTTATACACAAATCACTTGGTACCCCATTGGACTTAAAAGCATAAAAATTTTGTTCTTAAAATGCCAGATAATAAAGAGAAACGAGACAAGCGATTATTGCAACTATTCATGACCAAATGGTGGCTATAAATTTTAAAAAATTGACCTTGTATTTGAGTTTACAATACTTACGTATACTCGGTATTTAGAAATTCAGTATAATACAATAAAAACAAAAAATCCTTCGCATCTATTTCTAGAGCTGCATAAAATATATAACAACGAGAATAATCATTTTGAACATCCTTGTATGCCTTCAATGTAAGTGTCCTTTTGATTAAAATGAAATTTAATAGCAAAACGAGGTTATAGGCTGATACTATTTAGGTGTGCTTTGTTTATACTCAAGTCACTTGGTACCCCATTGGACTTAAAAGCATAAAAATTTAGTTCTTAAACTGCCAGATAATAAAGAGAAACGAAACAAGCGATTATTGTAACTATTCATGACCAAATGGTGGATATAAATTTTAAAAAATTGACCTTGTATTGGGGTTCACAATACTTACGTAAACTCGGTATTTAGAAATTCAGTATAATACAATAAAAACAAAAAATCATTCGCATCTATTTCTAGAGCTGCATAAAAATATAACAAAGCGAATAATCATTTTGAACATCCTTGTATGCCTTCAATGTAAGTTTTATTTGACATTAATGAAATTTAATAGCAAAACGAAGTTATAAGCTGGAACTATTTAGGTGTACTATGTTAAAAGTAAGATTTTATACACAAATCACTTGGTACCCCATTGGACTTAAAAGCGTAAAAATTTTGTTCTTAAAATGCCAGATAATAAAGAGAAACGAAACAAGCGATTATTGCAACTATTCATGACCAAATGGTGGCTATAAAATTTAAAAAATTGACCTTGTATTTGAGTTTACAATACTTACGTATACTCGGTATTTAGAAATTCAGTATAATACAATAAAAACAAAAAATCCTTCGCATCTATTTCTAGAGCTGCATAAAATATATAACAACGAGAATAATCATTTTGAACATCCTTGTATGCCTTCAATGTAAGTGTCCTTTTCATTAAAATGAAATTTAATAGCAAAACGAGGTTATAGGCTGATACTATTTAGGTGTGCTTTGTTTATACTCAAGTCAATTGGTACCCCATTGGACTTTAAAGCATATGAATTCAGTTCATAAAAATGCAATATAACAAAGAGAAACGAAACATGCGTTTATTGCAACTATTCATGACCAAATGGTGGAAATCAAATTTTAAAAATTGACCTTGTATTGGAGTTTACAATGTTTTCGTAAACTCGGATTTTAGAAATTCAGTATAATACAATAAAAACAAAAAATCCTTCGCATCTATTTCTAGAGCTGCATAAAAAATATAACAACGATAATAATCACTTTGAACATCCTTGTATGACTTCAATGTAAGTTTTATTTGACAATAATGAAATATAAAAGCAAAAGAAATTATAATCTGGATCTATTTAGGTGTACTATGTAAAAAGTAAGATTTTATACACAAATCACTTGGTACCCCATTGGACTTTAAAGCATATAAATTTAGTTCTTAAAATGCCAGATAATAAAGAGAAACGAAACATGCGTTTATTGCAACTATTCATGACCAAATGGTGGAAATCAAATTTTAAAAATTGACCTTGTATTGGAGTTTACAATGTTTTCGTAAACTCGGATTTTAGAAATTCAGTATAATACAATAAAAACAAAAAATCCTTCGCATCTATTTCTAGAGCTGCATAAAAAATATAACAACGAGAATAATCATTTTGAACATCCTTGTATGACTTCAATGTAAGTTTTATTTGACAATAATGAAATTTAAAAGCAAAAGAAATTATAAGCTGGAACTATTTAGGTTTACTATGTAAAAAGTAAGATTTTATACACAAATCACTTGGTACCCCATTGGACTTTAAAGCATATAAATTTAGTTCTGAAAATGCCAGATAATAAAGAGAAACTTAAACAAGCGATTATTGCAACTATTCATGACCAAATGGTGGATATAAATTTTAAAAAATTGAACTTATATTGGGGTTCACAATATTTACGTAAACTCGGTTTTTAGAAATTCAGTATAATACAATAAAAACAAAAAACCTTTCGCATCTATGCCTAGAGCAGCATAAAAAATATAACAACGAGAATAATCATTTTGAAAATCCTTGTATGCCTTCTATATCAGTTTTTTCTAATTAAAATGAAATTTATTAGCCAAACGAGGTTATAGCATGCAATGATTTAGGTGTGCTTTGTGAATGGATTGATTTTATACCCAAGTCACGTGGTACCCCATTGGACTTTAAAGCATATGAATTCAGTTCATAAAAATGCAATATAACAAAGAGAAAAGAAACATGCGATTATTGCAACTATTCATGACCAAATGGTGGAAATCAAATTTTAAAAATTGACATTGTATTGGAGTTTACAATATTTACGTAAACTCGGATTTTAGAAATTCAGTATAATACAATATAAACAAAATATCCTTCGCATCTATTTCTAGAGCTGCATAAAAAATATAACAACGATAATAATCACTTTGAACATCCTTGTATGACTTCAATGTAAGTTTTATTTGACAATAATGAAATTTAGAAACAAAAGAAATTATAAGCTGGAACTATTTAGGTTTACTATGTAAAAAGTAAGATTTTATACACAAATCACTTGGTACCCCATTGGACTTTAAAGCATATAAATTTAGTTCTGAAAATGCCAGATAATAAAGAGAAACTTAAACAAGCGATTATTGCAACTATTCATGACCAAATGGTGGATATAAATTTTAAAAAATTGAACTTATATTGGGGTTCACAATATTTACGTAAACTCGGTTTTTAGAAATTCAGTATAATACAATAAAAACAAAAAACCTTTCGCATCTATTCCTAGAGCAGCATAAAAAATATAACAACGAGAATAATCATTTTGAAAATCCTTGTATGCCTTCTTTATCAGTTTTTTCTAATTAAAATGAAATTTATTAGCCAAACGAGGTTATAGCATGCAATGATTTAGGTGTGCTTTGTGAATGGATTGATTTTATACCCAAGTCACGTGGTACCCCATTGGACTTTAAAGCATATGAATTCAGTTCATAAAAATGCCAGATAATAAAGAGAAACGAGACAAGCGATTATTGCAACTATTCATGACCAAATGGTGGCAATAAATTTTAAAAAATTGACCTTGTATTTGAGTTTACAATACTTACGTATACTCGGTATTTAGAAATTCAGTATAATACAATAAAAACAAAAAATCCTTCGTATCTATTTCTAGAGCTGCATAAAAAATTTAACAACGAGAATAATCATTTTGAACATCCTTGTATGCCTTCTATATCAGTTTTTTCTAATTAAAATGAAATTTATTAGCCAAACGAGGTTATAGCCTGCAATGATTTAGGTGTGCTTTGTGAAAGGATTGATTTTATACCCAAGTCACTTGGTACCCCATTGGACTTTAAAGCATATGAATTCAGTTCATAAAAATGCCAGATAATAAAGAGAAACGAGACAAGCGATTATTGCAACTATTCATGACCAAATGGTGGCAATAAATTTTAAAAAATTGACCTTGTATTTGAGTTTACAATACTTACGTATACTCGGTATTTAGAAATTCAGTATAATACAATAAAAACAAAAAATCCTTCGTATCTATTTCTAGAGCTGCATAAAAAATATAACAACGATAATAATCACTTTGAACATCCTTGTATGCCTTCTATATCAGTTTTTTCTAATTAAAATGAAATTTATTAGCCAAACGAGGTTATAGCCTGCAATGATTTAGGTGTGCTTTGTGAAAGGATTGATTTTATACACAAATCACTTGGTACCCCATTGGACTTTAAAGCATATAAATTTAGTTCTGAAAATGCCAGATAATAAAGAGAAACTTAAACAAGCGATTATTGCAACTATTCATGACCAAATGGTGGATAAAAATTTTAAAAAATTGAACTTATATTGGGGTTCACAATATTTACGTAAACTCGGTTTTTAGAAATTCAGTATAATACAATAAAAACAAAAAATCCTTCGCATCTATTTCTACAGCTGCTTAAAAAATTTAACAACGAGAATAATCATTTTGAACATCCTTGTATGCCTTCTATATCAGTTTTTTCTAATTAAAATGAAATTTATTAGCCAAACGAGGTTATAGCCTGCAATGATTTAGGTGTGCTTTGTGAAAGGATTGATTTTATACCCAAGTCACTTGGTACCCCATTGGACTTTAAAGCATATGAATTCAGTTCATAAAAATGCAATGTAACAAAGAGAAAAGAAACATGCGATAATTGCAACTATTCATGACCAAATGGTGGAAATCAAATTTTAAAAATTGACATTGTATTGGAGTTTACAATATTTACGTAAACTCGGATTTTAGAAATTCAGTATAATACAATATAAACAAAATATCCTTCGCATCTATTTCTAGAGCTGCATAAAAAATATAACAACGATAATAATCACTTTGAACATCCTTGTATGACTTCAATGTAAGTTTTATTTGACAATAATGAAATTTAGAAACAAAAGAAATTATAAGCTGGAACTATTTAGGTTTACTATGTAAAAAGTAAGATTTTATACACAAATCACTTGGTACCCCATTGGACTTTGAAGCATAAAAATTTAGTTCGGAAAATGCCAGATAATAAAGAGAAACGAAAGAAGCGATTATTGCAACAATTCATGACCAAATGGTGGATATAAATTTTAAAAATTGAGCTTATATTGGGGTTCACAATATTTACGTTAACTCGGTTTTTAGAAATTCAGTATAATACAATAAAAAAAAAAATCCTTCGCATCTATTCCTAGAGCAGCATAAAATATAATATTTACGTAAACTCGGTTTTTAGAAATTCAGTATAATACTATAAAAACAAAAAATCCTTCGCATCTTTTCCTAGAGCTGCATAAAATATATAACAACGAAAATAATCATTTTGAACATCCTTGTATGCCTTCAATGTAAGTTTTATTTGACACTAATGAAATTTAATAGCAAAACGAGGTTATAGGGTGCAACTATTTAGGTGTGCTTTGTGAAAGGAAGGATCTTATACCCAAGTCACGTGGTACCCCATTTGACTTTAAAGCATATGAATTGAGTTCATAAAAATTCCATATTACAAAGAGAAAAGAAACATGCGATTATTGCAACTATTCAGGACCAAATGGTGGAAATCAAATTTTAAAAAATTGACCTTGTATTGGAGTTTACAATATTTACATAAACTCGGTTTTTAGAAATTCAGTATAATACAATAAAAACATAAAATCCTTCGCATCTATTTCTAGAGCTGCATAAAAAATATAACAACGATAATAATCACTTTGAACATTCTTGTATATAACAAGGAAAAAAGAAACAAGCGATTATTGCAACTATTCATGACCAAATGGTGAAAATCAAATTTTAAAAATTGACCTTGTATTGGAGTTTACAATATTTACGTAAACTCGGATTTTAGAAATTCAGTATAATACAATAAAAACAAAAAATCCTTCGCATCTATTTCTAGAGCTGCATAAAAATATAACAACGCGAATAATCATTTTGAACATCCTTGTATGCCTTCAATGTAAGTTTTACTTGACACTAATGAAATTTAATAGCAAAACGAAGTTATAAGCTGGAACTATTTAGGTGTACTATGTTAAAAGTAAGATTTTATACACAAATCACTTGGTACCCCATTGGACTTAAAAGCATAAAAATTTAGTTCTTAAACTGAGAGATAATAAAGAGAAACGAAACAAGCGATTATTGTAACTATTCATGACCAAATGGTGGATATAAATTTTAAAAAATTGACCTTGTATTGGGGTTCACAATACTTACGTAAACTCGGTATTTAGAAATTCAGTATAATACAATAAAAACAAAAAATCCTTCGCATCTATTTCTAGAGCTGCATAAAAATATAACAAAGCGAATAATCATTTTGAACATCCTTGTATGCCTTCAATGTAAGTTTTACTTGACACTAATGAAATTTAATAGCAAAACGAAGTTATAAGCTGGAACTATTTAGGTGTACTATGTTAAAAGTAAGATTTTATACACAAATCACTTGGTACCCCATTGGACTTAAAAGCATAAAAATGTAGTTCTTAAAATGCCAGATAATAAAGAGAAACGAAACAAGCGATTATTGCAACTATTCATGACCAAATGGTGGCTATAAATTTTAAAAAATTGACCTTGTATTTGAGTTTACAATACTTACGTATACTCGGTATTTAGAAATTCAGTATAATACAATAAAAACAAAAAATCCTTCGCATCTATTTCTAGAGCTGCATAAAATATATAACAACGAGAATAATCATTTTGAACATCCTTGTATGCCTTCAATGTAAGTGTCTTTTTGATTAAAATGAAATTTAATAGCAAAACGAGGTTATAGGCTGATACTATTTAGGTGTGCTTTGTTTATACCCAAGTCACTTGGTACCCCATTGGACTTTAAAGCCTCTGAATTCAGTTCATAAAAATGCAATATAACAAAGAGAAAAGAAACATGCGTTTATTGCAACTATTCATGACCAAATGGTGGAAATCAAATTTTAAAATTGACCTTGTATTGGAGTTTACAATGTTTTCGTAAACTCGGATTTTAGAAATTCAGTATAATACAATAAAAACAAAAAATCCTTCGCGTCTATTTCTAGAGCTGCATAAAAAATATAACAACGATAATAATCACTTTGAACATCCTTGTATGACTTCAATGTAAGTTTTATTTGACAATAATGAAATTTAAAAGCAAAAGAAATTATAAGCTGGAACTCTTTAGGTTTACTATGTAAAAAGTAAGATTTTATACACAAATCACTTGGTACTCCATTGGACTTTAAAGCATATAAATTTAGTTCTTAAAATGCCAGATAATAAAGAGAAACGAAACAAGCGATTATTGCAACTATTCATGACCAAATGGTGGCTATAAATTTTAAAAAATTGACCTTGTATTTGAGTTTACAATACTTACGTATACTCGGTATTTAGAAATTCAGTATAATACAATAAAAACAAAAAATCCTTCGCATCTATTTCTAGAGCTGCATAAAATATATAACAACGAGAATAATCATTTTGAACATCCTTGTATGCCTTCAATGTAAGTGTCTTTTTGATTAAAATGAAATTTAATAGCAAAACGAGGTTATAGGCTGATACTATTTAGGTGTGCTTTGTTTATACCCAAGTCACTTGGTACCCCATTGGACTTTAAAGCATATGAATTCAGTTCATAAAAATGCAATATAACAAAGAGAAAAGAAACATGCGTTTATTGCAACTATTCATGACCAAATGGTGGAAATCAAATTTTAAAATTGACCTTGTATTGGAGTTTACAATGTTTTCGTAAACTCGGATTTTAGAAATTCAGTATAATACAATAAAAACAAAAAATCCTTCGCATCTATTTCTAGAGCTGCATAAAAAATATAACAACGATAATAATCACTTTGAACATCCTTGTATGCCTTCAATGTAAGTTTTATTTGACACTAATGAAATTTAATAGCAAAACGAAGTTATAAGCTGGAACTATTTAGGTGTACTACGTTAAAAGTAAGATTTTATACACAAATCACTTGGTACCCCATTGGACTTAAAAGCATAAAAATTTAGTTCTTAAACTGCCAGATAATAAAGAGAAACGAAACAAGCGATTATTGTAACTATTCATGACCAAATGGTGGATATAAATTTTAAAAAATTGACCTTGTATTGGGGTTCACAATACTTACGTAAACTCGGTATTTAGAAATTCAGTATAATACAATAAAAACAAAAAATCCTTCGCATCTATTTCTAGAGCTGCATAAAAATATAACAAAGCGAATAATCATTTTGAACATCCTTGTATGCCTTCAATGTAAGTTTTATTTGACACTAATGAAATTTAATAGCAAAACGAAGTTATAAGCTGGAACTATTTAGGTGTACTATGTTAAAAGTAAGATTTTATACACAAATCACTTGGTACCCCATTGGACTTAAAAGCATAAAAATTTAGTTCTTAAAATGCCAGATAATAAAGAGAAACGAAACAAGCGATTATTGCAACTATTCATGACCAAATTATGGCTATAAATTTTAAAAAATTGATCTTGTATTTGAGTTTACAATATAGTACTTACGTATACTCGGTATTTAGAAATTCAGTATAATACAATAAAAACAAAAAATCCTTCGCATCTATTTCTAGAGCTGCATAAAATATATAACAACGAGAATAATCATTTTGAACATCCTTGTATGCCTTCAATGTAAGTGTCTTTTTGATTAAAATGAAATTTAATAGCAAAACGAGGTTATAGGCTGATACTATTTAGGTGTGCTTTGTTTATACCCAAGTCACTTGGTACCCCATTGGACTTTAAAGCATATGAATTCAGTTCATAAAAATGCAATATAACAAAGAGAAAAGAAACATGCGTTTATTGCAACTATTCATGACCAAATGGTGGAAATCAAATTTTAAAATTGACCTTGTATTGGAGTTTACAATGTTTTCGTAAACTCGGATTTTAGAAATTCAGTATAATACAATAAAAACAAAAAATCCTTCGCATCTATTTCTAGAGCTGCATAAAAAATATAACAACGATAATAATCACTTTGAACATCCTTGTATGACTTCAATGTAAGTTTTATTTGACACTAATGAAATTTAATAGCAAAACGAGGTTATAGGCTGCAACTATTAAGGTGGGCTTTGTGAAAGGAATGATTTTATACCCAAGTCACGTGGTACCCCATTGGACTTAAAAGCAAAAAAATTTAGTTCTTAAACTGCCAGATAATAAAGAGAAACGAAACAAGCGATTATTGCAATTATTCATGACCAAATGGTGGAAATCAAATTTTAAAAAATTGACCTTGTATTGGGGTTCACAATACTTACGTAAACTCGGTATTTAGAAATTCAGTATAATACAATAAAAACAAAAAATTCTTCGCATCTATTTCTAGAGCTGCATAAAATATATAACAACGAGAATAATCATTTTGAACATCCTTGTATGACTTCAATGTAAGTTTTATTTGACAATAATGAAATTTAAAAGCAAAAGAAATTATAAGCTGGAACTATTTAGGTTTACTATGTAAAAAGTTAGATTTTATACACAAATCACTTGGTACCCCATTGGACTTTAAAGCATACAAATTTAGTTCGGAAAATGCCAGATAATAAAGAGAAACGAAACAAGCGATTATTGCAACAATTCATGACCAAATGGTGGATATAAATTTTAAAAATTGAGCTTATATTGGGGTTCACAATATTTACGTTAACTCGGTTTTTAGAAATTCAGTAAAATACAATAAAAACAAAAAATCCTTCGCATCTATTCCTAGAGCAGCATAAAATATAATATTTACGTAAACTCGGTTTTTAGAAATTCAGTATAATACTATAAAAACAAAAAATCCTTCGCATCTTTTCCTAGAGCTGCATAAAATATATAACAACGAAAATAATCATTTTGAACATCCTTGTATGCCTTCAATGTAAGTTTTATTTGACACTAATGAAATTTAAAAGCAAAAGAAATTATAAGCTGGAACTATTTAGGTTTACTATGTAAAAAGTAAGATTTTATACACAAATCACTTGGTACCCCATTGGACTTTGAAGCATAAAAATTTAGTTCGGAAAATGCCAGATAATAAAGAGAAACGAAACAAGCGATTATTGCAACAATTCATGACCAAATGGTGGATATAAATTTTAAAAATTGAGCTTATATTGGGGTTCACAATATTTACGTTAACTCGGTTTTTAGAAATTCAGTAAAATACAATAAAAACAAAAAATCCTTCGCATCTATTCCTAGAGCAGCATAAAATATAATATTTACGTAAACTCGGTTTTTAGAAATTCAGTATAATACTATAAAAACAAAAAATCCTTCGCATCTTTTCCTAGAGCTGCATAAAATATATAACAACGAAAATAATCATTTTGAACATCCTTGTATGCCTTCAATGTAAGTTTTATTTGACACTAATGAAATTTAAAAGCAAAAGAAATTATAAGCTGGAACTATTTAGGTTTACTATGTAAAAAGTAAGATTTTATACACAAATCACTTGGTACCCCATTGGACTTTGAAGCATAAAAATTTAGTTCGGAAAATGCCAGATAATAAAGAGAAACGAAACAAGCGATTATTGCAACAATTCATGACCAAATGGTGGATATAAATTTTAAAAATTGAGCTTATATTGGGGTTCACAATATTTACGTTAACTCGGTTTTTAGAAATTCAGTAAAATACAATAAAAACAAAAAATCCTTCGCATCTATTCCTAGAGCAGCATAAAATATAATATTTACGTAAACTCGGTTTTTAGAAATTCAGTATAATACTATAAAAACAAAAAATCCTTCGCATCTTTTCCTAGAGCTGCATAAAATATATAACAACGAAAATAATCATTTTGAACATCCTTGTATGCCTTCAATGTAAGTTTTATTTGACACTAATGAAATTTAAAAGCAAAAGAAATTATAAGCTGGAACTATTTAGGTTTACTATGTAAAAAGTAAGATTTTATACACAAATCACTTGGTACCCCATTGGACTTTAAAGCATATAAATTTAGTTCTTAAAATGCCAGATAATAAAGAGAAACGAAACAAGCGATTATTGCAACTATTCATGACCAAATGGTGGAAATCAAATTTTAAAAAATTGACCTTGCATTGGAGTTTACAATATTTACGTAAACTCGGTTTTTAGAAATTCAGTATAATACAATAAAAACAAAAAATCCTTCGCATCTATTTCTAGAGCTGCATAAAAAATATAACAACAAGAATAATCATTTTGAACATCCTTGTATGACTTCAATGTAAGTTTTATTTGACAATAATGAAATTTAAAAGCAAAAGAAATTATAAGCTGGAACTATTTAGGTTTACTATGTAAAAAGTAAGATTTTATACACAAATCACTTGGTACCCCATTGGACTTTGAAGCATAAAAATTTAGTTCGGAAAATGCCAGATAATAAAGAGAAACGAAACAAGCGATTATTGCAACAATTCATGACCAAATGGTGGATATAAATTTTAAAAATTGAGCTTATATTGGGGTTCACAATATTTACGTTAACTCGGTTTTTAGAAATTCAGTATAATACAATAAAAACAAAAAATCCTTCGCATCTATTCCTAGAGCAGCATAAAATATAATATTTACGTAAACTCGGTTTTTAGAAATTCAGTATAATACTATAAAAACAAAAAATCCTTCGCATCTTTTCCTAGAGCTGCATAAAATATATAACAACGAAAATAATCATTTTGAACATCCTTGTATGCCTTCAATGTGAGTTTTATTTGACACTAATGAAATTTAATAGCAAAACGAGGTTATAGGGTGCAACTATTTAGGTGTGCTTTGTGAAAGGAATGATCTTATACCCAAGTCACGTGGTACCCCATTGGACTTTAAAGCATATGAATTCAGTTCATAAAAATTCCATATTACAAAGAGAAAAGAAACATGCGATTATTGCAACTATTCAGGACCAAAAGGTGGAAATCAAATTTTAAAAAATTGACCTTGTATTGGAGTTTACAATATTTACGTAAACTCGGTTTTTAGAAATTCAGTATAATACAATAAAAACAAAAAATCCTTCGCGTCTATTTCTAGAGCTGCATAAAAAATATAACAACGATAGTAATCACTTTGAACATCCTTGTATGACTTCAATGTAAGTTTTATTTGACAATAATGAAATTTAAAAGCAAAAGAAATTATAAGCTGGAACTATTTAGGTGTACTACGTTAAAAGTAAGATTTTATACACAAATCACTTGGTACTCCATTGGACTTTAAAGCATATAAATTTAGTTCTTAAAATGCCAGATAATAAAGAGAAACGAAACAAGCGATTATTGCAACTATTCATGACCAAATGGTGGCTATAAATTTTAAAAAATTGACCTTGTATTTGAGTTTACAATACTTACGTATACTCGGTATTTAGAAATTCAGTATAATACAATAAAAACAAAAAATCCTTCGCATCTATTTCTAGAGCTGCATAAAATATATAACAACGAGAATAATCATTTTGAACATCCTTGTATGCCTTCAATGTAAGTGTCTTTTTGATTAAAATGAAATTTAATAGCAAAACGAGGTTATAGGCTGATACTATTTAGGTGTGCTTTGTTTATACCCAAGTCACTTGGTACCCCATTGGACTTTAAAGCCTCTGAATTCAGTTCATAAAAATGCAATATAACAAAGAGAAAAGAAACATGCGTTTATTGCAACTATTCATGACCAAATGGTGGAAATCAAATTTTAAAATTGACCTTGTATTGGAGTTTACAATGTTTTCGTAAACTCGGATTTTAGAAATTCAGTATAATACAATAAAAACAAAAAATCCTTCGCGTCTATTTCTAGAGCTGCATAAAAAATATAACAACGATAATAATCACTTTGAACATCCTTGTATGACTTCAATGTAAGTTTTATTTGACAATAATGAAATTTAAAAGCAAAAGAAATTATAAGCTGGAACTCTTTAGGTTTACTATGTAAAAAGTAAGATTTTATACACAAATCACTTGGTACTCCATTGGACTTTAAAGCATATAAATTTAGTTCTTAAAATGCCAGATAATAAAGAGAAACGAAACAAGCGATTATTGCAACTATTCATGACCAAATGGTGGCTATAAATTTTAAAAAATTGACCTTGTATTTGAGTTTACAATACTTACGTATACTCGGTATTTAGAAATTCAGTATAATACAATAAAAACAAAAAATCCTTCGCATCTATTTCTAGAGCTGCATAAAATATATAACAACGAGAATAATCATTTTGAACATCCTTGTATGCCTTCAATGTAAGTGTCTTTTTGATTAAAATGAAATTTAATAGCAAAACGAGGTTATAGGCTGATACTATTTAGGTGTGCTTTGTTTATACCCAAGTCACTTGGTACCCCATTGGACTTTAAAGCATATGAATTCAGTTCATAAAAATGCAATATAACAAAGAGAAAAGAAACATGCGTTTATTGCAACTATTCATGACCAAATGGTGGAAATCAAATTTTAAAATTGACCTTGTATTGGAGTTTACAATGTTTTCGTAAACTCGGATTTTAGAAATTCAGTATAATACAATAAAAACAAAAAATCCTTCGCATCTATTTCTAGAGCTGCATAAAAAATATAACAACGATAATAATCACTTTGAACATCCTTGTATGCCTTCAATGTAAGTTTTATTTGACACTAATGAAATTTAATAGCAAAACGAAGTTATAAGCTGGAACTATTTAGGTGTACTACGTTAAAAGTAAGATTTTATACACAAATCACTTGGTACCCCATTGGACTTAAAAGCATAAAAATTTAGTTCTTAAACTGCCAGATAATAAAGAGAAACGAAACAAGCGATTATTGTAACTATTCATGACCAAATGGTGGATATAAATTTTAAAAAATTGACCTTGTATTGGGGTTCACAATACTTACGTAAACTCGGTATTTAGAAATTCAGTATAATACAATAAAAACAAAAAATTCTTCGCATCTATTTCTAGAGCTGCATAAAATATATAACAACGAGAATAATCATTTTGAACATCCTTGTATGACTTCAATGTAAGTTTTATTTGACAATAATGAAATTTAAAAGCAAAAGAAATTATAAGCTGGAACTATTTAGGTTTACTATGTAAAAAGTTAGATTTTATACACAAATCACTTGGTACCCCATTGGACTTTAAAGCATACAAATTTAGTTCGGAAAATGCCAGATAATAAAGAGAAACGAAACAAGCGATTATTGCAACTATTCATGACCAAATTATGGCTATAAATTTTAAAAAATTGATCTTGTATTTGAGTTTACAATATAGTACTTACGTATACTCGGTATTTAGAAATTCAGTATAATACAATAAAAACAAAAAATCCTTCGCATCTATTTCTAGAGCTGCATAAAATATATAACAACGAGAATAATCATTTTGAACATCCTTGTATGCCTTCAATGTAAGTGTCTTTTTGATTAAAATGAAATTTAATAGCAAAACGAGGTTATAGGCTGATACTATTTAGGTGTGCTTTGTTTATACCCAAGTCACTTGGTACCCCATTGGACTTTAAAGCATATGAATTCAGTTCATAAAAATGCAATATAACAAAGAGAAAAGAAACATGCGTTTATTGCAACTATTCATGACCAAATGGTGGAAATCAAATTTTAAAATTGACCTTGTATTGGAGTTTACAATGTTTTCGTAAACTCGGATTTTAGAAATTCAGTATAATACAATAAAAACAAAAAATCCTTCGCATCTATTTCTAGAGCTGCATAAAAAATATAACAACGATAATAATCACTTTGAACATCCTTGTATGACTTCAATGTAAGTTTTATTTGACACTAATGAAATTTAATAGTAAAACGAGGTTATAGGCTGCAACTATTAAGGTGGGCTTTGTGAAAGGAATGATTTTATACCCAAGTCACGTGGTACCCCATTGGACTTAAAAGCAAAAAAATTTAGTTCTTAAACTGCCAGATAATAAAGAGAAACGAAACAAGCGATTATTGCAATTATTCATGACCAAATGGTGGAAATCAAATTTTAAAAAATTGACCTTGTATTGGGGTTCACAATACTTACGTAAACTCGGTATTTAGAAATTCAGTATAATACAATAAAAACAAAAAATTCTTCGCATCTATTTCTAGAGCTGCATAAAATATATAACAACGAGAATAATCATTTTGAACATCCTTGTATGACTTCAATGTAAGTTTTATTTGACAATAATGAAATTTAAAAGCAAAAGAAATTATAAGCTGGAACTATTTAGGTTTACTATGTAAAAAGTTAGATTTTATACACAAATCACTTGGTACCCCATTGGACTTTAAAGCATACAAATTTAGTTCGGAAAATGCCAGATAATAAAGAGAAACGAAACAAGCGATTATTGCAACAATTCATGACCAAATGGTGGATATAAATTTTAAAAATTGAGCTTATATTGGGGTTCACAATATTTACGTTAACTCGGTTTTTAGAAATTCAGTAAAATACAATAAAAACAAAAAATCCTTCGCATCTATTCCTAGAGCAGCATAAAATATAATATTTACGTAAACTCGGTTTTTAGAAATTCAGTATAATACTATAAAAACAAAAAATCCTTCGCATCTTTTCCTAGAGCTGCATAAAATATATAACAACGAAAATAATCATTTTGAACATCCTTGTATGCCTTCAATGTAAGTTTTATTTGACAATAATGAAATTTAAAAGCAAAAGAAATTATAAGCTGGAACTATTTAGGTTTACTATGTAAAAAGTTAGATTTTATACACAAATCACTTGGTACCCCATTGGACTTTAAAGCATACAAATTTAGTTCGGAAAATGCCAGATAATAAAGAGAAACGAAACAAGCGATTATTGCAACTATTCATGACCAAATTATGGCTATAAATTTTAAAAAATTGATCTTGTATTTGAGTTTACAATATAGTACTTACGTATACTCGGTATTTAGAAATTCAGTATAATACAATAAAAACAAAAAATCCTTCGCATCTATTTCTAGAGCTGCATAAAATATATAACAACGAGAATAATCATTTTGAACATCCTTGTATGCCTTCAATGTAAGTGTCTTTTTGATTAAAATGAAATTTAATAGCAAAACGAGGTTATAGGCTGATACTATTTAGGTGTGCTTTGTTTATACCCAAGTCACTTGGTACCCCATTGGACTTTAAAGCATATGAATTCAGTTCATAAAAATGCAATATAACAAAGAGAAAAGAAACATGCGTTTATTGCAACTATTCATGACCAAATGGTGGAAATCAAATTTTAAAATTGACCTTGTATTGGAGTTTACAATGTTTTCGTAAACTCGGATTTTAGAAATTCAGTATAATACAATAAAAACAAAAAATCCTTCGCATCTATTTCTAGAGCTGCATAAAAAATATAACAACGATAATAATCACTTTGAACATCCTTGTATGACTTCAATGTAAGTTTTATTTGACACTAATGAAATTTAATAGTAAAACGAGGTTATAGGCTGCAACTATTAAGGTGGGCTTTGTGAAAGGAATGATTTTATACCCAAGTCACGTGGTACCCCATTGGACTTAAAAGCAAAAAAATTTAGTTCTTAAACTGCCAGATAATAAAGAGAAACGAAACAAGCGATTATTGCAATTATTCATGACCAAATGGTGGAAATCAAATTTTAAAAAATTGACCTTGTATTGGGGTTCACAATACTTACGTAAACTCGGTATTTAGAAATTCAGTATAATACAATAAAAACAAAAAATTCTTCGCATCTATTTCTAGAGCTGCATAAAATATATAACAACGAGAATAATCATTTTGAACATCCTTGTATGACTTCAATGTAAGTTTTATTTGACAATAATGAAATTTAAAAGCAAAAGAAATTATAAGCTGGAACTATTTAGGTTTACTATGTAAAAAGTTAGATTTTATACACAAATCACTTGGTACCCCATTGGACTTTAAAGCATACAAATTTAGTTCGGAAAATGCCAGATAATAAAGAGAAACGAAACAAGCGATTATTGCAACAATTCATGACCAAATGGTGGATATAAATTTTAAAAATTGAGCTTATATTGGGGTTCACAATATTCACGTTAACTCGGTTTTTAGAAATTCAGTAAAATACAATAAAAACAAAAAATCCTTCGCATCTATTCCTAGAGCAGCATAAAATATAATATTTACGTAAACTCGGTTTTTAGAAATTCAGTATAATACTATAAAAACAAAAAATCCTTCGCATCTTTTCCTAGAGCTGCATAAAATATATAACAACGAAAATAATCATTTTGAACATCCTTGTATGCCTTCAATGTAAGTTTTATTTGACACTAATGAAATTTAAAAGCAAAAGAAATTATAAGCTGGAACTATTTAGGTTTACTATGTAAATAGTAAGATTTCATACACAAATCACTTGGTACCCCATTGGACTTTAAAGCATATAAATTTAGTTCTTAAAATGCCAGATAATAAAGAGAAACGAAACAAGCGATTATTGCAACTATTCATGACCAAATGGTGGAAATCAAATTTTAAAAAATTGACCTTGCATTGGAGTTTACAATATTTACGTAAACTCGGTTTTTAGAAATTCAGTATAATACAATAAAAACAAAAAATCCTTCGCATCTATTTCTAGAGCTGCATAAAAAATATAACAACGAGAATAATCATTTTGAACATCCTTGTATGACTTCAATGTAAGTTTTATTTGACAATAATGAAATTTAAAAGCAAAAGAAATTATAAGCTGGAACTATTTAGGTTTACTATGTAAAAAGTAAGATTTTATACACAAATCACTTGGTACCCCATTGGACTTTGAAGCATAAAAATTTAGTTCGGAAAATGCCAGATAATAAAGAGAAACGAAACAAGCGATTATTGCAACAATTCATGACCAAATGGTGGATATAAATTTTAAAAATTGAGCTTATATTGGGGTTCACAATATTTACGTTAACTCGGTTTTTAGAAATTCAGTATAATACAATAAAAACAAAAAATCCTTCGCATCTATTCCTAGAGCAGCATAAAATATAATATTTACGTAAACTCGGTTTTTAGAAATTCAGTATAATACTATAAAAACAAAAAATCCTTCGCATCTTTTCCTAGAGCTGCATAAAATATATAACAACGAAAATAATCATTTTGAACATCCTTGTATGCCTTCAATGTAAGTTTTATTTGACACTAATGAAATTTAAAAGCAAAAGAAATTATAAGCTGGAACTATTTAGGTTTACTATGTAAAAAGTAAGATTTTATACACAAATCACTTGGTACCCCATTGGACTTTAAAGCATATAAATTTAGTTCTTAAAATGCCAGATAATAAAGAGAAACGAAACAAGCGATTATTGCAACTATTCATGACCAAATGGTGGAAATCAAATTTTAAAAAATTGACCTTGCATTGGAGTTTACAATATTTACGTAAACTCGGTTTTTAGAAATTCAGTATAATACAATAAAAACAAAAAATCCTTCGCATCTATTTCTAGAGCTGCATAAAAAATATAACAACAAGAATAATCATTTTGAACATCCTTGTATGACTTCAATGTAAGTTTTATTTGACAATAATGAAATTTAAAAGCAAAAGAAATTATAAGCTGGAACTATTTAGGTTTACTATGTAAAAAGTAAGATTTTATACACAAATCACTTGGTACCCCATTGGACTTTGAAGCATAAAAATTTAGTTCGGAAAATGCCAGATAATAAAGAGAAACGAAACAAGCGATTATTGCAACAATTCATGACCAAATGGTGGATATAAATTTTAAAAATTGAGCTTATATTGGGGTTCACAATATTTACGTTAACTCGGTTTTTAGAAATTCAGTATAATACAATAAAAACAAAAAATCCTTCGCATCTATTCCTAGAGCAGCATAAAATATAATATTTACGTAAACTCGGTTTTTAGAAATTCAGTATAATACTATAAAAACAAAAAATCCTTCGCATCTTTTCCTAGAGCTGCATAAAATATATAACAACGAAAATAATCATTTTGAACATCCTTGTATGCCTTCAATGTGAGTTTTATTTGACACTAATGAAATTTAATAGCAAAACGAGGTTATAGGGTGCAACTATTTAGGTGTGCTTTGTGAAAGGAATGATCTTATACCCAAGTCACGTGGTACCCCATTGGACTTTAAAGCATATGAATTCAGTTCATAAAAATTCCATATTACAAAGAGAAAAGAAACATGCGATTATTGCAACTATTCAGGACCAAAAGGTGGAAATCAAATTTTAAAAAATTGACCTTGTATTGGAGTTTACAATATTTACGTAAACTCGGTTTTTAGAAATTCAGTATAATACAATAAAAACAAAAAATCCTTCGCGTCTATTTCTAGAGCTGCATAAAAAATATAACAACGATAGTAATCACTTTGAACATCCTTGTATGACTTCAATGTAAGTTTTATTTGACAATAATGAAATTTAAAAGCAAAAGAAATTATAAGCTGGAACTATTTAGGTGTACTACGTTAAAAGTAAGATTTTATACACAAATCACTTGGTACTCCATTGGACTTTAAAGCATATAAATTTAGTTCTTAAAATGCCAGATAATAAAGAGAAACGAAACAAGCGATTATTGCAACTATTCATGACCAAATGGTGGCTATAAATTTTAAAAAATTGACCTTGTATTTGAGTTTACAATACTTACGTATACTCGGTATTTAGAAATTCAGTATAATACAATAAAAACAAAAAATCCTTCGCATCTATTTCTAGAGCTGCATAAAATATATAACAACGAGAATAATCATTTTGAACATCCTTGTATGCCTTCAATGTAAGTGTCTTTTTGATTAAAATGAAATTTAATAGCAAAACGAGGTTATAGGCTGATACTATTTAGGTGTGCTTTGTTTATACCCAAGTCACTTGGTACCCCATTGGACTTTAAAGCCTCTGAATTCAGTTCATAAAAATGCAATATAACAAAGAGAAAAGAAACATGCGTTTATTGCAACTATTCATGACCAAATGGTGGAAATCAAATTTTAAAATTGACCTTGTATTGGAGTTTACAATGTTTTCGTAAACTCGGATTTTAGAAATTCAGTATAATACAATAAAAACAAAAAATCCTTCGCGTCTATTTCTAGAGCTGCATAAAAAATATAACAACGATAATAATCACTTTGAACATCCTTGTATGACTTCAATGTAAGTTTTATTTGACAATAATGAAATTTAAAAGCAAAAGAAATTATAAGCTGGAACTCTTTAGGTTTACTATGTAAAAAGTAAGATTTTATACACAAATCACTTGGTACTCCATTGGACTTTAAAGCATATAAATTTAGTTCTTAAAATGCCAGATAATAAAGAGAAACGAAACAAGCGATTATTGCAACTATTCATGACCAAATGGTGGCTATAAATTTTAAAAAATTGACCTTGTATTTGAGTTTACAATACTTACGTATACTCGGTATTTAGAAATTCAGTATAATACAATAAAAACAAAAAATCCTTCGCATCTATTTCTAGAGCTGCATAAAATATATAACAACGAGAATAATCATTTTGAACATCCTTGTATGCCTTCAATGTAAGTGTCTTTTTGATTAAAATGAAATTTAATAGCAAAACGAGGTTATAGGCTGATACTATTTAGGTGTGCTTTGTTTATACCCAAGTCACTTGGTACCCCATTGGACTTTAAAGCATATGAATTCAGTTCATAAAAATGCAATATAACAAAGAGAAAAGAAACATGCGTTTATTGCAACTATTCATGACCAAATGGTGGAAATCAAATTTTAAAATTGACCTTGTATTGGAGTTTACAATGTTTTCGTAAACTCGGATTTTAGAAATTCAGTATAATACAATAAAAACAAAAAATCCTTCGCATCTATTTCTAGAGCTGCATAAAAAATATAACAACGATAATAATCACTTTGAACATCCTTGTATGCCTTCAATGTAAGTTTTATTTGACACTAATGAAATTTAATAGCAAAACGAAGTTATAAGCTGGAACTATTTAGGTGTACTACGTTAAAAGTAAGATTTTATACACAAATCACTTGGTACCCCATTGGACTTAAAAGCATAAAAATTTAGTTCTTAAACTGCCAGATAATAAAGAGAAACGAAACAAGCGATTATTGTAACTATTCATGACCAAATGGTGGATATAAATTTTAAAAAATTGACCTTGTATTGGGGTTCACAATACTTACGTAAACTCGGTATTTAGAAATTCAGTATAATACAATAAAAACAAAAAATTCTTCGCATCTATTTCTAGAGCTGCATAAAATATATAACAACGAGAATAATCATTTTGAACATCCTTGTATGACTTCAATGTAAGTTTTATTTGACAATAATGAAATTTAAAAGCAAAAGAAATTATAAGCTGGAACTATTTAGGTTTACTATGTAAAAAGTTAGATTTTATACACAAATCACTTGGTACCCCATTGGACTTTAAAGCATACAAATTTAGTTCGGAAAATGCCAGATAATAAAGAGAAACGAAACAAGCGATTATTGCAACTATTCATGACCAAATTATGGCTATAAATTTTAAAAAATTGATCTTGTATTTGAGTTTACAATATAGTACTTACGTATACTCGGTATTTAGAAATTCAGTATAATACAATAAAAACAAAAAATCCTTCGCATCTATTTCTAGAGCTGCATAAAATATATAACAACGAGAATAATCATTTTGAACATCCTTGTATGCCTTCAATGTAAGTGTCTTTTTGATTAAAATGAAATTTAATAGCAAAACGAGGTTATAGGCTGATACTATTTAGGTGTGCTTTGTTTATACCCAAGTCACTTGGTACCCCATTGGACTTTAAAGCATATGAATTCAGTTCATAAAAATGCAATATAACAAAGAGAAAAGAAACATGCGTTTATTGCAACTATTCATGACCAAATGGTGGAAATCAAATTTTAAAATTGACCTTGTATTGGAGTTTACAATGTTTTCGTAAACTCGGATTTTAGAAATTCAGTATAATACAATAAAAACAAAAAATCCTTCGCATCTATTTCTAGAGCTGCATAAAAAATATAACAACGATAATAATCACTTTGAACATCCTTGTATGACTTCAATGTAAGTTTTATTTGACACTAATGAAATTTAATAGTAAAACGAGGTTATAGGCTGCAACTATTAAGGTGGGCTTTGTGAAAGGAATGATTTTATACCCAAGTCACGTGGTACCCCATTGGACTTAAAAGCAAAAAAATTTAGTTCTTAAACTGCCAGATAATAAAGAGAAACGAAACAAGCGATTATTGCAATTATTCATGACCAAATGGTGGAAATCAAATTTTAAAAAATTGACCTTGTATTGGGGTTCACAATACTTACGTAAACTCGGTATTTAGAAATTCAGTATAATACAATAAAAACAAAAAATTCTTCGCATCTATTTCTAGAGCTGCATAAAATATATAACAACGAGAATAATCATTTTGAACATCCTTGTATGACTTCAATGTAAGTTTTATTTGACAATAATGAAATTTAAAAGCAAAAGAAATTATAAGCTGGAACTATTTAGGTTTACTATGTAAAAAGTTAGATTTTATACACAAATCACTTGGTACCCCATTGGACTTTAAAGCATACAAATTTAGTTCGGAAAATGCCAGATAATAAAGAGAAACGAAACAAGCGATTATTGCAACAATTCATGACCAAATGGTGGATATAAATTTTAAAAATTGAGCTTATATTGGGGTTCACAATATTTACGTTAACTCGGTTTTTAGAAATTCAGTAAAATACAATAAAAACAAAAAATCCTTCGCATCTATTCCTAGAGCAGCATAAAATATAATATTTACGTAAACTCGGTTTTTAGAAATTCAGTATAATACTATAAAAACAAAAAATCCTTCGCATCTTTTCCTAGAGCTGCATAAAATATATAACAACGAAAATAATCATTTTGAACATCCTTGTATGCCTTCAATGTAAGTTTTATTTGACACTAATGAAATTTAAAAGCAAAAGAAATTATAAGCTGGAACTATTTAGGTTTACTATGTAAATAGTAAGATTTCATACACAAATCACTTGGTACCCCATTGGACTTTAAAGCATATAAATTTAGTTCTTAAAATGCCAGATAATAAAGAGAAACGAAACAAGCGATTATTGCAACTATTCATGACCAAATGGTGGAAATCAAATTTTAAAAAATTGACCTTGCATTGGAGTTTACAATATTTACGTAAACTCGGTTTTTAGAAATTCAGTATAATACAATAAAAACAAAAAATCCTTCGCATCTATTTCTAGAGCTGCATAAAAAATATAACAACGAGAATAATCATTTTGAACATCCTTGTATGACTTCAATGTAAGTTTTATTTGACAATAATGAAATTTAAAAGCAAAAGAAATTATAAGCTGGAACTATTTAGGTTTACTATGTAAAAAGTAAGATTTTATACACAAATCACTTGGTACCCCATTGGACTTTGAAGCATAAAAATTTAGTTCGGAAAATGCCAGATAATAAAGAGAAACGAAACAAGCGATTATTGCAACAATTCATGACCAAATGGTGGATATAAATTTTAAAAATTGAGCTTATATTGGGGTTCACAATATTTACGTTAACTCGGTTTTTAGAAATTCAGTATAATACAATAAAAACAAAAAATCCTTCGCATCTATTCCTAGAGCAGCATAAAATATAATATTTACGTAAACTCGGTTTTTAGAAATTCAGTATAATACTATAAAAACAAAAAATCCTTCGCATCTTTTCCTAGAGCTGCATAAAATATATAACAACGAAAATAATCATTTTGAACATCCTTGTATGCCTTCAATGTGAGTTTTATTTGACACTAATGAAATTTAATAGCAAAACGAGGTTATAGGGTGCAACTATTTAGGTGTGCTTTGTGAAAGGAATGATCTTATACCCAAGTCACGTGGTACCCCATTGGACTTTAAAGCATATGAATTCAGTTCATAAAAATTCCATATTACAAAGAGAAAAGAAACATGCGATTATTGCAACTATTCAGGACCAAAAGGTGGAAATCAAATTTTAAAAAATTGACCTTGTATTGGAGTTTACAATATTTACGTAAACTCGGTTTTTAGAAATTCAGTATAATACAATAAAAACAAAAAATCCTTCGCATCTATTTCTACAGCTGCATAAAAAATTTAACAACGAGAATAATCATTTTGAACATCCTTGTATGCCTTCTATATCAGTTTTTTATAATTAAAATGAAATTTATTAGCCAAACGAGGTTATAGAATGCAATGATTTAGGTGTGCTTTGTGAATGGACTGATTTTATACCCAAGTCACTTGGTACCCCATTGGACTTTAAAGCATATGAATTCAGTTCATAAAAATGCAATATAACAAAGAGAAAAGAAACATGCGATTATTGCAACTATTCATGACCAAATGGTGGAAATCAAATTTTAAAAATTGACATTGTATTGGAGTTTACAATATTTACGTAAACTCGGATTTTAGAAATTCAGTATAATACAATATAAACAAAATATCCTTCGCATCTATTTCTAGAGCTGCATAAAAAATATAACAACGATAATAATCACTTTGAACATCCTTGTATGACTTCTATATCAGTTTTATTTAAATTAAAATGAAATTTAAAAGCAAAAGAAATTAAAAGCTGGAACTATTTAGGTGTACTATGTAAAAAGTAAGATTTTATACACAATTCACTTGGTATCCCATTGGACTTTATAGCATAAAAATTTAGTTCTTAAAATGCCAGATAATAAAGAGAAACTTAAACAAGCGAATATTGCAACTATTCATGACCAAATGGTGGATATAAATTTTAAAAAATTGAGCTTATATTGGGGTTCACAATATTTACGTAAACTCGGTTTTTAGAAATTCAGTTTAATACAATAAAAACAAAAAATCCTTTGCATCTATTTCTAGAGCTGCATAAAAAATATAACAACGATAATAATCACTTTGAACATTCTTGTATATAACAAGGAAAAAAGAAACAAGCGATTATTGCAACTATTCATGACCAAATGGTGAAAATCAAATTTTAAAAATTGACCTTGTATTGGAGTTTACAATATTTACGTAAACTCGGATTTTTGAAATTCAGTATAATACAATAAAAACAAAAAATCCTTCGCATCTATTTCTAGAGCTGCATAAAAAATATAACAACGATAATAATCACTTTGAACATCCTTGTATGACTTCAATGTAAGTTTTATTTGACAATAATGAAATTTAGAAACAAAAGAAATTATAAGCTGGAACTATTTAGGTTTACTATGTAAAAAGTAAGATTTTATACACAAATCACTTGGTACCCCATTGGACTTTGAAGCATAAAAATTTAGTTCGGAAAATGCCAGATAATAAAGAGAAACGAAACAAGCGATTATTGCAACAATTCATGACCAAATGGTGGATATAAATTTTAAAAATTGAGCTTATATTGGGGTTCACAATATTTACGTTAACTCGGTTTTTAGAAATTCAGTAAAATACAATAAAAACAAAAAATCCTTCGCATCTATTCCTAGAGCAGCATAAAATATAATATTTACGTAAACTCGGTTTTTAGAAATTCAGTATAATACTATAAAAACAAAAAATCCTTCGCATCTTTTCCTAGAGCTGCATAAAATATATAACAACGAAAATAATCATTTTGAACATCCTTGTATGCCTTCAATGTAAGTTTTATTTGACACTAATGAAATTTAAAAGCAAAAGAAATTATAAGCTGGAACTATTTAGGTTTACTATGTAAAAAGTAAGATTTTATACACAAATCACTTGGTACCCCATTGGACTTTGAAGCATAAAAATTTAGTTCGGAAAATGCCAGATAATAAAGAGAAACGAAACAAGCGATTATTGCAACAATTCATGACCAAATGGTGGATATAAATTTTAAAAATTGAGCTTATATTGGGGTTCACAATATTTACGTTAACTCGGTTTTTAGAAATTCAGTAAAATACAATAAAAACAAAAAATCCTTCGCATCTATTCCTAGAGCAGCATAAAATATAATATTTACGTAAACTCGGTTTTTAGAAATTCAGTATAATACTATAAAAACAAAAAATCCTTCGCATCTTTTCCTAGAGCTGCATAAAATATATAACAACGAAAATAATCATTTTGAACATCCTTGTATGCCTTCAATGTAAGTTTTATTTGACACTAATGAAATTTAAAAGCAAAAGAAATTATAAGCTGGAACTATTTAGGTTTACTATGTAAATAGTAAGATTTCATACACAAATCACTTGGTACCCCATTGGACTTTAAAGCATATAAATTTAGTTCTTAAAATGCCAGATAATAAAGACAAACGAAACAAGCGATTATTGCAACTATTCATGACCAAATGGTGGAAATCAAATTTTAAAAAATTGACCTTGCATTGGAGTTTACAATATTTACGTAAACTCGGTTTTTAGAAATTCAGTATAATACAATAAAAACAAAAAATCCTTCGCATCTATTTCTAGAGCTGCATAAAAAATATAACAACGAGAATAATCATTTTGAACATCCTTGTATGACTTCAATGTAAGTTTTATTTGACAATAATGAAATTTAAAAGCAAAAGAAATTATAAGCTGGAACTATTTAGGTTTACTATGTAAAAAGTAAGATTTTATACACAAATCACTTGGTACCCCATTGGACTTTGAAGCATAAAAATTTAGTTCGGAAAATGCCAGATAATAAAGAGAAACGAAACAAGCGATTATTGCAACAATTCATGACCAAATGGTGGATATAAATTTTAAAAATTGAGCTTATATTGGGGTTCACAATATTTACGTTAACTCGGTTTTTAGAAATTCAGTATAATACAATAAAAACAAAAAATCCTTCGCATCTATTCCTAGAGCAGCATAAAATATAATATTTACGTAAACTCGGTTTTTAGAAATTCAGTATAATACTATAAAAACAAAAAATCCTTCGCATCTTTTCCTAGAGCTGCATAAAATATATAACAACGAAAATAATCATTTTGAACATCCTTGTATGCCTTCAATGTGAGTTTTATTTGACACTAATGAAATTTAATAGCAAAACGAGGTTATAGGGTGCAACTATTTAGGTGTGCTTTGTGAAAGGAATGATCTTATACCCAAGTCACGTGGTACCCCATTGGACTTTAAAGCATATGAATTCAGTTCATAAAAATTCCATATTACAAAGAGAAAAGAAACATGCGATTATTGCAACTATTCAGGACCAAAAGGTGGAAATCAAATTTTAAAAAATTGACCTTGTATTGGAGTTTACAATATTTACGTAAACTCGGTTTTTAGAAATTCAGTATAATACAATAAAAACAAAAAATCCTTCGCATCTATTTCTACAGCTGCATAAAAAATTTAACAACGAGAATAATCATTTTGAACATCCTTGTATGCCTTCTATATCAGTTTTTTATAATTAAAATGAAATTTATTAGCCAAACGAGGTTATAGAATGCAATGATTTAGGTGTGCTTTGTGAATGGACTGATTTTATACCCAAGTCACTTGGTACCCCATTGGACTTTAAAGCATATGAATTCAGTTCATAAAAATGCAATATAACAAAGAGAAAAGAAACATGCGATTATTGCAACTATTCATGACCAAATGGTGGAAATCAAATTTTAAAATTTGACATTGTATTGGAGTTTACAATATTTACGTAAACTCGGATTTTAGAAATTCAGTATAATACAATATAAACAAAATATCCTTCGCATCTATTTCTAGAGCTGCATAAAAAATATAACAACGATAATAATCACTTTGAACATCCTTGTATGACTTCTATATCAGTTTTATTTAAATTAAAATGAAATTTAAAAGCAAAAGAAATTAAAAGCTGGAACTATTTAGGTGTACTATGTAAAAAGTAAGATTTTATACACAATTCACTTGGTATCCCATTGGACTTTATAGCATAAAAATTTAGTTCTTAAAATGCCAGATAATAAAGAGAAACTTAAACAAGCGAATATTGCAACTATTCATGACCAAATGGTGGATATAAATTTTAAAAAATTGAGCTTATATTGGGGTTCACAATATTTACGTAAACTCGGTTTTTAGAAATTCAGTTTAATACAATAAAAACAAAAAATCCTTCGCATCTATTTCTAGAGCTGCATAAAAAATATAACAACGATAATAATCACTTTGAACATTCTTGTATATAACAAGGAAAAAAGAAACAAGCGATTATTGCAACTATTCATGACCAAATGGTGAAAATCAAATTTTAAAAATTGACCTTGTATTGGAGTTTACAATATTTACGTAAACTCGGATTTTTGAAATTCAGTATAATACAATAAAAACAAAAAATCCTTCGCATCTATTTCTAGAGCTGCATAAAAATATAACAACGCGAATAATCATTTTGAACATCCTTGTATGCCTTCAATGTAAGTTTTATTTGACACTAATGAAATTTAATAGCAAAACGAAGTTATAAGCTGGAACTATTTAGGTGTACTACGTTAAAAGTAAGATTTTATACACAAATCACTTGGTACCCCATTGGACTTAAAAGCATAAAAATTTAGTTCTTAAACTGCCAGATAATAAAGAGAAACGAAACAAGCGATTATTGTAACTATTCATGACCAAATGGTGGATATAAATTTTTAAAAATTGACCTTGTATTGGGGTTCACAATACTTACGTAAACTCGGTATTTAGAAATTCAGTATAATACAATAAAAACAAAAAATCCTTCGCATCTATTTCTAGAGCTGCATAAAAATATAACAAAGCGAATAATCATTTTGAACATCCTTGTATGCCTTCAATGTAAGTTTTATTTGACACTAATGAAATTTAATAGCAAAACGAAGTTATAAGCTGGAACTATTTAGGTGTACTATGTTAAAAGTAAGATTTTATACACAAATCACTTGGTACCCCATTGGACTTAAAAGCATAAAAATTTAGTACTTAAAATGCCAGATAATAAAGAGAAACGAAACAAGCGATTATTGCAACTATTCATGACCAAATGGTGGCTATAAATTTTAAAAAATTGACCTTGTATTTGAGTTTACAATACTTACGTATACTCGGTATTTAGAAATTCAGTATAATACAATAAAAACAAAAAATCCTTCGCATCTATTTCTAGAGCTGCATAAAATATATAACAACGAGAATAATCATTTTGAACATCCTTGTATGCCTTCAATGTAAGTGTCTTTTTGATTAAAATGAAATTTAATAGCAAAACGAGGTTATAGGCTGATACTATTTAGGGGTGCTTTGTTTATACCCAAGTCACTTGGTACCCCATTGGACTTTAAAGCATATGAATTCAGTTCATAAAAATGCAATATAACAAAGAGAAAAGAAACATGCGTTTATTGCAACTATTCATGACCAAATGGTGGAAATCAAATTTTAAAATTGACCTTGTATTGGAGTTTACAATGTTTTCGTAAACTCGGATTTTAGAAATTCAGTATAATACAATAAAAACAAAAAATCCTTCGCATCTATTTCTAGAGCTGCATAAAAAATATAACAACGATAATAATCACTTTGAACATCCTTGTATGACTTCAATGTAAGTTTTATTTGACAATAATGAAATTTAAAAGCAAAAGAAATTATAAGCTGGAACTATTTAGGTTTACTATGTAAAAAGTAAGATTTTATACACAAATCACTTGGTACCCCATTGGACTTTAAAGCATATAAATTTAGTTCTTAAAATGCCAGATAATAAAGAGAAACTTAAACAAGCGATTATTGCAACTATTCATGACCAAATGGTGGATATAAATTTTAAAAAATTGAACTTATATTGGGGATCACAATATTTACGTAAACTCGGTTTTTAGAAATTCAGTATAATACAATAAAAACAAAAAACCTTTCGCATCTTATCCTAGAGCAGCATAAAATATAATATTTACGTAAACTCGGTTTTTAGAAATTCAGTATAATACTATGAAAACAAAAAATCCTTCGCATCTATTTCTAGAGCTGCATAAAAAATATAACAACGATAATAATCACTTTGAACATCCTTGTATGACTTCAATGTAAGTTTTATTTGACAATAATGAAATTTAGAAACAAAAGAAATTATAAGCTGGAACTATTTAGGTTTACTATGTAAAAAGTAAGATTTTATACACAAATCACTTGGTACCCCATTGGACTTTGAAGCATAAAAATTTAGTTCTGAAAATGCCAGATAATAAAGAGAAACGAAACAAGCGATTATTGCAACAATTCATGACCAAATGGTGGATATAAATTTTAAAAAATTGAGCTTATATTGGGGTTCACAATATTTACGTAAACTCGGTTTTTAGAAATTCAGTATAATACAATAAAAACAAAAAATCCTTCGCATCTATTCCTAGAGCAGCATAAAATATAATATTTACGTAAACTCGGTTTTTAGAAATTCAGTATAATACTATAAAAACAAAAAATCCTTCGCATCTTTTCCTAGAGCTGCATAAAATATATAACAACGAGAATAATCATTTTGAACATTCTTGTATGCCTTCAATGTAAGTTTTATTTGACACTAATGAAATTTAATAGCAAAACGAGGTTATAGGATGCAACTATTTAGGTGTGCTTTGTGAAAGGAATGATCTTATACCCAAGTCACGTGGTACCCCATTGGACTTTGAAGCATATGAATTGAGTTCATAAAAATTCTACATTACAAAGAGAAAAGAAACATGCCATTATTGCAACTTATCAGGACCAAATGGTGGAAATCAAATTTTAAAAAATTGACCTTGTATTGGAGTTTACAATATTTACGTAAACTCGGTTTTTAGAAATTCAGTATAATACAATAAAAACAAAAAATCCTTCGCATCTATTTCTACAGCTGCATAAAAAATTTAACAACCATAATAATCACTTTGAACATCCTTGTATGACTTCAATGTAAGTTGTATTTGACAATAATGAAATTTTAAAGCAAAAGAAATTATAAGCTGGAACTATTTAGGTGTACTATGTAAAAAATAGGATATTATACACAATTCACTTGGTATCCCATTGGACTTTATAGCATAAAAATTTAGTTCTTAAAATGCCAGATAATAAAGAGAAACTTAAACAAGCGATTATTGCAACTATTCATGACCAAGTGGTGGATATAAATTTAAAAAAATTGAGCTTATATTGGGGTTCACAATATTTACGTAAACTCGGTTTTTAGAAATTCAGTATAATACAATAAAAACAAAAAATCCTTCGCATCTATTTCTAGAGCTGCATAAAAAATATAACAACGATAATAATCACTTTGAACATCCTTGTATGACTTCAATGTAAGTTTTATTTGACAATAATGAAATTTAAAAGCAAAAGAAATTATAAGCTAGAACTAATTAGGTTTACTATGTAAAAAGTAAGATTTTATACACAATTCACTTGGTATCCCATTGGACTTTATAGCAAAAAATTTAGTTCTTAAAATGCCAGATAATAAAGAGAAACTTAAACAAGCGATTATTGCAACTATTCATGACCAAATGGTGGATATAAATTTAAAAAAATTGAGCTTATATTGGGGTTCACAATATTTACGTAAACTGGGTTTTTAGAAATTCAGTATAATACAATAAAAACAAAAAATCCTTCGCATCTATTTCTAGAGCTGCATAAAATATATAACAACGAGAATAATCATTTTGAACATCCTTGTATGCGCCTTCAATGTAAGTGTCTTTTTGATTAAAATGAAATTTAATAGCAAAACGAGGTTATAGGCTGATACTATTTCGGTGTGCTTTGTGAAAGGAATGATTTTATACCCAAGTGACGTGGTACCCCATTGGACTTTAAAGCATATGAATTGAGTTCATAAAAATTCCACATTACAAAGAGAAAAGAAACATGTCATTATTGCAACTTATCAGGACCAAATGGTGGAAATCAAATTTTAAAAAATTGACCTTGTATTGGAGTTTACAATATTTACGTAAACTCGGTTTTTAGAAATTCAGTATAATACAATAAAAACAAAAAATCCTGCGCATCTATTTCTACAGCTGCATAAAAAATTTAACAACCATAATAATCACTTTGAACATCCTTGTATGACTTCAATGTAAGTTGTATTTGACAATAATGAAATTTAAAAGCAAAAGAAATTATAAGCTGGAACTATTTAGGTGTACTATGTAAAAAATAAGATTTTATACACAATTCACTTGGTATCCCATTGGACTTTATAGCATAAAAATTTAGTTCTTAAAATGCCAGATAATAAAGAGAAACTTAAACAAGCGATTATTGCAACTATTCATGACCAAATGGTGGATATAAATTTTAAAAAATTGAGCTTATATTGGGGTTCACAATATTTACGTAAACTCGGTTTTTAGAAATTCAGTATAATACAATAAAAACAAAAAATCCTTCGCATCTATTTCTAGAGCTGCATAAAAAATATAACAACGATAATAATCACTTTGAACATCCTTGTATGACTTCAATGTAAGTTTTATTTGACAATAATGAAATTTAAAAGCAAAAGAAATTATAAGCTAGAACTAATTAGGTTTACTATGTAAAAAGTAAGATTTTATACACAATTCACTTGGTATCCCATTGGACTTTATAGCATAAAAATTTAGTTCTTAAAATGCCAGATAATAAAGAGAAACTTAAACAAGCGATTATTGCAACTATTCATGACCAAATGGTGGATATAAATTTAAAAAAATTGAGCTTATATTGGGGTTCACAATATTTACGTAAACTCGGTTTTTAGAAATTCAGTATAATACTATAAAAACAAAAAAATCCTTCGCATCTTTTCCTAGAGCTGCATAAAATATATAACAACGAAAATAATCATTTTGAACATCCTTGTATGCCTTCAATGTAAGTTTTATTTGACACTAATGAAATTTAATAGCAAAACGAGGTTATAGGCTGATACTATTTCGGTGTGCTTTGTGAAAGGAATGATTTTATACACAATTCACTTGGTATCCCATTGGACTTTATAGCATAAAAATTTAGTTCTTAAAATGCCAGATAATAAAGAGAAACTTAAACAAGCGATTATTGCAACTATTCATGACCAAATGGTGGATATAAATTTAAAAAAATTGAGCTTATATTGGGATTCACAATATTTACGTAAACTCGGTTTCTAGAAATTCAGTATAATACAATAAAAACAAAAAATCCTTCGCATCTATTTCTAGAGCTGCATAAAAAATATAACAACGATAATAATCACTTTGAACATCCTTGTATGACTTCAATGTAAGTTTTATTTGACAATAATGAAATTTAAAAGCAAAAGAAATTATAAGCTAGAACTAATTAGGTTTACTATGTAAAAAGTAAGATTTTATACACAATTCACTTGGTATCCCATTGGACTTTATAGCATAAAAATTTAGTTCTTAAAATGCCAGATAATAAAGAGAAACTTAAACAAGCGATTATTGCAACTATTCATGACCAAATGGTGGATATAAATTTAAAAAAATTGAGCTTATATTGGGGTTCACAATATTTACGTAAACTCGGTTTTTAGAAATTCAGTATAATACAATAAAAACAAAAAATCCTTCGCATCTATTTCTAGAGCTGCATAAAAAATATAACAACGATAATAATCACTTTGAACATCCTTGTATGACTTCAATGTAAGTTTTATTTGACAATAATGAAATTTAAAAGCAAAAGAAATTATAAGCTAGAACTAATTAGGTTTACTATGTAAAAAGTAAGATTTTATACACAATTCACTTGGTATCCCATTGGACTTTATAGCATAAAAATTTAGTTCTTAAAATGCCAGATAATAAAGAGAATCTTAAACAAGCGATTATTGCAACTATTCATGACCAAATGGTGGATATAAATTTAAAAAAATTGAGCTTATATTGGGGTTCACAATATTTACGTAAACTCGGTTTTTAGAAATTCAGTATAATACAATAAAAACAAAAAATCCTTCGCATCTATTTCTAGAGCTGCATAAAAAATATAACAACGATAATAATCACTTTGAACATCCTTGTATGACTTCAATGTAAGTTTTATTTGACAATAATGAAATTTTAAAGCAAAAGAAATTATAAGCTAGAACTAATTAGGTTTACTATGTAAAAAGTAAGATTTTATACACAATTCACTTGGTATCCCATTGGACTTTATAGCATAAAAATTTAGTTCTTAAAATGCCAGATAATAAAGAGAAACTTAAACAAGCGATTATTGCAACTATTCATGACCAAATGGTGGATATAAATTTAAAAAAATTGAGCTTATATTGGGGTTCACAATATTTACGTAAACTCGGTTTTTAGAAATTCAGTATAATACAATAAAAACAAAAAATCCTTCGCATCTATTTCTAGAGCTGCATAAAAAATATAACAACGATAATAATCACTTTGAACATCCTTGTATGACTTCAATGTAAGTTTTATTTGACAATAATGAAATTTAAAAGCAAAAGAAATTATAAGCTAGAACTAATTAGGTTTACTATGTAAAAAGTAAGATTTTATACACAATTCACTTGGTATCCCATTGGACTTTATAGCATAAAAATTTAGTTCTTAAAATGCCAGATAATAAAGAGAAACTTAAACAAGCGATTATTGCAACTATTCATGACCAAATGGTGGATATAAATTTTAAAAAATTGAGCTTATATTGGGGTTCACAATATTTACGTAAACTCGGTTTTTAGAAATTCAGTATAATACTATAAAAACAAAAAAATCCTTCGCATCTTTTCCTAGAGCTGCATAAAATATATAACAACGAAAATAATCATTTTGAACATCCTTGTATGCCTTCAATGTAAGTTTTATTTGACACTAATGAAATTTAATAGCAAAACGAGGTTATAGGCTGATACTATTTTGGTGTGCTTTGTGAAAGGAATGATTTTATACACAATTCACTTGGTATCCCATTGGACTTTATAGCATAAAAATTTAGTTCTTAAAATGCCAGATAATAAAGAGAAACTTAAACAAGCGATTATTGCAACTATTCATGACCAAATGGTGGATATAAATTTAAAAAAATTGAGCTTATATTGGGATTCACAATATTTACGTAAACTCGGTTTTTAGAAATTCAGTATAATACAATAAAAACAAAAAATCCTTCGCATCTATTTCTAGAGCTGCATAAAAAATATAACAACGATAATAATCACTTTGAACATCCTTGTATGACTTCAATGTAAGTTTTATTTGACAATAATGAAATTTAAAAGCAAAAGAAATTATAAGCTAGAACTAATTAGGTTTACTATGTAAAAAGTAAGATTTTATACACAATTCACTTGGTATCCCATTGGACTTTATAGCATAAAAATTTAGTTCTTAAAATGCCAGATAATAAAGAGAAACTTAAACAAGCGATTATTGCAACTATTCATGACCAAATGGTGGATATAAATTTAAAAAAATTGAGCTTATATTGGGGTTCACAATATTTACGTAAACTCGGTTTTTAGAAATTCAGTATAATACAATAAAAACAAAAAATCCTTCGCATCTATTTCTAGAGCTGCATAAAAAATATAACAACGATAATAATCACTTTGAACATCCTTGTATGACTTCAATGTAAGTTTTATTTGACAATAATGAAATTTAAAAGCAAAAGAAATTATAAGCTAGAACTAATTAGGTTTACTATGTAAAAAGTAAGATTTTATACACAATTCACTTGGTATCCCATTGGACTTTATAGCATAAAAATTTAGTTCTTAAAATGCCAGATAATAAAGAGAAACTTAAACAAGCGATTATTGCAACTATTCATGACCAAATGGTGGATATAAATTTAAAAAAATTGAGCTTATATTGGGGTTCACAATATTTACGTAAACTCGGTTTTTAGAAATTCAGTATAATACAATAAAAACAAAAAATCCTTCGCATCTATTTCTAGAGCTGCATAAAAAATATAACAACGATAATAATCACTTTGAACATCCTTGTATGACTTCAATGTAAGTTTTATTTGACCATAATGAAATTTTAAAGCAAAAGAAATTATAAGCTAGAACTAATTTGGTTTACTATGTAAAAAGTAAGATTTTATACACAATTCACTTGGTATCCCATTGGACTTTATAGCATAAAAATTTAGTTCTTAAAATGCCAGATAATAAAGAGAAACTTAAACAAGCGATTATTGCAACTATTCATGACCAAATGGTGGATATAAATTTAAAAAAATTGAGCTTATATTGGGGTTCACAATATTTACGTAAACTCGGTTTTTAGAAATTCAGTATAATACAATAAAAACAAAAAATCCTTCGCATCTATTTCTAGAGCTGCATAAAAAATATAACAACGATAATAATCACTTTGAACATCCTTGTATGACTTCAATGTAAGTTTTATTTGACAATAATGAAATTTAAAAGCAAAAGAAATTATAAGCTAGAACTAATTAGGTTTACTATGTAAAAAGTAAGATTTTATACACAATTCACTTGGTATCCCATTGGACTTTATAGCATAAAAATTTAGTTCTTAAAATGGCAGATAATAAAGAGAAATTTAAACAAGCGATTATTGCAACTATTCATGACCAAATGGTGGATATAAATTTAAAAAAATTGAGCTTATATTGGGGTTCACAATATTTACGTAAACTCGGTTTTTAGAAATTCAGTATAATACAATAAAAACAAAAAATCCTTCGCATCTATTTCTAGAGCTGCATAAAAAATATAACAACGATAATAATCACTTTGAACATCCTTGTATGACTTCAATGTAAGTTTTATTTGACAATAATGAAATTTAAAAGCAAAAGAAATTATAAGCTAGAACTAATTAGGTTTACTATGTAAAAAGTAAGATTTTATACACAATTCATCTGGTATCCCATTGGACTTTATAGCATAAAAATTTAGTTCTTAAAATGCCAGATAATAAAGAGAAACTTAAACAAGCGATTATTGCAACTATTCATGACCAAATGGTGGATATAAATTTAAAAAAATTGAGCTTATATTGGGGTTCACAATATTTACGTAAACTCGGTTTTTAGAAATTCAGTATAATACTATAAAAACAAAAAATCCTTCGCATCTTTTCCTAGAGCTGCATAAAATATATAACAACGATAATAATCACTTTGAACATCCTTGTATGACTTCAATGTAAGTTTTATTTGACAATAATGAAATTTAAAAGCAAAAGAAATTATAAGCTAGAACTAATTAGGTTTACTATGTAAAAAATAAGATTTTATACACAATGCACTTGGTATCCCATTGGACTTTATAGCATAAAAATTTAGTTCTTAAAATGCCAGATAATAAAGAGAAACTTAAACAAGCGATTATTGCAACTATTCATGACCAAATGGTGGATATAAATTTTAAAAAATTGAGCTTATATTGGGGTTCACAATATTTACGTAAACTCGGTTTTTAGAAATTCAGTATAATACAATAAAAACAAAAAATCCTTCGCATCTATTTCTAGAGCTGCATAAAAAATATAACAACGATAATAATCACTTTGAACATCCTTGTATGACTTCAATGTAAGTTTTATTTGACAATAATGAAATTTTAAAGCAAAAGAAATTATAAGCTAGAACTAATTAGGTTTACTATGTAAAAAGTAAGATTTTATACACAATTCACTTGGTATCCCATTGGACTTTATAGCATAAAAATTTAGTTCTTAAAATGCCAGATAATAAAGAGAAACTTAAACAAGCGATTATTGCAACTATTCATGACCAAATGGTGGATATAAATTTTAAAAAATTGAGCTTATATTGGGGTTCACAATATTTACGTAAACTCGGTTTTTAGAAATTCAGTATAATACAATAAAAACAAAAAATCCTTCGCATCTATTTCTAGAGCTGCATAAAAAATATAACAACGATAATAATCACTTTGAACATCCTTGTATGACTTCAATGTAAGTTTTATTTGACAATAATGAAATTTAAAAGCAAAAGAAATTATAAGCTAGAACTAATTAGGTTTACTATGTAAAATGTAAGATTTTATACACAATTCACTTGGTATCCCATTGGACTTTATAGCATAAAAATTTAGTTCTTAAAATGCCAGATAATAAAGAGAAACTTAAACAAGCGATTATTGCAACTATTCATGACCAAATGGTGGATATAAATTTAAAAAAATTGAGCTTATATTGGGGTTCACAATATTTACGTAAACTCGGTTTTTAGAAATTCAGTATAATACAATAAAAACAAAAAATCCTTCGCATCTATTTCTAGAGCTGCATAAAAAATATAACAACGATAATAATCACTTTGAACATCCTTGTATGACTTCAATGTAAGTTTTATTTGACAATAATGAAATTTAAAAGCAAAAGAAATTATAAGCTAGAACTAATTAGGTTTACTATGTAAAAAGTAAGATTTTATACACAATTCACTTGGTATCCCATTGGACTTTATAGCATAAAAATTTAGTTCTCAAAATGCCAGATAATAAAGAGAAACTTAAACAAGCGATTATTGCAACTATTCATGACCAAATGGTGGATATAAATTTAAAAAAATTGAGCTTATATTGGGGTTCACAATATTTACGTAAACTCGGTTTTTAGAAATTCAGTATAATACTATAAAAACAAAAAATCCTTCGCATCTTTTCCTAGAGCTGCATAAAATATATAACAACGATAATAATCACTTTGAACATCCTTGTATGACTTCAATGTAAGTTTTATTTGACAATAATGAAATTTAAAAGCAAAAGAAATTATAAGCTAGAACTAATTAGGTTTACTATGTAAAAAGTAAGATTTTACACACAATTCACTTGGTATCCCATTGGACTTTATAGCATAAAAATTTAGTTCTTAAAATGCCAGATAATAAAGAGAAACTTAAACAAGCGATTATTGCAACTATTCATGAACAAATGGTGGAAATCAAATTTTAAAAAATTGACCTTGTATTGGAGTTTACAATATTTACGTAAACTCGGTTTTTAGATATTCAGTATAATACAATAAAAACAAAAAATCCTTCGCATCTATTTCTACAGCTGCATAAAAAATTTAACAACCATAATAATCACTTTGAACATCCTTGTATGACTTCAATGTAAGTTGTATTTGACAATAATGAAATTTAAAAGCAAAAGAAATTATAAGCTGGAACTATTTAGGTGTACTATGTAAAAAATAAGATTTTATACACAATTCACTTGGTATCCCATTGGACTTTATAGCATAAAAATTTAGTTCTTAAAATGCCAGATAATAAAGAGAAACTTAAACAAGCGATTATTGCAACTATTCATGACCAAATGGTGGAAATCAAATTTTAAAAAATTGACCTTGTATTGGAGTTTACAATATTTGCGTAAACTCGGTTTTTAGAAATTCAGTATAATACAATAAAAACAAAAAATCCTTCGCATCTATTTCTACAGCTGCATAAAAAATTTAACAACCATAATAATCACTTTGAACATCCTTGTATGACTTCAATGTAAGTTGTATTTGACAATAATGAAATTTAAAAGCAAAAGAAATTATAAGCTGGAACTATTTAGGTGTACTATGTAAAAAATAAGATTTTATACACAATTCACTTGGTATCCCATTGGACTTTATAGCATAAAAATTTAGTTCTTAAAATGCCAGATAATAAAGAGAAACTTAAACAAGCGATTATTGCAACTATTCATGACCAAATGGTGGATATAAATATAAAAAAATTGAGCTTATATTGGGGTTCACAATATTTACGTAAACTCGGTTTTTAGAAATTCAGTATAATACAATAAAAACAAAAAATCCTTCGCATCTATTTCTAGAGCTGCATAAAAAATATAACAACGATAATAATCACTTTGAACATCCTTGTATGACTTCAATGTAAGTTTTATTTGACAATAATGAAATTTAAAAGCAAAAGAAATTATAAGCTAGAACTAATTAGGTTTACTATGTAAAAAGTAAGATTTTATACACAATTCACTTGGTATCCCATTGGACTTTATAGCATAAAAATTTAGTTCTTAAAATGCCAGATAATAAAGAGAAACTTAAACAAGCGATTATTGCAACTATTCATGACCAAATGGTGGATATAAATTTTAAAAAATTGAGCTTATATTGGGGTTCACAATATTTACGTAAACTCGGTTTTTAGAAATTCAGTATAATACAATAAAAACAAAACATCCTTCGCATCTATTTCTAGAGCTGCATAAAATATATAACAACGAGAATAATCATTTTGAACATCCTTGTATGCGCCTTCAATGTAAGTGTCTTTTTGATTAAAATGAAATTTAATAGCAAAACGAGGTTATAGGCTGATACTATTTCGGTGTGCTTTGTGAAAGGAATGATTTTATACCCAAGTGACGTGGTACCCCATTGGACTTTAAAGCATATGAATTCAGTTCATAAAAATGCCATATAACAAGGAGAAAAGAAACAAGCGATTATTGCAACTATTCACGACCAAATGGTGGAAATCAAATTTCAAAAATTTACCTTGTATTGGAGTTTACAATATATACGTAAACTCGGATTTTAGAAATTCAGTATAATACAATAAAAACAAAAATCCTTCGAATCTATTGCTAGAGCTGCATAAAATATATAACAACGAGAATAATTATTTTGAACATCCTTGTATGCCTTCAATGTAAGTTTTATTTGACACTAATGAAATTTAATAGCAAAACGAGGTTATAGGCAGCAACTATTTAGGTGGGCTTTGTGAAAGGAATGATTTTATACCCAAGTCACGTGGTACCCCATTGGACTTAAAAGCATAAAAATTTAGTTCTTTAACTGCCAGATAATAAAATATATAACAACGAGAATAATCATTTTGAACATCCTTGTATGCCTTCAATGTAAGTGTCTTTTTGATTAAAATGAAATTTAATAGCAAAACGAGGTTATAGGCTGATACTATTTAGGTGTGCTTTGTGAAAGGAATGATTTTATACCCAAGTCACTTGGTACCCCATTGGACTTTAAAGCATATGAATTCAGTTCATAAAAATGCAATATAACAAAGAGAAAAGAAACATGCCATTATTGCAACTATTCAGGACCAAATGGTGGAAATCAAATTTTAAAAAATTGACCTTGTATTGGAGTTTACAATATTTACGTAAACTCGGTTTTTAGAAATTCAGTATAATACAATAAAAACAAAAAATCCTTCGTATCTATTTCTAGAGCTGCATAAAAAATATAACAACGAGAATAATCATTTTGAACATCCTTGTATGCCTTCAATGTAAGTGTCTTTTTGATTAAAATGAAATTTAATAGCAAAACGAGGTTATAGGCTCATACTATTTAGGTGTGCTTTGTTTATACCCAAGTCACTTGGTACCCCATTGGACTTTAAATCATATGAATTCAGTTCATAAAAATGCAATATAACAAAGAGAAAAGAAACATGCCATTATTGCAACTATTCATGACCAAATGGTGGATATAAATTTTAAAAAATTGAACTTATATTGGGGTTCACAATATTTACGTAAACTCGGTTTTTAGAAATTCAGTATAATACAATAAAAACAAAAAACCTTTCGCATATATTCTTAGAGCAGCATATAATATAATATTTACGTAAACTCGGTTTTTAGAAATTCAGTATAATACTATGAAAACAAAAAATCCTTCGCATCTATTTCTAGAGCTGCATAAAAAATATAACAACGAGAATAATCATTTTGAAAATCCTTGTATGCCTTCTATATCAGTTTTTTATAATTAAAATGAAATTTATTAGCCAAACGAGGTTATAGAATGCAATGATTTAGGTGTGCTTTGTGAATGGATTGATTTTATACCCAAGTCACTTGGTACCCCATTGGACTTTAAAGCATATGAATTCAGTTCATAAAAATGCAATATAACAAAGAGAAAAGAAACATGCGGTTATTGCAACTATTCATGACCAAATGGTGGAAATCAAATTTTAAAAATTGACATTGTATTGGAGTTTACAATATTTACGTAAACTCGGATTTTAGAAATTCAGTATAATACAATATAAACAAAATATCCTTCGCATCTATTTCTAGAGCTGCATAAAAAATATAACAACGATAATAATCACTTTGAACATCCTTGTATGACTTCAATGTAAGTTTTATTTGACAATAATGAAATTTAGAAACAAAAGAAATTATAAGCTGGAACTATTTAGGTTTACTATGTAAAAAGTAAGATTTTATACACAAATCACTTGGTACCCCATTGGACTTTGAAGCATAAAAATTTAGTTCGGAAAATGCCAGATAATAAAGAGAAACGAAACAAGCGATTATTGCAACAATTCATGACCAAATGGTGGATATAAATTTTAAAAATTGAGCTTATATTGGGGTTCACAATATTTACGTTAACTCGGTTTTTAGAAATTCAGTATAATACAATAAAAACAAAAAATCCTTCGCATCTATTCCTAGAGCAGCATAAAATATAATATTTACGTAAACTCGGTTTTTAGAAATTCAGTATAATACTATAAAAACAAAAAATCCTTCGCATCTTTTCCTAGAGCTGCATAAAATATATAACAACGAAAATAATCATTTTGAACATCCTTGTATGCCTTCAATGTAAGTTTTATTTGACACTAATGAAATTTAATAGTAAAACGAGGTTATAGGGTGCAACTATTTAGGTGTGCTTTGTGAAAGGAATGATCTTATACCCAAGTCACGTGGTACCCCATTGGACTTTAAAGCATATGAATTCAGTTCATAAAAATTCCATATTACAAAGAGAAAAGAAACATGCGATTATTGCAACTACTCAGGACCAAATGGTGGAAATCAAATTTTAAAAAATTGACCTTGTATTGGAGTTTACAATATTTACGTAAACTCGGTTTTTAGAAATTCAGTATAATACAATAAAAACAAAAAATCCTTCGCATCTATTTCTACAGCTGCATAAAAAATATAACAACGAGAATAATCATTTTGAACATCCTTGTATGCCTTCTATATCAGTTTTTTCTAATTAAAATGAAATTTATTAGCCAAACGAGGTTATAGCCTGCAATGATTTAGGTGTGCTTTGTGAAAGGATTGATTTTATACCCAAGTCACGTGGTACCCCATTGGACTTTAAAGCATATGAATTCAGTTCATAAAAATGCAATATAACAAAGAGAAAAGAAACATGCGTTTATTGCAACTATTCATGACCAAATGGTGGAAATAAATTTTAAAATTGACCTTGTATTGGAGTTTACAATGTTTTCGTAAACTCGGATTTCAGAAATTCAGTATAATACAATAAAAACAAAAAATCCTTCGCATCTATTTCTAGAGCTGCATAAAAAATATAACAACGATAATAATCACTTTGAACATCCTTGTATGACTTCAATGTAAGTTTTATTTGACAATAATGAAATTTAAAAGCAAAAGAAATTATAAGCTGGAACTATTTAGGTTTACTATGTAAAAAGTAAGATTTTATACACAAATCACTTGGTACCCCATTGGACTTTAAAGCATATGAATTCAGTTCATAAAAATGCAATATAACAAAGAGAAAAGAAACATGCCATTATTGCAACTATTCATGACCAAATGGTGGATATAAATTTTAAAAAATTGAACTTATATTGGGGTTCACAATATTTACGTAAACTCGGTTTTTAGAAATTCAGTATAATACAATAAAAACAAAAAACCTTTCGCATCTTATCCTAGAGCAGCATAAAATATAATATTTACGTAAACTCGGTTTTTAGAAATTCAGTATAATACTATGAAAACAAAAAATCCTTCGCATCTATTTCTAGAGCTGCATAAAAAATATAACAACGAGAATATTAATTTTGAAAATCCTTGTATGCCTTCTATATCAGTTTTTTCTAATTAAAATGAAATTTATTAGCCAAACGAGGTTATAGCCTGCAGTGATTTAGGTGTGCTTTGTGAAAGGATTGATTTTATACTCAAGTCACTTGGTACCCCATTGGACTTTAAAGCATATGAATTCAGTTCATAAAAATGCAATATAACAAAGAGAAAAGAAACAAGCGATTATTGCAACTATTCATGACCAAATGGTGGAAATCAAATTTTAAAAATTGACATTGTATTGGAGTTTACAATATTTACGTAAACTCGGATTTTAGAAATTCAGTATAATACAATATAAACAAAATATCCTTCGCATCTATTTCTAGAGCTGTATAAAAAATATAACAACGATAATAATCACTTTGAACATCCTTGTATGACTTCAATGTAAGTTTTATTTGACAATAATGAAATTTAGAAACAAAAGAAATTATAAGCTGGAACTATTTAGGTTTACTATGTAAAAAGTAAGATTTTATACACAAATCACTTGGTACCCCATTGGACTTTGAAGCATAAAAATTTAGTTCTGAAAATGCCAGATAATAAAGAGAAACGAAACAAGCGATTATTGCAACAATTCATGACCAAATGGTGGATATAAATTTTAAAAAATTGAGCTTATATTGGGGTTCACAATATTTACGTAAACTCGGTTTTTAGAAATTCAGTATAATACAATAAAAACAAAAAATCCTTCGCATCTATTCCTAGAGCAGCATAAAATATAATATTTACGTAAACTCGGTTTTTAGAAATTCAGTATAATACTATAAAAACAAAAAATCCTTCGCATCTTTTCCTAGAGCTGCATAAAATATATAACAACGAGAATAATCATTTTGAACATTCTTGTATGCCTTCAATGTAAGTTTTATTTGACACTAATGAAATTTAATAGCAAAACGAGGTTATAGGATGCAACTATTTAGGTGTGCTTTGTGAAAGGAATGATCTTATACCCAAGTCACGTGGTACCCCATTGGACTTTAAAGCATATGAATTGAGTTCATAAAAATTCCACATTACAAAGAGAAAAGAAACATGCCATTATTGCAACTTATCAGGACCAAATGGTGGAAATCAAATTTTAAAAAATTGACCTTGTATTGGAGTTTACAATATTTACGTAAACTCGGTTTTTAGAAATTCAGTATAATACAATAAAAACAAAAAATCCTTCGCATCTACTTCTACAGCTGCATAAAATATATAACAACGAAAATAATCATTTTGAACATCCTTGTATGCCTTCAATGTAAGTTTTATTTGACACTAATGAAATTTAATAGTAAAACGAGGTTATAGGGTGCAACTATTTAGGTGTGCTTTGTGAAAGGAATGATCTTATACCCAAGTCACGTGGTACCCCATTGGACTTTAAAGCATATGAATTCAGTTCATAAAAATTCCATATTACAAAGAGAAAAGAAACATGCGATTATTGCAACTACTCAGGACCAAATGGTGGAAATCAAATTTTAAAAAATTGACCTTGTATTGGAGTTTACAATATTTACGTAAACTCGGTTTTTAGAAATTCAGTATAATACAATAAAAACAAAAAATCCTTCGCATCTATTTCTACAGCTGCATAAAAAATATAACAACGAGAATAATCATTTTGAACATCCTTGTATGCCTTCTATATCAGTTTTTTATAATTAAAATGAAATTTATTAGCCAAACGAGGTTATAGCCTGCAATGATTTAGGTGTGCTTTGTGAAAGGATTGATTTTATACCCAAGTCACGTGGTACCCCATTGGACTTTAAAGCATATGAATTCAGTTCATAAAAATGCAATATAACAAAGAGAAAAGAAACATGCGTTTATTGCAACTATTCATGACCAAATGGTGGAAATCAAATTTTAAAATTGACCTTGTATTGGAGTTTACAATGTTTTCGTAAACTCGGATTTCAGAAATTCAGTATAATACAATAAAAACAAAAAATCCTTCGCATCTATTTCTAGAGCTGCATAAAAAATATAACAACGATAATAATCACTTTGAACATCCTTGTATGACTTCAATGTAAGTTTTATTTGACAATAATGAAATTTAAAAGCAAAAGAAATTATAAGCTGGAACTATTTAGGTTTACTATGTAAAAAGTAAGATTTTATACACAAATCACTTGGTACCCCATTGGACTTTAAAGCATATGAATTCAGTTCATAAAAATGCAATATAACAAAGAGAAAAGAAACATGCCATTATTGCAACTATTCATGACCAAATGGTGGATATAAATTTTAAAAAATTGAACTTATATTGGGGTTCACAATATTTACGTAAACTCGGTTTTTAGAAATTCAGTATAATACAATAAAAACAAAAAACCTTTCGCATCTTATCCTAGAGCAGCATAAAATATAATATTTACGTAAACTCGGTTTTTAGAAATTCAGTATAATACTATGAAAACAAAAAATCCTTCGCATCTATTTCTAGAGCTGCATAAAAAATATAACAACGAGAATATTAATTTTGAAAATCCTTGTATGCCTTCTATATCAGTTTTTTCTAATTAAAATGAAATTTATTAGCCAAACGAGGTTATAGCCTGCAGTGATTTAGGTGTGCTTTGTGAAAGGATTGATTTTATACTCAAGTCACTTGGTACCCCATTGGACTTTAAAGCATATGAATTCAGTTCATAAAAATGCAATATAACAAAGAGAAAAGAAACAAGCGATTATTGCAACTATTCATGACCAAATGGTGGAAATCAAATTTTAAAAATTGACATTGTATTGGAGTTTACAATATTTACGTAAACTCGGATTTTAGAAATTCAGTATAATACAATATAAACAAAATATCCTTCGCATCTATTTCTAGAGCTGCATAAAAAATATAACAACGATAATAATCACTTTGAACATCCTTGTATGACTTCAATGTAAGTTTTATTTGACAATAATGAAATTTAGAAACAAAAGAAATTATAAGCTGGAACTATTTAGGTTTACTATGTAAAAAGTAAGATTTTATACACAAATCACTTGGTACCCCATTGGACTTTGAAGCATAAAAATTTAGTTCTGAAAATGCCAGATAATAAAGAGAAACGAAACAAGCGATTATTGCAACAATTCATGACCAAATGGTGGATATAAATTTTAAAAAATTGAGCTTATATTGGGGTTCACAATATTTACGTAAACTCGGTTTTTAGAAATTCAGTATAATACAATAAAAACAAAAAATCCTTCGCATCTATTCCTAGAGCAGCATAAAATATAATATTTACGTAAACTCGGTTTTTAGAAATTCAGTATAATACTATAAAAACAAAAAATCCTTCGCATCTTTTCCTAGAGCTGCATAAAATATATAACAACGAGAATAATCATTTTGAACATTCTTGTATGCCTTCAATGTAAGTTTTATTTGACACTAATGAAATTTAATAGCAAAACGAGGTTATAGGATGCAACTATTTAGGTGTGCTTTGTGAAAGGAATGATCTTATACCCAAGTCACGTGGTACCCCATTGGACTTTAAAGCATATGAATTGAGTTCATAAAAATTCCACATTACAAAGAGAAAAGAAACATGCCATTATTGCAACTTATCAGGACCAAATGGTGGAAATCAAATTTTAAAAAATTGACCTTGTATTGGAGTTTACAATATTTACGTAAACTCGGTTTTTAGAAATTCAGTATAATACAATAAAAACAAAAAATCCTTCGCATCTATTTCTACAGCTGCATAAAAAATTTAACAACGATAATAATCACTTTGAACATCCTTGTATGACTTCAATGTAAGTTGTATTTGACAATAATGAAATTTAAAAGCAAAAGAAATTATAAGCTGGAACTATTTAGGTGTACTATGTAAAAAATAGGATTTTATACACAATTCACTTGGTATCCCATTGGACTTTATAGCATAAAAATTTAGTTCTTAAAATGCCAGATAATAAAGAGAAACTTAAACAAGCGATTATTGCAACTATTCATGACCAAATGGTGGATATAAATTTTAAAAAATTGAGCTTTTATTGGGGTTCACAATATTTACGTAAACTCGGTTTTTAGAAATTCAGTATAATACAATAAAAACAAAAAATCCTTCGCATCTATTTCTAGAGCTGCATAAAAAATATAACAACGATAATAATCACTTATAACATCCTTGTATGACTTCAATGTAAGTTTTATTTGACAATAATGAAATTTAAAAGCAAAAGAAATTATAAGCTGGAACTATTTAGGTGTACTATGTAAAAAATAAGATTTTATACACAATTCACTTGGTATCCCATTGGACTTTATAGCATAAAAATTTAGTTCTTAAAATGCCAGATAATAAAGAGAAACTTAAACAAGCGATTATTGCAACTATTCATGACCAAATGGTGGATATAAATTTTAAAAAATTGACCTTATATTGGGGTTCACAATATTTACGTTAACTCGGTTTTTAGAAATTCAGTATAATACAATAAAAACAAAAAATCCTTCGCATCTATTTCTAGAGCTGCATAAAATATATAACAACGAGAATAATCATTTTGAACATCCTTGTATGCGCCTTCAATGTAAGTGTCTTTTTGATTAAAATGAAATTTAATAGCAAAACGAGGTTATAGGCTGATACTATTTCGGTGTGCTTTGTGAAAGGAATGATTTTATACCCAAGTGACGTGGTACCCCATTGGACTTTAAAGCATATGAATTCAGTTCATAAAAATGCAATATAACAAAGAGAAAAGAAACATGCGTTTATTGCAACTATTCATGACCAAATGGTGGAAATCAAATTTTAAAATTGACCTTGTATTGGAGTTTACAATGTTTTCGTAAACTCGGATTTCAGAAATTCAGTATAATACAATAAAAACAAAAAATCCTTCGCATCTATTTCTAGAGCTGCATAAAAAATATAACAACGATAATAATCACTTTGAACATCCTTGTATGACTTCAATGTAAGTTTTATTTGACAATAATGAAATTTAAAAGCAAAAGAAATTATAAGCTGGAACTATTTAGGTTTACTATGTAAAAAGTAAGATTTTATACACAAATCACTTGGTACCCCATTGGACTTTAAAGCATATGAATTCAGTTCATAAAAATGCAATATAACAAAGAGAAAAGAAACATGCCATTATTGCAACTATTCATGACCAAATGGTGGATATAAATTTTAAAAAATTGAACTTATATTGGGGTTCACAATATTTACGTAAACTCGGTTTTTAGAAATTCAGTATAATACAATAAAAACAAAAAACCTTTCGCATCTTATCCTAGAGCAGCATAAAATATAATATTTACGTAAACTCGGTTTTTAGAAATTCAGTATAATACTATGAAAACAAAAAATCCTTCGCATCTATTTCTAGAGCTGCATAAAAAATATAACAACGAGAATATTAATTTTGAAAATCCTTGTATGCCTTCTATATCAGTTTTTTCTAATTAAAATGAAATTTATTAGCCAAACGAGGTTATAGCCTGCAGTGATTTAGGTGTGCTTTGTGAAAGGATTGATTTTATACTCAAGTCACTTGGTACCCCATTGGACTTTAAAGCATATGAATTCAGTTCATAAAAATGCAATATAACAAAGAGAAAAGAAACAAGCGATTATTGCAACTATTCATGACCAAATGGTGGAAATCAAATTTTAAAAATTGACATTGTATTGGAGTTTACAATATTTACGTAAACTCGGATTTTAGAAATTCAGTATAATACAATATAAACAAAATATCCTTCGCATCTATTTCTAGAGCTGCATAAAAAATATAACAACGATAATAATCACTTTGAACATCCTTGTATGACTTCAATGTAAGTTTTATTTGACAATAATGAAATTTAGAAACAAAAGAAATTATAAGCTGGAACTATTTAGGTTTACTATGTAAAAAGTAAGATTTTATACACAAATCACTTGGTACCCCATTGGACTTTGAAGCATAAAAATTTAGTTCTGAAAATGCCAGATAATAAAGAGAAACGAAACAAGCGATTATTGCAACAATTCATGACCAAATGGTGGATATAAATTTTAAAAAATTGAGCTTATATTGGGGTTCACAATATTTACGTAAACTCGGTTTTTAGAAATTCAGTATAATACAATAAAAACAAAAAATCCTTCGCATCTATTCCTAGAGCAGCATAAAATATAATATTTACGTAAACTCGGTTTTTAGAAATTCAGTATAATACTATAAAAACAAAAAATCCTTCGCATCTTTTCCTAGAGCTGCATAAAATATATAACAACGAGAATATTAATTTTGAAAATCCTTGTATGCCTTCTATATCAGTTTTTTCTAATTAAAATGAAATTTATTAGCCAAACGAGGTTATAGCCTGCAGTGATTTAGGTGTGCTTTGTGAAAGGATTGATTTTATACTCAAGTCACTTGGTACCCCATTGGACTTTAAAGCATATGAATTCAGTTCATAAAAATGCAATATAACAAAGAGAAAAGAAACAAGCGATTATTGCAACTATTCATGACCAAATGGTGGAAATCAAATTTTAAAAAATTGACCTTGTATTGGAGTTTACAATATTTACGTAAACTCGGTTTTTAGAAATTCAGTATAATACAATAAAAACAAAAAATCCTTCGCATCTATTTCTACAGCTGCATAAAAAATTTAACAACGATAATAATCACTTTGAACATCCTTGTATGACTTCAATGTAAGTTGTATTTGACAATAATGAAATTTAAAAGCAAAAGAAATTATAAGCTGGAACTATTTAGGTGTACTATGTAAAAAATAGGATTTTATACACAATTCACTTGGTATCCCATTGGACTTTATAGCATAAAAATTTAGTTCTTAAAATGCCAGATAATAAAGAGAAACTTAAACAAGCGATTATTGCAACTATTCATGACCAAATGGTGGATATAAATTTTAAAAAATTGAGCTTTTATTGGGGTTCACAATATTTACGTAAACTCGGTTTTTAGAAATTCAGTATAATACAATAAAAACAAAAAATCCTTCGCATCTATTTCTAGAGCTGCATAAAAAATATAACAACGATAATAATCACTTATAACATCCTTGTATGACTTCAATGTAAGTTTTATTTGACAATAATGAAATTTAAAAGCAAAAGAAATTATAAGCTGGAACTATTTAGGTGTACTATGTAAAAAATAAGATTTTATACACAATTCACTTGGTATCCCATTGGACTTTATAGCATAAAAATTTAGTTCTTAAAATGCCAGATAATAAAGAGAAACTTAAACAAGCGATTATTGCAACTATTCATGACCAAATGGTGGATATAAATTTTAAAAAATTGACCTTATATTGGGGTTCACAATATTTACGTAAACTCGGTTTTTAGAAATTCAGTATAATACAATAAAAACAAAAAATCCTTCGCATCTATTTCTAGAGCTGCATAAAATATATAACAACGAGAATAATCATTTTGAACATCCTTGTATGCGCCTTCAATGTAAGTGTCTTTTTGATTAAAATGAAATTTAATAGCAAAACGAGGTTATAGGCTGATACTATTTCGGTGTGCTTTGTGAAAGGAATGATTTTATACCCAAGTGACGTGGTACCCCATTGGACTTTAAAGCATATGAATTCAGTTCATAAAAATGCCATATAACAAGGAGAAAAGAAACAAGCGATTATTGCAACTATTCATGACCAAATGGTGGAAATCAAATTTCAAAAATTGACCTTGTATTGGAGTTTACAATATATACGTAAACTCGGATTTTAGAAATTCAGTATAATACAATAAAAAACAAAAATCCTTCGCATCTATTCCTAGAGCTGCATAAAATATATAACAACGAGAATAATTATTTTGAACATCCTTGTATGCCTTCAATGTAAGTTTTATTTGACACTAATGAAATTTAATAGCAAAACGAGGTTATAGGCAGCAACTATTTAGGTGTGCTTTGTGAAAGGAATGATTTTATACCCAAGTCACGTGGTACCCCATTGGACTTTAAAGCATATGAATTCAGTTCATAAAAATTCCATATTACAAAGAGAAAAGAAACGAGCGATTATTGCAACTATTCATGACCAAATGGTGGAAATCAAATTTTAAAAATTGACCTTTTATTGGAGTTTACAATATTTACGTAAACTCGGTTTTTAGAAATTCAGTATAATACAATAAAAACAAAAACACATTCGCATCTATTTCTAGAGCTGCATAAAAATATAATAACGCGAATAATCATTTTGAACATCCATGTATGCCTTCAATGTAAGTTTTATTTGACAATAATGAAATTTAATAGCAAAACGAGGTTACAGGCTGCAACTATTTAGGTGTGCTTTGTGAAAGGAATGATTTTATACCCAAGTCACGTGGTATCCTATTAGACTTTAAAGCATATGAATTCAGTTCATAAAAATGCCATATAACAAGGAAAAAAGAAACAAGCGATTATTGCAACTATTCATGACCAAATGGTGGAAATCAAATTATAAAAAATTGACCTTGTATTTGAGTTTACAATACTTACGTATACTCGGTATTTAGAAATTCAGTATAATACAATAAAAACAAAAAATCCTTCGCATCTATTTCTAGAGCTGCATAAAATATATAACAACGAGAATAATCATTTTGAACATCCTTGTATGCCTTCATTGTAAGTGTCTTTTTGATTAAAATGAAATTTAATAGCAAAACGAGGTTATAGGCTGATACTATTTAGGTGTGCTTTGTTTATACCCAAGTCACTTGGTACCCCATTGGACTTTAAAGCATATGAATTCAGTTCATAAAAATGCAATATAACAAAGAGAAAAGAAACATGCCATTATTGCAACTATTCAGGACCAAATGGTGGATATAAATTTTAAAAAATTGACCTTATATTGGGGTTCACAATATTTACGTAAACTCGGTTTTTAGAAATTCAGTATAATACAATAAAAACAAAAAATCCTTCGCATCTATTTCTAGAGCTGCATAAAATATATAACAACGAGAATAATCATTTTGAACATCCTTGTATGCGCCTTCAATGTAAGTGTCTTTTTGATTAAAATGAAATTTAATAGCAAAACGAGGTTATAGGCTGATACTATTTCGGTGTGCTTTGTGAAAGGAATGATTTTATACCCAAGTGACGTGGTACCCCATTGGACTTTAAAGCATATGAATTCAGTTCATAAAAATGCCATATAACAAGGAGAAAAGAAACAAGCGATTATTGCAACTATTCATGACCAAATGGTGGAAATCAAATTTCAAAAATTGACCTTGTATTGGAGTTTACAATATATACGTAAACTCGGATTTTAGAAATTCAGTATAATACAATAAAAAACAAAAATCCTTCGCATCTATTCCTAGAGCTGCATAAAATATATAACAACGAGAATAATTATTTTGAACATCCTTGTATGCCTTCAATGTAAGTTTTATTTGACACTAATGAAATTTAATAGCAAAACGAGGTTATAGGCAGCAATATTTAGGTGTGCTTTGTGAAAGGAATGATTTTATACCCAAGTCACGTGGTACCCCATTGGACTTAAAAGCATAAAAATTTAGTTCTTAAACTGCCAGATAATAAAATATATAACAACGAGAATAATCATTTTGAACATCCTTGTATGCCTTCAATGTAAGTGTCTTTTTGATTAAAATGAAATTTAATAGCAAAACGAGGTTATAGGCTGATACTATTTAGGTGTGCTTTGTGAAAGGAATGATTTTATACCCAAGTCACGTGGTACCCCATTGGACTTTAAAGCATATGAATTCAGTTCATAAAAATTCCATATTACAAAGAGAAAAGAAACGAGCGATTATTGCAACTATTCATGACCAAATGGTGGAAATCAAATTTTAAAAATTGACCTTTTATTGGAGTTTACAATATTTACGTAAACTCGGTTTTTAGAAATTCAGTATAATACAATAAAAACAAAAACACATTCGCATCTATTTCTAGAGCTGCATAAAAATATAATAACGCGAATAATCATTTTGAACATCCATGTATGCCTTCAATGTAAGTTTTATTTGACAATAATGAAATTTAATAGCAAAACGAGGTTACAGGCTGCAACTATTTAGGTGTGCTTTGTGAAAGGAATGATTTTATACCCAAGTCACGTGGTATCCTATTAGACTTTAAAGCATATGAATTCAGTTCATAAAAATGCCATATAACAAGGAAAAAAGAAACAAGCGATTATTGCAACTATTCATGACCAAATGGTGGAAATCAAATTATAAAAAATTGACCTTGTATTTGAGTTTACAATACTTACGTATACTCGGTATTTAGAAATTCAGTATAATACAATAAAAACAAAAAATCCTTCGCATCTATTTCTAGAGCTGCATAAAATATATAACAACGAGAATAATCATTTTGAACATCCTTGTATGCCTTCATTGTAAGTGTCTTTTTGATTAAAATGAAATTTAATAGCAAAACGAGGTTATAGGCTGATACTATTTAGGTGTGCTTTGTTTATACCCAAGTCACTTGGTACCCCATTGGACTTTAAAGCATATGAATTCAGTTCATAAAAATGCAATATAACAAAGAGAAAAGAAACATGCGATTATTGCAACTATTCATGACCAAATGGTGGAAATCAAATTTTAAAAAATTGACCTTGTATTGGAGTTTACAATATTTACGTAAACTCGGTTTTTAGAAATTCAGTATAATACAATAAACACAAAAAATCCTTCGTATCTATTTCTAGAGATGCATAAAAAATATAACAACGATAATAATCACTTTGAACATCCTTGTATGACTTCAATGTAAGTTTTATTTGACAATAATGAAATTTAAAAGCAAAAGAAATTATAAGCTAGAACTAATTAGGTTTACTATGTAAAAATTAAGATTTTATACACAATTCACTTGGTATCCCATTGGATTTTATAGCATAAATATTTAGTTCTTAAAATGCCAGATAATAAAGAGAAATTTAAACAAGCGAATATTGCAACTATTCATGACCAAATGGTGGATATAAATTTTAAAAAATTGAGCTTATATTGGGGTTCACAATATTTACGTAAACTCGGTTTTTAGAAATTCAGTATAATACAATAAAAACAAAAAATCCTTCGTATCTATTTCTAGAGCTGCATAAAAAATATAACAACGATAATAATCACTTTGAGCATCCTTGTATGACTTCAATGTAAGTTTTATTTGACAATAATGAAATTTAAAAGCAAAAGAAATTATAAGCTAGCACTAATTATGTTTACTATGTAAAAATTAAGATTTTATACACAATTCACTTGGTATCCCATTGGATTTTATAGCATAAATATTTAGTTCTTAAAATGCCAGATAATAAAGAGAAATTTAAACAAGCGATTATTGCAACTATTCATGACCAAATGGTGGAAATCAAATTTTAAAAAATTGACCTTGTATTGGGGTTCACAATACTTACGTAAACTCGGTATTTAGAAATTCAGTATAATACAATAAAAACAAAAAATCCTTCGCATCTATTTCTAGAGCTGCATAAAATATATAACAACGAGAATAATCATTTTGAACATCCTTGTATGCCTTCAATGTAAGTGTCTTTTTGATTAAAATGAAATTTAATAGCAAAACGAGGTTATAGGCTGATACTATTTAGGTGTGCTTTGTGAAAGGAATGATTTTATACCCAAGTCACGTGGTACCCCATTGGACTTTAAAGCATATGAATTCAGTTCATAAAAATTCCATATTACAAAGAGAAAAGAAACGAGCGATTATTGCAACTATTCATGACCAAATGGTGGAAATCAAATTTTAAAAATTGACCTTTTATTGGAGTTTACAATATTTACGTAAACTCGGTTTTTAGAAATTCAGTATAATACAATAAAAACAAAAACACATTCGCATCTATTTCTAGAGCTGCATAAAAATATAATAACGCGAATAATCATTTTGAACATCCTTGTATGCCTTCAATGTAAGTTTTATTTGACAATAATGAAATTTAATAGCAAAACGAGGTTACAGGCTGCAACTATTTAGGTGTGCTTTGTGAAAGGAATGATTTTATACCCAAGTCACGTGGTATCCTATTAGACTTTAAAGCATATGAATTCAGTTCATAAAAATGCCATATAACAAGGAAAAAAGAAACAAGCGATTATTGCAACTATTCATGACCAAATGGTGGAAATCAAATTTTAAAATTGACCTTGTATTGGAGTTTACAATGTTTTCGTAAACTCGGATTTTAGAAATTCAGTATAATACAATAAAAACAAAAAATCCTTCGCATCTATTTCTAGAGCTGCATAAAAAATATAACAACGATAATAATCACTTTGAACATCCTTGTATGACTTCAATGTAAGTTTTATTTGACAATAATGAAATTTAAAAGCAAAAGAAATTATAAGCTGGAACTATTTAGGTTTACTATGTAAAAAGTAAGATTTTATACACAAATCACTTGGTACCCCATTGGACTTTAAAGCATATGAATTCAGTTCATAAAAATGCAATATAACAAAGAGAAAAGAAACATGCCATTATTGCAACTATTCATGACCAAATGGTGGATATAAATTTTAAAAAATTGAACTTATATTGGGGTTCACAATATTTACGTAAACTCGGTTTTTAGAAATTCAGTATAATACAATAAAAACAAAAAACCTTTCGCATCTTATCCTAGAGCAGCATAAAATATAATATTTACGTAAACTCGGTTTTTAGAAATTCAGTATAATACTATGAAAACAAAAAATCCTTCGCATCTATTTCTAGAGCTGCATAAAAAATATAACAACGAGAATATTAATTTTGAAAATCCTTGTATGCCTTCTATATCAGTTTTTTCTAATTAAAATGAAATTTATTAGCCAAACGAGGTTATAGCCTGCAGTGATTTAGGTGTGCTTTGTGAAAGGATTGATTTTATACCCAAGTCACTTGGTACCCCATTGGACTTTAAAGCATATGAATTCAGTTCATAAAAATGCAATATAACAAAGAGAAAAGAAACATGCCATTATTGCAACTATTCAGGACCAAATGGTGGAAATCAAATTTTAAAAAATTGACCTTGTATTGGAGTTTACAATATTTACGTAAACTCGGTTTTTAGAAATTCAGTATAATACAATAAAAACAAAAAATCCTTCGTATCTATTTCTAGAGCTGCATAAAAAATATAACAACGATAATAATCACTTTGAACATCCTTGTATGACTTCAATGTAAGTTTTATTTGACACTAATGAAATTTAATAGCAAAACGAGGTTATAGGATGCAACTATTTAGGTGTGCTTTGTGAAAGGAATGATCTTATACCCAAGTCACGTGGTACCCCATTGGACTTTAAAGCATATGAATTGAGTTCATAAAAATTCCACATTACAAAGAGAAAAGAAACATGCCATTATTGCAACTTATCAGGACCAAATGGTGGAAATCAAATTTTAAAAAATTGACCTTGTATTGGAGTTTACAATATTTACGTAAACTCGGTTTTTAGAAATTCAGTATAATACAATAAAAACAAAAAATCCTTCGCATCTATTTCTACAGCTGCATAAAAAATTTAACAACGATAATAATCACTTTGAACATCCTTGTATGACTTCAATGTAAGTTGTATTTGACAATAATGAAATTTAAAAGCAAAAGAAATTATAAGCTGGAACTATTTAAGTGTACTATGTAAAAAATAGGATTTTATACACAATTCACTTGGTATCCCATTGGACTTTATAGCATAAAAATTTAGTTCTTAAAATGCCAGATAATAAAGAGAAACTTAAACAAGCGATTATTGCAACTATTCATGACCAAATGGTGGATATAAATTTTAAAAAATTGAGCTTTTATTGGGGTTCACAATATTTACGTAAACTCGGTTTTTAGAAATTCAGTATAATACAATAAAAACAAAAAATCCTTCGCATCTATTTCTAGAGCTGCATAAAAAATATAACAACGATAATAATCACTTATAACATCCTTGTATGACTTCAATGTAAGTTTTATTTGACAATAATGAAATTTAAAAGCAAAAGAAATTATAAGCTGGAACTATTTAGGTGTACTATGTAAAAAATAAGATTTTATACACAATTCACTTGGTATCCCATTGGACTTTATAGCATAAAAATTTAGTTCTTAAAATGCCAGATAATAAAGAGAAACTTAAACAAGCGATTATTGCAACTATTCATGACCAAATGGTGGATATAAATTTTAAAAAATTGACCTTATATTGGGGTTCACAATATTTACGTAAACTCGGTTTTTAGAAATTCAGTATAATACAATAAAAACAAAAAATCCTTCGCATCTATTTCTAGAGCTGCATAAAATATATAACAACGAGAATAATCATTTTGAACATCCTTGTATGCGCCTTCAATGTAAGTGTCTTTTTGATTAAAATGAAATTTAATAGCAAAACGAGGTTATAGGCTGATACTATTTCGGTGTGCTTTGTGAAAGGAATGATTTTATACCCAAGTGACGTGGTACCCCATTGGACTTTAAAGCATATGAATTCAGTTCATAAAAATGCCATATAACAAGGAGAAAAGAAACAAGCGATTATTGCAACTATTCATGACCAAATGGTGGAAATCAAATTTCAAAAATTGACCTTGTATTGGAGTTTACAATATATACGTAAACTCGGATTTTAGAAATTCAGTATAATACAATAAAAACAAAAATCCTTCGCATCTATTCCTAGAGCTGCATAAAATATATAACAACGAGAATAATTATTTTGAACATCCTTGTATGCCTTCAATGTAAGTTTTATTTGACACTAATGAAATTTAATAGCAAAACGAGGTTATAGGCAGCAACTATTTAGGTGTGCTTTGTGAAAGGAATGATTTTATACCCAAGTCACGTGGTACCCCATTGGACTTAAAAGCATAAAAATTTAGTTCTTAAACTGCCAGATAATAAAATATATAACAACGAGAATAATCATTTTGAACATCCTTGTATGCCTTCAATGTAAGTGTCTTTTTGATTAAAATGAAATTTAATAGCAAAACGAGGTTATAGGCTGATACTATTTAGGTGTGCTTTGTGAAAGGAATGATTTTATACCCAAGTCACGTGGTACCCCATTGGACTTTAAAGCATATGAATTCAGTTCATAAAAATTCCATATTACAAAGAGAAAAGAAACGAGCGATTATTGCAACTATTCATGACCAAATGGTGGAAATCAAATTTTAAAAATTGACCTTTTATTGGAGTTTACAATATTTACGTAAACTCGGTTTTTAGAAATTCAGTATAATACAATAAAAACAAAAACACATTCGCATCTATTTCTAGAGCTGCATAAAAATATAATAACGCGAATAATCATTTTGAACATCCATGTATGCCTTCAATGTAAGTTTTATTTGACAATAATGAAATTTAATAGCAAAACGAGGTTACAGGCTGCAACTATTTAGGTGTGCTTTGTGAAAGGAATGATTTTATACCCAAGTCACGTGGTATCCTATTAGACTTTAAAGCATATGAATTCAGTTCATAAAAATGCCATATAACAAGGAAAAAAGAAACAAGCGATTATTGCAACTATTCATGACCAAATGGTGGAAATCAAATTATAAAAAATTGACCTTGTATTTGAGTTTACAATACTTACGTATACTCGGTATTTAGAAATTCAGTATAATACAATAAAAACAAAAAATCCTTCGCATCTATTTCTAGAGCTGCATAAAATATATAACAACGAGAATAATCATTTTGAACATCCTTGTATGCCTTCATTGTAAGTGTCTTTTTGATTAAAATGAAATTTAATAGCAAAACGAGGTTATAGGCTGATACTATTTAGGTGTGCTTTGTTTATACCCAAGTCACTTGGTACCCCATTGGACTTTAAAGCATATGAATTCAGTTCATAAAAATGCAATATAACAAAGAGAAAAGAAACATGCCATTATTGCAACTATTCAGGACCAAATGGTGGAAATCAAATTTTAAAAAATTGACCTTGTATTGGAGTTTACAATATTTACGTAAACTCGGTTTTTAGAAATTCAGTATAATACAATAAACACAAAAAATCCTTCGTATCTATTTCTAGAGATGCATAAAAAATATAACAACGATAATAATCACTTTGAACATCCTTGTATGACTTCAATGTAAGTTTTATTTGACAATAATGAAATTTAATAGCAAAAGAAATTATAAGCTAGAACTAATTAGGTTTACTATGTAAAAATTAAGATTTTATACACAATTCACTTGGTATCCCATTGGATTTTATAGCATAAATATTTAGTTCTTAAAATGCCAGATAATAAAGAGAAATTTAAACAAGCGAATATTGCAACTATTCATGACCAAATGGTGGATATAAATTTTAAAAAATTGAGTTTATATTGGGGTTCACAATATTTACGTAAACTCGGTTTTTAGAAATTCAGTATAATACAATAAAAACAAAAAATCCTTCGTATCTATTTCTAGAGCTGCATAAAAAATATAACAACGATAATAATCACTTTGAGCATCCTTGTATGACTTCAATGTAAGTTTTATTTGACAATAATGAAATTTAAAAGCAAAAGAAATTATAAGCTAGCACTAATTAGGTTTACTATGTAAAAATTAAGATTTTATACACAATTCACTTGGTATCCCATTGGATTTTATAGCATAAATATTTAGTTCTTAAAATGCCAGATAATAAAGAGAAATTTAAACAAGCGATTATTGCAACTATTCATGACCAAATGGTGGAAATCAAATTTTAAAAAATTGACCTTGTATTGGGGTTCACAATACTTACGTAAACTCGGTATTTAGAAATTCAGTATAATACAATAAAAACAAAAAATCCTTCGCATCTATTTCTAGAGCTGCATAAAATATATAACAACGAGAATAATCATTTTGAACATCCTTGTATGCCTTCAATGTAAGTGTCTTTTTGATTAAAATGAAATTTAATAGCAAAACGAGGTTATAGGCTGATACTATTTAGGTGTGCTTTGTGAAAGGAATGATTTTATACCCAAGTCACGTGGTACCCCATTGGACTTTAAAGCATATGAATTCAGTTCATAAAAATTCCATATTACAAAGAGAAAAGAAACGAGCGATTATTGCAACTATTCATGACCAAATGGTGGAAATCAAATTTTAAAAATTGACCTTTTATTGGAGTTTACAATATTTACGTAAACTCGGTTTTTAGAAATTCAGTATAATACAATAAAAACAAAAACACATTCGCATCTATTTCTAGAGCTGCATAAAAATATAATAACGCGAATAATCATTTTGAACATCCTTGTATGCCTTCAATGTAAGTTTTATTTGACAATAATGAAATTTAATAGCAAAACGAGGTTACAGGCTGCAACTATTTAGGTGTGCTTTGTGAAAGGAATGATTTTATACCCAAGTCACGTGGTATCCTATTAGACTTTAAAGCATATGAATTCAGTTCATAAAAATGCCATATAACAAGGAAAAAAGAAACAAGCGATTATTGCAACTATTCATGACCAAATGGTGGAAATCAAATTTTAAAAATTGACCTTGTATTGGGGTTCACAATACATACGTAAACTCGGATTTTAGAAATTCAGTATAATACAATAAAAACAAAAACACATTCGCATCTATTTCTAGAGCTGCATAAAAATATAATAACGCGAATAATCATTTTGAACATCCTTGTATGCCTTCAATGTAACTTTTATTTGACACTAATGAAATTTAATAGCAAAACGAAGTTATAAGCTGGAACTATTTAGGTGTACTATGTAAAAAATAAGATTTTATACACAATTCACTTGGTATCCCATTGGACTTTATAGCATAAAAATTTAGTTCTTAAAATGCCAGATGATAAAGAGAAACTTAAACAAGCGATTATTGCAACTATTCATGACCAAATGGTGGATATAAATTTTAAAAAATTGACCTTATATTGGGGTTCACAATATTTACGTAAACTCGGTTTTTAGAAATTCAGTATAATACAATAAAAACAAAAAATCCTTCGCATCTATTTCTAGAGCTGCATAAAATATATAACAACGAGAATAATCATTTTGAACATCCTTGTATGCGCCTTCAATGTAAGTGTCTTTTTGATTAAAATGAAATTTAATAGCAAAACGAGGTTATAGGCTGATACTATTTCGGTGTGCTTTGTGAAAGGAATGATTTTATACCCAAGTGACGTGGTACCCCATTGGACTTTAAAGCATATGAATTCAGTTCATAAAAATGCCATATAACAAGGAGAAAAGAAACAAGCGATTATTGCAACTATTCATGACCAAATGGTGGAAATCAAATTTCAAAAATTGACCTTGTATTGGAGTTTACAATATATACGTAAACTCGGATTTTAGAAATTCAGTATAATACAATAAAAACAAAAATCCTTCGCATCTATTCCTAGAGCTGCATAAAATATATAACAACGAGAATAATTATTTTGAACATCCTTGTATGCCTTCAATGTAAGTTTTATTTGACACTAATGAAATTTAATAGCAAAACGAGGTTATAGGCAGCAACTATTTAGGTGTGCTTTGTGAAAGGAATGATTTTATACCCAAGTCACGTGGTACCCCATTGGACTTAAAAGCATAAAAATTTAGTTCTTAAACTGCCAGATAATAAAATATATAACAACGAGAATAATCATTTTGAACATCCTTGTATGCCTTCAATGTAAGTGTCTTTTTGATTAAAATGAAATTTAATAGCAAAACGAGGTTATAGGCTGATACTATTTAGGTGTGCTTTGTGAAAGGAATGATTTTATACCCAAGTCACGTGGTACCCCATTGGACTTTAAAGCATATGAATTCAGTTCATAAAAATTCCATATTACAAAGAGAAAAGAAACGAGCGATTATTGCAACTATTCATGACCAAATGGTGGAAATCAAATTTTAAAAATTGACCTTTTATTGGAGTTTACAATATTTACGTAAACTCGGTTTTTAGAAATTCAGTATAATACTATAAAAACAAAAAATCCTTCGCTTCTTTTACTAGAGCTGCATAAAAATATAATAACGCGAATAATCATTTTGAACATCCATGTATGCCTTCAATGTAAGTTTTATTTGACAATAATGAAATTTAATAGCAAAACGAGGTTACAGGCTGCAACTATTTAGGTGTGCTTTGTGAAAGGAATGATTTTATACCCAAGTCACGTGGTATCCTATTAGACTTTAAAGCATATGAATTCAGTTCATAAAAATGCCATATAACAAGGAAAAAAGAAACAAGCGATTATTGCAACTATTCATGACCAAATGGTGGAAATCAAATTATAAAAAATTGACCTTGTATTTGAGTTTACAATACTTACGTATACTCGGTATTTAGAAATTCAGTATAATACAATAAAAACAAAAAATCCTTCGCATCTATTTCTAGAGCTGCATAAAATATATAACAACGAGAATAATCATTTTGAACATCCTTGTATGCCTTCATTGTAAGTGTCTTTTTGATTAAAATGAAATTTAATAGCAAAACGAGGTTATAGGCTGATACTATTTAGGTGTGCTTTGTTTATACCCAAGTCACTTGGTACCCCATTGGACTTTAAAGCATATGAATTCAGTTCATAAAAATGCAATATAACAAAGAGAAAAGAAACATGCCATTATTGCAACTATTCAGGACCAAATGGTGGAAATCAAATTTTAAAAAATTGACCTTGTATTGGAGTTTACAATATTTACGTAAACTCGGTTTTTAGAAATTCAGTATAATACAATAAACACAAAAAATCCTTCGTATCTATTTCTAGAGATGCATAAAAAATATAACAACGATAATAATCACTTTGAACATCCTTGTATGACTTCAATGTAAGTTTTATTTGACAATAATGAAATTTAAAAGCAAAAGAAATTATAAGCTAGAACTAATTAGGTTTACTATGTAAAAATTAAGATTTTATACACAATTCACTTGGTATCCCATTGGATTTTATAGCATAAATATTTAGTTCTTAAAATGCCAGATAATAAAGAGAAATTTAAACAAGCGAATATTGCAACTATTCATGACCAAATGGTGGATATAAATTTTAAAAAATTGAGCTTATATTGGGGTTCACAATATTTACGTAAACTCGGTTTTTAGAAATTCAGTATAATACAATAAAAACAAAAAATCCTTCGTATCTATTTCTAGAGCTGCATAAAAAATATAACAACCATAATAATCACTTTGAGCATCCTTGTATGACTTCAATGTAAGTTTTATTTGACAATAATGAAATTTAAAAGCAAAAGAAATTATAAGCTAGCACTAATTAGGTTTACTATGTAAAAATTAAGATTTTATACACAATTCACTTGGTATCCCATTGGATTTTATAGCATAAATATTTAGTTCTTAAAATGCCAGATAATAAAGAGAAATTTAAACAAGCGATTATTGCAACTATTCATGACCAAATGGTGGAAATCAAATTTTAAAAATTGACATTGTATTGGGGTTCACAATACTTACGTAAACTCGGTATTTAGAAATTCAGTATAATACAATAAAAACAAAAAATCCTTCGCATCTATTTCTAGAGCTGCATAAAATATATAACAACGAGAATAATCATTTTGAACATCCTTGTATGCCTTCAATGTAAGTGTCTTTTTGATTAAAATGAAATTTAATAGCAAAACGAGGTTATAGGCTGATACTATTTAGGTCTGCTTTGTGAAAGGAATGACTTTATACCCAAGTCACGTGGTACCCCATTGGACTTTAAAGCATATGAATTCAGTTCATAAAAATTCCATATTACAAAGAGAAAAGAAACGAGCGATTATTGCAACTATTCATGACCAAATGGTGGAAATCAAATTTTAAAAATTGACCTTTTATTGGAGTTTACAATATTTACGTAAACTCGGTTTTTAGAAATTCAGTATAATACAATAAAAACAAAAACACATTCGCATCTATTTCTAGAGCTGCATAAAAATATAATAACGCGAATAATCATTTTGAACATCCTTGTATGCCTTCAATGTAAGTTTTATTTGACAATAATGAAATTTAATAGCAAAACGAGGTTACAGGCTGCAACTATTTAGGTGTGCTTTGTGAAAGGAATGATTTTATACCCAAGTCACGTGGTATCCTATTAGACTTTAAAGCATATGAATTCAGTTCATAAAAATGCCATATAACAAGGAAAAAAGAAACAAGCGATTATTGCAACTATTCATGACCAAATGGTGGAAATCAAATTTTAAAAATTGACCTTGTATTGGGGTTCACAATACATACGTAAACTCGGATTTTAGAAATTCAGTATAATACAATAAAAACAAAAACACATTCGCATCTATTTCTAGAGCTGCATAAAAATATAATAACGCGAATAATCATTTTGAACATCCTTGTATGCCTTCAATGTAACTTTTATTTGACACTAATGAAATTTAATAGCAAAACGAAGTTATAAGCTGGAACTATTTAGGTGTACTATGTTAAAAGTAAGATTTTATACACAAATCACTTGGTACCCCATTGGATTTTATAGCATAAAAATTTAGTTCTAAAAATGCCAGATAATAAAGAGAAACGAAACAAGCGATTATTGCAACTATTCATGACCAAATGGTGGCTATAAATTTTAAAAAATTGACCTTGTATTTGAGTTTACAATACTTACGTATACTCGGTATTTAGAAATTCAGTATAATACAATAAAAACAAAAAATCCTTCGCATCTATTTCTAGAGCTGCATAAAATATATAACAACGAGAATAATCATTTTGAACATCCTTGTATGCCTTCAATGTAAGTGTCTTTTTGATTAAAATGAAATTTAATAGCAAAACGAGGTTATAGGCTGATACTATTTAGGTGTGCTTTGTTTATACCCAAGTCACTTGGTACCCCATTGGACTTTAAAGCATATGAATTCAGTTCATAAAAATGCAATATAACAAAGAGAAAAGAAACATGCGTTTATTGCAACTATTCATGACCAAATGGTGGAAATTAAATTTTAAAATTGACCTTGTATTGGAGTTTACAATGTTTTCGTAAACTCGGATTTTAGAAATTCAGTATAATACAATAAAAACAAAAAATCCTTCGCATCTATTTCTAGAGCTGCATAAAAAATATAACAACGATAATAATCACTTTGAACATCCTTGTATGACTTCAATGTAAGTTTTATTTGACAATAATGAAATTTAAAAGCAAAAGAAATTATAAGCTGGAACTATTTAGGTTTACTATGTAAAAAGTAAGATTTTATACACAAATCACTTGGTACCCCATTGGACTTTAAAGCATATAAATTTAGTTCTTAAAATGCCAGATAATAAAGAGGAACGAAACAAGCGATTATTGCAACTATTCATGACCAAATGGTGGAAATCAAATTTCAAAAATTGACCTTGTATTGGAGTTTACAATATTTACGTAAACTCGGATTTTAGAAATTCAGTATAATACAATAAAAACAAAAAATCCTCCGCATCTATTTCTAGAGCTGCATAAAAATATAACAACGAGAATAATCATTTTGAACATCCTTGTATGCCTTCAATGTAAGTTTTATTTGACAATAATGAAATTTAAAAGCAAAAGAAATTATAAGCTGGAACTATTTAGGTTTACTATGTAAAAAGTAAGATTTTATACACAAATCACTTGGTACCCCATTGGACTTTAAAGCATATAAATTTAGTTCTTAAAATGCCAGATAATAAAGAGAAACTTAAACAAGCGATTATTGCAACTATTCATGACCAAATGGTGGATATAAATTTTAAAAAATTGAACTTATATTGGGGTTTACAATATTTACGTAAACTCGGATTTTAGAAATTCAGTATAATACAATAAAAACAAAAAACCTTTCGCATCTATTCCTAGAGCAGCATAAAATATAACACTTACGTAAACTCGGTTTTTAGAAATTCAGTATAATACTATGAAAACAAAAAATCCTTCGCATCTATTTCTAGAGCTGCATAAAAAATATAACAACGAGAATAATCATTTTGAAAATCCTTGTATGCCTTCTATATCAGTTTTTTCTAATTAAAATGAAATTTATTAGCCAAACGAGGTTATAGCCTGCAATGATTTAGGTGTGCTTTGTGAAAGGATTGATTTTATACCCAAGTCACTTGGTACCCCATTGGACTTTAAAGCATATGAATTCAGTTCATAAAAATGCAATATAACAAAGAGAAAAGAAACATGCGATTATTGCAACTATTCATGACCAAATGGTGGAAATCAAATTTAAAAAATTGACATTGTATTGGAGTTTACAATATTTACGTAAACTCGGATTTTAGAAATTCAGTATAATACAATATAAACAAAATATCCTTCGCATCTATTTCTAGAGCTGCATAAAAAATATAACAACGATAATAATCACTTTGAACATCCTTGTATGACTTCAATGTAAGTTTTATTTGACAATAATGAAATTTAGAAACAAAAGAAATTATAAGCTGGAACTATTTAGGTTTACTATGTAAAAAGTAAGATTTTATACACAAATCACTTGGTACCCCATTGGACTTTGAAGCATAAAAATTTAGTTCTGAAAATGCCAGATAATAAAGAGAAACGAAACAAGCGATTATTGCAACAATTCATGACCAAATGGTGGATATAAATTTTAAAAAATTGAGCTTATATTGGGGTTCACAATATTTACGTAAACTCGGTTTTTAGAAATTCAGTATAATACAATAAAAACAAAAAATCCTTCGCATCTATTCCTAGAGCAGCATAAAATATAATATTTACGTAAACTCGGTTTTTAGAAATTCAGTATAATACTATAAAAACAAAAAATCCTTCGCATCTTTTACTAGAGCTGCATAAAATATATAACAACGAGAATAATCATTTTGAACATCCTTGTATGCCTTCAATGTAAGTTTTATTTGACACTAATGAAATTTAATAGCAAAACGAGGTTATAGGATGCAACTATTTAGGTGTGCTTTGTGAAAGGAATGATTTTATACCCAAGTCACGTGGTACCCCATTGGACTTTAAAGTATATGAATTGAGTTCATAAAAATTCCACATTACAAAGAGAGAAGAAACATGCCATTATTGCAACTATTCAGGACCAAATGGTGGAAATCAAATTTTAAAAAATTGACCTTGTATTGGAGTTTACAATATTTACGTAAACTCGGTTTTTAGAAATTCAGTATAATACAATAAAAACAAAAAATCCTTCGTATCTATTTCTAGAGCTGCATAAAAAATATAACAACGATAATAATCACTTTGAACATCCTTGTATGACTTCAATGTAAGTTTTATTTGACAATAATGAAATTTAAAAGCAAAAGAAATTATAAGCTAGAACTAATTAGGTTTACTATGTAAAAATTAAGATTTTATACACAATTCACTTGGTATCCCATTGGATTTTATAGCATAAATATTTGGTTCTTAAAATGCCAGATAATAAAGAGAAATTTAAACAAGCGATTATTGCAACTATTCATGACCAAATGGTGGATATAAATTTTAAAAAATTGAGCTTATATTGGGGTTCACAATGTTTACGTAAACTCGGTTTTTAGAAATTCAGTATAATACAATAAAAACAAAAAATCCTTCGCATCTATTTCTAGAGCTGCATAAAATATATAACAACGAGAATAATCATTTTGAACATCCTTGTATGCCTTCAATGTGAGTTTTATTTGACACTAATGAAATTTAATAGCACAACGAGGTTATAGGATGCAACTATTTAGGTGTGCTTTGTGAAAGGAATGATCTTATACCCAAGTCACGTGGTACCCCATTGGACTTTAAAGCATATGAATTGAGTTCATAAAAATTCCATATTACAAAGAGAAAAGAAACATGCCATTATTGCAACTATTCATGACCAAATGGTGGAAATCAAATTTTAAAAATTGACCTTGTATTGGAGTTTACAATATTTACGTAAACTCGGATTTTAGGAATTCAGTATAATACAATAAAAACAAAAAATCCTTCGTATCTATTTCTAGAGCTGCATAAAAAATATTACAACGATAATAATCATTTTGAACATCCTTGTATGACTTCAATGTAAGTTTTATTTGACAATAATGAAATTTAAAAGCAAAAGAAATTATAAGATGGAACTAATTGGGTTTACTATGTTAAAAGTAAGATTTTATACACAATTCACTTGGTATCCCATTGGACTTTATAGCATAAAAATTTAGTTCTTAAAATGCCAGATAATAAAGAGAAACTTAAACAAGCGATTATTGCAACTATTCATGACCAAATGGTGGATATAAATTTTAAAAAATTGAGCTTATATTGGGGTTCACAATATTTACGTAAACTCGGTTTTTAGAAATTCAGTATAATACAATAAAAACAAAAAATCCTTCGCATCTATTCCTAGAGCAGCATAAAATATAATATTTACGTAAACTGGGTTTTTAGAAATTCAGTATAATACTATAAAAACAAAAAATCCTTCGCATCTTTTCCTAGAGCTGCATAAAATATATAACAACGAGAATAATCATTTTGAACATCCTTGTATGCCTTCAATGTAAGTTTTATTTAACACTAATGAAATTTATTAGCCAAACGAGGTTATAGCCTGCAATGATTTAGGTGTGCTTTTTGAAAGGATTGATTTTATACCCAAGTCACTTGGTACCCCATTGGACTTTAAAGCATATGAATTCAGTTCATAAAAATGCAATATAACAAAGAGAAAAGAAACAAGCGATTATTGCAACTATTCATGACCAAATGGTGGAAATCAAATTTTAAAAATTGACCTTGTATTGGGGTTCACAATACATACGTAAACTCGGATTTTAGAAATTCAGTATAATACAATAAAAACAAAAACACATTCGCATCTATTTCTAGAGCTGCATAAAAATATAATAACACGAATAATCATTTTGAACATCCTTGTATGCCTTCAATGTAACTTTTATTTGACACTAATGAAATTTAATAGCAAAACGAAGTTATAAGCTGGAACTATTTAGGTGTACTATGTTAAAAGTAAGATTTTATACACAAATCACTTGGTACCCCATTGGATTTTATAGCATAAAAATTTAGTTCTAAAAATGCCAGATAATAAAGAGAAACGAAACAAGCGATTATTGCAACTATTCATGACCAAATGGTGGCTATAAAGTTTAAAAAATTGACCTTGTATTTGAGTTTACAATACTTACGTATACTCGGTATTTAGAAATTCAGTATAATACAATAAAAACAAAAAATTCTTCGCATCTATTTCTAGAGCTGCATAAAATATATAACAACGAGAATAATCATTTTGAACATCCTTGTATGCCTTCAATGTAAGTGTCTTTTTGATTAAAATGAAATTTAATAGCAAAACGAGGTTATAGGCTGATACTATTTAGGTGTGCTTTGTTTATACCCAAGTCACTTGGTACCCCATTGGACTTTAAAGCATATGAATTCAGTTCATAAAAATGCAATATAACAAAGAGAAAAGAAACATGCGTTTATTGCAACTATTCATGACCAAATGGTGGAAATTAAATTTTAAAATTGACCTTGTATTGGAGTTTACAATGTTTTCGTAAACTCGGATTTTAGAAATTCAGTATAATACAATAAAAACAAAAAATCCTTCGCATCTATTTCTAGAGCTGCATAAAAAATATAACAACGATAATAATCACTTTGAACATCCTTGTATGACTTCAATGTAAGTTTTATTTGACAATAATGAAATTTAAAAGCAAAAGAAATTATAAGCTGGAACTATTTAGGTTTACTATGTAAAAAGTAAGATTTTATACACAAATCACTTGGTACCCCATTGGACTTTAAAGCATATAAATTTAGTTCTTAAAATGCCAGATAATAAAGAGGAACGAAACAAGCGATTATTGCAACTATTCATGACCAAATGGTGGAAATCAAATTTCAAAAATTGACCTTGTATTGGAGTTTACAATATTTACGTAAACTCGGATTTTAGAAATTCAGTATAATACAATAAAAACAAAAAATCCTCCGCATCTATTTCTAGAGCTGCATAAAAATATAACAACGAGAATAATCATTTTGAACATCCTTGTATGCCTTCAATGTAAGTTTTATTTGACAATAATGAAATTTAAAAGCAAAAGAAATTATAAGCTGGAACTATTTAGGTTTACTATGTAAAAAGTAAGATTTTATACACAAATCACTTGGTACCCCATTGGACTTTAAAGCATATAAATTTAGTTCTTAAAATGCCAGATAATAAAGAGAAACTTAAACAAGCGATTATTGCAACTATTCATGACCAAATGGTGGATATAAATTTTAAAAAATTGAACTTATATTGGGGTTTACAATATTTACGTAAACTCGGATTTTAGAAATTCAGTATAATACAATAAAAACAAAAAACCTTTCGCATCTATTCCTAGAGCAGCATAAAATATAACACTTACGTAAACTCGGTTTTTAGAAATTCAGTATAATACTATGAAAACAAAAAATCCTTCGCATCTATTTCTAGAGCTGCATAAAAAATATAACAACGAGAATAATCATTTTGAAAATCCTTGTATGCCTTCTATATCAGTTTTTTCTAATTAAAATGAAATTTATTAGCCAAACGAGGTTATAGCCTGCAATGATTTAGGTGTGCTTTGTGAAAGGATTGATTTTATACCCAAGTCACTTGGTACCCCATTGGACTTTAAAGCATATGAATTCAGTTCATAAAAATGCAATATAACAAAGAGAAAAGAAACATGCGATTATTGCAACTATTCATGACCAAATGGTGGAAATCAAATTTAAAAAATTGACATTGTATTGGAGTTTACAATATTTACGTAAACTCGGATTTTAGAAATTCAGTATAATACAATATAAACAAAATATCCTTCGCATCTATTTCTAGAGCTGCATAAAAAATATAACAACGATAATAATCACTTTGAACATCCTTGTATGACTTCAATGTAAGTTTTATTTGACAATAATGAAATTTAGAAACAAAAGAAATTATAAGCTGGAACTATTTAGGTTTACTATGTAAAAAGTAAGATTTTATACACAAATCACTTGGTACCCCATTGGACTTTGAAGCATAAAAATTTAGTTCTGAAAATGCCAGATAATAAAGAGAAACGAAACAAGCGATTATTGCAACAATTCATGACCAAATGGTGGATATAAATTTTAAAAAATTGAGCTTATATTGGGGTTCACAATATTTACGTAAACTCGGTTTTTAGAAATTCAGTATAATACAATAAAAACAAAAAATCCTTCGCATCTATTCCTAGAGCAGCATAAAATATAATATTTACGTAAACTCGGTTTTTAGAAATTCAGTATAATACTATAAAAACAAAAAATCCTTCGCATCTTTTACTAGAGCTGCATAAAATATATAACAACGAGAATAATCATTTTGAACATCCTTGTATGCCTTCAATGTAAGTTTTATTTGACACTAATGAAATTTAATAGCAAAACGAGGTTATAGGATGCAACTATTTAGGTGTGCTTTGTGAAAGGAATGATTTTATACCCAAGTCACGTGGTACCCCATTGGACTTTAAAGTATATGAATTGAGTTCATAAAAATTCCACATTACAAAGAGAAAAGAAACATGCCATTATTGCAACTATTCAGGACCAAATGGTGGAAATCAAATTTTAAAAAATTGACCTTGTATTGGAGTTTACAATATTTACGTAAACTCGGTTTTTAGAAATTCAGTATAATACAATAAAAACAAAAAATCCTTCGTATCTATTTCTAGAGCTGCATAAAAAATATAACAACGATAATAATCACTTTGAACATCCTTGTATGACTTCAATGTAAGTTTTATTTGACAATAATGAAATTTAAAAGCAAAAGAAATTATAAGCTAGAACTAATTAGGTTTACTATGTAAAAATTAAGATTTTATACACAATTCACTTGGTATCCCATTGGATTTTATAGAATAAATATTTGGTTCTTAAAATGCCAGATAATAAAGAGAAATTTAAACAAGCGATTATTGCAACTATTCATGACCAAATGGTGGATATAAATTTTAAAAAATTGAGCTTATATTGGGGTTCACAATGTTTACGTAAACTCGGTTTTTAGAAATTCAGTATAATACAATAAAAACAAAAAATCCTTCGCATCTATTTCTAGAGCTGCATAAAATATATAACAACGAGAATAATCATTTTGAACATCCTTGTATGCCTTCAATGTGAGTTTTATTTGACACTAATGAAATTTAATAGCACAACGAGGTTATAGGATGCAACTATTTAGGTGTGCTTTGTGAAAGGAATGATCTTATACCCAAGTCACGTGGTACCCCATTGGACTTTAAAGCATATGAATTGAGTTCATAAAAATTCCATATTACAAAGAGAAAAGAAACATGCCATTATTGCAACTATTCATGACCAAATGGTGGAAATCAAATTTTAAAAATTGACCTTGTATTGGAGTTTACAATATTTACGTAAACTCGGATTTTAGGAATTCAGTATAATACAATAAAAACAAAAAATCCTTCGTATCTATTTCTAGAGCTGCATAAAAAATATTACAACGATAATAATCATTTTGAACATCCTTGTATGACTTCAATGTAAGTTTTATTTGACAATAATGAAATTTAAAAGCAAAAGAAATTATAAGATGGAACTAATTGGGTTTACTATGTTAAAAGTAAGATTTTATACACAATTCACTTGGTATCCCATTGGACTTTATAGCATAAAAATTTAGTTCTTAAAATGCCAGATAATAAAGAGAAACTTAAACAAGCGATTATTGCAACTATTCATGACCAAATGGTGGATATAAATTTTAAAAAATTGAGCTTATATTGGGGTTCACAATATTTACGTAAACTCGGTTTTTAGAAATTCAGTATAATACAATAAAAACAAAAAATCCTTCGCATCTATTCCTAGAGCAGCATAAAATATAATATTTACGTAAACTGGGTTTTTAGAAATTCAGTATAATACTATAAAAACAAAAAATCCTTCGCATCTTTTCCTAGAGCTGCATAAAATATATAACAACGAGAATAATCATTTTGAACATCCTTGTATGCCTTCAATGTAAGTTTTATTTAACACTAATGAAATTTATTAGCCAAACGAGGTTATAGCCTGCAATGATTTAGGTGTGCTTTTTGAAAGGATTGATTTTATACCCAAGTCACTTGGTACCCCATTGGACTTTAAAGCATATGAATTCAGTTCATAAAAATGCAATATAACAAAGAGAAAAGAAACATGCGATTATTGCAACTATTCATGACCAAATGGTGGAAATCAAATTTTAAAAATTGACCTTGTATTGGAGTTTACAATATTTACGTAAACTCGGATTTTAGGAATTCAGTATAATACAATAAAAACAAAAAATCCTTCGCATCTATTTCTAGAGCTGCATAAAAAATATAACAACGATAATAATCACTTTGAACATCCTTGTATGACTTCAATGTAAGTTTTATTTGACAATAATGAAATTTAAAAGCAAAAGAAATTATAAGCTAGAACTAATTAGGTTTACTATGTAAAAATTAAGATTTTATACACAATTCAATTGGTATCCCATTGGATTTTATAGCATAAAAATTTAGTTCTTAAAATGCCAGATAATAAAGAGAAACTTAAACAAGCGATTATTGCAACTATTCATGACCAAATGGTGGATATTAATTTTAAAAAATTGAGCTTATATTGGGGTTCACAAGATTTACGTAAACTCGGTTTTTAGAAATTCAGTATAATACAATAAAAACAAAAAATCCTTCGCATCTATTTCTAGAGCTGCATAAAAAATATAACAACGATAATAATCACTTTGAACATCCTTGTATGACTTCATTGTAAGTTTTATTTGACACTAATGAAATTTAATAGCAAAACGAGGTTATAGGATGCAACTATTTAGGTGTGCTTTGTGAAAGGAATGATTTTATACCCAAGTCACGTGGTACCCCATTGGACTTTAAAGCATATGAATTGAGTTCATAAAAATTCCACATTACAAAGAGAAAAGAAACATGCCATTATTGCAACTATTCAGGACCAAATGGTGGAAATCAAATTTTAAAAAATTGACCTTGTATTGGAGTTTACAATATTTACGTAAACTCGGTTTTTAGAAATTCAGTATAATACAATAAAAACAAAAAATCCTTCGTATCTATTTCTAGAGCTGCATAAAAAATATAACAACGATAATAATCACTTTGAACATCCTTGTATGACTTCAATGTAAGTTTTATTTGACAATAATGAAATTTAAAAGCAAAAGAAATTATAAGCTAGAACTAATTAGGTTTACTATGTAAAAAGTAAGATTTTATACACAATTCACTTGGTATCCCATTGGACTTTATAGCATAAAAATTTAGTTCTTAAAATGCCAGATAATAAAGAGAAACTTAAACAAGCGATTATTGCAACTATTCATGACCAAATGGTGGATATAAATTTTAAAAAATTGAGCTTATATTGGGGTTCACAAGATTTACGTAAACTCGGTTTTTAGAAATTCAGTATAATACAATAAAAACAAAAAATCCTTCGCATCTATTTCTAGAGCTGCATAAAAAATATAACAACGATAATAATCACTTTGAACATCCTTGTATGACTTCAATGTAAGTTTTATTTGACAATAATGAAATTTAAAAGCAAAACGAGGTTATAGGATGCAACTATTTAGGTGTGCTTTGTGAAAGGAATGATTTTATACCCAAGTCACGTGGTACCCCATTGGACTTTAAAGCATATGAATTGAGTTCATAAAAATTCCACATTACAAAGAGAAAAGAAACATGCCATTATTGCAACTATTCAGGACCAAATGGTGGAAATCAAATTTTTTAAAAATTGACCTTGTATTGCAGTTTACAATATTTACGTAAACTCGGTTTTTAGAAATTCAGTATAATACAATAAAAACAAAAAATCCTTCGCATCTATTCCTAGAGCAGCATAAAAATATAACAACGCGAATAATCACTTTGAACATCCTTGTATGACTTCAATGTAAGTTTTATTTGACAATAATGAAATTTAAAAGCAAAAGAAATTATAAGCTAGAACTAATTAGGTTTACTATGTAAAAATTAAGATTTTATACACAATTCACTTGGTATCCCATTGGATTTTATAGCATAAATATTTAGTTCTTAAAATGCCAGATAATAAAGAGAAATTTAAACAAGCGATTATTGCAACTATTCATGACCAAATGGTGGATATAAATTTTAAAAAATTGAGCTTATATTGGGGTTCACAATATTTACGTAAACTCGGTTTTTAGAAATTCAGTATAATACAATAAAAACAAAAAATCCTTCGCATCTATTTCTAGAGCTGCATAAAATATATAACAACGAGAATAATCATTTTGAACATCCTTGTATGCCTTCAATGTAAGTTTTATTTGACACTAATGAAATTTAATAGCAAAACGAGGTTATAGGATGCAACTATTTAGGTGTGCTTTGTGAAAGGAATGATCTTATACTCAAGTCACGTGGTACCCCATTTGACTTTAAAGCATATGAATTGAGTTCATAAAAATTCCACATTACAAAGAGAAAAAAAACATGCCATTATTGCAACTATTCAGGACCAAATGGTGGAAATCAAATTTTAAAAAATTGACCTTGTATTGGAGTTTACAATATTTACGTAAACTCGGTTTTTAGAAATTCAGTATAATACAATAAAAACAAAAAATCCTTCGTATCTATTTCTAGAGCTGCATAAAAAATATAACAACGATAATAATCACTTTGAACATCCTTGTATGACTTCAATGTAAGTTTTATTTGACAATAATGAAATTTAAAAGCAAAAGAAATTATAAGCCAGAACTAATTAGGTTTACTATGTAAAAAGTAAGATTTTATACACAATTCACTTGGTATCCCATTGGACTTTATAGCATAAAAATTTAGTTCTTAAAATGCCAGATAATAAAGAGAAACTTAAACAAGCGATTATTGCAACTATTCATGACCAAATGGTGGATATAAATTTTAAAAAATTGAGCTTATATTGGGGTTCACAAGATTTACGTAAACTCGGTTTTTAGAAATTCAGTATAATACAATAAAAACAAAAAATCCTTCGCATCTATTTCTAGAGCTGCATAAAAAATATAATAACGATAATAATCACTTTGAACATCCTTGTATGACTTCAATGTAAGTTTTATTTGACAATAATGAAATTTAAAAGCAAAAGAAATTATAAGCTAGAACTAATTAGGTTTACTATGTAAAAATTAAGATTTTATACACAATTCACTTGGTATCCCATTGGATTTTATAGCATAAATATTTAGTTCTTAAAATGCTAGATAATAAAGAGAAATTTAAACAAGCGATTATTGCAACTATTCATGACCAAATGGTGGATATAAATTTTAAAAAATTGAGCTTATATTGGGGTTCACAATATTTACGTAAACTCGGTTTTTAGAAATTCAGTATAATACAATAAAAACAAAAAATCCTTCGCATCTATTTCTAGAGCTGCATAAAATATATAACAACGAGAATAATCATTTTGAACATCCTTGTATGCCTTCAATGTAAGTGTCTTTTTGATTAAAATGAAATTTAATAGCAAAACGAGGTTATAGGCTGATACTATTTGTGTGTGCTTTGTGAAAGGAATGATTTTATACCCAAGTCACGTGGTACCCCATTGGACTTTAAAGCATATGAATTCAGTTCATAAAAATGCCATATAACAAGGACAAAAGAAACGAGCGATTATTGCAACTATTCACGACCAAATGGTGGAAATCAAATTTTAAAAATTGACCTTGTATTGGAGTTTACAATATTTACGTAAACTCGGTTTTTAGAAATTCAGTATAATACAATAAAAACAAAAACACATTCGTATCTATTTCTAGAGCTGCATAAAAATATAACAACGCGAATAATCATTTTGAACATCCTTGTATGCCTTCAATGTAAGTGTCTTTTTGATTAAAATGAAATTTAATAGCAAAACGAGGTTATAGGCTGATACTATTTAGGTGTGCTTTGTGAAAGGAATGATTTTATACCCAAGTCACGTGGTACCCCATTGGACTTTAAAGCATATGAATTGAGTTCATAAAAATTCCATATTACAAAGAGAAAAGAAACGAGCGATTATTGCAACTATTCATGACCAAATGGTGGAAATCAAATTTTAAAAATTGACCTTGTATTGGAGTTTACAATATCTACGTAAACTCGGATTTTAGGAATTCAGTATAATACAATAAAAACAAAAAATCCTTCGTATCTATTTCTAGAGCTGCATAAAAAATATTACAACGATAATAATCATTTTGAACATCCTTGTATGACTTCAATGTAAGTTTTATTTGACAATAATGAAATTTAAAAGCAAAAGAAATTATAAGATGGAACTAATTGGGTTTACTATGTTAAAAGTAAGATTTTATACACAATTCACTTGGTATCCCATTGGACTTTATAGCATAAAAATTTAGTTCTTAAAATGCCAGATAATAAAGAGAAACTTAAACAAGCGATTATTGCAACTATTCATGACCAAATGGTGGATATAAATTTTAAAAAATTGAGCTTATATTGGGGTTCACAATATTTACGTAAACTCGGTTTTTAGAAATTCAGTATAATACAATAAAAACAAAAAATCCTTCGCATCTATTCCTAGAGCAGCATAAAATATAATATTTACGTAAACTGGGTTTTTAGAAATTCAGTATAATACTATAAAAACAAAAAATCCTTCGCATCTTTTCCTAGAGCTGCATAAAATATATAACAACGAGAATAATCATTTTGAACATCCTTGTATGCCTTCAATGTAAGTTTTATTTAACACTAATGAAATTTATTAGCCTAACGAGGTTATAGCCTGCAATGATTTAGGTGTGCTTTTTGAAAGGATTGATTTTATACCCAAGTCACTTGGTACCCCATTGGACTTTAAAGCATATGAATTCAGTTCATAAAAATGCAATATAACAAAGAGAAAAGAAACATGCGATTATTGCAACTATTCATGACCAAATGGTGGAAATCAAATTTTAAAAATTGACCTTGTATTGGAGTTTACAATATTTACGTAAACTCGGATTTTAGGAATTCAGTATAATACAATAAAAACAAAAAATCCTTCGCATCTATTTCTAGAGCTGCATAAAAAATATAACAACGATAATAATCACTTTGAACATCCTTGTATGACTTCAATGTAAGTTTTATTTGACAATAATGAAATTTAAAAGCACAACGAGGTTATAGGATGCAACTATTTAGGTGTGCTTTGTGAAAGGAATGATCTTATACCCAAGTCACGTGGTACCCCATTGGACTTTAAAGCATATGAATTGAGTTCATAAAAATTCCATATTACAAAGAGAAAAGAAACATGCCATTATTGCAACTATTCATGACCAAATGGTGGAAATCAAATTTTAAAAATTGACCTTGTATTGGAGTTTACAATATTTACGTAAACTCGGTTTTTAGAAATTCAGTATAATACAATAAAAACAAAAAATCCTTCGTATCTATTTCTAGAGCTGCATAAAAAATATAACAACGATAATAATCACTTTGAACATCCTTGTATGACTTCAATGTAAGTTTTATTTGACAATAATGAAATTTAAAAGCAAAAGAAATTATAAGCTAGAACTAATTAGGTTTACTATGTAAAAAGTAAGATTTTATACACAATTCACTTGGTATCCCATTGGATTTTATAGCATAAATATTTAGTTCTTAAAATGCTAGATAATAAAGAGAAATTTAAACAAGCGATTATTGCAACTATTCATGACCAAATGGTGGATATAAATTTTAAAAAATTGAGCTTATATTGGGGTTCACAATGTTTACGTAAACTCGGTTTTTAGAAATTCAGTATAATACAATAAAAACAAAAAATCCTTCGCATCTATTTCTAGAGCTGCATAAAATATATAACAACGAGAATAATCATTTTGAACATCCTTGTATGCCTTCAATGTGAGTTTTATTTGACACTAATGAAATTTAATAGCACAACGAGGTTATAGGATGCAACTATTTAGGTGTGCTTTGTGAAAGGAATGATCTTATACCCAAGTCACGTGGTACCCCATTGGACTTTAAAGCATATGAATTGAGTTCATAAAAATTCCATATTACAAAGAGAAAAGAAACATGCCATTATTGCAACTATTCATGACCAAATGGTGGAAATCAAATTTTAAAAATTGACCTTGTATTGGAGTTTACAATATTTACGTAAACTCGGATTTTAGGAATTCAGTATAATACAATAAAAACAAAAAATCCTTCGTATCTATTTCTAGAGCTGCATAAAAAATATTACAACGATAATAATCATTTTGAACATCCTTGTATGACTTCAATGTAAGTTTTATTTGACAATAATGAAATTTAAAAGCAAAAGAAATTATAAGATGGAACTAATTGGGTTTACTATGTTAAAAGTAAGATTTTATACACAATTCACTTGGTATCCCATTGGACTTTATAGCATAAAAATTTAGTTCTTAAAATGCCAGATAATAAAGAGAAACTTAAACAAGCGATTATTGCAACTATTCATGACCAAATGGTGGATATAAATTTTAAAAAATTGAGCTTATATTGGGGTTCACAATATTTACGTATACTCGGTATTTAGAAATTCAGTATAATACAATAAAAACAAAAAATCCTTCGCATCTTTTCCTAGAGCTGCATAAAATATATAACAACGAGAATAATCATTTTGAACATCCTTGTATGCCTTCAATGTAAGTTTTATTTAACACTAATGAAATTTATTAGCCAAACGAGGTTATAGCCTGCAATGATTTAGGTGTGCTTTTTGAAAGGATTGATTTTATACCCAAGTCACTTGGTACCCCATTGGACTTTAAAGCATATGAATTCAGTTCATAAAAATGCAATATAACAAAGAGAAAAGAAACATGCGATTATTGCAACTATTCATGACCAAATGGTGGAAATCAAATTTTAAAAATTGACCTTGTATTGGAGTTTACAATATTTACGTAAACTCGGATTTTAGGAATTCAGTATAATACAATAAAAACAAAAAATCCTTCGCATCTATTTCTAGAGCTGCATAAAAAATATAACAACGATAATAATCACTTTGAACATCCTTGTATGACTTCAATGTAAGTTTTATTTGACAATAATGAAATTTAAAAGCAAAAGAAATTATAAGCTAGAACTAATTAGGTTTACTATGTAAAAATTAAGATTTTATACACAATTCAATTGGTATCCCATTGGATTTTATAGCATAAAAATTTAGTTCTTAAAATGCCAGATAATAAAGAGAAACTTAAACAAGCGATTATTGCAACTATTCATGACCAAATGGTGGATATTAATTTTAAAAAATTGAGCTTATATTGGGGTTCACAAGATTTACGTAAACTCGGTTTTTAGAAATTCAGTATAATACAATAAAAACAAAAAATCCTTCGCATCTATTTCTAGAGCTGCATAAAAAATATAACAACGATAATAATCACTTTGAACATCCTTGTATGACTTCATTGTAAGTTTTATTTGACACTAATGAAATTTAATAGCAAAACGAGGTTATAGGATGCAACTATTTAGGTGTGCTTTGTGAAAGGAATGATTTTATACCCAAGTCACGTGGTACCCCATTGGACTTTAAAGCATATGAATTGAGTTCATAAAAATTCCACATTACAAAGAGAAAAGAAACATGCCATTATTGCAACTATTCAGGACCAAATGGTGGAAATCAAATTTTAAAAAATTGACCTTGTATTGGAGTTTACAATATTTACGTAAACTCGGTTTTTAGAAATTCAGTATAATACAATAAAAACAAAAAATCCTTCGTATCTATTTCTAGAGCTGCATAAAAAATATAACAACGATAATAATCACTTTGAACATCCTTGTATGACTTCAATGTAAGTTTTATTTGACAATAATGAAATTTAAAAGCAAAAGAAATTATAAGCTAGAACTAATTAGGTTTACTATGTAAAAAGTAAGATTTTATACACAATTCACTTGGTATCCCATTGGACTTTATAGCATAAAAATTTAGTTCTTAAAATGCCAGATAATAAAGAGAAACTTAAACAAGCGATTATTGCAACTATTCATGACCAAATGGTGGATATAAATTTTAAAAAATTGAGCTTATATTGGGGTTCACAAGATTTACGTAAACTCGGTTTTTAGAAATTCAGTATAATACAATAAAAACAAAAAATCCTTCGCATCTATTTCTAGAGCTGCATAAAAAATATAACAACGATAATAATCACTTTGAACATCCTTGTATGACTTCAATGTAAGTTTTATTTGACAATAATGAAATTTAAAAGCAAAACGAGGTTATAGGATGCAACTATTTAGGTGTGCTTTGTGAAAGGAATGATTTTATACCCAAGTCACGTGGTACCCCATTGGACTTTAAAGCATATGAATTGAGTTCATAAAAATTCCACATTACAAAGAGAAAAGAAACATGCCATTATTGCAACTATTCAGGACCAAATGGTGGAAATCAAATTTTTTAAAAATTGACCTTGTATTGCAGTTTACAATATTTACGTAAACTCGGTTTTTAGAAATTCAGTATAATACAATAAAAACAAAAAATCCTTCGCATCTATTCCTAGAGCAGCATAAAAAATATAACAACGATAATAATCACTTTGAACATCCTTGTATGACTTCAATGTAAGTTTTATTTGACAATAATGAAATTTAAAAGCAAAAGAAATTATAAGCTAGAACTAATTAGGTTTACTATGTAAAAATTAAGATTTTATACACAATTCACTTGGTATCCCATTGGATTTTATAGCATAAATATTTAGTTCTTAAAATGCCAGATAATAAAGAGAAATTTAAACAAGCGATTATTGCAACTATTCATGACCAAATGGTGGATATAAATTTTAAAAAATTGAGCTTATATTGGGGTTCACAATATTTACGTAAACTCGGTTTTTAGAAATTCAGTATAATACAATAAAAACAAAAAATCCTTCGCATCTATTTCTAGAGCTGCATAAAATATATAACAACGAGAATAATCATTTTGAACATCCTTGTATGCCTTCAATGTAAGTTTTATTTGACACTAATGAAATTTAATAGCAAAACGAGGTTATAGGATGCAACTATTTAGGTGTGCTTTGTGAAAGGAATGATCTTATACTCAAGTCACGTGGTACCCCATTTGACTTTAAAGCATATGAATTGAGTTCATAAAAATTCCACATTACAAAGAGAAAAAAAACATGCCATTATTGCAACTATTCAGGACCAAATGGTGGAAATCAAATTTTAAAAAATTGACCTTGTATTGGAGTTTACAATATTTACGTAAACTCGGTTTTTAGAAATTCAGTATAATACAATAAAAACAAAAAATCCTTCGTATCTATTTCTAGAGCTGCATAAAAAATATAACAACGATAATAATCACTTTGAACATCCTTGTATGACTTCAATGTAAGTTTTATTTGACAATAATGAAATTTAAAAGCAAAAGAAATTATAAGCCAGAACTAATTAGGTTTACTATGTAAAAAGTAAGATTTTATACACAATTCACTTGGTATCCCATTGGACTTTATAGCATAAAAATTTAGTTCTTAAAATGCCAGATAATAAAGAGAAACTTAAACAAGCGATTATTGCAACTATTCATGACCAAATGGTGGATATAAATTTTAAAAAATTGAGCTTATATTGGGGTTCACAAGATTTACGTAAACTCGGTTTTTAGAAATTCAGTATAATACAATAAAAACAAAAAATCCTTCGCATCTATTTCTAGAGCTGCATAAAAAATATAATAACGATAATAATCACTTTGAACATCCTTGTATGACTTCAATGTAAGTTTTATTTGACAATAATGAAATTTAAAAGCAAAAGAAATTATAAGCTAGAACTAATTAGGTTTACTATGTAAAAATTAAGATTTTATACACAATTCACTTGGTATCCCATTGGATTTTATAGCATAAATATTTAGTTCTTAAAATGCTAGATAATAAAGAGAAATTTAAACAAGCGATTATTGCAACTATTCATGACCAAATGGTGGATATAAATTTTAAAAAATTGAGCTTATATTGGGGTTCACAATATTTACGTAAACTCGGTTTTTAGAAATTCAGTATAATACAATAAAAACAAAAAATCCTTCGCATCTATTTCTAGAGCTGCATAAAATATATAACAACGAGAATAATCATTTTGAACATCCTTGTATGCCTTCAATGTAAGTGTCTTTTTGATTAAAATGAAATTTAATAGCAAAACGAGGTTATAGGCTGATACTATTTGTGTGTGCTTTGTGAAAGGAATGATTTTATACCCAAGTCACGTGGTACCCCATTGGACTTTAAAGCATATGAATTCAGTTCATAAAAATGCCATATAACAAGGACAAAAGAAACGAGCGATTATTGCAACTATTCACGACCAAATGGTGGAAATCAAATTTTAAAAATTGACCTTGTATTGGAGTTTACAATATTTACGTAAACTCGGTTTTTAGAAATTCAGTATAATACAATAAAAACAAAAACACATTCGTATCTATTTCTAGAGCTGCATAAAAATATAACAACGCGAATAATCATTTTGAACATCCTTGTATGCCTTCAATGTAAGTGTCTTTTTGATTAAAATGAAATTTAATAGCAAAACGAGGTTATAGGCTGATACTATTTAGGTGTGCTTTGTGAAAGGAATGATTTTATACCCAAGTCACGTGGTACCCCATTGGACTTTAAAGCATATGAATTGAGTTCATAAAAATTCCATATTACAAAGAGAAAAGAAACATGCCATTATTGCAACTATTCATGACCAAATGGTGGAAATCAAATTTTAAAAATTGACCTTGTATTGGAGTTTACAATATCTACGTAAACTCGGATTTTAGGAATTCAGTATAATACAATAAAAACAAAAAATCCTTCGTATCTATTTCTAGAGCTGCATAAAAAATATTACAACGATAATAATCATTTTGAACATCCTTGTATGACTTCAATGTAAGTTTTATTTGACAATAATGAAATTTAAAAGCAAAAGAAATTATAAGATGGAACTAATTGGGTTTACTATGTTAAAAGTAAGATTTTATACACAATTCACTTGGTATCCCATTGGACTTTATAGCATAAAAATTTAGTTCTTAAAATGCCAGATAATAAAGAGAAACGAAACAAGCGATTATTGCAACAATTCATGACCAAATGGTGGATATAAATTTTAAAAAATTGAGCTTATATTGGGGTTCACAATATTTACGTAAACTCGGTTTTTAGAAATTCAGTATAATACAATAAAAACAAAAAATCCTTCGCATCTATTCCTAGAGCAGCATAAAATATAATATTTACGTAAACTGGGTTTTTAGAAATTCAGTATAATACTATAAAAACAAAAAATCCTTCGCATCTTCTCCTAGAGCTGCATAAAATATATAACAACGAGAATAATCATTTTGAACATCCTTGTATGCCTTCAATGTAAGTTTTATTTAACACTAATGAAATTTATTAGCCAAACGAGGTTATAGCCTGCAATGATTTAGGTGTGCTTTGTGAAAGGATTGATTTTATACACAAGTCACTTGGTACCCCATTGGACTTTAAAGCATATGAATTCAGTTCGTAAAAATGCAATATAACAAAGAGAAAAGAAACATGCGATTATTGCAACTATTCATGACCAAATGGTGGAAATCAAATTTTAAAAATTGACCTTGTATTGGAGTTTACAATATTTACGTAAACTCGGATTTTAGGAATTCAGTATAATACAATAAAAACAAAAAATCCTTCGCATCTATTTCTAGAGCTGTATAAAAAATATAACAACGATAATAATCACTTTGAACATCCTTGTATGACTTCAATGTAAGTTTTATTTGACAATAATGAAATTTAAAAGCAAAAGAAATTATATGCTAGAACTAATTAGGTTTACTATGTAAAAATTAAGATTTTATACACAATTCACTTGGTATCCCATTGGATTTTATAGCATAAAAATTTAGTTCTTAAAATGCCAGATAATAAAGAGAAACTTAAACAAGCGATTATTGCAACTATTCATGACCAAATGGTGGATATTAATTTTAAAAAATTGAGCTTATATTGGGGTTCACAAGATTTACGTAAACTCGGTTTTTAGAAATTCAGTATAATACAATAAAAACAAAAAATCCTTCGCATCTATTTCTAGAGCTGCATAAAAAATATAACAACGATAATAATCACTTTGAACATCCTTGTATGACTTCAATGTAAGTTTTATTTGACAATAATGAAATTTAAAAGCAAAAGAAATTATAAGCTAGAACTAATTAGGTTTACTATGTAAAAAGTAAGATTTTATACACAATTCACTTGGTATCCCATTGGACTTTATAGCATAAAAATTTAGTTCTTAAAATGCCAGATAATAAAGAGAAACTTAAACAAGCGATTATTGCAACTATTCATGACCAAATGGTGGATATAAATTTTAAAAAATTGAGCTTATATTGGGGTTCACAATATTTACGTAAACTCGGTTTTTAGAAATTCAGTATAATACAATAAAAACAAAAAATCCTTCGCATCTATTTCTAGAGCTGCATAAAATATATAACAACGAGAATAATCATTTTGAACATCCTTGTATGCCTTCAATGTAAGTGTCTTTTTGATTAAAATGAAATTTAATAGCAAAACGAGGTTATAGGCTGATACTATCTAGGTGTGCTTTGTGAAAGGAATGATTTTATACCCAAGTCACGTGGTACCCCATTGGACTTTAAAGCATATGAATTCAAATCATAAAAATGCCATATAACAAGGACAAAAGAAACGAGCGATTATTGCAACTATTCACGACCAAATGGTGGAAATCAAATTTTAAAAATTGACCTTGTATTGGAGTTTACAATATTTACGTAAACTCGGTTTTTAGAAATTCAGTATAATACAATAAAAACAAAAACACATTCGTATCTATTTCTAGAGCTGCATAAAAATATAACAACGCGAATAATCATTTTGAACATCCTTGTCTGACTTCAATGTAAGTTTTATTTGACAATAATGAAATTTAAAAGCAAAAGAAATTATAAGCTAGAACTAATTAGGTTTACTATGTAAAAAGTAAGATTTTATACACAATTCACTTGGTATCCCATTGGACTTTATAGCATAAAAATTTAGTTCTTAAACTGCCAGATAATAAAATATATAACAACGAGAATAATCATTTTGAACATCCTTGTATGCCTTCAATGTAAGTGTCTTTTTGATTAAAATGAAATTTAATAGCAAAACGAGGTTATAGGCTGATACTATCTAGGTGTGCTTTGTGAAAGGAATGATTTTATACCCAAGTCACGTGGTACCCCATTGGACTTTAAAGCATAAAAATTTAGTTCTTAAAATGCCAGATAATAAAGAGAAACGAAACAAGCGATTATTGCAACTATTCATGACCAAATGGTGGCTGTAAATTTTAAAAAATTGACCTTGTATTTGAGTTTACAATACTTACGTATATTCGGTATTTAGAAATTCAGTATAATACAATAAAAACAAAAAATCCTTCGCATCTATTTCTAGAGCTGCATAAAATATATAACAACGAGAATAATCATTTTGAACATCCTTGTATGCCTTCAATGTAAGTGTCTTTTTGATTAAAATGAAATTTAATAGCAAAACGAGGTTATAGGCTGATACTATCTAGGTGTGCTTTGTAAAAGGAATGATTTTATACCCAAGTCACGTGGTACCCCATTGGACTTTAAAGCATATGAATTCAGTTCATAAAAATGCCATATAACAAGGACAAAAGAAACGAGCGATTATTGCAACTATTCACGACCAAATGGTGGAAATCAAATTTTAAAAATTGACCTTGTATTGGAGTTTACAATATTTACGTAAACTCGGTTTTTAGAAATTCAGTATAATACAATAAAAACAAAAACACATTCGTATCTATTTCTAGAGCTGCATAAAATATATAACAACGAGAATAATCATTTTGAACATCCTTGTATGCCTTCAATGTAAGTTTTATTTGACACTAATGAAATTTAATAGCAAAACGAGGTTATAGGATGCAACTATTTAGGTGTGCTTTGTGAAAGGAATGATCTTATACCCAAGTCACGTGGTACCCCATTTGACTTTAAAGCATATGAATTGAGTTCATAAAAATTCCACATTACAAAGAGAAAAGAAACATGCCATTATTGCAACTATTTAGGACCAAATGGTGGAAATCAAATTTAAAAAAATTGACCTTGTATTGGAGTTTACAATATTTACGTAAACTCGGTTTTTAGAAATTCAGTATAATACAATAAAAACAAAAAATCCTTCGCATCTATTTCTAGAGCTGCATAAAATATATAACAACGAGAATAATCATTTTGAACATCCTTGTATGCCTTCAATGTAAGTTTTATTTGACACTAATGAAATTTAATAGCAAAACGAGGTTATAGGATGCAACTATTTAGGTGTGCTTTGTGAAAGGAATGATCTTATACCCAAGTCACGTGGTACCCCATTTGACTTTAAAGCATATGAATTGAGTTCATAAAAATTCCACATTACAAAGAGAAAAGAAACATGCCATTATTGCAACTATTCAGGACCAAATGGTGGAAATCAAATTTTAAAAAATTGACCTTGTATTGGAGTTTACAATATTTACGTAAACTCAGTTTTTAGAAATTCAGTATAATACAATAAAAACAAAAAATCCTTCGCATCTATTTCTAGAGCTGCATAAAAAATATAACAACGATAATAATCACTTTGAACATCCTTGTATGACTTCAATGTAAGTTTTATTTGACAATAATGAAATTTAAAAGCAAAAGAAATTATAAGCTAGAACTAATTAGGTTTACTATGTAAAAATTAAGATGTTATACACAATTCACTTGGTATCCCATTGGATTTTATAGCATAAATATTTAGTTCTTAAAATGCCAGATAATAAAGAGAAATTTAAACAAGCGATTATTGCAACTATTCATGACCAAATGGTGGATATAAATTTTAAAAAATTGAGCTTATATTGGGGTTCACAATATTTACGTAAACTCGGTTTTTAGAAATTCAGTATAATACAATAAAAACAAAAAATCCTTCGCATCTATTTCTAGAGCTGCATAAAATATATAACAACGAGAATAATCATTTTGAACATACTTGTATGCCTTCAATGTAAGTGTCTTTTTGATTAAAATGAAATTTAATAGCAAAACGAGGTTATAGGCTGATACTATCTAGGTGTGCTTTGTGAAAGGAATGATTTTATACCCAAGTCACGTGGTACCCCATTGGACTTTAAAGCATATGAATTCAGTTCATAAAAATGCCATATAACAAGGACAAAAGAAACGAGCGATTATTGCAACTATTCACGACCAAATGGTGGAAATCAAATTTTAAAAATTGACCTTGTATTGGAGTTTACAATATTTACGTAAACTCGGTTTTTAGAAATTCAGTATAATACAATAAAAACAAAAACACATTCGTATCTATTTCTAGAGCTGCATAAAAATATAACAACGCGAATAATCATTTTGAACATCCTTGTATGCCTTCAATGTAAGAGTCTTTTTGATTAAAATGAAATTTAATAGCAAAATGAGGTTATAGGCTGATACTATTTAGGTGTGCTTTGTGAAAGGAATGATTTTATACCCAAGTCACGTGGTACCCCATTGGACTTTAAAGCATATGAATTGAGTTCATAAAAATTTCATATTACAAAGAGAAAAGAAACATGCCATTATTGCAACTATTCATGACCAAATGGTGGAAATCAAATTTTAAAAATTGACCTTGTATTGGAGTTTACAATATTTACGTAAACTCGGATTTTAGGAATTCAGTATAATACAATAAAAACAAAAAATCCTTCGTATCTATTTCTAGAGCTGCATAAAAAATATTACAACGATAATAATCATTTTGAACATCCTTGTATGACTTCAATGTAAGTTTTATTTGACAATAATGAAATTTAAAAGCAAAAGAAATTATAAGATGGAACTAATTGGGTTTACTATGTTAAAAGTAAGATTTTATACACAATTCACTTGGTATCCCATTGGACTTTATTGCATAAAAATTTAGTTCTTAAAATGCCAGATAATAAAGAGAAACTTAAACAAGCGATTATTGCAACTATTCATGACCAAATGGTGGATATAAATTTTAAAAAATTGAGCTTATATTGGGGTTCACAATATTTACGTAAACTCGGTTTTTAGAAATTCAGTATAATACAATAAAAACAAAAAATCCTTCGCATCTATTCCTAAAGCAGCATAAAATATAATATTTACGTAAACTGGGTTTTTAGAAATTCAGTATAATACTATAAAAACAAAAAATCCTTCGCATCTATTTCTAGAGCTGCATAAAATATATAACAACGCGAATAAACATTTTGAACATCCTTGTATGCCTTCAATGTAAGTGTCTTTTTGATTAAAATGAAATTTAATAGCAAAACGAGGTTATAGGCTGATACTATTTAGGCGTGCTTTGTGAAAGGAATGATTTTATACCCAAGTCACGTGGTACCCCATTGGACTTTAAAGCATATGAATTCAGTTCATAAATAGCAATATAACAAAGAGAAAAGAAACATGCGATTATTGCAACTATTCATGACCAAATGGTGGAAATCAAATTTTAAAAATTGACCTTGTATTGCAGTTTACAATATTTACGTAAACTCGGATTTTAGGAATTCAGTATAATACAATAAAAACAAAAAATCCTTCGTATCTATTTCTAGAGCTGCATAAAAAATATTACAACGATAATAATCACTTTGAACATCCTTGTATGACTTCAATGTAAGTTTTATTTGACAATAATGAAATTTAAAAGCAAAAGAAATTATAAGCTAGAACTAATTAGGTTTACTATGTAAAAAGTAAGATTTTATACCCAAGTCACTTGGTACCCCATTGGACTTTAAAGCATATGAATTCAGTTCATAAAAATGCAATATAACAAAGAGAAAAGAAACATGCGATTATTGCAACTATTCATGACCAAATGGTGTATATCAAATTTTAAAAATTGACCTTGTATTGGAGTTTACAATATTTACGTAAACTCGGATTTTAGGAATTCAGTATAATACAATAAAAAGAAAAAATCCTTCGTATCTATTTCTAGAGCTGCATAAAAAATATTACAACGATAATAATCACTTTGAACATCCTTGTATGACTTCAATGTAAGTTTTATTTGACAATAATGAAATTTAAAAGCAAAAGAAATTATAAGCTAGAACTAGTTAGGTTTACTATGTAAAAAGTAAGATTTTATACCCAAGTCACTTGGTACCCCATTGGACTTTAAAGCATATGAATTCAGTTCATAAAAATGCAATATAACAAAGAGAAAAGAAACATGCGATTATTGCAACTATTCATGACCAAATGGTGGAAATCAAATTTTAAAAATTGACCTTGTATTGGAGTTTACAATATTTACGTAAACTCGGATTTTAGGAATTCAGTATAATACAATAAAAACAAAAAATCCTTCGCATCTATTTCTAGAGCTGCATAAAAAATATAACAACGATAATAATCACTTTGAACATCCTTGTATGACTTCAATGTAAGTTTTATTTGACAATAATGAAATTTAAAAGCAAAAGAAATTATAAGCTAGAACTAATTAGGTTTACTATGTAAAAAGTAAGATTTTATACCCAAGTCACTTGGTACCCCATTGGACTTTAAAGCATATGAATTCAGTTCATAAAAATGCAATATAACAAAGAGAAAAGAAACATGCGATTATTGCAACTATTCATGACCAAATGGTGGAAATCAAATTTTAAAAATTGACCTTGTATTGGAGTTTACAATATTTACGTAAACTCGGATTTTAGGAATTCAGTATAATACAATAAAAACAAAAAATCCTTCGTATTTATTTCTAGAGCTGCATAAAAAATATTACAACGATAATAATCACTTTGAACATCCTTGTATGACTTCAATGTAAGTTTTATTTGACAATAATGAAATTTAAAAGCAAAAGAAATTATAAGCTAGAACTAATTAGGTTTACTATGTAAAAATTAAGATTTTATACACAATTCACTTGGTACCCCATTGGACTTTAAAGCATATGAATTCAGTTCATAAAAATGCAATATAACAAAGAGAAAAGAAACATGCGATTATTGCAACTATTCATGACCAAATGGTGGAAATCAAATTTTAAAAAATTGACCTTGTATTGGAGTTTACAATATTTACGTAAACTCGGTTTTTAGAAATTCAGTATAATACAATAAAAACAAAAAATCCTTCGCATCTATTTCTAGAGCTGCATAAAAATATAACAACGCGAATAATCATTATGAACATCCTTGTATGCCTTCAATGTAAGTTTTATTTGACACTAATGAAATTTAAAAGCAAAACGAGGTTATAGCCTGCAATGATTTAGGTGTGCTTTGTGAAAGGATTGATTTTATACCCAAGTCACTTGGTACCCCATTGGACTTTAAAGCATATGAATTCAGTTCATAAAAATGCAATATAACAAAGAGAAAAGAAACATGCGATTATTGCAACTATTCATGACCAAATGGTGGAAATCAAATTTTAAAAATTGACATTGTATTGGAGTTTACAATATTTACGTAAACTCGGATTTTAGAAATTCAGTGTAATACAATATAAACAAAATATCCTTTGCATCTACATATTTCTAGAGCTGCATAAAAAATATAACAACGATAATAATCACTTTGAACATCCTTGTATGACTTCAATGTAAGTTTTATTTGACAATAATGAAATTTAGAAACAAAAGAAATTATAAGCTGGAACTATTTAGGTTTACTATGTAAAAAGTAAGATTTTATACACAAATCACTTGGTACCCCATTGGACTTTGAAGCATAAAAATTTAGTTCATAAAAATGCAATATAACAAAGAGAAAAGAAACATGCGATTATTGCAACTATTCATGACCAAATGGTGGAAATCAAATTTTAAAAAATTGACCTTGTATTGGAGTTTACAATATTTACGTAAACTCGGTTTTTAGAAATTCAGTATAATACAATAAAAACAAAAAATCCTTCGCATCTATTTCTAGAGCTGCATAAAAATATAACAACGCGAATAATCATTTTGAACATCCTTGTATGCCTTCAATGTAAGTTTTATTTGACACTAATGAAATTTAAAAGCAAAACGAGGTTATAGCCTGCAATGATTTAGGTGTGCTTTGTGAAAGGATTGATTTTATACCCAAGTCACTTGGTACCCCATTGGACTTTAAAGCATATGAATTCAGTTCATAAAAATGCAATATAACAAAGAGAAAAGAAACATGCGATTATTGCAACTATTCATGACCAAATGGTGGAAATCAAATTTTAAAAATTGACATTGTATTGGAGTTTACAATATTTACGTAAACTCGGATTTTAGAAATTCAGTATAATACAATATAAACAAAATATCCTTCGCATCTATTTCTAGAGCTGCATAAAAAATATAACAACGATAATAATCACTTTGAACATCCTTGTATGACTTCAATGTAAGTTTTATTTGACAATAATGAAATTTAGAAACAAAAGAAATTATAAGCTGGAACTATTTAGGTTTACTATGTAAAAAGTAAGATTTTATACACAAATCACTTGGTACCCCATTGGACTTTGAAGCATAAAAATTTAGTTCTGAAAATGCCAGATAATAAAGAGAAACGAAACAAGCGATTATTGCAACAATTCATGACCAAATGGTGGATATAAATTTTAAAAAATTGAGCTTATATTGGGGTTCACAATATTTACGTAAACTCGGTTTTTAGAAATTCAGTATAATACAATAAAAACAAAAAATCCTTCGCATCTATTCCTAGAGCAGCATAAAATATAATATTTACGTAAACTCGGTTTTTAGAAATTCAGTATAATACTATAAAAACAAAAAATCCTTCGCATCTTTTACTAGAGCTGCATAAAATATATAACAACGAGAATAATCATTTTGAACATCCTTGTATGCCTTCAATGTAAGTTTTATTTGACACTAATGAAATTTTATAGCAAAACGAGGTTATAGGATGCAACTATTTAGGTGTGCTTTGTGAAAGGAATGATCTTATACCCAAGTCACGTGGTACCCCATTGAACTTTAAAGCATATGAATTGAGTTCATAAAAATTCCACATTACAAAGAGAAAAGAAACATGCCATTATTGCAACTATTCAGGACCAAATGGTGGAAATCAAATTTTAAAAAATTGACCTTGTATTGGAGTTTACAATATTTACGTAAACTCGGTTTTTAGAAATTCAGTATAATACAATAAAAACAAAAAATCCTTCGTATCTATTTCTAGAGCTGCATAAAAAATATAACAACGATAATAATCACTTTGAACATCCTTGTATGACTTCAATGTAAGTTTTATTTGACAATAATGAAATTTAAAAGCAAAAGAAATTATAAGCTAGAACTAATTAGGTGTACTATGTAAAAAATAAGATTTTATACACAATTCACTTGGTATCCCATTGGACTTTATAGCATAAAAATTTAGTTCTTAAAATGCCAGATAATAAAGAGAAACTTAAACAAGCGATTATTGCAACTATTCATGACCAAATGGTGGAAATCAAATTTTAAAAAATTGACCTTGTATTGGAGTTTACAATATTTACGTAAACTCGGTTTTTAGAAATTCAGTATAATACAATAAAAACAAAAAATCCTTCGCATCTATTTCTACAGCTGCATAAAAAATTTAACAACCATAATAATCACTTTGAACATCCTTGTATGACTTCAATGTAAGTTGTATTTGACACTAATGAAATTTAATAGCAAAACGAGGTTATAGGATGCAACTATTTAGGTGTGCTTTGTGAAAGGAATGATCTTATACCCAAGTCACGTGGTACCCCATTTGACTTTAAAGCATATGAATTGAGTTCATAAAAATTCCACATTACAAAGAGAAAAGAAACATGCCATTATTGCAACTATTCAGGACCAAATGGTGGAAATCAAATTTTAAAAAATTGACCTTGTATTGGAGTTTACAATATTTACGTAAACTCGGTTTTTAGAAATTCAGTATAATACAATAAAAACAAAAAATCCTTCGCATCTATTTCTACAGCTGCATAAAAAATTTAACAACCATAATAATCACTTTGAACATCCTTGTATGACTTCAATGTAAGTTGTATTTGACACTAATGAAATTTAATAGCAAAACGAGGTTATAGGATGCAACTATTTAGGTGTGCTTTGTGAAAGGAATGATCTTATACCCAAGTCACGTGGTACCCCATTTGACTTTAAAGCATATGAATTGAGTTCATAAAAATTCCACATTACAAAGAGAAAAGAAACATGCCATTATTGCAACTATTCATGACCAAATGGTGGATATAAATTTTAAAAAATTGAGCTTATATTGGGGTTCACAATATTTACGTAAACTCGGTTTTTAGAAATTCAGTATAATACAATAAAAACAAAAAATCCTTCGCATCTATTTCTAGAGCTGCATAAAATATATAACAACGAGAATAATCATTTTGAACATCCTTGTATGCCTTCAATGTAAGTGTCTTTTTGATTAAAATGAAATTTAATAGCAAAACGAGGTTATAGGCTGATACTATCTAGGTGTGCTTTGTGAAAGGAATGATTTTATACCCAAGTCACGTGGTACCCCATTGGACTTTAAAGCATATGAATTCAGTTAATAAAAATGCCTTATAACAAGGACAAAAGAAACGAGCGATTATTGCAACTATTCACGACCAAATGGTGGAAATCAAATTTTAAAAATTGACCTTGTATTGGAGTTTACAATATTTACGTAAACTCAGTTTTTAGAAATTCAGTATAATACAATAAAAACAAAAAATCCTTCGCATCTATTTCTAGAGCTGCATAAAAAATATAACAACGATAATAATCACTTTGAACATCCTTGTATGACTTCAATGTAAGTTTTATTTGACAATAATGAAATTTAAAAGCAAAAGAAATTATAAGCTAGAACTAATTAGGTTTACTATGTAAAAATTAAGATTTTATACACAATTCACTTGGTATCCCATTGGATTTTATAGCATAAATATTTAGTTCTTAAAATGCCAGATAATAAAGAGAAATTTAAACAAGCGATTATTGCAACTATTCATGACCAAATGGTGGATATAAATTTTAAAAAATTGACCTTGTATTGGAGTTTACAATATTTACGTAAACTCGGATTTTAGGAATTCAGTATAATACAATAAAAACAAAAAATCCTTCGTATCTATTTCTAGAGCTGCATAAAAAATATTACAACGATAATAATCATTTTGAACATCCTTGTATGACTTCAATGTAAGTTTTATTTGACAATAATGAAATTTAAAAGCAAAAGAAATTATAAGATGGAACTAATTGGGTTTACTATGTTAAAAGTAAGATTTTATACACAATTCACTTGGTATCCCATTGGACTTTATAGCATAAAAATTTAGTTCTTAAAATGCCAGATAATAAAGAGAAACTTAAACAAGCGATTATTGCAACTATTCATGACCAAATGGTGGATATAAATTTTAAAAAATTGAGCTTATATTGGGGTTCACAATATTTACGTAAACTCGGTTTTTAGAAATTCAGTATAATACAATAAAAACAAAAAATCCTTCGCATCTATTCCTAGAGCAGCATTAAATATAATATTTACGTAAACTGGGTTTTTAGAAATTCAGTATAATACTATAAAAACAAAAAATCCTTCGCATCTATTTCTAGAGCTGCATAAAATATATAACAACGCGAATAAACATTTTGAACATCCTTGTATGCCTTCAATGTAAGTGTCTTTTTGATTAAAATGAAATTTAATAGCAAAACGAGGTTATAGGCTGATACTATTTAGGTGTGCTTTGTGAAAGGAATGATTTTATACCCAAGTCACGTGGTACCCCATTGGACTTTAAAGCATATGAATTGAGTTCATAAAAATGCAATATAACAAAGAGAAAAGAAACATGCGATTATTGCAACTATTCATGACCAAATGGTGGAAATCAAATTTTAAAAATTGACCTTGTATTGGAGTTTACAATATTTACGTAAACTCGGATTTTAGGAATTCAGTATAATACAATAAAAATAAAAAATCCTTCGTATCTATTTCTAGAGCTGCATAAAAAATATTACAACGATAATAATCACTTTGAACATCCTTGTATGACTTCAATGTAAGTTTTATTTGACAATAATGAAATTTAAAAGCAAAAGAAATTATAAGCTAGAACTAATTAGGTTTACTATGTAAAAAGTAAGATTTTATACCCAAGTCACTTGGTACCCCATTGGACTTTAAAGCATATGAATTCAGTTCATAAAAATGCAATATAACAAAGAGAAAAGAAACATGCGATTATTGCAACTATTCATGACCAAATGGTGGAAATCAAATTTTAAAAATTGACCTTGTATTGGAGTTTACAATATTTACGTAAACTCGGATTTTAGGAAATTAGTATAATACAATAAAAACAAAAAATCCTTCGTATCTATTTCTAGAGCTGCATAAAAAATATTACAACGATAATAATCACTTTGAACATCCTTGTATGACTTCAATGTAAGTTTTATTTGACAATAATGAAATTTAAAAGCAAAAGAAATTATAAGCTAGAACTAAAGTTTACTGTGTAAAAAGTAAGATTTTATACCCAAGTCACTTGGTACCCCATTTGACTTTAAAGCATAAAAATTTAGTTTTAAAATGCCAGATAATAAAGAGAAACTTAAACAAGCGATTATTGCAACTATTCATGACCAAATGGTGGAAATCAAATTTTAAAAATTGACCTTGTATTGGAGTTTACAATATTTACGTAAACTCGGATTTTAGGAATTCAGTATAATACAATAAAAACAAAAAATCCTTCGCATCTATTTCTAGAGCTGCATAAAAAATATAACAACGATAATAATCACTTTGAACATCCTTGTATGACTTCAATGTAAGTTTTATTTGACAATAATGAAATTTAAAAGCAAAAGAAATTATAAGCTAGAACTAATTAGGTTTACTATGTAAAAATTAAGATTTTATACACAATTCACTTGGTATCCCATTGGATTTTATAGCATAAAAATTTAGTTCTTAAAATGCCAGATAATAAAGAGAAACTTAAACAAGCGATTATTGCAACTATTCATGACCAAATGGTGGATATTAATTTTAAAAAATTGAGCTTATATTGGGGTTCACAAGATTTACGTAAACTCGGTTTTTAGAAATTCAGTATAATACAATAAAAACAAAAAATCCTTCGCATCTATTTCTAGAGCTGCATAAAATATATAACAACGAGAATAATCATTTTGAACATCCTTGTATGCCTTCAATGTAAGTTTTATTTGACAATAATGAAATTTAAAAGCAAAAGAAATTATAAGCTAGAACTAATTAGGTTTACTATGTAAAAAGTAAGATTTTATACACAATTCACTTGGTATCCCATTGGACTTTATAGCATAAAAATTTAGTTCTTAAAATGCCAGATAATAAAGAGAAACTTAAACAAGCGATTATTGCAACTATTCATGACCAAATGGTGGACATAAATTTTAAAAATTTGAGCTTATATTGTGGTTCACAATATTTACGTAAACTCGGTTTTTAGAAATTCAGTATAATACAATAAAAACAAAAAATCCTTCGCATCTATTTCTAGAGCTGCATAAAATATATAACAACGAGAATAATCATTTTGAACATCCTTGTATGCCTTCAATGTAAGTGTCTTTTTGATTAAAATGAAATTTAATAGCAAAACGAGGTTATAGGCTGATACTATCTAGGTGTGCTTTGTGAAAGGAATGATTTTATACCCAAGTCACGTGGTACCCCATTGGACTTTAAAGCATATGAATTCAGTTCATAAAAATGCCATATAACAAGGACAAAAGAAACGAGCGATTATTGCAACTATTCACGACCAAATGGTGGAAATCAAATTTTAAAAATTGACCTTGTATTGGAGTTTACAATATTTACGTAAACTCGGTTTTTAGAAATTCAGTATAATACAATAAAAACAAAAACACATTCGTATCTATTTCTAGAGCTGCATACAAATATAACAACGCGAATAATCATTTTGAACATCCTTGTATGCCTTCAATGTAAGTGTCTTTTTGATTAAAATGAAATTTAATAGCAAAACGAGGTTATAGGCTGATACTATTTGTGTGTGCTTTGTGAAAGGAATGATTTTATACCCAAGTCACGTGGTACCCCATTGGACTTTAAAGCATATGAATTGAGTTCATAAAAATTCCATATTTCAAAGAGAAAAGAAACATGCCATTATTGCAACTATTCATGACCAAATGGTGGAAATCAAATTTCAAAAATTGACCTTGTATTGGAGTTTACAATATTTACGTAAACTCGGTTTTTAGAAATTCAGTATAATACAATAAAAACAAAAAATCCTTCGCATCTATTTCTAGAGCTGCATAAAATATATAACAACGAGAATAATCATTTTGAACATCCTTGTATGCCTTCAATGTAAGTGTCTTTTTGATTAAAATGAAATTTAATAGCAAAACGAGGTTATAGGCTGATACTATCTAGGTGTGCTTTGTGAAAGGAATGATTTTATACCCAAGTCACGTGGTACCCCATTGGACTTTAAAGCATATGAATTCAGTTCATAAAAATGCCTTATAACAAGGACAAAAGAAACGAGCGATTATTGCAACTATTCACGACCAAATGGTGGAAATCAAATTTTAAAAATTGACCTTGTATTGGAGTTTACAATATTTACGTAAACTCAGTTTTTAGAAATTCAGTATAATACAATAAAAACAAAAAATCCTTCGCATCTATTTCTAGAGCTGCATAAAAAATATAACAACGATAATAATCACTTTGAACATCCTTGTATGACTTCAATGTAAGTTTTATTTGACAATAATGAAATTTAAAAGCAAAAGAAATTATAAGCTAGAACTAATTAGGTTTACTATGTAAAAATTAAGATTTTATACACAATTCACTTGGTATCCCATTGGATTTTATAGCATAAATATTTAGTTCTTAAAATGCCAGATAATAAAGAGAAACTTAAACAAGCGATTATTGCAACTATTCATGACCAAATGGTGGATATAAATTTTAAAAAATTGACCTTGTATTGGAGTTTACAATATTTACGTAAACTCGGATTTTAGGAATTCAGTATAATACAATAAAAACAAAAAATCCTTCGTATCTATTTCTAGAGCTGCATAAAAAATATTACAACGATAATAATCATTTTGAACATCCTTGTATGACTTCAATGTAAGTTTTATTTGACAATAATGAAATTTAAAAGCAAAAGAAATTATAAGATGGAACTAATTGGGTTTACTATGTTAAAAGTAAGATTTTATACACAATTCACTTGGTATCCCATTGGACTTTATAGCATAAAAATTTAGTTCTTAAAATGCCAGATAATAAAGAGAAACTTAAACAAGCGATTATTGCAACTATTCATGACCAAATGGTGGATATAAATTTTAAAAAATTGAGCTTATATTGGGGTTCACATGATTTACGTAAACTCGGTTTTTAGAAATTCAGTATAATACAATAAAAACAAAAAATCCTTCGCATCTATTCCTAGAGCAGCATTAAATATAATATTTACGTAAACTGGGTTTTTAGAAATTCAGTATAATACTATAAAAACAAAAAATCCTTCGCATCTATTTCTAGAGCTGCATAAAATATATAACAACGCGAATAAACATTTTGAACATCCTTGTATGCCTTCAATGTAAGTGTCTTTTTGATTAAAATGAAATTTAATAGCAAAACGAGGTTATAGGCTGATACTATTTAGGTGTGCTTTGTGAAAGGAATGATTTTATACCCAAGTCACGTGGTACCCCATTGGACTTTAAAGCATATGAATTGAGTTCATAAAAATGCAATATAACAAAGAGAAAAGAAACATGCGATTATTGCAACTATTCATGACCAAATGGTGGAAATCAAATTTTAAAAATTGACCTTGTATTGGAGTTTACAATATTTACGTAAACTCGGATTTTAGGAATTCAGTATAATACAATAAAAACAAAAAATCCTTCGTATCTATTTCTAGAGCTGCATAAAAAATATTACAACGATAATAATCACTTTGAACATCCTTGTATGACTTCAATGTAAGTTTTATTTGACAATAATGAAATTTAAAAGCAAAAGAAATTATAAGCTAGAACTAATTAGGTTTACTATGTAAAAAGTAAGATTTTATACCCAAGTCACTTGGTACCCCATTGGACTTTAAAGCATATGAATTCAGTTCATAAAAATGCAATATAACAAAGAGAAAAGAAACATGCGATTATTGCAACTATTCATGACCAAATGGTGGAAATCAAATTTTAAAAATTGACCTTGTATTGGAGTTTACAATATTTACGTAAACTCGGATTTTAGGAAATTAGTATAATACAATAAAAACAAAAAATCCTTCGTATCTATTTCTAGAGCTGCATAAAAAATATTACAACGATAATAATCACTTTGAACATCCTTGTATGACTTCAATGTAAGTTTTATTTGACAATAATGAAATTTAAAAGCAAAAGAAATTATAAGCTAGAACTAAAGTTTACTATGTAAAAAGTAAGATTTTATACCCAAGTCACTTGGTTCCCCATTGGACTTTAAAGCATATGAATTCAGTTCATAAAAATGCAATATAACAAAGAGAAAAGAAACATGCGATTATTGCAACTATTCATGACCAAATGGTGGAAATCAAATTTTAAAAATTGACCTTGTATTGGAGTTTACAATATTTACGTAAACTCGGATTTTAGGAATTCAGTATAATACAATAAAAACAAAAAATCCTTCGCATCTATTTCTAGAGCTGCATAAAAAATATAACAACGATAATAATCACTTTGAACATCCTTGTATGACTTCAATGTAAGTTTTATTTGACAATAATGAAATTTAAAAGCAAAAGAAATTAAAAGCTAGAACTAATTAGGTTTACTATGTAAAAATTAAGATTTTATACACAATTCACTTGGTATCCCATTGGATTTTATAGCATAAAAATTTAGTTCTTAAAATGCCAGATAATAAAGAGAAACTTAAACAAGCGATTATTGCAACTATTCATGACCAAATGGTGGATATTAATTTTAAAAAATTGAGCTTATATTGGGGTTCACAAGATTTACGTAAACTCGGTTTTTAGAAATTCAGTATAATACAATAAAAACAAAAAATCCTTCGCATCTATTTCTAGAGCTGCATAAAATATATAACAACGAGAATAATCATTTTGAACATCCTTGTATGCCTTCAATGTAAGTTTTATTTGACAATAATGAAATTTAAAAGCAAAAGAAATTATAAGCTAGAACTAATTAGGTTTACTATGTAAAAAGTAAGATTTTATACACAATTCACTTGGTATCCCATTGGACTTTATAGCATAAAAATTTAGTTCTTAAAATGCCAGATAATAAAGAGAAACTTAAACAAGCGATTATTGCAACTATTCATGACCAAATGGTGGATATAAATTTTAAAAATTTGAGCTTATATTGTGGTTCACAATATTTACGTAAACTCGGTTTTTAGAAATTCAGTATAATACAATAAAAACAAAAAATCCTTCGCATCTATTTCTAGAGCTGCATAAAATATATAACAACGAGAATAATCATTTTGAACATCCTTGTATGCCTTCAATGTAAGTGTCTTTTTGATTAAAATGAAATTTAATAGCAAAACGAGGTTATAGGCTGATACTATCTAGGTGTGCTTTGTGAAAGGAATGATTTTATACCCAAGTCACGTGGTACCCCATTGGACTTTAAAGCATATGAATTCAGTTCATAAAAATGCCATATAACAAGGACAAAAGAAACGAGCGATTATTGCAACTATTCACGACCAAATGGTGGAAATCAAATTTTAAAAATTGACCTTGTATTGGAGTTTACAATATTTACGTAAACTCGGTTTTTAGAAATTCAGTATAATACAATAAAAACAAAAACACATTCGTATCTATTTCTAGAGCTGCATAAAAATATAACAACGCGAATAATCATTTTGAACATCCTTGTATGCCTTCAATGTAAGTGTCTTTTTGATTAAAATGAAATTTAATAGCAAAACGAGGTTATAGGCTGATACTATCTAGGTGTGCTTTGTGAAAGGAATGATTTTATACCCAAGTCACGTGGTACCCCATTGGACTTTAAAGCATATGAATTGAGTTCATAAAAATTCCATATTTCAAAGAGAAAAGAAACATGCCATTATTGCAACTATTCATGACCAAATGGTGGAAATCAAATTTCAAAAATTGACCTTGTATTGGAGTTTACAATATTTACGTAAACTCGGATTTTAAGAATTCAGTATAATACAATAAAAACAAAAAATCCTTCGTATCTATTTCTAGAGCTGCATAAAAAATATTACAACGATAATAATCATTTTGAACATCCTTGTATGACTTCAATGTAAGTTTTATTTGACAATAATGAAATTTAAAAGCAAAAGAAATTATAAGATGGAACTAATTAGGTTTACTATGTTAAAAGTAAGATTTTATACACCATTCACTTGGTATCCCATTGGACTTTATAGCATAAAAATTTAGTTCTTAAAATGCCAGATAATAAAGAGAAACTTAAACAAGCGATTATTGCAACTATTCATGACCAAATGGTGGATATAAATTTTAAAAAATTGAGCTTATATTGGGGTTCACAATATTTACGTAAACTCGGTTTTTAGAAATTCAGTATAATACAATAAAAACAAAAAATCCTTCGCATCTATTCCTAGAGCAGCATAAAATATAATATTTACGTAAACTCGGTTTTTAGAAATTCAGTATAATACTATAAAAACAAAAAATCCTTCGCATCTTTTCCTAGAGCTGCATAAAATATATAACAACGAGAATAATCATTTTGAACATCCTTGTATGCCTTCAATGTAAGTTTTATTTGACACTAATGAAATTTATTAGCCAAACGAGGTTATAGCCTGCAATGATTTAGGTGTGCTTTGTGAAAGGATTGATTTTATACCCAAGTCACTTGGTACCCCATTGGACTTTAAAGCATATGAATTCAGTTCATAAAAATGCAATATAACAAAGAGAAAAGAAACATGTGATTATTGCAACTATTCATGACCAAATGGTGGAAATCAAATTTTAAAAATTGACATTGTATTGGAGTTTACAATATTTACGTAAACTCGGATTTTAGGAATTCAGTATAATACAATAAAAACAAAAAATCCTTCGCATCTATTTCTAGAGCTGCATAAAAAATATAACAACGATAATAATCACTTTGAACATCCTTGTATGACTTCAATGTAAGTTTTATTTGACAATAATGAAATTTAAAAGCAAAAGAAATTATAAGCTAGAACTAATTAGGTTTACTATGTAAAAATTAAGATTTTATACACAATTCACTTGGTATCCCATTGGATTTTATAGCATAAAAATTTAGTTCTTAAAATGCCAGATAATAAAGAGAAATTTAAACAAGCGATTATTGCAACTATTCATGACCAAATGGTGGAAATCAAATTTTAAAAAATTGAGCTTATATTGGGGTTCACAATATTTACGTAAACTCGGTTTTTAGAAATTCAGTATAATACAATAAAAACAAAAAATCCTTCGCATCTATTTCTAGAGCTGCATAAAATATATAACAACGAGAATAATCATTTTGAACATCCTTGTATGCCTTCAATGTAAGTGTCTTTTTGATTAAAATGAAATTTAATAGCAAAACGAGGTTATAGGCTGATACTATTTAGGTGTGCTTTGTGAAAGGAATGATTTTATACTCAAGTCACGTGGTACCCCATTGGACTTTAAAGCATATGAATTCAGTTCATAAAAATGCCATATAACAAGGACAAAAGAAACGAGCGATTATTGCAACTATTCATGACCAAATGGTGGAAATCAAATTTTAAAAATTGACCTTGTATTGGAGTTTACAATATTTACGTAAACTCGGTTTTTAGAAATTCAGTATAATACAATAAAAACAAAAACACATTCGCATCTGTTTCTAGAGCTGCATAAAAATATAACAACGCGAATAATCATTTTGAACATCCTTGTATGCCTTCAATGTAAGTGTCTTTTTGATTAAAATGAAATTTAATAGCAAAACGAGGTTATAGGCTAGTAGTTAGGATATGTGCGTTCTGGACCAGAGCAGGGTTCTTGTGCCATTTTATGACGTCATTAATTTGATGACGTCATGATATGAGAAAAAAAATGGCTGCGATGGGTGGATCGTGATGAAATGAGGAGTGGTTTAAAAAGAATTGATAACGTTATGGGTTGAATAATGACGGCGCTGAGTGTATTGTGTTGGTGATAGGAGTGGTTTAATTGGAGTTAATGACGTAATGGTTTAGAAAAGATAATGGTGATTGTTGATAGATCGTGTTGGTGAAAGGAGTGGTTTAATTAAAAAAATTTGTGTGGGTGATGTAATTATATAATTGGTTGTTGTTTACTTTATGGTGTGTTTGGTGGGTAAATGATCTTAAGTTTTAAAGTCTTTGTGATGTCATTGACGTAAATATTTTTCATGGTGGGTAGGTGGTGGTATTAAGGGTAGGTTGAATGTGCTTTAAGTAATGTTCAAGGTTTTTTTCTAGTGTTGTTGTTGTTGTTTTTTCTAAATGATGGGAACCTGAAAAAGTAGAGTGATCTCATATGTAATGTATTTGTTGTTGTGATAATTATTTAAGAAAAATAGAAAAACCCGGATGTGAGGTTTTTTTACTATGTATTTGTTGTTGTTTAATTAGGAAAAATAAAACCAAGGTTGAAAATTGCGAAAACATGTTCAAACTTGTTTGTAATATGTAGTTGTTGTTTAATTAGGAAAAACAAAAACCAAGGTTGAAAATTGCGAAAACATGTTCAAACTTGTTTGTAATATGTAGTTGTTGTTTAATTAGGAAAAACAAAAACCAAGGTTGAAAATTGTGAAAATTTGGTTATAGTTGTTTACACTGTACTTGTTGTTGTGAATAATGTATACTTGAAAACAATATAGTGGGGTATATTGTGTTTGTTGTTGCGCAATTAAAACAGTTGTTACAAGTAAAAATTTTTAAAATATAAATGCACGTAAAATTTGAGGATACTTTAGTTTATGGATTTAAACGATCAAGATAGTAATAATTCGTGGTCAACAGTTTTAACAGTCAGAACCGGAGTTAATTGGAAGTTAGAATTTATAACTGAACCGCAAAGTTTATTCGAAGTTTCGGTATTAAACATTTGGAATAATAATATTCTATCAGTGCAGGAGTGGAAAGAAGAATTAAGAAGGTCTTTACTGAAAAATAAATTAGAAGAAACATATTTTTTTGGTGATATTTTTAGCTGTGTAGTATTTAATTGGTCTTTACAAAAAAAATTGACTATTCCATTTATAATTAATAATTGTGAGAATACTGTTTGGTTTAATAAAATAAAATTGCAATACATCAAAGAAATTAAACTACCACTAACAACTATATTTGCAGACGATTTTTAGGTATGTATGAAAGTTTTTTTTGTTTTGAATCAGATGTACTATTATATTCAACTAAATTCAATTTTTTTATTTTTTATTAGAAACTAATCAACATGGATTTCAATTTATATCCGAATAAAGACGATATTCGTCACTTATTTAACGCTAAGGATTTGAAGTCACTTATACCTTTAAAAGATATGGTAGACGAAAAAAAATATCGTGTTATAAATTACCAAAGAGTAAACACAAAATATGGAAAAAGGATTCTTTTAGAATTAGATGAACATAAGTTATTCTTACCAGCAAGATTTGATGATTTGCCTGATGAAAAGTTAGATATGTTGAAGACGAAGAAGTACAGCATTAAAAAAACTACTGGACCTGACTATAAACTCAAATTAGTAAAACATTATCCGTATGATGATGATGATGATGATGAATTTTAAAAGAACAAAAATATTGATTTTTTATAAATTAGTTTACTTTATTGTATACATATACGTGCAAAATAAGTAAAAAATTTTGAATAAAGTGAAAGAAAAATGAAAAAAACTTTTTTTATTTAATATTTTTTCTTCTTACTAAGGGTTTTTCTTGTTTGTATTTTCTAATTCTTTGAATATGTATTGTTTTTGATTACTCTTTTGAAAATCTTCGTTAAGTCTTCGTAAATATTCGTTAAATTTTACTTAATAATATAAAAGGGTGAAATCAATTAAGGTTTGTATCATTTCAAATTGTATCATCATAGCTTAAACATCGTTTCGCTATAAATTTTTTCAATTTATAATTCATATTAGTGTATAGTACAAACAAAGATGGAATTTGCTTGTGAATTATGCAACAAAAAGTATACTTTAAAAAAATGTTTAAACAGACACATTCAAAGTGCTCACGGCGAGCGTGTAGTATGTGATATTTGTGAAAAACAATTAAGTAGAAAAGATAAATTGTTAGAACATAAAAGAACATATCATACAGCTTCTATTCAAATTGCTTGTGCAATTTGTCAAAAAGAGTTTTCTAGATATAACAATTTGTTGAGACATTTAAAAAAATACCATACAGTAAATATTGAAGAACCAATTGCATCTACAAGTGGTGAAAATTCGAAAGTGTTAAAAAATAAGTTTTGTGATGTATGTAAAAAGGAAGTTAATGAAAAGATGTGGTCTTATCATTTAAGAACGAATGTTCATAAAAAGAATTCTGCTGAGCCTATAAATGAACATTTAAAAGTTGTAAAAAGTTGTTTTGATGAAAGGATTGAGTCTTATGTTTTAGAGAATAAAGATGAAACTGTTTTAGATCCTATAAAGTTTTTTAATCAATCAAAACCGATAATTTTAAAAGCATTAGAAGATTTGATATTGAAACATGAAGCTTTTAAATTTAATATGGAATTATTTGGAGAATATATTAAAATAACAAGAAGAAATGATGAAGAAGATGATTTTACAATATCAGTAAAATCTTTTCAGTCTAAAATGAGTATTATTCAAAAAAAAGAAGATTTAGAAAAAACTTATATGAATATGAGTAGCAACATTTTTACAAAAATGGAAGAATTTCAAGAAAAAGACAGTGGTTGGACATTAATTAGAATCATACACATCGAAATTAATATTAATCAATGGAAACCTTTAAAAGGATCTCAGTACTTACCTTTACCAAAGTTTTTAGCAGATAAAAAAGCTTGTGTCAATGTGCAAAATAATGATGAATACTGTTTTAAATGGGCTATCATATCTGCTTTGGATCCAGTTGAGAATCATAGTGATAGAATTTCATCATATCAAATTGAAGATATAAAATCAAAAGCAATAATATTAAAAAATAGAATTAAAATTGAATTCGGTGATTTACAGTTTCTATTTAAAGTGAACGATTGTAAAAAATTTGAAATATTAAATCCTACAATAAGCATCAATGTATTTGGATATGAATATGAAAAAGAAAATAAATGTAATATTATTGGCCCATATTATAGCACGCAAGAAGAAAAAAGTAAACATATTAATTTGTTACTTTTACAAGAAAGAGATAAATATCATTATGTCTGGATAAAAAATGTATCTAGGTAATTTATTTAATACATTAGTTTATACTTTTTACTAAGTATTTTAATAGAATTCAATTTTATTATTTATAGATTAATTAAAAGTCAAATAACGAAATCCAACCGTCAAGTTTACATATGTAATTGGTGTTTAGTACATTTTTATACTACAGACGCTTTAAACATTCACAAAGGAGAGTGCAATAAATTAGTAACGAAGATGCCATCACTAGAGAAATCAATTTTAAAGTTTGAACATTATAATAGACAACTTGATGTACCGTTCGTCATATATGCTGATTTTGAATGTATTCTCAAAAATGTAAGTACTTGTTTTCCAGATCTATCAGGACCATCAACAACAGATGTTCAAGAACATGTACCGTGTGCATTTTCTTATTATATAAAATGTAGTTTTAATGATAGTTTAAGTGAACTTAGAATTTATAAAGGAGAAGATTGTGCTAAAAAATTTGTTGAATTTGTAATTAACGATATTCGTATATTATACAATAATTATATATCAAAACCTATACCAATGAATAGTTTAACAATAGATGAATTCGAACAACAAATTATGAGTAGAGAATGTCATATATGTAAGAAATATTTAGGTGATGATAGAGTTGCAGATCACTGTCATTTAACAGGGAAATATAGAGGACCAGCACATAATGAATGCAATTTATTGTTTAGAGTACCAAAATTTTTTCCAATATTTTTTCATAACTTTTCTGGATACGATTGTCATTTATTTGTTAAGGAATTATCTTCTTTTGAAGGTGATATAAATGTCATTCCTTTAAATAAAGAATTATATATATCACTTTCAAAAAGAATTTTTGTTAATGAAAATGACACAGTTGAATTAAGGTTTTTAGATTCAAGCAGGTTTATGCAAGCAAGTTTAGATTCTTTAGCTAAAAATTTATCTATTGACATGTTCAAAACAGTTCGTTCAGTTTTTACAAATGATGAAGAATTTAATTTGATTACTAGAAAAGGGGTGTTTCCTTACGAATACATTAATTCTTGGGAACGACTGAATGAAAATTGTTTGCCATCACAAGAAAATTTCTATAGTAAATTAACAAATAGTGATTGTTCAGGTGATGACTATGAACATGCTAAAAATGTTTGGGAAAAATTTAATTGTCAAAATATTTGGAATTATTTAGAGATTTATTTAATTACTGATGTATTATTACTAACAGATGTATTTGAAAATTTTAGAAATGTTTGTAAAAGTATTTATTCATTAGATCCTTGTCAATATTATACAGCTCCAGGATTATCATGGGATGCAATGTTAAAAGTAACAAAAATTGAACTTGAACTTTTAACAGATATTAATATGCATACATTTATTAAACGAAGTATCAGAGGAGGTATCACTCAGTGTTGCCATAGACATTCTATAGCTAATAATAAGTATATGAAAGGATATGATGAAGAAAAACCATCAACATATCTTATGTATGTAGATGCAAACAATTTATATGGGTGGGCAATGTCTCAATATCTTCCTTATGGAAGTTTTAAATGGATAGAAGAAATTGAAAATATTGATATAATGAATATTCCTGAAGATTCAGAAATTGGATATATATTAGAAGTAGATTTAGAATATCCTGAATCAATACATGATGTACATAATGATTTACCATTTTGTGCTGAGAATAAAATAACTATAAACGCGAAACATGTAAAATTAATTACAGATTTAACAAGTAAAAAGAAATATGTCATTCATTATAGAAATCTTCAGCAATGTATTAAACATGGTTTAAAACTTGTACAAATTCATCGAATATTACAATTTAAACAATCAGCTTGGTTAAAAATATATATAGATTTAAATAACCACTATCGAACAATTGCAAAAAACACATTTGAAAAGAATTTTTTTAAGTTACTTAATAACGCAGCATATGGTAAAACAATGGAAAATGTTGATAAAAGAAAAGATGTAAAAATTTTAACAGAATGGGAGAATATAGGTAAAAAGCAAGGCGCTAGAGCTTTGATTGCTAAACCAAATTTTCATAGTTCAACTCAATTTACAAGCAATATGATTGCTATACAAATGAATCAAAAGTATACTTTTTATAATAAACCAATATATCTCGGATTTTGTGTTCTTGAATTATCTAAATTAAAAATGTATAGTTTCCATTATGATTATATGAAATCAAAATATAATGAAAATATTATACTTAACTATATGGATACAGATTCTTTCGTATATACAATTCAAACTGAAGATTTTTATAATGATATAAGAAATGATATTGATACTAATTTTGATACTTCTGAATACCCTCTTGATAATCTTTATGGTTTGCCTTTGAAAAATAAGAAAGTATTAGGTATGATGAAAGACGAAAATAATGGTAAAATAATGACAGAATTTATAGGACTCAGAGCAAAAATGTATTCATTAAGTGTTGAAAATTCAAAAGATATTAAAAAAATTAAAGGGATTAAGAAAACAAATGTAAATAATATAAGTTTAGAAAATTATAGAGATTGTTTGTATAAGAAAAAATTATTTTATAGTAATAATATGTATATATTCAGATCAAAAATTCATACAATTTATACACAAATGGTTAATAAAATAGCTTTAAGTTTCTTAGATGATAAGCGATATATAAAAGAAGATGGTGTTAGCACTTTAGCTTGGGGGCATTATAAATTGTTTAATTTAAATATGGATACATAAATAAAAAAATTGTATTATTTTATTAACTTTAATAAATTTTATTTTTCAAAAAAAATATATAACATGTGTTTTATTTTATAAAGTTTGAATAAAATTTCTTAAAACTAATACATTGTGTAAAGCACAAATACCACTATGAGTCGGACATCTTAATATATATGGATCTTTTTCATAAAGATCTGCCAAGTGTGGAGCTTTAAGATCGTTTATGTTGATAACTGTTACATTTTCATTTAATAATTTTTCAACTATTTTCTTCTTTTCCCACCCTTTAACATATACTGTTGTATTATTAATATTTGAATTCAAAAAGTTTTTAACACTTTTAAAATCAATTGATCCTTCATCCCATAAAAGTCCATGATGATTTGTATACAACCAATTAGCAGTATCTTGTTGTTTGTTAGGTAAAGTTATAAAAGTATATGGAGGTTTTATTAAAAAATGTTGAAATTCATTTAAATTGTAAGATACTGCTAATTCTTTTATTATAAATTTATTTCTTAATCCTCTAAATCCTTGTATGTCGATTATAATATTCATATTCATTTTGATAATATTTTATATTTCTCGTTCGTATGTTGTCAGTATAAATTACAACAATATACTGAAAAATTATTAATTTTTTCTTTTTTTATATAAGTTTTCGTACTTCGCTTGTAAGAGGATTATATTCAACTATACGATCATGTAGAAGTAAACAAAATGCAGTTGTTTTTTCTGGAAAATTAGCTGACGCTTTGAATTCTACTTGCACATCTACTGGTCCAGTTTTAATAGCTTCATTTTGATGTGAACAATCAATAACAATTAAAGTTGTTGTATCTTTAAAGCTTGTTAAACTTAACAAGGGTTGAGGTTGACGACCGTAGTAGGACTTTTGAAATGCAGCGTACATATCATATAATAAAGCAAATCGATTTTGATCAAATTTAATATTCAAATCATCATAAGGATAAGTTTCTGAATTTAAATGTACTTTAACATCTGTTAGATTGCAATTATCAAATAATGTATTGTCTTTATTTGCTTCATTATTTTTATCTGTTTGAAGAGCAAATATAACAAATCTAGGCTTTTCTAATTGTGATGATGTTTTTACTGTCCATATATGATGATTTGTATTTGATGGTAATATAGGATATTCATGTAAATCCCAACTTCGAAAAGACATTTGAATTGGTTTACCATTATTAATGACTTTCAATAATGAAAGACGAACAGTATCAGCAATATTTATATGAGGTACTTTCCATAAAAGTTTATGAATTTGAATTTTGAAACTTTTATCTGTCTTCACAGCATTATTATCAGATCGAGATCGAATTAAAATTAAATCATGACGTGCATTCACTATAACTTTTTTATAATCTTCAGCAAATCCTAGGAGAGTTTTTAAAGGAACGCAATAATTAAAAAAATTTTTTAATGAAATTGCATTTCCTGGAGACCAACTAGCATTAAGTAATAATTTACTCTCATCATCGTTGAGTGATATGTAATTTTTTAAAGTGCTCGTGTATCCAGTATTTCGAGAATGATCAATTTCTACTCCATTTAATTCATAACGAATTTCTCCAAATAGAAATGCCATAGCATTATTATTTAATTGAGCTGCTTCTAACGTTTTACTATCAGGGGCAGTTAGAGATCCTTCAATGTAAAGAAAACTTTCACTAGGTAATAAGATTAAATCTTGATGTTGAACTGATATTCGTATTTCATCATTGTTTTGAAAAGATGCAGAATATGGTGTGTAACTATGATATTCTTTTTTTACAATACTTTCATCGAAAATCGGATGTTTAGTGATTTCTAATATTTCACTCATTATTGCTCTTTTCTATTATTTCAATACAAAACCAAGTGATTGTAAAAATTTTTGATTAGGTTTTGTCAATACAGTAGAAAGTTTTTTAGTTGTAGATTGTTTGAATGCTGATAATGTACTACTGTCTTTTACAATTTCGATTGTACTTTTATTATTACTGTTATAGAGTAACATAATTATTGAGGTTTCAAATGAAGTCTGATAGTAATTGTTTCACCTCTAAAGTTTATTAAATCACCGTCTTGATCAACAATTCTTATTTGTATAGATGTTATCTGTCTTGTATTCAAAGGCAAATAAATAACATTTCTTAGAACTTCTATTATTTTATACCCAGGACCAACATCTGGTGAAAACTCATGTACTGTGTGTACTCTTTTATTATTTATGAATGATCCTATAATTAAATTACATTCTAAACGGATGACGTTTACTTTAACTATATCGACAGGAGAGTCTGATATATTCACTTTGTTTGGTAATAGTTTTTGTTTTATTTTAAATCCTAACAATGGACCAATAGTTCTCCCTCTGTTAAAGTAGATTTCTTTATTACTTTTAATTTCTGTTTTAAGTGTGTTGTTGTTTGCTTTAATTGTGAGCGTGTGCTTTGTTTCTCTTTTTTCCAATTCTTTTTGCAAGTACTGCTCAATGTCATCAATTTCATAAGATCCCACAGGTATTTCAATACATTCATTTCCAATATAAAATAAATTATTTTCTTTATCTATATTTGGAATTGAGTTATATGTTTGAAAATCGACTACACCACACACATAGTCAGTAGGTAAATCAATTGGAGGAAAATATTCAGAAGTAAGTACTGAAGAATTTCCAGACAATGTTAATGTTATTGACATATTGAAAGTTCAAAACGCAATAAGTAATTATTTTTTATCAATATGTTTTTATTAATTTTTATATACAATTTATTTTACAATATTAGACAAAAATTTTAAACATAAATGTCCGCACATAAATGAATTATAATTTTGTTGATTATTATAATTGTATCTTATATTAGATCCTAAATAATCAACTAATTCTTTAGGAGGTTGCAAATTTCCAAAACTATCGAAATATTCAATATGATTTTTTCTTTTATAATAAGCTACCCAATGAGTTCCTGATCCAGAAGAATTATCTAAATTAACAATACCGCATTCTATACGATGTGGGTTTTTTGGTAATTCATCTCGCATAAAAACACCTCTAAAGTACGGTATATTTTTTGAAAATTTAAGTATATCGTTCTCATTAAGCGGTCTGTTGGGTAGCTGATTTAAAAATTTCTTTTATATTCAGGTGATAAATAAAGTCCTAATCCTTTCTTATATGGCTTTAAATGTAAACCTTTACCCATAGCGATTGCTTCCATTTGTTTATTATGTCTAGTACTTTCTATTAACTGTTCTTTAGCATTTTTAGCATTATTGATAGCTTTTGCTACTTGTGAAGCACCTCCTGTTAAAGCACCAATAGCTGATAAACCAGCAAAAATAGGTAAAAGCGGTAATATACCTCCTGTTTTAGGAATTGGAATTATTCTTGGTATTTCAACTTTATTTTTTTTCCTTTTAACAATACATTTTGCTGCTTTAAGAGCAAGATTTATAGCACTTGGCATACTTTCTGGTTTATTCTTTTTAAGCATACTTTTTACATTTCGAAGAGTTTGTCTAAATAATTTTTTTCCAGAAAGTTTATTTTTTTGTTTGCGTTTTCTTTTAGTTTTATTAGACAACCCCATTCCGAATTTTACTTTAGTTTTCATTGCGTTTGTTACTAACCAAGCGTTTGTACGTTCACTTAAATTAGCGTTATTTGATCGAACTCGTTGCCACGCTTTTTCTTCTAAAATTTTATCAGCTATATGTCTTCGTTCTGTATCTTTATATTTTGAATACGCTATATCGTGTTCTTTACAAGCTTCATCTAAAGGATTAATACCACTATCTCCTCTTTCTAAACGTTTTTGTAATTTTGTGCCTGGTCCGCAAAAATTATATCCAGGCAAATGTAACTCAAACGGTAATTTATTTATTAAATTGTTAACTAAACCTTTACCTTTACGAGTTTTATGTGAACTGATTAATTTCTTTTTATGTTTAATCATTTTATATCTTTTTGTTCAAAGTATTCAATAAGAATGAAATATTTTATATATAAACTTGACCTTTTATAGAAGAAATCAGTAGTAATAATGAAACTCATTAAACAACGTAATACACTAAAAGTTAAAAATTATGATCTTAATACTGAATCAGAAAGTAAAAGAAAACATAGTGATTTATTACCAAATAGTATAAGAGCTATTATTGTTGGTCCTTCAAATTGTGGTAAAACTAATGTAATGTTAAGTTTACTTGAACATCCTAATGGATTAAAATTCGAAAATATATATCTTTATTCAAAATCAATAAATCAACCAAAATATGAATTATTGAAACGTATTTTAACACCTATAAAAGGATTAGGCTATTATACATTTTCAGAAAACAATGATGTTATACCTCCTGAAAAAGCTAAAAAAAATTCTATTTTCATATTCGATGACGTTGCATGTGAAAAACAGAATAATATGCGAGCGTATTTTTGCATGGGACGTCACAAAGATGTAGACAGCTTTTATTTATGTCAAACATATACGCACATACCAAAACACTTAATTAGAGATAATGCAAATTTCATAATTTTATTTAAACAAGATGATCTGAATTTAAGACATATATACAATGATCATGTTAATACAGACATGACTTTTGAAAAATTTCGTAGTCTGTGTGGAGAATGCTGGAAAGATGATTACGGATTTTTAGTAATTAATAAAGATTGTTCAATTAATCAAGGTCGCTATAGAAAAGGATTTGATACATTTATAACAATATGAGCTTTTCGATATAGATTTACAATATAAAAGCAGTTATTAAGCAGTTATTCTTCAGTTACTCAGCAGTTATCTGGTTATTAAGCAGTTATTAAGCAGTTATTAAGCAGTTCGTAATCAAATTATTAAAATGGATGCTGAGACTAAGATATTGAAAAATTTAATAAAATCAACAAATGATGTACGTAGAAAATTTAAAGCTATTAAAACAGGTAAAATTGACAAAGAAGTTTTCCTTGAAGAAACTTTTAAACCTATTAGTGAACCACTTAAAGAACTCAAAGAAAAATCAGAAGAAGAAATTGAAAGAAAAATTAAGAATGAAATAAAAAAAGAATTATCATCTGCTGAACCCTCATCGATAAAATTATTGAATAATAGATCTTATCAAACCCCAAAAGCTTTTCATCACTTTAAAACATCACCATATTTTTCTAGTTCTTCATTTGAAACACCTCAAAAAACAATTATGCAAACAGAATCTCCATCAGCTATAAGTACTCCTATTGTACAGAAATCATTTGATGAACCATCTCAAGAAAGTTATCAATTTCCTTCATTTTACATGAAACAATACTTTGATAAAAATCAAATAGATAATGCGTACGGACCAAAGTTCAACGAAAATGAGAAAATTTTTGAATTAGGTAGAAGCAAATTAATACTCGATGATAATAATATTATTAAAGTAGATGATAAAAATTTTGATGCAACACAAGGATTATATGAGTTAATTTTTATGAAAAATCCTGTATTATATACAGAAAACGATCTTCAAAATTATCATGATATTTTACTCATAAGCAATGTATATAGAAAAGATTATAATGATGATCATAGTCAAATTAAAGGAAATCCAGGTAAAAAATATAGAGAAATTATAAGTCCATTAGTTAAAGAAAAAAAAGGAGAAGGGTTAAAAACAGTTGCACTTGATAAAATGTTACTAATAAATAAAAAACCGAATTACATTTATTGGGATGATCCAAATGAGTTAGTAGAGAGATTACAGTTGCTTATAGCTTCACAGCAAGCTGGTCACACTAATCATAATAATGAAATAATTTCAATTATTGAAGAATTGCGTGAAGCAAATATTATTCTTTAAATAATTCATTCAAACATTTTTTATTATCATTACAAATATGAGTGTTGATAAGTTTGGTCGTTTCTCTCATATAAAAGCACGTAATACACAAAGTGAACGAGGTCCTCCAGGTAAGCCTGGAATAGGCTTTAAATTATCGTCTGATGGACATTTTGATATTGAATATAAACGTTTACAAAAAGTAGGAACGCCAGTAGACAGTTTTGATGCAGTTACAAAAGATTATTTTCAAAATAGTGTAAGAGATGTAGAAGATGATTTTTTAAAAAAAATTACTCATACTGAAAGTAGTTTTCTAATACAATTTAAAAATCTAAATGAAAAAATCATAAATATAATAAACGAATTGCAATTGAATATAGAAAATAAAATTAAGCAATTAGAAAATTTGATAATTATAACTAAAAATAATTTAGATGATTATATAAATAAAACTAAAAGCAATTTAGACGATTATAAAGTACTTAATAATCGAAAAATACAAGATATAGAAACATTCTTAAACGAGTGTAAAACAAACAATGAAAAAATATCTTCACTTTTACAAAGTTCATTGTATATAGAAAAACCTGCAAGTGATGAACAAACATTAAAAATAACAACAACACAATAATCAGTATTAAAATTATTATTAACTTAAATATGAGCAAACGACAATTAGTTGAAGAATTGCATAAATCAGCACGTAGAAAATTTATTCGAAGGAAAGTTGTTACAAAAGGGATAGATGATCTTTGGCAAATAGATTTAGTTGAAATGGGTACTTATTCTGCCAACAATAAAGGGCATCGTTTTTTATTAACTGTAATCGATACATTTTCAAAATTTGCTTGGGCGATTCCTCTTAAAAGTAAAAATGGCGTAGATGTAACTAAAGCAATAGAAAAGATATTTACTTCATCAAATAGAGTGCCTCGTAATTTACAAAGTGATCTTGGCAAAGAATTTTATAATCAACATTTTCAAAATTTAATGAAAAAGTATAATATTAATCATTACTCAACGTATAGTACAATGAAAGCGTCAATTGTTGAACGTTTTAATAGAACTTTAAAAGGATTAATGTGGAAAGAATTCAGTTTTAATGGATCTTTTAAATGGGTTGATAACGTACAAGAATTAGTTGATACATATAATAATACAAAACATCGTACTATCAAAATGAGTCCTAAAGATGTTAACTCATCTAATGAGAAATTGCTATTAAAAACAGTTTATAGTAATTTAAAAACATTCCCAATACCTAAATATAAAGTAGGAGATCTTGTTCGTATAAGTAAGCATAAACATGTTTTCGAAAAAGGATACACACCAAATTGGACAACAGAAATTTTCAAAATTGTGTCTACAAATAATACAAATCCTGTAACATATAATTTAGAAGATTATCAGGGTAATCCAATCAAAGGAGGATTTTATGAAAAAGAATTATTAAAATCAAAGCATCCACATATATATTTAATTGAAAAAGTTTTAAAAAAGAAAAGAAATCAAGTTTTTGTTAAATGGTTAGGATTTTCTAATGAACATAACTCATGGATAGATAAAAATCAATTATTGTAAAACATTTGATTATACATATGTATATTGTATTTATGTTGTAAATAAAACATGTATTTAATTTTGTAATATTATAAAAATGTTTTTATTCATTTATTCATTTTATTAAATTTTACATTCCTCTTACTCTATAATACAAATTCATTAATTTTTCAGCTCTTTGTTGAATTCTTGGTACATCACAACAGCTGCATGTATCAGGTCCTGAAGTAGTAGTATTTTTAGACCATGGACAATTATCATAATGAAGTCCATAAAATGAAATAACTTTTGTCTTCTTATCATAAATTTTTAAAAATTCTAAATATCTTAACAATTCTTGTTTATGTTCTTCAAGTATGACGTCATTGAAATCAAGTATGAAGTTTTCTATTTTATCAACACTCATATTTATTAAATTTATTATAAAATTTTACTTCTGACTTAGTCTACTGCTGATCTAAGATTAATTACTTAAATTTTTTTGTTAAGATATTTATATTCAATATTTAATATATATCCATTGAATACATTTGTTTCATATTTTTAGCATTTATAAACTCAACATCACTTTTATAATTAGGGTCATGTACATTAATTATCTCTACTTCTCCATTACTAAGAATTCTCTCTGTTTCAAATTCATGATATTCGTAGCAAACTATGTTCAATGATCGTCTCCTGAAATTGCTATCATATGTACATCGTATAGTTAATGTTACATCATCGTCGAATGCTAATTTGAAGTGTCTGTAAAAAGGATGATCACTTTCAATTATTCCAGCTATATCTCTTTCTTTTTTAACTAATTCTTGCCTAAATCCTTCAATAGCTTCTTCAACAGTTACATATTTTGGTTCAGGTTTAGTTGTTGTTGTTGTTGTTAGTGTTGGTGTTTGTTCGCTATTAGCATCATCAGATTGAGGTACCTCAGGTATAGTTTTATTAATATTATTATTGATTATTGTTAATAATTGAAACGATAAATCAATTTGAACAGTATCATTATTAGGTAGTTGAAGAGCAAATTCTAAATTTCCTTTATTCCCTTTATTAGCATCAAGCTTCAAAGGTATTCTACCGCTTTCAGCATATGATAAACAATAAATTGTTAAGAAAATAATCCAAATTTTTGAAAACATTTTTCGATTTTTTAATATGTTGTCAGTGTTAGTTCTCGTGAAAGACTGGATAAAATTCTAACTTTACAACTATTTTAACTACTCCTAAGATTCTGTAATTTCATCTGCATTTCCTTCTCGTGACAATTTTTTAAATAATTTATCACCCCACTGCCAATCTTCTTCATCTCCAAAAGGACAATTACGTGGAAAGTGATTTACATTTCTATATCTCATAGTACCAGAAGCAGCTTCACCTGCTACTGTGATATTTCCTCCTATAACTTCAAATTTTACATGTTGAAATGGAATAAATATGAACTCAAAGTTCAATGGAATAGGTTCTCCATTTCTCATTCTCATTATTAAACATCTATTCCCATCTTCAGGTGTTACATATATTTCTAAAAGCCCACAATTTAAAACTTGAGCATTTACTATTTTAAATGATTTCCATGCTCCTTCACATGAACAAAATTTATATTTATCTCTAATTATTTCAGACCAAAACATTTGTAATGTTTTTGCATATACAATATATTGTATTAAATCTTCAAGTTCAAAGATATAAATGTTATTATATTGTTTTTATATTCTTTTTATATACACATTAGCAAAAAAAAGAAAATAGAATTTGATGGTGTAAATTATATAGATATGCCTATACAATGTAATGTGTAAAATTGAATATAGAAAATAAAAAAGAAGAAAAAGAAAAAAGTAAAAAAAAGAATTTGATGCTGTATATTATAGGGCAGTAGTTCAACTTTCAGATTTCGCGTAATCAGGGAGGCTTGAACCAAGGGACATGAAACGACAGAGTCATCATTAAGCCAACCACTTAACCCATTACACCATCAAATTCTACATATGTTTATGAGTTAAAATTTGGTTTGTTTTAACACATTTTATCTCAATTTTAAGCTATTCAAATACTATACATATTGTTATCAGTATATACACATACATTTAAATGTCTATACTATATATGATATATTCAAAACACTACGAAATTATAAATTATATATGTATATAAACAATACGTGTATATGAATATTACAAGTGAATTAATTAATTAAAAATATTCAAATATTGTTTACTAATTATTGCTATAACATTAATAACTTCCTGCAACACATTCTGTATACATACATATATACATATATACTCGTATATTCATTCAACTGAAAAAAATAAAATTTGGTTTGTTTTAACACATTTTATCTCAATTTTAAGCTATTCAAATACTATACATATTGTTATCAGTATATACACATACATTTAAATGTCTATACTATATATGATATATTCAAAACACTACGAAATTATAAATTATATATGTATATAAACAATACGTGTATATGAATATTACAAGTGAATTAATTAATTAAAAATATTCAAATATTGTTTACTAATTATTGCTATAACATTAATAACTTCCAGCAACACATTCTGTATACATATATATACATATACTATATACTCGTATATTCATTCATCTGAAAAAAATTTATAGTAATAATAACATTAGTTTTTTTATTTGTATTACATAATACGAACCATAATAATAACAAACTTGAAAATATTTTTTTTAATTATGCTTTGTATAAACGTATTTGATTTTGTTTTGTTTTGTATACATTTACTATATGTCTTTTTTTAAAAAAAAAAATATTTATAATTTTTTATAGTCTTTTTATAGTTTTCTTATTAAAATTTACCCTAATCAGTCTTATCAATAGTCAAAAAATGTATAATAACAGTAACATTGCCCTATATAGTATTTTGCATTTGTATTACATAATACGAATCATAATAATAACAAACTTGAAAATATTTTTATCACTTTTTTCACATCATATGTTTTTAGTAAAATTTTATATGAATGTTTTTTTGATTTTGTTTTTTTGTTTTGTATACATTTACTATATGTCTTTCAAAAAAAAAAAAAAATAAAAATAAAAATAAATATTTATAATTTTTTGTAGTCTTTTTATAGGTTTCTTATTAAAATTTACCCTAATCAGTCTTAACAGCAGTCAAAAAATGTATAATAATAGTAACATTGCCCTGTATAGTATTTTTGCATTTATATTATATATTATGAATTATATTTATAATGAATTTGAATAATTTTGCTTATCATTTTTTTCACATCATATGTTTTTAGTTAAATTTTGCATAATCGTTTTTTTGACCTTTGTTTTGTATGCATTTACTATATATCCTATATGAAAAATATATTTATAATTTTTTATAGTTTTTTGTGGTTTTTATGGTTTTCTTATTAAAATTTAATTTGATGATAATTTCTATATGTTTTTTTTGCTTATTATATACAATAAGTATATGTGTAATATGCAATTAAAATAAAATTTATAAAAAATATACATACATATGTATATCATGATAATTTTTGGTAATACTTAAAACTAATTATGAGGAAGTGATAATAAAAAATTTTAAACTCCCATAATGTAAAATCTATATGTTAAAGATAATTTTTAGCTATATAAACAAAATTTTTAATTGAAAAATTCATAAAATATTTCAAACAACTCGTTAGTGCGGGAGCATTTTGTACGTGCGGAATTTTTATAAAAATTTTTTTAATAATTTTTGCTAATCGTTTTTATATTTGTGTGTATACAATTTTATTAAAAATGGAAGGATCATCCAATAAAGTGCAAGTGCCAAAGCCCATCAAAGAAGAAGTGATGTCGTCAGATGATTCTGACGATGAGAGAATGTGGGCCAAGATAGAAAAAGAGCTCAAAGAACTAGATGGCAGTGGTGATGAAATAAAAAAAGAAGAAGAAGACAATACTCAAATCCTTTTAAAATTAAAAGAAAAAGCATAGAAGCTGAAAGACGAAGAGCTCAATAAGAAAAAAAAAGAGCTTGAAGAACTTCAAAATACCCTTAAAGAAAAAGAAATTCGTCTCAAAAATCAAGAGAAAAAACTTATAGACAAAGAAATTTACTTGAAAAAAAGAGACGAAACAATAAAAGGGTATTATTCAACTTTCAGAGATGCCTTCAATGCCTGTGTTGGAATAGGCAATGCGTTTTGGGGAGATTTTATAGAGCATATTCCTCATTCAATAAGGATAAATTTAAATAGGTAAGTTTTTATATTTTTCTAAATATTTCATTTATAATTTTCAGTATATTAATTTTTTCTTTAATATAATTCACAGTGTTCAGATGCATTTTTGGGGCAGTAACAAGATGCCACAAAAATGTGAAAATCCTGTCTATTTCCTCGAGTGGATGAGGACAACAATATCACCAAACGCGAAGATGTATATGCTTCGAGTCACAGGAAGCAGGATTCCGAACACTGGATCAAGTGCCTACACTTGTTTTGATTCCAGGTGCATATCAAACGTGATAATTGGAGCCAGAAATTCGGTAGTATATAGTTTTACTGATTATAATATTTTTATAAATAATACTTTAACAAATAACATGTATTGTTTTGCATGTAGAAGAAATTGTTTTTCTTTTTTGATTTTTTTTTAAAAATATTTTATTTATATTTTAAGTATTTTTATAAAGTATTTTATAAGTATTCATTTAAATATATATTTAATTTTAAAATTTTTGTTAAAAAATAGTATATTAAAATATAAAAAATAAAAAAATATAAAAATACAAGAAAATTTTTGTTTTTTATTTTTTCTTACACATTTATTTTACTTTTTTTCTCATCGTTGGTTGCTGATGTTGGTTGATGTTTTCTTTTATAGTTATTTGCATTAATAGCAGCTAATATGACTTCATGTCCATTAGCTGATATTTTCTCAAATATATCCTGTAACAAAAAAAATTAATTATTATTTTTCAGTATTTTATTTTAAAGATTTTTATTTTTCAGCTTTTTATTTCAGCTTCTGTTTTTAAGTATATAATACAACTTACCATTTCAAGCATTTCGATTTCATGAAACCTCGAATCGAAATCGCCGAATTTAATCCAACAGTCATCGTTGTATTCTTTGAAAAATACAATATATCCTGGATTTTCTTTGACAAATACTATAAAATCATCTTCAATGTTGGGCCACTCAACACCAATTGGAGGTCTTCTCGGGGCATCTAAGATGTCTTCGATTTTTCTTATAAGATGTAAATTATTCATCTCTGAAAAATAAAAATAAAAAATAAAAATATTTAAATAATTTATTTTAATTTAAAGTTAATTCTTTAACTTACCTATGTATGCTGTATATATGTATATATATTAAATAAAAGAAGTATGTATCTAAATAATACTTTTTTTAATTATGATTTTTTAACAAAATATCTTCTGCTTTTATATTTTAAAAATTTTTACTTGTAACAACTGTTTTAATTGCGCAACAACAAACACAATATACCCCACTATATTGTTTTCAAGTATACATTATTTACTACGATTTTTCAAGTTCTCATCGTATAAAACAACAACAAGTACAGTGTAAACAACTATAACCAAATTTTCACAATTTTCAACCTTGGTTTTTGTTTTTCCTAATTAAACAACAACTACATATTACAAACAAGTTTGAACATGTTTTCGCAATTTTCAACCTTGGTTTTATTTTTCCTAATTAAACAACAACAAATACATAGTAAAAAAACCTCACATCCGGGTTTTTCTATTTTTCTTAAATAATTATCACAACAACAAATACATTACATATGAGATCACTCTACTTTTTCAGGTTCCCATCATTTAGAAAAAACAACAACAACAACACTAGAAAAAAACCTTGAACATTACTTAAAGCACATTCAACCTACCCTTAATACCACCACCTACCCACCATGAAAAATATTTACGTCAATGACATCACAAAGACTTTAAAACTTAAGATCATTTACCCACCAAACACACCATAAAGTAAACAACAACCAATTATATAATTACATCACCCACACAAATTTTTTTAATTAAACCACTCCTTTCACCAACACGATCTATCAACAATCACCATTATCTTTTCTAAACCATTACGTCATTAACTCCAATTAAACCACTCCTATCACCAACACAATACACTCAGCGCCGTCATTATTCAACCCATAACGTTATCAATTCTTTTTAAACCACTCCTCATTTCATCACGATCCACCCATCGCAGCCATTTTTTTTTCTCATATCATGACGTCATCAAATTTATGACGTCATAAAATGGCACAAGAACCCTGCTCTGGTCCAGAACGCACATATCCTATCTACTTAGGCTGATACTATTTAGGTGTGCTTTGTGAAAGGAATGATTTTATACCCAAGTCACGTGGTACCCCATTGGACTTTAAAGCATATGAATTGAGTTCATAAAAATTCCATATTACAAAGAGAAAAGAAACATGCCATTATTGCAACTATTCATGACCAAATGGTGGAAATCAAATTTTAAAAATTGACCTTGTATTGGAGTATACAATATTTACGTAAACTCGGATTTTAGGAATTCAGTATAATACAATAAAAACAAAAAATCCTTCGTCTCAATTTCTAGAGCTGCATAAAAAATATAACAACGATAATAATCATTTTGAACATCCTTGTATGACTTCAATGTAAGTTTTATTTGACAATAATGAAATTTAAAAGCAAAAGAAATTATAAGCTGGAACTAATTAGGTTTACTATGTAAAAAGTAAGATTTTATACACAATTCACGTGGTATCCCATTGGACTTTATAGCATAAAAATTTAGTTCTTAAAATGCCAGATAATAAAGAGAAACTTAAACAAGCTATTATTGCAACTATTCATGACCAAATGGTGGAAATCAAATTTTAAAAAATTGACCTTGTATTGGAGTTTACAATATAGTATTTACGTAAATTCGGTTTTTAGAAATTCAGTATAATACAATAAAAACAAAAAATCCTTCGCATCTATTTCTACAACTGCATAAAAAATATAACAACGCGAATAATCATTTTGAACATCCTTGAATGCCTTCTATATCAGTTTTTTCTAATTAAAATGAAATTTATTAGCCAAACGAGGTTATAGCCTGCAATGATTTAGGTGTGCTTTGTGAAAGGATTGTTTTTATACCCAAGTCACTTGGTACCCCATTGGACTTTAAAACATATGAATTCAGTTCATAAAAATGCAATATAACAAAGAGAAAAGAAACATGCGATTATTGCAACTATTCATGACCAAATGGTGGAAATCAAATTTTAAAAATTGACATTGTATTGGAGTTTACAATATTTACGTAAACTCGGATTTTAGGAATTCAGTATAATACAATAAAAACAAAAAATCCTTCGCATCTATTCCTAGAGCAGCATAAAATATAATATTTACGTAAACTCGGTTTTTAGAAATTCAGTATAATACTATAAAAACAAAAAATCCTTCGCATCTTTTCCTAGAGCTGCATAAAATATATAACAACGAGAATAATCATTTTGAACATCCTTGTATGCCTTCAATGTAAGTTTTTTCTAATTAAAATGAAATTTATTAGCCAAACGAGGTTATAGCCTGCAATGATTTAGGTGTGCTTTGTGAAAGGATTGTTTTTATACCCAAGTCACTTGGTACCCCATTGGACTTTAAAACATATGAATTCAGTTCATAAAAATGCAATATAACAAAGAGAAAAGAAACGAGCGATTATTGCAACTATTCATGACCAAATGGTGGAAATCAAATTTTAAAAATTGACCTTGTATTGGAGTTTACAATATTTACGTAAACTCGGTTTTTAGAAATTCAGTATAATACAATAAAAACAAAAACACATTCGCATCTATTCCTAGAGCAGCATAAAATATAATATTTACGTAAACTCGGTTTTTAGAAATTCAGTATAATACTATAAAAACAAAAAATCCTTCGCATCTTTTCCTAGAGCTGCATAAAATATATAACAACGAGAATAATCATTTTGAACATCCTTGTATGCCTTCAATGTAAGTGTCTTTTTGATTAAAATGAAATTTAATAGCAAAACGAGGTTATAGGCTGATACTATTTAGGTGGGCTTTGTGAAAGGAATGATTTTATACCCAAGTCACGTGGTACCCCATTGGACTTTAAAGCATATGAATTGAGTTCATAAAAATTCCATATTACAAAGAGAAAAGAAACATGCCATTATTGCAACTATTCATGACCAAATGGTGGAAATCAAATTTTAAAAAATTGACCTTGTATTGGAGTTTACAATATTTACGTAAACTCGGTTTTTAGAAATTCAGTATAATACAATAAAAACAAAAAATCCTTCGCATCTATTTCTACAACTGCATAAAAAATATAACAACGAGAATAATCATTTTGAACATCCTTGAATGCCTTCTATATCAGTTTTTTCTAATTAAAATGAAATTTATTAGCCAAACGAGGTTATAGCCTGCAATGATTTAGGTGTGCTTTGTGAAAGGATTGATTTTATACCCAAGTCACGTGGTACCCCATTGGACTTTAAAGCATATGAATTGAGTTCATAAAAATTCCATATTACAAAGAGAAAAGAAACATGCCATTATTGCAACTATTCATGACCAAATGGTGGAAATCAAATTTTAAAAAATTGAGCTTATATTGGGGTTCACAATATTTACGTAAACTCGGATTTTAGGAATTCAGTATAATACAATAAAAACAAAAAATCCTTCGTATCTATTTCTAGAGCTGCATAAAAAATATAACAACGATAATAATCACTTTGAACATCCTTGTATGACTTCAATGTAAGTTTTATTTGACAATAATGAATAATTTAAAAGCAAAAGAAATTATAAGCTGGAACTAATTATGTTTACTATGTAAAAAGTAAGATTTTATACACAATTCACTTGGTATCCCCTTGGACTTTATAGCATAAAAATTTAGTTCTTAAAATGCAAGATAATAAAGAGAAACTTAAACAAGCGATTATTGCAACTATTCATGACCAAATGGTGGATATAAATTTTAAAAAATTGAGCTTATATTGGGGTTCACAATATTTACGTAAACTCGGTTTTTAGAAATTCAGTATAATACAATAAAAACAAAAAATCCTTCGCATCTATTTCTAGAGCTGCATAAAATATATAACAACGAGAATAATCATTTTGAACATCCTTGTATGCCTTCAATGTAAGTGTCTTTTTGATTAAAATGAAATTTAATAGCAAAACGAGGTTATAGGCTGATACTATTTAGGTGTGCTTTGTGAAAGGAATGATTTTATACCCAAGTCACTTGGTACCCCATTGGACTTTAAAACATATGAATTCAGTTCATAAAAATGCAATATAACAAAGAGAAAAGAAACATGCGATTATTGCAACTATTCATGACCAAATGGTGGAAATCAAATTTTAAAAATTGACATTGTATTGGAGTTTACAATATTCACGTAAACTCGGTTTTTAGAAATTCAGTATAATACAATAAAAACAAAAAATCCTTCGCATCTATTTCTACAGCTGCATAAAAAATATAACAACGAGAATAATCATTTTGAACATCCTTGTATGCCTTCTATATCAGTTGTTTTTAATTAAAATGAAATTTATTAGCCAAACAAGGTTATAGCCTGCAACGATTTAGGTGTGCTTTGTGAAAGGATTGATTTTATACCCAAGTCACTTGGTACCCCATTGGACTTTAAAACATATGAATTCAGTTCATAAAAATGCAATATAACAAAGAGAAAAGAAACATGCGATTATTGCAACTATTCATGACCAAATGGTGGAAATCAAATTTTAAAAATTGACATTGTATTGGAGTTTACAATATTTACGTAAACTCGGATTTTAGAAATGCAGTATAATACAATAAAAACAAAAAATCCTTCGCATCTATTCCTAGAGCAGCATAAAATATAATATTTACGTAATCTCGGTTTTTAGAAATTCAGTATAATACTATAAAAACAAAAAATCCTTCGCATCTTTTCCTAGAGCTGCATAAAATATATAACAACGAGAATAATCATTTTGAACATCCTTGTATGCCTTAAATGTAAGTTTTTTCTAATTAAAATGAAATTTATTAGCCAAACGAGGTTATAGCCTGCAATGATTTAGGTGTGCTTTGTGAAAGGATTGTTTTTATACCCAAGTCACTTGGTACCCCATTGGACTTTAAAACATATGAATTCAGTTCATAAAAATGCAATATAACAAAGAGAAAAGAAACGAGCGATTATTGCAACTATTCATGACCAAATGGTGGAAATCAAATTTTAAAAATTGACCTTGTATTGGAGTTTACAATATTTACGTAAACTCGGTTTTTAGAAATTCAGTATAATACAATAAAAACAAAAACACATTCGCATCTATTCCTAGAGCAGCATAAAATATAATATTTACGTAAACTCGGTTTTTAGAAATTCAGTATAATACTATAAAAACAAAAAATCCTTCGCATCTTTTCCTAGAGCTGCATAAAATATATAACAACGAGAATAATCATTTTGAACATCCTTGTATGCCTTCAATGTAAGTTTTATTTGACACTAATGAAATTTAATAGCAAAACGAGGTTATAGGATGCAACTATTTAGGTGTGCTTTGTGAAAGGAATGATTTTATACCCAAGTCACGTGGTACCCCATTGGACTTTAAAGCATATGAATTGAGTTCATAAAAATTCCATATTACAAAGAGAAAAGAAACATGCCATTATTGCAACTATTCATGACCAAATGGTGGAAATCAAATTTTAAAAAATTGACCTTGTATTGGAGTTTACAATATTTACGTAAACTCGGTTTTTAGAAATTCAGTATAATACAATAAAAACAAAAATCCTTCGCATATATTTCTACAACTGCATAAAAAATATAACAACGAGAATAATCATTTTGAACATCCTTGTATGCCTTCAATGTAAGTTTTTTCTAATTAAAATGAAATTTATTAGCCAAACGAGGTTATAGCCTGCAATGATTTAGGTGTGCTTTGTGAAAGGATTGTTTTCATACCCAAGTCACTTGGTACCCCATTGGACTTTAAAACATATGAATTCAGTTCATAAAAATGCAATATAACAAAGAGAAAAGAAACGAGCGATTATTGCAACTATTCATGACCAAATGGTGGAAATCAAATTTTAAAAATTGACCTTGTATTGGAGTTTACAATATTTACGTAAACTCGGATTTTAGAAATGCAGTATAATACAATAAAAACAAAAAATCCTTCGCATCTATTCCTAGAGCAGCATAAAATATAATATTTACGTAATCTCGGTTTTTAGAAATTCAGTATAATACTATAAAAACAAAAAATCCTTCGCATCTTTTCCTAGAGCTGCATAAAATATATAACAACGAGAATAATCATTTTGAACATCCTTGTATGCCTTAAATGTAAGTTTTTTCTAATTAAAATGAAATTTATTAGCCAAACGAGGTTATAGCCTGCAATGATTTAGGTGTGCTTTGTGAAAGGATTGTTTTTATACCCAAGTCACTTGGTACCCCATTGGACTTTAAAACATATGAATTCAGTTCATAAAAATGCAATATAACAAAGAGAAAAGAAACGAGCGATTATTGCAACTATTCATGACCAAATGGTGGAAATCAAATTTTAAAAATTGACCTTGTATTGGAGTTTACAATATTTACGTAAACTCGGATTTTAGAAATGCAGTATAATACAATAAAAACAAAAAATCCTTCGCATCTATTCCTAGAGCAGCATAAAATATAATATTTACGTAATCTCGGTTTTTAGAAATTCAGTATAATACTATAAAAACAAAAAATCCTTCGCATCTTTTCCTAGAGCTGCATAAAATATATAACAACGAGAATAATCATTTTGAACATCCTTGTATGCCTTAAATGTAAGTTTTTTCTAATTAAAATGAAATTTATTAGCCAAACGAGGTTATAGCCTGCAATGATTTAGGTGTGCTTTGTGAAAGGATTGTTTTTATACCCAAGTCACTTGGTACCCCATTGGACTTTAAAACATATGAATTCAGTTCATAAAAATGCAATATAACAAAGAGAAAAGAAACGAGCGATTATTGCAACTATTCATGACCAAATGGTGGAAATCAAATTTTAAAAATTGACCTTGTATTGGAGTTTACAATATTTACGTAAACTCGGTTTTTAGAAATTCAGTATAATACAATAAAAACAAAAACACATTCGCATCTATTCCTAGAGCAGCATAAAATATAATATTTACGTAAACTCGGTTTTTAGAAATTCAGTATAATACTATAAAAACAAAAAATCCTTCGCATCTTTTCCTAGAGCTGCATAAAATATATAACAACGAGAATAATCATTTTGAACATCCTTGTATGCCTTCAATGTAAGTTTTATTTGACACTAATGAAATTTAATAGCAAAACGAGGTTATAGGATGCAACTATTTAGGTGTGCTTTGTGAAAGGAATGATTTTATACCCAAGTCACGTGGTACCCCATTGGACTTTAAAGCATATGAATTGAGTTCATAAAAATTCCATATTACAAAGAGAAAAGAAACATGCCATTATTGCAACTATTCATGACCAAATGGTGGAAATCAAATTTTAAAAAATTGACCTTGTATTGGAGTTTACAATATTTACGTAAACTCGGTTTTTAGAAATTCAGTATAATACAATAAAAACAAAAAATCCTTCGCATCTATTTCTACAACTGCATAAAAAATATAACAACGAGAATAATCATTTTGAACATCCTTGAATGCCTTCTATATCAGTTTTTTCTAATTAAAATGAAATTTATTAGCCAAACGAGGTTATAGCCTGCAATGATTTAGGTGTGCTTTGTGAAAGGATTGATTTTATACCCAAGTCACGTGGTACCCCATTGGACTTTAAAGCATATGAATTGAGTTCATAAAAATTCCATATTACAAAGAGAAAAGAAACATGCCATTATTGCAACTATTCATGACCAAATGGTGGAAATCAAATTTTAAAAAATTGAGCTTATATTGGGGTTCACAATATTTACGTAAACTCGGATTTTAGGAATTCAGTATAATACAATAAAAACAAAAAATCCTTCGCATCTATTTCTAGAGCTGCATAAAAAATATAACAACGATAATAATCACTTTGAACATCCTTGTATGACTTCAATGTAAGTTTTATTTGACAATAATGAAATTTAAAAGCAAAAGAAATTATAAGCTGGAACTAATTAGGTTTACTATGTAAAAAGTAAGATTTTATACCCAAATCACTTGGTACCCCATTGGACTTTAAAGCATAAAAATTTAGTTCTTAAAATGCCAGATAATAAAGAGAAACGAAACAAGCGATTATTGCAACTATTCATGACCAAATGGTGGATATAAATTTTTAAAAATTGAGCTTATATTGGGGTTCACAATATTTACGTAAACTCGGTTTTTAGAAATTCAGTATAATACAATAAAAACAAGAAATCCTTCGCGTCTTTTCCTAGAGCTGCATAAAATATATAACAACGAGAATAATCATTTTGAACATCCTTGTATGCCTTCAATGTAAGTTTCATTTGACACTTATGAAATTTAATAGCAAAACGAGGTTATAGGCAGCAACTATTTAGGTGTGCTTTGTGAAAGGAATGATTTTATACCCAAGTCACGTGGTACCCCATTGGACTTTAAAGCATATGAATTCAGTTCATAAAAATTCCATATTACAAAGAGAAAAGAAACATGCGATTATTGCAACTATTCATGACCAAATGGTGGAAATCAAATTTTAAAAAATTGACCTTGTATTGGAGTTTACAATATTTACGTAAACTCGGTTTTTAGAAATTCAGTATAATACAATAAAAACTAAAAATCCGTCGCATCTATTTCTAGGGCTGCATTAAAAATATAACAACGAGAATAATCATTTTGAACATCCTTGTATGCCTTCTATATCAGTTTTTTCTAATTAAAATGAAATTTATTAGCCAAACGAGGTTATAGCCTGCAATGATTTAGGTGTGCTTTGTGAAAGGATTGATTTTATACCCAAGTCACTTGGTACCCCATTTGACTTTAAAGCATAAAAATTTAGTTTTAAAATGCCAGATAATAAAGAGAAACTTAAACAAGCGATTATTGCAACTATTCATGACCAAATGGTGGAAATCAAATTTTAAAAATTGACATTGTATTGGAGTTTACAATATTCACGTAAACTCGGTTTTTAGAAATTCAGTATAATACAATAAAAACAAAAAATCCTTCGCATCTATTTCTACAGCTGCATAAAAAATATAACAACGAGAATAATCATTTTGAACATCCTTGTATGCCTTCTATATCAGTTGTTTTTAATTAAAATGAAATTTATTAGCCAAACAAGGTTATAGCCTGCAACGATTTAGGTGTGCTTTGTGAAAGGATTGATTTTATACCCAAGTCACTTGGTACCCCATTGGACTTTCAAACATATGAATTCAGTTCATAAAAATGCAATATAACAAAGAGAAAAGAAACATGTGATTATTGCAACTATTCATGACCAAATGGTGGAAATCAAATTTTAAAAATTGACATTGTATTGGAGTTTACAATATTCACGTAAACTCGGTTTTTAGAAATTCAGTATAATACAATAAAAACAAAAAATCCTTCGCATCTATTTCTACAGCTGCATAAAAAATATAACAACGAGAATAATCATTTTGAACATCCTTGTATGCCTTCTATATCAGTTGTTTTTAATTAAAATGAAATTTATTAGCCAAACAAGGTTATAGCCTGCAACGATTTAGGTGTGCTTTGTGAAAGGATTGATTTTATACCCAAGTCACTTGGTACCCCATTGGACTTTAAAACATATGAATTCAGTTCATAAAAATGCAATATAACAAAGAGAAAAGAAACATGCGATTATTGCAACTATTCATGACCAAATGGTGGAAATCAAATTTTAAAAATTGACATTGTATTGGAGTTTACAATATTTACGTAAACTCGGATTTTAGAAATGCAGTATAATACAATAAAAACAAAAAATCCTTCGCATCTATTCCTAGAGCAGCATAAAATATAATATTTACGTAATCTCGGTTTTTAGAAATTCAGTATAATACTATAAAAACAAAAAATCCTTCGCATCTTTTCCTAGAGCTGCATAAAATATATAACAACGAGAATAATCATTTTGAACATCCTTGTATGCCTTCAATGTAAGTTTTTTCTAATTAAAATGAAATTTATTAGCCAAACGAGGTTATAGCCTGCAATGATTTAGGTGTGCTTTGTGAAAGGATTGTTTTTATACCCAAGTCACTTGGTACCCCATTGGACTTTAAAACATATGAATTCAGTTCATAAAAATGCAATATAACAAAGAGAAAAGAAACGAGTGATTATTGCAACTATTCATGACCAAATGGTGGAAATCAAATTTTAAAAATTGACCTTGTATTGGAGTTTACAATATTTACGTAAACTCGGTTTTTAGAAATTCAGTATAATACAATAAAAACAAAAACACATTCGCATCTATTCCTAGAGCAGCATAAAATATAATATTTACGTAAACTCGGTTTTTAGAAATTCAGTATAATACTATAAAAACAAAAAATCCTTCGCATCTTTTCCTAGAGCTGCATAAAATATATAACAACGAGAATAATCATTTTGAACATCCTTGTATGCCTTCAATGTAAGTTTTATTTGACACTAATGAAATTTAATAGCAAAACGAGGTTATAGGATGCAACTATTTAGGTGTGCTTTGTGAAAGGAATGATTTTATACCCAAGTCACGTGGTACCCCATTGGACTTTAAAGCATATGAATTGAGTTCATAAAAATTCCATATTACAAAGAGAAAAGAAACATGCCATTATTGCAACTATTCATGACCAAATGGTGGAAATCAAATTTTAAAAAATTGACCTTGTATTGGAGTTTACAATATTTACGTAAACTCGGTTTTTAGAAATTCAGTATAATACTATAAAAACAAAAAATCCTTCGCATCTATTTCTACAACTGCATAAAAAATATAACAGCGAGAATAATCATTTTGAACATCCTTGAATGCCTTCTATATCAGTTTTTTCTAATTAAAATGAAATTTATTAGCCAAACGAGGTTATAGCCTGCAATGATTTAGGTGTGCTTTGTGAAAGGATTGATTTTATACCCAAGTCACGTGGTACCCCATTGGACTTTAAAGCATATGAATTGAGTTCATAAAAATTACATATTACAAAGAGAAAAAAAACATGCCATTATTGCAACTATTCATGACCAAATGGTGGAAATCAAATTTTAAAAAATTGAGCTTATATTGGGGTTCACAATATTTACGTAAACTCGGATTTTAGGAATTCAGTATAATACAATAAAAACAAAAAATCCTTCGTATCTATTTCTAGAGCTGCATAAAAAATATAACAACGATAATAATCACTTTGAACATCCTTGTATGACTTCAATGTAAGTTTTATTTGACAATAATGAATAATTTAAAAGCAAAAGAAATTATAAGCTGGAACTAATTATGTTTACTATGTAAAAAGTAAGATTTTATATACAATTCACTTGGTATCCCCTTGGACTTTATAGCATAAAAATTTAGTTCTTAAAATGCCAGATAATAAAGAGAAACTTAAACAAGCGATTATTGCAACTATTCATGACCAAATGGTGGATATAAATTTTAAAAAATTGAGCTTATATTGGGGTTCACAATATTTACGTAAACCCGGTTTTTAGAAATTCAGTATAATACAATTAAAACAAAAAATCCTTCGCATCTATTTCTAGAGCTGCATAAAATATATAACAACGAGAATAATCATTTTGAACATCCTTGTATGCCTTCAATTTAAGTGTCTTTTTGATTAAAATGAAATTTAATAGCAAAACGAGGTTATAGGCTGATACTATTTAGGTGTGCTTTGTGAAAGGAATGATTTTATACCCAAGTCACTTGGTACCCCATTTGACTTTAAAGCATAAAAATTTAGTTTTAAAATGCCAGATAATAAAGAGAAACTTAAACAAGCGATTATCGCAACTATTCATGACCAAATGGTGGAAATCAAATTTTAAAAATTGACATTGTATTGGAGTTTACAATATTCACGTAAACTCGGTTTTTAGAAATTCAGTATAATACAATAAAAACAAAAAATCCTTCGCATCTATTTCTACAGCTGCATAAAAAATATAACAACGAGAATAATCATTTTGAACATCCTTGTATGCCTTCTATATCAGTTGTTTTTAATTAAAATGAAATTTATTAGCCAAACAAGGTTATAGCCTGCAACGATTTAGGTGTGCTTTGTGAAAGGATTGATTTTATACCCAAGTCACTTGGTACCCCATTGGACTTTAAAACATATGAATTCAGTTCATAAAAATGCAATATAACAAAGAGAAAAGAAACATGCGATTATTGCAACTATTCATGACCAAATGGTGGAAATCAAATTTTAAAAATTGACATTGTATTGGAGTTTACAATATTTACGTAAACTCGGATTTTAGAAATGCAGTATAATACAATAAAAACAAAAAATCCTTCGCATCTATTCCTAGAGCAGCATAAAATATAATATTTACGTAAACTCGGTTTTTAGAAATTCAGTATAATACTATAAAAACAAAAAATCCTTCGCATCTTTTCCTAGAGCTGCATAAAATATATAACAACGAGAATAATCATTTTGAACATCCTTGTATGCCTTCTATATCAGTTGTTTTTAATTAAAATGAAATTTATTAGCCAAACAAGGTTATAGCCTGCAACGATTTAGGTGTGCTTTGTGAAAGGATTGATTTTATACCCAAGTCACTTGGTACCCCATTGGACTTTAAAACATATGAATTCAGTTCATAAAAATGCAATATAACAAAGAGAAAAGAAACATGCGATTATTGCAACTATTCATGACCAAATGGTGGAAATCAAATTTTAAAAATTGACATTGTATTGGAGTTTAAAATATTTACGTAAACTCGGATTTTAGAAATGCAGTATAATACAATAAAAACAAAAAATCCTTCGCATCTATTTCTACAGCTGCATAAAAAATATAACAACGAGAATAATCATTTTGAACATCCTTGTATGCCTTCTATATCAGTTGTTTTTAATTAAAATGAAATTTATTAGCCAAACAAGGTTATAGCCTGCAACGATTTAGGTGTGCTTTGTGAAAGTATTGATTTTATACCCAAGTCACTTGGTACCCCATTGGACTTTAAAACATATGAATTCAGTTCATAAAAATGCAATATAACAAAGAGAAAAGAAACATGCGATTATTGCAACTATTCATGACCAAATGGTGGAAATCAAATTTTAAAAATTGACATTGTATTGGAGTTTACAATATTTACGTAAACTCGGTTTTTAGAAATTCAGTATAATACAATAAAAACAAAAAATCCTTCGCATCTATTTCTACAACTGCATAAAAAATATAACAACGAGAATAATCATTTTGAACATCCTTGAATGCCTTCTATATCAGTTTTTTCTAATTAAAATGAAATTTATTAGCCAAACGAGGTTATAGCCTGCAATGATTTAGGTGTGCTTTGTGAAAGGATTGATTTTATACCCAAGTCACGTGGTACCCCATTGGACTTTAAAGCATATGAATTGAGTTCATAAAAATTCCATATTACAAAGAGAAAAGAAACATGCCATTATTGCAACTATTCATGACCAAATGGTGGAAATCAAATTTTAAAAAATTGAGCTTATATTGGGGTTCACAATATTTACGTAAACTCGGATTTTAGGAATTCAGTATAATACAATAAAAACAAAAAATCCTTCGTATCTATTTCTAGAGCTGCATAAAAAATATAACAACGATAATAATCACTTTGAACATCCTTGTATGACTTCAATGTAAGTTTTATTTGACAAAAATGAATAATTTAAAAGCAAAAGAAATTATAAGCTGGAACTAATTATGTTTACTATGTAAAAAGTAAGATTTTATACACAATTCACTTGGTATCCCCTTGGACTTTATAGCATAAAAATTTAGTTCTTAAAATGCCAGATAATAAAGAGAAACTTAAACAAGCGATTATTGCAACTATTCATGACCAAATGGTGGATATAAATTTTAAAAAATTGAGCTTATATTGGGGTTCACAATATTTACGTAAACTCGGTTTTTAGAAATTCAGTATAATACAATAAAAACAAAAAATCCTTCGCATCTATTTCTAGAGCTGCATAAAATATATAACAACGAGAATAATCATTTTGAACATCCTTGTATGCCTTCTATATCAGTTGTTTTTAATTAAAATGAAATTTATTAGCCAAACAAGGTTATAGCCTGCAACGATTTAGGTGTGCTTTGTGAAAGGATTGATTTTATACCCAAGTCACTTGGTACCCCATTGGACTTTAAAGCATATGAATTCAGTTCATAAAAATGCAATATAACAAAGAGAAAAGAAACATGCGATTATTGCAACTATTCATGACCAAATGGTGGAAATCAAATTTTAAAAATTGACATTGTATTGGAGTTTACAATATTCACGTAAACTCGGTTTTTAGAAATTCAGAATAATCATTTTGAACATCCTTGTATGCCTTCTATATCAGTTGTTTTTAATTAAAATGAAATTTATTAGCCAAACAAGGTTATAGCCTGCAACGATTTAGGTGTGCTTTGTGAAAGGATTGATTTTATACCCAAGTCACTTGGTACCCCATTGGACTTTCAAACATATGAATTCAGTTCATAAAAATGCAATATAACAAAGAGAAAAGAAACATGTGATTATTGCAACTATTCATGACCAAATGGTGGAAATCAAATTTTAAAAATTGACATTGTATTGGAGTTTAAAATATTTACGTAAACTCGGATTTTAGAAATGCAGTATAATACAATAAAAACAAAAAATCCTTCGCATCTATTTCTACAGCTGCATAAAAAATATAACAACGAGAATATTCATTTTGAACATCCTTGTATGCCTTCTATATCAGTTGTTTTTAATTAAAATGAAATTTATTAGCCAAACAAGGTTATAGCCTGCAACGATTTAGGTGTGCTTTGTGAAAGGATTGATTTTATACCCAAGTCACTTGGTACCCCATTGGACTTTAAAACATATGAATTCAGTTCATAAAAATGCAATATAACAAAGAGAAAAGAAACATGCGATTATTGCAACTATTCATGACCAAATGGTGGAAATCAAATTTTAAAAGTTGACATTGTATTGGAGTTTACAATATTTACGTAAACTCGGATTTTAGAAATGCAGTATAATACAATAAAAACAAAAAATCCTTCGCATCTATTCCTAGAGCAGCATAAAATATAATATTTACGTAAACTCGGTTTTTAGAAATTCAGTATAATACTATAAAAACAAAAAATCCTTCGCATCTTTTCCTAGAGCTGCATAAAATATATAACAACGAGAATAATCATTTTGAACATCCTTGTATGCCCTCTATATCAGTTGTTTTTAATTAAAATGAAATTTATTAGCCAAACGAGGTTATAGCCTGCAACGATTTAGGTGTGCTTTGTGAAAGGATTGATTTTATACCCAAGTCACTTGGTACCCCATTGGACTTTAAAACATATGAATTCAGTTCATAAAAATGCAATATAACAAAGAGAAAAGAAACATGCGATTATTGCAACTATTCATGACCAAATGGTGGAAATCAAATTTTAAAAATTGACATTGTATTGGAGTTTACAATATTTACGTAAACTCGGTTTTTAGAAATTCAGTATAATACAATAAAAACAAAAAATCCTTCGCATCTATTTCTACAGCTGCATAAAAAATATAACAACGAGAATATTCATTTTGAACATCCTTGTATGCCTTCTATATCAGTTGTTTTTAATTAAAATGAAATTTATTAGCCAAACAAGGTTATAGCCTGCAACGATTTAGGTGTGCTTTGTGAAAGGATTGATTTTATACCCAAGTCACTTGGTACCCCATTGGACTTTAAAACATATGAATTCAGTTCAAAAAAGTGCAATATAACAAAGAGAAAAGAAACATGCGATTATTGCAACTATTCATGACCAAATGATGGAAATCAAATTTTAAAAATTGACATTGTATTGGAGTTTACAATATTTACGTAAACTCGGTTTTTAGAAATTCAGTATAATACAATAAAAACAAAAAATCCTTCGCATCTATTTCTACAGCTGCATAAAAAATATAACAACGAGAATAATCATTTTGAACATCCTTGTATGCCTTCTATATCAGTTGTTTTTAATTAAAATGAAATTTATTAGCCAAACGAGGTTATAGCCTGCAATGATTTAGGTGTGCTTTGTGAAAGGATTGATTTTATACCCAAGTCACTTGGTTCCCCATTGGACTTTAAAACATATGAATTCAGTTCATAAAAATGCAATATAACAAAGAGAAAAGAAACATGCGATTATTGCAACTATTCATGACCAAATGGTGGAAATCAAATTTTAAAAATTGACATTGTATTGGAGTTTACAATATTTACGTAAACTCGGATTTTAGAAATGCAGTATAATACAATAAAAACAAAAAATCCTTCGCATCTATTCCTAGAGCAGCATAAAATATAATATTTACGTAAACTCGGTTTTTAGAAATTCAGTATAATACTATAAAAACAAAAAATCCTTCGCATCTATTTCTACAGCCGCATAAAAAATATAACAACGAGAATAATCATTTTGAACATCCTTGTATGCCTTCTATATCAGTTGTTTTTAATTAAAATGAAATTTATTAGCCAAACAAGGTTATAGCCTGCAACGATTTAGGTGTGCTTTGTGAAAGGATTGATTTTATACCCAAGTCACTTGGTACTCCATTGGACTTTAAAACATATGAATTCAGTTCATAAAAATGCAATATAACAAAGAGAAAAGAAACATGCGATTATTGCAACTATTCATGACCAAATGGTGGAAATCAAATTTTAAAAATTGACATTGTATTGGAGTTTACAATATTTACGTAAACTCGGTTTTTAGAAATTCAGTATAATACAATAAAAACAAAAAATCCTTCGCATCTATTTCTACAGCTGCATAAAAAATATAACAACGAGAATAATCATTTTGAACATCCTTGTATGCCTTCTATATCAGTTGTTTTTAATTAAAATGAAATTTATTAGCCAAACAAGGTTATAGCCTGCAACGATTTAGGTGTGCTTTGTGAAAGGATTGATTTTATACCCAAGTCACTTGGTACCCCATTGGACTTTAAAACATATGAATTCAGTTCATAAAAATGCAATATAACAAAGAGAAAAGAAACATGCGATTATTGCAACTATTCATGACCAAATGGTGGAAATCAAATTTTAAAAGTTGACATTGTATTGGAGTTTACAATATTTACGTAAACTCGGATTTTAGAAATGCAGTATAATACAATAAAAACAAAAAATCCTTCGCATCTATTCCTAGAGCAGCATAAAATATAATATTTACGTAAACTCGGTTTTTAGAAATTCAGTATAATACTATAAAAACAAAAAATCCTTCGCATCTTTTCCTAGAGCTGCATAAAATATATAACAACGAGAATAATCATTTTGAACATCCTTGTATGCCCTCTATATCAGTTGTTTTTAATTAAAATGAAATTTATTAGCCAAACGAGGTTATAGCCTGCAACGATTTAGGTGTGCTTTGTGAAAGGATTGATTTTATACCCAAGTCACTTGGTACCCCATTGGACTTTAAAACATATGAATTCAGTTCATAAAAATGCAATATAACAAAGAGAAAAGAAACATGCGATTATTGCAACTATTCATGACCAAATGGTGGAAATCAAATTTTAAAAATTGACATTGTATTGGAGTTTACAATATTTACGTAAACTCGGTTTTTAGAAATTCAGTATAATACAATAAAAACAAAAAATCCTTCGCATCTATTTCTACAGCTGCATAAAAAATATAACAACGAGAATATTCATTTTGAACATCCTTGTATGCCTTCTATATCAGTTGTTTTTAATTAAAATGAAATTTATTAGCCAAACGAGGTTATAGCCTGCAATGATTTAGGTGTGCTTTGTGAAAGGATTGATTTTATACCCAAGTCACTTGGTACCCCATTGGACTTTAAAACATATGAATTCAGTTCAAAAAAGTGCAATATAACAAAGAGAAAAGAAACATGCGATTATTGCAACTATTCATGACCAAATGATGGAAATCAAATTTTAAAAATTGACATTGTATTGGAGTTTACAATATTTACGTAAACTCGGTTTTTAGAATATCAGTATAATACAATAAAAACAAAAAATCCTTCGCATCTATTTCTACAGCTGCATAAAAAATATAACAACGAGAATAATCATTTTGAACATCCTTGTATGCCTTCTATATCAGTTGTTTTTAATTAAAATGAAATTTATTAGCCAAACGAGGTTATAGCCTGCAATGATTTAGGTGTGCTTTGTGAAAGGATTGATTTTATACCCAAGTCACTTGGTTCCCCATTGGACTTTAAAACATATGAATTCAGTTCATAAAAATGCAATATAACAAAGAGAAAAGAAACATGCGATTATTGCAACTATTCATGACCAAATGGTGGAAATCAAATTTTAAAAATTGACATTGTATTGGAGTTTACAATATTTACGTAAACTCGGATTTTAGAAATGCAGTATAATACAATAAAAACAAAAAATCCTTCGCATCTATTCCTAGAGCAGCATAAAATATAATATTTACGTAAACTCGGTTTTTAGAAATTCAGTATAATACTATAAAAACAAAAAATCCTTCGCATCTTTTCCTAGAGCTGCATAAAATATATAACAACGAGAATAATCATTTTGAACATCCTTGTATGCCTTCTATATCAGTTGTTTTTAATTAAAATGAAATTTATTAGCCAAACAAGGTTATAGCCTGCAACGATTTAGGTGTGCTTTGTGAAAGGATTGATTTTATACCCAAGTCACTTGGTACTCCATTGGACTTTAAAACATATGAATTCAGTTCATAAAAATGCAATATAACAAAGAGAAAAGAAACATGCGATTATTGCAACTATTCATGACCAAATGGTGGAAATCAAATTTTAAAAATTGACATTGTATTGGAGTTTACAATATTTACGTAAACTCGGTTTTTAGAAATTCAGTATAATACAATAAAAACAAAAAATCCTTCGCATCTATTTCTACAGCTGCATAAAAAATATAACAACGAGAATAATCATTTTGAACATCCTTGTATGCCTTCTATATCAGTTGTTTTTAATTAAAATGAAATTTATTAGCCAAATAAGGTTATAGCCTGCAACGATTTTGGTGTGCTTTGTGAAAGGATTGATTTTATACCCAAGTCACTTGGTACCCCATTGGACTTTCAAACATATGAATTCAGTTCATAAAAATGCAATATAACAAAGAGAAAAGAAACATGCGATTATTGCAACTATTCATGACCAAATGGTGGAAATAAAATTTTATAAATTGACATTGTATTGGAGTTTACAATATTTACGTAAACTCGGTTTTTAGAAATTCAGTATAATACAATAAAAACAAAAAATCCTTCGCATCTATTTCTACAGCTGCATAAAAAATATAACAACGAGAATAATCATTTTGAACATCCTTGTATGCCTTCTATATCAGTTGTTTTTAATTAAAATGAAATTTATTAGCCAAACAAGGTTATAGCCTGCAACGATTTAGGTGTGCTTTGTGAAAGGATTGATTTTATACCCAAGTCACTTGGTACCCCATTGGACTTTAAAACATATGAATTCAGTTCATAAAAAAGCAATATAACAAAGAGAAAAGAAACATGCGATTATTGCAACTATTCATGACCAAATGGTGGAAATCAAATTTTAAAAATTGACATTGTATTGGAGTTTACAATATTTACGTAAACTCGGCTTTTAGAAATTCAGTATAATACAATAAAAACAAAAAATCCTTCGCATCTATTTCTACAGCTGCATAAAAAATATAACAACGAGAATAATCATTTTGAACATCCTTGTATGCCTTCTATATCAGTTGTTTTTAATTAAAATGAAATTTATTAGCCAAACAAGGTTATAGCCTGCAACGATTTTGGTGTGCTTTGTGAAAGGATTGATTTTATACCCAAGTCACTTGGTACCCCATTGGACTTTCAAACATATGAATTCAGTTCATAAAAATGCAATATAACAAAGAGAAAAGAAACATGCGATTATTGCAACTATTCATGACCAAATGGTGGAAATAAAATTTTATAAATTGACATTGTATTGGAGTTTACAATATTTACGTAAACTCGGTTTTTAGAAATTCAGTATAATACAATAAAAACAAAAAATCCTTCGCATCTATTTCTACAGCTGCATAAAAAATATAACAACGAGAATAATCATTTTGAACATCCTTGTATGCCTTCTATATCAGTTGTTTTTAATTAAAATGAAATTTATTAGCCAAACAAGGTTATAGCCTGCAACAATTTAGGTGTGCTTTGTGAAAGGATTGATTTTATACCCAAGTCACTTGGTACCCCATTGGACTTTAAAACATATGAATTCAGTTCATAAAAATGCAATATAACAAAGAGAAAAGAAACAAGCGATTATTGCAACTATTCATGACCAAATGGTGGAAATCAAATTTTAAAAATTGACATTGTATTGGAGTTTACAATATTTACGTAAACTCGGTTTTTAGAAATTCAGTATAATACAATAAAAACAAAAAATCCTTCGCATCTATTTCTACAGCTGCATAAAAAATATAACAACGAGAATAATCATTTTGAACATCCTTGTATGCCTTCTATATCAGTTGTTTTTAATTAAAATGAAATTTATTAGCCAAACAAGGTTATAGCCTGCAACGATTTAGGTGTGCTTTGTGAAAGGATTGATTTTATACCCAAGTCACTTGGTACCCCATTGGACTTTAAAGCATATGAATTCAGTTCATAAAAATGCAATATAACAAAGAGAAAAGAAACATGCGATTATTGCAACTATTCATGACCAAATGGTGGAAATCAAATTTTATAAATTGACATTGTATTGGAGTTTACAATATTTACGTAAACTCGGTTTTTAGAAATTCAGTATAATACAATAAAAACAAAAAATCCTTCGCATCTATTTCTACAGCTGCATAAAAAATATAACAACGAGAATAATCATTTTGAACATCCTTGTATGCCTTCTATATCAGTTGTTTTTAATTAAAATGAAATTTATTAGCCAAACAAGGTTATAGCCTGCAACGATTTAGGTGTGCTTTGTGAAAGGATTGATTTTATACCCAAGTCACTTGGTACCCCATTGGACTTTAAAACATATGAATTCAGTTCATAAAAATGCAATATAACAAAGAGAAAAGAAACATGCGATTATTGCAACTATTCATGACCAAATGGTGGAAATCAAATTTTAAAAATTGACATTGTATTGGAGTTTACAATATTTACAAAAACTCGGATTTTAGAAATGCAGTATAATACAATAAAAACAAAAAATCCTTCGGATCTATTCCTAGAGCAGCATAAAATATAATATTTACGTAAACTCGGTTTTTAGAAATTCAGTATAATACTATAAAAACAAAAAATCCTTCGCATCTATTTCTACAGCTGCATAAAAAATATAACAACGAGAATAATCATTTTGAACATCCTTGTATGCCTTCTATATCAGTTGTTTTTAATTAAAATGAAATTTATTAGCCAAACAAGGTTATAGCCTGCAACGATTTAGGTGTGCTTTGTGAAAGGATTGATTTTATACCCAAGTCACTTGGTACCCCATTTGACTTTAAAGCATAAAAATTTAGTTTTAAAATGCCAGATAATAAAGAGAAACTTAAACAAGCGATTATTGCAACTATTCATGACCAAATGGTGGAAATCAAATTTTAAAAATTGACATTGTATTGGAGTTTACAATATTTACGTAAACTCGGTTTTTAGAAATTCAGTATAATACAATAAAAACAAAAAATCCTTCGCATCTATTTCTACAGCTGCATAAAAAATATAACAACGAGAATAATCATTTTGAACATCCTTGTATGCCTTCTATATCAGTTGTTATTAATTAAAATGAAATTTATTAGCCAAACGAGGTTATAGCCTGCAATGATTTAGGTGTGCTTTGTGAAAGGATTGATTTTATACCCAAGTCACTTGGTACCCCATTTGACTTTAAAGCATAAAAATTTAGTTTTAAAATGCCAGATAATAAAGAGAAACTTAAACAAGCGATTATTGCAACTATTCATGACCAAATGGTGGAAATCAAATTTTAAAAATTGACATTGTATTGGAGTTTACAATATTTACGTAAACTCGGTTTTTAGAAATTCAGTATAATACAATAAAAACAAAAAATCCTTCGCATCTATTTCTACAGCTGCATAAAAAATATAACAACGAGAATAATCATTTTGAACATCCTTGTATGCCTTCTATATCAGATGTTTTTAATTAAAATGAAATTTATTAGCCAAACAAGGTTATAGCCTGCAACGATTTAGGTGTGCTTTGTGAAAGGATTGATTTTATACCCAAGTCACTTGGTACCCCATTGGACTTTAAAACATATGAATTCAGTTCATAAAAATGCAATATAACAAAGAGAAAAGAAACATGCGATTATTGCAACTATTCATGACCAAATGGTGGAAATCAAATTTTAAAAATTGACATTGTATTGGAGTTTACAATATTTACGTAAACTCGGTTTTTAGAAATTCAGTATAATACTATAAAAACAAAAAATCCTTCGCATCTATTTCTACAGCTGCATAAAAAATATAACAACGAGAATAATCATTTTGAACATCCTTGTATGCCTTCTATATCAGTTGTTTTTAATTAAAATGAAATTTATTAGCCAAACAAGGTTATAGCCTGCAACGATTTAGGTGTGCTTTGTGAAAGGATTGATTTTATACCCAACTCACTTGGTACCCCATTGGACTTTAAAACATATGAATTCAGTTCATAAAAATGCAATATAACAAAGAGAAAAGAAACATGCGATTATTGCAACTATTCATGACCAAATGGTGGAAATAAAATTTTAAAAATTGACATTGTATTGGAGTTTACAATATTTACGTAAACTCGGTTTTTAGAAATTCAGTATAATACAATAAAAACAAAAAATCCTTCGCATCTATTTCTACAGCTGCATAAAAAATATAACAACGAGAATAATCATTTTGAACATCCTTGTATGCCTTCTATATCAGTTGTTTTTAATTAAAATGAAATTTATTAGCCAAACAAGGTTATAGCCTGCAACGATTTAGGTGTGCTTTGTGAAAGGATTGATTTTATACCCAAGTCACTTGGTACCCCATTGGACTTTAAAACATATAAATTCAGTTCATAAAAATGCAATATAACAAAGAGAAAAGAAACATGCGATTATTGCAACTATTCATGACCAAATGGTGGAAATCAAATTTTAAAAATTGACATTGTATTGGAGTTTATAATATTTACGTAAACTCGGATTTTAGAAATGCAGTATAATACAATAAAAACAAAAAATCCTTCGCATCTATTCCTAGAGCAGCATAAAATATAATATTTACGTAAACTCGGTTTTTAGAAATTCAGTATAATACAATAAAAACAAAAAATCCTTCGCATCTATTTCTACAGCTGCATAAAAAATATAACAACGAGAATAATCATTTTGAACATCCTTGTATGCCTTCTATATCAGTTGTTTTTAATTAAAATGAAATTTATTAGCCAAACAAGGTTATAGCCTGCAACGATTTAGGTGTGCTTTGTGAAAGGATTGATTTTATACCCAAGTCACTTGGTACCCCATTGGACTTTAAAGCATATGAATTCAGTTCATAAAAATGCAATATAACAAAGAGAAAAGAAACATGCGATTATTGCAACTATTCATGACCAAATGGTGGAAATCAAATTTTATAAATTGACATTGTATTGGAGTTTACAATATTTACGTAAACTCGGTTTTTAGAAATTCAGTATAATACAATAAAAACAAAAAATCCTTCGCATCTATTTCTACAGCTGCATAAAAAATATAACAACGAGAATAATCATTTTGAACATCCTTGTATGCCTTCTATATCAGTTGTTTTTAATTAAAATGAAATTTATTAGCCAAACAAGGTTATAGCCTGCAACGATTTAGGTGTGCTTTGTGAAAGGATTGATTTTATACCCAAGTCACTTGGTACCCCATTGGACTTTAAAACATATGAATTCAGTTCATAAAAATGCAATATAACAAAGAGAAAAGAAACATGCGATTATTGCAACTATTCATGACCAAATGGTGGAAATCAAATTTTAAAAATTGACATTGTATTGGAGTTTACAATATTTACAAAAACTCGGATTTTAGAAATGCAGTATAATACAATAAAAACAAAAAATCCTTCGGATCTATTCCTAGAGCAGCATAAAATATAATATTTACGTAAACTCGGTTTTTAGAAATTCAGTATAATACTATAAAAACAAAAAATCCTTCGCATCTATTTCTACAGCTGCATAAAAAATATAACAACGAGAATAATCATTTTGAACATCCTTGTATGCCTTCTATATCAGTTGTTTTTAATTAAAATGAAATTTATTAGCCAAACAAGGTTATAGCCTGCAACGATTTAGGTGTGCTTTGTGAAAGGATTGATTTTATACCCAAGTCACTTGGTACCCCATTTGACTTTAAAGCATAAAAATTTAGTTTTAAAATGCCAGATAATAAAGAGAAACTTAAACAAGCGATTATTGCAACTATTCATGACCAAATGGTGGAAATCAAATTTTAAAAATTGACATTGTATTGGAGTTTACAATATTTACGTAAACTCGGTTTTTAGAAATTCAGTATAATACAATAAAAACAAAAAATCCTTCGCATCTATTTCTACAGCTGCATAAAAAATATAACAACGAGAATAATCATTTTGAACATCCTTGTATGCCTTCTATATCAGTTGTTATTAATTAAAATGAAATTTATTAGCCAAACGAGGTTATAGCCTGCAATGATTTAGGTGTGCTTTGTGAAAGGATTGATTTTATACCCAAGTCACTTGGTACCCCATTTGACTTTAAAGCATAAAAATTTAGTTTTAAAATGCCAGATAATAAAGAGAAACTTAAACAAGCGATTATTGCAACTATTCATGACCAAATGGTGGAAATCAAATTTTAAAAATTGACATTGTATTGGAGTTTACAATATTTACGTAAACTCGGTTTTTAGAAATTCAGTATAATACTATAAAAACAAAAAATCCTTCGCATCTATTTCTACAGCTGCATAAAAAATATAACAACGAGAATAATCATTTTGAACATCCTTGTATGCCTTCTATATCAGTTGTTTTTAATTAAAATGAAATTTATTAGCCAAACAAGGTTATAGCCTGCAACGATTTAGGTGTGCTTTGTGAAAGGATTGATTTTATACCCAACTCACTTGGTACCCCATTGGACTTTAAAACATATGAATTCAGTTCATAAAAATGCAATATAACAAAGAGAAAAGAAACATGCGATTATTGCAACTATTCATGACCAAATGGTGGAAATAAAATTTTAAAAATTGACATTGTATTGGAGTTTACAATATTTACGTAAACTCGGTTTTTAGAAATTCAGTATAATACAATAAAAACAAAAAATCCTTCGCATCTATTTCTACAGCTGCATAAAAAATATAACAACGAGAATAATCATTTTGAACATCCTTGTATGCCTTCTATATCAGTTGTTTTTAATTAAAATGAAATTTATTAGCCAAACAAGGTTATAGCCTGCAACGATTTAGGTGTGCTTTGTGAAAGGATTGATTTTATACCCAAGTCACTTGGTACCCCATTGGACTTTAAAACATATAAATTCAGTTCATAAAAATGCAATATAACAAAGAGAAAAGAAACATGCGATTATTGCAACTATTCATGACCAAATGGTGGAAATCAAATTTTAAAAATTGACATTGTATTGGAGTTTATAATATTTACGTAAACTCGGATTTTAGAAATGCAGTATAATACAATAAAAACAAAAAATCCTTCGCATCTATTCCTAGAGCAGCATAAAATATAATATTTACGTAAACTCGGTTTTTAGAAATTCAGTATAATACTATAAAAACAAAAAATCCTTCGCATCTTTTCCTAGAGCTGCATAAAATATATAACAACGAGAATAATCATTTTGAACATCCTTGTATGCCTTCTATATCAGTTGTTTTTAATTAAAATGAAATTTATTAGCCAAACAATGTTATAGCCTGCAACGATTTAGATGTGCTTTGTGAAAGGATTGATTTTATACCCAAGTCACTTGGTACCCCATTGGACTTTAAAACATATGAATTCAGTTCATTAAAATGCAATATAACAAAGAGAAAAGAAACATGCGATTATTGCAACTATTCATGACCAAATGGTGGAAATCAAATTTTAAAAATTGACATTGTATTGGAGTTTACAATATTTACGTAAACTCGGATTTTAGAAATTCAGTATAATACAATAAAAACAAAAAATCCTTCGCATCTATTTCTACAGCTGCATAAAAAATATAACAACGAGAATAATCATTTTGAACATCCTTGTATGCCTTCTATATCAGTTGTTTTTAATTAAAATGAAATTTATTAGCCAAACAAGGTTATAGCCTGCAACGATTTAGGTGTGCTATGTGAAAGGATTGATTTTATACCCAAGTCACTTGGTACCCCATTGGACTTTAAAACATATAAATTCAGTTCATAAAAATGCAATATAACAAAGAGAAAAGAAACATGCGATTATTGCAACTATTCATGACCAAATGGTGGAAATCAAATTTTAAAAATTGACATTGTATTGGAGTTTATAATATTTACGTAAACTCGGATTTTAGAGATGCAGTATAATACAATAAAAACAAAAAATCCTTCGCATCTATTCCTAGAGCAGCATAAAATATAATATTTACGTAAACTCGGTTTTTAGAAATTCAGTATAATACTATAAAAACAAAAAATCCTTCGCATCTTTTCCTAGAGCTGCATAAAATATATAACAACGAGAATAATCATTTTGAACATCCTTGTATGCCTTCTATATCAGTTGTTTTTAATTAAAATGAAATTTATTAGCCAAACAAGGTTATAGCCTGCAACGATTTAGGTGTGCTTTGTGAAAGGATTGATTTTATACCCAAGTCACTTGGTACCCCATTGGACTTTCAAACATATGAATTCAGTTCATTAAAATGCAATATAACAAAGAGAAAAGAAACATGCGATTATTGCAACTATTCATGACCAAATGGTGGAAATCAAATTTTAAAAATTGACATTGTATTGGAGTTTACAATATTTACGTAAACTCGGATTTTAGAAATTCAGTATAATACAATAAAAACAAAAAATCCTTCGCATCTATTTCTACAGCTGCATAAAAAATATAACAACGAGAATATTCATTTTGAACATCCTTGTATGCCTTCTATATCAGTTGTTTTTAATTAAAATGAAATTTATTAGCCAAACAAGGTTATAGCCTGCAACGATTTAGGTGTGCTTTGTGAAAGGATTGATTTTATACCCAAGTCACTTGGTACCCCATTTGACTTTAAAGCATAAAAATTTAGTTTTAAAATGCCAGATAATAAAGAGAAACTTAAACAAGCGATTATTGCAACTATTCATGACCAAATGGTGGAAATCAAATTTTAAAAATTGACATTGTATTGGAGTTTACAATATTTACGTAAACTCGGTTTTTAGAAATTCAGTATAATACAATAAAAACAAAAAATCCTTCGCATCTATTTCTACAGCTGCATAAAAAATATAACAGCGAGAATAATCATTTTGAACATCCTTGTATGCCTTCTATATCAGTTGTTTTTAATTAAAATGAAATTTATTAGCCAAACAAGGTTATAGCCTGCAACGATTTAGGTGTGCTTTGTGAAAGGATTGATTTTATACCCAAGTCACTTGGTACCCCATTGGACTTTCAAACATATGAATTCAGTTCATAAAAATGCAATATAACAAAGAGAAAAGAAACATGCGATTATTGCAACTATTCATGACCAAATGGTGGAAATAAAATTTTATAAATTGACATTGTATTGGAGTTTACAATATTTACGTAAACTCGGTTTTTAGAAATTCAGTATAATACAATAAAAACAAAAAATCCTTCGCATCTATTTCTACAGCTGCATAAAAAATATAACAACGAGAATATTCATTTTGAACATCCTTGTATGCCTTCTATATCAGTTGTTTTTAATTAAAATGAAATTTATTAGCCAAACAAGGTTATAGCCTGCAACGATTTAGGTGTGCTGTGTGAAAGGATTGATTTTATACCCAAGTCACTTGGTACCCCATTTGACTTTAAAGCATAAAAATTTAGTTTTAAAATGCCAGATAATAAAGAGAAACTTAAACAAGCGATTATTGCAACTATTCATGACCAAATGGTGGAAATCAAATTTTAAAAATTGACATTGTATTGGAGTTTACAATATTTACGTAAACTCGGTTTTTAGAAATTCAGTATAATACAATAAAAACAAAAAATCCTTCGCATCTATTTCTACAGCTGCATAAAAAATATAACAACGAGAATATTCATTTTGAACATCCTTGTATGCCTTCTATATCAGTTGTTTTTAATTAAAATGAAATTTATTAGCCAAACAAGGTTATAGCCTGCAACGATTTAGGTGTGCTTTGTGAAAGGATTGATTTTATACCCAAGTCACTTGGTACCCCATTTGACTTTAAAGCATAAAAATTTAGTTTTAAAATGCCAGATAATAAAGAGAAACTTAAACAAGCGATTATTGCAACTATTCATGACCAAATGGTGGAAATCAAATTTTAAAAATTGACATTGTATTGGAGTTTACAATATTTACGTAAACTCGGTTTTTAGAAATTCAGTATAATACAATAAAAACAAAAAATCCTTCGCATCTATTTCTACAGCTGCATAAAAAATATAACAGCGAGAATAATCATTTTGAACATCCTTGTATGCCTTCTATATCAGTTGTTTTTAATTAAAATGAAATTTATTAGCCAAACAAGGTTATAGCCTGCAACGATTTAGGTGTGCTTTGTGAAAGGATTGATTTTATACCCAAGTCACTTGGTACCCCATTGGACTTTCAAACATATGAATTCAGTTCATAAAAATGCAATATAACAAAGAGAAAAGAAACATGCGATTATTGCAACTATTCATGACCAAATGGTGGAAATAAAATTTTATAAATTGACATTGTATTGGAGTTTACAATATTTACGTAAACTCGGTTTTTAGAAATTCAGTATAATACAATAAAAACAAAAAATCCTTCGCATCTATTTCTACAGCTGCATAAAAAATATAACAACGAGAATATTCATTTTGAACATCCTTGTATGCCTTCTATATCAGTTGTTTTTAATTAAAATGAAATTTATTAGCCAAACAAGGTTATAGCCTGCAACGATTTAGGTGTGCTTTGTGAAAGGATTGATTTTATACCCAAGTCACTTGGTACCCCATTTGACTTTAAAGCATAAAAATTTAGTTTTAAAATGCCAGATAATAAAGAGAAACTTAAACAAGCGATTATTGCAACTATTCATGACCAAATGGTGGAAATCAAATTTTAAAAATTGACATTGTATTGGAGTTTACAATATTTACGTAAACTCGGTTTTTAGAAATTCAGTATAATACAATAAAAACAAAAAATCCTTCGCATCTATTTCTACAGCTGCATAAAAAATATAACAGCGAGAATAATCATTTTGAACATCCTTGTATGCCTTCTATATCAGTTGTTTTTAATTAAAATGAAATTTATTAGCCAAACAAGGTTATAGCCTGCAACGATTTAGGTGTGCTTTGTGAAAGGATTGATTTTATACCCAAGTCACTTGGTACCCCATTTGACTTTAAAGCATAAAAATTTAGTTTTAAAATGCCAGATAATAAAGAGAAACTTAAACAAGCGATTATTGCAACTATTCATGACCAAATGGTGGAAATCAAATTTTAAAAATTGACATTGTATTGGAGTTTACAATATTTACGTAAACTCGGTTTTTAGAAATTCAGTATAATACAATAAAAACAAAAAATCCTTCGCATCTATTTCTACAGCTGCATAAAAAATATAACAACGAGAATAATCATTTTGAACATCCTTGTATGCCTTCTATATCAGTTGTTTTTAATTAAAATGAAATTTATTAGTCAAACAAGGCTATAGCCTGCAACGATTTAGGTGTGCTTTGTGAAAGGATTGATTTTATACCCAAGTCACTTGGTACCCCATTGGACTTTAAAACATATAAATTCAGTTCATAAAAATGCAATATAACAAAGAGAAAAGAAACATGCGATTATTGCAACTATTCATGACCAAATGGTGGAAATCAAATTTTAAAAAATTGACATTGTATTGGAGTTTACAATATTTACGTAAACTCGGTTTTTAGAAATTCAGTATAATACAATAAAAACAAAAAATCCTTCGCATCTATTTCTACAGCTGCATAAAAAATATAACAACGAGAATAATCATTTTGAACATCCTTGTATGCCTTCTATATCAGTTGTTTTTAATTAAAATGAAATTTATTAGCCAAACGAGGTTATAGCCTGCAATGATTTAGGTGTGCTTTGTGAAAGGATTGATTTTATACCCAAGTCACTTGGTACCCCATTGGACTTTAAAACATATGAATTCAGTTCATAAAAATGCAATATAACAAAGAGAAAAGAAACATGCGATTATTGCAACTATTCATGACCAAATGGTGGAAATCAAATTTTAAAAATTGACATTGTATTGGAGTTTACAATATTTACGTAAACTCGGATTTTAGAAATTCAGTATAATACAATAAAAACAAAAAATCCTTCGCATCTATTTCTACAGCTGCATAAAAAATATAACAACGAGAATATTCATTTTGAACATCCTTGTATGCCTTCTATATCAGTTGTTTTTAATTAAAATGAAATTTATTAGCCAAACAAGGTTATAGCCTGCAACGATTTAGGTGTGCTTTGTGAAAGGATTGATTTTATACCCAAGTCACTTGGTACCCCATTTGACTTTAAAGCATAAAAATTTAGTTTTAAAATGCCAGATAATAAAGAGAAACTTAAACAAGCGATTATTGCAACTATTCATGACCAAATGGTGGAAATCAAATTTTAAAAATTGACATTGTATTGGAGTTTACAATATTTACGTAAACTCGGTTTTTAGAAATTCAGTATAATACAATAAAAACAAAAAATCCTTCGCATCTATTTCTACAGCTGCATAAAAAATATAACAGCGAGAATAATCATTTTGAACATCCTTGTATGCCTTCTATATCAGTTGTTTTTAATTAAAATGAAATTTATTAGCCAAACAAGGTTATAGCCTGCAACGATTTAGGTGTGCTTTTTTGAAAGGATTGATTTTATACCCAAGTCACTTGGTACCCCATTGGACTTTCAAACATATGAATTCAGTTCATAAAAATGCAATATAACAAAGAGAAAAGAAACATGCGATTATTGCAACTATTCATGACCAAATGGTGGAAATAAAATTTTATAAATTGACATTGTATTGGAGTTTACAATATTTACGTAAACTCGGTTTTTAGAAATTCAGTATAATACAATAAAAACAAAAAATCCTTCGCATCTATTTCTACAGCTGCATAAAAAATATAACAACGAGAATATTCATTTTGAACATCCTTGTATGCCTTCTATATCAGTTGTTTTTAATTAAAATGAAATTTATTAGCCAAACAAGGTTATAGCCTGCAACGATTTAGGTGTGCTTTGTGAAAGGATTGATTTTATACCCAAGTCACTTGGTACCCCATTTGACTTTAAAGCATAAAAATTTAGTTTTAAAATGCCAGATAATAAAGAGAAACTTAAACAAGCGATTATTGCAACTATTCATGACCAAATGGTGGAAATCAAATTTTAAAAATTGACATTGTATTGGAGTTTACAATATTTACGTAAACTCGGTTTTTAGAAATTCAGTATAATACAATAAAAACAAAAAATCCTTCGCATCTATTTCTACAGCTGCATAAAAAATATAACAGCGAGAATAATCATTTTGAACATCCTTGTATGCCTTCTATATCAGTTGTTTTTAATTAAAATGAAATTTATTAGCCAAACGAGGTTATAGCCTGCAATGATTTAGGTGTGCTTTGTGAAAGGATTGATTTTATACCCAAGTCACTTGGTACCCCATTGGACTTTAAAACATATGAATTCAGTTCATAAAAATGCAATATAACAAAGAGAAAAGAAACATGCGATTATTGCAACTATTCATGACCAAATGGTGGAAATCAAATTTTAAAAATTGACATTGTATTGGAGTTTACAATATTTACGTAAACTCGGTTTTTAGAAATTCAGTATAATACAATAAAAACAAAAAATCCTTCGCATCTATTTCTACAGCTGCATAAAAAATATAACAACGAGAATATTCATTTTGAACATCCTTGTATGCCTTCTATATCAGTTGTTTTTAATTAAAATGAAATTTATTAGCCAAACAAGGTTATAGCCTGCAACGATTTAGGTGTGCTTTGTGAAAGGATTGATTTTATACCCAAGTCACTTGGTACCCCATTTGACTTTAAAGCATAAAAATTTAGTTTTAAAATGCCAGATAATAAAGAGAAACTTAAACAAGCGATTATTGCAACTATTCATGACCAAATGGTGGAAATCAAATTTTAAAAATTGACATTGTATTGGAGTTTACAATATTTACGTAAACTCGGTTTTTAGAAATTCAGTATAATACAATAAAAACAAAAAATCCTTCGCATCTATTTCTACAGCTGCATAAAAAATATAACAACGAGAATAATCATTTTGAACATCCTTGTATGCCTTCTATATCAGTTGTTTTTAATTAAAATGAAATTTATTAGCCAAACAAGGTTATAGCCTGCAACGATTTAGGTGTGCTTTGTGAAAGGATTGATTTTATACCCAAGTCACTTGGTACCCCATTGGACTTTCAAACATATGAATTCAGTTCATAAAAATGCAATATAACAAAGAGAAAAGAAACATGCGATTATTGCAACTATTCATGACCAAATGGTGGAAATAAAATTTTATAAATTGACATTGTATTGGAGTTTACAATATTTACGTAAACTCGGTTTTTAGAAATTCAGTATAATACAATAAAAACAAAAAATCCTTCGCATCTATTCCTAGAGCAGCATAAAATATAATATTTACGTAAACTCGGTTTTTAGAAATTCAGTATAATACTATAAAAACAAAAAATCCTTCGCATCTATTTCTACAGCTGCATAAAAAATATAACAACGAGAATAATCATTTTGAACATCCTTGTATGCCTTCTATATCAGTTGTTTTTAATTAAAATGAAATTTATTAGCAAAACAAGGTTATAGCCTGCAACGATTTAGGTGTGCTTTGTGAAAGGATTGATTTTATACCCAAGTCACTTGGTACCCCATTGGACTTTAAAACATATGAATTCAGTTCATAAAAATGCAATATAACAAAGAGAAAAGAAACATGCGATTATTGCAACTATTCATGACCAAATGGTGGAAATCAAATTTTAAAAATTGACATTGTATTGGAGTTTACAATATTTACGTAAACTCGGTTTTTAGAAATTCAGTATAATACAATAAAAACAAAAAATCCTTCGCATCTATTTCTACAGCTGCATAAAAAATATAACAACGAGAATAATCATTTTGAACATCCTTGTATGCCTTCTATATCAGTTGTTTTTAATTAAAATGAAATTTATTAGCCAAACAAGGTTATAGCCTGCAACGATTTAGGTGTGCTTTGTGAAAGGATTGATTTTATACCCAAGTCACTTGGTACCCCATTGGACTTTAAAACATATGAATTCAGTTCATAAAAATGCAATATAACAAAGAGAAAAGAAACATGCGATTATTGCAACTATTCATGACCAAATGGTGGAAATCAAATTTTAAAAATTGACATTGTATTGGTGTTTACAATATTTACAAAAACTCGGATTTTAGAAATGCAGTATAATACAATAAAAACAAAAAATCCTTCGCATCTATTTCTACAGCTGCATAAAAAATATAACAACGAGAATAGTCATTTTGAACATCCTTGTATGCCTTCTATATCAGTTGTTTTTAATTAAAATGAAATTTATTAGCCAAACAAGGTTATAGCCTGCAACGATTTAGGTGTGCTTTGTGAAAGGATTGATTTTATACCCAAGTCACTTGGTACCCCATTGGACTTTAAAACATATAAATTCAGTTCATAAAAATGCAATATAACAAAGAGAAAAGAAACATGCGATTATTGCAACTATTCATGACCAAATGGTGGAAATCAAATTTTAAAAATTGACATTGTATTGGAGTTTATAATATTTACGTAAACTCGGATTTTAGAAATGCAGTATAATACAATAAAAACAAAAAATCCTTCGCATCTATTCCTAGAGCAGCATAAAATATAATATTTACGTAAACTCGGTTTTTAGAAATTCAGTATAATACTATAAAAACAAAAAATCCTTCGCATCTTTTCCTAGAGCTGCATAAAATATATAACAACGAGAATAATCATTTTGAACATCCTTGTATGCCTTCTATATCAGTTGTTTTTAATTAAAATGAAATTTATTAGCCAAACAAGGTTATAGCCTGCAACGATTTAGGTGTGCTTTGTGAAAGGATTGATTTTATACCCAAGTCACTTGGAACCCCATTGGACTTTAAAACATATGAATTCAGTTCATTAAAATGCAATATAACAAAGAGAAAAGAAACATGCGATTATTGCAACTATTCATGACCAAATGGTGGAAATCAAATTTTAAAAATTGACATTGTATTGGAGTTTACAATATTTACGTAAACTCGGTTTTTAGAAATTCAGTATAATACAATAAAAACAAAAAATCCTTCACATCTATTTCTACAGCTGCATAAAAAATATAACAACGAGAATAATCATTTTGAACATCCTTGTATGCCTTTTATATCAGTTGTTTTTAATTAAAATGAAATTTATTAGCCAAACGAGGTTATAGCCTGCAATGATTTAGGTGTGCTTTGTGAAAGGATTGATTTTATACCCAAGTCACTTGGTACCCCATTGGACTTTAAAACATATGAATTCAGTTCATAAAAATGCAATATAACAAAGAGAAAAGAAACATGCGATTATTGCAACTATTCATGACCAAATGGTGGAAATCAAATTTTAAAAATTGACATTGTATTGGAGTTTACAATATTTACGTAAACTCGGTTTTTAGAAATTCAGTATAATACAATAAAAACAAAAAATCCTTCGCATCTATTTCTACAGCTGCATAAAAAATATAACAACGAGAATAATCATTTTGAACATCCTTGTATGCCTTCTATATCAGTTGTTTTTAATTAAAATGAAATTTATTAGCCAAACAAGGTTATAGCCTGCAACGATTTAGGTGTGCTTTGTGAAAGGATTGATTTTATACCCAAGTCACTTGGTACCCCATTGGACTTTAAAACATATGAATTCAGTTCAAAAAAGTGCAATATAACAAAGAGAAAAGAAACATGCGATTATTGCAACTATTCATGACCAAATGATGGAAATCAAATTTTAAAAATTGACATTGTATTGGAGTTTACAATATTTACATAAACTCGGTTTTTAGAAATTCAGTATAATACAATAAAAACAAAAAATCCTTCGCATCTATTTCTACAGCTGCATAAAAAATATAACAACGAGAATAATCATTTTGAACATCCTTGTATGCCTTCTATATCAGTTGTTATTAATTAAAATGAAATTTATTAGCCAAACGAGGTTATAGCCTGCAATGATTTAGGTGTGCTTTGTGAAAGGATTGATTTTATACCCAAGTCACTTGGTACCCCATTTGACTTTAAAGCATAAAAATTTAGTTTTAAAATGTCAGATAATAAAGAGAAACTTAAACAAGCGATTATTGCAACTATTCATGACCAAATGGTGGAAATCAAATTTTAAAAATTGACATTGTATTGGAGTTTACAATATTTACGTAAACTCGGTTTTTAGAAATTCAGTATAATACAATAAAAACAAAAAATCCTTCGCATCTATTTCTACAGCTGCATAAAAAATATAACAACGAGAATAATCATTTTGAACATCCTTGTATGCCTTCTATATCAGTTGTTTTTAATTAAAATGAAATTTATTAGCCAAACAAGGTTATAGCCTGCAACGATTTAGGTGTGCTTTGTGAAAGGATTGATTTTATACCCAAGTCACTTGGTACCCCATTGGACTTTCAAACATATGAATTCAGTTCATTAAAATGCAATATAACAAAGAGAAAAGAAACATGCGATTATTGCAACTATTCATGACCAAATGGTGGAAATAAAATTTTATAAATTGACATTGTATTGGAGTTTACAATATTTACGTAAACTCGGTTTTTAGAAATTCAGTATAATACAATAAAAACAAAAAATCCTTCGCATCTATTTCTACAGCTGCATAAAAAATATAACAACGAGAATAATCATTTTGAACATCCTTGTATGCCTTCTATATCAGTTGTTTTTAATTAAAATGAAATTTATTAGCCAAACAAGGTTATAGCCTGCAACGATTTAGGTGTGCTTTGTGAAAGGATTGATTTTATACCCAAGTCACTTGGTACCCCATTGGACTTTAAAACATATGAATTCAGTTCAAAAAAGTGCAATATAACAAAGAGAAAAGAAACATGCGATTATTGCAACTATTCATGACCAAATGATGGAAATCAAATTTTAAAAATTGACATTGTATTGGAGTTTACAATATTTACATAAACTCGGTTTTTAGAAATTCAGTATAATACAATAAAAACAAAAAATCCTTCGCATCTATTTCTACAGCTGCATAAAAAATATAACAACGAGAATAATCATTTTGAACATCCTTGTATGCCTTCTATATCAGTTGTTATTAATTAAAATGAAATTTATTAGCCAAACGAGGTTACAGCCTGCAATGATTTAGGTGTGCTTTGTGAAAGGATTGATTTTATACCCAAGTCACTTGGTACCCCATTTGACTTTAAAGCATAAAAATTTAGTTTTAAAATGTCAGATAATAAAGAGAAACTTAAACAAGCGATTATTGCAACTATTCATGACCAAATGGTGGAAATCAAATTTTAAAAATTGACATTGTATTGGAGTTTACAATATTTACGTAAACTCGGTTTTTAGAAATTCAGTATAATACAATAAAAACAAAAAATCCTTCGCATCTATTTCTACAGCTGCATAAAAAATATAACAACGAGAATAATCATTTTGAACATCCTTGTATGCCTTCTATATCAGTTGTTTTTAATTAAAATGAAATTTATTAGCCAAACAAGGTTATAGCCTGCAACGATTTAGGTGTGCTTTGTGAAAGGATTGATTTTATACCCAAGTCACTTGGTACCCCATTGGACTTTAAAACATATGAATTCAGTTCATAAAAATGCAATATAACCAAGAGAAAAGAAACATGCGATTATTGCAACTATTCATGACCAAATGGTGGAAATCAAATTTTAAAAATTGACATTGTATTGGAGTTTACAATATTTACGTAAACTCGGATTTTAGAAATTCAGTATAATACAATAAAAACAAAAAATCCTTCGCATCTATTTCTACAGCTGCATAAAAAATAATATTTACGTAAACTCGGTTTTTAGAAATTCAGTATAATACTATAAAAACAAAAAATCCTTCGCATCTTTTCCTAGAGCTGCATAAAATATATAACAACGAGAATAATCATTTTGAACATTCTTGTATGCCTTCTATATCAGTTGTTTTTAATTAAAATGAAATTTATTAGCCAAACAAGGTTATAGCCTGCAACGATTTAGGTGTGCTTTGTGGAAGGATTGATTTTATACCCAAGTCACTTGGTACCCCATTGGACTTTAAAACATATGAATTCAGTTCATAAAAATGCAATATAACAAAGAGAAAAGAAACATGCGATTATTGCAACTATTCATGACCAAATGGTGGAAATCAAATTTTAAAAATTGACATTGTATTGGAGTTTACAATATTTACGTAAACTCGGATTTTAGAAATGCAGTATAATACAATAAAAACAAAAAATCCTTCGCATCTATTCCTAGAGCAGCATGAAATATAATATTTACGTAAACTCGGTTTTTAGAAATTCAGTATAATACTATAAAAACAAAAAATCCTTCGCATCTATTTCTACAGCTGCATAAAAAATATAACAACGAGAATAATCATTTTGAACATCCTTGTATGCCTTCTATATCAGTTGTTTTTAATTAAAATGAAATTTATTAGCAAAACAAGGTTATAGCCTGCAACGATTTAGGTGTGCTTTGTGAAAGGATTGATTTTATACCCAAGTCACTTGGTACCCCATTGGACTTTAAAACATATGAATTCAGTTCATAAAAATGCAATATAACAAAGAGAAAAGAAACATGCGATTATTGCAAATATTCATGACCAAATGGTGGAAATCAAATTTTAAAAATTGACATTGTATTGGAGTTTACAATATTTACGTAAACTCGGTTTTTAGAAATTCAGTATAATACAATAAAAACAAAAAATCCTTCGCATCTATTTCTACAGCTGCATAAAAAATATAACAACGAGAATAATCATTTTGAACATCCTTGTATGCCTTCTATATCAGTTGTTTTTAATTAAAATGAAATTTATTAGCCAAACAAGGTTATAGCCTGCAACGATTTAGGTGTGCTTTGTGAAAGGATTGATTTTATACCCAAGTCACTTGGTACCCCATTGGACTTTAAAACATATGAATTCAGTTCATAAAAATGCAATATAACAAAGAGAAAAGAAACATGCGATTATTGCAACTATTCATGACCAAATGGTGGAAATCAAATTTTAAAAATTGACATTGTATTGGAGTTTTCAATATTTACGTAAACTCGGATTTTAGAAATGCAGTATAATACAATAAAAACAAAAAATCCTTCGCATCTATTCCTAGAGCAGCATAAAATATAATATTTACGTAAACTCGGTTTTTAGAAATTCAGTATAATACTATAAAAACAAAAAATCCTTCGCATCTATTTCTACAGCTGCATAAAAAATATAACAACGAGAATAATCATTTTGAACATCCTTGTATGCCTTCTATATCAGTTGTTTTTAATTAAAATGAAATTTATTAGCAAAACAAGGTTATAGCCTGCAACGATTTAGGTGTGCTTTGTGAAAGGATTGATTTTATACCCAAGTCACTTGGTACCCCATTGGACTTTAAAACATATGAATTCAGTTCATAAAAATGCAATATAACAAAGAGAAAAGAAACATGCGATTATTGCAACTATTCATGACCAAATGGTGGAAATCAAATTTTAAAAATTGACATTGTATTGGAGTTTACAATATTTACGTAAACTCGGATTTTAGAAATTCAGTATAATACAATAAAAACAAAAAATCCTTCGCATCTATTTCTACAGCTGCATAAAAAATAATATTTACGTAAACTCGGTTTTTAGAAATTCAGTATAATACTATAAAAACAAAAAATCCTTCGCATCTTTTCCTAGAGCTGCATAAAATATATAACAACGAGAATAATCATTTTGAACATTCTTGTATGCCTTCTATATCAGTTGTTTTTAATTAAAATGAAATTTATTAGCCAAACAAGGTTATAGCCTGCAACGATTTAGGTGTGCTTTGTGAAAGGATTGATTTTATACCCAAGTCACTTGGTACCCCATTGGACTTTAAAACATATGAATTCAGTTCATAAAAATGCAATATAACAAAGAGAAAAGAAACATGCGATTATTGCAACTATTCATGACCAAATGGTGGAAATCAAATTTTAAAAATTGACATTGTATTGGAGTTTACAACATTTACGTAAACTCGGATTTTAGAAATGCAGTATAATACAATAAAAACAAAAAATCCTTCGCATCTATTCCTAGAGCAGCATAAAATATAATATTTACGTAAACTCGGTTTTTAGAAATTCAGTATAATACTATAAAAACAAAAAATCCTTCGCATCTTTTCCTAGAGCTGCATAAAATATATAACAACGAGAATAATCATTTTGAACATTCTTGTATGCCTTCTATATCAGTTGTTTTTAATTAAAATGAAATTTATTAGCCAAACAAGGTTATAGCCTGCAACGATTTAGGTGTGCTTTGTGGAAGGATTGATTTTATACCCAAGTCACTTGGTACCCCATTGGACTTTAAAACATATGAATTCAGTTCATAAAAATGCAATATAACAAAGAGAAAAGAAACATGCGATTATTGCAACTATTCATGACCAAATGGTGGAAATCAAATTTTAAAAATTGACATTGTATTGGAGTTTTCAATATTTACGTAAACTCGGATTTTAGAAATGCAGTATAATACAATAAAAACAAAAAATCCTTCGCATCTATTCCTAGAGCAGCATAAAATATAATATTTACGTAAACTCGGTTTTTAGAAATTCAGTATAATACTATAAAAACAAAAAATCCTTCGCATCTATTTCTACAGCTGCATAAAAAATATAACAACGAGAATAATCATTTTGAACATCCTTGTATGCCTTCTATATCAGTTGTTTTTAATTAAAATGAAATTTATTAGCAAAACAAGGTTATAGCCTGCAACGATTTAGGTGTGCTTTGTGAAAATATTGATTTTATACCCAAGTCACTTGGTACCCCATTGGACTTTAAAACATATGAATTCAGTTCATAAAAATGCAATATAACAAAGAGAAAAGAAACATGCGATTATTGCAACTATTCATGACCAAATGGTGGAAATCAAATTTTAAAAATTGACATTGTATTGGAGTTTACAATATTTACGTAAACTCGGTTTTTAGAAATTCAGTATAATACAATAAAAACAAAAAATCCTTCGCATCTATTTCTACAGCTGCATAAAAAATATAACAACGAGAATAATCATTTTGAACATCCTTGTATGCCTTCTATATCAGTTGTTTTTAATTAAAATGAAATTTATTAGCCAAACAAGGTTATAGCCTGCAACGATTTAGGTGTGCTTTGTGAAAGGATTGATTTTATACCCAAGTCACTTGGTACCCCATTGGACTTTAAAACATATGAATTCAGTTCATAAAAATGCAATATAACAAAGAGAAAAGAAACATGCGATTATTGCAACTATTCATGACCAAATGGTGGAAATCAAATTTTAAAAATTGACATTGTATTGGTGTTTACAATATTTACAAAAACTCGGATTTTAGAAATGCAGTATAATACAATAAAAACAAAAAATCCTTCGCATCTATTTCTACAGCTGCATAAAAAATATAACAACGAGAATAATCATTTTGAACATCCTTGTATGCCTTCTATATCAGTTGTTTTTAATTAAAATGAAATTTATTAGCCAAACAAGGTTATAGCCTGCAACGATTTAGGTGTGCTTTGTGAAAGGATTGATTTTATACCCAAGTCACTTGGTACCCCATTGGACTTTAAAACATATGAATTCAGTTCATAAAAATGCAATATAACAAAGAGAAAAGAAACATGCGATTATTGCAACTATTCATGACCAAATGGTGGAAATCAAATTTTAAAAATTGACATTGTATTGGTGTTTACAATATTTACAAAAACTCGGATTTTAGAAATGCAGTATAATACAATAAAAACAAAAAATCCTTCGCATCTATTCCTAGAGCAGCATAAAATATAATATTTACGTAAACTCGGTTTTTAGAAATTCAGTATAATACTATAAAAACAAAAAATCCTTCGCATCTTTTCCTAGAGCTGCATAAAATATATAACAACGAGAATAATCATTTTGAACATCCTTGTATGCCTTCTATATCAGTTGTTTTTAATTAAAATGAAATTTATTAGCCAAACAAGGTTATAGCCTGCAACGATTTAGGTGTGCTTTGTGAAAGGATTGATTTTATACCCAAGTCACTTGGTACCCCATTGGACTTTAAAACATATGAATTCAGTTCATTAAAATGCAATATAACAAAGAGAAAAGAAACATGCGATTATTGCAACTATTCATGACCAAATGGTGGAAATCAAATTTTAAAAATTGACATTGTATTGGAGTTTACAATATTTACGTAAACTCGGTTTTTAGAAATTCAGTATAATTCAATAAAAACAAAAAATCCTTCGCATCTATTTCTACAGCTGCATAAAAAATATAACAACGAGAATAATCATTTTGAACATCCTTGTATGCCTTCTTTATCAGTTGTTTTTAATTAAAATGAAATTTATTAGCCAAACGAGGTTATAGCCTGCAATGATTTAGGTGTGCTTTGTGAAAGGATTGATTTTATACCCAAGTCACTTGGTACCCCATTGGACTTTAAAACTTATGAATTCAGTTCATAAAAATGCAATATAACAAAGAGAAAAGAAACATGCGATTATTGCAACTATTCATGACCAAATGGTGGAAATCAAATTTTAAAAATTGACATTGTATTGGAGTTTACAATATTTACGTAAACTCGGTTTTTAGAAATTCAGTATAATACAATAAAAACAAAAAATCCTTCGCATCTATTTCTACAGCTGCATAAAAAATATAACAACGAGAATATTCATTTTGAACATCCTTGTATGCCTTCTATATCAGTTGTTTTTATTTAAAATGAAATTTATTAGCCAAACAAGGTTATAGCCTGCAACGATTTAGGTGTGCTTTGTGAAAGGATTGATTTTATACCCAAGTCACTTGGTACCCCATTGGACTTTAAAACATATGAATTCAGTTCAAAAAAGTGCAATATAACAAAGAGAAAAGAAACATGCGATTATTGCAACTATTCATGACCAAATGATGGAAATCAAATTTTAAAAATTGACATTGTATTGGAGTTTACAATATTTACGTAAACTCGGTTTTTAGAAATTCAGTATAATACAATAAAAACAAAAAATCCTTCGCATCTATTTCTACAGCTGCATAAAAAATATAACAACGAGAATAATCATTTTGAACATCCTTGTATGCCTTCTATATCAGTTGTTATTAATTAAAATGAAATTTATTAGCCAAACGAGGTTATAGCCTGCAATGATTTAGGTGTGCTTTGTGAAAGGATTGATTTTATACCCAAGTCACTTGGTACCCCATTTGACTTTAAAGCATAAAAATTTAGTTTTAAAATGCCAGATAATAAAGAGAAACTTAAACAAGCGATTATTGCAACTATTCATGACCAAATGGTGGAAATCAAATTTTAAAAATTGACATTGTATTGGAGTTTACAATATTTACGTAAACTCGGTTTTTAGAAATTCAGTATAATACAATAAAAACAAAAAATCCTTCGCATCTATTTCTACAGCTGCATAAAAAATATAACAACGAGAATAATCATTTTGAACATCCTTGTATGCCTTCTATATCAGTTGTTTTTAATTAAAATGAAATTTATTAGCCAAACAAGGTTATAGCCTGCAACGATTTAGGTGTGCTTTGTGAAAGGATTGATTTTATACCCAAGTCACTTGGTACCCCATTGGACTTTAAAACATATGAATTCAGTTCATAAAAATGCAATATAACAAAGAGAAAAGAAACATGCGATTATTGCAACTATTCATGACCAAATGGTGGAAATAAAATTTTATAAATTGACATTGTATTGGAGTTTACAATATTTACGTAAACTCGGTTTTTAGAAATTCAGTATAATACAATAAAAACAAAAAATCCTTCGCATCTATTTCTACAGCTGCATAAAAAATATAACAACGAGAATAATCATTTTGAACATCCTTGTATGCCTTCTATATCAGTTGTTTTTAATTAAAATGAAATTTATTAGCCAAACAAGGTTATAGCCTGCAACGATTTAGGTGTGCTTTGTGAAAGGATTGATTTTATACCCAAGTCACTTGGTACCCCATTGGACTTTAAAACATATGAATTCAGTTCATAAAAATGCAATATAACAAAGAGAAAAGAAACATGCGATTATTGCAACTATTCATGACCAAATGGTGGAAATCAAATTTTAAAAATTGACATTGTATTGGAGTTTACAATATTTACGTAAACTCGGATTTTAGAAATTCAGTATAATACAATAAAAACAAAAAATCCTTCGCATCTATTTCTACAGCTGCATAAAAAATAATATTTACGTAAACTCGGTTTTTAGAAATTCAGTATAATACTATAAAAACAAAAAATCCTTCGCATCTTTTCCTAGAGCTGCATAAAATATATAACAACGAGAATAATCATTTTGAACATTCTTGTATGCCTTCTATATCAGTTGTTTTTAATTAAAATGAAATTTATTAGCCAAACAAGGTTATAGCCTGCAACGATTTAGGTGTGCTTTGTGGAAGGATTGATTTTATACCCAAGTCACTTGGTACCCCATTGGACTTTAAAACATATGAATTCAGTTCATAAAAATGCAATATAACAAAGAGAAAAGAAACATGCGATTATTGCAACTATTCATGACCAAATGGTGGAAATCAAATTTTAAAAATTGACATTGTATTGGAGTTTACAATATTTACGTAAACTCGGATTTTAAAAATGCAGTATAATACAATAAAAACAAAAAATCCTTCGCATCTATTCCTAGAGCAGCATGAAATATAATATTTACGTAAACTCGGTTTTTAGAAATTCAGTATAATACTATAAAAACAAAAAATCCTTCGCATCTATTTCTACAGCTGCATAAAAAATATAACAACGAAAATAATCATTTTGAACATCCTTGTATGCCTTCTATATCAGTTGTTATTAATTAAAATGAAATTTATTAGCCAAACGAGGTTATAGCCTGCAATGATTTAGGTGTGCTTTGTGAAAGGATTGATTTTATACCCAAGTCACTTGGTACCCCATTTGACTTTAAAGCATAAAAATTTAGTTTTAAAATGCCAGATAATAAAGAGAAACTTAAACAAGCGATTATTGCAACTATTCATGACCAAATGGTGGAAATCAAATTTTAAAAATTGACATTGTATTGGAGTTTACAATATTTACGTAAACTCGGTTTTTAGAAATTCAGTATAATACAATAAAAACAAAAAATCCTTCGCATCTATTTCTACAGCTGCATAAAAAATATAACAACGAGAATAATCATTTTGAACATCCTTGTATGCCTTCTATATCAGTTGTTTTTAATTAAAATGAAATTTATTAGCCAAACAAGGTTATAGCCTGCAACGATTTAGGTGTGCTTTGTGAAAGGATTGATTTTATACCCAAGTCACTTGGTACCCCATTGGACTTTAAAACATATGAATTCAGTTCATAAAAATGCAATATAACAAAGAGAAAAGAAACATGCGATTATTGCAACTATTCATGACCAAATGGTGGAAATCAAATTTTAAAAATTGACATTGTATTGGAGTTTACAATATTTACGTAAACTCGGTTTTTAGAAATGCAGTATAATACTATAAAAACAAAAAATCCTTCGCATCTATTTCTACAGCTGCATAAAATATATAACAACGAGAATAATCATTTTGAACATCCTTGTATGCCTTCTATATCAGTTGTTTTTAATTAAAATGAAATTTATTAGCCAAACAAGGTTATAGCCTGCAACGATTTAGGTGTGCTTTGTGAAAGGATTGATTTTATACCCAAGTCACTTGGTACTCCATTGGACTTTAAAACATATGAATTCAGTTCATAAAAATGCAATATAACAAAGAGAAAAGAAACATGCGATTATTGCAACTATTCATGACCAAATGGTGGAAATCAAATTTTAAAAATTGACATTGTATTGGAGTTTACAATATTTACGTAAACTCGGATTTTAGAAATGCAGTATAATACAATAAAAACAAAAAATCCTTCGCATCTATTCCTAGAGCAGCATAAAATATAATATTTACGTAAACTCGGTTTTAAAAATTCAGTATAATACTATAAAAACAAAAAATCCTTCGCATCTTTTCCTAGAGCTGCATAAAAAATATAACAACGAGAATAATCATTTTGAACATCCTTGTATGCCTTCTATATCAGTTGTTTTTAATTTAAATGAAATTTATTAGCCAAACAAGGTTATAGCCTGCAACGATTTAGGTGTGCTTTGTGAAAGGATTGATTTTATACCCAAGTCACTTGGTACCCCATTTGACTTTAAAGCATAAAAATTTAGTTTTAAAATGCCAGATAATAAAGAGAAACTTAAACATGCGATTATTGCAACTATTCATGACCAAATGGTGGAAATCAAATTTTAAAAATTGACATTGTATTGGAGTTTACAATATTTACGTAAACTCGGTTTTTAGAAATTCAGTATAATACAATAAAAACAAAAAATCCTTCGCATCTATTTCTACAGCTGCATAAAAAATATAACAACGAGAATAATCATTTTGAACATCCTTGTATGCCTTCTATATCAGTTGTTATTAATTAAAATGAAATTTATTAGCCAAACGAGGTTATAGCCTGCAATGATTTAGGTGTGCTTTGTGAAAGGATTGATTTTATACCCAAGTCACTTGGTACCCCATTTGACTTTAAAGCATAAAAATTTAGTTTTAAAATGCCAGATAATAAAGAGAAACTTAAACAAGCGATTATTGCAACTATTCATGACCAAATGGTGGAAATCAAATTTTAAAAATTGACATTGTATTGGAGTTTACAATATTTACGTAAACTCGGTTTTTAGAAATTCAGTATAATACAATAAAAACAAAAAATCCTTCGCATCTATTTCTACAGCTGCATAAAAAATATAACAACGAGAATAATCATTTTGAATATCCTTGTATGCCTTCTATATCAGTTGTTTTTAATTAAAATGAAATTTATTAGCCAAACAAGGTTATAGCCTGCAACGATTTAGGTGTGCTTTGTGAAAGGATTGATTTTATACCCAAGTCACTTGGTACCCCATTGGACTTTAAAACATATGAATTCAGTTCATAAAAATGCAATATAACAAAGAGAAAAGAAACATGCGATTATTGCAACTATTCATGACCAAATGGTGGAAATCAAATTTTAAAAATTGACATTGTATTGGAGTTTACAATATTTACGTAAACTCGGTTTTTAGAAATTCAGTATAATACTATAAAAACAAAAAATCCTTCGCATCTATTTCTACAGCTGCATAAAAAATATAACAACGAGAATAATCATTTTGAACATCCTTGTATGCCTTCTATATCAGTTGTTTTTAATTAAAATGAAATTTATTAGCCAAACAAGGTTATAGCCTGCAACGATTTAGGTGTGCTTTGTGAAAGGATTGATTTTATACCCAAGTCACTTGGTACCCCATTGGACTTTAAAACATATGAATTCAGTTCATAAAAATGCAATATAACAAAGAGAAAAGAAACATGCGATTATTGCAACTATTCATGACCAAATGGTGGAAATCAAATTTTAAAAATTGACATTGTATTGGAGTTTACAATATTTACGTAAACTCGGATTTTAGAAATGCAGTATAATACAATAAAAACAAAAAATCCTTCGCATCTATTCCTAGAGCAGCATAAAATATAATATTTACGTAAACTCGGTTTTAAAAATTCAGTATAATACTATAAAAACAAAAAATCCTTCGCATCTTTTCCTAGAGCTGCATAAAATATATAACAACGAGAATAATCATTTTGAACATCCTTGTATGCCTTCTATATCAGTTGTTTTTAATTTAAATGAAATTTATTAGCCAAACAAGGTTATAGCCTGCAACGATTTAGGTGTGCTTTGTGAAAGGATTGATTTTATACCCAAGTCACTTGGTACCCCATTTGACTTTAAAGCATAAAAATTTAGTTTTAAAATGCCAGATAATAAAGAGAAACTTAAACATGCGATTATTGCAACTATTCATGACCAAATGGTGGAAATCAAATTTTAAAAATTGACATTGTATTGGAGTTTACAATATTTACGTAAACTCGGTTTTTAGAAATTCAGTATAATACAATAAAAACAAAAAATCCTTCGCATCTATTTCTACAGCTGCATAAAAAATATAACAACGAGAATAATCATTTTGAACATCCTTGTATGCCTTCTATATCAGGTGTTATTAATTAAAATGAAATTAATTGCCAAACGAGGTTATAGCCTGCAATGATTTAGGTGTGCTTTGTGAAAGGATTGATTTTATACCCAAGTCACTTGGTACCCCATTTGACTTTAAAGCATAAAAATTTAGTTTTAAAATGCCAGATAATAAAGAGAAACTTAAACAAGCGATTATTGCAACTATTCATGACCAAATGGTGGAAATCAAATTTTAAAAATTGACATTGTATTGGAGTTTACAATATTTACGTAAACTCGGTTTTTAGAAAATCAGTATAATACAATAAAAACAAAAAATCCTTCGCATCTATTCCTAGAGCAGCATAAAATATAATATTTACGTAAACTCGGTTTTTAGAAATTCAGTATAATACTATAAAAACAAAAAATCCTTCGCATCTTTTCCTAGAGCTGCATAAAATATATAACAACGAGAATAATCATTTTGAACATCCTTGTATGCCTTCTATATCAGTTGTTTTTAATTTAAATGAAATTTATTAGCCAAACAAGGTTATAGCCTGCAACGATTTAGGTGTGCTTTGTGAAAGGATTGATTTTATACCCAAGTCACTTGGTACCCCATTGGACTTTAAAACATATGAATTCAGTTCATAAAAATGCAATATAACAAAGAGAAAAGAAACATGCGATTATTGCAACTATTCATGACCAAATGGTGGAAATCAAATTTTAAAAATTGACATTGTATTGGAGTTTACAATATTTACGTAAACTCGGATTTTAGAAATGCAGTATAATACAATAAAAACAAAAAATCCTTCGCATCTATTCCTAGAGCAGCATAAAATATAATATTTACGTAAACTCGGTTTTAAAAATTCAGTATAATACTATAAAAACAAAAAATCCTTCGCATCTTTTCCTAGAGCTGCATAAAATATATAACAACGAGAATAATCATTTTGAACATCCTTGTATGCCTTCTATATCAGTTGTTTTTAATTTAAATGAAATTTATTAGCCAAACAAGGATATAGCCTGCAACGATTTAGGTGTGCTTTGTGAAAGGATTGATTTTATACCCAAGTCACTTGGTACCCCATTTGACTTTAAAACATATGAATTCAGTTCATAAAAATGCAATATAACAAAGAGAAAAGAAACATGCGATTATTGCAACTATTCATGACCAAATGGTGGAAATCAAATTTTAAAAATTGACATTGTATTGTAGTTTACAATATTTACGTAAACTCGGATTTTAGAAATGCAGTATAATACAATAAAAACAAAAAATCCTTCGCATCTATTCCTAGAGCAGCATAAAATATAATATTTACGTAAACTCGGTTTTTAGAAATTCAGTATAATACTATAAAAACAAAAAATCCTTCGCATCTTTTCCTAGAGCTGCATAAAATATATAACAACGAGAATAATCATTTTGAACATTCTTGTATGCCTTCTATATCAGTTGTTTTTAATTAAAATGAAATTTATTAGCCAAACAAGGTTATAGCCTGCAACGATTTAGGTGTGCTTTGTGAAAGGATTGATTTTATACCCAAGTCACTTGGTACCCCATTGGACTTTAAAACATATGAATTCAGTTCATAAAAATGCAATATAACAAAGAGAAAAGAAACATGCGATTATTGCAACTATTCATGACCAAATGGTGGAAATCAATTTTTTAAAATTGACATTGTATTGGAGTTTACAATATTTACGTAAACTCGGTTTTTAGAAATTCAGTATAATACAATAAAAACAAAAAATCCTTCGCATCTATTTCTACAGCTGCATAAAAAATATAACAACGAGAATAATCATTTTGAACATCCTTGTATGCCTTCTATATCAGTTGTTTTTAATTAAAATGAAATTTATTAGCCAAACAAGGTTATAGCCTGCAACGATTTAGGTGTGCTTTGTAAAAGGATTGATTTTATACCCAAGTCACTTGGTACCCCATTGGACTTTAAAACATATGAATTCAGTTCATAAAAATGCAATATAACAAAGAGAAAAGAAACATGCGATTATTGCAACTATTCATGACCAAATGGTGGAAATAAAATTTTATAAATTGACATTGTATTGGAGTTTACAATATTTACGTAAACTCGGTTTTTAGAAATTCAGTATAATACAATAAAAACAAAAAATCCTTCGCATCTATTTCTACAGCTGCATAAAAAATATAACAACGAGAATAATCATTTTGAACATCCTTGTATGCCTTCTATATCAGTTGTTTTTAATTAAAATGAAATTTATTAGCCAAACAAGGTTATAGCCTGCAACGATTTAGGTGTGCTTTGTGAAAGGATTGATTTTATACCCAAGTCACTTGGTACCCCATTGGACTTTAAAACATATGAATTCAGTTCATAAAAATGCAATATAACAAAGAGAAAAGAAACATGCGATTATTGCAACTATTCATGACCAAATGGTGGAAATCAAATTTTAAAAATTGACATTGTATTGGAGTTTACAATATTTACGTAAACTCGGATTTTAGAAATTCAGTATAATACAATAAAAACAAAAAATCCTTCGCATCTATTTCTACAGCTGCATAAAAAATAATATTTACGTAAACTCGGTTTTTAGAAATTCAGTATAATACTATAAAAACAAAAAATCCTTCGCATCTTTTCCTAGAGCTGCATAAAATATATAACAACGAGAATAATCATTTTGAACATTCTTGTATGCCTTCTATATCAGTTGTTTTTAATTAAAATGAAATTTATTAGCCAAACAAGGTTATAGCCTGCAACGATTTAGGTGTGCTTTGTGGAAGGATTGATTTTATACCCAAGTCACTTGGTACCCCATTGGACTTTAAAACATATGAATTCAGTTCATAAAAATGCAATATAACAAAGAGAAAAGAAACATGCGATTATTGCAACTATTCATGACCAAATGGTGGAAATCAAATTTTAAAAATTGACATTGTATTGGAGTTTACAATATTTACGTAAACTCGGATTTTAGAAATGCAGTATAATACAATAAAAACAAAAAATCCTTCGCATCTATTCCTAGAGCAGCATGAAATATAATATTTACGTAAACTCGGTTTTTAGAAATTCAGTATAATACTATAAAAACAAAAAATCCTTCGCATCTATTTCTACAGCTGCATAAAAAATATAACAACGAGAATAATCATTTTGAACATCCTTGTATGCCTTCTATATCAGTTGTTTTTAATTAAAATGAAATTTATTAGCAAAACAAGGTTATAGCCTGCAACGATTTAGGTGTGCTTTGTGAAAGGATTGATTTTATACCCAAGTCACTTGGTACCCCATTGGACTTTAAAACATATGAATTCAGTTCATAAATATGCAATATAACAAAGAGAAAAGAAACATGCGATTATTGCAACTATTCATGACCAAATGGTGGAAATCAAATTTTAAAAATTGACATTGTATTGGAGTTTACAATATTTACGTAAACTCGGTTTTTAGAAATTCAGTATAATACAATAAAAACAAAAAATCCTTCGCATCTATTTCTACAGCTGCATAAAAAATATAACAACGAGAATAATCATTTTGAACATCCTTGTATGCCTTCTATATCAGTTGTTTTTAATTAAAATGAAATTTATTAGCCAAACAAGGTTATAGCCTGCAACGATTTAGGTGTGCTTTGTGAAAGGATTGATTTTATACCCAAGTCACTTGGTACCCCATTGGACTTTAAAACATATGAATTCAGTTCATAAAAATGCAATATAACAAAGAAAAAAGAAACATGCGATTATTGCAACTATTCATGACCAAATGGTGGAAATCAAATTTTAAAAATTGACATTGTATTGGTGTTTACACTATTTACAAAAACTCGGATTTTAGAAATGCAGTATAATACAATAAAAACAAAAAATCCTTCGCATCTATTCCTAGAGCAGCATAAAATATAATATTTACGTAAACTCGGTTTTTAGAAATTCAGTATAATACTATAAAAACAAAAAATCCTTCGCATCTTTTCCTAGAGCTGCATAAAATATATAACAACGAGAATAATCATTTTGAACATCCTTGTATGCCTTCTATATCAGTTGTTTTTAATTAAAATGAAATTTATTAGCCAAACAAGGTTATAGCCTGCAACGATTTAGGTGTGCTTTGTGAAAGGATTGATTTTATACCCAAGTCACTTGGTACCCCATTGGACTTTAAAACATATGAATTCAGTTCATAAAAATGCAATATAACAAAGAGAAAAGAAACATGCGATTATTGCAACTATTCATGACCAAATGGTGGAAATCAAATTTTAAAAATTGACATTGTATTGGAGTTTACAATATTTACGTAAACTCGGTTTTTAGAAATTCAGTATAATACAATAAAAACAAAAAATCCTTCGCATCTATTTCTACAGCTGCATAAAAAATATAACAACGAGAATAATCATTTTGAACATCCTTGTATGCCTTCTATATCAGTTGTTATTAATTAAAATGAAATTTATTAGCCAAACGAGGTTATAGCCTGCAATGATTTAGGTGTGCTTTGTGAAAGGATTGATTTTATACCCAAGTCACTTGGTACCCCATTTGACTTTAAAGCATAAAAATTTAGTTTTAAAATGCCAGATAATAAAGAGAAACTTAAACAAGCGATTATTGCAACTATTCATGACCAAATGGTGGAAATCAAATTTTAAAAATTGACATTGTATTGGAGTTTACAATATTTACGTAAACTCGGTTTTTAGAAATTCAGTATAATACAATAAAAACAAAAAATCCTTCGCATCTATTTCTACAGCTGCATAAAAAATATAACAACGAGAATAATCATTTTGAACATCCTTGTATGCCTTCTATATCAGTTGTTTTTAATTAAAATGAAATTTATTAGCCAAACAAGGTTATAGCCTGCAACGATTTAGGTGTGCTTTGTGAAAGGATTGATTTTATACCCAAGTCACTTGGTACCCCATTGGACTTTAAAACATATGAATTCAGTTCATAAAAATGCAATATAACAAAGAGAAAAGAAACATGCGATTATTGCAACTATTCATGACCAAATGGTGGAAATCAAATTTTAAAAATTGACATTGTATTGGAGTTTACAATATTTACGTAAACTCGGTTTTTAGAAATGCAGTATAATACTATAAAAACAAAAAATCCTTCGCATCTATTTCTACAGCTGCATAAAATATATAACAACGAGAATAATCATTTTGAACATCCTTGTATGCCTTCTATATCAGTTGTTTTTAATTAAAATGAAATTTATTAGCCAAACAAGGTTATAGCCTGCAACGATTTAGGTGTGCTTTGTGAAAGGATTGATTTTATACCCAAGTCACTTGGTACCCCATTGGACTTTAAAACATATGAATTCAGTTCATAAAAATGCAATATAACAAAGAGAAAAGAAACATGCGATTATTGCAACTATTCATGACCAAATGGTGGAAATCAAATTTTAAAAATTGACATTGTATTGGAGTTTACAATATTTACGTAAACTCGGATTTTAGAAATGCAGTATAATACAATAAAAACGAAAAATCCTTCGCATCTATTCCTAGAGCAGCATAAAATATAATATTTACGTAAACTCGGTTTTAAAAATTCAGTATAATACTATAAAAACAAAAAATCCTTCGCATCTTTTCCTAGAGCTGCATAAAAAATATAACAACGAGAATAATCATTTTGAACATCCTTGTATGCCTTCTATATCAGTTGTTTTTAATTTAAATGAAATTTATTAGCCAAACAAGGTTATAGCCTGCAACGATTTAGGTGTGCTTTGTGAAAGGATTGATTTTATACCCAAGTCACTTGGTACCCCATTTGACTTTAAAGCATAAAAATTTAGTTTTAAAATGCCAGATAATAAAGAGAAACTTAAACATGCGATTATTGCAACTATTCATGACCAAATGGTGGAAATCAAATTTTAAAAATTGACATTGTATTGGAGTTTACAATATTTACGTAAACTCGGTTTTTAGAAATTCAGTATAATACAATAAAAACAAAAAATCCTTCGCATCTATTTCTACAGCTGCATAAAAAATATAACAACGAGAATAATCATTTTGAACATCCTTGTATGCCTTCTATATCAGTTGTTATTAATTAAAATGAAATTTATTAGCCAAACGAGGTTATAGCCTGCAATGATTTAGGTGTGCTTTGTGAAAGGATTGATTTTATACCCAAGTCACTTGGTACCCCATTTGACTTTAAAGCATAAAAATTTAGTTTTAAAATGCCAGATAATAAAGAGAAACTTAAACAAGCGATTATTGCAACTATTCATGACCAAATGGTGGAAATCAAATTTTAAAAATTGACATTGTATTGGAGTTTACAATATTTACGTAAACTCGGTTTTTAGAAATTCAGTATAATACAATAAAAACAAAAAATCCTTCGCATCTATTTCTACAGCTGCATAAAAAATATAACAACGAGAATAATCATTTTGAACATCCTTGTATGCCTTCTATATCAGTTGTTTTTAATTAAAATGAAATTTATTAGCCAAACAAGGTTATAGCCTGCAACGATTTAGGTGTGCTTTGTGAAAGGATTGATTTTATACCCAAGTCACTTGGTACCCCATTGGACTTTAAAACATATGAATTCAGTTCATAAAAATGCAATATAACAAAGAGAAAAGAAACATGCGATTATTGCAACTATTCATGACCAAATGGTGGAAATCAAATTTTAAAAATTGACATTGTATTGGAGTTTACAATATTTACGTAAACTCGGTTTTTAGAAATTCAGTATAATACTATAAAAACAAAAAATCCTTCGCATCTATTTCTACAGCTGCATAAAAAATATAACAACGAGAATAATCATTTTGAACATCCTTGTATGCCTTCTATATCAGTTGTTTTTAATTAAAATGAAATTTATTAGCCAAACAAGGTTATAGCCTGCAACGATTTAGGTGTGCTTTGTGAAAGGATTGATTTTATACCCAAGTCACTTGGTACCCCATTTGACTTTAAAGCATAAAAATTTAGTTTTAAAATGCCAGATAATAAAGAGAAACTTAAACATGCGATTATTGCAACTATTCATGACCAAATGGTGGAAATCAAATTTTAAAAATTGACATTGTATTGGAGTTTACAATATTTACGTAAACTCGGTTTTTAGAAATTCAGTATAGTACAATAAAAACAAAAAATCCTTCGCATCTATTTCTACAGCTGCATAAAAAATATAACAACGAGAATAATCATTTTGAACATCCTTGTATGCCTTCTATATCAGGTGTTATTAATTAAAATGAAATTTATTAGCCAAACGAGGTTATAGCCTGCAATGATTTAGGTGTGCTTTGTGAAAGGATTGATTTTATACCCAAGTCACTTGGTACCCCATTTGACTTTAAAGCATAAAAATTTAGTTTTAAAATGCCAGATAATAAAGAGAAACTTAAACAAGCGATTATTGCAACTATTCATGACCAAATGGTGGAAATCAAATTTTAAAAATTGACATTGTATTGGAGTTTACAATATTTACGTAAACTCGGTTTTTAGAAATTCAGTATAATACAATAAAAACAAAAAATCCTTCGCATCTATTCCTAGAGCAGCATAAAATATAATATTTACGTAAACTCGGTTTTTAGAAATTCAGTATAATACTATAAAAACAAAAAATCCTTCGCATCTTTTCCTAGAGCTGCATAAAATATATAACAACGAGAATAATCATTTTGAACATCCTTGTATGCCTTCTATATCAATTGTTTTTAATTAAAATGAAATTTATTAGCCAAACAAGGTTATAGCCTGCAACGATTTAGGTGTGCTTTGTGAAAGGATTGATTTTATACCCAAGTCACTTGGTACCCCATTGGACTTTAAAACATATGAATTCAGTTCATAAAAATGCAATATAACAAAGAGAAAAGAAACATGCGATTATTGCAACTATTCATGACCAAATGGTGGAAATCAAATTTTAAAAATTGACATTGTATTGGAGTTTACAATATTTACGTAAACTCGGATTTTAGAAATGCAGTATAATACAATAAAAACAAAAAATCCTTCGCATCTATTCCTAGAGCAGCATAAAATATAATATTTACGTAAACTCGGTTTTAAAAATTCAGTATAATACTATAAAAACAAAAAATCCTTCGCATCTTTTCCTAGAGCTGCATAAAATATATAACAACGAGAATAATCATTTTGAACATCCTTGTATGCCTTCTATATCAGTTGTTTTTAATTTAAATGAAATTTATTAGCCAAACAAGGATATAGCCTGCAACGATTTAGGTGTGCTTTGTGAAAGGATTGATTTTATACCCAAGTCACTTGGTACCCCATTTGACTTTAAAACATATGAATTCAGTTCATAAAAATGCAATATAACAAAGAGAAAAGAAACATGCGATTATTGCAACTATTCATGACCAAATGGTGGAAATCAAATTTTAAAAATTGACATTGTATTGTAGTTTACAATATTTACGTAAACTCGGTTTTAAAAATTCAGTATAATACTATAAAAACAAAAAATCCTTCGCATCTTTTCCTAGAGCTGCATAAAATATATAACAACGAGAATAATCATTTTGAACATCCTTGTATGCCTTCTATATCAGTTGTTTTTAATTTAAATGAAATTTATTAGCCAAACAAGGATATAGCCTGCAACGATTTAGGTGTGCTTTGTGAAAGGATTGATTTTATACCCAAGTCACTTGGTACCCCATTTGACTTTAAAACATATGAATTCAGTTCATAAAAATGCAATATAACAAAGAGAAAAGAAACATGCGATTATTGCAACTATTCATGACCAAATGGTGGAAATCAAATTTTAAAAATTGACATTGTATTGTAGTTTACAATATTTACGTAAACTCGGATTTTAGAAATGCAGTATAATACAATAAAAACAAAAAATCCTTCGCATCTATTCCTAGAGCAGCATAAAATATAATATTTACGTAAACTCGGTTTTTAGAAATTCAGTATAATACTATAAAAACAAAAAATCCTTCGCATCTTTTCCTAGAGCTGCATAAAATATATAACAACGAGAATAATCATTTTGAACATCCTTGTATGCCTTCTATATCAGTTGTTTTTAATTAAAATGAAATTTATTAGCCAAACAAGGTTATAGCCTGCAACGATTTAGGTGTGCTTTGTGAAAGGATTGATTTTATACCCAAGTCACTTGGTACCCCATTGGACTTTAAAACATATGAATTCAGTTCATAAAAATGCAATATAACAAAGAGAAAAGAAACATGCGATTATTGCAACTATTCATGACCAAATGGTGGAAATCAATTTTTTAAAATTGACATTGTATTGGAGTTTACAATATTTACGTAAACTCGGTTTTTAGAAATTCAGTATAATACAATAAAAACAAAAAATCCTTCGCATCTATTTCTACAGCTGCATAAAAAATATAAAAACGAGAATAATCATTTTGAACATCCTTGTATGCCTTCTATATCAGTTGTTTTTAATTAAAATGAAATTTATTAGCCAAACAAGGTTATAGCCTGCAACGATTTAGGTGTGCTTTGTGAAAGGATTGATTTTATACCCAAGTCACTTGGTACCCCATTGGACTTTAAAACATATGAATTCAGTTCATAAAAATGCAATATAACAAAGAGAAAAGAAACATGCGATTATTGCAACTATTCATGACCAAATGGTGGAAATCAAATTTTAAAAATTGACATTGTATTGTAGTTTACAATATTTACGTAAACTCGGATTTTAGAAATGCAGTATAATACAATAAAAACAAAAAATCCTTCGCATCTATTCCTAGAGCAGCATAAAATATAATATTTACGTAAACTCGGTTTTTAGAAATTCAGTATAATACAATAAAAACAAAAAATCCTTCGCATCTATTTCTACAGCTGCATAAAAAATATAACAACGAGAATAATCATTTTGAACATCCTTGTATGCCTTCTATATCAGTTGTTGTTAATTAAAATGAAATTTATTAGCCAAACAAGGTTATAGCCTGCAACGATTTAGGTGTGCTTTGTGAAAGGATTGATTTTATACCCAAGTCACTTGGTACCCCATTGGACTTTAAAACATATGAATTCAGTTCATAAAAATGCAATATAACAAAGAGAAAAGAAACATGCGATTATTGCAACTATTCATGACCAAATGGTGGAAATCAAATTTTAAAAATTGACATTGTATTGGAGTTTACAATATTTACGTAAACTCGGATTTTAGAAATGCAGTATAATACAATAAAAACAAAAAATCCTTCGCATCTATTCCTAGAGCAGCATAAAATATAATATTTACGTAAACTCGGTTTTAAAAATTCAGTATAATACTATAAAAACAAAAAATCCTTCGCATCTTTTCCTAGAGCTGCATAAAATATATAACAACGAGAATAATCATTTTGAACATCCTTGTATGCCTTCTATATCAGTTGTTTTTAATTTAAATGAAATTTATTAGCCAAACAAGGATATAGCCTGCAACGATTTAGGTGTGCTTTGTGAAAGGATTGATTTTATACCCAAGTCACTTGGTACCCCATTTGACTTTAAAACATATGAATTCAGTTCATAAAAATGCAATATAACAAAGAGAAAAGAAACATGCGATTATTGCAACTATTCATGACCAAATGGTGGAAATCAAATTTTAAAAATTGACATTGTATTGTAGTTTACAATATTTACGTAAACTCGGATTTTAGAAATGCAGTATAATACAATAAAAACAAAAAATCCTTCGCATCTATTCCTAGAGCAGCATAAAATATAATATTTACGTAAACTCGGTTTTTAGAAATTCAGTATAATACTATAAAAACAAAAAATCCTTCGCATCTTTTCCTAGAGCTGCATAAAATATATAACAACGAGAATAATCATTTTGAACATCCTTGTATGCCTTCTATATCAGTTGTTTTTAATTAAAATGAAATTTATTAGCCAAACAAGGTTATAGCCTGCAACGATTTAGGTGTGCTTTGTGAAAGGATTGATTTTATACCAGAGTCACTTGGTACCCCATTGGACTTTAAAACATATGAATTCAGTTCATAAAAATGCAATATAACAAAGAGAAAAGAAACATGCGATTATTGCAACTATTCATGACCAAATGGTGGAAATCAATTTTTTAAAATTGACATTGTATTGGAGTTTACAATATTTACGTAAACTCGGTTTTTAGAAATTCAGTATAATACAATAAAAACAAAAAATCCTTCGCATCTATTTCTACAGCTGCATAAAAAATATAACAACGAGAATAATCATTTTGAACATCCTTGTATGCCTTCTATATCAGTTGTTTTTAATTAAAATGAAATTTATTAGCCAAACAAGGTTATAGCCTGCAACGATTTAGGTGTGCTTTGTGAAAGGATTGATTTTATACCCAAGTCACTTGGTACCCCATTGGACTTTAAAACATATGAATTCAGTTCATAAAAATGCAATATAACAAAGAGAAAAGAAACATGCGATTATTGCAACTATTCATGACCAAATGGTGGAAATCAAATTTTAAAAATTGACATTGTATTGTAGTTTACAATATTTACGTAAACTCGGATTTTAGAAATGCAGTATAATACAATAAAAACAAAAAATCCTTCGCATCTATTCCTAGAGCAGCATAAAATATAATATTTACGTAAACTCGGTTTTTAGAAATTCAGTATAATACTATAAAAACAAAAAATCCTTCGCATCTTTTCCTAGAGCTGCATAAAATATATAACAACGAGAATAATCATTTTGAACATCCTTGTATGCCTTCTATATCAGTTGTTTTTAATTAAAATGAAATTTATTAGCCAAACAAGGTTATAGCCTGCAACGATTTAGGTGTGCTTTGTGAAAGGATTGATTTTATACCCAAGTCACTTGGTACCCCATTGGACTTTAAAACATATGAATTCAGTTCATAAAAATGCAATATAACAAAGAGAAAAGAAACATGCGATTATTGCAACTATTCATGACCAAATGGTGGAAATCAAATTTTAAAAATTGACATTGTATTGGAGTTTACAATATTTACGTAAACTCGGATTTTAGAAATGCAGTATAATACAATAAAAACAAAAAATCCTTCGCATCTATTCCTAGAGCAGCATAAAATATAATATTTACGTAAACTCGGTTTTAAAAATTCAGTATAATACTATAAAAACAAAAAATCCTTCGCATCTTTTCCTAGAGCTGCATAAAATATATAACAACGAGAATAATCATTTTGAACATCCTTGTATGCCTTCTATATCAGTTGTTTTTAATTTAAATGAAATTTATTAGCCAAACAAGGATATAGCCTGCAACGATTTAGGTGTGCTTTGTGAAAGGATTGATTTTATACCCAAGTCACTTGGTACCCCATTTGACTTTAAAGCATAAAAATTTAGTTTTAAAATGCCAGATAATAAAGAGAAACTTAAACATGCGATTATTGCAACTATTCATGACCAAATGGTGGAAATCAAATTTTAAAAATTGACATTGTATTGGAGTTTACAATATTTACGTAAACTCGGTTTTTAGAAATTCAGTATAATACAATAAAAACAAAAAATCCTTCGCATCTATTTCTACAGCTGCATAAAAAATATAACAACGAGAATAATCATTTTGAACATCCTTGTATGCCTTCTATATCAGTTGTTATTAATTAAAATGAAATTTATTAGCCAAACGAGGTTATAGCCTGCAATGATTTAGGTGTGCTTTGTGAAAGGATTGATTTTATACCCAAGTCACTTGGTACCCCATTGGACTTTAAAACATATGAATTCAGTTCATAAAAATGCAATATAACAAAGAGAAAAGAAACATGCGATTATTGCAACTATTCATGACCAAATGGTGGAAATCAAATTTTAAAAATTGACATTGTATTGGAGTTTACAATATTTACGTAAACTCGGTTTTTAGAAATTCAGTATAATACTATAAAAACAAAAAATCCTTCGCATCTATTTCTACAGCTGCATAAAAAATATAACAACGAGAATAATCATTTTGAACATCCTTGTATGCCTTCTATATCAGTTGTTTTAATTAAAATGAAATTTATTAGCCAAACAAGGTTATAGCCTGCAACGATTTAGGTGTGCTTTGTGAAAGGATTGATTTTATACCCAAGTCACTTGGTACCCCATTGGACTTTAAAACATATGAATTCAGTTCATAAAAATGCAATATAACAAAGAGAAAAGAAACATGCGATTATTGCAACTATTCATGACCAAATGGTGGAAATAAAATTTTATAAATTGACATTGTATTGGAGTTTACAATATTTACGTAAACTCGGTTTTTAGAAATTCAGTATAATACAATAAAAACAAAAAATCCTTCGCATCTATTTCTACAGCTGCATAAAAAATATAACAACGAGAATAATCATTTTGAACATCCTTGTATGCCTTCTATATCAGTTGTTTTTAATTAAAATGAAATTTATTAGCCAAACAAGGTTATAGCCTGCAACGATTTAGGTGTGCTTTGTGAAAGGATTGATTTTATACCCAAGTCACTTGGTACCCCATTGGACTTTAAAACATATGAATTCAGTTCATAAAAATGCAATATAACAAAGAGAAAAGAAACATGCGATTATTGCAACTATTCATGACCAAATGGTGGAAATCAAATTTTAAAAATTGACATTGTATTGTAGTTTACAATATTTACGTAAACTCGGATTTTAGAAATGCAGTATAATACAATAAAAACAAAAAATCCTTCGCATCTATTCCTAGAGCAGCATAAAATATAATATTTACGTAAACTCGGTTTTTAGAAATTCAGTATAATACTATAAAAACAAAAAATCCTTCGCATCTTTTCCTAGAGCTGCATAAAATATATAACAACGAGAATAATCATTTTGAACATCCTTGTATGCCTTCTATATCAGTTGTTTTTAATTAAAATGAAATTTATTAGCCAAACAAGGTTATAGCCTGCAACGATTTAGGTGTGCTTTGTGAAAGGATTGATTTTATACCCAAGTCACTTGGTACCCCATTGGACTTTCAAACATATGAATTCAGTTCATAAAAATGCAATATAACAAAGAGAAAAGAAACATGCGATTATTGCAACTATTCATGACCAAATGGTGGAAATCAATTTTTAAAAATTGACATTGTATTGGAGTTTACAATATTTACGTAAACTCGGTTTTTAGAAATTCAGTATAATACAATAAAAACAAAAAATCCTTCGCATCTATTTCTACAGCTGCATAAAAAATATAACAACGAGAATAATCATTTTGAACATCCTTGTATGCCTTCTATATCAGTTGTTTTTAATTAAAATGAAATTTATTAGCCAAACAAGGTTATAGCCTGCAACGATTTAGGTGTGCTTTGTGAAAGGATTGATTTTATACCCAAGTCACTTGGTACCCCATTGGACTTTAAAACATATGAATTCAGTTCATAAAAATGCAATATAACAAAGAGAAAAGAAACATGCGATTATTGCAACTATTCATGACCAAATGGTGGAAATCAAATTTTAAAAATTGACATTGTATTGGAGTTTACAATATTTACGTAAACTCGGTTTTTAGAAATTCAGTATAATACTATAAAAACAAAAAATCCTTCGCATCTATTTCTACAGCTGCATAAAAAATATAACAACGAGAATAATCATTTTGAACATCCTTGTATGCCTTCTATATCAGTTGTTTTTAATTAAAATGAAATTTATTAGCCAAACAAGGTTATAGCCTGCAACGATTTAGGTGTGCTTTGTGAAAGGATTGATTTTATACCCAAGTCACTTGGTACCCCATTGGACTTTAAAACATATGAATTCAGTTCATAAAAATGCAATATAACAAAGAGAAAAGAAACATGCGATTATTGCAACTATTCATGACCAAATGGTGGAAATCAAATTTTAAAAATTGACATTGTATTGGAGTTTACAATATTTACGTAAACTCGGATTTTAGAAATGCAGTATAATACAATAAAAACAAAAAATCCTTCGCATCTATTCCTAGAGCAGCATAAAATATAATATTTACGTAAACTCGGTTTTAAAAATTCAGTATAATACTATAAAAACAAAAAATCCTTCGCATCTTTTCCTAGAGCTGCATAAAATATATAACAACGAGAATAATCATTTTGAACATCCTTGTATGCCTTCTATATCAGTTGTTTTTAATTTAAATGAAATTTATTAGCCAAACAAGGTTATAGCCTGCAACGATTTAGGTGTGCTTTGTGAAAGGATTGATTTTATACCCAAGTCACTTGGTACCCCATTTGACTTTAAAGCATAAAAATTTAGTTTTAAAATGCCAGATAATAAAGAGAAACTTAAACAAGCGATTATTGCAACTATTCATGATCAAATGGTGGAAATCAAATTTTAAAAATTGACATTGTATTGGAGTTTACAATATTTACGTAAACTCGGTTTTTAGAAATTCAGTATAATACAATAAAAACAAAAAATCCTTCGCATCTATTTCTACAGCTGCATAAAAAATATAACAACGAGAATAATCATTTTGAACATCCTTGTATGCCTTCTATATCAGTTGTTTTTAATTAAAATGAAATTTATTAGCCAAACAAGGTTATAGCCTGCAACGATTTAGGTGTGCTTTGTGAAAGGATTGATTTTATACCCAAGTCACTTGGTACCCCATTGGACTTTAAAACATATGAATTCAGTTCATAAAAATGCAATATAACAAAGAGAAAAGAAACATGCGATTATTGCAACTATTCATGACCAAATGGTGGAAATCAAATTTTAAAAATTGACATTGTATTGGAGTTTACAATATTTACGTAAACTCGGTTTTTAGAAATTCAGTATAATACTATAAAAACAAAAAATCCTTCGCATCTATTTCTACAGCTGCATAAAAAATATAACAACGAGAATAATCATTTTGAACATCCTTGTATGCCTTCTATATCAGTTGTTTTAATTAAAATGAAATTTATTAGCCAAACAAGGTTATAGCCTGCAACGATTTAGGTGTGCTTTGTGAAAGGATTGATTTTATACCCAAGTCACTTGGTACCCCATTGGACTTTAAAACATATGAATTCAGTTCATAAAAATGCAATATAACAAAGAGAAAAGAAACATGCGATTATTGCAACTATTCATGACCAAATGGTGGAAATCAAATTTTAAAAATTGACATTGTATTGGAGTTTACAATATTTACGTAAACTCGGTTTTTAGAAATTCAGTATAATACAATAAAAACAAAAAATCCTTCGCATCTATTTCTACAGCTGCATAAAAAATATAACAACGAGAATAATCATTTTGAACATCCTTGTATGCCTTCTATATCAGTTGTTTTTAATTAAAATGAAATTTATTAGCCAAACAAGGTTATAGCCTGCAACGATTTAGGTGTGCTTTGTGAAAGGATTGATTTTATACCCAAGTCACTTGGTACCCCATTGGACTTTAAAACATATGAATTCAGTTCATAAAAATGCAATATAACAAAGAGAAAAGAAACATGCGATTATTGCAACTATTCATGACCAAATGGTGGAAATCAAATTTTAAAAATTGACATTGTATTGGAGTTTACAATATTTACGTAAACTCGGATTTTAGAAATGCAGTATAATACAATAAAAACAAAAAATCCTTCGCATCTATTCCTAGAGCAGCATAAAATATAATATTTACGTAAACTCGGTTTTTAGAAATTCAGTATAATACTATAAAAACAAAAAATCCTTCGCATCTTTTCCTAGAGCTGCATAAAATATATAACAACGAGAATAATCATTTTGAACATCCTTGTATGCCTTCTATATCAGTTGTTTTTAATTAAAATGAAATTTATTAGCCAAACAAGGTTATAGCCTGCAACGATTTAGGTGTGCTTTGTGAAAGGATTGATTTTTTACCCAAGTCACTTGGTACCCCATTGGACTTTAAAACATATGAATTCAGTTCATAAAAATGCAATATAACAAAGAGAAAAGAAACATGCGATTATTGCAACTATTCATGACCAAATGGTGGAAATCAAATTTTAAAAATTGACATTGTATTGGAGTTTACAATATTTACGTAAACTCGGTTTTTAGAAATTCAGTATAATACAATAAAAACAAAAAATCCTTCGCATCTATTTCTACAGCTGCATAAAAAATATAACAACGAGAATAATCATTTTGTACATCCTTGTATGCCTTCTATATCAGTTGTTTTTAATTAAAATGAAATTTATTAGCCAAACAAGGTTATAGCCTGCAACGATTTAGGTGTGCTTTGTGAAAGGATTGATTTTATACCCAAGTCACTTGGTACCCCATTGGACTTTAAAACATATGAATTCAGTTCATAAAAATGCAATATAACAAAGAGAAAAGGAACATGCGATTATTGCAACTATTCATGACCAAATGGTGGAAATCAATTTTTAAAAATTGACATTGTATTGGAGTTTACAATATTTACGTAAACTCGGATTTTAGAAATGCAGTATAATACAATAAAAACAAAAAATCCTTCGCATCTATTCCTAGAGCAGCATAAAATATAATATTTACGTAAACTCGGTTTTTAGAAATTCAGTATAATACTATAAAAACAAAAAATCCTTCGCATCTTTTCCTAGAGCTGCATAAAATATATAACAACGAGAATAATCATTTTGAACATCCTTGTATGCCTTCTATATCAGTTGTTTTTAATTAAAATGAAATTTATTAGCCAAACAAGGTTATAGCCTGCAACGATTTAGGTGTGCTTTGTGAAAGGATTGATTTTATACCCAAGTCACTTGGTACCCCATTGGACTTTAAAACATATGAATTCAGTTCATAAAAATGCAATATAACAAAGAGAAAAGAAACATGCGATTATTGCAACTATTCATGACCAAATGGTGGAAATCAATTTTTAAAAATTGACATTGTATTGGAGTTTACAATATTTACGTAAACTCGGTTTTTAGAAATTCAGTATAATACAATAAAAACAAAAAATCCTTCGCATCTATTTCTACAGCTGCATAAAAAGTATAACAACGAGAATAATCATTTTGAACATCCTTGTATGCCTTCTATATCAGTTGTTTTTAATTAAAATGAAATTTATTAGCCAAACGAGGTTATAGCCTGCAATGATTTAGGTGTGCTTTGTGAAAGGATTGATTTTATACCCAAGTCACTTGGTACCCCATTTGACTTTAAAGCATAAAAATTTAGTTTTAAAATGCCAGATAATAAAGAGAAACTTTAACAAGCGATTATTGCAGCTATTCATGACCAAATGGTGGAAATCAAATTTTAAAAATTGACATTGTATTGGAGTTTACAATATTTACGTAAACTCGGCTTTTAGAAATTCAGTATAATACAATAAAAACAAAAAATCCTTCGCATCTATTTCTACAGCTGCATAAAAAATATAACAACGAGAATAATCATTTCGAACATCCTTGTATGCCTTCTATATCAGTTGATTTTAATTAAAATGAAATTTATTAGCCAAACAAGGTTATAGCCTGCAACGATTTAGGTGTGCTTTGTGAAAGGATTGATTTTATACGCAAGTCACTTGGTACCCCATTGGACTTTAAAACATATGAATTCAGTTCATAAAAATGCAATATAACAAAGAGAAAAGAAACATGCGATTATTGCAACTATTCATGACCAAATGGTGGAAATCAAATTTTAAAAATTGACATTGTATTGGAGTTTACAATATTTACGTAAACTCGGATTTTAGAAATGCAGTATAATACAATAAAAACAAAAAATCCTTCGCATCTATTCCTAGAGCAGCATAAAATATAATATTTACGTAAACTCGGTTTTTAGAAATTCAGTATAATACTATAAAAACAAAAAATCCTTCGCATCTTTTCCTAGAGCTGCATAAAATATATAACAACGAGAATAATCATTTTGAACATCCTTGTATGCCTTCTATATCAGTTGTTTTTAATTAAAATGAAATTTATTAGCCAAACAAGGTTATAGCCTGCAACGATTTAGGTGTGCTTTGTGAAAGGATTGATTTTATACCCAAGTCACTTGGTACCCCATTGGACTTTAAAACATATGAATTCAGTTCATAAAAATGCAATATAACAAAGAGAAAAGAAACATGCGATTATTGCAACTATTCATGACCAAATGGTGGAAATCAAATTTTAAAAATTGACATTGTATTGGAGTTTACAATATATACGTAAACTCGGTTTTTAGAAATTCAGTATAATACAATAAAAACAAAAAATCCTTCGCATCTATTTCTACAGCTGCATAAAAAATATAACAACGAGAATAATCATTTTGAACATCCTTGTATGCCTTCTATATCAGTTGTTTTTAATTAAAATGAAATTTATTAGCCAAACGAGGTTATAGCCTGCAATGATTTAGGTGTGCTTTGTGAAAGGATTGATTTTATACCCAAGTCACTTGGTACCCCATTGGACTTTAAAACATATGAATTCAGTTCATAAAAATGCAATATAACAAAGAGAAAAGAAACATGCGATTATTGCAACTATTCATGACCAAATGGTGGAAATCAAATTTTAAAAATTGACATTGTATTGGAGTTTACAATATTTACGTAAACTCGGTTTTTAGAAATTCAGTATAATACAATAAAAACAAAAAATCCTTCGCATCTATTTCTACAGCTGCATAAAAAATATAACAACGAGAATATTCATTTTGAACATCCTTGTATGCCTTCTATATCAGTTGTTTTTAATTAAAATGAAATTTATTAGCCAAACAAGGTTATAGCCTGCAACGATTTAGGTGTGCTTTGTGAAAGGATTGATTTTATACCCAAGTCACTTGGTACCCCATTGGACTTTAAAACATATGAATTCAGTTCAAAAAAGTGCAATATAACAAAGAGAAAAGAAACATGCGATTATTGCAACTATTCATGACCAAATGATGGAAATCAAATTTTAAAAATTGACATTGTATTGGAGTTTACAATATTTACGTAAACTCGGTTTTTAGAAATTCAGTATAATACAATAAAAACAAAAAATCCTTCGCATCTATTTCTACAGCTGCATAAAAAATATAACAACGAGAATAATCATTTTGAACATCCTTGTATGCCTTCTATATCAGTTGTTATTAATTAAAATGAAATTTATTAGCCAAACGAGGTTATAGCCTGCAATGATTTAGGTGTGCTTTGTGAAATGATTGATTTTATACCCAAGTCACTTGGTACCCCATTTGACTTTAAAGCATAAAAATTTAGTTTTAAAATGCCAGATAATAAAGAGAAACTTAAACAAGCGAATATTGCAACTATTCATGACCAAATGGTGGAAATCAAATTTTAAAAATTGACATTGTATTGGAGTTTACAATATTTACGTAAACTCGGTTTTTAGAAATTCAGTATAATACAATAAAAACAAAAAATCCTTCGCATCTATTTCTACAGCTGCATAAAAAATATAACAACGAGAATAATCATTTTGAACATCCTTGTATGCCTTCTATATCAGTTGTTTTTAATTAAAATGAAATTTATTAGCCAAACGAGGTTATAGCCTGCAATGATTTAGGTGTGCTTTGTGAAAGGATTGATTTTATACCCAAGTCACTTGGTACCCCATTTGACTTTAAAGCATAAAAATTTAGTTTTAAAATGCCAGATAATAAAGAGAAACTTTAACAAGCGATTATTGCAACTATTCATGACCAAATGGTGGAAATCAAATTTTAAAAATTGACATTGTATTGGAGTTTACAATATTTACGTAAACTCGGCTTTTAGAAATTCAGTATAATACAATAAAAACAAAAAATCCTTCGCATCTATTTCTACAGCTGCATAAAAAATATAACAACGAGAATAATCATTTTGAACATCCTTGTATGCCTTCTATATCAGTTGTTTTTAATTAAAATGAAATTTATTAGCCAAACAAGGTTATAGCCTGCAACGATTTAGGTGTGCTTTGTGAAAGGATTGATTTTATACCCAAGTCACTTGGTACCCCATTGGACTTTAAAACATATGAATTCAGTTCATAAAAATGCAATATAACAAAGAGAAAAGAAACATGCGATTATTGCAACTATTCATGACCAAATGGTGGAAATCAAATTTTAAAAATTGACATTGTATTGGAGTTTACAATATTTACGTAAACTCGGTTTTTAGAAATTCAGTATAATACTATAAAAACAAAAAATCCTTCGCATCTATTTCTACAGCTGCATAAAAAATATAACAACGAGAATAATCATTTTGAACATCCTTGTATGCCTTCTATATCAGTTGTTTTAATTAAAATGAAATTTATTAGCCAAACAAGGTTATAGCCTGCAACGATTTAGGTGTGCTTTGTGAAAGGATTGATTTTATACCCAAGTCACTTGGTACCCCATTGGACTTTAAAACATATGAATTCAGTTCATAAAAATGCAATATAACAAAGAGAAAAGAAACATGCGATTATTGCAACTATTCATGACCAAATGGTGGAAATCAAATTTTAAAAATTGACATTGTATTGGAGTTTACAATATTTACGTAAACTCGGCTTTTAGAAATTCAGTATAATACAATAAAAACAAAAAATCCTTCGCATCTATTTCTACAGCTGCATAAAAAATATAACAACGAGAATAATCATTTCGAACATCCTTGTATGCCTTCTATATCAGTTGATTTTAATTAAAATGAAATTTATTAGCCAAACAAGGTTATAGCCTGCAACGATTTAGGTGTGCTTTGTGAAAGGATTGATTTTATACGCAAGTCACTTGGTACCCCATTGGACTTTAAAACATATGAATTCAGTTCATAAAAATGCAATATAACAAAGAGAAAAGAAACATGCGATTATTGCAACTATTCATGACCAAATGGTGGAAATCAAATTTTAAAAATTGACATTGTATTGGAGTTTACAATATTTACGTAAACTCGGATTTTAGAAATGCAGTATAATACAATAAAAACAAAAAATCCTTCGCATCTATTCCTAGAGCAGCATAAAATATAATATTTACGTAAACTCGGTTTTTAGAAATTCAGTATAATACTATAAAAACAAAAAATCCTTCGCATCTTTTCCTAGAGCTGCATAAAATATATAACAACGAGAATAATCATTTTGAACATCCTTGTATGCCTTCTATATCAGTTGTTTTTAATTAAAATGAAATTTATTAGCCAAACAAGGTTATAGCCTGCAACGATTTAGGTGTGCTTTGTGAAAGGATTGATTTTATACCCAAGTCACTTGGTACCCCATTGGACTTTAAAACATATGAATTCAGTTCATAAAAATGCAATATAACAAAGAGAAAAGAAACATGCGATTATTGCAACTATTCATGACCAAATGGTGGAAATCAAATTTTAAAAATTGACATTGTATTGGAGTTTACAATATATACGTAAACTCGGTTTTTAGAAATTCAGTATAATACAATAAAAACAAAAAATCCTTCGCATCTATTTCTACAGCTGCATAAAAAATATAACAACGAGAATAATCATTTTGAACATCCTTGTATGCCTTCTATATCAGTTGTTTTTAATTAAAATGAAATTTATTAGCCAAACGAGGTTATAGCCTGCAATGATTTAGGTGTGCTTTGTGAAAGGATTGATTTTATACCCAAGTCACTTGGTACCCCATTGGACTTTAAAACATATGAATTCAGTTCATAAAAATGCAATATAACAAAGAGAAAAGAAACATGCGATTATTGCAACTATTCATGACCAAATGGTGGAAATCAAATTTTAAAAATTGACATTGTATTGGAGTTTACAATATTTACGTAAACTCGGTTTTTAGAAATTCAGTATAATACAATAAAAACAAAAAATCCTTCGCATCTATTTCTACAGCTGCATAAAAAATATAACAACGAGAATATTCATTTTGAACATCCTTGTATGCCTTCTATATCAGTTGTTTTTAATTAAAATGAAATTTATTAGCCAAACAAGGTTATAGCCTGCAACGATTTAGGTGTGCTTTGTGAAAGGATTGATTTTATACCCAAGTCACTTGGTACCCCATTGGACTTTAAAACATATGAATTCAGTTCAAAAAAGTGCAATATAACAAAGAGAAAAGAAACATGCGATTATTGCAACTATTCATGACCAAATGATGGAAATCAAATTTTAAAAATTGACATTGTATTGGAGTTTACAATATTTACGTAAACTCGGTTTTTAGAAATTCAGTATAATACAATAAAAACAAAAAATCCTTCGCATCTATTTCTACAGCTGCATAAAAAATATAACAACGAGAATAATCATTTTGAACATCCTTGTATGCCTTCTATATCAGTTGTTATTAATTAAAATGAAATTTATTAGCCAAACGAGGTTATAGCCTGCAATGATTTAGGTGTGCTTTGTGAAATGATTGATTTTATACCCAAGTCACTTGGTACCCCATTTGACTTTAAAGCATAAAAATTTAGTTTTAAAATGCCAGATAATAAAGAGAAACTTAAACAAGCGAATATTGCAACTATTCATGACCAAATGGTGGAAATCAAATTTTAAAAATTGACATTGTATTGGAGTTTACAATATTTACGTAAACTCGGTTTTTAGAAATTCAGTATAATACAATAAAAACAAAAAATCCTTCGCATCTATTTCTACAGCTGCATAAAAAATATAACAACGAGAATAATCATTTTGAACATCCTTGTATGCCTTCTATATCAGTTGTTTTTAATTAAAATGAAATTTATTAGCCAAACGAGGTTATAGCCTGCAATGATTTAGGTGTGCTTTGTGAAAGGATTGATTTTATACCCAAGTCACTTGGTACCCCATTTGACTTTAAAGCATAAAAATTTAGTTTTAAAATGCCAGATAATAAAGAGAAACTTTAACAAGCGATTATTGCAACTATTCATGACCAAATGGTGGAAATCAAATTTTAAAAATTGACATTGTATTGGAGTTTACAATATTTACGTAAACTCGGCTTTTAGAAATTCAGTATAATACAATAAAAACAAAAAATCCTTCGCATCTATTTCTACAGCTGCATAAAAAATATAACAACGAGAATAATCATTTTGAACATCCTTGTATGCCTTCTATATCAGTTGTTTTTAATTAAAATGAAATTTATTAGCCAAACAAGGTTATAGCCTGCAACGATTTAGGTGTGCTTTGTGAAAGGATTGATTTTATACCCAAGTCACTTGGTACCCCATTGGACTTTAAAACATATGAATTCAGTTCATAAAAATGCAATATAACAAAGAGAAAAGAAACATGCGATTATTGCAACTATTCATGACCAAATGGTGGAAATCAAATTTTAAAAATTGACATTGTATTGGAGTTTACAATATTTACGTAAACTCGGTTTTTAGAAATTCAGTATAATACAATAAAAACAAAAAATCCTTCGCATCTATTTCTACAGCTGCATAAAAAATATAACAACGAGAATAATCATTTTGAACATCCTTGTATGCCTTCTATATCAGTTGTTTTTAATTAAAATGAAATTTATTAGCCAAACAAGGTTATAGCCTGCAACGATTTAGGTGTGCTTTGTGAAAGGATTGATTTTATACCCAAGTCACTTGGTACCCCATTGGACTTTAAAACATATGAATTCAGTTCATAAAAATGCAATATAACAAAGAGAAAAGAAACATGCGATTATTGCAACTATTCATGACCAAATGGTGGAAATCAAATTTTAAAAATTGACATTGTATTGGAGTTTACAATATTTACGTAAACTCGGATTTTAGAAATGCAGTATAATACAATAAAAACAAAAAATCCTTCGCATCTATTACTAGAGCAGCATAAAATATAATATTTACGTAAACTCGGTTTTTAGAAATTCAGTATAATACTATAAAAACAAAAAATCCTTCGCATCTTTTCCTAGAGCTGCATAAAATATATAACAACGAGAATAATCATTTTGAACATCCTTGTATGCCTTCTATATCAGTTGTTTTTAATTAAAATGAAATTTATTAGCCAAACAAGGTTATAGCCTGCAACGATTTAGGTGTGCTTTGTGAAAGGATTGATTTTATACCCAAGTCACTTGGTACCCCATTGGACTTTAAAACATATGAATTCAGTTCATAAAAATGCAATATAACAAAGAGAAAAGAAACATGCGATTATTGCAACTATTCATGACCAAATGGTGGAAATCAAATTTTAAAAATTGACATTGTATTGGAGTTTACAATATATACGTAAACTCGGTTTTTAGAAATTCAGTATAATACAATAAAAACAAAAAATCCTTCGCATCTATTTCTACAGCTGCATAAAAAATATAACAACGAGAATAATCATTTTGAACATCCTTGTATGCCTTCTATATCAGTTGTTTTTAATTAAAATGAAATTTATTAGCCAAACGAGGTTATAGCCTGCAATGATTTAGGTGTGCTTTGTGAAAGGATTGATTTTATACCCAAGTCACTTGGTACCCCATTTGACTTTAAAGCATAAAAATTTAGTTTTAAAATGCCAGATAATAAAGAGAAACTTTAACAAGCGATTATTGCAACTATTCATGACCAAATGGTGGAAATCAAATTTTAAAAATTGACATTGTATTGGAGTTTACAATATTTACGTAAACTCGGCTTTTAGAAATTCAGTATAATACAATAAAAACAAAAAATCCTTCGCATCTATTTCTACAGCTGCATAAAAAATATAACAACGAGAATAATCATTTTGAACATCCTTGTATGCCTTCTATATCAGTTGTTTTTAATTAAAATGAAATTTATTAGCCAAACAAGGTTATAGCCTGCAACGATTTAGGTGTGCTTTGTGAAAGGATTGATTTTATACCCAAGTCACTTGGTACCCCATTGGACTTTAAAACATATGAATTCAGTTCATAAAAATGCAATATAACAAAGAGAAAAGAAACATGCGATTATTGCAACTATTCATGACCAAATGGTGGAAATCAAATTTTAAAAATTGACATTGTATTGGAGTTTACAATATTTACGTAAACTCGGTTTTTAGAAATTCAGTATAATACAATAAAAACAAAAAATCCTTCGCATCTATTTCTACAGCTGCATAAAAAATATAACAACGAGAATAATCATTTTGAACATCCTTGTATGCCTTCTATATCAGTTGTTATTAATTAAAATGAAATTTATTAGCCAAACGAGGTTATAGCCTGCAATGATTTAGGTGTGCTTTGTGAAAGGATTGATTTTATACCCAAGTCACTTGGTACCCCATTGGACTTTAAAACATATGAATTCAGTTCATAAAAATGCAATATAACAAAGAGAAAAGAAACATGCGATTATTGCAACTATTCATGACCAAATGGTGGAAATCAATTTTTAAAAATTGACATTGTATTGGAGTTTACAATATTTACGTAAACTCGGTTTTTAGAAATTCAGTATAATACAATAAAAACAAAAAATCCTTCGCATCTATTTCTACAGCTGCATAAAAATTATAACAACGAGAATAATCATTTTGAACATCCTTGTATGCCTTCTATATCAGTTGTTTTTAATTAAAATGAAATTTATTAGCCAAACAAGGTTATAGCCTGCAACGATTTAGGTGTGCTTTGTGAAAGGATTGATTTTATACCCAAGTCACTTGGTACCCCATTGGACTTTAAAACATATGAATTCAGTTCATAAAAATGCAATATAACAAAGAGAAAAGAAACATGCGATTATTGCAACTATTCATGACCAAATGGTGGAAATCAAATTTTAAAAATTGACATTGTATTGGAGTTTACAATATTTACGTAAACTCGGTTTTTAGAAATTCAGTATAATACAATAAAAACAAAAAATCCTTCGCATCTATTTCTACAGCTGCATAAAAAATATAACAACGAGAATATTCATTTTGAACATCCTTGTATGCCTTCTATATCAGTTGTTTTTAATTAAAATGAAATTTATTAGCCAAACAAGGTTATAGCCTGCAACGATTTAGGTGTGCTTTGTGAAAGGATTGATTTTATACCCAAGTCACTTGGTACCCCATTGGACTTTAAAACATATGAATTCAGTTCAAAAAAGTGCAATATAACAAAGAGAAAAGAAACATGCGATTATTGCAACTATTCATGACCAAATGATGGAAATCAAATTTTAAAAATTGACATTGTATTGGAGTTTACAATATTTACGTAAACTCGGTTTTTAGAAATTCAGTATAATACAATAAAAACAAAAAATCCTTCGCATCTATTTCTACAGCTGCATAAAAAATATAACAACGAGAATAATCATTTTGAACATCCTTGTATGCCTTCTATATCAGTTGTTATTAATTAAAATGAAATTTATTAGCCAAACGAGGTTATAGCCTGCAATGATTTAGGTGTGCTTTGTGAAAGGATTGATTTTATACCCAAGTCACTTGGTACCCCATTTGACTTTAAAGCATAAAAATTTAGTTTTAAAATGCCAGATAATAAAGAGAAACTTAAACAAGCGATTATTGCAACTATTCATGACCAAATGGTGGAAATCAAATTTTAAAAATTGACATTGTATTGGAGTTTACAATATTTACGTAAACTCGGTTTTTAGAAATTCAGTATAATACAATAAAAACAAAAAATCCTTCGCATCTATTTCTACAGCTGCATAAAAAATATAACAACGAGAATAATCATTTTGAACATCCTTGTATGCTTTCTATATCAGTTGTTTTTAATTAAAATGAAATTTATTAGCCAAACAAGGTTATAGCCTGCAACGATTTAGGTGTGCTTTGTGAAAGGATTGATTTTATACCCAAGTCACTTGGTACCCCATTGGACTTTAAAACATATGAATTCAGTTCATAAAAATGCAATATAACAAAGAGAAAAGAAACATGCGATTATTGCAACTATTCATGACCAAATGGTGGAAATCAAATTTTAAAAATTGACATTGTATTGGAGTTTACAATATTTACGTAAACTCGGTTTTTAGAAATTCAGTATAATACAATAAAAACAAAAAATCCTTCGCATCTATTTCTACAGCTGCATAAAAAATATAACAACGAGAATAATCATTTTGAACATCCTTGTATGCCTTCTATATCAGTTGTTATTAATTAAAATGAAATTTATTAGCCAAACGAGGTTATAGCCTGCAATGATTTAGGTGTGCTTTGTGAAAGGATTGATTTTATACCCAAGTCACTTGGTACCCCATTTGACTTTAAAGCATAAAAATTTAGTTTTAAAATGCCAGATAATAAAGAGAAACTTAAACAAGCGATTATTGCAACTATTCATGACCAAATGGTGGAAATCAAATTTTAAAAATTGACATTGTATTGGAGTTTACAATATTTACGTAAACTCGGTTTTTAGAAATTCAGTATAATACAATAAAAACAAAAAATCCTTCGCATCTATTTCTACAGCTGCATAAAAAATATAACAACGAGAATAATCATTTTGAACATCCTTGTATGCCTTCTATATCAGTTGTTTTTAATTAAAATGAAATTTATTAGCCAAACAAGGTTATAGCCTGCAACGATTTAGGTGTGCTTTGTGAAAGGATTGATTTTATACCCAAGTCACTTGGTACCCCATTGGACTTTAAAACATATGAATTCAGTTCATAAAAATGCAATATAACAAAGAGAAAAGAAACATGCGATTATTGCAACTATTCATGACCAAATGGTGGAAATCAAATTTTAAAAATTGACATTGTATTGGAGTTTACAATATTTACGTAAACTCGGTTTTTAGAAATTCAGTATAATACAATAAAAACAAAAAATCCTTCGCATCTATTTCTACAGCTGCATAAAAAATATAACAACGAGAATAATCATTTTGAACATCCTTGTATGCCTTCTATATCAGTTGTTTTTAATTAAAATGAAATTTATTAGCCAAACAAGGTTATAGCCTGCAACGATTTAGGTGTGCTTTGTGAAAGGATTGATTTTATACCCAAGTCACTTGGTACCCCATTGGACTTTCAAACATATGAATTCAGTTCATAAAAATGCAATATAACAAAGAGAAAAGAAACATGCGATTATTGCAACTATTCATGACCAAATGGTGGAAATAAAATTTTATAAATTGACATTGTATTGGAGTTTACAATATTTACGTAAACTCGGTTTTTAGAAATTCAGTATAATACAATAAAAACAAAAAATCCTTCGCATCTATTTCTACAGCTGCATAAAAAATATAACAACGAGAATAATCATTTTGAACATCCTTGTATGCCTTCTATATCAGTTGTTATTAATTAAAATGAAATTTATTAGCCAAACAAGGTTATAGCCTGCAACGATTTAGGTGTGCTTTGTGAAAGGATTGATTTTATACCCAAGTCACTTGGTACCCCATTGGACTTTAAAACATATGAATTCAGTTCATAAAAATGCAATATAACAAAGAGAAAAGAAACATGCGATTATTGCAACTATTCATGACCAAATGGTGGAAATCAAATTTTAAAAATTGACATTGTATTGGAGTTTACAATATTTACGTAAACTCGGTTTTTAGAAATTCAGTATAATACTATAAAAACAAAAAATCCTTCGCATCTATTTCTACAGCTGCATAAAAAATATAACAACGAGAATAATCATTTTGAACATCCTTGTATGCCTTCTATATCAGTTGTTTTTAATTAAAATGAAATTTATTTGCCAAACAAGGTTATAGCCTGCAACGATTTAGGTGTGCTTTGTGAAAGGATTGATTTTATACCCAAGTCACTTGGTACCCCATTGGACTTTAAAACATATGAATTCAGTTCATAAAAATGCAATATAACAAAGAGAAAAGAAACATGCGATTATTGCAACTATTCATGACCAAATGGTGGAAATAAAATTTTATAAATTGACATTGTATTGGAGTTTACAATATTTACGTAAACTCGGTTTTTAGAAATTCAGTATAATACAATAAAAACAAAAAATCCTTCGCATCTATTTCTACAGCTGCATAAAAAATATAACAACGAGAATAATCATTTTGAACATCCTTGTATGCCTTCTATATCAGTTGTTTTTAATTAAAATGAAATTTATTAGCCAAACAAGGTTATAGCCTGCAACGATTTAGGTGTGCTTTGTGAAAGGATTGATTTTATACCCAAGTCACTTGGTACCCCATTGGACTTTAAAACATATGAATTCAGTTCATAAAAATGCAATATAACAAAGAGAAAAGAAACATGCGATTATTGCAACTATTCATGACCAAATGGTGGAAATCAAATTTTAAAAATTGACATTGTATTGTAGTTTACAATATTTACGTACACTCGGATTTTAGAAATGCAGTATAATACTATAAAAACAAAAAATCCTTCGCATCTATTTCTACAGCAGCATAAAAAATATAACAACGAGAATAATCATTTTGAACATCCTTGTATGCCTTCTATATCAGTTGTTTTTAATTAAAATGAAATTTATTAGCCAAACAAGGTTATAGCCTGCAACGATTTAGGTGTGCTTTGTGAAAGGATTGATTTTATACCCAAGTCACTTGGTACCCCATTGGACTTTAAAACATATGAATTCAGTTCATAAAAATGCAATATAACAAAGAGAAAAGAAACATGCGATTATTGCAACTATTCATGACCAAATGGTGGAAATAAAATTTTATAAATTGACATTGTATTGGAGTTTACAATATTTACGTAAACTCGGTTTTTAGAAATTCAGTATAATACAATTAAAACAAAAAATCCTTCGCATCTATTTCTACAGCTGCATAAAAAATATAACAACGAGAATAATCATTTTGAACATCCTTGTATGCCTTCTATATCAGTTGTTTTTAATTAAAATGAAATTTATTAGCCAAACAAGGTTATAGCCTGCAACGATTTAGGTGTGCTTTGTGAAAGGATTGATTTTATACCCAAGTCACTTGGTACCCCATTGGACTTTAAAACATATGAATTCAGTTCATAAAAATGCAATATAACAAAGAGAAAAGAAACATGCGATTATTGCAACTATTCATGACCAAATGGTGGAAATCAAATTTTAAAAATTGACATTGTATTGGAGTTTACAATATTTACGTAAACTCGGTTTTTAGAAATTCAGTATAATACTATAAAAACAAAAAATCCTTCGCATCTATTTCTACAGCTGCATAAAAAATATAACAACGAGAATAATCATTTTGAACATCCTTGTATGCCTTCTATATCAGTTGTTTTTAATTAAAATGAAATTTATTAGCCAAACAAGGTTATAGCCTGCAACGATTTAGGTGTGCTTTGTGAAAGGATTGATTTTATACCCAAGTCACTTGGTACCCCATTGGACTTTAAAACATATGAATTCAGTTCATAAAAATGCAATATAACAAAGAGAAAAGAAACATGCGATTATTGCAACTATTCATGACCAAATGGTGGAAATAAAATTTTATAAATTGACATTGTATTGGAGTTTACAATATTTACGTAAACTCGGTTTTTAGAAATTCAGTATAATACAATAAAAACAAAAAATCCTTCGCATCTATTTCTACAGCTGCATAAAAAATATAACAACGAGAATAATCATTTTGAACATCCTTGTATGCCTTCTATATCAGTTGTTTTTAATTAAAATGAAATTTATTAGCCAAACAAGGTTATAGCCTGCAACGATTTAGGTGTGCTTTGTGAAAGGATTGATTTTATACCCAAGTCACTTGGTACCCCATTGGACTTTAAAACATATGAATTCAGTTCATAAAAATGCAATATAACAAAGAGAAAAGAAACATGCGATTATTGCAACTATTCATGACCAAATGGTGGAAATCAAATTTTAAAAATTGACATTGTATTGTAGTTTACAATATTTACGTAAACTCGGATTTTAGAAATGCAGTATAATACAATAAAAACAAAAAATCCTTCGCATCTATTCCTAGAGCAGCATAAAATATAATATTTACGTAAACTCGGTTTTTAGAAATTCAGTATAATACTATAAAAACAAAAAATCCTTCGCATCTTTTCCTAGAGCTGCATAAAATATATAACAACGAGAATAATCATTTTGAACATCCTTGTATGCCTTCTATATCAGTTGTTTTTAATTAAAATGAAATTTATTAGCCAAACAAGGTTATAGCCTGCAACGATTTAGGTGTGCTTTGTGAAAGGATTGATTTTATACCCAAGTCACTTGGTACCCCATTGGACTTTAAAACATATGAATTCAGTTCATAAAAATGCAATATAACAAAGAGAAAAGAAACATGCGATTATTGCAACTATTCATGACCAAATGGTGGAAATCAAATTTTAAAAATTGACATTGTATTGGAGTTTACAATATTTACGTAAACTCGGTTTTTAGAAATTCAGTATAATACTATAAAAACAAAAAATCCTTCGCATCTATTTCTACAGCTGCATAAAAAATATAACAACGAGAATAATCATTTTGAACATCCTTGTATGCCTTCTATATCAGTTGTTTTTAATTAAAATGAAATTTATTAGCCAAACAAGGTTATAGCCTGCAACGATTTAGGTGTGCTTTGTGAAAGGATTGATTTTATACCCAAGTCACTTGGTACCCCATTGGACTTTAAAACATATGAATTCAGTTCATAAAAATGCAATATAACAAAGAGAAAAGAAACATGCGATTATTGCAACTATTCATGACCAAATGGTGGAAATAAAATTTTATAAATTGACATTGTATTGGAGTTTACAATATTTACGTAAACTCGGTTTTTAGAAATTCAGTATAATACAATAAAAACAAAAAATCCTTCGCATCTATTTCTACAGCTGCATAAAAAATATAACAACGAGAATAATCATTTTGAACATCCTTGTATGCCTTCTATATCAGTTGTTTTTAATTAAAATGAAATTTATTAGCCAAACAAGGTTATAGCCTGCAACGATTTAGGTGTGCTTTGTGAAAGGATTGATTTTATACCCAAGTCACTTGGTACCCCATTGGACTTTAAAACATATGAATTCAGTTCATAAAAATGCAATATAACAAAGAGAAAAGAAACATGCGATTATTGCAACTATTCATGACCAAATGGTGGAAATCAAATTTTAAAAATTGACATTGTATTGTAGTTTACAATATTTACGTAAACTCGGATTTTAGAAATGCAGTATAATACAATAAAAACAAAAAATCCTTCGCATCTATTCCTAGAGCAGCATAAAATATAATATTTACGTAAACTCGGTTTTTAGAAATTCAGTATAATACTATAAAAACAAAAAATCCTTCGCATCTTTTCCTAGAGCTGCATAAAATATATAACAACGAGAATAATCATTTTGAACATCCTTGTATGCCTTCTATATCAGTTGTTTTTAATTAAAATGAAATTTATTAGCCAAACAAGGTTATAGCCTGCAACGATTCAGGTGTGCTTTGTGAAAGGATTGATTTTATACCCAAGTCACTTGGTACCCCATTGGACTTTAAAACATATGAATTCAGTTCAAAAAAATGCAATATAACAAAGAGAAAAGAAACATGCGATTATTGCAACTATTCATGACCAAATGGTGGAAATAAAATTTTATAAATTGACATTGTATTGGAGTTTACAATATTTACGTAAACTCGGTTTTTAGAAATTCAGTATAATACAATAAAAACAAAAAATCCTTCGCATCTATTTCTACAGCTGCATAAAAAATATAACAACGAGAATAATCATTTTGAACATCCTTGTATGCCTTCTATATCAGTTGTTTTTAATTAAAATGAAATTTATTAGCCAAACAAGGTTATAGCCTGCAACGATTTAGGTGTGCTTTGTGAAAGGATTGATTTTATACCCAAGTAACTTGGTACCCCATTGGACTTTAAAACATATGAATTCAGTTCATAAAAATGCAATATAACAAAGAGAAAAGAAACATGCGATTATTGCAACTATTCATGACCAAATGGTGGAAATCAAATTTTAAAAATTGACATTGTATTGTAGTTTACAATATTTACGTAAACTCGGATTTTAGAAATGCAGTATAATACAATAAAAACAAAAAATCCTTCGCATCTATTCCTAGAGCAGCATAAAATATAATATTTACGTAAACTCGGTTTTTAGAAATTCAGTATAATACTATAAAAACAAAAAATCCTTCGCATCTTTTCCTAGAGCTGCATAAAATATATAACAACGAGAATAATCATTTTGAACATCCTTGTATGCCTTCTATATCAGTTGTTTTTAATTAAAATGAAATTTATTAGCCAAACAAGGTTATAGCCTGCAACGATTTAGGTGTGCTTTGTGAAAGGATTGATTTTATACCCAAGTCACTTGGTACCCCTTTGGACTTTAAAACATATGAATTCAGTTCATAAAAATGCAATATAACAAAGAGAAAAGAAACATGCGATTATTGCAACTATTCATGACCAAATGGTGGAAATCAAATTTTAAAAATTGACATTGTATTGGAGTTTACAATATTTACGTAAACTCGGTTTTTAGAAATTCAGTATAATACAATAAAAACAAAAAATCCTTCGCATCTATTTCTACAGCTGCATAAAAAATATAACAACGAGAATAATCATTTTGAACATCCTTGTATGCCTTCTATATCAGTTGTTTTTAATTAAAATGAAATTTAATAGCCAAACAAGGTTATAGCCTGCAACGATTTAGGTGTGCTTTGTGAAAGGATTGATTTTATACCCAAGTCACTTGGTACCCCATTTGACTTTAAAGCATAAAAATTTAGTTTTAAAATGCCAGATAATAAAGAGAAACTTTAACAAGCGATTATTACAACTATTCATGACCAAATGGTGGAAATCAAATTTTAAAAATTGACATTGTATTGGAGTTTACAATATTTACGTAAACTCGGTTTTTAGAAATTCAGTATAATACTATAAAAACAAAAAATCCTTCGCATCTATTTCTACAGCTGCATAAAAAATATAACAACGAGAATAATCATTTTGAACATCCTTGTATGCCTTCTATATCAGTTGTTTTTAATTAAAATGAAATTTAATAGCCAAACAAGGTTATAGCCTGCAACGATTTAGGTGTGCTTTGTGAAAGGATTGATTTTATACCCAAGTCACTTGGTACCCCATTGGACTTTAAAACATATGAATTCAGTTCATAAAAATGCAATATAACAAAGAGAAAAGAAACATGCGATTATTGCAACTATTCATGACCAAATGGTGGAAATCAATTTTTAAAAATTGACATTGTATTGGAGTTTACAATATTTACGTAAACTCGGTTTTTAGAAATTCAGTATAATACAATAAAAACAAAAAATCCTTCGCATCTATTTCTACAGCTGCATAAAAAATATAACAACGAGAATAATCATTTTGAACATCCTTGTATGCCTTCTATATCAGTTGTTTTTAATTAAAATGAAATTTATTAGCCAAACGAGGTTATAGCCTGCAATGATTTAGGTGTGCTTTGTGAAAGGATTGATTTTATACCCAAGTCACTTGGTACCCCATTTGACTTTAAAGCATAAAAATTTAGTTTTAAAATGCCAGATAATAAAGAGAAACTTTAACAAGCGATTATTGCAACTATTCATGACCAAATGGTGGAAATCAAATTTTAAAAATTGACATTGTATTGGAGTTTACAATATTTACGTAAACTCGGTTTTTAGAAATTCAGTATAATACTATAAAAACAAAAAATCCTTCGCATCTATTTCTACAGCTGCATAAAAAATATAACAACGAGAATAATCATTTTGAACATCCTTGTATGCCTTCTATATCAGTTGTTTTTAATTAAAATGAAATTTATTAGCCAAACAAGGTTATAGCCTGCAACGATTTAGGTGTGCTTTGTGAAAGGATTGATTTTATACCCAAGTCACTTGGTACCCCATTGGACTTTCAAACATATGAATTCAGTTCATAAAAATGCAATATAACAAAGAGAAAAGAAACATGCGATTATTGCAACTATTCATGACCAAATGGTGGAAATAAAATTTTATAAATTGACATTGTATTGGAGTTTACAATATTTACGTAAACTCGGTTTTTAGAAATTCAGTATAATACAATAAAAACAAAAAATCCTTCGCATCTATTTCTACAGCTGCATAAAAAATATAACAACGAGAATAATCATTTTGAACATCCTTGTATGCCTTCTATATCAGTTGTTATTAATTAAAATGAAATTCATTAGCCAAACAAAGTTATAGCCTGCAACGATTTAGGTGTGCTTTGTGAAAGGATTGATTTTATACCCAAGTCACTTGGTACCCCATTGGACTTTAAAACATATGAATTCAGTTCATAAAAATGCAATATAACAAAGAGAAAAGAAACATGCGATTATTGCAACTATTCATGACCAAATGGTGGAAATCAAATTTTAAAAATTGACATTGTATTGGAGTTTACAATATTTACGTAAACTCGGATTTTAGAAATGCAGTATAATACAATAAAAACAAAAAATCCTTCGCATCTATTCCTAGAGCAGCATAAAATATAATATTTACGTAAACTCGGTTTTTAGAAATTCAGTATAATACTATAAAAACAAAAAATCCTTCGCATCTTTTCCTAGAGCTGCATAAAATATATAACAACGAGAATAATCATTTTGAACATCCTTGTATGCCTTCTATATCAGTTGTTTTTAATTAAAATGAAATTTATTAGCCAAACAAGGTTATAGCCTGCAACGATTTAGGTGTGCTTTGTGAAAGGATTGATTTTATACCCAAGTCACTTGGTACCCCATTGGACTTTAAAACATATGAATTCAGTTCATAAAAATGCAATATAACAAAGAGAAAAGAAACATGCGATTATTGCAACTATTCATGACCAAATGGTGGAAATCAAATTTTAAAAATTGACATTGTATTGGAGTTTACAATATTTACGTAAACTCGGATTTTAGAAATGCAGTATAATACAATAAAAACAAAAATTCCTTCGCATCTATTCCTAGAGCAGCATAAAATATAATACTTACGTAAACTCGGTTTTTAGAAATTCAGTATAATACAATAAAAACAAAAAATCCTTCGCATCTATTTCTACCGCTGCATAAAAAATATAACAACGAGAATATTCATTTTGAACATCCTTGTATGCCTTCTATATCAGTTGTTTTTAATTAAAATGAAATTTATTAGCCAAACAAGGTTATAGCCTGCAACGATTTAGGTGTGCTTTGTGAAAGGATTGATTTTATACCCAAGTCACTTGGTACCCCATTGGACTTTAAAACATATGAATTCAGTTCATAAAAATGCAATATAACAAAGAGAAAAGAAACATGCGAATATTGCAACTATTCGTGACCAAATGGTGGAAATAAAATTTTATAAATTGACATTGTATTGGAGTTTACAATATTTACGTAAACTCGGTTTTTAGAAATTCAGTATAATACAATAAAAACAAAAAATCCTTCGCATCTATTTCTACAGCTGCATAAAAAATATAACAACGAGAATAATCATTTTGAACATCCTTGTATGCCTTCTATATCAGTTGTTATTAATTAAAATGAAATTTATTAGCCAAACAAAGTTATAGCCTGCAACGATTTTGGTGTGCTTTGTGAAAGGATTGATTTTATACCCAAGTCACTTGGTACCCCATTGGACTTTAAAACATATGAATTCAGTTCATAAAAATGCAATATAACAAAGAGAAAAGAAACATGAGATTATTGCAACTATTCATGACCAAATGGTGGAAATCAAATTTTAAAAATTGACATTGTATTGGAGTTTACAATATTTACGTAAACTCGGATTTTAGAAATGCAGTATAATACAATAAAAACAAAAAATCCTTCGCATCTATTCCTAGAGCAGCATAAAATATAATATTTACGTAAACTCGGTTTTTAGAAATTCAGTATAATACTATAAAAACAAAAAATCCTTCGCATCTTTTCCTAGAGCTGCATAAAATATATAACAACGAGAATAATCATTTTGAACATCCTTGTATGCCTTCTATATCAGTTGTTTTTAATTAAAATGAAATTTATTAGCCAAACAAGGTTATAGCCTGCAACGATTTAGGTGTGCTTTGTGAAAGGATTGATTTTATACCCAAGTCACTTGGTACCCCATTGGACTTTAAAACATATGAATTCAGTTCATAAAAATGCAATATAACAAAGAGAAAAGAAACATGCGATTATTGCAACTATTCATGACCAAATGGTGGAAATCAAATTTTAAAAGTTGACATTGTATTGGAGTTTACAATATTTACGTAAACTCGGATTTTAGAAATGCAGTATAATACAATAAAAACAAAAAATCCTTCGCATCTATTCCTAGAGCAGCATAAAATATAATATTTACGTAAACTCGGTTTTTAGAAATTCAGTATAATACTATAAAAACAAAAAATCCTTCGCATCTATTTCTACAGCTGCATAAAAAATATAACAACGAGAATAATCATTTTGAACATCCTTGTATGCCTTCTATATCAGTTGTTTTTAATTAAAATGAAATTTATTAGCAAAACAAGGTTATAGCCTGCAACGATTTAGGTGTGCTTTGTGAAAATATTGATTTTATACCCAAGTCACTTGGTACCCCATTGGACTTTAAAACATATGAATTCAGTTCATAAAAATGCAATATAACAAAGAGAAAAGAAACATGCGATTATTGCAACTATTCATGACCAAATGGTGGAAATCAAATTTTAAAAATTGACATTGTATTGGAGTTTACAATATTTACGTAAACTCGGTTTTTAGAAATTCAGTATAATACAATAAAAACAAAAAATCCTTCGCATCTATTTCTACAGCTGCATAAAAAATATAACAACGAGAATAATCATTTTGAACATCCTTGTATGCCTTCTATATCAGTTGTTTTTAATTAAAATAAAATTTATTAGCCAAACAAGGTTATAGCCTGCAACGATTTAGGTGTGCTTTGTGAAAGGATTGATTTTATACCCAAGTCACTTGGTACCCCATTGGACTTTAAAACATATGAATTCAGTTCATAAAAATGCAATATAACAAAGAGAAAAGAAACATGCGATTATTGCAACTATTCATGACCAAATGGTGGAAATCAAATTTTAAAAATTGACATTGTATTGGAGTTTACAATATTTACGTAAACTCGGTTTTTAGAAATTCAGTATAATACAATAAAAACAAAAAATCCTTCGCATCTATTTCTACAGCTGCATAAAAAATATAACAACGAGAATAATCATTTTGAACATCCTTGTATGCCTTCTATATCAGTTGTTTTTAATTAAAATGAAATTTATTAGCCAAACAAGGTTATAGCCTGCAACGATTTAGGTGTGCTTTGTGAAAGGATTGATTTTATACCCAAGTCACTTGGTACCCCATTGGACTTTCAAACATATGAATTCAGTTCATAAAAATGCAATATAACAAAGAGAAAAGAAACATGCGATTATTGCAACTATTCATGACCAAATGGTGGAAATAAAATTTTATAAATTGACATTGTATTGGAGTTTACAATATTTACGTAAACTCGGTTTTTAGAAATTCAGTATAATACAATAAAAACAAAAAATCCTTCGCATCTATTTCTACAGCTGCATAAAAAATATAACAACGAGAATAATCATTTTGAACATCCTTGTATGCCTTCTATATCAGTTGTTATTAATTAAAATGAAATTTATTAGCCAAACAAAGTTATAGCCTGCAACGATTTAGGTGTGCTTTGTGAAAGGATTGATTTTATACCCAAGTCACTTGGTACCCCATTGGACTTTAAAACATATGAATTCAGTTCATAAAAATGCAATATAACAAAGAGAAAAGAAACATGCGATTATTGCAACTATTCATGACCAAATGGTGGAAATCAAATTTTAAAAATTGACATTGTATTGGAGTTTACAATATTTACGTAAACTCGGATTTTAGAAATGCAGTATAATACAATAAAAACAAAAAATCCTTCGCATCTATTCCTAGAGCAGCATAAAATATAATATTTACGTAAACTCGGTTTTTAGAAATTCAGTATAATACTATAAAAACAAAAAATCCTTCGCATCTTTTCCTAGAGCTGCATAAAATATATAACAACGAGAATAATCATTTTGAACATCCTTGTATGCCTTCTATATCAGTTGTTTTTAATTAAAATGAAATTTATTAGCCAAACAAGGTTATAGCCTGCAACGATTTAGGTGTGCTTTGTGAAAGGATTGATTTTATACCCAAGTCACTTGGTACCCCATTGGACTTTAAAACATATGAATTCAGTTCATAAAAATGCAATATAACAAAGAGAAAAGAAACATGCGATTATTGCAACTATTCATGACCAAATGGTGGAAATCAAATTTTAAAAATTGACATTGTATTGGAGTTTACAATATTTACGTAAACTCGGATTTTAGAAATGCAGTATAATACAATAAAAACAAAAATTCCTTCGCATCTATTCCTAGAGCAGCATAAAATATAATACTTACGTAAACTCGGTTTTTAGAAATTCAGTATAATACAATAAAAACAAAAAATCCTTCGCATCTATTTCTACCGCTGCATAAAAAATATAACAACGAGAATATTCATTTTGAACATCCTTGTATGCCTTCTATATCAGTTGTTTTTAATTAAAATGAAATTTATTAGCCAAACAAGGTTATAGCCTGCAACGATTTAGGTGTGCTTTGTGAAAGGATTGATTTTATACCCAAGTCACTTGGTACCCCATTGGACTTTAAAACATATGAATTCAGTTCATAAAAATGCAATATAACAAAGAGAAAAGAAACATGCGATTATTGCAACTATTCATGACCAAATGGTGGAAATCAAATTTTAAAAATTGACATTGTATTGGAGTTTACAATATTTACGTAAACTCGGATTTTAGAAATGCAGTATAATACAATAAAAACAAAAAATCCTTCGCATCTATTCCTAGAGCAGCATAAAATATAATATTTACGTAAACTCGGTTTTTAGAAATTCAGTATAATACTATAAAAACAAAAAATCTTTCGCATCTTTTCCTAGAGCTGCATAAAATATATAACAACGATAATAATCATTTTGAACATCCTTGTATGCCTTCTATATCAGTTGTTTTTAATTAAAATGAAATTTATTAGCCAAACAAGGTTATAGCCTGCAACGATTTAGGTGTGCTTTGTGAAAGGATTGATTTTATACCCAAGTCACTTGGTACCCCATTGGACTTTAAAACATATGAATTCAGTTCATAAAAATGCAATATAACAAAGAGAAAAGAAACATGCGATTATTGCAACTATTCATGACCAAATGGTGGAAATCAAATTTTAAAAGTTGACATTGTATTGGAGTTTACAATATTTACGTAAACTCGGATTTTAGAAATGCAGTATAATACAATAAAAACAAAAAATCCTTCGCATCTATTCCTAGAGCAGCATAAAATATAATATTTACGTAAACTCGGTTTTTAGAAATTCAGTATAATACTATAAAAACAAAAAATCCTTCGCATCTTTTCCTAGAGCTGCATAAAATATATAACAACGAGAATAATCATTTTGAACATCCTTGTATGCCCTCTATATCAGTTGTTTTTAATTAAAATGAAATTTATTAGCCAAACAAGGTTATAGCCTGCAACGATTTAGGTGTGCTTTGTGAAAGGATTGATTTTATACCCAAGTCACTTGGTACCCCATTGGACTTTAAAACATATGAATTCAGTTCATAAAAATGCAATATAACAAAGAGAAAAGAAACATGCGATTATTGCAACTATTCATGACCAAATGGTGGAAATCAAATTTTAAAAATTGACATTGTATTGGAGTTTACAATATTTACGTAAACTCGGATTTTAGAAATGCAGTATAATACAATAAAAACAAAAAATCCTTCGCATCTATTCCTAGAGCAGCATAAAATATAATATTTACGTAAACTCGGTTTTTAGAAATTCAGTATAATACTATAAAAACAAAAAATCTTTCGCATCTTTTCCTAGAGCTGCATAAAATATATAACAACGAGAATAATCATTTTGAACATCCTTGTATGCCTTCTATATCAGTTGTTTTTAATTAAAATGAAATTTATTAGCCAAACAAGGTTATAGCCTGCAACGATTTAGGTGTGCTTTGTGAAAGGATTGATTTTATACCCAAGTCACTTGGTACCCCATTGGACTTTAAAACATATGAATTCAGTTCATAAAAATGTAATATAACAAAGAGAAAAGAAACATGCGATTATTGCAACTATTCATGACCAAATGGTGGAAATCAAATTTTAAAAATTGACATTGTATTGGAGTTTACAATATTTACGTAAACTCGGTTTTTAGAAATTCAGTATAATACAATAAAAACAAAAAATCCTTCGCATCTATTTCTACAGCTGCATAAAAAATAAAACAACGAGAATAATCATTTTGAACATCCTTGTATGCCTTCTATATCAGTTGTTTTTAATTAAAATGAAATTTATTAGCCAAACGAGGTTATAGCCTGCAATGATTTAGGTGTGCTTTGTGAAAGGATTGATTTTATACCCAAGTCACTTGGTACCCCATTTGACTTTAAAGCATAAAAATTTAGTTTTAAAATGCCAAATAATAAAGAGAAACTTAAACAAGCGATTATTGCAACTATTCATGACCAAATGGTGGAAATCAAATTTTAAAAATTGACATTGTATTGGAGTTTACAATATTTACGTAAACTCGGTTTTTAGAAATTCAGTATAATACAATAAAAACAAAAAATCCTTCGCATCTATTTCTACAGCTGCATAAAAAATATAACAACGAGAATAATCATTTTAAACATCCTTGTATGCCTTCTATATCAGTTGTTTTTAATTAAAATGAAATTTATTAGCCAAACAAGGTTATAGCCTGCAACGATTTAGGTGTGCTTTGTGAAAGGATTGATTTTATACCCAAGTCACTTGGTACCCCATTGGACTTTCAAACATATGAATTCAGTTCATAAAAATGCAATATAACAAAGAGAAAAGAAACATGCGATTATTGCAACTATTCATGACCAAATGGTGGAAATCAAATTTTAAAAATTGACATTGTATTGGAGTTTACAATATTTACGTAAACTCGGATTTTAGAAATGCAGTATAATACAATAAAAACAAAAAATCCTTCGCATCTATTCCTAGAGCAGCATAAAATATAATATTTACGTAAACTCGGTTTTTAGAAATTCAGTATAATACTATAAAAACAAAAAATCCTTCGGATCTTTTCCTAGAGCTGCATAAAATATATAACAACGAGAATAATCATTTTGAACATCCTTGTATGCCTTCTATATCAGTTGTTTTTAATTAAAATGAAATTTATTAGCCAAACAAGGTTATAGCCTGCAACGATTTAGGTGTGCTTTGTGAAAGGATTGATTTAATACCCAAGTCACTTGGTACTCCATTGGACTTTAAAACATATGAATTCAGTTCATAAAAATGCAATATAACAAAGAGAAAAGAAACATGCGATTATTGCAACTATTCATGACCAAATGGTGGAAATCAATTTTTAAAAATTGACATTGTATTGGAGTTTACAATATTTACGTAAACTCGGTTTTTAGAAATTCAGTATAATACAATAAAAACAAAAAATCCTTCGCATCTATTTCTACAGCTGCATAAAAAATATAACAACGAGAATAATCATTTTGAACATCCTTGTATGCCTTCTATATCAGTTGTTTTTAATTAAAATGAAATTTATTAGCCAAACGAGGTTATAGCCTGCAATGATTTAGGTGTGCTTTGTGAAAGGATTGATTTTATACCCAAGTCACTTGGTACCCCATTTGACTTTAAAGCATAAAAATTTAGTTTTAAAATGCCAGATAATAAAGAGAAACTTAAACAAGCGATTATTGCAACTATTCATGACTAAATGGTGGAAATCAAATTTTAAAAATTGACATTGTATTGGAGTTTACAATATTTACGTAAACTCGGCTTTTAGAAATTCAGTATAATACAATAAAAACAAAAAATCCTTCGCATCTATTTCTACAGCTGCATAAAAAATATAACAACGAGAATAATCATTTTGAACATCCTTGTATGCCTTCTATATCAGTTGTTTTTAATTAAAATGAAATTTATTAGCCAAACAAGGTTATAGCCTGCAACGATTTAGGTGTGCTTTGTGAAAGGATTGATTTTATACCCAAGTCACTTGGTACCCCATTGGACTTTCAAACATATGAATTCAGTTCATAAAAATGCAATATAACAAAGAGAAAAGAAACATGCGATTATTGCAACTATTCATGACCAAATGGTGGAAATAAAATTTTATAAATTGACATTGTATTGGAGTTTACAATATTTACGTAAACTCGGTTTTTAGAAATGCAGTATAATACAATAAAAACAAAAAATCCTTCGCATCTATTCCTAGAGCAGCATAAAATATAATATTTACGTAAACTCGGTTTTTAGAAATTCAGTATAATACTATAAAAACAAAAAATCCTTCGCATCTTTTCCTAGAGCTGCATAAAATATATAACAACGAGAATAATCATTTTGAACATCCTTGTATGCCCTCTATATCAGTTGTTTTTAATTAAAATGAAATTTATTAGCCAAACAAGGTTATAGCCTGCAACGATTTAGGTGTGCTTTGTGAAAGGATTGATTTTATACCCAAGTCACTTGGTACCCCATTGGACTTTAAAACATATGAATTCAGTTCATAAAAATGCAATATAACAAAGAGAAAAGAAACATGCGATTATTGCAACTATTCATGACCAAATGGTGGAAATCAAATTTTAAAAATTGACATTGTATTGGAGTTTACAATATTTACGTAAACTCGGATTTTAGAAATGCAGTATAATACAATAAAAACAAAAAATCCTTCGCATCTATTCCTAGAGCAGCATAAAATATAATATTTACGTAAACTCGGTTTTTAGAAATTCAGTATAATACTATAAAAACAAAAAATCTTTCGCATCTTTTCCTAGAGCTGCATAAAATATATAACAACGAGAATAATCATTTTGAACATCCTTGTATGCCTTCTATATCAGTTGTTTTTAATTAAAATGAAATTTATTAGCCAAACAAGGTTATAGCCTGCAACGATTTAGGTGTGCTTTGTGAAAGGATTGATTTTATACCCAAGTCACTTGGTACCCCATTGGACTTTAAAACATATGAATTCAGTTCATAAAAATGTAATATAACAAAGAGAAAAGAAACATGCGATTATTGCAACTATTCATGACCAAATGGTGGAAATCAAATTTTAAAAATTGACATTGTATTGGAGTTTACAATATTTACGTAAACTCGGTTTTTAGAAATTCAGTATAATACAATAAAAACAAAAAATCCTTCGCATCTATTTCTACAGCTGCATAAAAAATAAAACAACGAGAATAATCATTTTGAACATCCTTGTATGCCTTCTATATCAGTTGTTTTTAATTAAAATGAAATTTATTAGCCAAACGAGGTTATAGCCTGCAATGATTTAGGTGTGCTTTGTGAAAGGATTGATTTTATACCCAAGTCACTTGGTACCCCATTTGACTTTAAAGCATAAAAATTTAGTTTTAAAATGCCAAATAATAAAGAGAAACTTAAACAAGCGATTATTGCAACTATTCATGACCAAATGGTGGAAATCAAATTTTAAAAATTGACATTGTATTGGAGTTTACAATATTTACATAAACTCGGTTTTTAGAAATTCAGTATAATACAATAAAAACAAAAAATCCTTCGCATCTATTTCTACAGCTGCATAAAAAATATAACAACGAGAATAATCATTTTAAACATCCTTGTATGCCTTCTATATCAGTTGTTTTTAATTAAAATGAAATTTATTAGCCAAACAAGGTTATAGCCTGCAACGATTTAGGTGTGCTTTGTGAAAGGATTGATTTTATACCCAAGTCACTTGGTACCCCATTGGACTTTCAAACATATGAATTCAGTTCATAAAAATGCAATATAACAAAGAGAAAAGAAACATGCGATTATTGCAACTATTCATGACCAAATGGTGGAAATCAAATTTTAAAAATTGACATTGTATTGGAGTTTACAATATTTACGTAAACTCGGATTTTAGAAATGCAGTATAATACAATAAAAACAAAAAATCCTTCGCATCTATTCCTAGAGCAGCATAAAATATAATATTTACGTAAACTCGGTTTTTAGAAATTCAGTATAATACTATAAAAACAAAAAATCCTTCGGATCTTTTCCTAGAGCTGCATAAAATATATAACAACGAGAATAATCATTTTGAACATCCTTGTATGCCTTCTATATCAGTTGTTTTTAATTAAAATGAAATTTATTAGCCAAACAAGGTTATAGCCTGCAACGATTTAGGTGTGCTTTGTGAAAGGATTGATTTAATACCCAAGTCACTTGGTACTCCATTGGACTTTAAAACATATGAATTCAGTTCATAAAAATGCAATATAACAAAGAGAAAAGAAACATGCGATTATTGCAACTATTCATGACCAAATGGTGGAAATCAATTTTTAAAAATTGACATTGTATTGGAGTTTACAATATTTACGTAAACTCGGTTTTTAGAAATTCAGTATAATACAATAAAAACAAAAAATCCTTCGCATCTATTTCTACAGCTGCATAAAAAATATAACAACGAGAATAATCATTTTGAACATCCTTGTATGCCTTCTATATCAGTTGTTTTTAATTAAAATGAAATTTATTAGCCAAACGAGGTTATAGCCTGCAATGATTTAGGTGTGCTTTGTGAAAGGATTGATTTTATACCCAAGTCACTTGGTACCCCATTTGACTTTAAAGCATAAAAATTTAGTTTTAAAATGCCAGATAATAAAGAGAAACTTAAACAAGCGATTATTGCAACTATTCATGACTAAATGGTGGAAATCAAATTTTAAAAATTGACATTGTATTGGAGTTTACAATATTTACGTAAACTCGGCTTTTAGAAATTCAGTATAATACAATAAAAACAAAAAATCCTTCGCATCTATTTCTACAGCTGCATAAAAAATATAACAACGAGAATAATCATTTTGAACATCCTTGTATGCCTTCTATATCAGTTGTTTTTAATTAAAATGAAATTTATTAGCCAAACAAGGTTATAGCCTGCAACGATTTAGGTGTGCTTTGTGAAAGGATTGATTTTATACCCAAGTCACTTGGTACCCCATTGGACTTTCAAACATATGAATTCAGTTCATAAAAATGCAATATAACAAAGAGAAAAGAAACATGCGATTATTGCAACTATTCATGACCAAATGGTGGAAATAAAATTTTATAAATTGACATTGTATTGGAGTTTACAATATTTACGTAAACTCGGTTTTTAGAAATTCAGTATAATACAATAAAAACAAAAAATCCTTCGCATCTATTTCTACAGCTGCATAAAAAATATAACAACGAGAATAATCATTTTGAACATCCTTGTATGCCTTCTATATCAGTTGTTTTTAATTAAAATGAAATTTATTAGCCAAACAAGGTTATAGCCTGCAACGATTTAGGTGTGCTTTGTGAAAGGATTGATTTTATACCCAAGTCACTTGGTACCCCATTGGACTTTAAAACATATGAATTCAGTTCATAAAAATGCAATATAACAAAGAGAAAAGAAACATGCGATTATTGCAACTATTCATGACCAAATGGTGAAAATCAAATTTTAAAAATTGACATTGTATTGGAGTTTACAATATTTACGTAAACTCGGTTTTTAGAAATTCAGTATAATACAATAAAAACAAAAAATCCTTCGCATCTATTTCTACTGCTGCATAAAAAATATAACAACGAGAATAATCATTTTGTACATCCTTGTATGCCTTCTATATCAGTTGTTTTTAATTAAAATGAAATTTATTAGCCAAACAAGGTTATAGCCTGCAACGATTTAGGTGTGCTTTGTGAAAGGATTGATTTTATACCCAAGTCACTTGGTACCCCATTGGACTTTAAAACATATGAATTCAGTTCATAAAAATGAAATATAACAAAGAGAAAAGAAACATGCGATTATTGCAACTATTCATGACCAAATGGTGGAAATCAAATTTTAAAAATTGACATTGTATTGGAGTTTACAATATTTACGTAAACTCGGATTTTAGAAATGCAGTATAATACAATAAAAACAAAAAATCCTTCGCATCTATTCCTAGAGCAGCATAAAATATAATATTTACGTAAACTCGGTTTTTAGAAATTCAGTATAATACTATAAAAACAAAAAATCCTTCGCATCTTTTCCTAGAGCTGCATAAAATATATAACAACGAGAATAATCATTTTGAACATCCTTGTATGCCTTCTATATCAGTTGTTTTTAATTAAAATGAAATTTATTAGCCAAACAAGGTTATAGCCTGCAACGATTTAGGTGTGCTTTGTGAAAGGATTGATTTTATACCCAAGTCACTTGGTACCCCATTGACTTTAAAACATATGAATTCAGTTCATAAAAATGCAATATAACAAAGAGAAAAGAAACATGCGATTATTGCAACTATTCATGACCAAATGGTGGAAATCAAATTTTAAAAATTGACATTGTATTGGAGTTTACAATATTTACGTAAACTCGGTTTTTAGAAATTCAGTATAATACAATAAAAACAAAAAATCCTTCGCATCTATTTCTACAGCTGCATAAAAAATATAACAACGAGAATAATCATTTTGAACATCCTTGTATGCCTTCTATATCAGTTGTTTTTAATTAAAATGAAATTTATTAGCCAAACGAGGTTATAGCCTGCAATGATTTAGGTGTGCTTTGTGAAAGGATTGATTTTATACCCAAGTCACTTGGTACCCCATTGGACTTTAAAACATATGAATTCAGTTCATAAAAATGCAATATAACAAAGAGAAAAGAAACATGCGATTATTGCAACTATTCATGACCAAATGGTGGAAATCAAATTTTAAAAATTGACATTGTATTGGAGTTTACAATATTTACGTAAACTCGGTTTTTAGAAATTCAGTATAATACAATAAAAACAAAAAATCCTTCGCATCTATTTCTACCGCTGCATAAAAAATATAACAACGAGAATATTCATTTTGAACATCCTTGTATGCCTTCTATATCAGTTGTTTTTAATTAAAATGAAATTTATTAGCCAAACAAGGTTATAGCCTGCAATGATTTAGGTGTGCTCTGTGAAAGGATTGATTTTATACCCAAGTCACTTGGTACCCCATTTGACTTTAAAGCATAAAAATTTAATTTTAAAATGCCAGATAATAAAGAGAAACTTAAACAAGCGATTATTGCAACTATTCATGACCAAATGGTGGAAATCAAATTTTAAAAATTGACATTGTATTGGAGTTTACAATATTTACGTAAACTCGGTTTTTAGAAATTCAGTATAATACAATAAAAACAAAAAATCCTTCGCATCTATTTCTACAGCTGCATAAAAAATATAACTACGAGAATAATCATTTTGTACATCCTTGTATGCCTTCTATATCAGTTGTTTTTAATTAAAATGAAATTTATTAGCCAAACAAGGTTATAGCCTGCAACGATTTAGGTGTGCTTTGTGAAAGGATTGATTTTATACCCAAGTCACTTGGTACCCCATTGGACTTTAAAACATATGAATTCAGTTCATAAAAATGCAATATAACAAAGAGAAAAGAAGCATGCGATTATTGCAACTATTCATGACCAAATGGTGGAAATCAAATTTTAAAAATTGACATTGTATTGGAGTTTACAATATTTACGTAAACTCGGTTTTTAGAAATTCAGTATAATACAATAAAAACAAAAAATCCTTCGCATCTATTTCTACAGCTGCATAAAAAATATAACAACGAGAATAATCATTTTGAACATCCTTGTATGCCTTCTATATCAGTTGTTTTTAATTAAAATGAAATTTATTAGCCAAACGAGGTTATAGCCTGCAATGATTTAGGTGTGCTTTGTGAAAGGATTGATTTTATACCCAAGTCACTTGGTACCCCATTTGACTTTAAAGCATAAAAATTTAGTTTTAAAATGACAAATAATAAAGAGAAACTTAAACAAGCGATTATTGCAACTATTCATGACCAAATGGTGGAAATCAAATTTCAAAAATTGACATTGTATTGGAGTTTACAATATTTAAGTAAACTCGGTTTTTAGAAATTCAGTATAATACAATAAAAACAAAAAATCCTTCGCATCTATTTCTACAGCTGCATAAAAAATATAACAACGAGAATAATCATTTTAAACATCCTTGTATGCCTTCTATATCAGTTGTTTTTAATTGAAATGAAATTTATTAGCCAAACAAGGTTATAGCCTGCAAAGATTTAGGTGTGCTTTGTGAAAGGATTGATTTTATACCCAAGTCACTTGGTACCCCATTGGACTTTAAAACATATGAATTCAGTTCATAAAAATGCAATATAACAAAGAGAAAAGAAACATGCGATTATTGCAACTATTCATGACCAAATGGTGGAAATCAAATTTTAAAAATTGACATTGTATTGGAGTTTACAATATTTACGTAAACTCGGATTTTAGAAATGCAGTATAATACAATAAAAACAAAAAATCCTTCGCATCTATTCCTAGAGCAGCATAAAATATAATATTTACGTAAACTCGGTTTTTAGAAATTCAGTATAATACTATAAAAACAAAAAATCCTTCGCATCTTTTCCTAGAGCTGCATAAAATATATAACAACGAGAATAATCATTTTGAACATCCTTGTATGCCTTCTATATCAGTTGTTTTTAATTAAAATGAAATTTATTAGCCAAACAAGGTTATAGCCTGCAACGATTTAGGTGTGCTTTGTGAAAGGATTGATTTTATACCCAAGTCACTTGGTACCCCATTGGACTTTAAAACATATGAATTCAGTTCATAAAAATGCAATATAACAAAGAGAAAAGAAACATGCGATTATTGCAACTATTCATGACCAAATGGTGGAAATAAAATTTTATAAATTGACATTGTATTGGAGTTTACAATATTTACGTAAACTCGGTTTTTAGAAATTCAGTATAATACAATAAAAACAAAAAATCCTTCGCATCTATTTCTACAGCTGCATAAAAAATATAACAACGAGAATAATCATTTTGAACATCCTTGTATGCCTTCTATATCAGTTGTTTTTAATTAAAATGAAATTTATTAGCCAAACAAGGTTATAGCCTGCAACGATTTAGGTGTGCTTTGTGAAAGGATTGATTTTATACCCAAGTCACTTGGTACCCCATTGGACTTTGAAACATATGAATTCAGTTCATAAAAATGCAATATAACAAAGAGAAAAGAAACATGCGATTATTGCAACTATTCATGACCAAATGGTGGAAATCAAATTTTAAAAATTGACATTGTATTGGAGTTTACAATATTTACGTAAACTCGGCTTTTAGAAATTCAGTATAATACAATAAAAACAAAAAATCCTTCGCATCTATTTCTACAGCTGCATAAAAAATATAACAACGAGAATAATCATTTTGAACATCCTTGTATGCCTTCTATATCAGTTGTTTTTAATTAAAATGAAATTTATTAGCCAAACAAGGTTATAGCCTGCAACGATTTAGGTGTGCTTTGTGAAAGGATTGATTTTATACCCAAGTCACTTGGTACCCCATTGGACTTTCAAACATATGAATTCAGTTCATAAAAATGCAATTAACAAAGAGAAAAGAAACATGCGATTATTGCAACTATTCATGACCAAATGGTGGAAATAAAATTTTATAAATTGACATTGTATTGGAGTTTACAATATTTACGTAAACTCGGTTTTTAGAAATTCAGTATAATACAATAAAAACGAAAAATTCTTCGCATCTATTTCTACAGCTGCATAAAAAATATAACAACGAGAATAATCATTTTGAACATCCTTGTATGCCTTCTATATCAGTTGTTTTTAATTAAAATGAAATTTATTAGCCAAACAAGGTTATAGCCTGCAACGATTTAGGTGTGCTTTGTGAAAGGATTGATTTTATACCCAAGTCACTTGGTACCCCATTGGACTTTAAAACATATGAATTCAGTTCATAAAAATGCAATATAACAAAGAGAAAAGAAACATGCGATTATTGCAACTATTCATGACCAAATGGTGGAAATCAAATTTTAAAAATTGACATTGTATTGGAGTTTACAATATTTACGTAAACTCGGCTTTTAGAAATTCAGTATAATACAATAAAAACAAAAAATCCTTCGCATCTATTTCTACAGCTGCATAAAAAATATAACAACGAGAATAATCATTTTGAACATCCTTGTATGCCTTCTATATCAGTTGTTTTTAATTAAAATGAAATTTATTAGCCAAACAAGGTTATAGCCTGCAACGATTTAGGTGTGCTTTGTGAAAGGATTGATTTTATACCCAAGTCACTTGGTACCCCATTGGACTTTCAAACATATGAATTCAGTTCATAAAAATGCAATTAACAAAGAGAAAAGAAACATGCGATTATTGCAACTATTCATGACCAAATGGTGGAAATAAAATTTTATAAATTGACATTGTATTGGAGTTTACAATATTTACGTAAACTCGGTTTTTAGAAATTCAGTATAATACAATAAAAACAAAAAATCCTTCGCATCTATTTCTACAGCTGCATAAAATATATAACAACGAGAATAATCATTTTGAACATCCTTGTATGCCTTCTATATCAGTTGTTTTTAATTAAAATGAAATTTATTAGCCAAACGAGGTTATAGCTTGCAATGATTTAGGTGTGCTTTGTGAAAGGATTGATTTTATACCCAAGTCACTTGGTACCCCATTTGACTTTAAAGCATAAAAATTTAGTTTTAAAATGCCAAATAATAAAGAGAAACTTAAACAAGCGATTATTGCAACTATTCATGACCAAATGGTGGAAATCAAATTTTAAAAATTGACATTGTATTGGAGTTTACAATATTTAAGTAAACTCGGTTTTTAGAAATTCAGTATAATACAATAAAAACAAAAAATCCTTCGCATCTATTTCTACAGCTGCATAAAAAATATAACAACGAGAATAATCATTTTAAACATCCTTGTATCCCTTCTATATCAGTTGTTTTTAATTAAAATGAAATTTATTAGCCAAACAAGGTTATAGCCTGCAACGATTTAGGTGTGCTTTGTGAAAGGATTGATTTTATACCCAAGTCACTTGGTACCCCATTGGACTTTCAAACATATGAATTCAGTTCATAAAAATGCAATATAACAAAGAGAAAAGAAACATGCGATTATTGCAACTATTCATGACCAAATGGTGCAAATCAAATTTTAAAAATTGACATTGTATTGGAGTTTACAATATTTACGTAAACTCGGATTTTAGAAATGCAGTATAATACAATAAAAACAAAAAATCCTTCGCATCTATTCCTAGAGCAGCATAAAATATAATATTTACGTAAACTCGGTTTTTAGAAATTCAGTATAATACTATAAAAACAAAAAATCCTTCGCATCTTTTCCTAGAGCTGCATAAAATATATAACAACGAGAATAATCATTTTGAACATCCTTGTATGCCTTCTATATCAGTTGTTTTTAATTAAAATGAAATTTATTAGCCAAACAAGGTTATAGCCTGCAACGATTTAGGTGTGCTTTGTGAAAGGATTGATTTTATACCCAAGTCAGTTGGTACCCCATTGGACTTTCAAACATATGAATTCAGTTCATAAAAATGCAATATAACAAAGAGAAAAGAAACATGCGATTATTGCAACTATTCATGACCAAATGGTGGAAATAAAATTTTATAAATTGACATTGTATTGGAGTTTACAATATTTACGTAAACTCGGGTTTTAGAAATTCAGTATAATACAATAAAAACAAAAAATTCTTCGCATCTATTTCTACAGCTGCATAAAAAATATAACAACGAGAATAATCATTTTGAACATCCTTGTATGCCTTCTATATCAGTTGTTTTTAATTAAAATGAAATTTATTAGCCAAACAAGGTTATAGCCTGCAACGATTTAGGTGTGCTTTGTGAAAGGATTGATTTTATACCCAAGTCACTTGGTACCCCATTGGACTTTAAAACATATGAATTCAGTTCATAAAAATGCAATATAACAAAGAGAAAAGAAACATGCGATTATTGCAACTATTCATGACCAAATGGTGGAAATCAAATTTTAAAAATTGACATTGTATTGGAGTTTACAATATTTACGTAAACTCGGCTTTTAGAAATTCAGTATAATACAATAAAAACAAAAAATCCTTCGCATCTATTTCTACAGCTGCATAAAAAATATAACAACGAGAATAATCATTTTGAACATCCTTGTATGCCTTCTATATCAGTTGTTTTTAATTAAAATGAAATTTATTAGCCAAACAAGGTTATAGCCTGCAACGATTTAGGTGTGCTTTGTGAAAGGATTGATTTTATACCCAAGTCACTTGGTACCCCATTGGACTTTCAAACATATGAATTCAGTTCATAAAAATGCAATATAACAAAGAGAAAAGAAACATGCGATTATTGCAACTATTCATGACCAAATGGTGGAAATAAAATTTTATAAATTGACATTGTATTGGAGTTTACAATATTTACGTAAACTCGGTTTTTAGAAATTCAGTATAATACAATAAAAACAAAAAATCCTTCGCATCTATTTCTACAGCTGCATAAAAAATATAACAACGAGAATAATCATTTTGAACATCCTTGTATGCCTTCTATATCAGTTGTTTTTAATTAAAATGAAATTTATTAGCCAAACGAGGTTATAGCCTGCAATGATTTAGGTGTGCTTTGTGAAAGGATTGATTTTATACCCAAGTCACTTGGTACCCCATTTGACTTTAAAGCATAAAAATTTAGTTTTAAAATGCCAAATAATAAAGAGAAACTTAAACAAGCGATTATTGCAACTATTCATGACCAAATGGTGGAAATCAAATTTTAAAAATTGACATTGTATTGGAGTTTACAATATTTAAGTAAACTCGGTTTTTAGAAATTCAGTATAATACAATAAAAACAAAAAATCCTTCGCATCTATTTCTACAGCTGCATAAAAAATATAACAACGAGAATAATCATTTTAAACATCCTTGTATCCCTTCTATATCAGTTGTTTTTAATTAAAATGAAATTTATTAGCCAAACAAGGTTATAGCCTGCAACGATTTAGGTGTGCTTTGTGAAAGGATTGATTTTATACCCAAGTCACTTGGTACCCCATTGGACTTTCAAACATATGAATTCAGTTCATAAAAATGCAATATAACAAAGAGAAAAGAAACATGCGATTATTGCAACTATTCATGACCAAATGGTGGAAATCAAATTTTAAAAATTGACATTGTATTGGAGTTTACAATATTTACGTAAACTCGGATTTTAGAAATGCAGTATAATACAATAAAAACAAAAAATCCTTCGCATCTATTCCTAGAGCAGCATAAAATATAATATTTACGTAAACTCGGTTTTTAGAAATTCAGTATAATACTATAAAAACAAAAAATCCTTCGCATCTTTTCCTAGAGCTGCATAAAATATATAACAACGAGAATAATCATTTTGAACATCCTTGTATGCCTTCTATATCAGTTGTTTTTAATTAAAATGAAATTTATTAGCCAAACAAGGTTATAGCCTGCAACGATTTAGGTGTGCTTTGTGAAAGGATTGATTTTATACCCAAGTCACTTGGTACCCCATTGGACTTTAAAACATATGAATTCAGTTCATAAAAATGCAATATAACAAAGAGAAAAGAAACATGCGATTATTGCAACTATTCATGACCAAATGGTGGAAATCAATTTTTAAAAATTGACATTGTATTGGAGTTTACAATATTTACGTAAACTCGGTTTTTAGAAATTCAGTATAATACAATAAAAACAAAAAATCCTTCGCATCTATTTCTACAGCTGCATAAAAAATATAACAACGAGAATAATCATTTTGAACATCCTTGTATGCCTTCTATATCAGTTGTTTTTAATTAAAATGAAATTTATTAGCCAAACAAGGTTATAGCCTGCAACGATTTAGGTGTGCTTTGTGAAAGGATTGATTTTATACCCAAGTCACTTGGTACCCCATTGGACTTTCAAACATATGAATTCAGTTCATAAAAATGCAATATAACAAAGAGAAAAGAAACATGCGATTATTGCAACTATTCATGACCAAATGGTGGAAATAAAATTTTATAAATTGACATTGTATTGGAGTTTACAATATTTACGTAAACTCGGTTTTTAGAAATTCAGTATAATACAATAAAAACAAAAAATCCTTCGCATCTATTTCTACAGCTGCATAAAAAATATAACAACGAGAATAATCATTTTGAACATCCTTGTATGCCTTCTATATCAGTTGTTTTTAATTAAAATGAAATTTATTAGCCAAACAAGGTTATAGCCTGCAACGATTTAGGTGTGCTTTGTGAAAGGATTGATTTTATACCCAAGTCACTTGGTACCCCATTGGACTTTAAAACATATGAATTCAGTTCATAAAAATGCAATATAACAAAGAGAAAAGAAACATGCGATTATTGCAACTATTCATGACCAAATGGTGGAAATCAAATTTTAAAACTTGACATTGTATTGGAGTTTACAATATTTACGTAAACTCGGATTTTAGAAATGCAGTATAATACAATAAAAACAAAAAATCCTTCGCATCTATTCCTAGAGCAGCATAAAATATAATATTTACGTAAACTCGGTTTTTAGAAATTCAGTATAATACTATAAAAACAAAAAATCCTTCGCATCTTTTCCTAGAGCTGCATAAAATATATAACAACGAGAATAATCATTTTGAACATCCTTGTATGCCTTCTATATCAGTTGTTTTTAATTAAAATGAAATTTATTAGCCAAACAAGGTTATAGCCTGCAACGATTTAGGTGTGCTTTGTGAAAGGATTGATTTTATACCCAAGTCACTTGGTACCCCATTGGACTTTAAAACATATGAATTCAGTTCATAAAAATGCAATATAACAAAGAGAAAAGAAACATGCGATTATTGCAACTATTCATGACCAAATGGTGGAAATCAAATTTTAAAAATTGACATTGTATTGGAGTTTACAATATTTACGTAAACTTGGATTTTAGAAATGCAGTATAATACAATAAAAACAAAAAATCCTTCGCATCTATTCCTAGAGCAGCATAAAATATAATATTTACGTAAACTCGGTTTTTAGAAATTCAGTATAATACTATAAAAACAAAAAATCCTTCGCATCTATTTCTACAGCTGCATAAAAAATATAACAACGAGAATAATCATTGTAAACATCCTTGTATGCCTTCTATATCAGTTGTTTTTAATTAAAATGAAATTTATTAGCCAAACAAGGTTATAGCCTGCAACGATTTAGGTGTGCTTTGTGAAAGGATTGATTTTATACCCAAGTCACTTGGTACCCCATTGGACTTTCAAACATATGAATTCAGTTCATAAAAATGCAATATAACAAAGAGAAAAGAAACATGCGATTATTGCAACTATTCATGACCAAATGGTGGAAATCAAATTTTAAAAATTGACATTGTATTGGAGTTTACAATATTTACGTAAACTCGGTTTTTAGAAATTCAGTATAATACAATAAAAACAAAAAATCCTTCGCATCTATTTCTACAGCTGCATAAAAAATATAACAACGAGAATAATCATTTTGAACATCCTTGTATGCCTTCTATATCAGTTGTTTTTAATTAAAATGAAATTTATTAGCCAAACGAGGTTATAGCCTGCAATGATTTAGGTGTGCTTTGTGAAAGGATTGATTTTATACCCAAGTCACTTGGTACCCCATTTGACTTTAAAGCATAAAAATTTAGTTTTAAAATGCCAAATAATAAAGAGAAACTTAAACAAGCGATTATTGCAACTATTCATGACCAAATGGTGGAAATCAAATTTTAAAAATTGACATTGTATTGGAGTTTACAATATTTAAGTAAACTCGGTTTTTAGAAATTCAGTATAATACAATAAAAACAAAAAATCCTTCGCATCTATTTCTACAGCTGCATAAAAAATATAACAACGAGAATAATCATTTTAAACATCCTTGTATGCCTTCTATATCAGTTGTTTTTAATTAAAATGAAATTTATTAGCCAAACAAGGTTATAGCCTGAAACGATTTAGGTGTGCTTTGTGAAAGGATTGATTTTATACCCAAGTCACTTGGTACCCCATTGGACTTTCAAACATATGAATTCAGTTCATAAAAATGCAATATAACAAAGAGAAAAGAAACATGCGATTATTGCAACTATTCATGACCAAATGGTGGAAATCAAATTTTAAAAATGGACATTGTATTGGAGTTTACAATATTTACGTAAACTCGGATTTTAGAAATGCAGAATAATACAATAAAAACAAAAAATCCTTCGCATCTATTCCTACAGCTGCATAAAAAATATAACAACGAGAATAATCATTTTGAACATCCTTGTATGCCTTCTATATCAGTTGTTTTTAATTAAAATGAAATTTATTAGCCAAACGAGGTTATAGCCTGCAATGATTTAGGTGTGCTTTGTGAAAGGATTGATTTTATACCCAAGTCACTTGGTACCCCATTGGACTTTAAAACATATGAATTCAGTTCATAAAAATGCAATATAACAAAGAGAAAAGAAACATGCGATTATTGCAACTCTTCATGACCAAATGGAGGAAATCAATTTTTAAAAATTGACATTGTATTGGAGTTTACAATATTTACGTAAACTCGGTTTTTAGAAATTCAGTATAATACAATAAAAACAAAAAATCCTTCGCATCTATTTCTACAGCTGCATAAAAAATATAACAACGAGAATAATCATTTTGAACATCCTTGTATGCCTTCTATATCAGTTGTTTTTAATTAAAATGAAATTTATTAGCCAAACGAGGTTATAGCCTGCAATGATTTAGGTGTGCTTTGTGAAAGGATTGATTTTATACCCAAGTCACTTGGTACCCCATTTGACTTTAAAACATATGAATTCAGTTCATAAAAATGCAATATAACAAAGAGAAAAGAAACATGCGATTATTGCAACTATTCATGACCAAATGGTGGAAATCAAATTTTAAAAATTGACATTGTATTGGAGTTTACAATATTTACGTAAACTCGGTTTTTAGAAATTCAGTATAATACAATAAAAACAAAAAATCCTTCGCATCTATTTCTACAGCTGCATAAAAAATATAACAACGAGAATAATCATTTTGAACATCCTTGTATGCCTTCTATATCAGTTGTTTTTAATTAAAATGAAATTTATTAGCCAAACGAGGTTATAGCCTGCAATGATTTAGGTGTGCTTTGTGAAAGGATTGATTTTATACCCAAGTCACTTGGTACCCCATTTGACTTTAAAGCATAAAAATTTAGTTTTAAAATGCCAAATAATAAAGAGAAACTTAAACAAGCGATTATTGCAACTATTCATGACCAAATGGTGGAAATCAAATTTTAAAAATTGACATTGTATTGGAGTTTACAATATTTAAGTAAACTCGGTTTTTAGAAATTCAGTATAATACAATAAAAACAAAAAATCCTTCGCATCTATTTCTACAGCTGCATAAAAAATATAACAACGAGAATAATCATTTTGTACATCCTTGTATGCCTTCTATATCAGTTGTTTTTAATTAAAATGAAATTTATTAGCCAAACAAGGTTATAGCCTGCAACGATTTAGGTGTGCTTTGTGAAAGGATTGATTTTATACCCAAGTCACTTGGTACCCCATTGGACTTTAAAACATATGAATTCAGTTCATAAAAATGCAATATAACAAAGAGAAAAGAAACATGCGATTATTGCAACTATTCATGACCAAATGGTGGAAATCAAATTTTAAAAATTGACATTGTATTGGAGTTTACAATATTTACGTAAACTCGGTTTTTAGAAATTCAGTATAATACAATAAAAACAAAAAATCCTTCGCATCTATTTCTACAGCTGCATAAAAAATATAACAACGAGAATAATCATTTTGAACATCCTTGTATGCCTTCTATATCAGTTGTTTTTAATTAAAATGAAATTTATTAGCCAAACGAGGTTATAGCCTGCAATGATTTAGGTGTGCTTTGTGAAAGGATTGATTTTATACCCAAGTCACTTGGTACCCCATTTGACTTTAAAGCATAAAAATTTAGTTTTAAAATGCCAAATAATAAAGAGAAACTTAAACAAGCGATTATTGCAACTATTCATGACCAAATGGTGGAAATCAAATTTTAAAAATTGACATTGTATTGGAGTTTACAATATTTAAGTAAACTCGGTTTTTAGAAATTCAGTATAATACAATAAAAACAAAAAATCCTTCGCATCTATTTCTACAGCTGCATAAAAAATATAACAACGAGAATAATCATTTTAAACATCCTTGTATGCCTTCTATATCAGTTGTTTTTAATTAAAATGAAATTTATTAGCCAAACAAGGTTATAGCCTGCAACGATTTAGGTGTGCTTTGTGAAAGGATTGATTTTATACCCAAGTCACTTGGTACCCCATTGGACTTTCAAACATATGAATTCAGTTCATAAAAATGCAATATAACAAAGAGAAAAGAAACATGCGATTATTGCAACTATTCATGACCAAATGGTGGAAATCAAATTTTAAAAATTGACATTGTATTGGAGTTTACAATATTTACGTAAACTCGGATTTTAAAAATGCAGTATAATACAATAAAAACAAAAAATCCTTCGCATCTATTCCTAGAGCAGCATAAAATATAATATTTACGTAAACTCGGTTTTTAGAAATTCAGTATAATACTATAAAAACAAAAAATCCTTCGCATCTTTTCCTAGAGCTGCATAAAATATATAACAACGAGAATAATCATTTTGAACATCCTTGTATGCCTTCTATATCAGTTGTTTTTAATTAAAATGAAATTTATTAGCCAAACAAGGTTATAGCCTGCAAAGATTTAGGTGTGCTCTGTGAAAGGATTGATTTTATACCCAAGTCACTTGGTACCCCATTGGACTTTAAAACATAAGAATTCAGTTCATAAAAATGCAATATAACAAAGAGAAAAGAAACATGCGATTATTGCAACTATTCATGACCAAATGGTGGAAATCAATTTTTAAAAATTGACATTGTATTGGAGTTTACAATATTTACGTAAACTCGGTTTTTAGAAATTCAGTATAATACAATAAAAACAAAAAATCCTTCGCATCTATTTCTACAGCTGCATAAAAAATATAACAACGAGAATAATCATTTTGAACATCCTTGTATGCCTTCTATATCAGTTGTTTTTAATTAAAATGAAATTTATTAGCCAAACAAGGTTATAGCCTGCAACGATTTAGGTGTGCTTTGTGAAAGGATTGATTTTATACCCAAGTCACTTGGTACCCCATTGGACTTTCAAACATATGAATTCAGTTCATAAAAATGCAATATAACAAAGAGAAAAGAAACATGCGATTATTGCAACTATTCATGACCAAATGGTGGAAATAAAATTTTATAAATTGACATTGTATTGGAGTTTACAATATTTACGTAAACTCGGTTTTTAGAAATTCAGTATAATACAATAAAAACAAAAAATCCTTCGCATCTTTTCCTAGAGCTGCATAAAATATATAACAACGAGAATAATCATTTTGAACATCCTTGTATGCCTTCTATATCAGTTGTTTTTAATTAAAATGAAATTTATTAGCCAAACAAGGTTATAGCCTGCAACGATTTAGGTGTGCTTTGTGAAAGGATTGATTTTATACCCAAGTCACTTGGTACCCCATTGGACTTTAAAACATATGAATTCAGTTCATAAAAATGCAATATAACAAAGAGAAAAGAAACATGCGATTATTGCAACTATTCATGACCAAATGGTGGAAATCAATTTTTAAAAATTGACATTGTATTGGAGTTTACAATATTTACGTAAACTCGGTTTTTAGAAATTCAGTATAATACAATAAAAACAAAAAATCCTTCGCATCTATTTCTACAGCTGCATAAAAAATATAACAACGAGAATAATCATTTTGAACATCCTTGTATGCCTTCTATATCAGTTGTTTTTAATTAAAATGAAATTTATTAGCCAAACAAGGTTATAGCCTGCAACGATTTAGGTGTGCTTTGTGAAAGGATTGATTTTATACCCAAGTCACTTGGTACCCCATTGGACTTTAAAACATATGAATTCAGTTCATAAAAATGCAATATAACAAAGAGAAAAGAAACATGCGATTATTGCAACTATTCATGACCAAATGGTGGAAATAAAATTTTATAAATTGACATTGTATTGGAGTTTACAATATTTACATAAACTCGGTTTTTAGAAATTCAGTATAATACAATAAAAACAAAAAATCCTTCGCATCTATTTCTACAGCTGCATAAAAAATATAACAACGAGAATAATCATTTTGAACATCCTTGTATGCCTTCTATATCAGTTGTTTTTAATTAAAATGAAATTTATTAGGCAAACAAGGTTATAGCCTGCAACGATTTAGGTGTGCTTTGTGAAAGGATTGATTTTATACCCAAGTCACTTGGTACCCCATTGGACTTTAAAACATATGAATTCAGTTCATAAAAATGCAATATAACAAAGAGAAAAGAAACATGCGATTATTGCAACTATTCATGACCAAATGGTGGAAATCAAATTTTAAAAATTGACATTGTATTGGAGTTTACAATATTTACGTAAACTCGGCTTTTAGAAATTCAGTATAATACAATAAAAACAAAAAATCCTTCGCATCTATTTCTACAGCTGCATAAAAAATATAACAACGAGAATAATCATTTTGAACATCCTTGTATGCCTTCTATATCAGTTGTTTTTAATTAAAATGAAATTTATTAGCCAAACAAGGTTATAGCCTGCAACGATTTAGGTGTGCTTTGTGAAAGGATTGATTTTATACCCAAGTCACTTGGTACCCCATTGGACTTTCAAACATATGAATTCAGTTCATAAAAATGCAATATAACAAAGAGAAAAGAAACATGCGATTATTGCAACTATTCATGACCAAATGGTGGAAATCAAATTTTAAAAATTGACATTGTATTGGAGTTTACAATATTTACGTAAACTCGGTTTTTAGAAATTCAGTATAATACAATAAAAACAAAAAATCCTTCGCATCTATTTCTACAGCTGCATAAAAAATATAACAACGAGAATAATCATTTTGAACATTCTTGTATGCCTTCTATATCAGTTGTTATTAATTAAAATGAAATTTATTAGCCAAACGAGGTTATAGCCTGCAATGATTTAGGTGTGCTTTGTGAAAGGATTGATTTTATACCCAAGTCACTTGGTACCCCATTTGACTTTAAAGCATAAAAATTTAGTTTTAAAATGCCAGATAATAAAGAGAAACTTAAACAAGCGATTATTGCAACTATTCATGACCAAATGGTGGAAATCAAATTTTAAAAATTGACATTGTATTGGAGTTTACAATATTTACGTAAACTCGGTTTTTAGAAATTCAGTATAATACAATAAAAACAAAAAATCCTTCGCATCTATTTCTACAGCTGCATAAAAAATATAACAACGAGAATAATCATTTTGAACATCCTTGTATGCCTTCTATATCAGTTGTTTTTAATTAAAATGAAATTTATTAGGCAAACAAGGTTATAGCCTGCAACGATTTAGGTGTGCTTTGTGAAAGGATTGATTTTATACCCAAGTCACTTGGTACCCCATTGGACTTTAAAACATATGAATTCAGTTCATAAAAATGCAATATAACAAAGAGAAAAGAAACATGCGATTATTGCAACTATTCATGACCAAATGGTGGAAATCAAATTTTAAAAATTGACATTGTATTGGAGTTTACAATATTTACGTAAACTCGGCTTTTAGAAATTCAGTATAATACAATAAAAACAAAAAATCCTTCGCATCTATTTCTACAGCTGCATAAAAAATATAACAACGAGAATAATCATTTTGAACATCCTTGTATGCCTTCTATATCAGTTGTTTTTAATTAAAATGAAATTTATTAGCCAAACAAGGTTATAGCCTGCAACGATTTAGGTGTGCTTTGTGAAAGGATTGATTTTATACCCAAGTCACTTGGTACCCCATTGGACTTTAAAACATATGAATTCAGTTCATAAAAATGCAATATAACAAAGAGAAAAGAAACATGCGATTATTGCAACTATTCATGACCAAATGGTGGAAATCAAATTTTAAAAATTGACATTGTATTGGAGTTTACAATATTTACGTAAACTTGGATTTTAGAAATGCAGTATAATACAATAAAAACAAAAAATCCTTCGCATCTATTCCTAGAGCAGCATAAAATATAATATTTACGTAAACTCGGTTTTTAGAAATTCAGTATAATACTATAAAAACAAAAAATCCTTCGCATCTATTTCTACAGCTGCATAAAAAATATAACAACGAGAATAATCATTGTAAACATCCTTGTATGCCTTCTATATCAGTTGTTTTTAATTAAAATGAAATTTATTAGCCAAACAAGGTTATAGCCTGCAACGATTTAGGTGTGCTTTGTGAAAGGATTGATTTTATACCCAAGTCACTTGGTACCCCATTGGACTTTCAAACATATGAATTCAGTTCATAAAAATGCAATATAACAAAGAGAAAAGAAACATGCGATTATTGCAACTATTCATGACCAAATGGTGGAAATCAAATTTTAAAAATTGACATTGTATTGGAGTTTACAATATTTACGTAAACTCGGTTTTTAGAAATTCAGTATAATACAATAAAAACAAAAAATCCTTCGCATCTATTTCTACAGCTGCATAAAAAATATAACAACGAGAATAATCATTTTGAACATCCTTGTATGCCTTCTATATCAGTTGTTTTTAATTAAAATGAAATTTATTAGCCAAACGAGGTTATAGCCTGCAATGATTTAGGTGTGCTTTGTGAAAGGATTGATTTTATACCCAAGTCACTTGGTACCCCATTTGACTTTAAAGCATAAAAATTTAGTTTTAAAATGCCAAATAATAAAGAGAAACTTAAACAAGCGATTATTGCAACTATTCATGACCAAATGGTGGAAATCAAATTTTAAAAATTGACATTGTATTGGAGTTTACAATATTTAAGTAAACTCGGTTTTTAGAAATTCAGTATAATACAATAAAAACAAAAAATCCTTCGCATCTATTTCTACAGCTGCATAAAAAATATAACAACGAGAATAATCATTTTAAACATCCTTGTATGCCTTCTATATCAGTTGTTTTTAATTAAAATGAAATTTATTAGCCAAACAAGGGTATAGCCTGAAACGATTTAGGTGTGCTTTGTGAAAGGATTGATTTTATACCCAAGTCACTTGGTACCCCATTGGACTTTCAAACATATGAATTCAGTTCATAAAAATGCAATATAACAAAGAGAAAAGAAACATTCGATTATTGCAACTATTCATGACCAAATGGTGGAAATCAAATTTTAAAAATGGACATTGTATTGGAGTTTACAATATTTACGTAAACTCGGATTTTAGAAATGCAGAATAATACAATAAAAACAAAAAATCCTTCGCATCTATTCCTACAGCTGCATAAAAAATATAACAACGAGAATAATCATTTTGAACATCCTTGTATGCCTTCTATATCAGTTGTTTTTAATTAAAATGAAATTTATTAGCCAAACGAGGTTATAGCCTGCAATGATTTAGGTGTGCTTTGTGAAAGGATTGATTTTATACCCAAGTCACTTGGTACCCCATTGGACTTTAAAACATATGAATTCAGTTCATAAAAATGCAATATAACAAAGAGAAAAGAAACATGCGATTATTGCAACTATTCATGACCAAATGGTGGAAATCAAATTTTAAAAATTGACATTGTATTGGAGTTTACAATATTTACGTAAACTCGGTTTTTAGAAATTCAGTATAATACAATAAAAACAAAAAATCCTTCGCATCTATTTCTACAGCTGCATAAAAAATATAACAACGAGAATAATCATTTTGAACATCCTTGTATGCCTTCTATATCAGTTGTTTTTAATTAAAATGAAATTTATTAGCCAAACGAGGTTATAGCCTGCAATGATTTAGGTGTGCTTTGTGAAAGGATTGATTTTATACCCAAGTCACTTGGTACCCCATTGGACTTTCAAACATATGAATTCAGTTCATAAAAATGCAATATAACAAAGAGAAAAGAAACATGCGATTATTGCAACTATTCATGACCAAATGGTGGAAATCAAATTTTAAAAATTGACATTGTATTGGAGTTTACAATATTTACGTAAACTCGGTTTTTAGAAATTCAGTATAATACAATAAAAACAAAAAATCCTTCGCATCTATTTCTACAGCTGCATAAAAAATATAACAACGAGAATAATCATTTTGAACATTCTTGTATGCCTTCTATATCAGTTGTTATTAATTAAAATGAAATTTATTAGCCAAACAAGGTTATAGCCTGCAATGATTTAGGTGTGCTTTGTGAAAGGATTGATTTTATACCCAAGTCACTTGGTACCCCATTTGACTTTAAAGCATAAAAATTTAGTTTTAAAATGCCAGATAATAAAGAGAAACTTAAACAAGCGATTATTGCAACTATTCATGACCAAATGGTGGAAATCAAATTTTAAAAATTGACATTGTATTGGAGTTTACAATATTTACGTAAACTCGGTTTTTAGAAATTCAGTATAATACAATAAAAACAAAAAATCCTTCGCATCTATTTCTACAGCTGCATAAAAAATATAACAACGAGAATAATCATTTTGAACATCCTTGTATGCCTTCTATATCAGTTGTTTTTAATTAAAATGAAATTTATTAGGCAAACAAGGTTATAGCCTGCAACGATTTAGGTGTGCTTTGTGAAAGGATTGATTTTATACCCAAGTCACTTGGTACCCCATTGGACTTTAAAACATATGAATTCAGTTCATAAAAATGCAATATAACAAAGAGAAAAGAAACATGCGATTATTGCAACTATTCATGACCAAATGGTGGAAATCAAATTTTAAAAATTGACATTGTATTGGAGTTTACAATATTTACGTAAACTTGGATTTTAGAAATGCAGTATAATACAATAAAAACAAAAAATCCTTCGCATCTATTCCTAGAGCAGCATAAAATATAATATTTACGTAAACTCGGTTTTTAGAAATTCAGTATAATACTATAAAAACAAAAAATCCTTCGCATCTATTTCTACAGCTGCATAAAAAATATAACAACGAGAATAATCATTGTAAACATCCTTGTATGCCTTCTATATCAGTTGTTTTTAATTAAAATGAAATTTATTAGCCAAACAAGGTTATAGCCTGCAACGATTTAGGTGTGCTTTGTGAAAGGATTGATTTTATACCCAAGTCACTTGGTACCCCATTGGACTTTCAAACATATGAATTCAGTTCATAAAAATGCAATATAACAAAGAGAAAAGAAACATGCGATTATTGCAACTATTCATGACCAAATGGTGGAAATCAAATTTTAAAAATTGACATTGTATTGGAGTTTACAATATTTACGTAAACTCGGTTTTTAGAAATTCAGTATAATACAATAAAAACAAAAAATCCTTCGCATCTATTTCTACAGCTGCATAAAAAATATAACAACGAGAATAATCATTTTGAACATCCTTGTATGCCTTCTATATCAGTTGTTTTTAATTAAAATGAAATTTATTAGCCAAACGAGGTTATAGCCTGCAATGATTTAGGTGTGCTTTGTGAAAGGATTGATTTTATACCCAAGTCACTTGGTACCCCATTTGACTTTAAAGCATAAAAATTTAGTTTTAAAATGCCAAATAATAAAGAGAAACTTAAACAAGCGATTATTGCAACTATTCATGACCAAATGGTGGAAATCAAATTTTAAAAATTGACATTGTATTGGAGTTTACAATATTTAAGTAAACTCGGTTTTTAGAAATTCAGTATAATACAATAAAAACAAAAAATCCTTCGCATCTATTTCTACAGCTGCATAAAAAATATAACAACGAGAATAATCATTTTAAACATCCTTGTATGCCTTCTATATCAGTTGTTTTTAATTAAAATGAAATTTATTAGCCAAACAAGGGTATAGCCTGAAACGATTTAGGTGTGCTTTGTGAAAGGATTGATTTTATACCCAAGTCACTTGGTACCCCATTGGACTTTCAAACATATGAATTCAGTTCATAAAAATGCAATATAACAAAGAGAAAAGAAACATTCGATTATTGCAACTATTCATGACCAAATGGTGGAAATCAAATTTTAAAAATGGACATTGTATTGGAGTTTACAATATTTACGTAAACTCGGATTTTAGAAATGCAGAATAATACAATAAAAACAAAAAATCCTTCGCATCTATTCCTACAGCTGCATAAAAAATATAACAACGAGAATAATCATTTTGAACATCCTTGTATGCCTTCTATATCAGTTGTTTTTAATTAAAATGAAATTTATTAGCCAAACGAGGTTATAGCCTGCAATGATTTAGGTGTGCTTTGTGAAAGGATTGATTTTATACCCAAGTCACTTGGTACCCCATTGGACTTTAAAACATATGAATTCAGTTCATAAAAATGCAATATAACAAAGAGAAAAGAAACATGCGATTATTGCAACTATTCATGACCAAATGGTGGAAATCAAATTTTAAAAATTGACATTGTATTGGAGTTTACAATATTTACGTAAACTCGGTTTTTAGAAATTCAGTATAATACAATAAAAACAAAAAATCCTTCGCATCTATTTCTACAGCTGCATAAAAAATATAACAACGAGAATAATCATTTTGAACATCCTTGTATGCCTTCTATATCAGTTGTTTTTAATTAAAATGAAATTTATTAGCCAAACGAGGTTATAGCCTGCAATGATTTAGGTGTGCTTTGTGAAAGGATTGATTTTATACCCAAGTCACTTGGTACCCCATTTGACTTTAAAACATATGAATTCAGTTCATAAAAATGCAATATAACAAAGAGAAAAGAAACATGCGATTATTGCAACTATTCATGACCAAATGGTGGAAATCAAATTTTAAAAATTGACATTGTATTGGAGTTTACAATATTTACGTAAACTCGGTTTTTAGAAATTCAGTATAATACAATAAAAACAAAAAATCCTTCGCATCTATTTCTACAGCTGCATAAAAAATATAACAACGAGAATAATCATATTGAACATCCTTGTATGCCTTCTATATCAGTTGTTTTTAATTAAAATGAAATTTATTAGCCAAACGAGGTTATAGCCTGCAATGATTTAGGTGTGCTTTGTGAAAGGATTGATTTTATACCCAAGTCACTTGGTACCCCATTGGACTTTAAAGCATAAAAATTTAGTTTTAAAATGCCAAATAATAAAGAGAAACTTAAACAAGCGATTATTGCAACTATTCATGACCAAATGGTGGAAATCAAATTTTAAAAATTGACATTGTATTGGAGTTTACAATATTTAAGTAAACTCGGTTTTTAGAAATTCAGTATAATACAATAAAAACAAAAAATCCTTCGCATCTATTTCTACAGCTGCATAAAAAATATAACAACGAGAATAATCATTTTGTACATCCTTGTATGCCTTCTATATCAGTTGTTTTTAATTAAAATGAAATTTATTAGCCAAACAAGGTTATAGCCTGCAACGATTTAGGTGTGCTTTGTGAAAGGATTGATTTTATACCCAAGTCACTTGGTACCCCATTGGACTTTAAAACATATGAATTCAGTTCATAAAAATGCAATATAACAAAGAGAAAAGAAACATGCGATTATTGCAACTATTCATGACCAAATGGTGGAAATCAAATTTTAAAAATTGACATTGTATTGGAGTTTACAATATTTACGTAAACTCGGTTTTTAGAAATTCAGTATAATACAATAAAAACAAAAAATCCTTCGCATCTATTTCTACAGCTGCATAAAAAATATAACAACGAGAATAATCATTTTGAACATCCTTGTATGCCTTCTATATCAGTTGTTTTTAATTAAAATGAAATTTATTAGCCAAACGAGGTTATAGCCTGCAATGATTTAGGTGTGCTTTGTGAAAGGATTGATTTTATACCCAAGTCACTTGGTACCCCATTTGACTTTAAAGCATAAAAATTTAGTTTTAAAATGCCAAATAATAAAGAGAAACTTAAACAAGCGATTATTGCAACTATTCATGACCAAATGGTGGAAATCAAATTTTAAAAATTGACATTGTATTGGAGTTTACAATATTTAAGTAAACTCGGTTTTTAGAAATTCAGTATAATACAATAAAAACAAAAAATCCTTCGCATCTATTTCTACAGCTGCATAAAAAATATAACAACGAGAATAATCATTTTAAACATCCTTGTATGCCTTCTATATCAGTTGTTTTTAATTAAAATGAAATTTATTAGCCAAACAAGGTTATAGCCTGCAACGATTTAGGTGTGCTTTGTGAAAGGATTGATTTTATACCCAAGTCACTTGGTACCCCATTGGACTTTCAAACATATGAATTCAGTTCATAAAAATGCAATATAACAAAGAGAAAAGAAACATGCGATTATTGCAACTATTCATGACCAAATGGTGGAAATCAAATTTTAAAAATTGACATTGTATTGGAGTTTACAATATTTACGTAAACTCGGATTTTAAAAATGCAGTATAATACAATAAAAACAAAAAATCCTTCGCATCTATTCCTAGAGCAGCATAAAATATAATATTTACGTAAACTCGGTTTTTAGAAATTCAGTATAATACTATAAAAACAAAAAATCCTTCGCATCTTTTCCTAGAGCTGCATAAAATATATAACAACGAGAATAATCATTTTGAACATCCTTGTATGCCTTCTATATCAGTTGTTTTTAATTAAAATGAAATTTATTAGCCAAACAAGGTTATAGCCTGCAAAGATTTAGGTGTGCTTTGTGAAAGGATTGATTTTATACCCAAGTCACTTGGTACCCCATTGGACTTTAAAACATAAGAATTCAGTTCATAAAAATGCAATATAACAAAGAGAAAAGAAACATGCGATTATTGCAACTATTCATGACCAAATGGTGGAAATCAATTTTTAAAAATTGACATTGTATTGGAGTTTACAATATTTACGTAAACTCGGTTTTTAGAAATTCAGTATAATACAATAAAAACAAAAAATCCTTCGCATCTATTTCTACAGCTGCATAAAAAATATAACAACGAGAATAATCATTTTGAACATCCTTGTATGCCTTCTATATCAGTTGTTTTTAATTAAAATGAAATTTATTAGCCAAACAAGGTTATAGCCTGCAACGATTTAGGTGTGCTTTGTGAAAGGATTGATTTTATACCCAAGTCACTTGGTACCCCATTGGACTTTCAAACATATGAATTCAGTTCATAAAAATGCAATATAACAAAGAGAAAAGAAACATGCGATTATTGCAACTATTCATGACCAAATGGTGGAAATAAAATTTTATAAATTGACATTGTATTGGAGTTTACAATATTTACGTAAACTCGGTTTTTAGAAATTCAGTATAATACAATAAAAACAAAAAATCCTTCGCATCTTTTCCTAGAGCTGCATAAAATATATAACAACGAGAATAATCATTTTGAACATCCTTGTATGCCTTCTATATCAGTTGTTTTTAATTAAAATGAAATTTATTAGCCAAACAAGGTTATAGCCTGCAACGATTTAGGTGTGCTTTGTGAAAGGATTGATTTTATACCCAAGTCACTTGGTACCCCATTGGACTTTAAAACATATGAATTCAGTTCATAAAAATGCAATATAACAAAGAGAAAAGAAACATGCGATTATTGCAACTATTCATGACCAAATGGTGGAAATCAATTTTTAAAAATTGACATTGTATTGGAGTTTACAATATTTACGTAAACTCGGTTTTTAGAAATTCAGTATAATACAATAAAAACAAAAAATCCTTCGCATCTATTTCTACAGCTGCATAAAAAATATAACAACGAGAATAATCATTTTGAACATCCTTGTATGCCTTCTATATCAGTTGTTTTTAATTAAAATGAAATTTATTAGCCAAACAAGGTTATAGCCTGCAACGATTTAGGTGTGCTTTGTGAAAGGATTGATTTTATACCCAAGTCACTTGGTACCCCATTGGACTTTAAAACATATGAATTCAGTTCATAAAAATGCAATATAACAAAGAGAAAAGAAACATGCGATTATTGCAACTATTCATGACCAAATGGTGGAAATAAAATTTTATAAATTGACATTGTATTGGAGTTTACAATATTTACATAAACTCGGTTTTTAGAAATTCAGTATAATACAATAAAAACAAAAAATCCTTCGCATCTATTTCTACAGCTGCATAAAAAATATAACAACGAGAATAATCATTTTGAACATCCTTGTATGCCTTCTATATCAGTTGTTTTTAATTAAAATGAAATTTATTAGGCAAACAAGGTTATAGCCTGCAACGATTTAGGTGTGCTTTGTGAAAGGATTGATTTTATACCCAAGTCACTTGGTACCCCATTGGACTTTCAAACATATGAATTCAGTTCATAAAAATGCAATATAACAAAGAGAAAAGAAACATGCGATTATTGCAACTATTCATGACCAAATGGTGGAAATCAAATTTTAAAAATTGACATTGTATTGGAGTTTACAATATTTACGTAAACTCGGCTTTTAGAAATTCAGTATAATACAATAAAAACAAAAAATCCTTCGCATCTATTTCTACAGCTGCATAAAAAATATAACAACGAGAATAATCATTTTGAACATCCTTGTATGCCTTCTATATCAGTTGTTTTTAATTAAAATGAAATTTATTAGCCAAACAAGGTTATAGCCTGCAACGATTTAGGTGTGCTTTGTGAAAGGATTGATTTTATACCCAAGTCACTTGGTACCCCATTGGACTTTCAAACATATGAATTCAGTTCATAAAAATGCAATATAACAAAGAGAAAAGAAACATGCGATTATTGCAACTATTCATGACCAAATGGTGGAAATCAAATTTTAAAAATTGACATTGTATTGGAGTTTACAATATTTACGTAAACTCGGTTTTTAGAAATTCAGTATAATACAATAAAAACAAAAAATCCTTCGCATCTATTTCTACAGCTGCATAAAAAATATAACAACGAGAATAATCATTTTGAACATTCTTGTATGCCTTCTATATCAGTTGTTATTAATTAAAATGAAATTTATTAGCCAAACGAGGTTATAGCCTGCAATGATTTAGGTGTGCTTTGTGAAAGGATTGATTTTATACCCAAGTCACTTGGTACCCCATTGGACTTTCAAACATATGAATTCAGTTCATAAAAATGCAATATAACAAAGAGAAAAGAAACATGCGATTATTGCAACTATTCATGACCAAATGGTGGAAATAAAATTTTATAAATTGACATTGTATTGGAGTTTACAATATTTACGTAAACTCGGTTTTTAGAAATTCAGTATAATACAATAAAAACAAAAAATCCTTCGCATCTATTTCTACAGCTGCATAAAAATTATAACAACGAGAATAATCATTTTGAACATCCTTGTATGCCTTCTATATCAGTTGTTTTTAATTAAAATGAAATTTATTAGCCAAACAAGGTTATAGCCTGCAACGATTTAGGTGTGCTTTGTGAAAGGATTGATTTTATACCCAAGTCACTTGGTACTCCATTGGACTTTAAAACATATGAATTCAGTTCATAAAAATGCAATATAACAAAGAGAAAAGAAACATGCGATTAATGCAACTATTCATGACCAAATGGTGGAAATCAAATTTTAAAAATTGACATTGTATTGGAGTTTACAATATTTACGTAAACTCGGCTTTTAGAAATTCAGTATAATACAATAAAAACAAAAAATCCTTCGCATCTATTTCTACAGCTGCATAAAAAATATAACAACGAGAATAATCATTTTGAACATCCTTGTATGCCTTCTATATCAGTTGTTTTTAATTAAAATAAAATTTATTAGCCAAACAAGGTTATAGCCTGCAACGATTTAGGTGTGCTTTGTGAAAGGATTGATTTTATACCCAAGTCACTTGGTACCCCATTGGACTTTCAAACATATGAATTCAGTTCATAAAAATGCAATATAACAAAGAGAAAAGAAACATGCGATTATTGCAACTATTCATGACCAAATGGTGGAAATCAAATTTTAAAAATTGACATTGTATTGGAGTTTACAATATTTACGTAAACTCGGTTTTTAGAAATTCAGTATAATACAATAAAAACAAAAAATCCTTCGCATCTATTTCTACAGCTGCATAAAAAATATAACAACGAGAATAATCATTTTGAACATCCTTGTATGCCTTCTATATCAGTTGTTAATAATTAAAATGAAATTTATTAGCCAAACGAGGTTATAGCCTGCAATGATTTAGGTGTGCTTTGTGAAAGGATTGATTTTATACCCAAGTCACTTGGTACCCCATTGGACTTTAAAACATATGAATTCAGTTCATAAAAATGCAATATAACAAAGAGAAAAGAAACATGCGATTATTGCAACTATTCATGACCAAATGGTGGAAATCAAATTTTAAAAATTGACATTGTATTGGAGTTTACAATATTTACGTAAACTCGGTTTTTAGAAATTCAGTATAATACAATGAAAACAAAAAATCCTTCGCATCTATTTCTACAGCTGCATAAAAAATATAACAACGAGAATAATCATTTTGAACATCCTTGTATGCCTTCTATATCAGTTGTTTTTAATTAAAATGAAATTTATTAGCCAAACGAGGTTATAGCCTGCAATGATTTAGGTGTGCTTTGTGAAAGGATTGATTTTATACCCAAGTCACTTGGTACCCCATTTGACTTTAAAGCATAAAAATTTAGTTTTAAAATGCCAAATAATAAAGAGAAACTTAAACAAGCGATTATTGCAACTATTCATGACCAAATGGTGGAAATCAAATTTTAAAAATTGACATTGTATTGGAGTTTACAATATTTAAGTAAACTCGGTTTTTAGAAATTCAGTATAATACAATAAAAACAAAAAATCCTTCGCATCTATTTCTACAGCTGCATAAAAAATATAACAACGAGAATAATCATTTTAAACATCCTTGTATGCCTTCTATATCAGTTGTTTTTAATTAAAATGAAATTTATTAGCCAAACAAGGTTATAGCCTGCAACGATTTAGGTGTGCTTTGTGAAAGGATTGATTTTATACCCAAGTCACTTGGTACCCCATTTGACTTTAAAGCATAAAAATTTAGTTTTAAAATGCCAAATAATAAAGAGAAACTTAAACAAGCGATTATTGCAACTATTCATGACCAAATGGTGGAAATCAAATTTTAAAAATTGACATTGTATTGGAGTTTACAATATTTAAGTAAACTCGGTTTTTAGAAATTCAGTATAATACAATAAAAACAAAAAATCCTTCGCATCTATTTCTACAGCTGCATAAAAAATATAACAACGAGAATAATCATTTTAAACATCCTTGTATGCCTTCTATATCAGTTGTTTTTAATTAAAATGAAATTTATTAGCCAAACAAGGTTATAGCCTGCAACGATTTAGGTGTGCTTTGTGAAAGGATTGATTTTATACCCAAGTCACTTGGTACCCCATTGGACTTTCAAACATATGAATTCAGTTCATAAAAATGCAATATAACAAAGAGAAAAGAAACATGCGATTATTGCAACTATTCATGACCAAATGGTGGAAATCAAATTTTAAAAATTGACATTGTATTGGAGTTTACAATATTTAAGTAAACTCGGTTTTTAGAAATTCAGTATAATACAATAAAAACAAAAAATCCTTCGCATCTATTTCTACAGCTGCATAAAAAATATAACAACGAGAATAATCATTTTAAACATCCTTGTATGCCTTCTATATCAGTTGTTTTTAATTAAAATGAAATTTATTAGCCAAACAAGGTTATAGCCTGCAACGATTTAGGTGTGCTTTGTGAAAGGATTGATTTTATACCCAAGTCACTTGGTACCCCATTGGACTTTCAAACATATGAATTCAGTTCATAAAAATGCAATATAACAAAGAGAAAAGAAACATGCGATTATTGCAACTATTCATGACCAAATGGTGGAAATCAAATTTTAAAAATTGACATTGTATTGGAGTTTACAATATTTAAGTAAACTCGGTTTTTAGAAATTCAGTATAATACTATAAAAACAAAAAATCCTTCGCATCTTTTCCTAGAATTGCATAAAATATATAACAACGAGAATAATCATTTTGAACATCCTTGTATACCTTCTATATCAGTTATTTTTAATTAAAATGAAATTTATTAGCCAAACAAGGTTATAGCCTGCAACGATTTAGGTGTGCTTTGTGAAAGGATTGATTTTATACCCAAGTCACTTGGTACCCCATTGGACTTTAAAACATATGAATTCAGTTCATAAAAATGCAATATAACAAAGAGAAAAGAAACATGCGATTATTGCAACTATTCATGACCAAATGGTGGAAATAAAATTTTATAAATTGACATTGTATTGGAGTTTACAATATTTACGTAAACTCGGTTTTTAGAAATTCAGTATAATACAATAAAAACAAAAAATCCTTCGCATCTATTTCTACAGCTGCATAAAAAATATAACAACGAGAATAATCATTTTGTACATCCTTGTATGCCTTCTATATCAGTTGTTTTTAATTAAAATGAAATTTATTAGCCAAACAAGGTTATAGCCTGCAACGATTTAGGTGTGCTTTGTGAAAGGATTGATTTTATACCCAAGTCACTTGGTACCCCATTGGACTTTCAAACATATGAATTCAGTTCATAAAAATGCAATATAACAAAGAGAAAAGAAACATGCGATTATTGCAACTATTCATGACCAAATGGTGGAAATAAAATTTTATAAATTGACATTGTATTGGAGTTTACAATATTTAAGTAAACTCGGTTTTTAGAAATTCAGTATAATACAATAAAAACAAAAAATCCTTCGCATCTTTTCCTAGAGCTGCATAAAATATATAACAACGAGAATAATCATTTTGAACATCCTTGTATGCCTTCTATATCAGTTGTTTTTAATTAAAATGAAATTTATTAGCCAAACAAGGTTATAGCCTGCAACGATTTAGGTGTGCTTTGTGAAAGGATTGATTTTATACCCAAGTCACTTGGTACTCCATTGGACTTTAAAACATATGAATTCAGTTCATAAAAATGCAATATAACAAAGAGAAAAGAAACATGCGATTATTGCAACTATTCATGACCAAATGGTGGAAATCAATTTTTAAAAATTGACATTGTATTGGAGTTTACAATATTTACGTAAACTCGGTTTTTAGAAATTCAGTATAATACAATAAAAACAAAAAATCCTTCGCATCTATTTCTACAGCTGCATAAAAAATATAACAACGAGAATAATCATTTTGAACATCCTTGTATGCCTTCTATATCAGTTGTTTTTAATTAAAATGAAATTTATTAGCCAAACAAGGTTATAGCCTGCAACGATTTAGGTGTGCTTTGTGAAAGGATTGATTTTATACCCAAGTCACTTGGTACCCCATTGGACTTTCAAACATATGAATTCAGTTCATAAAAATGCAATATAACAAAGAGAAAAGAAACATGCGATTATTGCAACTATTCATGACCAAATGGTGGAAATAAAATTTTATAAATTGACATTGTATTGGAGTTTACAATATTTACGTAAACTCGGTTTTTAGAAATTCAGTATAATACAATAAAAACAAAAAATCCTTCGCATCTATTTCTACAGCTGCATAAAAAATATAACAACGAGAATAATCATTTTGAACATCCTTGTATGCCTTCTATATCAGTTGTTATTAATTAAAATGAAATTTATTAGCCAAACGAGGTTATAGCCTGCAACGATTTAGGTGTGCTTTGTGAAAGGATTGATTTTATACCCAAGTCACTTGGTACCCCATTTGACTTTAAAGCATAAAAATTTAGTTTTAAAATGCCAGATAATAAAGAGAAACTTAAACAAGCGATTATTGCAACTATTCATGACCAAATGGTGGAAATCAAATTTTAAAAATTGACATTGTATTGGAGTTTACAATATTTACGTAAACTCGGTTTTTAGAAATTCAGTATAATACAATAAAAACAAAAAATCCTTCGCATCTATTTCTACAGCTGCATAAAAAATATAACAACGAGAATAATCATTTTGAACATCCTTGTATGCCTTCTATATCAGTTGTTATTAATTAAAATGAAATTTATTAGCCAAACGAGGTTATAGCCTGCAATGATTTAGGTGTGCTTTGTGAAAGGATTGATTTTATACCCAAGTCACTTGGTACCCCATTTGACTTTAAAGCATAAAAATTTAGTTTTAAAATGCCAGATAATAAAGAGAAACTTAAACAAGCGATTATTGCAACTATTCATGACCAAATGGTGGAAATCAAATTTTAAAAATTGACATTGTATTGGAGTTTACAATATTTACGTAAACTCGGTTTTTAGAAATTCAGTATAATACAATAAAAACAAAAAATCCTTCGCATCTATTTCTACAGCTGGATAAAAAATATAACAACGAGAATAATCATTTTGAACATCCTTGTATGCCTTCTATATCAGTTGTTATTAATTAAAATGAAATTTATTAGCCAAACGAGGTTATAGCCTGCAATGATTTAGGTGTGCTTTGTGAAAGGATTAATTTTATACCCAAGTCACTTGGTACCCCATTGGACTTTCAAACATATGAATTCAGTTCATAAAAATGCAATATAACAAAGAGAAAAGAAACATGCGATTATTGCAACTATTCATGACCAAATGGTGGAAATCAAATTTTAAAAATTGACATTGTATTGGAGTTTACAATATTTACGTAAACTCGGTTTTTAGAAATTCAGTATAATACAATAAAAACAAAAAATCCTTCGCATCTATTTCTACAGCTGCATAAAAAATATAACAACGAGAATAATCATTTTGAACATTCTTGTATGCCTTCTATATCAGTTGTTATTAATTAAAATGAAATTTATTAGCCAAACGAGGTTATAGCCTGCAATGATTTAGGTGTGCTTTGTGAAAGGATTGATTTTATACCCAAGTCACTTGGTACCCCATTTGACTTTAAAGCATAAAAATTTAGTTTTAAAATGCCAGATAATAAAGAGAAACTTAAACAAGCGATTATTGCAACTATTCATGACCAAATGGTGGAAATCAAATTTTAAAAATTGACATTGTATTGGAGTTTACAATATTTACGTAAACTCGGTTTTTAGAAATTCAGTATAATACAATAAAAACAAAAAATCCTTCGCATCTATTTCTACAGCTGGATAAAAAATATAACAACGAGAATAATCATTTTGAACATCCTTGTATGCCTTCTATATCAGTTGTTATTAATTAAAATGAAATTTATTAGCCAAACGAGGTTATAGCCTGCAATGATTTAGGTGTGCTTTGTGAAAGGATTGATTTTATACCCAAGTCACTTGGTACCCCATTGGACTTTCAAACATATGAATTCAGTTCATAAAAATGCAATATAACAAAGAGAAAAGAAACATGCGATTATTGCAACTATTCATGACCAAATGGTGGAAATCAAATTTTAAAAATTGACATTGTATTGGAGTTTACAATATTTACGTAAACTCGGTTTTTAGAAATTCAGTATAATACAATAAAAACAAAAAATCCTTCGGATCTATTTCTACAGCTGGATAAAAAATATAACAACGAGAATAATCATTTTGAACATCCTTGTATGCCTTCTATATCAGTTGTTATTAATTAAAATGAAATTTATTAGCCAAACGAGGTTATAGCCTGCAATGATTTAGGTGTGCTTTGTGAAAGGATTGATTTTATACCCAAGTCACTTGGTACCCCATTGGACTTTCAAACATATGAATTCAGTTCATAAAAATGCAATATAACAAAGAGAAAAGAAACATGCGATTATTGCAACTATTCATGACCAAATGGTGGAAATCAAATTTTAAAAATTGACATTGTATTGGAGTTTACAATATTTACGTAAACTCGGTTTTTAGAAATTCAGTATAATACAATAAAAACAAAAAATCCTTCGCATCTATTTCTACAGCTGCATAAAAAATATAACAATGAGAATAATCATTTTGAACATCCTTGTATGCCTTCTATATCGGTTGTTATTAATTAAAATGAAATTCATTAGCCAAACAAAGTTATAGCCTGCAACGATTTAGGTGTGCTTTGTGAAAGGATTGATTTTATACCCAAGTCACTTGGTACCCCATTGGACTTTCAAACATATGAATTCAGTTCATAAAAATGCAATATAACAAAGAGAAAAGAAACATGCGATTATTGCAACTATTCATGACCAAATGGTGGAAATCAAATTTTAAAAATTGACATTGTATTGGAGTTTACAATATTTACGTAAACTCGGTTTTTAGAAATTCAGTATAATACAATAAAAACAAAAAATCCTTCGCATCTATTTCTACAGCTGCATAAAAAATATAACAACGAGAATAATCATTTTGAACATCCTTGTATGCCTTCTATATCAGTTGTTTTTAATTAAAATGAAATTTATTAGCCAAACAAGGTTATAGCCTGCAACGATTTAGGTGTGCTTTGTGAAAGGATTGATTTTATACCCAAGTCACTTGGTACCCCATTGGACTTTCAAACATATGAATTCAGTTCATAAAAATGCAATATAACAAAGAGAAAAGAAACATGCGATTATTGCAACTATTCATGACCAAATGGTGGAAATCAAATTTTAAAAATTGACATTGTATTGGAGTTTACAATATTTACGTAAACTCGGCTTTTAGAAATTCAGTATAATACAATAAAAACAAAAAATCCTTCGCATCTATTTCTACAGCTGCATAAAAAATATAACAACGAGAATAATCATTTTGAACATCCTTGTATGCCTTCTATATCAGTTGTTTTTAATTAAAATGAAATTTATTAGCCAAACAAGGTTATAGCCTGCAACGATTTAGGTGTGCTTTGTGAAAGGATTGATTTTATACCCAAGTCACTTGGTACCCCATTGGACTTTCAAACATATGAATTCAGTTCATAAAAATGCAATATAACAAAGAGAAAAGAAACATGCGATTATTGCAACTATTCATGACCAAATGGTGGAAATCAAATTTTAAAAATTGACATTGTATTGGAGTTTACAATATTTACGTAAACTCGGTTTTTAGAAATTCAGTATAATACAATAAAAACAAAAAATCCTTCGCATCTATTTCTACAGCTGCATAAAAAATATAACAACGAGAATAATCATTTTGAACATCCTTGTATGCCTTCTATATCAGTTGTTATTAATTAAAATGAAATTTATTAGCCAAACGAGGTTATAGCCTGCAACGATTTAGGTGTGCTTTGTGAAAGGATTGATTTTATACCCAAGTCACTTGGTACCCCATTTGACTTTAAAGCATAAAAATTTAGTTTTAAAATGCCTGATAATAAAGAGAAACTTAAACAAGCGATTATTGCAACTATTCATGACCAAATGGTGGAAATCAAATTTTAAAAATTGACATTGTATTGGAGTTTACAATATTTCCGTAAACTCGGTTTTTAGAAATTCAGTATAATACAATAAAAACAAAAAATCCTTCGCATCTATTTCTACAGCTGCATAAAAAATATAACAACGAGAATAATCATTTTGAACATCCTTGTATGCCTTCTATATCAGTTGTTATTAATTAAAATGAAATTTATTAGCCAAACGAGGTTATAGCCTGCAATGATTTAGGTGTGCTTTGTGAAAGGATTGATTTTATACCCAAGTCACTTGGTACCCCATTGGACTTTAAAACATATGAATTCAGTTCATAAAAATGCAATATAACAAAGAGAAAAGAAACATGCGATTATTGCAACTATTCATGACCAAATGGTGGAAATCAAATTTTAAAAGTTGACATTGTATTGGAGTTTACAATATTTACGTAAACTCGGATTTTAGAAATGCAGTATAATACAATAAAAACAAAAAATCCTTCGCATCTATTCCTAGAGCAGCATAAAATATAATATTTACGTAAACTCGGTTTTTAGAAATTCAGTATAATACTATAAAAACAAAAAATCCTTCGCATCTTTTCCTAGAGCTGCATAAAATATATAACAACGAGAATAATCATTTTGAACATCCTTGTATGCCCTCTATATCAGTTGTTTTTAATTAAAATGAAATTTATTAGCCAAACAAGGTTATAGCCTGCAACGATTTAGGTGTGCTTTGTGAAAGGATTGATTTTATACCCAAGTCACTTGGTACCCCATTGGACTTTAAAACATATGAATTCAGTTCATAAAAATGCAATATAACAAAGAGAAAAGAAACATGCGATTATTGCAACTATTCATGACCAAATGGTGGAAATCAAATTTTAAAAATTGACATTGTATTGGAGTTTACAATATTTACGTAAACTCGGATTTTAGAAATGCAGTATAATACAATAAAAACAAAAAATCCTTCGCATCTATTCCTAGAGCAGCATAAAATATAATATTTACGTAAACTCGGTTTTTAGAAATTCAGTATAATACTATAAAAACAAAAAATCTTTCGCATCTTTTCCTAGAGCTGCATAAAATATATAACAACGAGAATAATCATTTTGAACATCCTTGTATGCCTTCTATATCAGTTGTTTTTAATTAAAATGAAATTTATTAGCCAAACAAGGTTATAGCCTGCAACGATTTAGGTGTGCTTTGTGAAAGGATTGATTTTATACCCAAGTCACTTGGTACCCCATTGGACTTTAAAACATATGAATTCAGTTCATAAAAATGCAATATAACAAAGAGAAAAGAAACATGCGATTATTGCAACTATTCATGACCAAATGGTGGAAATCAAATTTTAAAAATTGACATTGTATTGGAGTTTACAATATTTACGTAAACTCGGTTTTTAGAAATTCAGTATATTACAATAAAAACAAAAAATCCTTCGCATCTATTTCTACAGCTGCATAAAAAATAAAACAACGAGAATAATCATTTTGAACATCCTTGTATGCCTTCTATATCAGTTGTTTTTAATTAAAATGAAATTTATTAGCCAAACGAGGTTATAGCCTGCAATGATTTAGGTGTGCTTTGTGAAAGGATTGATTTTATACCCAAGTCACTTGGTACCCCATTTGACTTTAAAGCATAAAAATTTAGTTTTAAAATGCCAAATAATAAAGAGAAACTTAAACAAGCGATTATTGCAACTATTCATGACCAAATGGTGGAAATCAAATTTTAAAAATTGACATTGTATTGGAGTTTACAATATTTAAGTAAACTCGGTTTTTAGAAATTCAGTATAATACAATAAAAACAAAAAATCCTTCGCATCTATTTCTACCGCTGCATAAAAAATATAACAACGAGAATATTCATTTTGAACATCCTTGTATGCCTTCTATATCAGTTGTTTTTAATTAAAATGAAATTTATTAGCCAAACAAGGTTATAGCCTGCAACGATTTAGGTGTGCTTTGTGAAAGGATTGATTTTATACCCAAGTCACTTGGTACCCCATTGGACTTTAAAACATATGAATTCAGTTCATAAAAATGCAATATAACAAAGAGAAAAGAAACATGCGATTATTGCAACTATTCATGACCAAATGGTGGAAATCAAATTTTAAAAATTGACATTGTATTGGAGTTTACAATATTTACGTAAACTCGGATTTTAGAAATGCAGTATAATACAATAAAAACAAAAAATCCTTCGCATCAATTCCTAGAGCAGCATAAAATATAATATTTACGTAAACTCGGTTTTTAGAAATTCAGTATAATACTATAAAAACAAAAAATCCTTCGCATCTTTTCCTAGAGCTGCATAAAATATATAACAACGAGAATAATCATTTTGAACATCCTTGTATGCCTTCTATATCAGTTGTTTTTAATTAAAATGAAATTTATTAGCCAAACAAGGTTATAGCCTGCAACGATTTAGGTGTGCTTTGTGAAAGGATTGATTTTATACCCAAGTCACTTGGTACCCCATTGGACTTTAAAACATATGAATTCAGTTCATAAAAATGCAATATAACAAAGAGAAAAGAAACATGCGATTATTGCAACTATTCATGACCAAATGGTGGAAATCAAATTTTAAAAATTGACATTGTATTGGAGTTTACAATATTTACGTAAACTCGGATTTTAGAAATGCAGTATAATACAATAAAAACAAAAAATCCTTCGCATCTATTCCTAGAGCAGCATAAAATATAATATTTACGTAAACTCGGTTTTTAGAAATTCAGTATAATACAATAAAAACAAAAAATCCTTCGCATCTATTTCTACCGCTGCATAAAAAATATAACAACGAGAATATTCATTTTGAACATCCTTGTATGCCTTCTATATCAGTTGTTTTTAATTAAAATGAAATTTATTAGCCAAACAAGGTTATAGCCTGCAACGATTTAGGTGTGCTTTGTGAAAGGATTGATTTTATACCCAAGTCACTTGGTACCCCATTGGACTTTAAAACATATGAATTCAGTTCATAAAAATGCAATATAACAAAGAGAAAAGAAACATGCGATTATTGCAACTATTCATGACCAAATGGTGGAAATCAAATTTTAAAAATTGACATTGTATTGGAGTTTACAATATTTACGTAAACTCGGATTTTAGAAATGCAGTATAATACAATAAAAACAAAAAATCCTTCGCATCTATTCCTAGAGCAGCATAAAATATAATATTTACGTAAACTCGGTTTTTAGAAATTCAGTATAATACTATAAAAACAAAAAATCCTTCGCATCTTTTCCTAGAGCTGCATAAAATATATAACAACGAGAATAATCATTTTGAACATCCTTGTATGCCTTCTATATCAGTTGTTTTTAATTAAAATGAAATTTATTAGCCAAACAAGGTTATAGCCTGCAACGATTTAGGTGTGCTTTGTGAAAGGATTGATTTTATACCCAAGTCACTTGGTACCCCATTGGACTTTAAAACATATGAATTCAGTTCATAAAAATGCAATATAACAAAGAGAAAAGAAACATGCGATTATTGCAACTATTCATGACCAAATGGTGGAAATCAAATTTTAAAAATTGACATTGTATTGGAGTTTACAATATTTACGTAAACTCGGATTTTAGAAATGCAGTATAATACAATAAAAACAAAAAATCCTTCGCCTCTATTCCTAGAGCAGCATAAAATATAATACTTACGTAAACTCGGTTTTTAGAAATTCAGTATAATACAATAAAAACAAAAAATCCTTCGCATCTATTTCTACCGCTGCATAAAAAATATAACAACGAGAATATTCATTTTGAACATCCTTGTATGCCTTCTATATCAGTTGTTTTTAATTAAAATGAAATTTATTAGCCAAACAAGGTTATAGCCTGCAACGATTTAGGTGTGCTTTGTGAAAGGATTGATTTTATACCCAAGTCACTTGGTACCCCATTGGACTTTAAAACATATGAATTCAGTTCATAAAAATGCAATATAACAAAGAGAAAAGAAACATGCGATTATTGCAACTATTCATGACCAAATGGTGGAAATCAAATTTTAAAAATTGACATTGTATTGGAGTTTACAATATTTACGTAAACTCGGATTTTAGAAATGCAGTATAATACAATAAAAACAAAAAATCCTTCGCATCTATTCCTAGAGCAGCAAAAAATATAATATTTACGTAAACTCGGTTTTTAGAAATTCAGTATAATACTATAAAAACAAAAAATCTTTCGCATCTTTTCCTAGAGCTGCATAAAATATATAACAACGAGAATAATCATTTTGAACATCCTTGTATGCCTTCTATATCAGTTGTTTTTAATTAAAATGAAATTTATTAGCCAAACAAGGTTATAGCCTGCAACGATTTAGGTGTGCTTTGTGAAAGGATTGATTTTATACCCAAGTCACTTGGTACCCCATTGGACTTTAAAACATATGAATTCAGTTCATAAAAATGCAATATAACAAAGAGAAAAGAAACATGCGATTATTGCAACTATTCATGACCAAATGGTGGAAATCAAATTTTAAAAGTTGACATTGTATTGGAGTTTACAATATTTACGTAAACTCGGATTTTAGAAATGCAGTATAATACAATAAAAACAAAAAATCCTTCGCATCTATTCCTAGAGCAGCATAAAATATAATATTTACGTAAACTCGGTTTTTAGAAATTCAGTATAATACTATAAAAACAAAAAATCCTTCGCATCTTTTCCTAAAGCTGCACAAAATATATAACAACGAGAATAATCATTTTGAACATCCTTGTATGCCCTCTATATCAGTTGTTTTTAATTAAAATGAAATTTATTAGCCAAACAAGGTTATAGCCTGCAACGATTTAGGTGTGCTTTGTGAAAGGATTGATTTTATACCCAAGTCACTTGGTACCCCATTGGACTTTAAAACATATGAATTCAGTTCATAAAAATGCAATATAACAAAGAGAAAAGAAACATGCGATTATTGCAACTATTCATGACCAAATGGTGGAAATCAAATTTTAAAAATTGACATTGTATTGGAGTTTACAATATTTACGTAAACTCGGATTTTAGAAATGCAGTATAATACAATAAAAACAAAAAATCCTTCGCATCTATTCCTAGAGCAGCATAAAATATAATATTTACGTAAACTCGGTTTTTAGAAATTCAGTATAATACTATAAAAACAAAAAATCCTTCGCATCTTTTCCTAGAGCTGCATAAAATATATAACAACGAGAATAATCATTTTGAACATCCTTGTATGCCCTCTATATCAGTTGTTTTTAATTAAAATGAAATTTATTAGCCAAACAAGGTTATAGCCTGCAACGATTTAGGTGTGCTTTGTGAAAGGATTGATTTTATACCCAAGTCACTTGGTACCCCATTGGACTTTAAAACATATGAATTCAGTTCATAAAAATGCAATATAACAAAGAGAAAAGAAACATGCGATTATTGCAACTATTCATGACCAAATGGTGGAAATCAAATTTTAAAAAATTGAGCTTATATTGGGGTTCACAATATTTACGTAAACTCGGTTTTTAGAAATTCAGTATAATACAATAAAAACAAAAAATCCTTCGCATCTATTTCTACAGCTGCATAAAAAATATAACAACGAGAATAATCATTTTGAACATCCTTGTATGCCTTCTATATCAGTTGTTATTAATTAAAATGAAATTTATTAGCCAAACGAGGTTATAGCCTGCAATGATTTAGGTGTGCTCTGTGAAAGGATTGATTTTATACCCAAGTCACTTGGTACCCCATTTGACTTTAAAGCATAAAAATTTAATTTTAAAATGCCAGATAATAAAGAGAAACTTAAACAAGCGATTATTGCAACTATTCATGACCAAATGGTGGAAATCAAATTTTAAAAATTGACATTGTATTGGAGTTTACAATATTTACGTAAACTCGGTTTTTAGAAATTCAGTATAATACAATAAAAACAAAAAATCCTTCGCATCTATTTCTACAGCTGCATAAAATATATAACAACGAGAATAATCATTTTGAACATCCTTGTATGCCTTCTATATCAGTTGTTTTTAATTAAAATGAAATTTATTAGCCAAACAAGGTTATAGCCTGCAACGATTTAGGTGTGCTTTGTGAAAGGATTGATTTTATACCCAAGTCACTTGGTACCCCATTGGACTTTAAAACATATGAATTCAGTTCATAAAAATGCAATATAACAAAGAGAAAAGAAACATGCGATTATTGCAACTATTCATGACCAAATGGTGGAAATCAAATTTTAAAAATTGACATTGTATTGGAGTTTACAATATTTACGTAAACTCGGTTTTTAGAAATTCAGTATAATACAATAAAAACAAAAAATCCTTCGCATCTATTTCTACAGCTGCATAAAAAATAAAACAACGAGAATAATCATTTTGAACATCCTTGTATGCCTTCTATATCAGTTGTTTTTAATTAAAATGAAATTTATTAGCCAAACAAGGTTATAGCCTGCAACGATTTAGGTGTGCTTTGTGAAAGGATTGATTTTATACCCAAGTCACTTGGTACCCCATTGGACTTTAAAACATATGAATTCAGTTCATAAAAATGCAATATAACAAAGAGAAAAGAAACATGCGATTATTGCAACTATTCATGACCAAATGGTGGAAATCAAATTTTAAAAATTGACATTGTATTGGAGTTTACAATATTTACGTAAACTCGGATTTTAGAAATGCAGTATAATACAATAAAAACAAAAAATCCTTCGCATCTATTCCTAGAGCAGCATAAAATATAATATTTACGTAAACTCGGTTTTTAGAAATTCAGTATAATACTATAAAAACAAAAAATCCTTCGCATCTTTTCCTAGAGCTGCATAAAATATATAACAACGAGAATAATCATTTTGAACATCCTTGTATGCCTTCTATATCAGTTGTTTTTAATTAAAATGAAATTTATTAGCCAAACAAGGTTATAGCCTGCAACGATTTAGGTGTGCTTTGTGAAAGGATTGATTTTATACCCAAGTCACTTGGTACCCCATTGGACTTTAAAACATATGAATTCAGTTCATAAAAATGCAATATAACAAAGAGAAAAGAAACATGCGATTATTGCAACTATTCATGACCAAATGGTGGAAATCAAATTTTAAAAATTGACATTGTATTGGAGTTTACAATATTTACGTAAACTCGGATTTTAGAAATGCAGTATAATACAATAAAAACAAAAAATCCTTCGCCTCTATTCCTAGAGCAGCATAAAATATAATACTTACGTAAACTCGGTTTTTAGAAATTCAGTATAATACAATAAAAACAAAAAATCCTTCGCATCTATTTCTACCGCTGCATAAAAAATATAACAACGAGAATATTCATTTTGAACATCCTTGTATGCCTTCTATATCAGTTGTTTTTAATTAAAATGAAATTTATTAGCCAAACAAGGTTATAGCCTGCAACGATTTAGGTGTGCTTTGTGAAAGGATTGATTTTATACCCAAGTCACTTGGTACCCCATTGGACTTTAAAACATATGAATTCAGTTCATAAAAATGCAATATAACAAAGAGAAAAGAAACATGCGATTATTGCAACTATTCATGACCAAATGGTGGAAATCAAATTTTAAAAATTGACATTGTATTGGAGTTTACAATATTTACGTAAACTCGGATTTTAGAAATGCAGTATAATACAATAAAAACAAAAAATCCTTCGCATCTATTCCTAGAGCAGCATAAAATATAATATTTACGTAAACTCGGTTTTTAGAAATTCAGTATAATACTATAAAAACAAAAAATCCTTCGCATCTTTTCCTAGAGCTGCATAAAATATATAACAACGAGAATAATCATTTTGAACATCCTTGTATGCCTTCTATGTCAGTTGTTTTTAATTAAAATGAAATTTATTAGCCAAACAAGGTTATAGCCTGCAACGATTTAGGTGTGCTTTGTGAAAGGATTGATTTTATACCCAAGTCACTTGGTACCCCATTGGACTTTAAAACATATGAATTCAGTTCATAAAAATGCAATATAACAAAGAGAAAAGAAACATGCGATTATTGCAACTATTCATGACCAAATGGTGGAAATCAAATTTTAAAAATTGACATTGTATTGGAGTTTACAATATTTACGTAAACTCGGATTTTAGAAATGCAGTATAATACAATAAAAACAAAAAATCCTTCGCCTCTATTCCTAGAGCAGCATAAAATATAATACTTACGTAAACTCGGTTTTTAGAAATTCAGTATAATACAATAAAAACAAAAAATCCTTCGCATCTATTTCTACCGCTGCATAAAAAATATAACAACGAGAATATTCATTTTGAACATCCTTGTATGCCTTCTATATCAGTTGTTTTTAATTAAAATGAAATTTATTAGCCAAACAAGGTTATAGCCTGCAACGATTTAGGTGTGCTTTGTGAAAGGATTGATTTTATACCCAAGTCACTTGGTACCCCATTGGACTTTAAAACATATGAATTCAGTTCATAAAAATGCAATATAACAAAGAGAAAAGAAACATGCGATTATTGCAACTATTCATGACCAAATGGTGGAAATCAAATTTTAAAAATTGACATTGTATTGGAGTTTACAATATTTACGTAAACTCGGATTTTAGAAATGCAGTATAATACAATAAAAACAAAAAATCCTTCGCATCTATTCCTAGAGCAGCATAAAATATAATATTTACGTAAACTCGGTTTTTAGAAATTCAGTATAATACTATAAAAACAAAAAATCTTTCGCATCTTTTCCTAGAGCTGCATAAAATATATAACAACGAGAATAATCATTTTGAACATCCTTGTATGCCTTCTATATCAGTTGTTTTTAATTAAAATGAAATTTATTAGCCAAACAAGGTTATAGCCTGCAACGATTTAGGTGTGCTTTGTGAAAGGATTGATTTTATACCCAAGTCACTTGGTACCCCATTGGACTTTAAAACATATGAATTCAGTTCATAAAAATGCAATATAACAAAGAGAAAAGAAACATGCGATTATTGCAACTATTCATGACCAAATGGTGGAAATCAAATTTTAAAAGTTGACATTGTATTGGAGTTTACAATATTTACGTAAACTCGGATTTTAGAAATGCAGTATAATACAATAAAAACAAAAAATCCTTCGCATCTATTCCTAGAGCAGCATAAAATATAATATTTACGTAAACTCGGTTTTTAGAAATTCAGTATAATACTATAAAAACAAAAAATCCTTCGCATCTTTTCCTAGAGCTGCATAAAATATATAACAACGAGAATAATCATTTTGAACATCCTTGTATGCCCTCTATATCAGTTGTTTTTAATTAAAATGAAATTTATTAGCCAAACAAGGTTATAGCCTGCAACGATTTAGGTGTGCTTTGTGAAAGGATTGATTTTATACCCAAGTCACTTGGTACCCCATTGGACTTTAAAACATATGAATTCAGTTCATAAAAATGCAATATAACAAAGAGAAAAGAAACATGCGATTATTGCAACTATTCATGACCAAATGGTGGAAATCAAATTTTAAAAATTGACATTGTATTGGAGTTTACAATATTTACGTAAACTCGGATTTTAGAAATGCAGTATAATACAATAAAAACAAAAAATCCTTCGCATCTATTCCTAGAGCAGCATAAAATATAATATTTACGTAAACTCGGTTTTTAGAAATTCAGTATAATACTATAAAAACAAAAAATCTTTCGCATCTTTTCCTAGAGCTGCATAAAATATATAACAACGAGAATAATCATTTTGAACATCCTTGTATGCCTTCTATATCAGTTGTTTTTAATTAAAATGAAATTTATTAGCCAAACAAGGTTATAGCCTGCAACGATTTAGGTGTGCTTTGTGAAAGGATTGATTTTATACCCAAGTCACTTGGTACCCCATTGGACTTTAAAACATATGAATTCAGTTCATAAAAATGCAATATAACAAAGAGAAAAGAAACATGCGATTATTGCAACTATTCATGACCAAATGGTGGAAATCAAATTTTAAAAATTGACATTGTATTGGAGTTTACAATATTTACGTAAACTCGGTTTTTAGAAATTCAGTATAATACAATAAAAACAAAAAATCCTTCGCATCTATTTCTACAGCTGCATAAAAAATAAAACAACGAGAATAATCATTTTGAACATCCTTGTATGCCTTCTATATCAGTTGTTTTTAATTAAAATGAAATTTATTAGCCAAACGAGGTTATAGCCTGCAATGATTTAGGTGTGCTTTGTGAAAGGATTGATTTTATACCCAAGTCACTTGGTACCCCATTTGACTTTAAAGCATAAAAATTTAGTTTTAAAATGCCAAATAATAAAGAGAAACTTAAACAAGCGATTATTGCAACTATTCATGACCAAATGGTGGAAATCAAATTTTAAAAATTGACATTGTATTGGAGTTTACAATATTTAAGTAAACTCGGTTTTTAGAAATTCAGTATAATACAATAAAAACAAAAAATCCTTCGCATCTATTTCTACAGCTGCATAAAAAATATAACAACGAGAATAATCATTTTAAACATCCTTGTATGCCTTCTATATCAGTTGTTTTTAATTAAAATGAAATTTATTAGCCAAACAAGGTTATAGCCTGCAACGATTTAGGTGTGCTTTGTGAAAGGATTGATTTTATACCCAAGTCACTTGGTACCCCATTGGACTTTCAAACATATGAATTCAGTTCATAAAAATGCAATATAACAAAGAGAAAAGAAACATGCGATTATTGCAACTATTCATGACCAAATGGTGGAAATCAAATTTTAAAAATTGACATTGTATTGGAGTTTACAATATTTACGTAAACTCGGATTTTAGAAATGCAGTATAATACAATAAAAACAAAAAATCCTTCGCATCTATTCCTAGAGCAGCATAAAATATAATATTTACGTAAACTCGGTTTTTAGAAATTCAGTATAATACTATAAAAACAAAAAATCCTTCGGATCTTTTCCTAGAGCTGCATAAAATATATAACAACGAGAATAATCATTTTGAACATCCTTGTATGCCTTCTATATCAGTTGTTTTTAATTAAAATGAAATTTATTAGCCAAACAAGGTTATAGCCTGCAACGATTTAGGTGTGCTTTGTGAAAGGATTGATTTAATACCCAAGTCACTTGGTACTCCATTGGACTTTAAAACATATGAATTCAGTTCATAAAAATGCAATATAACAAAGAGAAAAGAAACATGCGATTATTGCAACTATTCATGACCAAATGGTGGAAATCAATTTTTAAAAATTGACATTGTATTGGAGTTTACAATATTTACGTAAACTCGGTTTTTAGAAATTCAGTATAATACAATAAAAACAAAAAATCCTTCGCATCTATTTCTACAGCTGCATAAAAAATATAACAACGAGAATAATCATTTTGAACATCCTTGTATGCCTTCTATATCAGTTGTTTTTAATTAAAATGAAATTTATTAGCCAAACGAGGCTATAGCCTGCAATGATTTAGGTGTGCTTTGTGAAAGGATTGATTTTATACCCAAGTCACTTGGTACCCCATTTGACTTTAAAGCATAAAAATTTAGTTTTAAAATGCCAGATAATAAAGACAAACTTAAACAAGCGATTATTGCAACTATTCATGACTAAATGGTGGAAATCAAATTTTAAAAATTGACATTGTATTTGAGTTTACAATATTTACGTAAACTCGGCTTTTAGAAATTCAGTATAATACAATAAAAACAAAAAATCCTTCGCATCTATTTCTACAGCTGCATAAAATATATAACAACGAGAATAATCATTTTGAACATCCTTGTATGCCTTCTATATCAGTTGCTTTTAATTAAAATGAAATTTATTAGCCAAACGAGGTTATAGCCTGCAATGATTTAGGTGTGCTTTGTGAAAGGATTGATTTAATACCCAAGTCACTTGGTACTCCATTGGACTTTAAAACATATGAATTCAGTTCATAAAAATGCAATATAACAAAGAGAAAAGAAACATGCGATTATTGCAACTATTCATGACCAAATGGTGGAAATCAAATTTTAAAAATTGACATTGTATTGGAGTTTACAATATTTACGTAAACTCGGTTTTTAGAAATTCAGTATAATACAATAAAAACAAAAAATCCTTCGCATCTATTTCTACAGCTGCATAAAAAATATAACAACGAGAATAATCATTTTGAACATCCTTGTATGCCTTCTATATCAGTTGTTTTTAATTAAAATGAAATTTATTAGCCAAACAAGGTTATAGCCTGCAACGATTTAGGTGTGCTTTGTGAAAGGATTGATTTTATACCCAAGTCACTTGGTACCCCATTGGACTTTAAAACATATGAATTCAGTTCATAAAAATGCAATATAACAAAGAGAAAAGAAACATGCGATTATTGCAACTATTCATGACCAAATGGTGGAAATCAAATTTTAAAAATTGACATTGTATTGGAGTTTACAATATTTACGTAAACTCGGATTTTAGAAATGCAGTATAATACAATAAAAACAAAAAATCCTTCGCATCAATTCCTAGAGCAGCATAAAATATAATATTTACGTAAACTCGGTTTTTAGAAATTCAGTATAATACTATAAAAACAAAAAATCCTTCGCATCTTTTCCTAGAGCTGCATAAAATATATAACAACGAGAATAATCATTTTGAACATCCTTGTATGCCTTCTATATCAGTTGTTTTTAATTAAAATGAAATTTATTAGCCAAACAAGGTTATAGCCTGCAACGATTTAGGTGTGCTTTGTGAAAGGATTGATTTTATACCCAAGTCACTTGGTACCCCATTGGACTTTAAAACATATGAATTCAGTTCATAAAAATGCAATATAACAAAGAGAAAAGAAACATGCGATTATTGCAACTATTCATGACCAAATGGTGGAAATCAAATTTTAAAAATTGACATTGTATTGGAGTTTACAATATTTACGTAAACTCGGATTTTAGAAATGCAGTATAATACAATAAAAACAAAAAATCCTTCGCATCTATTCCTAGAGCAGCATAAAATATAATATTTACGTAAACTCGGTTTTTAGAAATTCAGTATAATACAATAAAAACAAAAAATCCTTCGCATCTATTTCTACCGCTGCATAAAAAATATAACAACGAGAATATTCATTTTGAACATCCTTGTATGCCTTCTATATCAGTTGTTTTTAATTAAAATGAAATTTATTAGCCAAACAAGGTTATAGCCTGCAACGATTTAGGTGTGCTTTGTGAAAGGATTGATTTTATACCCAAGTCACTTGGTACCCCATTGGACTTTAAAACATATGAATTCAGTTCATAAAAATGCAATATAACAAAGAGAAAAGAAACATGCGATTATTGCAACTATTCATGACCAAATGGTGGAAATCAAATTTTAAAAATTGACATTGTATTGGAGTTTACAATATTTACGTAAACTCGGATTTTAGAAATGCAGTATAATACAATAAAAACAAAAAATCCTTCGCATCTATTCCTAGAGCAGCATAAAATATAATATTTACGTAAACTCGGTTTTTAGAAATTCAGTATAATACTATAAAAACAAAAAATCCTTCGCATCTTTTCCTAGAGCTGCATAAAATATATAACAACGAGAATAATCATTTTGAACATCCTTGTATGCCTTCTATATCAGTTGTTTTTAATTAAAATGAAATTTATTAGCCAAACAAGGTTATAGCCTGCAACGATTTAGGTGTGCTTTGTGAAAGGATTGATTTTATACCCAAGTCACTTGGTACCCCATTGGACTTTAAAACATATGAATTCAGTTCATAAAAATGCAATATAACAAAGAGAAAAGAAACATGCGATTATTGCAACTATTCATGACCAAATGGTGGAAATCAAATTTTAAAAATTGACATTGTATTGGAGTTTACAATATTTACGTAAACTCGGATTTTAGAAATGCAGTATAATACAATAAAAACAAAAAATCCTTCGCCTCTATTCCTAGAGCAGCATAAAATATAATACTTACGTAAACTCGGTTTTTAGAAATTCAGTATAATACAATAAAAACAAAAAATCCTTCGCATCTATTTCTACCGCTGCATAAAAAATATAACAACGAGAATATTCATTTTGAACATCCTTGTATGCCTTCTATATCAGTTGTTTTTAATTAAAATGAAATTTATTAGCCAAACAAGGTTATAGCCTGCAACGATTTAGGTGTGCTTTGTGAAAGGATTGATTTTATACCCAAGTCACTTGGTACCCCATTGGACTTTAAAACATATGAATTCAGTTCATAAAAATGCAATATAACAAAGAGAAAAGAAACATGCGATTATTGCAACTATTCATGACCAAATGGTGGAAATCAAATTTTAAAAATTGACATTGTATTGGAGTTTACAATATTTACGTAAACTCGGATTTTAGAAATGCAGTATAATACAATAAAAACAAAAAATCCTTCGCATCTATTCCTAGAGCAGCATAAAATATAATATTTACGTAAACTCGGTTTTTAGAAATTCAGTATAATACTATAAAAACAAAAAATCTTTCGCATCTTTTCCTAGAGCTGCATAAAATATATAACAACGAGAATAATCATTTTGAACATCCTTGTATGCCTTCTATATCAGTTGTTTTTAATTAAAATGAAATTTATTAGCCAAACAAGGTTATAGCCTGCAACGATTTAGGTGTGCTTTGTGAAAGGATTGATTTTATACCCAAGTCACTTGGTACCACATTGGACTTTAAAACATATGAATTCAGTTCATAAAAATGCAATATAACAAAGAGAAAAGAAACATGCGATTATTGCAACTATTTATGACCAAATGGTGGAAATCAAATTTTAAAAGTTGACATTGTATTGGAGTTTACAATATTTACGTAAACTCGGATTTTAGAAATGCAGTATAATACAATAAAAACAAAAAATCCTTCGCATCTATTCCTAGAGCAGCATAAAATATAATATTTACGTAAACTCGGTTTTTAGAAATTCAGTATAATACTATAAAAACAAAAAATCCTTCGCATCTTTTCCTAGAGCTGCATAAAATATATAACAACGAGAATAATCATTTTGAACATCCTTGTATGCCCTCTATATCAGTTGTTTTTAATTAAAATGAAATTTATTAGCCAAACAAGGTTATAGCCTGCAACGATTTAGGTGTGCTTTGTGAAAGGATTGATTTTATACCCAAGTCACTTGGTACCCCATTGGACTTTAAAACATATGAATTCAGTTCATAAAAATGCAATATAACAAAGAGAAAAGAAACATGCGATTATTGCAACTATTCATGACCAAATGGTGGAAATCAAATTTTAAAAATTGACATTGTATTGGAGTTTACAATATTTACGTAAACTCGGTTTTTAGAAATTCAGTATAATACAATAAAAACAAAAAATCCTTCCCATCTATTTCTACAGCTGCATAAAAAATAAAACAACGAGAATAATCATTTTGAACATCCTTGTATGCCTTCTATATCAGTTGTTTTTAATTACAATGAAATTTATTAGCCAAACGAGGTTATAGCCTGCAATGATTTAGGTGTGCTTTGTGAAAGGATTGATTTTATACCCAAGTCACTTGGTACCCCATTTGACTTTAAAGCATAAAAATTTAGTTTTAAAATGCCAAATAATAAAGAGAAACTTAAACAAGCGATTATTGCAACTATTCATGACCAAATGGTGGAAATCAAATTTTAAAAATTGACATTGTATTGGAGTTTACAATATTTAAGTAAACTCGGTTTTTAGAAATTCAGTATAATACAATAAAAACAAAAAATCCTTCGCATCTATTTCTACAGCTGCATAAAAAATATAACAACGAGAATAATCATTTTAAACATCCTTGTATGCCTTCTATATCAGTTGTTTTTAATTAAAATGAAATTTATTAGCCAAACAAGGTTATAGCCTGCAACGATTTAGGTGTGCTTTGTGAAAGGATTGATTTTATACCCAATTCACTTGGTACCCCATTGGACTTTCAAACATATGAATTCAGTTCATAAAAATGCAATATAACAAAGAGAAAAGAAACATGCGATTATTGCAACTATTCATGACCAAATGGTGGAAATCAAATTTTAAAAATTGACATTGTATTGGAGTTTACAATATTTACGTAAACTCGGATTTTAGAAATGCAGTATAATACAATAAAAACAAAAAATCCTTCGCATCTATTCCTAGAGCAGCATAAAATATAATATTTACGTAAACTCGGTTTTTAGAAATTCAGTATAATACTATAAAAACAAAAAATCCTTCGGATCTTTTCCTAGAGCTGCATAAAATATATAACAACGAGAATAATCATTTTGAACATCCTTGTATGCCTTCTATATCAGTTGTTTTTAATTAAAATGAAATTTATTAGCCAAACAAGGTTATAGCCTGCAACGATTTAGGTGTGCTTTGTGAAAGGATTGATTTAATACCCAAGTCACTTGGTACTCCATTGGACTTTAAAACATATGAATTCAGTTCATAAAAATGCAATATAACAAAGAGAAAAGAAACATGCGATTATTGCAACTATTCATGACCAAATGGTGGAAATCAATTTTTAAAAATTGACATTGTATTGGAGTTTACAATATTTACGTAAACTCGGTTTTTAGAAATTCAGTATAATACAATAAAAACAAAAAATCCTTCGCATCTATTTCTACAGCTGCATAAAAAATATAACAACGAGAATAATCATTTTGAACATCCTTGTATGCCTTCTATATCAGTTGTTTTTAATTAAAATGAAATTTATTAGCCAAACGAGGTTATAGCCTGCAATGATTTAGGTGTGCTTTGTGAAAGGATTGATTTTATACCCAAGTCACTTGGTACCCCATTTGACTTTAAAGCATAAAAATTTAGTTTTAAAATGCCAGATAATAAAGAGAAACTTAAACAAGCGATTATTGCAACTATTCATGACTAAATGGTGGAAATCAAATTTTAAAAATTGACATTGTATTTGAGTTTACAATATTTACGTAAACTCGGCTTTTAGAAATTCAGTATAATACAATAAAAACAAAAAATCCTTCGCATCTATTTCTACAGCTGCATAAAAAATATAACAACGAGAATAATCATTTTGAACATCCTTGTATGCCTTCTATATCAGTTGTTTTTAATTAAAATGAAATTTATTAGCCAAACAAGGTTATAGCCTGCAACGATTTAGGTGTGCTTTGTGAAAGGATTGATTTTATACCCAAGTCACTTGGTACCCCATTGGACTTTCAAACATATGAATTCAGTTCATAAAAATGCAATATAACAAAGAGAAAAGAAACATGCGATTATTGCAACTATTCATGACCAAATGGTGGAAATAAAATTTTATAAATTGACATTGTATTGGAGTTTACAATATTTACGTAAACTCGGTTTTTAGAAATTCAGTATAATACAATAAAAACAAAAAATCCTTCGCATCTATTTCTACAGCTGCATAAAAAATATAACAACGAGAATAATCATTTTGAACATCCTTGTATGCCTTCTATATCAGTTGTTTTTAATTAAAATGAAATTTATTAGCCAAACAACGTTATAGCCTGCAACGATTTAGGTGTGCTTTGTGAAAGGATTGATTTTATACCCAAGTCACTTGGTACCCCATTGGACTTTAAAACATATGAATTCAGTTCATAAAAATGCAATATAACAAAGAGAAAAGAAACATGCGATTATTGCAACTATTCATGACCAAATGGTGGAAATCAAATTTTAAAAATTGACATTGTATTGGAGTTTACAATATTTACGTAAACTCGGTTTTTAGAAATTCAGTATAATACAATAAAAACAAAAAATCCTTCGCATCTATTTCTACTGCTGCATAAAAAATATAACAACGAGAATAATCATTTTGTACATCCTTGTATGCCTTCTATATCAGTTGTTTTTAATTAAAATGAAATTTATTAGCCAAACAAGGTTATAGCCTGCAACGATTTAGGTGTGCTTTGTGAAAGGATTGATTTTATACCCAAGTCACTTGGTACCCCATTGGACTTTAAAACATATGAATTCAGTTCATAAAAATGAAATATAACAAAGAGAAAAGAAACATGCGATTATTGCAACTATTCATGACCAAATGGTGGAAATCAAATTTTAAAAATTGACATTGTATTGGAGTTTACAATATTTACGTAAACTCGGATTTTAGAAATGCAGTATAATACAATAAAAACAAAAAATCCTTCGCATCTATTCCTAGAGCAGCATAAAATATAATATTTACGTAAACTCGGTTTTTAGAAATTCAGTATAATACTATAAAAACAAAAAATCCTTCGCATCTTTTCCTAGAGCTGCATAAAATATATAACAACGAGAATAATCATTTTGAACATCCTTGTATGCCTTCTATATCAGTTGTTTTTTATTAAAATGAAATTTATTAGCCAAACAAGGTTATAGCCTGCAACGATTTAGGTGTGCTTTGTGAAAGGATTGATTTTATACCCAAGTCACTTGGTACCCCATTGGACTTTAAAACATATGAATTCAGTTCATAAAAATGAAATATAACAAAGAGAAAAGAAACATGCGATTATTGCAACTATTCATGACCAAATGGTGGAAATCAAATTTTAAAAATTGACATTGTATTGGAGTTTACAATATTTACGTAAACTCGGTTTTTAGAAATGCAGTATAATACAATAAAAACAAAAAATCCTTCGCATCTATTCCTAGAGCAGCATAAAATATAATATTTACGTAAACTCGGTTTTTAGAAATTCAGTATAATACTATAAAAACAAAAAATCCTTCGCATCTTTTCCTAGAGCTGCATAAAATATATAACAACGAGAATAATCATTTTGAACATCCTTGTATGCCTTCTATATCAGTTGTTTTTTATTAAAATGAAATTTATTAGCCAAACAAGGTTATAGCCTGCAACGATTTAGGTGTGCTTTGTGAAAGGATTGATTTTATACCCAAGTCACTTGGTACCCCATTGGACTTTAAAACATATGAATTCAGTTCATAAAAATGCAATATAACAAAGAGAAAAGAAACATGCGATTATTGCAATTATTCATGACCAAATGGTGGAAATCAAATTTTAAAAATTGACATTGTATTGGAGTTTACAATATTTACGTAAACTCGGTTTTTAGAAATTCAGTATAATACAATAAAAACAAAAAATCCTTCGCATCTATTTCTACAGCTGCATAAAAAATATAACAACGAGAATAATCATTTTGAACATCCTTGTATGCCTTCTATATCAGTTGTTTTTAATTAAAATGAAATTTATTAGCCAAACGAGGTTATAGCCTGCAATGATTTAGGTGTGCTTTGTGAAAGGATTGATTTTATACCCAAGTCACTTGGTACCCCATTGGACTTTAAAACATATGAATTCAGTTCATAAAAATGCAATATAACAAAGAGAAAAGAAACATGCGATTATTGCAACTATTCATGACCAAATGGTGGAAATCAAATTTTAAAAATTGACATTGTATTGGAGTTTACAATATTTACGTAAACTCGGTTTTTAGAAATTCAGTATAATACAATAAAAACAAAAAATCCTTCGCATCTATTTCTACAGCTGCATAAAAAATAAAACAACGAGAATAATCATTTTGAACATCCTTGTATGCCTTCTATATCAGTTGTTTTTAATTAAAATGAAATTTATTAGCCAAACGAGGTTATAGCCTGCAATGATTTAGGTGTGCTTTGTGAAAGGATTGATTTTATACCCAAGTCACTTGGTACCCCATTTGACTTTAAAGCATAAAAATTTAGTTTTAAAATGCCAAATAATAAAGAGAAACTTAAACAAGCGATTATTGCAACTATTCATGACCAAATGGTGGAAATCAAATTTTAAAAATTGACATTGTATTGGAGTTTACAATATTTACGTAAACTCGGTTTTTAGAAATTCAGTATAATACAATAAAAACAAAAAATCCTTCGCATCTATTTCTACAGCTGCATAAAAAATATAACAACGAGAATAATCATTTTAAACATCCTTGTATGCCTTCTATATCAGTTGTTTTTAATTAAAATGAAATTTATTAGCCAAACGAGGTTATAGCCTGCAATGATTTAGGTGTGCTTTGTGAAAGGATTGATTTTATACCCAAGTCACTTGGTACCCCATTGGACTTTAAAACATATGAATTCAGTTCATAAAAATGCAATATAACAAAGAGAAAAGAAACATGCGATTATTGCAACTATTCATGACCAAATGGTGGAAATCAAATTTTAAAAATTGACATTGTATTGGAGTTTACAATATTTACGTAAACTCGGTTTTTAGAAATTCAGTATAATACAATAAAAACAAAAAATCCCTCGCATCTATTTCTACAGCTGCATAAAAAATATAACAACGAGAATAATCATTTTGAACATCCTTGTATGCCTTCTATATCAGTTGTTTTTAATTAAAATGAAATTTATTAGCCAAACAAGGTTATAGCCTGCAACGATTTAGGTGTGCTTTGTGAAAGGATTGATTTTATACCCAAGTCACTTGGTACCCCATTGGACTTTAAAACATATGAATTCAGTTCATAAAAATGCAATATAACAAAGAGAAAAGAAACATGCGATTATTGCAACTATTCATGACCAAATGGTGGAAATCAATTTTTAAAAATTGACATTGTATTGGAGTTTACAATATTTACGTAAACTCGGTTTTTAGAAATTCAGTATAATACAATAAAAACAAAAAATCCTTCGCATCTATTTCTACCGCTGCATAAAAAATATAACAACGAGAATATTCATTTTGAACATCCTTGTATGCCTTCTATATCAGTTGTTTTTAATTAAAATGAAATTTATTAGCCAAACAAGGTTATAGCCTGCAACGATTTAGGTGTGCTTTGTGAAAGGATTGATTTTATACCCAAGTCACTTGGTACCCCATTGGACTTTCAAACATATGAATTCAGTTCATAAAAATGCAATATAACAAAGAGAAAAGAAACATGCGATTATTGCAACTATTCATGACCAAATGGTGGAAATCAAATTTTAAAAATTGACATTGTATTGGAGTTTACAATATTTACGTAAACTCGGATTTTAGAAATGCAGTATAATACAATAAAAACAAAAAATCCTTCGCATCTATTCCTAGAGCAGCATAAAATATAATATTTACGTAAACTCGGTTTTTAGAAATTCAGTATAATACTATAAAAACAAAAAATCCTTCGGATCTTTTCCTAGAGCTGCATAAAATATATAACAACGAGAATAATCATTTTGAACATCCTTGTATGCCTTCTATATCAGTTGTTTTTAATTAAAATGAAATTTATTAGCCAAACAAGGTTATAGCCTGCAACGATTTAGGTGTGCTTTGTGAAAGGATTGATTTAATACCCAAGTCACTTGGTACTCCATTGGACTTTAAAACATATGAATTCAGTTCATAAAAATGCAATATAACAAAGAGAAAAGAAACATGCGATTATTGCAACTATTCATGACCAAATGGTGGAAATCAATTTTTAAAAATTGACATTGTATTGGAGTTTACAATATTTACGTAAACTCGGTTTTTAGAAATTCAGTATAATACAATAAAAACAAAAAATCCTTCGCATCTATTTCTACAGCTGCATAAAAAATATAACAACGAGAATAATCATTTTGAACATCCTTGTATGCCTTCTATATCAGTTGTTTTTAATTAAAATGAAATTTATTAGCCAAACGAGGTTATAGCCTGCAATGATTTAGGTGTGCTTTGTGAAAGGATTGATTTTATACCCAAGTCACTTGGTACCCCATTTGACTTTAAAGCATAAAAATTTAGTTTTAAAATGCCAGATAATAAAGAGAAACTTAAACAAGCGATTATTGCAACTATTCATGACTAAATGGTGGAAATCAAATTTTAAAAATTGACATTGTATTGGAGTTTACAATATTTACGTAAACTCGGCTTTTAGAAATTCAGTATAATACAATAAAAACAAAAAATCCTTCGCATCTATTTCTACAGCTGCATAAAAAATATAACAACGAGAATAATCATTTTGAACATCCTTGTATGCCTTCTATATCAGTTGTTTTTAATTAAAATGAAATTTATTAGCCAAACAAGGTTATAGCCTGCAACGATTTAGGTGTGCTTTGTGAAAGGATTGATTTTATACCCAAGTCACTTGGTACCCCATTGGACTTTCAAACATATGAATTCAGTTCATAAAAATGCAATATAACAAAGAGAAAAGAAACATGCGATTATTGCAACTATTCATGACCAAATGGTGGAAATCAAATTTTATAAATTGACATTGTATTGGAGTTTACAATATTTACCTAAACTCGGTTTTTAGAAATTCAGTATAATACAATAAAAACAAAAAATCCTTCGCATCTATTTCTACTGCTGCATAAAAAATATAACAACGAGAATAATCATTTTGTACATCCTTGTATGCCTTCTATATCAGTTGTTTTTAATTAAAATGAAATTTATTAGCCAAACAAGGTTATAGCCTGCAACGATTTAGGTGTGCTTTGTGAAAGGATTGATTTTATACCCAAGTCACTTGGTACCCCATTGGACTTTAAAACATATGAATTCAGTTCATAAAAATGCAATATAACAAAGAGAAAAGAAACATGCGATTATTGCAACTATTCATGACCAAATGGTGGAAATCAAATTTTAAAAATTGACATTGTATTGGAGTTTACAATATTTACGTAAACTCGGATTTTAGAAATGCAGTATAATACAATAAAAACAAAAAATCCTTCGCATCTATTCCTAGAGCAGCATAAAATATAATATTTACGTAAACTCGGTTTTTAGAAATTCAGTATAATACTATAAAAACAAAAAATCCTTCGCATCTTTTCCTAGAGCTGCATAAAATATATAACAACGAGAATAATCATTTTGAACATCCTTGTATGCCTTCTATATCAGTTGTTTTTAATTAAAATGAAATTTATTAGCCAAACAAGGTTATAGCCTGCAACGATTTAGGTGTGCTTTGTGAAAGGATTGATTTTATACCCAAGTCACTTGGTACCCCATTGGACTTTAAAACATATGAATTCAGTTCATAAAAATGCAATATAACAAAGAGAAAAGAAACATGCGATTATTGCAATTATTCATGACCAAATGGTGGAAATCAAATTTTAAAAATTGACATTGTATTGGAGTTTACAATATTTACGTAAACTCGGTTTTTAGAAATTCAGTATAATACAATAAAAACAAAAAATCCTTCGCATCTATTTCTACAGCTGCATAAAAAATATAACAACGAGAATAATCATTTTGAACATCCTTGTATGCCTTCTATATCAGTTGTTTTTAATTAAAATGAAATTTATTAGCCAAACGAGGTTATAGCCTGCAATGATTTAGGTGTGCTTTGTGAAAGGATTGATTTTATACCCAAGTCACTTGGTACCCCATTGGACTTTAAAACATATGAATTCAGTTCATAAAAATGCAATATAACAAAGAGAAAAGAAACATGCGATTATTGCAACTATTCATGACCAAATGGTGGAAATCAAATTTTAAAAATTGACATTGTATTGGAGTTTACAATATTTACGTAAACTCGGTTTTTAGAAATTCAGTATAATACAATAAAAACAAAAAATCCTTCGCATCTATTTCTACCGCTGCATAAAAAATATAACAACGAGAATATTCATTTTGAACATCCTTGTATGCCTTCTATATCAGTCGTTTTTAATTAAAATGAAATTTATTAGCCAAACAAGGTTATAGCCTGCAATTATTTAGGTGTGCTTTGTGAAAGGATTGATTTTATACCCAAGTCACTTGGTACCCCATTGGACTTTAAAACATATGAATTCAGTTCAAAAAAGTGCAATATAACAAAGAGAAAAGAAAAATGCGATTATTGAAATTATTCATGACCAAATGGTGGAAATCAAATTTTAAAAATTGACATTGTATTGGAGTTTACAATATTTACGTAAACTCGGTTTTTAGAAATTCAGTATAATACAATAAAAACAAAAAATCCTTCGCATCTATTTCTACAGCTGCATAAAAAATATAACAACGAGAATAATCATTTTGAACATCCTTGTATGCCTTCTATATCAGTTGTTATTAATTAAAATGAAATTTATTAGCCAAACGAGGTTATAGCCTGCAATGATTTAGGTGTGCTCTGTGAAAGGATTGATTTTATACCCAAGTCACTTGGTACCCCATTTGACTTTAAAGCATAAAAATTTAATTTTAAAATGCCAGATAATAAAGAGAAACTTAAACAAGCGATTATTGCAACTATTCATGACCAAATGGTGGAAATCAAATTTTAAAAATTGACATTGTATTGGAGTTTACAATATTTACGTAAACTCGGCTTTTAGAAATTCAGTATAATACAATAAAAACAAAAAATTCTTCGCATCTATTTCTACAGCTGCATAAAAAATATAACAACGAGAATAATCATTTTGAACATCCTTGTATGCCTTCTATATCAGTTGCTTTTAATTATAATGAAATTTATTAGCCAAACAAGGTTATAGCCTGCAACGATTTAGGTGTGCTTTGTGAAAGGATTGATTTTATACCCAAGTCACTTGGTACCCCATTGGACTTTAAAACATATGAATTCAGTTCATAAAAATGCAATATAACAAAGAGAAAAGAAACATGCGATTATTGCAACTATTCATGACCAAATGGTGGAAATCAAATTTTATAAATTGACATTGTATTGGAGTTTACAATATTTACGTAAACTCGGTTTTTAGAAATTCAGTATAATACAATAAAAACAAAAAATCCTTCGCATCTATTTCTACAGCTGCATAAAAAATATAACAACGAGAATAATCATTTTGAACATCCTTGTATGCCTTCTATATCAGTTGTTTTTAATTAAAATGAAATTTATTAGCCAAACGAGGTTATAGCCTGCAATGATTTAGGTGTGCTTTGTGAAAGGATTGATTTTATACCCAAGTCACTTGGTACCCCATTGGACTTTAAAACATATGAATTCAGTTCATAAAAATGCAATATAACAAAGAGAAAAGAAACATGCGATTATTGCAACTATTCATGACCAAATGGTGGAAATCAAATTTTAAAAATTGACATTGTATTGGAGTTTACAATATTTACGTAAACTCGGTTTTTAGAAATTCAGTATAATACAATAAAAACAAAAAATCCTTCGCATCTATTTCTACAGCTGCATAAAAAATATAACAACGAGAATAATCATTTTGAACATCCTTGTATGCCTTCTATATCAGTTGTTTTTTATTAAAATGAAATTTATTAGCCAAACAAGGTTATAGCCTGCAACGATTTAGGTGTGCTTTGTGAAAGGATTGATTTTATACCCAAGTCACTTGGTACCCCATTGGACTTTAAAACATATGAATTCAGTTCATAAAAATGCAATATAACAAAGAGAAAAGAAACATGCGATTATTGCAATTATTCATGACCAAATGGTGGAAATCAAATTTTAAAAATTGACATTGTATTGGAGTTTACAATATTTACGTAAACTCGGTTTTTAGAAATTCAGTATAATACAATAAAAACAAAAAATCCTTCGCATCTATTTCTACAGCTGCATAAAAAATATAACAACGAGAATAATCATTTTGAACATCCTTGTATGCCTTCTATATCAGTTGTTTTTAATTAAAATGAAATTTATTAGCCAAACGAGGTTATAGCCTGCAATGATTTAGGTGTGCTTTGTGAAAGGATTGATTTTATACCCAAGTCACTTGGTACCCCATTGGACTTTAAAACATATGAATTCAGTTCATAAAAATGCAATATAACAAAGAGAAAAGAAACATGCGATTATTGCAACTATTCATGACCAAATGGTGGAAATCAAATTTTAAAAATTGACATTGTATTGGAGTTTACAATATTTACGTAAACTCGGTTTTTAGAAATTCAGTATAATACAATAAAAACAAAAAATCCTTCGCATCTATTTCTACAGCTGCATAAAAAATAAAACAACGAGAATAATCATTTTGAACATCCTTGTATGCCTTCTATATCAGTTGTTTTTAATTAAAATGAAATTTATTAGCCAAACGAGGTTATAGCCTGCAATGATTTAGGTGTGCTTTGTGAAAGGATTGATTTTATACCCAAGTCACTTGGTACCCCATTTGACTTTAAAGCATAAAAATTTAGTTTTAAAATGCCAAATAATAAAGAGAAACTTAAACAAGCGATTATTGCAACTATTCATGACCAAATGGTGGAAATCAAATTTTAAAAATTGACATTGTATTGGAGTTTACAATATTTACGTAAACTCGGTTTTTAGAAATTCAGTATAATACAATAAAAACAAAAAATCCTTCGCATCTATTTCTACAGCTGCATAAAAAATATAACAACGAGAATAATCATTTTAAACATCCTTGTATGCCTTCTATATCAGTTGTTTTTAATTAAAATGAAATTTATTAGCCAAACGAGGTTATAGCCTGCAATGATTTAGGTGTGCTTTGTGAAAGGATTGATTTTATACCCAAGTCACTTGGTACCCCATTGGACTTTAAAACATATGAATTCAGTTCATAAAAATGCAATATAACAAAGAGAAAAGAAACATGCGATTATTGCAACTATTCATGACCAAATGGTGGAAATCAAATTTTAAAAATTGACATTGTATTGGAGTTTACAATATTTACGTAAACTCGGTTTTTAGAAATTCAGTATAATACAATAAAAACAAAAAATCCTTCGCATCTATTTCTACAGCTGCATAAAAAATAAAACAACGAGAATAATCATTTTGAACATCCTTGTATGCCTTCTATATCAGTTGTTTTTAATTAAAATGAAATTTATTAGCCAAACGAGGTTATAGCCTGCAATGATTTAGGTGTGCTTTGTGAAAGGATTGATTTTATACCCAAGTCACTTGGTACCCCATTTGACTTTAAAGCATAAAAATTTAGTTTTAAAATGCCAGATAATAAAGAGAAACTTAAACAAGCGATTATTGCAACTATTCATGACCAAATGGTGGAAATCAAATTTTAAAAATTGACATTGTATTGGAGTTTACAATATTTACGTAAACTCGGTTTTTAGAAATTCAGTATAATACAATAAAAACAAAAAATCCTTCGCATCTATTTCTACCGCTGCATAAAAAATATAACAACGAGAATATTCATTTTGAACATCCTTGTATGCCTTCTATATCAGTTGTTTTTAATTAAAATGAAATTTATTAGCCAAACAAGGTTATAGCCTGCAACGATTTAGGTGTGCTTTGTGAAAGGATTGATTTTATACCCAAGTCACTTGGTACCCCATTGGACTTTCAAACATATGAATTCAGTTCATAAAAATGCAATATAACAAAGAGAAAAGAAACATGCGATTATTGCAACTATTCATGACCAAATGGTGGAAATCAAATTTTAAAAATTGACATTGTATTGGAGTTTACAATATTTACGTAAACTCGGATTTTAGAAATGCAGTATAATACAATAAAAACAAAAAATCCTTCGCATCTATTCCTAGAGCAGCATAAAATATAATATTTACGTAAACTCGGTTTTTAGAAATTCAGTATAATACTATAAAAACAAAAAATCCTTCGGATCTTTTCCTAGAGCTGCATAAAATATATAACAACGAGAATAATCATTTTGAACATCCTTGTATGCCTTCTATATCAGTTGTTTTTAATTAAAATGAAATTTATTAGCCAAACAAGGTTATAGCCTGCAACGATTTAGGTGTGCTTTGTGAAAGGATTGATTTAATACCCAAGTCACTTGGTACTCCATTGGACTTTAAAACATATGAATTCAGTTCATAAAAATGCAATATAACAAAGAGAAAAGAAACATGCGATTATTGCAACTATTCATGACCAAATGGTGGAAATCAATTTTTAAAAATTGACATTGTATTGGAGTTTACAATATTTACGTAAACTCGGTTTTTAGAAATTCAGTATAATACAATAAAAACAAAAAATCCTTCGCATCTATTTCTACAGCTGCATAAAAAATATAACAACGAGAATAATCATTTTGAACATCCTTGTATGCCTTCTATATCAGTTGTTTTTAATTAAAATGAAATTTATTAGCCAAACGAGGTTATAGCCTGCAATGATTTAGGTGTGCTTTGTGAAAGGATTGATTTTATACCCAAGTCACTTGGTACCCCATTTGACTTTAAAGCATAAAAATTTAGTTTTAAAATGCCAGATAATAAAGAGAAACTTAAACAAGCGATTATTGCAACTATTCATGACTAAATGGTGGAAATCAAATTTTAAAAATTGACATTGTATTGGAGTTTACAATATTTACGTAAACTCGGCTTTTAGAAATTCAGTATAATACAATAAAAACAAAAAATCCTTCGCATCTATTTCTACAGCTGCATAAAAAATATAACAACGAGAATAATCATTTTGAACATCCTTGTATGCCTTCTATATCAGTTGTTTTTAATTAAAATGAAATTTATTAGCCAAACAAGGTTATAGCCTGCAACGATTTAGGTGTGCTTTGTGAAAGGATTGATTTTATACCCAAGTCACTTGGTACCCCATTGGACTTTCAAACATATGAATTCAGTTCATAAAAATGCAATATAACAAAGAGAAAAGAAACATGCGATTATTGCAACTATTCATGACCAAATGGTGGAAATCAAATTTTATAAATTGACATTGTATTGGAGTTTACAATATTTACCTAAACTCGGTTTTTAGAAATTCAGTATAATACAATAAAAACAAAAAATCCTTCGCATCTATTTCTACTGCTGCATAAAAAATATAACAACGAGAATAATCATTTTGTACATCCTTGTATGCCTTCTATATCAGTTGTTTTTAATTAAAATGAAATTTATTAGCCAAACAAGGTTATAGCCTGCAACGATTTAGGTGTGCTTTGTGAAAGGATTGATTTTATACCCAAGTCACTTGGTACCCCATTGGACTTTAAAACATATGAATTCAGTTCATAAAAATGCAATATAACAAAGAGAAAAGAAACATGCGATTATTGCAACTATTCATGACCAAATGGTGGAAATCAAATTTTAAAAATTGACATTGTATTGGAGTTTACAATATTTACGTAAACTCGGATTTTAGAAATGCAGTATAATACAATAAAAACAAAAAATCCTTCGCATCTATTCCTAGAGCAGCATAAAATATAATATTTACGTAAACTCGGTTTTTAGAAATTCAGTATAATACTATAAAAACAAAAAATCCTTCGCATCTTTTCCTAGAGCTGCATAAAATATATAACAACGAGAATAATCATTTTGAACATCCTTGTATGTCCTTGTATGCCTTCTATATCAGTTGTTTTTAATTAAAATGAAATTTATTAGCCAAACAAGGTTATAGCCTGCAACGATTTAGGTGTGCTTTGTGAAAGGATTGATTTTATACCCAAGTCACTTGGTACCCCATTGGACTTTAAAACATATGAATTCAGTTCATAAAAATGCAATATAACAAAGAGAAAAGAAACATGCGATTATTGCAACTATTCATGACCAAATGGTGGAAATCAAATTTTAAAAATTGACATTGTATTGGAGTTTACAATATTTACGTAAACTCGGTTTTTAGAAATTCAGTATAATACAATAAAAACAAAAAATCCTTCGCATCTATTTCTACAGCTGCATAAAAAATATAACAACGAGAATAATCATTTTGAACATCCTTGTATGCCTTCTATATCAGTTGTTTTTAATTAAAATGAAATTTATTAGCCAAACGAGGTTATAGCCTGCAATGATTTAGGTGTGCTTTGTGAAAGGATTGATTTTATACCCAAGTCACTTGGTACCCCATTGGACTTTAAAACATATGAATTCAGTTCATAAAAATGCAATATAACAAAGAGAAAAGAAACATGCGATTATTGCAACTATTCATGACCAAATGGTGGAAATCAAATTTTAAAAATTGACATTGTATTGGAGTTTACAATATTTACGTAAACTCGGTTTTTAGAAATTCAGTATAATACAATAAAAACAAAAAATCCTTCGCATCTATTTCTACCGCTGCATAAAAAATATAACAACGAGAATATTCATTTTGAACATCCTTGTATGCCTTCTATATCAGTTGTTTTTAATTAAAATGAAATTTATTAGCCAAACAAGGTTATAGCCTGCAATTATTTAGGTGTGCTTTGTGAAAGGATTGATTTTATACCCAAGTCACTTGGTACCCCATTGGACTTTAAAACATATGAATTCAGTTCAAAAAAGTGCAATATAACAAAGAGAAAAGAAAAATGCGATTATTGAAATTATTCATGACCAAATGATGGAAATCAAATTTTAAAAATTGACATTGTATTGGAGTTTACAATATTTACGTAAACTCGGTTTTTAGAAATTCAGTATAATACAATAAAAACAAAAAATCCTTCGCATCTATTTCTACAGCTGCATAAAAAATATAACAACGAGAATAATCATTTTGAACATCCTTGTATGCCTTCTATATCAGTTGTTATTAATTAAAATGAAATTTATTAGCCAAACGAGGTTATAGCCTGCAATGATTTAGGTGTGCTCTGTGAAAGGATTGATTTTATACCCAAGTCACTTGGTACCCCATTTGACTTTAAAGCATAAAAATTTAATTTTAAAATGCCAGATAATAAAGAGAAACTTAAACAAGCGATTATTGCAACTATTCATGACCAAATGGTGGAAATCAAATTTTAAAAATTGACATTGTATTGGAGTTTACAATATTTACGTAAACTCGGCTTTTAGAAATTCAGTATAATACAATAAAAACAAAAAATTCTTCGCATCTATTTCTACAGCTGCATAAAAAATATAACAACGAGAATAATCATTTTGAACATCCTTGTATGCCTTCTATATCAGTTGCTTTTAATTATAATGAAATTTATTAGCCAAACAAGGTTATAGCCTGCAACGATTTAGGTGTGCTTTGTGAAAGGATTGATTTTATACCCAAGTCACTTGGTACCCCATTGGACTTTAAAACATATGAATTCAGTTCATAAAAATGCAATATAACAAAGAGAAAAGAAACATGCGATTATTGCAACTATTCATGACCAAATGGTGGAAATCAAATTTTATAAATTGACATTGTATTGGAGTTTACAATATTTACGTAAACTCGGTTTTTAGAAATTCAGTATAATACAATAAAAACAAAAAATCCTTCGCATCTATTTCTACAGCTGCATAAAAAATATAACAACGAGAATAATCATTTTGAACATCCTTGTATGCCTTCTATATCAGTTGTTTTTAATTAAAATGAAATTTATTAGCCAAACAAGGTTATAGCCTGCAACGATTTAGGTGTGCTTTGTGAAAGGATTGATTTTATACCCAAGTCACTTGGTACCCCATTGGACTTTCAAACATATGAATTCAGTTCATAAAAATGCAATATAACAAAGAGAAAAGAAACATGCGATTATTGCAACTATTCATGACCAAATGGTGGAAATCAAATTTTAAAAATTGACATTGTATTGGAGTTTACAATATTTACGTAAACTCGGCTTTTAGAAATTCAGTATAATACAATAAAAACAAAAAATTCTTCGCATCTATTTCTACAGCTGCATAAAAAATATAACAACGAGAATAATCATTTTGAACATCCTTGTATGCCTTCTATATCAGTTGCTTTTAATTAAAATGAAATTTATTAGCCAAACAAGGTTATAGCCTGCAACGATTTAGGTGTGCTTTGTGAAAGGATTGATTTTATACCCAAGTCACTTGGTACCCCATTGGACTTTAAAACATATGAATTCAGTTCATAAAAATGCAATATAACAAAGAGAAAAGAAACATGCGATTATTGCAACTATTCATGACCAAATGGTGGAAATCAAATTTTAAAAATTGACATTGTATTGGAGTTTACAATATTTACGTAAACTCGGCTTTTAGAAATTCAGTATAATACAATTAAAACAAAAAATCCTTCGCATCTATTTCTACAGCTGCATAAAAAATATAACAACGAGAATAATCATTTTGAACATCCTTGTATGCCTTCTATATCAGTTGTTTTTAATTAAAATGAAATTTATTAGCCAAACAAGGTTATAGCCTGCAACGATTTAGGTGTGCTTTGTGAAAGGATTGATTTTATACCCAAGTCACTTGGTACCCCATTGGACTTTCAAACATATGAATTCAGTTCATAAAAATGCAATATAACAAAGAGAAAAGAAACATGCGATTATTGCAACTATTCATGACCAAATGGTGGAAATCAATTTTTAAAAATTGACATTGTATTGGAGTTTACAATATTTACGTAAACTCGGTTTTTAGAAATTCAGTATAATACAATAAAAACAAAAAATCCTTCGCATCTATTTCTACAGCTGCATAAAAAATATAACAACGAGAATAATCATTTTGAACATCCTTGTATGCCTTCTATATCAGTTGTTTTTAATTAAAATGAAATTTATTAGCCAAACGAGGTTATAGCTTGCAATGATTTAGGTGTGCTTTGTGAAAGGATTGATTTTATACCCAAGTCACTTGGTACCCCATTTGACTTTAAAGCATAAAAATTTAGTTTTAAAATGCCAAATAATAAAGAGAAACTTAAACAAGCGATTATTGCAACTATTCATGACCAAATGGTGGAAATCAAATTTTAAAAATTGACATTGTATTGGAGTTTACAATATTTAAGTAAACTCGGTTTTTAGAAATTCAGTATAATACAATAAAAACAAAAAATCCTTCGCATCTATTTCTACAGCTGCATAAAAAATATAACAACGAGAATAATCATTTTAAACATCCTTGTATCCCTTCTATATCAGTTGTTTTTAATTAAAATGAAATTTATTAGCCAAACAAGGTTATAGCCTGCAACGATTTAGGTGTGCTTTGTGAAAGGATTGATTTTATACCCAAGTCACTTGGTACCCCATTGGACTTTCAAACATATGAATTCAGTTCATAAAAATGCAATATAACAAAGAGAAAAGAAACATGCGATTATTGCAACTATTCATGACCAAATGGTGGAAATCAAATTTTAAAAATTGACATTGTATTGGAGTTTACAATATTTACGTAAACTCGGATTTTAGAAATGCAGTATAATACAATAAAAACAAAAAATCCTTCGCATCTATTCCTAGAGCAGCATAAAATATAATATTTACGTAAACTCGGTTTTTAGAAATTCAGTATAATACTATAAAAACAAAAAATCCTTCGCATCTTTTCCTAGAGCTGCATAAAATATATAACAACGAGAATAATCATTTTGAACATCCTTGTATGCCTTCTATATCAGTTGTTTTTAATTAAAATGAAATTTATTAGCCAAACAAGGTTATAGCCTGCAACGATTTAGGTGTGCTTTGTGAAAGGATTGATTTTATACCCAAGTCACTTGGTACCCCATTGGACTTTCAAACATATGAATTCAGTTCATAAAAATGCAATATAACAAAGAGAAAAGAAACATGCGATTATTGCAACTATTCATGACCAAATGGTGGAAATAAAATTTTATAAATTGACATTGTATTGGAGTTTACAATATTTACGTAAACTCGGGTTTTAGAAATTCAGTATAATACCATAAAAACAAAAAATTCTTCGGATCTATTTCTACAGCTGCATAAAAAATATAACAACGAGAATAATCATTTTGAACATCCTTGTATGCCTTCTATATCAGTTGTTTTTAATTAAAATGAAATTTATTAGCCAAACAAGGTTATAGCCTGCAACGATTTAGGTGTGCTTTGTGAAAGGATTGATTTTATACCCAAGTCACTTGGTACCCCATTGGACTTTAAAACATATGAATTCAGTTCATAAAAATGCAATATAACAAAGAGAAAAGAAACATGCGATTATTGCAACTATTCATGACCAAATGGTGGAAATCAAATTTTAAAAATTGACATTGTATTGGAGTTTACAATATTTACGTAAACTCGGCTTTTAGAAATTCAGTATAATACAATAAAAACAAAAAATCCTTCGCATCTATTTCTACAGCTGCATAAAAAATATAACAACGAGAATAATCATTTTGAACATCCTTGTATGCCTTCTATATCAGTTGTTTTTAATTAAAATGAAATTTATTAGCCAAACAAGGTTATAGCCTGCAACGATTTAGGTGTGCTTTGTGAAAGGATTGATTTTATACCCAAGTCACTTGGTACCCCATTGGACTTTCAAACATATGAATTCAGTTCATAAAAATGCAATATAACAAAGAGAAAAGAAACATGCGATTATTGCAACTATTCATGACCAAATGGTGGAAATAAAATTTTATAAATTGACATTGTATTGGAGTTTACAATATTTACGTAAACTCGGTTTTTAGAAATTCAGTATAATACAATAAAAACAAAAAATCCTTCGCATCTATTTCTACAGCTGCATAAAAAATATAACAACGAGAATAATCATTTTGAACATCCTTGTATGCCTTCTATATCAGTTGTTTTTAATTAAAATGAAATTTATTAGCCAAACGAGGTTATAGCCTGCAATGATTTAGGTGTGCTTTGTGAAAGGATTGATTTTATACCCAAGTCACTTGGTACCCCATTTGACTTTAAAGCATAAAAATTTAGTTTTAAAATGCCAAATAATAAAGAGAAACTTAAACAAGCGATTATTGCAACTATTCATGACCAAATGGTGGAAATCAAATTTTAAAAATTGACATTGTATTGGAGTTTACAATATTTAAGTAAACTCGGTTTTTAGAAATTCAGTATAATACAATAAAAACAAAAAATCCTTCGCATCTATTTCTACAGCTGCATAAAAAATATAACAACGAGAATAATCATTTTAAACATCCTTGTATCCCTTCTATATCAGTTGTTTTTAATTAAAATGAAATTTATTAGCCAAACAAGGTTATAGCCTGCAACGATTTAGGTGTGCTTTGTGAAAGGATTGATTTTATACCCAAGTCACTTGGTACCCCATTGGACTTTCAAACATATGAATTCAGTTCATAAAAATGCAATATAACAAAGAGAAAAGAAACATGCGATTATTGCAACTATTCATGACCAAATGGTGGAAATCAATTTTTAAAAATTGACATTGTATTGGAGTTTACAATATTTACGTAAACTCGGATTTTAGAAATGCAGTATAATACAATAAAAACAAAAAATCCTTCGCATCTATTCCTAGAGCAGCATAAAATATAATATTTACGTAAACTCGGTTTTTAGAAATTCAGTATAATACTATAAAAACAAAAAATCCTTCGCATCTTTTCCTAGAGCTGCATAAAATATATAACAACGAGAATAATCATTTTGAACATCCTTGTATGCCTTCTATATCAGTTGTTTTTAATTAAAATGAAATTTATTAGCCAAACAAGGTTATAGCCTGCAACGATTTAGGTGTGCTTTGTGAAAGGATTGATTTTATACCCAAGTCACTTGGTACCCCATTGGACTTTAAAACATATGAATTCAGTTCATAAAAATGCAATATAACAAAGAGAAAAGAAACATGCGATTATTGCAACTATTCATGACCAAATGGTGGAAATCAATTTTTAAAAATTGACATTGTATTGGAGTTTACAATATTTACGTAAACTCGGTTTTTAGAAATTCAGTATAATACAATAAAAACAAAAAATCCTTCGCATCTATTTGTACAGCTGCATAAAAAATATAACAACGAGAATAATCATTTTGAACATCCTTGTATGCCTTCTATATCAGTTGTTTTTAATTAAAATGAAATTTATTAGCCAAACAAGGTTATAGCCTGCAACGATTTAGGTGTGCTTTATGAAAGGATTGATTTTATACCCAAGTCACTTGGTACCCCATTGGACTTTAAAACATATGAATTCAGTTCATAAAAATGCAATATAACAAAGAGAAAAGAAACATGCGATTATTGCAACTATTCATGACCAAATGGTGGAAATCAAATTTTAAAACTTGACATTGTATTGGAGTTTACAATATTTACGTAAACTCGGATTTTAGAAATGCAGTATAATACAATAAAAACAAAAAATCCTTCGCATCTATTCCTAGAGCAGCATAAAATATAATATTTACGTAAACTCGGTTTTTAGAAATTCAGTATAATACTATAAAAACAAAAAATCCTTCGCATCTATTTCTACAGCTGCATAAAAAATATAACAACGAGAATAATCATTTTGAACATCCTTGTATGCCTTCTATATCAGTTGTTTTTAATTAAAATGAAATTTATTAGCCAAACGAGGTTATAGCCTGCAATGATTTAGGTGTGCTTTGTGAAAGGATTGATTTTATACCCAAGTCACTTGGTACCCCATTTGACTTTAAAGCATAAAAATTTAGTTTTAAAATGCCAAATAATAAAGAGAAACTTAAACAAGCGATTATTGCAACTATTCATGACCAAATGGTGGAAATCAAATTTTAAAAATTGGCATTGTATTGGAGTTTACAATATTTAAGTAAACTCGGTTTTTAGAAATTCAGTATAATACAATAAAAACAAAAAATCCTTCGCATCTATTTCTACAGCTGCATAAAAAATATAACAACGAGAATAATCATTTTAAACATCCTTGTATGCCTTCTATATCAGTTGTTTTTAATTAAAATGAAATTTATTAGCCAAACAAGGTTATAGCCTGAAACGATTTAGGTGTGCTTTGTGAAAGGATTGATTTTATACCCAAGTCACTTGGTACCCCATTGGACTTTCAAACATATGAATTCAGTTCATAAAAATGCAATATAACAAAGAGAAAAGAAACATGCGATTATTGCAACTATTCATGACCAAATGGTGGAAATCAAATTTTAAAAATGGACATTGTATTGGAGTTTACAATATTTACGTAAACTCGGATTTTAGAAATGCAGAATAATACAATAAAAACAAAAAATCCTTCGCATCTATTCCTAGAGCAGCATAAAATATAATATTTACGTAAACTCGGTTTTTAGAAATTCAGTATAATACTATAAAAACAAAAAATCCTTCGCATCTTTTCCTAGAGCTGCATAAAATATATAACAACGAGAATAATCATTTTGAACATCCTTGTATGCCTTCTATATCAGTTGTTTTTAATTAAAATGAAATTTATTAGCCAAACAAGGTTATAGCCTGCAACGATTTAGGTGTGCTTTGTGAAAGGATTGATTTTATACCCAAGTCACTTGGTACCCCATTGGACTTTAAAACATATGAATTCAGTTCATAAAAATGCAATATAACAAAGAGAAAAGAAACATGCGATTATTGCAACTCTTCATGACCAAATGGAGGAAATCAATTTTTAAAAATTGACATTGTATTGGAGTTTACAATATTTACGTAAACTCGGTTTTTAGAAATTCAGTATAATACAATAAAAACAAAAAATCCTTCGCATCTATTTCTACAGCTGCATAAAAAATATAACAACGAGAATAATCATTTTGAACATCCTTGTATGCCTTCTATATCAGTTGTTTTTAATTAAAATGAAATTTATTAGCCAAACGAGGTTATAGCCTGCAATGATTTAGGTGTGCTTTGTGAAAGGATTGATTTTATACCCAAGTCACTTGGTACCCCATTTGACTTTAAAGCATAAAAATTTAGTTTTAAAATGCCAAATAATAAAGAGAAACTTAAACAAGCGATTATTGCAACTATTCATGACCAAATGGTGGAAATCAAATTTTAAAAATTGACATTGTATTAAAGTTTACAATATTTAAGTAAACTCGGTTTTTAGAAATTCAGTATAATACAATAAAAACAAAAAATCCTTCGCATCTATTTCTACAGCTGCATAAAAAATATAACAACGAGAATAATCATTTTGTACATCCTTGTATGCCTTCTATATCAGTTGTTTTTAATTAAAATGAAATTTATTAGCCAAACAAGGTTATAGCCTGCAACGATTTAGGTGTGCTTTGTGAAAGGATTGATTTTATACCCAAGTCACTTGGTACCCCATTGGACTTTAAAACATATGAATTCAGTTCATAAAAATGCAATATAACAAAGAGAAAAGAAACATGCGATTATTGCAACTATTCATGACCAAATGGTGGAAATCAAATTTTAAAAATTGACATTGTATTGGAGTTTACAATATTTACGTAAACTCGGTTTTTAGAAATTCAGTATAATACAATAAAAACAAAAAATCCTTCGCATCTATTTCTACAGCTGCATAAAAAATATAACAACGAGAATAATCATTTTGAACATCCTTGTATGCCTTCTATATCAGTTGTTTTTAATTAAAATGAAATTTATTAGCCAAACGAGGTTATAGCCTGCAATGATTTAGGTGTGCTTTGTGAAAGGATTGATTTTATACCCAAGTCACTTGGTACCCCATTTGACTTTAAAGCATAAAAATTTAGTTTTAAAATGCCAAATAATAAAGAGAAAAGAAACATGCGATTATTGCAACTATTCATGACCAAATGGTGGAAATCAAATTTTAAAAATTGACATTGTATTGGAGTTTACAATATTTAAGTAAACTCGGTTTTTAGAAATTCAGTATAATACAATAAAAACAAAAAATCCTTCGCATCTATTTCTACAGCTGCATAAAAAATATAACAACGAGAATAATCATTTTAAACATCCTTGTATGCCTTCTATATCAGTTGTTTTTAATTAAAATGAAATTTATTAGCCAAACAAGGTTATAGCCTGCAACGATTTAGGTGTGCTTTGTGAAAGGATTGATTTTATACCCAAGTCACTTGGTACCCCATTGGACTTTCAAACATATGAATTCAGTTCATAAAAATGCAATATAACAAAGAGAAAAGAAACATGCGATTATTGCAACTATTCATGACCAAATGGTGGAAATCAAATTTTAAAAATTGACATTGTATTGGAGTTTACAATATTTACGTAAACTCGGATTTTAAAAATGCAGTATAATACAATAAAAACAAAAAATCCTTCGCATCTATTCCTAGAGCAGCATAAAATATAATATTTACGTAAACTCGGTTTTTAGAAATTCAGTATAATACTATAAAAACAAAAAATCCTTCGCATCTTTTCCTAGAGCTGCATAAAATATATAACAACGAGAATAATCATTTTGAACATCCTTGTATGCCTTCTATATCAGTTGTTTTTAATTAAAATGAAATTTATTAGCCAAACAAGGTTATAGCCTGCAAAGATTTAGGTGTGCTTTGTGAAAGGATTGATTTTATACCCAAGTCACTTGGTACCCCATTGGACTTTAAAACATAAGAATTCAGTTCATAAAAATGCAATATAACAAAGAGAAAAGAAACATGCGATTATTGCAACTATTCATGACCAAATGGTGGAAATCAATTTTTAAAAATTGACATTGTATTGGAGTTTACAATATTTACGTAAACTCGGTTTTTAGAAATTCAGTATAATACAATAAAAACAAAAAATCCTTCGCATCTATTTCTACAGCTGCATAAAAAATATAACAACGAGAATAATCATTTTGAACATCCTTGTATGCCTTCTATATCAGTTGTTTTTAATTAAAATGAAATTTATTAGCCAAACAAGGTTATAGCCTGCAACGATTTAGGTGTGCTTTGTGAAAGGATTGATTTTATACCCAAGTCACTTGGTACCCCATTGGACTTTCAAACATATGAATTCAGTTCATAAAAATGCAATATAACAAAGAGAAAAGAAACATGCGATTATTGCAACTATTCATGACCAAATGGTGGAAATAAAATTTTATAAATTGACATTGTATTGGAGTTTACAATATTTACGTAAACTCGGTTTTTAGAAATTCAGTATAATACAATAAAAACAAAAAATCCTTCGCATCTTTTCCTAGAGCTGCATAAAATATATAACAACGAGAATAATCATTTTGAACATCCTTGTATGCCTTCTATATCAGTTGTTTTTAATTAAAATGAAATTTATTAGCCAAACAAGGTTATAGCCTGCAACGATTTAGGTGTGCTTTGTGAAAGGATTGATTTTATACCCAAGTCACTTGGTACCCCATTGGACTTTAAAACATATGAATTCAGTTCATAAAAATGCAATATAACAAAGAGAAAAGAAACATGCGATTATTGCAACTATTCATGACCAAATGGTGGAAATCAATTTTTAAAAATTGACATTGTATTGGAGTTTACAATATTTACGTAAACTCGGTTTTTAGAAATTCAGTATAATACAATAAAAACAAAAAATCCTTCGCATCTATTTCTACAGCTGCATAAAAAATATAACAACGAGAATAATCATTTTGAACATCCTTGTATGCCTTCTATATCAGTTGTTTTTAATTAAAATGAAATTTATTAGGCAAACAAGGTTATAGCCTGCAACGATTTAGGTGTGCTTTGTGAAAGGATTGATTTTATACCCAAGTCACTTGGTACCCCATTGGACTTTAAAACATATGAATTCAGTTCATAAAAATGCAATATAACAAAGAGAAAAGAAACATGCGATTATTGCAACTATTCATGACCAAATGGTGGAAATCAAATTTTAAAAATTGACATTGTATTGGAGTTTACAATATTTACGTAAACTCGGCTTTTAGAAATTCAGTATAATACAATAAAAACAAAAAATCCTTCGCATCTATTTCTACAGCTGCATAAAAAATATAACAACGAGAATAATCATTTTGAACATCCTTGTATGCCTTCTATATCAGTTGTTTTTAATTAAAATGAAATTTATTAGCCAAACAAGGTTATAGCCTGCAACGATTTAGGTGTGCTTTGTGAAAGGATTGATTTTATACCCAAGTCACTTGGTACCCCATTGGACTTTCAAACATATGAATTCAGTTCATAAAAATGCAATATAACAAAGAGAAAAGAAACATGCGATTATTGCAACTATTCATGACCAAATGGTGGAAATCAAATTTTAAAAATTGACATTGTATTGGAGTTTACAATATTTACGTAAACTTGGTTTTTAGAAATTCAGTATAATACAATAAAAACAAACAATCCTTCGCATCTATTTCTACAGCTGCATAAAAAATATAACAACGAGAATAATCATTTTGAACATCCTTGTATGCCTTCTATATCAGTTGTTATTAATTAAAATGAAATTTATTAGCCAAACGAGGTTATAGCCTGCAATGATTTAGGTGTGCTTTGTGAAAGGATTGATTTTATACCCAAGTCACTTGGTACCCCATTTGACTTTAAAGCATAAAAATTTAGTTTTAAAATGCCAGATAATAAAGAGAAACTTAAACAAGCGATTATTGCAACTATTCATGACCAAATGGTGGAAATCAAATTTTAAAAATTGACATTGTATTGGAGTTTACAATATTTACGTAAACTCGGTTTTTAGAAATTCAGTATAATACAATAAAAACAAAAAATCCCTCGCATCTATTTCTACAGCTGCATAAAAAATATAACAACGAGAATAATCATTTTGAACATCCTTGTATGCCTTCTATATCAGTTGTTTTTAATTAAAATGAAATTTATTAGCCAAACAAGGTTATAGCCTGCAACGATTTAGGTGTGCTTTGTGAAAGGATTGATTTTATACCCAAGTCACTTGGTACCCCATTGGACTTTAAAACATATGAATTCAGTTCATAAAAATGCAATATAACAAAGAGAAAAGAAACATGCGATTATTGCAACTATTCATGACCAAATGGTGGAAATCAATTTTTAAAAATTGACATTGTATTGGACTTTACAATATTTACGTAAACTCGGTTTTTAGAAATTCAGTATAATACAATAAAAACAAAAAATCCTTCGCATCTATTTCTACAGCTGCATAAAAATTATAACAACGAGAATAATCATTTTGAACATCCTTGTATGCCTTCTATATCAGTTGTTTTTAATTAAAATGAAATTTATTAGCCAAACAAGGTTATAGCCTGCAACGATTTAGGTGTGCTTTGTGAAAGGATTGATTTTATACCCAAGTCACTTGGTACCCCATTGGACTTTAAAACATATGAATTCAGTTCATAAAAATGCAATATAACAAAGAGAAAAGAAACATGCGATTATTGCAACTATTCATGACCAAATGGTGGAAATCAAATTTTAAAAATTGACATTGTATTGGAGTTTACAATATTTACGTAAACTCGGCTTTTAGAAATTCAGTATAATACAATAAAAACAAAAAATCCTTCGCATCTATTTCTACAGCTGCATAAAAAATATAACAACGAGAATAATCATTTTGAACATCCTTGTATGCCTTCTATATCAGTTGTTTTTAATTAAAATGAAATTTATTAGCCAAACAAGGTTATAGCCTGCAACGATTTAGGTGTGCTTTGTGAAAGGATTGATTTTATACCCAAGTCACTTGGTACCCCATTGGACTTTCAAACATATGAATTCAGTTCATAAAAATGCAATATAACAAAGAGAAAAGAAACATGCGATTATTGCAACTATTCATGACCAAATGGTGGAAATCAAATTTTAAAAATTGACATTGTATTGGAGTTTACAATATTTACGTAAACTCGGTTTTTAGAAATTCAGTATAATACAATAAAAACAAAAAATCCTTCGCATCTATTTCTACAGCTGCATAAAAAATATAACAACGAGAATAATCATTTTGTACATCCTTGTATGCCTTCTATATCAGTTGTTTTTAATTAAAATGAAATTTATTAGCCAAACAAGGTTATAGCCTGCAACGATTTAGGTGTGCTTTGTGAAAGGATTGATTTTATACCCAAGTCACTTGGTACCCCATTGGACTTTCAAACATATGAATTCAGTTCATAAAAATGCAATATAACAAAGAGAAAAGAAACATGCGATTATTGCAACTATTCATGACCAAATGGTGGAAATCAAATTTTAAAAATTGACATTGTATTGGAGTTTACAATATTTACGTAAACTCGGATTTTAGAAATGCAGTATAATACAATAAAAACAAAAAATCCTTCGCATCTATTCCTAGAGCAGCATAAAATATAATATTTACGTAAACTCGGTTTTTAGAAATTCAGTATAATACTATAAAAACAAAAAATCCTTCGCATCTATTTCTACAGCTGCATAAAAAATATAACAACGAGAATAATCATTTTAAACATCCTTGTATGCCTTCTATATCAGTCGTTTTTAATTAAAATGAAATTTATTAGCCAAACAAGGTTATAGCCTGCAACGATTTAGGTGTGCTTTGTGAAAGGATTGATTTTATACCCAAGTCACTTGGTACCCCATTGGACTTTCAAACATATGAATTCAGTTCATAAAAATGCAATATAACAAAGAGAAAAGAAACATGCGATTATTGCAACTATTCATGACCAAATGGTGGAAATCAAATTTTAAAAATTGACATTGTATTGGAGTTTACAATATTTACGTAAACTCGGTTTTTAGAAATTCAGTATAATACAATAAAAACAAAAAATCCTTCGCATCTATTTCTACAGCTGCATAAAAAATATAACAACGAGAATAATCATTTTGAACATCCTTGTATGCCTTCTATATCAGTTGTTTTTAATTAAAATGAAATTTATTAGCCAAACGAGGTTATAGCCTGCAATGATTTAGGTGTGCTTTGTGAAAGGATTGATTTTATACCCAAGTCACTTGGTACCCCATTTGACTTTAAAGCATAAAAATTTAGTTTTAAAATGCCAAATAATAAAGAGAAAAGAAACATGCGATTATTGCAACTATTCATGACCAAATGGTGGAAATCAAATTTTAAAAATTGACATTGTATTGGAGTTTACAATATTTAAGTAAACTCGGTTTTTAGAAATTCAGTATAATACAATAAAAACAAAAAATCCTTCCCATCTATTTCTAGAGCAGCATAAAATATAATATTTACGTAAACTCGGTTTTTAGAAATTCAGTATAATACTATAAAAACAAAAAATCCTTCGCATCTTTTCCTAGAGCTGCATAAAATATATAACAACGAGAATAATCATTTTGAACATCCTTGTATGCCTTCTATATCAGTTGTTATTAATTAAAATGAAATTTATTAGCCAAACGAGGTTATAGCCTGCAACGATTTAGGTGTGCTTTGTGAAAGGATTGATTTTATACCCAAGTCACTTGGTACCCCATTTGACTTTAAAGCATAAAAATTTAGTTTTAAAATGCCAAATAATAAAGAGAAACTTAAACAAGCGATTATTGCAACTATTCATGACCAAATGGTGGAAATCAAATTTTAAAAATTGACATTGTATTGGAGTTTACAATATTTAAGTAAACTCGGTTTTTAGAAATTCAGTATAATACAATAAAAACAAAAAATCCTTCGCATCTATTTCTAGAGCAGCATAAAATATAATATTTACGTAAACTCGGTTTTTAGAAATTCAGTATAATACTATAAAAACAAAAAATCCTTCGCATCTTTTCCTAGAGCTGCATAAAATATATAACAACGAGAATAATCATTTTGAACATCCTTGTATGCCTTCTATATCAGTTGTTTTTAATTAAAATGAAATTTATTAGCCAAACAAGGTTATAGCCTGCAACGATTTAGGTGTGCTTTGTGAAAGGATTGATTTTATACCCAAGTCACTTGGTACCCCATTGGACTTTAAAACATATGAATTCAGTTCATAAAAATGCAATATAACAAAGAGAAAAGAAACATGCGATTATTGCAACTATTCATGACCAAATAGTGGAAATCAATTTTTAAAAATTGACATTGTATTGGAGTTTACAATATTTACGTAAACTCGGTTTTTAGAAATTCAGTATAATACAATAAAAACAAAAAATCCTTCGCATCTATTTCTACAGCTGCATAAAAAATATAACAACGAGAATAATCATTTTGAACATCCTTGTATGCCTTCTATATCAGTTGTTTTTAATTAAAATGAAATTTATTAGCCAAACGAGGTTATAGCCTGCAATGATTTAGGTGTGCTTTGTGAAAGGATTGATTTTATACCCAAGTCACTTGGTACCCCATTTGACTTTAAAGCATAAAAATTTAGTTTTAAAATGCCAAATAATAAAGAGAAACTTAAACAAGCGATTATTGCAACTATTCATGACCAAATGGTGGAAATCAAATTTTAAAAATTGACATTGTATTGGAGTTTACAATATTTAAGTAAACTCGGTTTTTAGAAATTCAGTATAATACAATAAAAACAAAAAATCCTTCGCATCTATTTCTAGAGCAGCATAAAATATAATATTTACGTAAACTCGGTTTTTAGAAATTCAGTATAATACTATAAAAACAAAAAATCCTTCGCATCTTTTCCTAGAGCTGCATAAAATATATAACAACGAGAATAATCATTTTGAACATCCTTGTATGCCTTCTATATCAGTTGTTTTTAATTAAAATGAAATTTATTAGCCAATCAAGGTTATAGCCTGCAACGATTTAGGTGTGCTTTGTGAAAGGATTGATTTTATACCCAAGTCACTTGGTACCCCATTGGACTTTAAAACATATGAATTCAGTTCATAAAAATGCAATATAACAAAGAGAAAAGAAACATGCGATTATTGCAACTATTCATGACCAAATGGTGGAAATCAATTTTTAAAAATTGACATTGTATTGGAGTTTACAATATTTACGTAAACTCGGTTTTTAGAAATTCAGTATAATACAATAAAAACAAAAAATCCTTCGCATCTATTTCTACAGCTGCATAAAAAATATAACAACGAGAATAATCATTTTGAACATCCTTGTATGCCTTCTATATCAGTTGTTTTTAATTAAAATGAAATTTATTAGCCAAACGAGGTTATAGCCTGCAATGATTTAGGTGTGCTTTGTGAAAGGATTGATTTTATACCCAAGTCACTTGGTACCCCATTTGACTTTAAAGCATAAAAATTTAGTTTTAAAATGCCAAATAATAAAGAGAAAAGAAACATGCGATTATTGCAACTATTCATGACCAAATGGTGGAAATCAAATTTTAAAAATTGACATTGTATTGGAGTTTACAATATTTAAGTAAACTCGGTTTTTAGAAATTCAGTATAATACAATAAAAACAAAAAATCCTTCGCATCTATTTCTACAGCTGCATAAAAAATATAACAACGAGAATAATCATTTTGTACATCCTTGTATGCCTTCTATATCAGTTGTTTTTAATTAAAATGAAATTTATTAGCCAAACAAGGTTATAGCCTGCAACGATTTAGGTGTGCTTTGTGAAAGGATTGATTTTATACCCAAGTCACTTGGTACCCCATTGGACTTTAAAACATATGAATTCAGTTCATAAAAATGCAATATAACAAAGAGAAAAGAAACATGCGATTATTGCAACTATTCATGACCAAATGGTGGAAATCAAATTTTAAAAATTGACATTGTATTGGAGTTTACAATATTTACGTAAACTCGGATTTTAAAAATGCAGTATAATACAATAAAAACAAAAAATCCTTCGCATCTATTCCTAGAGCAGCATAAAATATAATATTTACGTAAACTCGGTTTTTAGAAATTCAGTATAATACTATAAAAACAAAAAATCCTTCGCATCTTTTCCTAGAGCTGCATAAAATATATAACAACGAGAATAATCATTTTGAACATCCTTGTATGCCTTCTATATCAGTTATTTTTAATTAAAATGAAATTTATTAGCCAAACAAGGTTATAGCCTGCAACGATTTAGGTGTGCTTTGTGAAAGGATTGATTTTATACCCAAGTCACTTGGTACCCCATTGGACTTTAAAACATATGAATTCAGTTCATAAAAATGCAATATAACAAAGAGAAAAGAAACATGCGATTATTGCAACTATTCATGACCAAATGGTGGAAATCAATTTTTAAAAATTGACATTGTATTGGAGTTTACAATATTTACGTAAACTCGGTTTTTAGAAATTCAGTATAATACAATAAAAACAAAAAATCCTTCGCATCTATTTCTACAGCTGCATAAAAAATATAACAACGAGAATAATCATTTTGTACATCCTTGTATGCCTTCTATATCAGTTGTTTTTAATTAAAATGAAATTTATTAGCCAAACAAGGTTATAGCCTGCAACGATTTAGGTGTGCTTTGTGAAAGGATTGATTTTATACCCAAGTCACTTGGTACCCCATTGGACTTTCAAACATATGAATTCAGTTCATAAAAATGCAATATAACAAAGAGAAAAGAAACATGCGATTATTGCAACTATTCATGACCAAATGGTGGAAATAAAATTTTAAAAATTGACATTGTATTGGAGTTTACAATATTTACGTAAACTCGGTTTTTAGAAATTCAGTATAATACAATAAAAACAAAAAATCCTTCGCATCTATTTCTACAGCTGCATAAAATATATAACAACGAGAATAATCATTTTGAACATCCTTGTATGCCTTCTATATCAGTTGTTTTTAATTAAAATGAAATTTATTAGCCAAACAAGGTTATAGCCTGCAACGATTTAGGTGTGCTTTGTGAAAGGATTGATTTTATACCCAAGTCACTTGGTACCCCATTGGACTTTAAAACATATGAATTCAGTTCATAAAAATGCAATATAACAAAGAGAAAAGAAACATGCGATTATTGCAACTATTCATGACCAAATGGTGGAAATCAATTTTTAAAAATTGACATTGTATTGGAGTTTACAATATTTACGTAAACTCGGTTTTTAGAAATTCAGTATAATACAATAAAAACAAAAAATCCTTCGCATCTATTTCTACAGCTGCATAAAAAATATAACAACGAGAATAATCATTTTGAACATCCTTGTATGCCTTCTATATCAGTTGTTTTTAATTAAAATGAAATTTATTAGCCAAACAAGGTTATAGCCTGCAACGATTTAGGTGTGCTTTGTGAAAGGATTGATTTTATACCCAAGTCACTTGGTACCCCATTGGACTTTCAAACATATGAATTCAGTTCATAAAAATGCAATATAACAAAGAGAAAAGAAACATGCGATTATTGCAACTATTCATGACCAAATGGTGGAAATAAAATTTTATAAATTGACATTGTATTGGAGTTTACAATATTTACGTAAACTCGGTTTTTAGAAATTCAGTATAATACAATAAAAACAAAAAATCCTTCGCATCTATTTCTACAGCTGCATAAAAAATATAACAACGAGAATAATCATTTTGAACATCCTTGTATGCCTTCTATATCAGTTGTTTTTAAATAAAATGAAATTTATTAGCCAAACAAGGTTATAGCCTGCAACGATTTAGGTGTGCTTTGTGAAAGGATTGATTTTATACCCAAGTCACTTGGTACCCCATTGGACTTTAAAACATATGAATTCAGTTCATAAAAATGCAATATAACAAAGAGAAAAGAAATATGCGATTATTGCAACTATTCATGACCAAATGGTGGAAATCAAATTTTAAAAATTGACATTGTATTGGAGTTTACAATATTTACGTAAACTCGGCTTTTAGAAATTCAGTATAATACAATAAAAACAAAAAATCCTTCGCATCTATTTCTACAGCTGCATAAAAAATATGACAACGAGAATAATCATTTTGAACATCCTTGTATGCCTTCTATATCAGTTGTTATTAATTAAAATGAAATTTATTAGCCAAACAAGGTTATAGCCTGCAACGATTTAGGTGTGCTTTGTGAAAGGATTGATTTTATACCCAAGTCACTTGGTACCCCATTGGACTTTCAAACATATGAATTCAGTTCATAAAAATGCAATATAACAAAGAGAAAAGAAACATGCGATTATTGCAACTATTCATGACCAAATGGTGGAAATCAAATTTTAAAAATTGACATTGTATTGGAGTTTACAATATTTACGTAAACTCGGTTTTTAGAAATTCAGTATAATACAATAAAAACAAAAAATCCTTCGCATCTATTTCTACAGCTGCATAAAAAATATAACAACGAGAATAATCATTTTGAACATCCTTGTATGCCTTCTATATCAGTTGTTATTAATTAAAATGAAATTTATTAGCCAAACGAGGTTATAGCCTGCAACGATTTAGGTGTGCTTTGTGAAAGGATTGATTTTATACCCAAGTCACTTGGTACCCCATTTGACTTTAAAGCATAAAAATTTAGTTTTAAAATGCCAGATAATAAAGAGAAACTTAAACAAGCGATTATTGCAACTATTCATGACCAAATGGTGGAAATCAAATTTTAAAAATTGACATTGTATTGGAGTTTACAATATTTACGTAAACTCGGTTTTTAGAAATTCAGTATAATACAATAAAAACAAAAAATCCTTCGCATCTATTTCTACAGCTGCATAAAAAATATAACAACGAGAATAATCATTTTGAACATCCTTGTATGCCTTCTATATCAGTTGTTATTAATTAAAATGAAATTTATTAGCCAAACGAGGTTATAGCCTGCAATGATTTAGGTGTGCTTTGTGAAAGGATTGATTTTATACCCAAGTCACTTGGTACCCCATTTGACTTTAAAGCATAAAAATTTAGTTTTAAAATGCCAGATAATAAAGAGAAACTTAAACAAGCGATTATTGCAACTATTCATGACCAAATGGTGGAAATCAAATTTTAAAAATTGACATTGTATTGGAGTTTACAATATTTACGTAAACTCGGTTTTTAGAAATTCAGTATAATACAATAAAAACAAAAAATCCTTCGCATCTATTTCTACAGCTGCATAAAAAATATAACAACCAGAATAATCATTTTGAACATCCTTGTATGCCTTCTATATCAGTTGTTATTAATTAAAATGAAATTTATTAGCCAAACGAGGTTATAGCCTGCAATGATTTAGGTGTGCTTTGTGAAAGGATTGATTTTATACCCAAGTCACTTGGTACCCCATTGGACTTTCAAACATATGAATTCAGTTCATAAAAATGCAATATAACAAAGAGAAAAGAAACATGCGATTATTGCAACTATTCATGACCAAATGGTGCAAATCAAATTTTAAAAATTGACATTGTATTGGAGTTTACAATATTTACGTAAACTCGGTTTTTAGAAATTCAGTATAATACAATAAAAACAAAAAATCCTTCGCATCTATTTCTACAGCTGCATAAAAAATATAACAACGAGAATAATCATTTTGAACATCCTTGTATGCCTTCTATATCAGTTGTTTTTAATTAAAATGAAATTTATTAGCCAAACGAGGTTATAGCCTGCAACGATTTAGGTGTGCTTTGTGAAAGGATTGATTTTATACCCAAGTCACTTGGTACCCCATTGGACTTTCAAACATATGAATTCAGTTCATAAAAATGCAATATAACAAAGAGAAAAGAAACATGCGATTATTGCAACTATTCATGACCAAATGGTGGAAATCAAATTTTAAAAATTGACATTGTATTGGAGTTTACAATATTTACGTAAACTCGGTTTTTAGAAATTCAGTATAATACAATAAAAACAAAAAATCCTTCGCATCTATTTCTACAGCTGCATAAAAAATATAACAACGAGAATAATCATTTTGAACATCCTTGTATGCCTTCTATATCAGTTGTTTTTAATTAAAATGAAATTTATTAGCCAAACAAGGTTATAGCCTGCAACGATTTAGGTGTGCTTTGTGAAAGGATTGATTTTATACCCAAGTCACTTGGTACCCCATTGGACTTTCAAACATGTGAATTCAGTTCATAAAAATGCAATATAACAAAGAGAAAAGAAACATGCGATTATTGCAACTATTCATGACCAAATGGTGGAAATCAAATTTTAAAAATTGACATTGTATTGGAGTTTACAATATTTACGTAAACTCGGCTTTTAGAAATTCAGTATAATACAATAAAAACAAAAAATCCTTCGCATCTATTTCTACAGCTGCATAAAAAATATAACAACGAGAATAATCATTTTGAACATCCTTGTATGCCTTCTATATCAGTTGTTTTTAATTAAAATGAAATTTATTAGCCAAACAAGGTTATAGCCTGCAACGATTTAGGTGTGCTTTGTGAAAGGATTGATTTTATACCCAAGTCACTTGGTACCCCATTGGACTTTCAAACATATGAATTCAGTTCATAAAAATGCAATATAACAAAGAGAAAAGAAACATGCGATTATTGCAACTATTCATGACCAAATGGTGGAAATCAAATTTTAAAAATTGACATTGTATTGGAGTTTACAATATTTACGTAAACTCGGTTTTTAGAAATTCAGTATAATACAATAAAAACAAAAAATCCTTCGCATCTATTTCTACAGCTGCATAAAAAATATAACAACGAGAATAATCATTTTGAACATCCTTGTATGCCTTCTATATCAGTTGTTATTAATTAAAATGAAATTTATTAGCCAAACGAGGTTATAGCCTGCAACGATTTAGGTGTGCTTTGTGAAAGGATTGATTTTATACCCAAGTCACTTGGTACCCCATTTGACTTTAAAGCATAAAAATTTAGTTTTAAAATGCCAGATAATAAAGAGAAACTTAAACAAGCGATTATTGCAACTATTCATGACCAAATGGTGGAAATCAAATTTTAAAAATTGACATTGTATTGGAGTTTACAATATTTACGTAAACTCGGTTTTTAGAAATTCAGTATAATACAATAAAAACAAAAAATCCTTCGCATCTATTTCTACAGCTGCATAAAAAATATAACAACGAGAATAATCATTTTGAACATCCTTGTATGCCTTCTATATCAGTTGTTTTTAATTAAAATGAAATTTATTAGCCAAACGAGGTTATAGCCTGCAATGATTTAGGTGTGCTTTGTGAAAGGATTGATTTTATACCCAAGTCACTTGGTACCCCATTTGACTTTAAAGCATAAAAATTTAGTTTTAAAATGCCAAATAATAAAGAGAAAAGAAACATGCGATTATTGCAACTATTCATGACCAAATGGTGGAAATGAAATTTTAAAAATTGACATTGTATTGGAGTTTACAATATTTAAGTAAACTCGGTTTTTAGAAATTCAGTATAATACAATAAAAACAAAAAATCCTTCGCATCTATTTCTAGAGCAGCATAAAATATAATATTTACGTAAACTCGGTTTTTAGAAATTCAGTATAATACTATAAAAACAAAAAATCCTTCGCATCTTTTCCTAGAGCTGCATAAAATATATAACAACGAGAATAATCATTTTGAACATCCTTGTATGCCTTCTATATCAGTTGTTTTTAATTAAAATGAAATTTATTAGCCAAACAAGGTTATAGCCTGCAACGATTTAGGTGTGCTTTGTGAAAGGATTGATTTTATACCCAAGTCACTTGGTACCCCATTGGACTTTAAAACATATGAATTCAGTTCATAAAAATGCAATATAACAAAGAGAAAAGAAACATGCGATTATTGCAACTATTCATGACCAAATGGTGGAAATCAATTTTTAAAAATTGACATTGTATTGGAGTTTACAATATTTACGTAAACTCGGTTTTTAGAAATTCAGTATAATACAATAAAAACAAAAAATCCTTCGCATCTATTTCTACAGCTGCATAAAAAATATAACAACGAGAATAATCATTTTGAACATCCTTGTATGCCTTCTATATCAGTTGTTTTTAATTAAAATGAAATTTATTAGCCAAACGAGGTTATAGCCTGCAATGATTTAGGTGTGCTTTGTGAAAGGATTGATTTTATACCCAAGTCACTTGGTACCCCATTTGACTTTAAAGCATAAAAATTTAGTTTTAAAATGCCAAATAATAAAGAGAAAAGAAACATGCGATTATTGCAACTATTCATGACCAAATGGTGGAAATCAAATTTTAAAAATTGACATTGTATTGGAGTTTACAATATTTAAGTAAACTCGGTTTTTAGAAATTCAGTATAATACAATAAAAACAAAAAATCCTTCGCATCTATTTCTACAGCTGCATAAAAAATATAACAACGAGAATAATCATTTTGTACATCCTTGTATGCCTTCTATATCAGTTGTTTTTAATTAAAATGAAATTTATTAGCCAAACAAGGTTATAGCCTGCAACGATTTAGGTGTGCTTTGTGAAAGGATTGATTTTATACCCAAGTCACTTGGTACCCCATTGGACTTTAAAACATATGAATTCAGTTCATAAAAATGCAATATAACAAAGAGAAAAGAAACATGCGATTATTGCAACTATTCATGACCAAATGGTGGAAATCAAATTTTAAAAATTGACATTGTATTGGAGTTTACAATATTTACGTAAACTCGGTTTTTAGAAATTCAGTATAATACAATAAAAACAAAAAATCCTTCGCATCTATTTCTACAGCTGCATAAAAAATATAACAACGAGAATAATCATTTTGAACATCCTTGTATGCCTTCTATATCAGTTGTTTTTAATTAAAATGAAATTTATTAGCCAAACGAGGTTATAGCCTGCAATGATTTAGGTGTGCTTTGTGAAAGGATTGATTTTATACCCAAGTCACTTGGTACCCCATTTGACTTTAAAGCATAAAAATTTAGTTTTAAAATGCCAAATAATAAAGAGAAACTTAAACAAGCGATTATTGCAACTATTCATGACCAAATGGTGGAAATCAAATTTTAAAAATTGACATTGTATTGGAGTTTACAATATTTAAGTAAACTCGGTTTTTAGAAATTCAGTATAATACAATAAAAACAAAAAATCCTTCGCATCTATTTCTACAGCTGCATAAAAAATATAACAACGAGAATAATCATTTTAAACATCCTTGTATGCCTTCTATATCAGTTGTTTTTAATTAAAATGAAATTTATTAGCCAAACAAGGTTATAGCCTGCAACGATTTAGGTGTGCTTTGTGAAAGGATTGATTTTATACCCAAGTCACTTGGTACCCCATTGGACTTTCAAACATATGAATTCAGTTCATAAAAATGCAATATAACAAAGAGAAAAGAAACATGCGATTATTGCAACTATTCATGACCAAATGGTGGAAATCAAATTTTAAAAATTGACATTGTATTGGAGTTTACAATATTTACGTAAACTCGGATTTTAAAAATGCAGTATAATACAATAAAAACAAAAAATCCTTCGCATCTATTCCTAGAGCAGCATAAAATATAATATTTACGTAAACTCGGTTTTTAGAAATTCAGTATAATACTATAAAAACAAAAAATCCTTCGCATCTTTTCCTAGAGCTGCATAAAATATATAACAACGAGAATAATCATTTTGAACATCCTTGTATGCCTTCTATATCAGTTATTTTTAATTAAAATGAAATTTATTAGCCAAACAAGGTTATAGCCTGCAACGATTTAGGTGTGCTTTGTGAAAGGATTGATTTTATACCCAAGTCACTTGGTACCCCATTGGACTTTAAAACATATGAATTCAGTTCATAAAAATGCAATATAACAAAGAGAAAAGAAACATGCGATTATTGCAACTATTCATGACCAAATGGTGGAAATCAATTTTTAAAAATTGACATTGTATTGGAGTTTACAATATTTACGTAAACTCGGTTTTTAGAAATTCAGTATAATACAATAAAAACAAAAAATCCTTCGCATCTATTTCTACAGCTGCATAAAAAATATAACAACGAGAATAATCATTTTGTACATCCTTGTATGCCTTCTATATCAGTTGTTTTTAATTAAAATGAAATTTATTAGCCAAACAAGGTTATAGCCTGCAACGATTTAGGTGTGCTTTGTGAAAGGATTGATTTTATACCCAAGTCACTTGGTACCCCATTGGACTTTCAAACATATGAATTCAGTTCATAAAAATGCAATATAACAAAGAGAAAAGAAACATGCGATTATTGCAACTATTCATGACCAAATGGTGGAAATAAAATTTTATAAATTGACATTGTATTGGAGTTTACAATATTCACGTAAACTCGGTTTTTAGAAATTCAGTATAATACAATAAAAACAAAAAATCCTTCGCATCTTTTCCTAGAGCTGCATAAAATATATAACAACGAGAATAATCATTTTGAACATCCTTGTATGCCTTCTATATCAGTTGTTTTTAATTAAAATGAAATTTATTAGCCAAACAAGGTTATAGCCTGCAACGATTTAGGTGTGCTTTGTGAAAGGATTGATTTTATACCCAAGTCACTTGGTACCCCATTGGACTTTAAAACATATGAATTCAGTTCATAAAAATGCAATATAACAAAGAGAAAAGAAACATGCGATTATTGCAACTATTCATGACCAAATGGTGGAAATCAATTTTTAAAAATTGACATTGTATTGGAGTTTACAATATTTACGTAAACTCGGTTTTTAGAAATTCAGTATAATACAATAAAAACAAAAAATCCTTCGCATCTATTTCTACAGCTGCATAAAAAATATAACAACGAGAATAATCATTTTGAACATCCTTGTATGCCTTCTATATCAGTTGTTTTTAATTAAAATGAAATTTATTAGCCAAACAAGGTTATAGCCTGCAACGATTTAGGTGTGCTTTGTGAAAGGATTGATTTTATACCCAAGTCACTTGGTACCCCATTGGACTTTAAAACATATGAATTCAGTTCATAAAAATGCAATATAACAAAGAGAAAAGAAACATGCGATTATTGCAACTATTCATGACCAAATGGTGGAAATCAATTTTTAAAAATTGACATTGTATTGGAGTTTACAATATTTAAGTAAACTCGGTTTTTAGAAATTCAGTATAATACAATAAAAACAAAAAATCCTTCGCATCTATTTCTACAGCTGCATAAAAAATATAACAACGAGAATAATCATTTTGTACATCCTTGTATGCCTTCTATATCAGTTGTTTTTAATTAAAATGAAATTTATTAGCCAAACGAGGTTATAGCCTGCAACGATTTAGGTGTGCTTTGTGAAAGGATTGATTTTATACCCAAGTCACTTGGTACCCCATTTGACTTTAAAGCATAAAAATTTAGTTTTAAAATGCCAGATAATAAAGAGAAACTTAAACAAGCGATTATTGCAACTATTCATGACCAAATGGTGGAAATCAAATTTTAAAAATTGACATTGTATTGGAGTTTACAATATTTACGTAAACTCGGTTTTTAGAAATTCAGTATAATACAATAAAAACAAAAAATCCTTCGCATCTATTTCTACAGCTGCATAAAAAATATAACAACGAGAATAATCATTTTGAACATCCTTGTATGCCTTCTATATCAGTTGTTATTAATTAAAATGAAATTTATTAGCCAAACGAGGTTATAGCCTGCAATGATTTAGGTGTGCTTTGTGAAAGGATTGATTTTATACCCAAGTCACTTGGTACCCCATTTGACTTTAAAGCATAAAAATTTAGTTTTAAAATGCCAGATAATAAAGAGAAACTTAAACAAGCGATTATTGCAACTATTCATGACCAAATGGTGGAAATCAAATTTTAAAAATTGACATTGTATTGGAGTTTACAATATTTACGTAAACTCGGTTTTTAGAAATTCAGTATAATACAATAAAAACAAAAAATCCTTCGCATCTATTTCTACAGCTGCATAAAAAATATAACAACCAGAATAATCATTTTGAACATCCTTGTATGCCTTCTATATCAGTTGTTATTAATTAAAATGAAATTTATTAGCCAAACGAGGTTATAGCCTGCAATGATTTAGGTGTGCTTTGTGAAAGGATTGATTTTATACCCAAGTCACTTGGTACCCCATTGGACTTTCAAACATATGAATTCAGTTCATAAAAATGCAATATAACAAAGAGAAAAGAAACATGCGATTATTGCAACTATTCATGACCAAATGGTGCAAATCAAATTTTAAAAATTGACATTGTATTGGAGTTTACAATATTTACGTAAACTCGGTTTTTAGAAATTCAGTATAATACAATAAAAACAAAAAATCCTTCGCATCTATTTCTACAGCTGCATAAAAAATATAACAACGAGAATAATCATTTTGAACATCCTTGTATGCCTTCTATATCAGTTGTTATTAATTAAAATGAAATTTATTAGCCAAACGAGGTTATAGCCTGCAACGATTTAGGTGTGCTTTGTGAAAGGATTGATTTTATACCCAAGTCACTTGGTACCCCATTGGACTTTCAAACATATGAATTCAGTTCATAAAAATGCAATATAACAAAGAGAAAAGAAACATGCGATTATTGCAACTATTCATGACCAAATGGTGGAAATCAAATTTTAAAAATTGACATTGTATTGGAGTTTACAATATTTACGTAAACTCGGTTTTTAGAAATTCAGTATAATACAATAAAAACAAAAAATCCTTCGCATCTATTTCTACAGCTGCATAAAAAATATAACAACGAGAATAATCATTTTGAACATCCTTGTATGCCTTCTATATCAGTTGTTTTTAATTAAAATGAAATTTATTAGCCAAACAAGGTTATAGCCTGCAACGATTTAGGTGTGCTTTGTGAAAGGATTGATTTTATACCCAAGTCACTTGGTACCCCATTGGACTTTCAAACATGTGAATTCAGTTCATAAAAATGCAATATAACAAAGAGAAAAGAAACATGCGATTATTGCAACTATTCATGACCAAATGGTGGAAATCAAATTTTAAAAATTGACATTGTATTGGAGTTTACAATATTTACGTAAACTCGGTTTTTAGAAATTCAGTATAATACAATAAAAACAAAAAATCCTTCGCATCTATTTCTACAGCTGCATAAAAAATATAACAACGAGAATAATCATTTTGAACATCCTTGTATGCCTTCTATATCAGTTGTTATTAATTAAAATGAAATTTATTAGCCAAACGAGGTTATAGCCTGCAACGATTTAGGTGTGCTTTGTGAAAGGATTGATTTTATACCCAAGTCACTTGGTACCCCATTTGACTTTAAAGCATAAAAATTTAGTTTTAAAATGCCAGATAATAAAGAGAAACTTAAACAAGCGATTATTGCAACTATTCATGACCAAATGGTGAAAATCAAATTTTAAAAATTGACATTGTATTGGAGTTTACAATATTTACGTAAACTCGGTTTTTAGAAATTCAGTATAATACAATAAAAACAAAAAATCCTTCGCATCTATTTCTACAGCTGCATAAAAAATATAACAACGAGAATAATCATTTTGAACATCCTTGTATGCCTTCTATATCAGTTGTTTTTAATTAAAATGAAATTTATTAGCCAAACGAGGTTATAGCCTGCAATGATTTAGGTGTGCTTTGTGAAAGGATTGATTTTATACCCAAGTCACTTGGTACCCCATTTGACTTTAAAGCATAAAAATTTAGTTTTAAAATGCCAAATAATAAAGAGAAAAGAAACATGCGATTATTGCAACTATTCATGACCAAATGGTGGAAATCAAATTTTAAAAATTGACATTGTATTGGAGTTTACAATATTTAAGTAAACTCGGTTTTTAGAAATTCAGTATAATACAATAAAAACAAAAAATCCTTCGCATCTATTTCTAGAGCAGCATAAAATATAATATTTACGTAAACTCGGTTTTTAGAAATTCAGTATAATACTATAAAAACAAAAAATCCTTCGCATCTTTTCCTAGAGCTGCATAAAATATATAACAACGAGAATAATCATTTTGAACATCCTTGTATGCCTTCTATATCAGTTGTTTTTAATTAAAATGAAATTTATTAGCCAAACAAGGTTATAGCCTGCAACGATTTAGGTGTGCTTTGTGAAAGGATTGATTTTATACCCAAGTCACTTGGTACCCCATTGGACTTTAAAACATATGAATTCAGTTCATAAAAATGCAATATAACAAAGAGAAAAGAAACATGCGATTATTGCAACTATTCATGACCAAATGGTGGAAATCAATTTTTAAAAATTGACATTGTATTGGAGTTTACAATATTTACGTAAACTCGGTTTTTAGAAATTCAGTATAATACAATAAAAACAAAAAATCCTTCGCATCTATTTCTACAGCTGCATAAAAAATATAACAACGAGAATAATCATTTTGAACATCCTTGTATGCCTTCTATATCAGTTGTTTTTAATTAAAATGAAATTTATTAGCCAAACGAGGTTATAGCCTGCAATGATTTAGGTGTGCTTTGTGAAAGGATTGATTTTATACCCAAGTCACTTGGTACCCCATTTGACTTTAAAGCATAAAAATTTAGTTTTAAAATGCCAAATAATAAAGAGAAAAGAAACATGCGATTATTGCAACTATTCATGACCAAATGGTGGAAATCAAATTTTAAAAATTGACATTGTATTGGAGTTTACAATATTTAAGTAAACTCGGTTTTTAGAAATTCAGTATAATACAATAAAAACAAAAAATCCTTCGCATCTATTTCTACAGCTGCATAAAAAATATAACAACGAGAATAATCATTTTGTACATCCTTGTATGCCTTCTATATCAGTTGTTTTTAATTAAAATGAAATTTATTAGCCAAACAAGGTTATAGCCTGCAACGATTTAGGTGTGCTTTGTGAAAGGATTGATTTTATACCCAAGTCACTTGGTACCCCATTGGACTTTAAAACATATGAATTCAGTTCATAAAAATGCAATATAACAAAGAGAAAAGAAACATGCGATTATTGCAACTATTCATGACCAAATGGTGGAAATCAAATTTTAAAAATTGACATTGTATTGGAGTTTACAATATTTACGTAAACTCGGTTTTTAGAAATTCAGTATAATACAATAAAAACAAAAAATCCTTCGCATCTATTTCTACAGCTGCATAAAAAATATAACAACGAGAATAATCATTTTGAACATCCTTGTATGCCTTCTATATCAGTTGTTTTTAATTAAAATGAAATTTATTAGCCAAACGAGGTTATAGCCTGCAATGATTTAGGTGTGCTTTGTGAAAGGATTGATTTTATACCCAAGTCACTTGGTACCCCATTTGACTTTAAAGCATAAAAATTTAGTTTTAAAATGCCAAATAATAAAGAGAAACTTAAACAAGCGATTATTGCAACTATTCATGACCAAATGGTGGAAATCAAATTTTAAAAATTGACATTGTATTGGAGTTTACAATATTTAAGTAAACTCGGTTTTTAGAAATTCAGTATAATACAATAAAAACAAAAAATCCTTCGCATCTATTTCTACAGCTGCATAAAAAATATAACAACGAGAATAATCATTTTAAACATCCTTGTATGCCTTCTATATCAGTTGTTTTTAATTAAAATGAAATTTATTAGCCAAACAAGGTTATAGCCTGCAACGATTTAGGTGTGCTTTGTGAAAGGATTGATTTTATACCCAAGTCACTTGGTACCCCATTGGACTTTCAAACATATGAATTCAGTTCATAAAAATGCAATATAACAAAGAGAAAAGAAACATGCGATTATTGCAACTATTCATGACCAAATGGTGGAAATCAAATTTTAAAAATTGACATTGTATTGGAGTTTACAATATTTACGTAAACTCGGATTTTAAAAATGCAGTATAATACAATAAAAACAAAAAATCCTTCGCATCTATTCCTAGAGCAGCATAAAATATAATATTTACGTAAACTCGGTTTTTAGAAATTCAGTATAATACTATAAAAACAAAAAATCCTTCGCATCTTTTCCTAGAGCTGCATAAAATATATAACAACGAGAATAATCATTTTGAACATCCTTGTATGCCTTCTATATCAGTTATTTTTAATTAAAATGAAATTTATTAGCCAAACAAGGTTATAGCCTGCAACGATTTAGGTGTGCTTTGTGAAAGGATTGATTTTATACCCAAGTCACTTGGTACCCCATTGGACTTTAAAACATATGAATTCAGTTCATAAAAATGCAATATAACAAAGAGAAAAGAAACATGCGATTATTGCAACTATTCATGACCAAATGGTGGAAATCAATTTTTAAAAATTGACATTGTATTGGAGTTTACAATATTTACGTAAACTCGGTTTTTAGAAATTCAGTATAATACAATAAAAACAAAAAATCCTTCGCATCTATTTCTACAGCTGCATAAAAAATATAACAACGAGAATAATCATTTTGTACATCCTTGTATGCCTTCTATATCAGTTGTTTTTAATTAAAATGAAATTTATTAGCCAAACAAGGTTATAGCCTGCAACGATTTAGGTGTGCTTTGTGAAAGGATTGATTTTATACCCAAGTCACTTGGTACCCCATTGGACTTTCAAACATATGAATTCAGTTCATAAAAATGCAATATAACAAAGAGAAAAGAAACATGCGATTATTGCAACTATTCATGACCAAATGGTGGAAATAAAATTTTATAAATTGACATTGTATTGGAGTTTACAATATTCACGTAAACTCGGTTTTTAGAAATTCAGTATAATACAATAAAAACAAAAAATCCTTCGCATCTTTTCCTAGAGCTGCATAAAATATATAACAACGAGAATAATCATTTTGAACATCCTTGTATGCCTTCTATATCAGTTGTTTTTAATTAAAATGAAATTTATTAGCCAAACAAGGTTATAGCCTGCAACGATTTAGGTGTGCTTTGTGAAAGGATTGATTTTATACCCAAGTCACTTGGTACCCCATTGGACTTTAAAACATATGAATTCAGTTCATAAAAATGCAATATAACAAAGAGAAAAGAAACATGCGATTATTGCAACTATTCATGACCAAATGGTGGAAATCAATTTTTAAAAATTGACATTGTATTGGAGTTTACAATATTTACGTAAACTCGGTTTTTAGAAATTCAGTATAATACAATAAAAACAAAAAATCCTTCGCATCTATTTCTACAGCTGCATAAAAAATATAACAACGAGAATAATCATTTTGAACATCCTTGTATGCCTTCTATATCAGTTGTTTTTAATTAAAATGAAATTTATTAGCCAAACAAGGTTATAGCCTGCAACGATTTAGGTGTGCTTTGTGAAAGGATTGATTTTATACCCAAGTCACTTGGTACCCCATTGGACTTTCAAACATATGAATTCAGTTCATAAAAATGCAATATAACAAAGAGAAAAGAAACATGCGATTATTGCAACTATTCATGACCAAATGGTGGAAATAAAATTTTATAAATTGACATTGTATTGGAGTTTACAATATTCACGTAAACTCGGTTTTTAGAAATTCAGTATAATACAATAAAAACAAAAAATCCTTCGCATCTTTTCCTAGAGCTGCATAAAATATATAACAACGAGAATAATCATTTTGAACATCCTTGTATGCCTTCTATATCAGTTGTTTTTAATTAAAATGAAATTTATTAGCCAAACAAGGTTATAGCCTGCAACGATTTAGGTGTGCTTTGTGAAAGGATTGATTTTATACCCAAGTCACTTGGTACCCCATTGGACTTTAAAACATATGAATTCAGTTCATAAAAATGCAATATAACAAAGAGAAAAGAAACATGCGATTATTGCAACTATTCATGACCAAATGGTGGAAATAAAATTTTATAAATTGACATTGTATTGGAGTTTACAATATTTACGTAAACTCGGTTTTTAGAAATTCAGTATAATACAATAAAAACAAAAAATCCTTCGCATCTATTTCTACAGCTGCATAAAAAATATAACAACGAGAATAATCATTTTGAACATCCTTGTATGCCTTCTATATCAGTTGTTTTTAATTAAAATGAAATTTATTAGCCAAACAAGGTTATAGCCTGCAACGATTTAGGTGTGCTTTGTGAAAGGATTGATTTTATACCCAAGTCACTTGGTACCCCATTGGACTTTAAAACATATGAATTCAGTTCATAAAAATGCAATATAACAAAGAGAAAAGAAACATGCGATTATTGCAACTATTCATGACCAAATGGTGGAAATCAAATTTTAAAAATTGACATTGTATTGGAGTTTACAATATTTACGTAAACTCGGCTTTTAGAAATTCAGTATAATACAATAAAAACAAAAAATCCTTCGCATCTATTTCTACAGCTGCATAAAAAATATAACAACGAGAATAATCATTTTGAACATCCTTGTATGCCTTCTATATCAGTTGTTTTTAATTAAAATGAAATTTATTAGCCAAACAAGGTTATAGCCTGCAACGATTTAGGTGTGCTTTGTGAAAGGATTGATTTTATACCCAAGTCACTTGGTACCCCATTGGACTTTCAAACATATGAATTCAGTTCATAAAAATGCAATATAACAAAGAGAAAAGAAACATGCGATTATTGCAACTATTCATGACCAAATGGTGGAAATCAAATTTTAAAAATTGACATTGTATTGGAGTTTACAATATTTACGTAAACTCGGTTTTTAGAAATTCAGTATAATACAATAAAAACAAAAAATCCTTCGCATCTATTTCTACAGCTGCATAAAAAATATAACAACGAGAATAATCATTTTGAACATCCTTGTATGCCTTCTATATCAGTTGTTATTAATTAAAATGAAATTTATTAGCCAAACGAGGTTATAGCCTGCAACGATTTAGGTGTGCTTTGTGAAAGGATTGATTTTATACCCAAGTCACTTGGTACCCCATTTGACTTTAAAGCATAAAAATTTAGTTTTAAAATGCCAGATAATAAAGAGAAACTTAAACAAGCGATTATTGCAACTATTCATGACCAAATGGTGGAAATCAAATTTTAAAAATTGACATTGTATTGGAGTTTACAATATTTACGTAAACTCGGTTTTTAGAAATTCAGTATAATACAATAAAAACAAAAAATCCTTCGCATCTATTTCTACAGCTGCATAAAAAATATAACAACGAGAATAATCATTTTGAACATCCTTGTATGCCTTCTATATCAGTTGTTATTAATTAAAATGAAATTTATTAGCCAAACGAGGTTATAGCCTGCAACGATTTAGGTGTGCTTTGTGAAAGGATTGATTTTATACCCAAGTCACTTGGTACCCCATTGGACTTTCAAACATATGAATTCAGTTCATAAAAATGCAATATAACAAAGAGAAAAGAAACATGCGATTATTGCAACTATTCATGACCAAATGGTGGAAATCAAATTTTAAAAATTGACATTGTATTGGAGTTTACAATATTTACGTAAACTCGGTTTTTAGAAATTCAGTATAATACAATAAAAACAAAAAATCCTTCGCATCTATTTCTACAGCTGCATAAAAAATATAACAACGAGAATAATCATTTTGAACATCCTTGTATGCCTTCTATATCAGTTGTTATTAATTAAAATGAAATTTATTAGCCAAACGAGGTTATAGCCTGCAACGATTTAGGTGTGCTTTGTGAAAGGATTGATTTTATACCCAAGTCACTTGGTACCCCATTGGACTTTCAAACATATGAATTCAGTTCATAAAAATGCAATATAACAAAGAGAAAAGAAACATGCGATTATTGCAACTATTCATGACCAAATGGTGGAAATCAAATTTTAAAAATTGACATTGTATTGGAGTTTACAATATTTACGTAAACTCGGTTTTTAGAAATTCAGTATAATACAATAAAAACAAAAAATCCTTCGCATCTATTTCTACAGCTGCATAAAAAATATAACAACGAGAATAATCATTTTGAACATCCTTGTATGCCTTCTATATCAGTTGTTTTTAATTAAAATGAAATTTATTAGCCAAACAAGGTTATAGCCTGCAACGATTTAGGTGTGCTTTGTGAAAGGATTGATTTTATACCCAAGTCACTTGGTACCCCATTGGACTTTCAAACATATGAATTCAGTTCATAAAAATGCAATATAACAAAGAGAAAAGAAACATGCGATTATTGCAACTATTCATGACCAAATGGTGGAAATCAAATTTTAAAAATTGACATTGTATTGGAGTTTACAATATTTACGTAAACTCGGCTTTTAGAAATTCAGTATAATACAATAAAAACAAAAAATCCTTCGCATCTATTTCTACAGCTGCATAAAAAATATAACAACGAGAATAATCATTTTGAACATCCTTGTATGCCTTCTATATCAGTTGTTTTTAATTAAAATGAAATTTATTAGCCAAACAAGGTTATAGCCTGCAACGATTTAGGTGTGCTTTGTGAAAGGATTGATTTTATACCCAAGTCACTTGGTACCCCATTGGACTTTCAAACATATGAATTCAGTTCATAAAAATGCAATATAACAAAGAGAAAAGAAACATGCGATTATTGCAACTATTCATGACCAAATGGTGGAAATCAAATTTTAAAAATTGACATTGTATTGGAGTTTACAATATTTACGTAAACTCGGTTTTTAGAAATTCAGTATAATACAATAAAAACAAAAAATCCTTCGCATCTATTTCTACAGCTGCATAAAAAATATAACAACGAGAATAATCATTTTGAACATCCTTGTATGCCTTCTATATCAGTTGTTATTAATTAAAATGAAATTTATTAGCCAAACGAGGTTATAGCCTGCAACGATTTAGGTGTGCTTTGTGAAAGGATTGATTTTATACCCAAGTCACTTGGTACCCCATTTGACTTTAAAGCATAAAAATTTAGTTTTAAAATGCCAGATAATAAAGAGAAACTTAAACAAGCGATTATTGCAACTATTCATGACCAAATGGTGGAAATCAAATTTTAAAAATTGACATTGTATTGGAGTTTACAATATTTACGTAAACTCGGTTTTTAGAAATTCAGTATAATACAATAAAAACAAAAAATCCTTCGCATCTATTTCTACAGCTGCATAAAAAATATAACAACGAGAATAATCATTTTGAACATCCTTGTATGCCTTCTATATCAGTTGTTATTAATTAAAATGAAATTTATTAGCCAAACGAGGTTATAGCCTGCAATGATTTAGGTGTGCTTTGTGAAAGGATTGATTTTATACCCAAGTCACTTGGTACCCCATTTGACTTTAAAGCATAAAAATTTAGTTTTAAAATGCCAGATAATAAAGAGAAACTTAAACAAGCGATTATTGCAACTATTCATGACCAAATGGTGGAAATCAAATTTTAAAAATTGACATTGTATTGGAGTTTACAATATTTACGTAAACTCGGTTTTTAGAAATTCAGTATAATACTATAAAAACAAAAAATCCTTCGCATCTTTTCCTAGAGCTGCATAAAATATATAACAACGAGAATAATCATTTTGAACATCCTTGTATGCCTTCTATATCAGTTGTTTTTAATTAAAATGAAATTTATTAGCCAAACAAGGTTATAGCCTGCAACGATTTAGGTGTGCTTTGTGAAAGGATTGATTTTATACCCAAGTCACTTGGTACCCCATTGGACTTTAAAACATATGAATTCAGTTCATAAAAATGCAATATAACAAAGAGAAAAGAAACATGCGATTATTGCAACTATTCATGACCAAATGGTGGAAATCAAATTTTAAAAATTGACATTGTATTGGAGTTTACAATATTTACGTAAACTCGGTTTTTAGAAATGCAGTATAATACAATAAAAACAAAAAATCCTTCGCATCTATTCCTAGAGCAGCATAAAAAATATAACAACGAGAATAATCATTTTGAACATCCTTGTATGCCTTCTATATCAGTTGTTTTTAATTAAAATGAAATTTATTAGCCAAACAAGGTTATAGCCTGCAACGATTTAGGTGTGCTTTGTGAAAGGATTGATTTTATACCCAAGTCACTTGGTACCCCATTGGACTTTAAAACATATGAATTCAGTTCATAAAAATGCAATATAACAAAGAGAAAAGAAACATGCGATTATTGCAACTATTCATGACCAAATGGTGGAAATCAAATTTTAAAAATTGACATTGTATTGGAGTTTACAATATTTACGTAAACTCGGTTTTTAGAAATTCAGTATAATACTATAAAAACAAAAAATCCTTCGCATCTATTTCTACAGCTGCATAAAAAATATAACAACGAGAATAATCATTTTGTACATCCTTGTATGCCTTCTATATCAGTTGTTTTTAATTAAAATGAAATTTATTAGCCAAACAAGGTTATAGCCTGCAACGATTTAGGTGTGCTTTGTGAAAGGATTGATTTTATACCCAAGTCACTTGGTACCCCATTGGACTTTAAAACATATGAATTCAGTTCATAAAAATGCAATATAACAAAGAGAAAAGAAACATGCGATTATTGCAACTATTCATGACCAAATGGTGGAAATCAAATTTTAAAAATTGACATTGTATTGGAGTTTACAATATTTACGTAAACTCGGTTTTTAGAAATTCAGTATAATACAATAAAAACAAAAAATCCTTCGCATCTATTTCTACAGCTGCATAAAAAATATAACAACGAGAATAATCATTTTGAACATCCTTGTATGCCTTCTATATCAGTTGTTTTTAATTAAAATGAAATTTATTAGCCAAACGATGTTATAGCCTGCAATGATTTAGGTGTGCTTTGTGAAAGGATTGATTTTATACCCAAGTCACTTGGTACCCCATTTGACTTTAAAGCATAAAAATTTAGTTTTAAAATGCCAGATAATAAAGAGAAACTTAAACAAGCGATTATTGCAACTATTCATGACCAAATGGTGGAAATCAAATTATAAAAATTGACATTGTATTGGAGTTTACAATATTTACGTAAACTCGGTTTTTAGAAATTCAGTATAATACAATAAAAACAAAAAATCCTTCGCATCTATTTCTACAGCTGCATAAAAAATATAACAACGAGAATAATCATTTTGAACATCCTTGTATGCCTTCTATATCAGTTGTTTTTAATTAAAATGAAATTTATTAGCCAAACAAGGTTATAGCCTGCAACGATTTAGGTGTGCTTTGTGAAAGGATTGATTTTATACCCAAGTCACTTGGTACCCCATTGGACTTTAAAACATATGAATTCAGTTCATAAAAATGCCATATAACAAAGAGAAAAGAAACATGCGATTATTGCAACTATTCATGACCAAATGGTGGAAATCAAATTTTAAAAATTGACATTGTATTGGAGTTTACAATATTTACGTAAACTCGGTTTTTAGAAATTCAGTATAATACAATAAAAACAAAAAATCCTTCGCATCTATTTCTACAGCTGCATAAAAAATATAACAACGAGAATAATCATTTTGTACATCCTTGTATGCCTTCTATATCAGTTGTTATTAATTAAAATGAAATTTATTAGCCAAACGAGGTTATAGCCTGCAATGATTTAGGTGTGCTTTGTGAAAGGATTGATTTTATACCCAAGTCACTTGGTACCCCATTTGACTTTAAAGCATAAAAATTTAGTTTTAAAATGCCAGATAATAAAGAGAAACTTAAACAAGCGATTATTGCAACTATTCATGACCAAATGGTGGAAATCAAATTTTAAAAATTGACATTGTATTGGAGTTTACAATATTTACGTAAACTCGGTTTTTAGAAATTCAGTATAATACAATAAAAACAAAAAATCCTTCGCATCTATTTCTACAGCTGCATAAAAAATATAACAACGAGAATAATCATTTTGAACATCCTTGTATGCCTTCTATATCAGTTGTTTTTAATTAAAATGAAATTTATTAGCCAAACAAGGTTATAGCCTGCAACGATTTAGGTGTGCTTTGTGAAAGGATTGATTTTATACCCAAGTCACTTGGTACCCCATTGGACTTTAAAACATATGAATTCAGTTCATAAAAATGCAATATAACAAAGAGAAAAGAAACATGCGATTATTGCAACTATTCATGACCAAATGGTGGAAATCAAATTTTAAAAATTGACATTGTATTGGAGTTTACAATATTTACGTAAACTCGGTTTTTAGAAATTCAGTATAATACAATAAAAACAAAAAATCCTTCGCATCTATTTCTACAGCTGCATAAAAAATATAACAACGAGAATAATCATTTTGTACATCCTTGCATGCCTTCTATATCAGTTGTTTTTAATTAAAATGAAATTTATTAGCCAAACAAGGTTATAGCCTGCAACGATTTAGGTGTGCTTTGTGAAAGGATTGATTTTATACCCAAGTCACTTGGTACCCCATTGGACTTTAAAACATATGAATTCAGTTCATAAAAATGCAATATAACAAAGAGAAAAGAAACATGCGATTATTGCAACTATTCATGACCAAATGGTGGAAATCAAATTTTAAAAATTGACATTGTATTGGAGTTTACAATATTTACGTAAACTCGGTTTTTAGAAATTCAGTATAATACAATAAAAACAAAAAATCCTTCGCATCTATTTCTACAGCTGCATAAAAAATATAACAACGAGAATAATCATTTTGAACATCCTTGTATGCCTTCTATATCAGTTGTTTTTAATTAAAATGAAATTTATTAGCCAAACAAGGTTATAGCCTGCAATGATTTAGGTGTGCTTTGTGAAAGGATTGATTTTATACCCAAGTCACTTGGTACCCCATTGGACTTTAAAACATATGAATTCAGTTCATAAAAATGCAATATAACAAAGAGAAAAGAAACATGCGATTATTGCAACTATTCATGACCAAATGGTGGAAATCAAATTTTAAAAATTGACATTGTATTGGAGTTTACAATATTTACGTAAACTCGGTTTTTAGAAATTCAGTATAATACAATAAAAACAAAAAATCCTTCGCATCTATTTCTACAGCTGCATAAAAAATATAACAACGAGAATAATCATTTTGTACATCCTTGTATGCCTTCTATATCAGTTGTTTTTAATTAAAATGAAATTTATTAGCCAAACAAGGTTATAGCCTGCAACGATTTAGGTGTGCTTTGTGAAAGGATTGATTTTATACCAAAGTCACTTGGTACCCCATTGGACTTTAAAACATATGAATTCAGTTCATAAAAATGCAATATAACAAAGAGAAAAGAAACATGCGATTATTGCAACTATTCATGACCAAATGGTGGAAATCAATTTTTAAAAATTGACATTGTATTGGAGTTTACAATATTTACGTAAACTCGGTTTTTAGAAATTCAGTATAATACAATAAAAACAAAAAATCCTTCGCATCTATTTCTACAGCTGCATAAAAAATATAACAACGAGAATAATCATTTTGAACATCCTTGTATGCCTTCTATATCAGTTGTTTTTAATTAAAATGAAATTTATTAGCCAAACAAGGTTATAGCCTGCAACGATGTAGGTGTGCTTTGTGAAAGGATTGATTTTATACCCAAGTCACTTGGTACCCCATTGGACTTTCAAACATATGAATTCAGTTCATAAAAATGCAATATAACAAAGAGAAAAGAAACATGCGATTATTGCAACTATTCATGACCAAATGGTGGAAATAAAATTTTATAAATTGACATTGTATTGGAGTTTACAATATTTACGTAAACTCGGTTTTTAGAAATTCAGTATAATACAATAAAAACAAAAAATCCTTCGCATCTATTTCTACAGCTGCATAAAAAATATAACAACGAGAATAATCATTTTGTACATCCTTGTATGCCTTCTATATCAGTTGTTTTTAATTAAAATGAAATTTATTAGCCAAACAAGGTTATAGCCTGCAACGATTTAGGTGTGCTTTGTGAAAGGATTGATTTTATACCCAAGTCACTTGGTACCCCATTGGACTTTAAAACATATGAATTCAGTTCATAAAAATGCAATATAACAAAGAGAAAAGAAACATGCGATTATTGCAACTATTCATGACCAAATGGTGGAAATCAAATTTTAAAAATTGACATTGTATTGGAGTTTACAATATTTACGTAAACTCGGATTTTAGAAATGCAGTATAATACAATAAAAACAAAAAATCCTTCGCATCTATTCCTAGAGCAGCATAAAATATAATATTTACGTAAACTCGGTTTTTAGAAATTCAGTATAATACTATAAAAACAAAAAATCCTTCGCATCTTTTCCTAGAGCTGCATAAAATATATAACAACGAGAATAATCATTTTGAACATCCTTGTATGCCTTCTATATCAGTTGTTTTTAATTAAAATGAAATTTATTAGCCAAACAAGGTTATAGCCTGCAACGATTTAGGTGTGCTTTGTGAAAGGATTGATTTTTTACCCAAGTCACTTGGTACCCCATTGGACTTTAAAACATATGAATTCAGTTCATAAAAATGCAATATAACAAAGAGAAAAGAAACATGCGATTATTGCAACTATTCATGACCAAATGGTGGAAATCAAATTTTAAAAATTGACATTGTATTGGAGTTTACAATATTTACGTAAACTCGGTTTTTAGAAATTCAGTATAATACAATAAAAACAAAAAATCCTTCGCATCTATTTCTACAGCTGCATAAAAAATATAACAACGAGAATAATCATTTTGAACATCCTTGTATGCCTTCTATATCAGTTGTTTTTAATTAAAATGAAATTTATTAGCCAAACAAGGTTATAGCCTGCAACGATGTAGGTGTGCTTTGTGAAAGGATTGATTTTATACCCAAGTCACTTGGTACCCCATTGGACTTTCAAACATATGAATTCAGTTCATAAAAATGCAATATAACAAAGAGAAAAGAAACATGCGATTATTGCAACTATTCATGACCAAATGGTGCAAATAAAATTTTATAAATTGACATTGTATTGGAGTTTACAATATTTACGTAAACTCGGTTTTTAGAAATTCAGTATAATACAATAAAAACAAAAAATCCTTCGCATCTATTTCTACAGCTGCATAAAAAATATAACAACGAGAATAATCATTTTGTACATCCTTGTATGCCTTCTATATCAGTTGTTTTTAATTAAAATGAAATTTATTAGCCAGACAAGGTTATAGCCTGCAACGATTTTGGTGTGCTTTGTGAAAGGATTGATTTTATACCCAAGTCACTTGGTACCCCATTGGACTTTAAAACATATGAATTCAGTTCATAAAAATGCAATATAACAAAGAGAAAAGAAACATGCGATTATTGCAACTATTCATGACCAAATGGTGGAAATCAAATTTTAAAAATTGACATTGTATTGGAGTTTACAATATTTACGTAAACTCGGATTTTAGAAATGCAGTATAATACAATAAAAACAAAAAATCCTTCGCATCTATTCCTAGAGCAGCATAAAATATAATATTTACGTAAACTCGGTTTTTAGAAATTCAGTATAATACTATAAAAACAAAAAATCCTTCGCATCTTTTCCTAGAGCTGCATAAAATATATAACAACGAGAATAATCATTTTGAACATCCTTGTATGCCTTCTATATCAGTTGTTTTTAATTAAAATGAAATTTATTAGCCAAACAAGGTTATAGCCTGCAACGATTTAGGTGTGCTTTGTGAAAGGATTGATTTTATACCCAAGTCACTTGGTACCCCATTGGACTTTAAAACATATGAATTCAGTTCATAAAAATGCAATATAACAAAGAGAAAAGAAACATGCGATTATTGCAACTATTCATGACCAAATGGTGGAAATAAAATTTTAAAAATTGACATTGTATTGGAGTTTACAATATTTACGTAAACTCGGTTTTTAGAAATTCAGTATAATACAATAAAAACAAAAAATCCTTCGCATCTATTTCTACAGCTGCATAAAAAATATAACAACGAGAATAATCATTTTGAACATCCTTGTATGCCTTCTATATCAGTTGTTTTTAATTAAAATGAAATTTATTAGCCAAACGAGGTTATAGCCTGCAATGATTTAGGTGTGCTTTGTGAAAGGATTGATTTTATACCCAAGTCACTTGGTACCCCATTGGACTTTAAAACATATGAATTCAGTTCATAAAAATGCAATATAACAAAGAGAAAAGAAACATGCGATTATTGCAACTATTCATGACCAAATGGTGGAAATCAAATTTTAAAAATTGACATTGTATTGGAGTTTACAATATTTACGTAAACTCGGTTTTTAGAAATTCAGTATAATACAATAAAAACAAAAAATCCTTCGCATCTATTTCTACAGCTGCATAAAAAATATAACAACGAGAATATTCATTTTGAACATCCTTGTATGCCTTCTATATCAGTTGTTTTTAATTAAAATGAAATTTATTAGCCAAACAAGGTTATAGCCTGCAACGATTTAGGTGTGCTTTGTGAAAGGATTGATTTTATACCCAAGTCACTTGGTACCCCATTGGACTTTAAAACATATGAATTCAGTTCATAAAAATGCAATATAACAAAGAGAAAAGAAACATGCGATTATTGCAACTATTCATGACCAAATGGTGGAAATCAATTTTTAAAAATTGACATTGTATTGGAGTTTACAATATTTACGTAAACTCGGTTTTTAGAAATTCAGTATAATACAATAAAAACAAAAAATCCTTCGCATCTATTTCTACAGCTGCATAAAAAATATAACAACGAGAATAATCATTTTGAACATCCTTGTATGCCTTCTATATCAGTTGTTTTTAATTAAAATGAAATTTATTAGCCAAACAAGGTTATAGCCTGCAACGATTTAGGTGTGCTTTGTGAAAGGATTGATTTTATACCCAAGTCACTTGGTACCCCATTGGACTTTAAAACATATGAATTCAGTTCATAAAAATGCAATATAACAAAGAGAAAAGAAACATGCGATTATTGCAACTATTCATGACCAAATGGTGGAAATCAAATTTTAAAAATTGACATTGTATTGGAGTTTACAATATTTACGTAAACTCGGTTTTTAGAAATTCAGTATAATACAATAAAAACAAAAAATCCTTCGCATCTATTTCTACAGCTGCATAAAAAATATAACAACGAGAATAATCATTTTGTACATCCTTGTATGCCTTCTATATCAGTTGTTTTTAATTAAAATGAAATTTATTAGCCAAACAAGGTTATAGCCTGCAACGATTTAGGTGTGCTTTGTGAAAGGATTGATTTTATACCCAAGTCACTTGGTACCCCATTGGACTTTAAAACATATGAATTCAGTTCATAAAAATGCAATATAACAAAGAGAAAAGAAACATGCGATTATTGCAACTATTCATGACCAAATGGTGGAAATCAATTTTTAAAAATTGACATTGTATTGGAGTTTACAATATTTACGTAAACTCGGTTTTTAGAAATTCAGTATAATACAATAAAAACAAAAAATCCTTCGCATCTATTTCTACAGCTGCATAAAAAATATAACAACGAGAATAATCATTTTGAACATCCTTGTATGCCTTCTATATCAGTTGTTTTTAATTAAAATGAAATTTATTAGCCAAACAAGGTTATAGCCTGCAACGATGTAGGTGTTCTATGTGAAAGGATTGATTTTATACCCAAGTCACTTGGTACCCCATTGGACTTTCAAACATATGAATTCAGTTCATAAAAATGCAATATAACAAAGAGAAAAGAAACATGCGATTATTGCAACTATTCATGACCAAATGGTGGAAATAAAATTTTATAAATTGACATTGTATTGGAGTTTACAATATTTACGTAAACTCGGTTTTTAGAAATTCAGTATAATACAATAAAAACAAAAAATCCTTCGCATCTATTTCTACAGCTGCATAAAAAATATAACAACGAGAATAATCATTTTGTACATCCTTGTATGCCTTCTATATCAGTTGTTTTTAATTAAAATGAAATTTATTAGCCAAACAAGGTTATAGCCTGCAACGATTTAGGTGTGCTTTGTGAAAGGATTGATTTTATACCCAAGTCACTTGGTACCCCATTGGACTTTAAAACATATGAATTCAGTTCATAAAAATGCAATATAACAAAGAGAAAAGAAACATGCGATTATTGCAACTATTCATGACCAAATGGTGGAAATCAAATTTTAAAAATTGACATTGTATTGGAGTTTACAATATTTACGTAAACTCGGTTTTTAGAAATTCAGTATAATACAATAAAAACAAAAAATCCTTCGCATCTATTTCTACAGCTGCATAAAAAATATAACAACGAGAATATTCATTTTGAACATCCTTGTATGCCTTCTATATCAGTTGTTTTTAATTAAAATGAAATTTATTAGCCAAACAAGGTTATAGCCTGCAACGATTTAGGTGTGCTTTGTGAAAGGATTGATTTTATACCCAAGTCACTTGGTACCCCATTGGACTTTAAAACATATGAATTCAGTTCAAAAAAGTGCAATATAACAAGGAGAAAAGAAACATGCGATTATTGCAACTATTCATGACCAAATGGTGGAAATCAAATTTTAAAAATTGACATTGTATTGGAGTTTACAATATTTACGTAAACTCGGTTTTTAGAAATTCAGTATAATACAATAAAAACAAAAAATCCTTCGCATCTATTTCTACAGCTGCATAAAAAATATAACAACGAGAATAATCATTTTGTACATCCTTGTATGCCTTCTATATCAGTTGTTTTTAATTAAAATGAAATTTATTAGCCAAACAAGGTTATAGCCTGCAACGATTTAGGTGTGCTTTGTGAAAGGATTGATTTTATACCCAAGTCACTTGGTACCCCATTGGACTTTAAAACATATGAATTCAGTTCATAAAAATGCAATATAACAAAGAGAAAAGAAACATGCGATTATTGCAACTATTCATGACCAAATGGTGGAAATCAAATTTTAAAAATTGACATTGTATTGGAGTTTACAATATTTACGTAAACTCGGTTTTTAGAAATTCAGTATAATACAATAAAAACAAAAAATCCTTCGCATCTATTTCTACAGCTGCATAAAAAATATAACAACGAGAATAATCATTTTGAACATCCTTGTATGCCTTCTATATCAGTTGTTTTTAATTAAAATGAAATTTATTAGCCAAACGAGGTTATAGCCTGCAATGATTTAGGTGTGCTTTGTGAAAGGATTGATTTTATACCAAAGTCACTTGGTACCCCATTGGACTTTCAAACATATGAATTCAGTTCATAAAAATGCAATATAACAAAGAGAAAAGAAACATGCGATTATTGCAACTATTCATGACCAAATGGTGGAAATCAAATTTTAAAAATTGACATTGTATTGGAGTTTACAATATTTACGTAAACTCGGATTTTAGAAATGCAGTATAATACAATAAAAACAAAAAATCCTTCGCATCTATTCCTAGAGCAGCATAAAATACAATATTTACGTAAACTCGGTTTTTAGAAATTCAGTATAATACTATAAAAACAAAAAATCCTTCGCATCTATTTCTACAGCTGCATAAAAAATATAACAACGAGAATAATCATTTTAAACATCCTTGTATGCCTTCTATATCAGTTGTTTTTAATTAAAATGAAATTTATTAGCCAAACAAGGTTATAGCCTGCAACGATTTAGGTGTGCTTTGTGAAAGGATTGATTTTATACCCAAGTCACTTGGTACCCCATTGGACTTTCAAACATATGAATTCAGTTCATAAAAATGCAATATAACAAAGAGAAAAGAAACATGCGATTATTGCAACTATTCATGACCAAATGGTGGAAATCAAATTTTAAAAATTGACATTGTATTGGAGTTTACAATATTTACGTAAACTCGGTTTTTAGAAATTCAGTATAATACAATAAAAACAAAAAATCCTTCGCATCTATTTCTACAGCTGCATAAAAAATATAACAACGAGAATAATCATTTTGAACATCCTTGTATGCCTTCTATATCAGTTGTTTTTAATTAAAATGAAATTTATTAGCCAAACGAGGTTATAGCCTGCAATGATTTAGGTGTGCTTTGTGAAAGGATTGATTTTATACCCAAGTCACTTGGTACCCCATTTGACTTTAAAGCATAAAAATTTAGTTTTAAAATGCCAAATAATAAAGAGAAACTTAAACAAGCGATTATTGCAACTATTCATGACCAAATGGTGGAAATCAAATTTTAAAAATTGACATTGTATTGGAGTTTACAATATTTACGTAAACTCGGCTTTTAGAAATTCAGTATAATACAATAAAAACAAAAAATCCTTCGCATCTATTTCTACAGCTGCATAAAAAATATAACAACGAGAATAATCATTTTAAACATCCTTGTATGCCTTCTATATCAGTTGTTTTTAATTAAAATGAAATTTATTAGCCAAACAAGGTTATAGCCTGCAACGATTTAGGTGTGCTTTGTGAAAGGATTGATTTTATACCCAAGTCACTTGGTACCCCATTGGACTTTCAAACATATGAATTCAGTTCATAAAAATGCAATATAACAAAGAGAAAAGAAACATGCGATTATTGCAACTATTCATGACCAAATGGTGGAAATCAAATTTTAAAAATTGACATTGTATTGGAGTTTACAATATTTACGTAAACTCGGTTTTTAGAAATTCAGTATAATACAATAAAAACAAAAAATTTTTCGCATCTATTTCTACAGCTGCATAAAAAATATAACAACGAGAATAATTATTTTGAACATCCTTGGATGCCTTCTATATCAGTTGTTTTTAATTAAAATGAAATTTATTAGCCAAACGAGGTTATAGCCTGCAATGATTTAGGTGTGCTTTGTGAAAGGATTGATTTTATACCCAAGTCACTTGGTACCCCATTTGACTTTAAAGCATAAAAATTTAGTTTTTAAATGCCAAATAATAAAGAGAAACTTAAACAAGCGATTATTGCAACTATTCATGACCAAATGGTGGAAATCAAATTTTAAAAATTGACATTGTATTGGAGTTTACAATATTTAAGTAAACTCGGTTTTTAGAAATTCAGTATAATACAATAAAAACAAAAAATCCTTCGCATCTATTTCTACAGCTGCATAAAAAATATAACAACGAGAATAATCATTTTAAACATCCTTGTATGCCTTCTATATCAGTTGTTTTTAATTAAAATGAAATTTATTAGCCAAACAAGGTTATAGCCTGCAACGATTTAGGTGTGCTTTGTGAAAGGATTGATTTTATACCCAAGTCACTTGGTACCCCATTGGACTTTCAAACATATGAATTCAGTTCATAAAAATGCAATATAACAAAGAGAAAAGAAACATGCGATTATTGCAACTATTCATGACCAAATGGTGGAAATCAAATTTTAAAAATTGACATTGTATTGGAGTTTACAATATTTACGTAAACTCGGATTTTAGAAATGCAGTATAATACAATAAAAACAAAAAATCCTTCGCATCTATTCCTAGAGCAGCATAAAATATAATATTTACGTAAACTCGGTTTTTAGAAATTCAGTATAATACTATAAAAACAAAAAATCCTTCGCATCTTTTCCTAGAGCTGCATAAAATATATAACAACGAGAATAATCATTTTGAACATCCTTGTATGCCTTCTATATCAGTTGTTTTTAATTAAAATGAAATTTATTAGCCAAACAAGGTTATAGCCTGCAACGATTTAGGTGTGCTTTGTGAAAGGATTGATTTTATACCCAAGTCACTTGGTACCCCATTGGACTTTAAAACATATGAATTCAGTTCATAAAAATGCAATATAACAAAGAGAAAAGAAACATGCGATTATTGCAACTATTCATGACCAAATGGTGGAAATCAATTTTTAAAAATTGACATTGTATTGGAGTTTACAATATTTACGTAAACTCGGTTTTTAGAAATTCAGTATAATACAATAAAAACAAAGAATCCTTCGCATCTATTTCTACAGCTGCATAAAAAATATAACAACGAGAATAATCATTTTGAACATCCTTGTATGCCTTCTATATCAGTTGTTTTTAATTAAAATGAAATTTATTAGCCAAACAAGGTTATAGCCTGCAACGATTTAGGTGTGCTTTGTGAAAGGATTGATTTTATACCCAAGTCACTTGGTACCCCATTGGACTTTCAAACATATGAATTCAGTTCATAAAAATGCAATATAACAAAGAGAAAAGAAACATGCGATTATTGCAACTATTCATGACCAAATGGTGGAAATAAAATTTTATAAATTGACATTGTATTGGAGTTTACAATATTTACGTAAACTCGGTTTTTAGAAATTCAGTATAATACAATAAAAACAAAAAATCCTTCGCATCTATTTCTACAGCTGCATAAAAAATATAACAACGAGAATAATCATTTTGAACATCCTTGTATGCCTTCTATATCAGTTGTTTTTAATTAAAATGAAATTTATTAGCCAAACAAGGTTATAGCCTGCAACGATTTAGGTGTGCTTTGTGAAAGGATTGATTTTATACCCAAGTCACTTGGTACCCCATTTGACTTTAAAGCATATGAATTCAGTTCATAAAAATGCCAGATAATAAAGAGAAACTTAAACAAGCGATTATTGCAACTATTCATGACCAAATGGTGGAAATCAAATTTTAAAAATTGACATTGTATTGGAGTTTACAATATTTACGTAAACTCGGTTTTTAGAAATTCAGTATAATACAATAAAAACAAAAAATCCTTCGCATCTATTTCTACAGCTGCATAAAAAATATAACAACGAGAATAATCATTTTGAACATCCTTGTATGCCTTCTATATCAGTTGTTTTTAATTAAAATGAAATTTATTAGCCAAACAAGGTTATAGCCTGCAACGATTTAGGTGTGCTTTGTGAAAGGATTGATTTTATACCCAAGTCACTTGGTACCCCATTGGACTTTAAAACATATGAATTCAGTTCATAAAAATGCAATATAACAAAGAGAAAAGAAACATGCGATTATTGCAACTATTCATGACCAAATGGTGGAAATCAATTTTTAAAAATTGACATTGCATTGGAGTTTACAATATTTACGTAAACTCGGTTTTTAGAAATTCAGTATAATACAATAAAAACAAAGAATCCTTCGCATCTATTTCTACAGCTGCATAAAAAATATAACAACGAGAATAATCATTTTGAACATCCTTGTATGCCTTCTATATCAGTTGTTTTTAATTAAAATGAAATTTATTAGCCAAACAAGGTTATAGCCTGCAACGATTTAGGTGTGCTTTGTGAAAGGATTGATTTTATACCCAAGTCACTTGGTACCCCATTGGACTTTAAAACATATGAATTCAGTTCATAAAAATGCAATATAACAAAGAGAAAAGAAACATGCGATTATTGCAACTATTCATGACCAAATGGTGGAAATCAAATTTCAAAAATAGACCTTGTATTGGAGTTTACAATATTTACGTAAACTCGGATTTTAGAAATTCAGTATAATACAATAAAAACAAAAAATCCTTCGCATCTATTTCTACAGCTGCATAAAAAATATAACAACGAGAATAATCATTTTGAACATCCTTGTATGCCTTCTATATCAGTTGTTATTAATTAAAATGAAATTTATTAGCCAAACGAGGTTATAGCCTGCAATGATTTAGGTGTGCTTTGTGAAAGGATTGATTTTATACCCAAGTCACTTGGTACCCCATTTGACTTTAAAGCATAAAAATTTAGTTTTAAAATGCCAGATAATAAAGAGAAACTTAAACAAGCGATTATTGCAACTATTCATGACCAAATGGTGGAAATCAAATTTTAAAAATTGACATTGTATTGGAGTTTACAATATTTACGTAAACTCGGTTTTTAGAAATTCAGTATAATACAATAAAAACAAAAAATCCTTCGCATCTATTTCTACAGCTGCATAAAAAATATAACAACGAGAATAATCATTTTGAACATCCTTGTATGCCTTCTATATCAGTTGTTATTAATTAAAATGAAATTTATTAGCCAAACGAGGTTATAGCCTGCAATGATGTAGGTGTGCTTTGTGAAAGGATTGATTTTATACCCAAGTCACTTGGTACCCCATTTGACTTTAAAGCATAAAAATTTAGTTTTAAAATGCCAGATAATAAAGAGAAACTTAAACAAGCGATTATTGCAACTATTCATGACCAAATGGTGGAAATCAAATTTTAAAAATTGACATTGTATTGGAGTTTACAATATTTACGTAAACTCGGTTTTTAGAAATTCAGTATAATACAATAAAAACAAAAAATCCTTCGCATCTATTTCTACAGCTGCATAAAAAATATAACAACGAGAATAATCATTTTGAACATCCTTGTATGCCTTCTATATCAGTTGTTTTTAATTAAAATGAAATTTATTAGCCAAACAAGGTTATAGCCTGCAACGATTTAGGTGTGCTTTGTGAAAGGATTGATTTTATACCCAAGTCACTTGGTACCCCATTGGACTTTCAAACATATGAATTCAGTTCATAAAAATGCAATATAACAAAGAGAAAAGAAACATGCGATTATTGCAACTATTCATGACCAAATGGTGGAAATCAAATTTTAAAAATTGACATTGTATTGGAGTTTACAATATTTACGTAAACTCGGTTTTTAGAAATTCAGTATAATACAATAAAAACAAAAAATCCTTCGCATCTATTTCTACAGCTGCATAAAAAATATAACAACGAGAATAATCATTTTGAACATCCTTGTATGCCTTCTATATCAGTTGTTATTAATTAAAATGAAATTTATTAGCCAAACGAGGTTATAGCCTGCAATGATTTAGGTGTGCTTTGTGAAAGGATTGATTTTATACCCAAGTCACTTGGTACCCCATTTGACTTTAAAGCATAAAAATTTAGTTTTAAAATGCCAGATAATAAAGAGAAACTTAAACAAGCGATTATTGCAACTATTCATGACCAAATGGTGGAAATCAAATTTTAAAAATTGACATTGTATTGGAGTTTACAATATTTACGTAAACTCGGTTTTTAGAAATTCAGTATAATACAATAAAAACAAAAAATCCTTCGCATCTATTTCTACAGCTGCATAAAAAATATAACAACGAGAATAATCATTTTGAACATCCTTGTATGCCTTCTATATCAGTTGTTTTTAATTAAAATGAAATTTATTAGCCAAACAAGGTTATAGCCTGCAACGATTTAGGTGTGCTTTGTGAAAGGATTGATTTTATACCCAAGTCACTTGGTACCCCATTGGACTTTAAAACATATGAATTCAGTTCATAAAAATGCAATATAACAAAGAGAAAAGAAACATGCGATTATTGCAACTATTCATGACCAAATGGTGGAAATCAAATTTTAAAAATTGACATTGTATTGGAGTTTACAATATTTACGTAAACTCGGTTTTTAGAAATTCAGTATAATACAATAAAAACAAAAAATCCTTCGCATCTATTTCTACAGCTGCATAAAAAATATAACAACGAGAATAATCATTTTGAACATCCTTGTATGCCTTCTATATCAGTTGTTTTTAATTAAAATGAAATTTATTAGCCAAACGAGGTTATAGCCTGCAATGATTTAGGTGTGCTTTGAGAAAGGATTGATTTTATACCCAAGTCACTTGGTACCCTATTGGACTTTAAAACATATGAATTCAGTTCATAAAAATGCAATATAACAAAGAGAAAAGAAACATGCGATTATTGCAACTATTCATGACCAAATGGTGGAAATCAAATTTTAAAAATTGACATTGTATTGGAGTTTACAATATTTACGTAAACTCGGATTTTAGAAATGCAGTATAATACAATAAAAACAAAAAATCCTTCGCATCTATTCCTAGAGCAGCATAAAATATAATATTTACGTAAACTCGGTTTTTAGAAATTCAGTATAATACTATAAAAACAAAAAATCCTTCGCATCTTTTCCTAGAGCTGCATAAAATATATAACAACGAGAATAATCATTTTGAACATCCTTGTATGCCTTCTATATCAGTTGTTTTTAATTAAAATGAAATTTATTAGCCAAACAAGGTTATAGCCTGCAACGATTTAGGTGTGCTTTGTGAAAGGATTGATTTTATACCCAAGTCACTTGGTACCCCATTGGACTTTCAAACATATGAATTCAGTTCATAAAAATGCAATATAACAAAGAGAAAAGAAACATGCGATTATTGCAACTATTCATGACCAAATGGTGGAAATAAAATTTTATAAATTGACATTGTATTGGAGTTTACAATATTTACGTAAACGCGGTTTTAAGAAATTCAGTATAATACAATAAAAACAAAAAATCCTTCGCATCTATTTCTACAGCTGCATAAAAAATATAACAACGAGAATAATCATTTTGTACATCCTTGTATGCCTTCTATATCAGTTGTTTTTAATTAAAATAAAATTTATTAGCCAAACAAGGTTATAGCCTGCAACGATTTAGGTGTGCTTTGTGAAAGGATTGATTTTATACCCAAGTCACTTGGTACCCCATTGGACTTTAAAACATATGAATTCAGTTCATAAAAATGCAATATAACAAAGAGAAAAGAAACATGCGATTATTGCAACTATTCATGACCAAATGGTGGAAATCAAATTTTAAAAATTGACATTGTATTGGAGTTTACAATATTTACGTAAACTCGGATTTTAGAAATGCAGTATAATACAATAAAAACAAAAAATCCTTCGCATCTATTCCTAGAGCAGCATAAAATATAATATTTACGTAAACTCGGTTTTTAGAAATTCAGTATAATACTATAAAAACAAAAAATCCTTCGCATCTTTTCCTAGAGCTGCATAAAATATATAACAACGAGAATAATCATTTTGAACATCCTTGTATGCCTTCTATATCAGTTGTTTTTAATTAAAATGAAATTTATTAGCCAAACAAGGTTATAGCCTGCAACGATTTAGGTGTGCTTTGTGAAAGGATTGATTTTATACCCAAGTCACTTGGTACCCCATTGGACTTTAAAACATATGAATTCAGTTCATAAAAATGCAATATAACAAAGAGAAAAGAAACATGCGATTATTGCAACTATTCATGACCAAATGGTGGAAATCAAATTTTAAAAATTGACATTGTATTGGAGTTTACAATATTTACGTAAACTCGGTTTTTAGAAATTCAGTATAATACAATAAAAACAAAAAATCCTTCGCATCTATTTCTACAGCTGCATAAAAAATATAACAACGAGAATAATCATTTTGAACATCCTTGTATGCCTTCTATATCAGTTGTTTTTAATTAAAATGAAATTTATTAGCCAAACGAGGTTATAGCCTGCAATGATTTAGGTGTGCTTTGTGAAAGGATTGATTTTATACCCAAGTCACTTGGTACCCCATTGGACTTTAAAACATATGAATTCAGTTCATAAAAATGCAATATAACAAAGAGAAAAGAAACATGCGATTATTGCAACTATTCATGACCAAATGGTGGAAATCAAATTTTAAAAATTGACATTGTATTGGAGTTTACAATATTTACGTAAACTCGGATTTTAGAAATGCAGTATAATACAATAAAAACAAAAAATCCTTCGCATCTATTCCTAGAGCAGCATAAAATATAATATTTACGTAAACTCGGTTTTTAGAAATTCAGTATAATACTATAAAAACAAAAAATCCTTCGCATCTATTTCTACAGCTGCATAAAAAATATAACAACGAGAATAATCATTTTAAACATCCTTGTATGCCTTCTATATCAGTCGTTTTTAATTAAAATGAAATTTATTAGCCAAACAAGGTTATAGCATGCAACGATTTAGGTGTGCTTTGTGAAAGGATTGATTTTATACCCAAGTCACTTGGTACCCCATTGGACTTTCAAACATATGAATTCAGTTCATAAAAATGCAATATAACAAAGAGAAAAGAAACATGCGATTATTGCAACTATTCATGACCAAATGGTGGAAATCAAATTTTAAAAATTGACATTGTATTGGAGTTTACAATATTTACGTAAACTCGGTTTTTAGAAATTCAGTATAATACAATAAAAACAAAAAATCCTTCGCATCTATTTCTACAGCTGCATAAAAAATATAACAACGAGAATAATCATTTTGAACATCCTTGTATGCCTTCTATATCAGTTGTTTTTAATTAAAATGAAATTTATTAGCCAAACGAGGTTATAGCCTGCAATGATTTAGGTGTGCTTTGTGAAAGGATTGATTTTATACCCAAGTCACTTGGTACCCCATTTGACTTTAAAGCATAAAAATTTAGTTTTAAAATGCCAAATAATAAAGAGAAACTTAAACAAGCGATTATTGCAACTATTCATGACCAAATGGTGGAAATCAAATTTTAAAAATTGACATTGTATTGGAGTTTACAATATTTGAGTAAACTCGGTTTTTAGAAATTCAGTATAATACAATAAAAACAAAAAATCCTTCGCATCTATTTCTACAGCTGCATAAAAAATATAACAACGAGAATAATCATTTTAAACATCCTTGTATGCCTTCTATATCAGTTGTTTTTAATTAAAATGAAATTTATTAGCCAAACAAGGTTATAGCCTGCAACGATTTAGGTGTGCTTTGTGAAAGGATTGATTTTATACCCAAGTCACTTGGTACCCCATTGGACTTTCAAACATATGAATTCAGTTCATAAAAATGCAATATAACAAAGAGAAAAGAAACATGCGATTATTGCAACTATTCATGACCAAATGGTGGAAATCAAATTTTAAAAATTGACATTGTATTGGAGTTTACAATATTTACGTAAACTCGGATTTTAGAAATGCAGTATAATACAATAAAAACAAAAAATCCTTCGCATCTATTCCTAGAGCAGCATAAAATATAATATTTACGTAAACTCGGTTTTTAGAAATTCAGTATAATACTATAAAAACAAAAAATCCTTCGCATCTTTTCCTAGAGCTGCATAAAATATATAACAACGAGAATAATCATTTTGAACATCCTTGTATGCCTTCTATATCAGTTGTTTTTAATTAAAATGAAATTTATTAGCCAAACGAGGTTATAGCCTGCAATGATTTAGGTGTGCTTTGTGAAAGGATTGATTTTATACCCAAGTCACTTGGTACCCCATTGGACTTTAAAACATATGAATTCAGTTCATAAAAATGCAATATAACAAAGAGAAAAGAAACATGCGATTATTGCAACTATTCATGACCAAATGGTGGAAATCAATTTTTAAAAATTGACATTGTATTGGAGTTTACAATATTTACGTAAACTCGGTTTTTAGAAATTCAGTATAATACAATAAAAACAAAAAATCCTTCGCATCTATTTCTACAGCTGCATAAAAAATATAACAACGAGAATAATCATTTTGAACATCCTTGTATGCCTTCTATATCAGTTGTTTTTAATTAAAATGAAATTTATTAGCCAAACGAGGTTATAGCCTGCAATGATTTAGGTGTGCTTTGTGAAAGGATTGATTTTATACCCAAGTCACTTGGTACCCCATTGGACTTTAAAACATATGAATTCAGTTCATAAAAATGCAATATAACAAAGAGAAAAGAAACATGCGATTATTGCAACTATTCATGACCAAATGGTGGAAATCAAATTTTAAAAATTGACATTGTATTGGAGTTTACAATATTTACGTAAACTCGGTTTTTAGAAATTCAGTATAATACAATAAAAACAAAAAATCCTTCGCATCTATTTCTACAGCTGCATAAAAAATATAACAACGAGAATAATCATTTTGAACATCCTTGTATGCCTTCTATATCAGTTGTTTTTAATTAAAATGAAATTTATTAGCCAAACGAGGTTATAGCCTGCAATGATTTAGGTGTGCTTTGTGAAAGGATTGATTTTATACCCAAGTCACTTGGTACCCCATTGGACTTTCAAACATATGAATTCAGTTCATAAAAATGCAATATAACAAAGAGAAAAGAAACATGCGATTATTGCAACTATTCATGACCAAATGGTGGAAATCAAATTTTAAAAATTGACATTGTATTGGAGTTTACAATATTTACGTAAACTCGGATTTTAGAAATTCAGTATAATACAATAAAAACAAAAAATCCTTCGCATCTATTTCTACAGCTGCATAAAAAATATAACAACGAGAATAATCATTTTGAACATCCTTGTATGCATTCTATATCAGTTGTTTTTAATTAAAATGAAATTTATTAGCCAAACGAGGTTATAGCCTGCAATGATTTAGGTGTGCTTTGTGAAAGGATTGATTTTATACCCAAGTCACTTGGTACCCCATTTGACTTTAAAGCATAAAAATTTAGTTTTAAAATGCCAAATAATAAAGAGAAACTTAAACAAGCGATTATTGCAACTATTCATGACCAAATGGTGGAAATCAAATTTTAAAAATTGACATTGTATTGGAGTTTACAATATTTAAGTAAACTCGGTTTTTAGAAATTCAGTATAATACAATAAAAACAAAAAATCCTTCGCATCTATTTCTACAGCTGCATAAAAAATATAACAACGAGAATAATCATTTTGAACATCCTTGTATGCCTTCTATATCAGTTGTTTTTAATTAAAATGAAATTTATTAGCCAAACAAGGTTATAGCCTGCAACGATTTAGGTGTTCTTTGTGAAAGGATTGATTTTATACCCAAGTCACTTGGTACCCCATTGGACTTTCAAACATATGAATTCAGTTCATAAAAATGCAATATAACAAAGAGAAAAGAAACATGCGATTATTGCAACTATTCATGACCATATGGTGGAAATCAAATTTTAAAAATTGACATTGTATTGGAGTTTACAATATTTACGTAAACTCGGATTTTAGAAATGCAGTATAATAAAATAAAAACAAAAAATCCTTCGCATCTATTCCTAGAGCAGCATAAAATATAATATTTACGTAAACTCGGTTTTTAGAAATTCAGTATAATACTATAAAAACAAAAAATCCTTCGCATCTTTTCCTAGAGCTGCATAAAATATATAACAACGAGAATAATCATTTTGAACATCCTTGTATGCCTTCTATATCAGTTGTTTTTAATTAAAATGAAATTTATTAACCAAACAAGGTTATATCCTGCAACGATTTAGGTGTGCTTTGTGAAAGGATTGATTTTATACCCAAGTCACTTGGTACCCCATTGGACTTTCAAACATATGAATTCAGTTCATAAAAATGCAATATAACAAAGAGAAAAGAAACATCCGATTATTGCAACTATTCATGACCAAATGGTGGAAATCAATTTTTAAAAATTGACATTGTATTGGAGTTTACAATATTTACGTAAACTCGGTTTTTAGAAATTCAGTATAATACAATAAAAACAAAGAATCCTTCGCATCTATTTCTACAGCTGCATAAAAAATATAACAACGAGAATAATCATTTTGAACATCCTTGTATGCCTTCTATATCAGTTGTTTTTAATTAAAATGAAATTTATTAGCCAAACAAGGTTATAGCCTGCAACGATTTAGGTGTGCTTTGTGAAAGGATTGATTTTATACCCAAGTCACTTGGTACCCCATTGGACTTTCAAACATATGAATTCAGTTCATAAAAATGCAATATAACAAAGAGAAAAGAAACATGCGATTATTGCAACTATTCATGACCAAATGGTGGAAATAAAATTTTATAAATTGACATTGTATTGGAGTTTACAATATTTACGTAAACTCGGTTTTTAGAAATTCAGTATAATACAATAAAAACAAAAAATCCTTCGCATCTATTTCTACAGCTGCATAAAAAATATAACAACGAGAATAATCATTTTGAACATCCTTGTATGCCTTCTATATCAGTTGTTTTTAATTAAAATGAAATTTATTAGCCAAACAAGGTTATAGCCTGCAACGATTTAGGTGTGCTTTGTGAAAGGATTGATTTTATACCCAAGTCACTTGGTACCCCATTGGACTTTCAAACATATGAATTCAGTTCATAAAAATGCAATATAACAAAGAGAAAAGAAACATGCGATTATTGCAACTATTCATGACCAAATGGTGGAAATCAAATTTTAAAAATTGACATTGTATTGGAGTTTACAATATTTACGTAAACTCGGTTTTTAGAAATTCAGTATAATACAATAAAAACAAAAAATCCTTCGCATCTATTTCTACAGCTGCATAAAAAATATAACAACGAGAATAATCATTTTGAACATCCTTGTATGCCTTCTATATCAGTTGTTATTAATTAAAATGAAATTTATTAGCCAAACGAGGTTATAGCCTGCAATGATGTAGGTGTGCTTTGTGAAAGGATTGATTTTATACCCAAGTCACTTGGTACCCCATTTGACTTTAAAGCATAAAAATTTAGTTTTAAAATGCCAGATAATAAAGAGAAACTTAAACAAGCGATTATTGCAACTATTCATGACCAAATGGTGGAAATCAAATTTTAAAAATTGACATTGTATTGGAGTTTACAATATTTACGTAAACTCGGTTTTTAGAAATTCAGTATAATACTATAAAAACAAAAAATCCTTCGCATCTTTTCCTAGAGCTGCATAAAATATATAACAACGAGAATAATCATTTTGAACATCCTTGTATGCCTTCTATATCAGTTGTTTTTAATTAAAATGAAATTTATTAGCCAAACAAGGTTATAGCCTGCAACGATTTAGGTGTGCTTTGTGAAAGGATTGATTTTATACCCAAGTCACTTGGTACCCCATTTGACTTTAAAGCATAAAAATTTAGTTTTAAAACGCCAGATAATAAAGAGAAACTTAAACAAGCGATTATTGCAACTATTCATGACCAAATGGTGGAAATCAAATTTTAAAAATTGACATTGTATTGGAGTTTACAATATTTACGTAAACTCGGATTTTTGAAATGCAGTATAATACAATAAAAACAAAAAATCCTTCGCATCTATTCCTAGAGCAGCATAAAATATAATATTTACGTAAACTCGGTTTTTAGAAATTCAGTATAATACTATAAAAACAAAAAATCCTTCGCATCTTTTCCTAGAGCTGCATAAAATATATAACAACGAGAATAATCATTTTGAACATCCTTGTATGCCTTCTATATCAGTTGTTTTTAATTAAAATGAAATTTATTAGCCAAACAAGGTTATAGCCTGCAACGATTTAGGTGTGCTTTGTGAAAGGATTGATTTTATACCCAAGTCACTTGGTACCCCATTGGACTTTCAAACATATGAATTCAGTTCATAAAAATGCAATATAACAAAGAGAAAAGAAACATGCGATTATTGCAACTATTCATGACCAAATGGTGGAAATAAAATTTTATAAATTGACATTGTATTGGAGTTTACAATATTTACGTAAACGCGGTTTTTAGAAATTCAGTATAATACAATAAAAACAAAAAATCCTTCGCATCTATTTCTACAGCTGCATAAAAAATATAACAACGAGAATAATCATTTTGTACATCCTTGTATGCCTTCTATATCAGTTGTTTTTAATTAAAATGAAATTTATTAGCCAAACAAGGTTATAGCCTGCAACGATTTAGGTGTGCTTTGTGAAAGGATTGATTTTATACCCAAGTCACTTGGTACCCCATTGGACTTTAAAACATATGAATTCAGTTCATAAAAATGCAATATAACAAAGAGAAAAGAAACATGCGATTATTGCAACTATTCATGACCAAATGGTGGAAATCAAATTTTAAAAATTGACATTGTATTGGAGTTTACAATATTTACGTAAACTCGGATTTTAGAAATGCAGTATAATACAATAAAAACAAAAAATCCTTCGCATCTATTCCTAGAGCAGCATAAAATATAATATTTACGTAAACTCGGTTTTTAGAAATTCAGTATAATACTATAAAAACAAAAAATCCTTCGCATCTTTTCCTAGAGCTGCATAAAATATATAACAACGAGAATAATCATTTTGAACATCCTTGTATGCCTTCTATATCAGTTGTTTTTAATTAAAATGAAATTTATTAGCCAAACAAGGTTATAGCCTGCAACGATTTAGGTGTGCTTTGTGAAAGGATTGATTTTATACCCAAGTCACTTGGTACCCCATTGGACTTTCAAACATATGAATTCAGTTCATAAAAATGCAATATAACAAAGAGAAAAGAAACATGCGATTATTGCAACTATTCATGACCAAATGGTGGAAATCAAATTTTAAAAATTGACATTGTATTGGAGTTTACAATATTTACGTAAACTCGGTTTTTAGAAATTCAGTATAATACAATAAAAACAAAAAATCCTTCGCATCTATTTCTACAGCTGCATAAAAAATATAACAACGAGAATAATCATTTTGAACATCCTTGTATGCCTTCTATATCAGTTGTTTTTAATTAAAATGAAATTTATTAGCCAAACGAGGTTATAGCCTGCAATGATTTAGGTGTGCTTTGTGAAAGGATTGATTTTATACCCAAGTCACTTGGTACCCCATTGGACTTTAAAACATATGAATTCAGTTCATAAAAATGCAATATAACAAAGAGAAAAGAAACATGCGATTATTGCAACTATTCATGACCAAATGGTGGAAATCAAATTTTAAAAATTGACATTGTATTGGAGTTTACAATATTTACGTAAACTCGGATTTTAGAAATGCAGTATAATACAATAAAAACAAAAAATCCTTCGCATCTATTCCTAGAGCAGCATAAAATATAATATTTACGTAAACTCGGTTTTAAAAATTCAGTATAATACTATAAAAACAAAAAATCCTTCGCATCTATTTTTACAGCTGCATAAAAAATATAACAACGAGAATAATCATTTTAAACATCCTTGTATACCTTCTATATCAGTCGTTTTTAATTAAAATGAAATTTATTAGCCAAACAAGGTTATAGCCTGCAACGATTTAGGTGTGCTTTGTGAAAGGATTGATTTTATACCCAAGTCACTTGGTACCCCATTGGACTTTCAAACATATGAATTCAGTTCATAAAAATGCAATATAACAAAGAGAAAAGAAACATGCGATTATTGCAACTATTCATGACCAAATGGTGGAAATCAAATTTTAAAAATTGACATTGTATTGGAGTTTACAATATTTACGTAAACTCGGTTTTTAGAAATTCAGTATAATACAATAAAAACAAAAAATCCTTCGCATCTATTTCTACAGCTGCATAAAAAATATAACAACGAGAATAATCATTTTGAACATCCTTGTATGCCTTCTATATCAGTTGTTTTTAATTAAAATGAAATTTATTAGCCAAACGAGGTTATAGCCTGCAATGATTTAGGTGTGCTTTGTGAAAGGATTGATTTTATACCCAAGTCACTTGGTACCCCATTTGACTTTAAAGCATAAAAATTTAGTTTTAAAATGCCAAATAATAAAGAGAAACTTAAACAAGCGATTATTGCAACTATTCATGACCAAATGGTGGAAATCAAATTTTAAAAATTGACATTGTATTGGAGTTTACAATATTTACGTAAACTCGGTTTTTAGAAATTCAGTATAATACAATAAAAACAAAAAATCCTTCGCATCTATTTCTACAGCTGCATAAAAAATATAACAACGAGAATAATCATTTTGTACATCCTTGTATGCCTTCTATATCAGTTGTTTTTAATTAAAATGAAATTTATTAGCCAAACAAGGTTATAGCCTGCAACGATTTAGGTGTGCTTTGTGAAAGGATTGATTTTATACCCAAGTCACTTGGTACCCCATTGGACTTTAAAACATATGAATTCAGTTCATAAAAATGCAATATAACAAAGAGAAAAGAAACATGCGATTATTGCAACTATTCATGACCAAATGGTGGAAATCAAATTTTAAAAATTGACATTGTATTGGAGTTTACAATATTTACGTAAACTCGGATTTTAGAAATGCAGTATAATACAATAAAAACAAAAAATCCTTCGCATCTATTCCTAGAGCAGCATAAAATATAATATTTACGTAAACTCGGTTTTTAGAAATTCAGTATAATACTATAAAAACAAAAAATCCTTCGCATCTTTTCCTAGAGCTGCATAAAATATATAACAACGAGAATAATCATTTTGAACATCCTTGTATGCCTTCTATATCAGTTGTTTTTAATTAAAATGAAATTTATTAGCCAAACAAGGTTATAGCCTGCAACGATTTAGGTGTGCTTTGTGAAAGGATTGATTTTATACCCAAGTCACTTGGTACCCCATTGGACTTTAAAACATATGAATTCAGTTCATAAAAATGCAATATAACAAAGAGAAAAGAAACATGCGATTATTGCAACTATTCATGACCAAATGGTGGAAATCAAATTTTAAAAATTGACATTGTATTGGAGTTTACAATATTTACGTAAACTCGGTTTTTAGAAATTCAGTATAATACAATAAAAACAAAAAATCCTTCGCATCTATTTCTACAGCTGCATAAAAAATATAACAACGAGAATAATCATTTTGAACATCCTTGTATGCCTTCTATATCAGTTGTTTTTAATTAAAATGAAATTTATTAGCCAAACGAGGTTATAGCCTGCAATGATTTAGGTGTGCTTTGTGAAAGGATTGATTTTATACCCAAGTCACTTGGTACCCCATTGGACTTTAAAACATATGAATTCAGTTCATAAAAATGCAATACAACAAAGAGAAAAGAAACATGCGATTATTGCAACTATTCATGACCAAATGGTGGAAATCAAATTTTAAAAATTGACATTGTATTGGAGTTTACAATATTTACGTAAACTCGGTTTTTAGAAATTCAGTATAATACAATAAAAACAAAAAATCCTTCGCATCTATTTCTACAGCTGCATAAAAAATATAACAACGAGAATATTCATTTTGAACATCCTTGTATGCCTTCTATATCAGTTGTTTTTAATTAAAATGAAATTTATTAGCCAAACAAGGTTATAGCCTGCAACGATTTAGGTGTGCTTTGTGAAAGGATTGATTTTATACCCAAGTCACTTGGTACCCCATTGGACTTTAAAACATATGAATTCAGTTCAAAAAAGTGGAATATAACAAAGAGAAAAGAAACATGCGATTATTGCAACTATTCATGACCAAATGGTGGAAATCAAATTTTAAAAATTGACATTGTATTGGAGTTTACAATATTTACGTAAACTCGGTTTTTAGAAATTCAGTATAATACAATAAAAACAAAAAATCCTTCGCATCTATTTCTACAGCTGCATAAAAAATATAACAACGAGAATAATCATTTTGAACATCCTTGTATGCCTTCTATATCAGTTGTTTTTAATTAAAATGAAATTTATTAGCCAAACGAGGTTATAGCCTGCAATGATTTAGGTGTGCTTTGTGAAAGGATTGATTTTATACCCAAGTCACTTGGTACCCCATTTGACTTTAAAGCATAAAAATTTAGTTTTAAAATGCCAAATAATAAAGAGAAACTTAAACAAGCGATTATTGCAACTATTCATGACCAAATGGTGGAAATCAAATTTTAAAAATTGACATTGTATTGGAGTTTACAATATTTACGTAAACTCGGTTTTTAGAAATTCAGTATAATACAATAAAAACAAAAAATCCTTCGCATCTATTTCTACAGCTGCATAAAAAATATAACAACGAGAATAATCATTTTGTACATCCTTGTATGCCTTCTATATCAGTTGTTTTTAATTAAAATGAAATTTATTAGCCAAACAAGGTTATAGCCTGCAACGATTTAGGTGTGCTTTGTGAAAGGATTGATTTTATACCCAAGTCACTTGGTACCCCATTGGACTTTAAAACATATGAATTCAGTTCATAAAAATGCAATATAACAAAGAGAAAAGAAACATGCGATTATTGCAACTATTCATGACCAAATGGTGGAAATCAAATTTTAAAAATTGACATTGTATTGGAGTTTACAATATTTACGTAAACTCGGATTTTAGAAATGCAGTATAATACAATAAAAACAAAAAATCCTTCGCATCTATTCCTAGAGCAGCATAAAATATAATATTTACGTAAACTCGGTTTTTAGAAATTCAGTATAATACTATAAAAACAAAAAATCCTTCGCATCTTTTCCTAGAGCTGCATAAAATATATAACAACGAGAATAATCATTTTGAACATCCTTGTATGCCTTCTATATCAGTTGTTTTTAATTAAAATGAAATTTATTAGCCAAACAAGGTTATAGCCTGCAACGATTTAGGTGTGCTTTGTGAAAGGATTGATTTTATACCCAAGTCACTTGGTACCCCATTGGACTTTAAAACATATGAATTCAGTTCATAAAAATGCAATATAACAAAGAGAAAAGAAACATGCGATTATTGCAACTATTCATGACCAAATGGTGGAAATCAAATTTTAAAAATTGACATTGTATTGGAGTTTACAATATTTACGTAAACTCGGTTTTTAGAAATTCAGTATAATACAATAAAAACAAAAAATCCTTCGCATCTATTTCTACAGCTGCATAAAAAATATAACAACGAGAATAATCATTTTGAACATCCTTGTATGCCTTCTATATCAGTTGTTTTTAATTAAAATGAAATTTATTAGCCAAACGAGGTTATAGCCTGCAATGATTTAGGTGTGCTTTGTGAAAGGATTGATTTTATACCCAAGTCACTTGGTACCCCATTGGACTTTAAAACATATGAATTCAGTTCATAAAAATGCAATACAACAAAGAGAAAAGAAACATGCGATTATTGCAACTATTCATGACCAAATGGTGGAAATCAAATTTTAAAAATTGACATTGTATTGGAGTTTACAATATTTACGTAAACTCGGTTTTTAGAAATTCAGTATAATACAATAAAAACAAAAAATCCTTCGCATCTATTTCTACAGCTGCATAAAAAATATAACAACGAGAATATTCATTTTGAACATCCTTGTATGCCTTCTATATCAGTTGTTTTTAATTAAAATGAAATTTATTAGCCAAACAAGGTTATAGCCTGCAACGATTTAGGTGTGCTTTGTGAAAGGATTGATTTTATACCCAAGTCACTTGGTACCCCATTGGACTTTAAAACATATGAATTCAGTTCAAAAAAGTGGAATATAACAAAGAGAAAAGAAACATGCGATTATTGCAACTATTCATGACCAAATGGTGGAAATCAAATTTTAAAAATTGACATTGTATTGGAGTTTACAATATTTACGTAAACTCGGTTTTTAGAAATTCAGTATAATACAATAAAAACAAAAAATCCTTCGCATCTATTTCTACAGCTGCATAAAAAATATAACAACGAGAATAATCATTTTGAACATCCTTGTATGCCTTCTATATCAGTTGTTTTTAATTAAAATGAAATTTATTAGCCAAACGAGGTTATAGCCTGCAATGATTTAGGTGTGCTTTGTGAAAGGATTGATTTTATACCCAAGTCACTTGGTACCCCATTGGACTTTAAAACATATGAATTCAGTTCATAAAAATGCAATATAACAAAGAGAAAAGAAACATGCGATTATTGCAACTATTCATGACCAAATGGTGGAAATCAAATTTTAAAAATTGACATTGTATTGGAGTTTACAATATTTACGTAAACTCGGTTTTTAGAAATTCAGTATAATACAATAAAAACAAAAAATCCTTCGCATCTATTTCTACAGCTGCATAAAAAATATAACAACGAGAATATTCATTTTGAACATCCTTGTATGCCTTCTATATCAGTTGTTTTTAATTAAAATGAAATTTATTAGCCAAACAAGGTTATAGCCTGCAACGATTTAGGTGTGCTTTGTGAAAGGATTGATTTTATACCCAAGTCACTTGGTACCCCATTGGACTTTAAAACATATGAATTCAGTTCATAAAAATGCAATATAACAAAGAGAAAAGAAACATGCGATTATTGCAACTATTCATGACCAAATGGTGGAAATCAAATTTTAAAAATTGACATTGTATTGGAGTTTACAATATTTACGTAAACTCGGTTTTTAGAAATTCAGTATAATACAATAAAAACAAAAAATCCTTTGCATCTATTTCTACAGCTGCATAAAAAATATAACAACGAGAATAATCATTTTGTACATCCTTGTATGCCTTCTATATCAGTTGTTTTTAATTAAAATGAAATTTATTAGCCAAACAAGGTTATAGCCTGCAACGATTTAGGTGTGCTTTGTGAAAGGATTGATTTTATACCCAAGTCACTTGGTACCCCATTGGACTTTAAAACATATGAATTCAGTTCATAAAAATGCAATATAACAAAGAGAAAAGAAACATGCGATTATTGCAACTATTCATGACCAAATGGTGGAAATCAAATTTTAAAAATTGACATTGTATTGGAGTTTACAATATTTACGTAAACTCGGTTTTTAGAAATTCAGTATAATACAATAAAAACAAAAAATCCTTCGCATCTATTTCTACAGCTGCATAAAAAATATAACAACGAGAATATTCATTTTGAACATCCTTGTATGCCTTCTATATCAGTTGTTTTTAATTAAAATGAAATTTATTAGCCAAACAAGGTTATAGCCTGCAACGATTTAGGTGTGCTTTGTGAAAGGATTGATTTTATACCCAAGTCACTTGGTACCCCATTGGACTTTAAAACATATGAATTCAGTTCATAAAAATGCAATATAACAAAGAGAAAAGAAACATGCGATTATTGCAACTATTCATGACCAAATGGTGGAAATCAAATTTTAAAAATTGACATTGTATTGGAGTTTACAATATTTACGTAAACTCGGTTTTTAGAAATTCAGTATAATACAATAAAAACAAAAAATCCTTCGCATCTATTTCTACAGCTGCATAAAAAATATAACAACGAGAATAATCATTTTGAACATCCTTGTATGCCTTCTATATCAGTTGTTTTTAATTAAAATGAAATTTATTAGCCAAACAAGGTTATAGCCTGCAACGATTTAGGTGTGCTTTGTGAAAGGATTGATTTTATACCCAAGTCACTTGGTACCCCATTGGACTTTCAAACATATGAATTCAGTTCATAAAAATGCAATATAACAAAGAGAAAAGAAACATGCGATTATTGCAACTATTCATGACCAAATGGTGGAAATAAAATTTTATAAATTGACATTGTATTGGAGTTTACAATATTTACGTAAACTCGGTTTTTAGAAATTCAGTATAATACAATAAAAACAAAAAATCCTTCGCATCTATTTCTACAGCTGCATAAAAAATATAACAACGAGAATAATCATTTTGAACATCCTTGTATGCCTTCTATATCAGTTGTTTTTAATTAAAATGAAATTTATTAGCCAAACAAGGTTATAGCCTGCAACGATTTAGGTGTGCTTTGTGAAAGGATTGATTTTATACCCAAGTCACTTGGTACCCCATTGGACTTTAAAACATATGAATTCAGTTCATAAAAATGCAATATAACAAAGAGAAAAGAAACATGCGATTATTGCAACTATTCATGACCAAATGGTGGAAATCAAATTTTAAAAATTGACATTGTATTGGAGTTTACAATATTTACGTAAACTCGGTTTTTAGAAATTCAGTATAATACAATAAAAACAAAAAATCCTTCGCATCTATTTCTACAGCTGCATAAAAAATATAACAACGAGAATAATCATTTTGTACATCCTTGTATGCCTTCTATATCAGTTGTTTTTAATTAAAATGAAATTTATTAGCCAAACAAGGTTATAGCCTGCAACGATTTAGGTGTGCTTTGTGAAAGGATTGATTTTATACCCAAGTCACTTGGTACCCCATTGGACTTTAAAACATATGAATTCAGTTCATAAAAATGCAATATAACAAAGAGAAAAGAAACATGCGATTATTGCAACTATTCATGACCAAATGGTGGAAATCAAATTTTAAAAATTGACATTGTATTGGAGTTTACAATATTTACGTAAACTCGGATTTTAGAAATGCAGTATAATACAATAAAAACAAAAAATCCTTCGCATCTATTCCTAGAGCAGCATAAAATATAATATTTACGTAAACTCGGTTTTTAGAAATTCAGTATAATACTATAAAAACAAAAAATCCTTCGCATCTTTTCCTAGAGCTGCATAAAATATATAACAACGAGAATAATCATTTTGAACATCCTTGTATGCCTTCTATATCAGTTGTTTTTAATTAAAATGAAATTTATTAGCCAAACAAGGTTATAGCCTGCAACGATTTAGGTGTGCTTTGTGAAAGGATTGATTTTATACCCAAGTCACTTGGTACCCCATTGGACTTTAAAACATATGAATTCAGTTCATAAAAATGCAATATAACAAAGAGAAAAGAAACATGCGATTATTGCAACTATTCATGACCAAATGGTGGAAATCAAATTTTAAAAATTGACATTGTATTGGAGTTTACAATATTTACGTAAACTCGGTTTTTAGAAATTCAGTATAATACAATAAAAACAAAAAATCCTTCGCATCTATTTCTACAGCTGCATAAAAAATATAACAACGAGAATAATCATTTTGAACATCCTTGTATGCCTTCTATATCAGTTGTTTTTAATTAAAATGAAATTTATTAGCCAAACGAGGTTATAGCCTGCAATGATTTAGGTGTGCTTTGTGAAAGGATTGATTTTATACCCAAGTCACTTGGTACCCCATTGGACTTTAAAACATATGAATTCAGTTCATAAAAATGCAATACAACAAAGAGAAAAGAAACATGCGATTATTGCAACTATTCATGACCAAATGGTGGAAATCAAATTTTAAAAATTGACATTGTATTGGAGTTTACAATATTTACGTAAACTCGGTTTTTAGAAATTCAGTATAATACAATAAAAACAAAAAATCCTTCGCATCTATTTCTACAGCTGCATAAAAAATATAACAACGAGAATATTCATTTTGAACATCCTTGTATGCCTTCTATATCAGTTGTTTTTAATTAAAATGAAATTTATTAGCCAAACAAGGTTATAGCCTGCAACGATTTAGGTGTGCTTTGTGAAAGGATTGATTTTATACCCAAGTCACTTGGTACCCCATTGGACTTTAAAACATATGAATTCAGTTCAAAAAAGTGGAATATAACAAAGAGAAAAGAAACATGCGATTATTGCAACTATTCATGACCAAATGGTGGAAATCAAATTTTAAAAATTGACATTGTATTGGAGTTTACAATATTTACGTAAACTCGGTTTTTAGAAATTCAGTATAATACAATAAAAACAAAAAATCCTTCGCATCTATTTCTACAGCTGCATAAAAAATATAACAACGAGAATAATCATTTTGAACATCCTTGTATGCCTTCTATATCAGTTGTTTTTAATTAAAATGAAATTTATTAGCCAAACGAGGTTATAGCCTGCAATGATTTAGGTGTGCTTTGTGAAAGGATTGATTTTATACCCAAGTCACTTGGTACCCCATTGGACTTTAAAACATATGAATTCAGTTCATAAAAATGCAATATAACAAAGAGAAAAGAAACATGCGATTATTGCAACTATTCATGACCAAATGGTGGAAATCAAATTTTAAAAATTGACATTGTATTGGAGTTTACAATATTTACGTAAACTCGGTTTTTAGAAATTCAGTATAATACAATAAAAACAAAAAATCCTTCGCATCTATTTCTACAGCTGCATAAAAAATATAACAACGAGAATATTCATTTTGAACATCCTTGTATGCCTTCTATATCAGTTGTTTTTAATTAAAATGAAATTTATTAGCCAAACAAGGTTATAGCCTGCAACGATTTAGGTGTGCTTTGTGAAAGGATTGATTTTATACCCAAGTCACTTGGTACCCCATTGGACTTTAAAACATATGAATTCAGTTCATAAAAATGCAATATAACAAAGAGAAAAGAAACATGCGATTATTGCAACTATTCATGACCAAATGGTGGAAATCAAATTTTAAAAATTGACATTGTATTGGAGTTTACAATATTTACGTAAACTCGGTTTTTAGAAATTCAGTATAATACAATAAAAACAAAAAATCCTTTGCATCTATTTCTACAGCTGCATAAAAAATATAACAACGAGAATAATCATTTTGTACATCCTTGTATGCCTTCTATATCAGTTGTTTTTAATTAAAATGAAATTTATTAGCCAAACAAGGTTATAGCCTGCAACGATTTAGGTGTGCTTTGTGAAAGGATTGATTTTATACCCAAGTCACTTGGTACCCCATTGGACTTTAAAACATATGAATTCAGTTCATAAAAATGCAATATAACAAAGAGAAAAGAAACATGCGATTATTGCAACTATTCATGACCAAATGGTGGAAATCAAATTTTAAAAATTGACATTGTATTGGAGTTTACAATATTTACGTAAACTCGGTTTTTAGAAATTCAGTATAATACAATAAAAACAAAAAATCCTTCGCATCTATTTCTACAGCTGCATAAAAAATATAACAACGAGAATAATCATTTTGTACATCCTTGTATGCCTTCTATATCAGTTGTTTTTAATTAAAATGAAATTTATTAGCCAAACAAGGTTATAGCCTGCAACGATTTAGGTGTGCTTTGTGAAAGGATTGATTTTATACCCAAGTCACTTGGTACCCCATTGGACTTTAAAACATATGAATTCAGTTCATAAAAATGCAATATAACAAAGAGAAAAGAAACATGCGATTATTGCAACTATTCATGACCAAATGGTGGAAATCAAATTTTAAAAATTGACATTGTATTGGAGTTTACAATATTTACGTAAACTCGGTTTTTAGAAATTCAGTATAATACAATAAAAACAAAAAATCCTTCGCATCTATTTCTACAGCTGCATAAAAAATATAACAACGAGAATAATCATTTTGAACATCCTTGTATGCCTTCTATATCAGTTGTTTTTAATTAAAATGAAATTTATTAGCCAAACAAGGTTATAGCCTGCAACGATTTAGGTGTGCTTTGTGAAAGGATTGATTTTATACCCAAGTCACTTGGTACCCCATTGGACTTTCAAACATATGAATTCAGTTCATAAAAATGCAATATAACAAAGAGAAAAGAAACATGCGATTATTGCAACTATTCATGACCAAATGGTGGAAATAAAATTTTATAAATTGACATTGTATTGGAGTTTACAATATTTACGTAAACTCGGTTTTTAGAAATTCAGTATAATACAATAAAAACAAAAAATCCTTCGCATCTATTTCTACAGCTGCATAAAAAATATAACAACGAGAATAATCATTTTGAACATCCTTGTATGCCTTCTATATCAGTTGTTTTTAATTAAAATGAAATTTATTAGCCAAACAAGGTTATAGCCTGCAACGATTTAGGTGTGCTTTGTGAAAGGATTGATTTTATACCCAAGTCACTTGGTACCCCATTGGACTTTAAAACATATGAATTCAGTTCATAAAAATGCAATATAACAAAGAGAAAAGAAACATGCGATTATTGCAACTATTCATGACCAAATGGTGGAAATCAAATTTTAAAAATTGACATTGTATTGGAGTTTACAATATTTACGTAAACTCGGTTTTTAGAAATTCAGTATAATACAATAAAAACAAAAAATCCTTCGCATCTATTTCTACAGCTGCATAAAAAATATAACAACGAGAATAATCATTTTGTACATCCTTGTATGCCTTCTATATCAGTTGTTTTTAATTAAAATGAAATTTATTAGCCAAACAAGGTTATAGCCTGCAACGATTTAGGTGTGCTTTGTGAAAGGATTGATTTTATACCCAAGTCACTTGGTACCCCATTGGACTTTAAAACATATGAATTCAGTTCATAAAAATGCAATATAACAAAGAGAAAAGAAACATGCGATTATTGCAACTATTCATGACCAAATGGTGGAAATCAAATTTTAAAAATTGACATTGTATTGGAGTTTACAATATTTACGTAAACTCGGATTTTAGAAATGCAGTATAATACAATAAAAACAAAAAATCCTTCGCATCTATTCCTAGAGCAGCATAAAATATAATATTTACGTAAACTCGGTTTTTAGAAATTCAGTATAATACTATAAAAACAAAAAATCCTTCGCATCTTTTCCTAGAGCTGCATAAAATATATAACAACGAGAATAATCATTTTGAACATCCTTGTATGCCTTCTATATCAGTTGTTTTTAATTAAAATGAAATTTATTAGCCAAACAAGGTTATAGCCTGCAACGATTTAGGTGTGCTTTGTGAAAGGATTGATTTTATACCCAAGTCACTTGGTACCCCATTGGACTTTAAAACATATGAATTCAGTTCATAAAAATGCAATATAACAAAGAGAAAAGAAACATGCGATTATTGCAACTATTCATGACCAAATGGTGGAAATCAAATTTTAAAAATTGACATTGTATTGGAGTTTACAATATTTACGTAAACTCGGATTTTAGAAATGCAGTATAATACAATAAAAACAAAAAATCCTTCGCATCTATTCCTAGAGCAGCATAAAATATAATATTTACGTAAACTCGGTTTTTAGAAATTCAGTATAATACAATAAAAACAAAAAATCCTTCGCATCTATTTCTACAGCTGCACAAAAAATATAACAACGAGAATAATCATTTTGAACATCCTTGTATGCCTTCTATATCAGTTGTTTTTAATTAAAATGAAATTTATTAGCCAAACGAGGTTATAGCCTGCAATGATTTAGGTGTGCTTTGTGAAAGGATTGATTTTATACCCAAGTCACTTGGTACCCCATTGGACTTTAAAACATATGAATTCAGTTCATAAAAATGCAATACAACAAAGAGAAAAGAAACATGCGATTATTGCAACTATTCATGACCAAATGGTGGAAATCAAATTTTAAAAATTGACATTGTATTGGAGTTTACAATATTTACGTAAACTCGGTTTTTAGAAATTCAGTATAATACAATAAAAACAAAAAATCCTTCGCATCTATTTCTACAGCTGCATAAAAAATATAACAACGAGAATATTCATTTTGAACATCCTTGTATGCCTTCTATATCAGTTGTTTTTAATTAAAATGAAATTTATTAGCCAAACAAGGTTATAGCCTGCAACGATTTAGGTGTGCTTTGTGAAAGGATTGATTTTATACCCAAGTCACTTGGTACCCCATTGGACTTTAAAACATATGAATTCAGTTCAAAAAAGTGCAATATAACAAAGAGAAAAGAAACATGCGATTATTGCAACTATTCATGACCAAATGGTGGAAATCAAATTTTAAAAATTGACATTGTATTGGAGTTTACAATATTTACGTAAACTCGGTTTTTAGAAATTCAGTATAATACAATAAAAACAAAAAATCCTTCGCATCTATTTCTACAGCTGCATAAAAAATATAACAACGAGAATAATCATTTTGAACATCCTTGTATGCCTTCTATATCAGTTGTTTTTAATTAAAATGAAATTTATTAGCCAAACGAGGTTATAGCCTGCAATGATTTAGGTGTGCTTTGTGAAAGGATTGATTTTATACCCAAGTCACTTGGTACCCCATTGGACTTTCAAACATATGAATTCAGTTCATAAAAATGCAATATAACAAAGAGAAAAGAAACATGCGATTATTGCAACTATTCATGACCAAATGGTGGAAATCAAATTTTAAAAATTGACATTGTATTTGAGTTTACAATATTTACGTAAACTCGGTTTTTAGAAATTCAGTATAATACAATAAAAACAAAAAATCCTTCGCATCTATTTCTACAGCTGCATAAAAAATATAACAACGAGAATAATCATTTTGTACATCCTTGTATGCCTTCTATATCAGTTGTTTTTAATTAAAATGAAATTTATTAGCCAAACAAGGTTATAGCCTGCAACGATTTAGGTGTGCTTTGTGAAAGGATTGATTTTATACCCAAGTCACTTGGTACCCCATTGGACTTTAAAACATATGAATTCAGTTCATAAAAATGCAATATAACAAAGAGAAAAGAAACATGCGATTATTGCAACTATTCATGACCAAATGGTGGAAATCAAATTTTAAAAATTGACATTGTATTGGAGTTTACAATATTTACGTAAACTCGGATTTTAGAAATGCAGTATAATACAATAAAAACAAAAAATCCTTCGCATCTATTCCTAGAGCAGCATAAAATAAATTATTTACGTAAACTCGGTTTTTAGAAATTCAGTATAATACTATAAAAACAAAAAATCCTTCGCATCTTTTCCTAGAGCTGCATAAAATATATAACAACGAGAATAATCATTTTGAACATCCTTGTATGCCTTCTATATCAGTTGTTTTTAATTAAAATGAAATTTATTAGCCAAACAAGGTTATAGCCTGCAACGATTTAGGTGTGCTTTGTGAAAGGATTGATTTTATACCCAAGTCACTTGGTACCCCATTGGACTTTAAAACATATGAATTCAGTTCATAAAAATGCAATATAACAAACAGAAAAGAAACATGCGATTATTGCAACTATTCATGACCAAATGGTGGAAATCAAATTTTAAAAATTGACATTGTATTGGAGTTTACAATATTTACGTAAACTCGGTTTTTAGAAATTCAGTATAATACAATAAAAACAAAAAATCCTTCGCATCTATTTCTACAGCTGCATAAAAAATATAACAACGAGAATAATCATTTTGAACATCCTTGTATGCCTTCTATATCAGTTGTTTTTAATTAAAATGAAATTTATTAGCCAAACGAGGTTATAGCCTGCAATGATTTAGGTGTGCTTTGTGAAAGGATTGATTTTATACCCAAGTCACTTGGTACCCCATTGGACTTTAAAACATATGAATTCAGTTCATAAAAATGCAATATAACAAAGAGAAAAGAAACATGCGATTATTGCAACTATTCATGACCAAATGGTGGAAATCAAATTTTAAAAATTGACATTGTATTGGAGTTTACAATATTTACGTAAACTCGGTTTTTAGAAATTCAGTATAATACAATAAAAACAAAAAATCCTTCGCATCTATTTCTACAGCTGCATAAAAAATATAACAACAAGAATATTCATTTTGAACATCCTTGTATGCCTTCTATATCAGTTGTTTTTAATTAAAATGAAATTTATTAGCCAAACAAGGTTATAGCCTGCAACGATTTAGGTGTGCTTTGTGAAAGGATTGATTTTATACCCAAGTCACTTGGTACCCCATTGGACTTTAAAACATATGAATTCAGTTCAAAAAAGTGCAATATAACAAAGAGAAAAGAAACATGCGATTATTGCAACTATTCATGACCGAATGGTGGAAATCAAATTTTAAAAATTGACATTGTATTGGAGTTTACAATATTTACGTAAACTCGGTTTTTAGAAATTCAGTATAATACAATAAAAACAAAAAATCCTTCGCATCTATTTCTACAGCTGCATAAAAAATATAACAACGAGAATAATCATTTTGAACATCCTTGTATGCCTTCTATATCAGTTGTTATTAATTAAAATGAAATTTATTAGCCAAACGAGGTTATAGCCTGCAATGATTTAGGTGTGCTTTGTGAAAGGATTGATTTTATACCCAAGTCACTTGGTACCCCATTTGACTTTAAAGCATAAAAATTTAGTTTTAAAATGCCAGATAATAAAGAGAAACTTAAACAAGCGATTATTGCAACTATTCATGACCAAATGGTGGAAATCAAATTTTAAAAATTGACATTGTATTGGAGTTTACAATATTTACGTAAACTCGGTTTTTAGAAATTCAGTATAATACAATAAAAACAAAAAATCCTTCGCATCTATTTCTACAGCTGCATAAAAAATATAACAACGAGAATAATCATTTTGAACATCCTTGTATGCCTTCTATATCAGTTGTTTTTAATTAAAATGAAATTTATTAGCCAAACAAGGTTATAGCCTGCAACGATTTAGGTGTGCTTTGTGAAAGGATTGATTTTATACCCAAGTCACTTGGTACCCCATTGGACTTTCAAACATATGAATTCAGTCCATAAAAATGCAATATAACAAAGAGAAAAGAAACATGCGATTATTGCAACTATTCATGACCAAATGGTGGAAATCAAATTTTAAAAATTGACATTGTATTGGAGTTTACAATATTTACGTAAACTCGGTTTTTAGAAATTCAGTATAATACAATAAAAACAAAAAATCCTTCGCATCTATTTCTACAGCTGCATAAAAAATATAACAACGAGAATAATCATTTTGAACATCCTTGTATGCCTTCTATATCAGTTGTTTTTAATTAAAATGAAATTTATTAGCCAAACAAGGTTATAGCCTGCAACGATTTAGGTGTGCTTTGTGAAAGGATTGATTTTATACCCAAGTCACTTGGTACCCCATTGGACTTTCAAACATATGAATTCAGTTCATAAAAATGCAATATAACAAAGAGAAAAGAAACATGCGATTATTGCAACTATTCATGACCAAATGGTGGAAATAAAATTTTATAAATTGACATTGTATTGGAGTTTACAATATTTACGTAAACTCGGTTTTTAGAAATTCAGTATAATACAATAAAAACAAAAAATCCTTCGCATCTATTTCTACAGCTGCATAAAAAATATAACAACGAGAATAATCATTTTGAACATCCTTGTATGCCTTCTATATCAGTTGTTTTTAATTAAAATGAAATTTATTAGCCAAACAAGGTTATAGCCTGCAACGATTTAGGTGTGCTTTGTGAAAGGATTGATTTTATACCCAAGTCACTTGGTACCCCATTGGACTTTAAAACATATGAATTCAGTTCATAAAAATGCAATATAACAAAGAGAAAAGAAACATGCGATTATTGCAACTATTCATGACCAAATGGTGGAAATCAAATTTTAAAAATTGACATTGTATTGGAGTTTACAATATTTACGTAAACTCGGATTTTAGAAATGCAGTATAATACAATAAAAACAAAAAATCCTTCGCATCTATTCCTAGAGCAGCATAAAATATAATATTTACGTAAACTCGGTTTTCAGAAATTCAGTATAATACTATAAAAACAAAACATCCTTCGCATCTATTTCTACAGCTGCATAAAATATATAACAACGAGAATAATCATTTTGAACATCCTTGTATGCCTTCTATATCAGTTGTTTTTAATTAAAATGAAATTTATTAGCCAAACAAGGTTATAGCCTGCAACGATTTAGGTGTGCTTTGTGAAAGGATTGATTTTATACCCAAGTCACTTGGTACCCCATTGGACTTTAAAACATATGAATTCAGTTCATAAAAATGCAATATAACAAAGAGAAAAGAAACATGCGATTATTGCAACTATTCATGACCAAATGGTGGAAATCAAATTTTAAAAATTGACATTGTATTGGAGTTTACAATATTTACGTAAACTCGGATTTTAGAAATGCAGTATAATACAATAAAAACAAAAAATCCTTCGCATCTATTCCTAGAGCAGCATAAAATATAATATTTACGTAAACTCGGTTTTTAGAAATTCAGTATAATACTATAAAAACAAAAAATCCTTCGCATCTTTTCCTAGAGCTGCATAAAATATATAACAACGAGAATAATCATTTTGAACATCCTTGTATGCCTTCTATATCAGTTGTTTTTAATTAAAATGAAATTTATTAGCCAAACAAGGTTATAGCCTGCAACGATTTAGGTGTGCTTTGTGAAAGGATTGATTTTATACCCAAGTCACTTGGTACCCCATTGGACTTTCAAACATATGAATTCAGTTCATAAAAATGCAATATAACAAAGAGAAAAGAAACATGCGATTATTGCAACTATTCATGACCAAATGGTGGAAATCAAATTTTAAAAATTGACATTGAATTGGAGTTTACAATATTTACGTAAACTCGGTTTTTAGAAATTCAGTATAATACAATAAAAACAAAAAATCCTTCGCATCTTTTCCTAGAGCTGCATAAAATATATAACAACGAGAATAATCATTTTGAACATCCTTGTATGCCTTCTATATCAGTTGTTTTTAATTAAAATGAAATTTATTAGCCAAACAAGGTTATAGCCTGCAACGATTTAGGTGTGCTTTGTGAAAGGATTGATTTTATACCCAAGTCACTTGGTACCCCATTGGACTTTAAAACATGAATTCAGTTCATAAAAATGCAATATAACAAAGAGAAAAGAAACATGCGATTATTGCAACTATTCATGACCAAATGGTGGAAATCAAATTTTAAAAATTGACATTGTATTGGAGTTTACAATATTTACGTAAACTCGGTTTTTAGAAATTCAGTATAATACAATAAAAACAAAAAATCCTTCGCATCTATTTCTACAGCTGCATAAAAAATATAACAACGAGAATAATCATTTTGAACATCCTTGTATGCCTTCTATATCAGTTGTTTTTAATTAAAATGAAATTTATTAGCCAAACGAGGTTATAGCCTGCAATGATTAAGGTGTGCTTTGTGAAAGGATTGATTTTATACCCAAGTCACTTGGTACCCCATTTAACTTTAAAGCATAAAAATTTAGTTTTAAAATGCCAGATAATAAAGAGAAACTTAAACAAGCGATTATTGCAACTATTCATGACCAAATGGTGGAAATCAAATTTTAAAAATTGACATTGTATTGGAGTTTACAATATTTAAGTAAACTCGGTTTTTAGAAATTCAGTATAATACAATAAAAACAAAAAATCCTTCGCATCTATTTCTACAGCTGCATAAAAAATATAACAACGAGAATAATCATTTTGAACATCCTTGTATGCCCTCTATATCAGTTGTTTTTAATTAAAATGAAATTTATTAGCCAAACAAGGTTATAGCCTGCAACGATTTAGGTGTGCTTTGTGAAAGGATTGATTTTATACCCAAGTCACTTGGTACCCCATTGGACTTTCAAACATATGAATTCAGTTCATAAAAATGCAATACTATATAACAAAGAGAAAAGAAACATGCGATTATTGCAACTATTCATGACCAAATGGTGGAAATCAAATTTTAAAAATTGACATTGTATTGGAGTTTACAATATTTACGTAAACTCGGTTTTTATAAATTCAGTATAATACAATAAAAACAAAAAATCCTTCGCATCTATTTCTACAGCTGCATAAAAAATATAACAACGAGAATAATCATTCTGAACATCCTTGTATGCCTTCTATATCAGTTGTTTTTAATTAAAATGAAATTTATTAGCCAAACAAGGTTATAGCCTGCAACGATTTAGGTGTGCTTTGTGAAAGGATTGATTTTATACCCAAGTCACTTGGTACCCCATTGGACTTTAAAACATATGAATTCAGTTCATAAAAATGCAATATAACAAAGAGAAAAGAAACATGCGATTATTGCAACTATTCATGACCAAATGGTGGAAATCAAATTTTAAAAATTGACATTGTATTGGAGTTTACAATATTTACGTAAACTCGGATTTTAGAAATGCAGTATAATACAATAAAAACAAAAAATCCTTCGCATCTATTCCTAGAGCAGCATAAAATATAATATTTACGTAAACTCGGTTTTAAAAATTCAGTATAATACTATAAAAACAAAAAATCCTTCGCATCTTTTCCTAGAGCTGCATAAAATATATAACAACGAGAATAATCATTTTGAACATCCTTGTATGCCTTCTATATCAGTTGTTTTTAATTAAAATGAAATTTATTAGCCAAACAAGGTTATAGCCTGCAACGATTTAGGTGTGCTTTGTGAAAGGATTGATTTTATACCCAAGTCACTTGGTACCCCATTGGACTTTAAAACATATGAATTCAGTTCATAAAAATGCAATATAACAAAGAGAAAAGAAACATGCGATTATTGCAACTATTTATGACCAAATGGTGGAAATCAAATTTTAAAAATTGACATTGTATTGGAGTTTACAATATTTAAGTATGGGGTTTTAGAAATGCAGTATAATACAATAAAAACAAAAAATCCTTCGCATCTATTCCTAGAGCAGCTTAAAATATAATATTTACGTAAACTCGGTTTTAAAAATTCAGTATAATACTATAAAAACGAAAAATCCTTCGCATCTTTTCCTAGAGCTGCATAAAATATATAACAACGAGAATAATCATTTTGAACATCCTTGTATGCCTTCTATATCAGTTGTTTTTAATTAAAATGAAATTTATTAGCCAAACAAGGTTATAGCCTGCAACGATTTAGGTGTGCTTTGTGAAAGGATTGATTTTATACCCAAGTCACTTGGTACCCCATTGGACTTTAAAACATATGAATTCAGTTCATAAAAATGCAATATAACAAAGAGAAAAGAAACATGCGATTATTGCAACTATTCATGACCAAATGGTGGAAATCAAATTTTAAAAATTGACATTGTATTGGAGTTTACAATATTTACGTAAACTCGGATTTTAGAAATGCAGTATAATACAATAAAAACAAAAAATCCTTCGCATCTATTCCTAGAGCAGCATAAAATATAATATTTTCGTAAACTCGGTTTTAAAAATTCAGTATAATACTATAAAAACAAAAAATCCTTCGCATCTTTTCCTAGAGCTGCATAAAATATATAACAACGAGAATAATCATTTTGAACATCCTTGTATGCCTTCTATATCAGTTGTTTTTAATTAAAATGAAGTTTATTAGCCAAACGAGGTTATAGCCTGCAATGATTTAGGTGTGCTTTGTGAAAGGATTGATTCTATACCCAAGTCACTTGGTACCCCATTTGACTTTAAAGCATAAAAAATTAGTTTTAAAATGCCAGATAATAAAGAGAAACTTAAACAAGCGATTATTGCAACTATTCATGACCAAATGGTGGAAATCAAATTTTAAAAATTGACATTGTATTGGAGTTTACAATATTTAAGTAAACTCGGTTTTTAGAAATTCAGTATAATACAATAAAAACAAAAAATCCTTCGCATCTATTTCTACAGCTGCATAAAAAATATAACAACGAGAATAATCATTTTGAACATCCTTGTATGCCTTCTATATCAGTTGTTTTTAATTAAAATGAAATTTATTAGCCAAACAAGGTTATAGCCTGCAACGATTTAGGTGTGCTTTGTGAAAGGATTGATTTTATACCCAAGTCACTTGGTACCCCATTGGACTTTAAAACATATGAATTCAGTTCATAAAAATGCAATATAACAAAGAGAAAAGAAACATGCGATTATTGCAACTATTCATGACCAAATGGTGGAAATCAAATTTTAAAAGTTGACATTGTATTGGAGTTTACAATATTTACGTAAACTCGGATTTTAGAAATGCAGTATAATACAATAAAAACAAAAAATCCTTCGCATCTATTCCTAGAGCAGCATAAAATATAATATTTACGTAAACTCGGTTTTAAAAATTCAGTATAATACTATAAAAACAAAAAATCCTTCGCATCTTTTCCTAGAGCTGCATAAAATATATAACAACGAGAATAATCATTTTGAACATCCTTGTATGCCTTCTATATCAGTTGTTTTTAATTAAAATGAAATTTATTAGCCAAACAAGGTTATAGCCTGCAACGATTTAGGTGTGCTTTGTGAAAGGATTGATTTTATACCCAAGTCACTTGGTACCCCATTGGACTTTAAAACATATGAATTCAGTTCATAAAAATGCAATATAACAAAGAGAAAACAAACATGCGATTATAGCAACTATTCATGACCAAATGGTGGAAATCAAATTTTAAAAATTGACATTGTATTGGAGTTTACAATATTTACGTAAACTCGGATTTTAGAAATGCAGTATAATACAATAAAAACAAAAAATCCTTCGCATCTATTCCTAGAGCAGCATAAAATATAATATTTACGTAAACTCGGTTTTAAAAATTCAGTATAATACTATAAAAACAAAAAATCCTTCGCATCTTTTCCTAGAGCTGCATAAAATATATAACAACGAGAATAATCATTTTGAACATCCTTGTATGCCTTCTATATCAGTTGTTTTTAATTAAAATGAAATTTATTAGCCAAACAAGGTTATAGCCTGCAACGATTTAGGTGTGCTTTGTGAAAGGATTGATTTTATACCCAAGTCACTTGGTACCCCATTGGACTTTAAAACATATGAATTCAGTTCATAAAAATGCAATATAACAAAGAGAAAAGAAACATGCGATTATTGCAACTATTCATGACCAAATGGTGGAAATCAAATTTTAAAAATTGACATTGTATTGGAGTTTACAATATTTACGTAAACTCGGATTTTAGAAATGCAGTATAATACAATAAAAACAAAAAATCCTTCGCATCTATTCCTAGAGCAGCATAAAATATAATATTTACGTAAACTCGGTTTTAAAAATTCAGTATAATACTATAAAAACAAAAAATCCTTCGCATCTTTTCCTAGAGCTGCATAAAATATATAACAACGAGAATAATCATTTTGAACATCCTTGTATGCCTTCTATATCAGTTGTTTTTAATTAAAATGAAATTTATTAGCCAAACAAGGTTATAGCCTGCAACGATTTAGGTGTGCTTTGTGAAAGGATTGATTTTATACCCAAGTCACTTGGTACCCCATTGGACTTTAAAACATATGAATTCAGTTCATGAAAATGCAATATAACAAAGAGAAAAGAAACATGCGATTATTGCAACTATTCATGACCAAATGGTGGAAATCAAATTTTAAAAATTGACATTGTATTGGAGTTTACAATATTTACGTAAACTCGGTTTTTAGAAATTCAGTATAATACAATAAAAACAAAAAATCCTTCGCATCTATTTCTACAGCTGCATAAAAAATATAACAACGAGAATAATCATTTTGAACATCCTTGTATGCCTTCTATATCAGTTGTTTTTAATTAAAATGAAATTTATTAGCCAAACAAGGTTATAGCCTGCAACGATTTAGGTGTGCTTTGTGAAAGGATTGATTTTATACCCAAGTCACTTGGTACTCCATTGGACTTTAAAACATATGAATTCAGTTCATAAAAATGCAATATAACACAGAGAAAAGATACATGCGATTATTGCAACTATTCATGACCAAATGGTGGAAATCAAATTTTAAAAATTGACATTGTATTGGAGTTTACAATATTTACGTAAACTCGGATTTTAGAAATGCAGTATAATACAATAAAAACAAAAAATCCTTCGCATCTATTCCTAGAGCAGCATAAAATATAATATTTACGTAAACTCGGTTTTAAAAATTCAGTATAATACTATAAAAACAAAAAATCCTTCGCATCTTTTCCTAGAGCTGCATAAAATATATAACAACGAGAATAATCATTTTGAACATCCTTGTATGCCTTCTATATCAGTTGTTTTTAATTAAAATGAAATTTATTAGCCAAACAAGGTTATAGCCTGCAACGATTTAGGTGTGCTTTGTGAAAGGATTGATTTTATACCCAAGTCACTTGGTACCCCATTGGACTTTAAAACATATGAATTCAGTTCATAAAAATGCAATATAACAAAGAGAAAAGAAACATGCGATTATTGCAACTATTCATGACCAAATGGTGGAAATCAAATTTTAAAAATTGACATTGTATTGGAGTTTACAATATTTACGTAAACTCGGATTTTAGAAATGCAGTATAATACAATAAAAACAAAAAATCCTTCGCATCTATTCCTAGAGCAGCATAAAATATAATATTTACGTAAACTCGGTTTTAAAAATTCAGTATAATACTATAAAAACAAAAAATCCTTCGCATCTTTTCCTAGAGCTGCATAAAATATATAACAACGAGAATAATCATTTTGAACATCCTTGTATGCCTTCTATATCAGTTGTTTTTAATTAAAATGAAATTTATTAGCCAAACAAGGTTATAGCCTGCAACGATTTAGGTGTGCTTTGTGAAAGGATTGATTTTATACCCAAGTCACTTGGTACCCCATTGGACTTTAAAACATATGAATTCAGTTCATAAAAATGCAATATAACAAAGAGAAAACAAACATGCGATTATTGCAACTATTCATGACCAAATGGTGGAAATCAAATTTTAAAAATTGACATTGTATTGGAGTTTACAATATTTACGTAAACTCGGATTTTAGAAATGCAGTATAATACAATAAAAACAAAAAATCCTTCGCATCTATTCCTAGAGCAGCATAAAATATAATATTTACGTAAACTCGGTTTTAAAAATTCAGTATAATACTATAAAAACGAAAAATCCTTCGCATCTTTTCCTAGAGCTGCATAAAATATATAACAACGAGAATAATCATTTTGAACATCCTTGTATGCTTTCTATATCAGTTGTTTTTAATTAAAATGAAATTTATTAGCCAAACGAGGTTATAGCCTGCAATGATTTAGGTGTGCTTTGTAAAAGGATTGATTTTATACCCAAGTCACTTGGTACCCCATTTGACTTTAAAGCATAAAAATTTAGTTTTAAAATGCCAGATAATAAAGAGAAACTTAAACAAGCGATTATTGCAACTATTCATGACCAAATGGTGGAAATAAAATTTTAAAAATTGACATTGTATTGGAGTTCACAATATTTAAGTAAACTCGGTTTTTAGAAATTCAGTATAATACAATAAAAACAAAAAATCCTTCGCATCTATTTCTACAGCTGCATAAAAAATATAACAACGAGAATAATCATTTTGAACATCCTTGTATGCCTTCTATATCAGTTGTTTTTAATTAAAATGAAATTTATTAGCCAAACAAGGTTATAGAGTGCAACGATTTAGGTGTGCTTTGTGAAAGGATTGATTTTATACCCAAGTCACTTGGTACCCCATTGGACTTTCAAACATATGAATTCAGTTCATAAAAATGCAATACTATATAACAAAGAGAAAAGAAACATGCGATTATTGCAACTATTCATGACCAAATGGTGGAAATCAAATTTTAAAAATTGACATTGTATTGGAGTTTACAATATTTACGTAAACTCGGTTTTTAGAAATTCAGTATAATACAATAAAAACAAAAAATCCTTCGCATCTATTTCTACAGCTGCATAAAAAATATAACAACGAGAATAATCATTTTGAACATCCTTGTATGCCTTCTATATCAGTTGTTTTTAATTAAAATGAAATTTATTAGCCAAACAAGGTTATAGCCTGCAACGATTTAGGTGTGCTTTGTGAAAGGATTGATTTTATACCCAAGTCACTTGGTACCCCATTGGACTTTAAAACATATGAATTCAGTTCATAAAAATGCAATATAACAAAGAGAAAAGAAACATGCGATTATTGCAACTATTCATGACCAAATGGTGGAAATCAAATTTTAAAAATTGACATTGTATTGGAGTTTACAATATTTACGTAAACTCGGATTTTAGAAATGCAGTATAATACAATAAAAACAAAAAATCCTTCGCATCTATTCCTAGAGCAGCATAAAATATAATATTTACGTAAACTTGGTTTTAAAAATTCAGTATAATACTATAAAAACAAAAAATCCTTCGCATCTTTTCCTAGAGCTGCATAAAATATATAACAACGAGAATAATCATTTTGAACATCCTTGTATGCCTTCTATATCAGTTGTTTTTAATTAAAATGAAATTTATTAGCCAAACAAGGTTATAGCCTGCAACGATTTAGGTGTGCTTTGTGAAAGGATTGATTTTATACCCAAGTCACTTGGTACCCCATTGGACTTTAAAACATATGAATTCAGTTCATAAAAATGCAATATAACAAAGAGAAAACAAACATGCGATTATTGCAACTATTCATGACCAAATGGTGGAAATCAAATTTTAAAAATTGACATTGTATTGAAGTTTACAATATTTACGTAAACTCGGATTTTAGAAATGCAGTATAATACAATAAAAACAAAAAATCCTTCGCATCTATTCCTAGAGCAGCATAAAATATAATATTTACGTAAACTCGGTTTTAAAAATTCAGTATAATACTATAAAAACAAAAAATCCTTCGCATCTTTTCCTAGAGCTGCATAAAATATATAACAACGAGAATAATCATTTTGAACATCCTTGTATGCCTTCTATATCAGTTGTTTTTAATTAAAATGAAATTTATTAGCCAAACAAGGTTATAGCCTGCAACGATTTTGGTGTGCTTTGTGAAAGGATTGATTTTATACCCAAGTCACTTGGTACCCCATTGGACTTTAAAACATATGAATTCAGTTCATAAAAATGCAATATAACAAAGAGAAAACAAACATGCGATTATTGCAACTATTCATGACCAAATGGTGGAAATCAAATTTTAAAAATTGACATTGTATTGGAGTTTACAATATTTACGTAAACTCGGATTTTAGAAATTCAGTATAATACAATAAAAACAAAAAATCCTTCGCATCTATTCCTAGAGCAGCATAAAATATAATATTTACGTAAACTCGGTTTTAAAAATTCAGTATAATACTATAAAAACAAAAAATCCTTCGCATCTTTTCCTAGAGCTGCATAAAATATATAACAACGAGAATAATCATTTTGAACATCCTTGTATGCCTTCTATATCAGTTGTTTTTAATTAAAATGAAATTTATTAGCCAAACAAGGTTATAGCCTGCAACGATTTAGGTGTGCTTTGTGAAAGGATTGATTTTATACCCAAGTCACTTGGTACCCCATTGGACTTTAAAACATATGAATTCAGTTCATAAAAATGCAATATAACAAAGAGAAAAGAAACATGCGATTATTGCAACTATTCATGACCAAATGGTGGAAATCAAATTTTAAAAATTGACATTGTATTGGAGTTTACAATATTTACGTAAACTCGGTTTTTAGAAATTCAGTATAATACAATAAAAACAAAAAATCCTTCGCATCTATTTCTACAGCTGCATAAAAAATATAACAACGAGAATAATCATTTTGAACATCCTTGTATGCCTTCTATATCAGTTGTTTTTAATTAAAATGAAATTTATTAGCCAAACAAGGTTATAGCCTGCAACGATTTAGGTGTGCTTTGTGAAAGGATTGATTTTATACCCAAGTCACTTGGTACCCCATTTGACTTTAAAGCATATGAATTCAGTTCATAAAAATGCAATATAACAAAGAGAAAAGAAACATGCGATTATTGCAACTATTCATGACCAAATGGTGGAAATCAAATTTTAAAAATTGACATTGTATTGGAGTTTACAATATTTACGTAAACTCGGTTTTTAGAAATTCAGTATAATACAATAAAAACAAAAAATCCTTCGCATCTATTTCTACAGCTGCATAAAAAATATAACAACGAGAATAATCATTTTGAACATCCTTGTATGCCTTCTATATCAGTTTTTTTTTAATTAAAATGAAATTTATTAGCCAAACAAGGTTATAGCCTGCAACGATTTAGGTGTGCTTTGTGAAAGGATTGATTTTATACCCAAGTCACTTGGTACCCCATTGGACTTTCAAACATATGAATTCAGTTCATAAAAATGCAATATAACAAAGAGAAAAGAAACATGCGATTATTGCAACTATTCATGACCAAATGGTGGAAATAAAATTTTATAAATTGACATTGTATTGGAGTTTACAATATTTACGTAAACTCGGTTTTTAGAAATTCAGTACAATACAATAAAAACAAAAAAACATTCGCATCTATTTCTAGAGCTGCATAAAAATATAACAACGCGAATAATCATTTTGAACATCTTTGTATGCCTTCAATGTAAGTTTTATTTGACACTAAAGAAATTTAAAAGCAAAACGAAGTTATAAGCTGGAACTATTTAGGTTACTATGTAAAAAGTAAGATTTTATACACAAATCACTTGGTACCCCATTGGACTTTAAAGCATATACATTTAGTTCTTAAACTGCCAGATAATAAAGAAAACGAAACAAGCGATTATTGCAACTATTCATGACCAAATGTTGGAAATCAAATTCTAAAAAATTGACCTTGTATTGGGGTTCACAATACTTACGTAAACTCGGTATTTAGAAATTCAGTATAATACAATAAAAACAAAAAATCATTCGCATCTATTTCTAGAGCTGCATAAAATATATAACAACGAGAATAATCATTTTGAACATCCTAGTATGCCTTCAATGTAAGTGTCTTTTTGATTAAAATGAAATTTAATAGCAAAACGAGGTTATAGGCTGATACTATTTAGGTGTGCTTTGTGAAAGGAATGATTTTATACCCAAGTCACGTGGTACCCCATTGGACTTTAAAGCATATGAATTCAGTTCATAAAAATTCCATATTACAAAGAGAAAAGAAACATGCGATTATTGCAACTATTCATGACCAAATGGTGGAAATGAAATTTTAAAAAATTGACCTTGTATTGGAGTTTACAATATTTACGTAAACTCGGTATTTAGAAATTCAGTATAATACAATAAAAACAAAAAATCATTCGCATCTATTTCTAGAGCTGCATAAAAATATAACAACGCGAATAATCATTTTGAACATCCTTGTATGCCTTCTATATCAGTTTTTTTTAAATTAAAATGAAATTTATTAGACAAACAATGTTATAGCCTGCAACGATTTAGGTGTGCTTTGTGAAAGGATTGATTTTATACCCAAGTCACTTGGTACCCCATTGGACTTCAAAGCATATGAATTCAGTTCATAAAAATGCCATATAACAAGGAGAAAAGAAACAAGCGATAATTGCAACTATTCATGACCAAATGGTGGAAATGAAATTTTAAAAAATTGACCTTGTATTGGAGTTTACAATATTTACGTAAACTCGATTTTTAGAAATTCAGTATAATACAATAAAAACAAAAAATCCTTCGCATCTATTTCTAGAGCTGCATAAAATATATAACAACGAGAATAATCATTTTGAACATCCTTGTATGCCTTCAATGTAAGTGTCTTTTTGATTAAAATGAAATTTAATAGCAAAACGAGGTGATAGGCTGTTACTATTTAGGTGTGCTTTGTGAAAGGAATGATTTTATACCCAAGTCACGTGGTACCCCATTGGACTTTAAAGCATATGAATTCAGTTCATAAAAATGCCATATAACAAGGAGAAAAGAAACAAGCGATTATTGCAACTATTCATGACCAAATGGTGGAAATCAAATTCTAAAAAATTGACCTTGTATTGGGGTTCACAATACTTACGTAAACTCGGTATTTAGAAATTCAGTATAATACAATAAAAACAAAAAATCATTCGCATCTATTTCTAGAGCTGCATAAAAATATAACAACGCGAATAATCATTTTGAACATCCTTGTATGCCTTCTATATCAGTTTTTTTTAAATTAAAATGAAATTTATTAGACAAACAATGTTATAGCCTGCAACGATTTAGGTGTGCTTTGTGAAAGGATTGATTTTATACCCAAGTCACTTGGTACCCCATTGGACTTCAAAGCATATGAATTCAGTTCATAAAAATGCCATATAACAAGGAGAAAAGAAACAAGCGATTATTGCAACTATTCATGACCAAATGGTGGAAATGAAATTTTAAAAAATTGACCTTGTATTGGAGTTTACAATATTTACGTAAACTCGATTTTTAGAAATTCAGTATAATACAATAAAAACAAAAAATCATTCGCATCTATTTCTAGAGCTGCATAAAATATATAACAACGAGAATAATCATTTTGAACATCCTTGTATGCCTTCAATGTAAGTGTCTTTTTGATTAAAATGAAATTTAATAGCAAAACGAGGTGATAGGCTGTTACTATTTAGGTGTGCTTTGTGAAAGGAATGATTTTATACCCAAGTCACGTGGTACCCCATTGGACTTTAAAGCATATGAATTCAGTTCATAAAAATGCCATATAACAAGGAGAAAAGAAACAAGCGATTATTGCAACTATTCATGACCAAATGGTGGAAATCAAAATTCAAAAATTGACATTGTATTGGAGTTTACAATATTTACGTAAACTCGAATTTTAGAAATTCAGTATAATACAATAAAAACAAAAAATCCTTCGCATCTATTCCTAGAGCTGCATAAAATATATAACAACGAGAATAATCATTTTGAACATCCTTGTATGCCTTCAATGTAAGTTTTATTTGACACTAATGAAATTTAATAGCAAAACGAGGTAATAATCTGCAACTATTTAGGTTTACTATGTAAAAAGTAAGATTTTATACACAAATCACTTGGTACCCCATTGGACTTTAAGGCATATAAATTTAGTTCTTAAACTGCCAGATAATAAAGAGAAACGAAACATGCGATTATTGCAACTATTCATGACCAAATGGTGGAAATCAAATTTCAAAAATTGACATTGTATTGGAGTTTACAATATTTACGTAAACTCGGTTTTTAGAAATTCAGTATAATACAATATAAACAAAAAATCCTTCGCATCTATTTCTAGAGCTGCATAAAAAATATAACAACGAGAATAATCATTTTGAACATCCTTGTATGCCTTCTATATCAGTTTTTTTTAAATTAAAATGAAATTTATTAGCCAAACGATGTTATAGCCTGCAACGATTTAGGTGTGCTTTGTGAAAGGATTGATTTTATACCCAAGTCACTTGGTACCCCATTGGACTTCAAAGCATATGAATTCAGTTCATAAAAATGCCATATAACAAGGAGAAAAGAAACAAGCGATTATTGCAACTATTCATGACCAAATGGTGGAAATCAAATTTCAAAAATAGACCTTGTATTGGAGTTTACAATATTTACGTAAACTCGGTTTTTAGAAATTCAGTATAATACAATAAAAACAAAAAAACATTCGCATCTATTTCTTGCGCTGCATAAAAATATAACAACGCGAATAATCATTTTGAACATCCTTGTATGCCTTCAATGTAAGTTTTATTTGACACTAATGAAATTTAATAGCAAAACGAAGTTATAAGCTGGAACTATTTAGGTGTACTATGTAAAAAGTAAGATTTTATACACAAATCACTTGGTACCCCATTGGACTTAAAAGCATAAAAATTTAGTTCTTAAACTGCCAGATAATAAAGAGAAACGAAACAAGCGATTATTGCAACTATTCATGACCAAATGGTGGAAATCAAATTTTAAAAAATTGACCTTGTATTGGGGTTCACAATACTTACGTAAACTCGGTATTTAGAAATTCAGTAGAATACAATAAAAATAAAAAATCCTTCGCATCTATTTCTAGAGCTGCATAAAATATATAACAACGAGAATAATCATTTTGAACATCCTAGTATGCCTTCAATGTAAGTGTCTTTTTGATTAAAATGAAATTTAATAGCAAAACGAGGTTATAGGCTGATACTATTTAGGTGTGCTTTGTGAAAGGAATGATTTTATACCCAAGTCACGTGGTACCCCATTGGACTTTAAAGCATATGAATTCAGTTCATAAAAATTCCATATAACAAAGAGAAAAGAAACAAGCGATTATTGCAACTATTCATGACCAAATGGTGGAAATCAAATTTCAAAAATAGACCTTGTATTGGAGTTTACAATATTTACGTAAACTCGGTTTTTAGAAATTCAGTATAATACAATAAAAACAAAAAAACATTCGCATCTATTTCTTGCGCTGCATAAAAATATAACAACGCGAATAATCATTTTGAACATCCTTGTATGCCTTCAATGTAAGTTTTATTTGACACTAATGAAATTTAATAGCAAAACGAAGTTATAAGCTGGAACTATTTAGGTGTACTATGTAAAAAGTAAGATTTTATACACAAATCACTTGGTACCCCATTGGACTTAAAAGCATAAAAATTTAGTTCTTAAACTGCCAGATAATAAAGAGAAACGAAACAAGCGATTATTGCAACTATTCATGACCAAATGGTGGAAATCAAATTTTAAAAAATTGACCTTGTATTGGGGTTCACAATACTTACGTAAACTCGGTATTTAGAAATTCAGTAGAATACAATAAAAATAAAAAATCCTTCGCATCTATTTCTAGAGCTGCATAAAATATATAACAACGAGAATAATCATTTTGAACATCCTAGTATGCCTTCAATGTAAGTGTCTTTTTGATTAAAATGAAATTTAATAGCAAAACGAGGTTATAGGCTGATACTATTTAGGTGTGCTTTGTGAAAGGAATGATTTTATACCCAAGTCACGTGGTACCCCATTGGACTTTAAAGCATATGAATTCAGTTCATAAAAATTCCATATAACAAAGAGAAAAGAAACAAGCGATTATTGCAACTATTCATGACCAAATGGTGGAAATCAAATTTCAAAAATTGACATTGTATTGGAGTTTACAATATTTACGTAAACTCGAATTTTAGAAATTCAGTATAATACAATAAAAACAAAAAATCCTTCGCATCTTTTCCTAGAGCTGCATAAAATATATAACAACGAGAATAATTATTTTGAACATCCTTGTATGCCTTCAATGTAAGTTTTATTTGACACTAATGAAATTTAATAGCAAAACGAGGTTATAGGCTGCAACTATTTAGGTGGGCTTTGTGAAAGGAATGATTTTATACCCAAGTCATGTGGTACCCCATTGGACTTTAAAGCATATGAATTCAGTTCATAAAAATGCCATATAACAAGGAGAAAAGAAACAAGCGATTATTGCAACTATTCATGACCAAATGGTGGAAATGAAATTTTAAAAAATTGACCTTGTATTGGAGTTTACAATATTTACGTAAACTCGGATTTTAGAAATTCAGTATAATACAATAAAAACAAAAAATCCTTCGCATCTATTCCTAGAGCTGCATAAAATATATAACAACGAGAATAATTATTTTGAACATCCTTGTATGCCTTCAATGTAAGTTTTATTTGACACTAATGAAATTTAATAGCAAAACGAGGTTATAGGCTGCAACTATTTAGGTGGGCTTTGTGAAAGGAATGATTTTATACCCAAGTCACGTGGTACCCCATTGGACTTTAAAGCATATGAATTCAGTTCATAAAAATGCCATATAACAAGGAGAAAAGAAACAAGCGATTATTGCAACTATTCATGACCAAATGGTGGAAATCAAATTTCAAAAATAGACCTTGTATTGGAGTTTACAATATTTACGTAAACTCGGATTTTAGAAATTCAGTATAATACAATAAAAACAAAAAATCCTTCGCATCTATTTCTAGAGCTGCATAAAATATATAACAACGAGAATAATCATTTTGAACATCCTTGTATGCCTTCAATGTAAGTGTCTTTTTGATTTAAATGAAATTTAATAGCAAAACGAGGTTATAGGCTGATACTATTTAGGTGTGCTTTGTGAAAGGAATGATTTTATACCCAAGTCACGTGGTACCCCATTGGACTTTAAAGCATATGAATTCAGTTCATAAAAATGCCATATAACAAGGAGAAAAGAAACAAGCGATTATTGCAACTATTCATGACCAAATGGTGGAAATCAAATTTCAAAAATTGACATTGTATTGGAGTTTACAATATTTACGTAAACTCGAATTTTAGAAATTCAGTATAATACAATAAAAACAAAAAATCCTTCGCATCTATTCCTAGAGCTGCATAAAATATATAACAACGAGAATAATCATTTTGAACATCCTTGTATGCCTTCAATGTAAGTGTCTTTTTGATTAAAATGAAATTTAATAGCAAAACGAGGTTATAGGCTGATACTATTTAGGTGTGCTTTGTGAAAGGAATGATTTTATACCCAAGTCACGTGGTACCCCATTGGACTTTAAAGCATATGAATTCAGTTCATAAAAATGCCATATAACAAGGAGAAAAGAAACAAGCGATTATTGCAACTATTCATGACCAAATGGTGGAAATCAAATTTCAAAAATTGACATTGTATTGGAGTTTACAATATTTACGTAAACTCGAATTTTAGAAATTCAGTATAATACAATAAAAACAAAAAATCCTTCGCATCTATTCCTAGAGCTGCATAAAATATATAACAACGAGAATAATTATTTTGAACATCCTTGTATGCCTTCAATGTAAGTTTTATTTGACACTAATGAAATTTAATAGCAAAACGAGGTTATAGGCTGCAACTATTTAGGTGGGCTTTGTGAAAGGAATGATTTTATACCCAAGTCACGTGGTACCCCATTGGACTTTCAAACATATGAATTCAGTTCATAAAAATGCAATATAACAAAGAGAAAAGAAACAAGCGATTATTGCAACTATTCATGACCAAATGGTGGAAATCAAATTTCAAAAATAGACCTTGTATTGGAGTTTACAATATTTACGTAAACTCGGATTTTAGAAATTCAGTATAATACAATAAAAACAAAAAATCCTTCGCATCTATTTCTAGAGCTGCATAAAATATATAACAACGAGAATAATTATTTTGAACATCCTTGTATGCCTTCAATGTAAGTGTCTTTTTGATTTAAATGAAATTTAATAGCAAAACGAGGTTATAGGCTGATACTATTTAGGTGTGCTTTGTGAAAGGAATGATTTTATACCCAAGTCACGTGGTACCCCATTGGACTTTAAAGCATATGAATTCAGTTCATAAAAATGCAATATAACAAAGAGAAAAGAAACATGCGATTATTGCAACTATTCATGACCAAATGGTGGAAATCAAATTTTAAAAATTGACATTGTATTGGAGTTTACAATATTTACGTAAACTCGGTTTTTAGAAATTCAGTATAATACAATAAAAACAAAAAATCCTTCGCATCTATTTCTAGAGCTGCATAAAAAATATAACAACGAGAATAATCATTTTGAACATCCTTGTATGCCTTCTATATCAGTTTTTTTTAAATTAAAATGAAATTTATTAGCCAAACGATGTTATAGCCTGCAACGATTTAGGTGTGTTTTGTGAAAGGATTGATTTTATACCCAAGTCACGTGGTACCCCATTGGACTTTAAAGCATATGAATTCAGTTCATAAAAATGCCATATAACAAGGAGAAAAGAAACAAGCGATTATTGCAACTATTCATGACCAAATGGTGGAAATCAAATTTCAAAAATAGACCTTGTATTGGAGTTTACAATATTTACGTAAACTCGGATTTTAGAAATTCAGTATAATACAATAAAAACAAAAAATCCTTCGCATCTATTCCTAGAGCTGCATAAAATATACAACAACGAGAATAATCACTTTGAACATCCTTGTATGCCTTCAATGAAAGTTTTATTTGAGAATAATGAAATTTAAAAGCAAAAGAAATTATAAGCTGGGACTATTTAGGTTTACTATGTAAAAAGTAAGATTTTATACACAAATCACTTGGTACCCCATTGGACTTTAAGGCATATAAATTTAGTTCTTAAACTGCCAGATAATAAAGAGAAACGAAACAAGCGATTATTGCAACTATTCATGGCCAAATGGTGGAAATCAAATTTTAAAAAAATTGACCTTGAATTGGAGTTTACAATATTTACGTAAACTCGGTTTTTAGAAATTCAGTATAATACAATAAAAACAAAAAAACATTCGCATCTATTTCTAGAGCTGCATAAAAATATAACAACGCGAATAATCATTTTGAACATCCTTGTATGCCTTCAATGTAAGTTTCTTTTTGATTAAAATGAAATTTAAAAGCAAAACGAAGTTATAAGCTGGAACTATTTAGGTTACTATGTAAAAAGTAAGATTTTATACACAAATCACTTGGTACCCCATTGGACTTTAAAGCATATACATTTAGTTCTTAAACTGCCAGATAATAAAGAGAAACGAAACAAGCGATTATTGCAACTATTCATGACCAAATGGTGGAAATCAAATTCTAAAAAATTGACCTTGTATTGGGGTTCACAATATTTACGTAAACTCGGTTTTTAGAAATTCAGTATAATACAATAAAAACAAAAAATCATTCGCATCTATTTCTAGAGCTGCATAAAATATATAACAACTAGAATAATCATTTTGAACATCCTTGTATGCCTTCAATGTAAGTGTCTTTTTGATTAAAATGAAATTTAATAGCAAAACGAGGTTATAGGCTGATACTATTTAGGTGTGCTTTGTGAAAGGAATGATTTTATACCCAAGTCACGTGGTACCCCATTGGACTTTAAAGCATATGAATTCAGTTCATAAAAATTCCATATTACAAAGAGAAAAGAAACATGCGATTATTGCAACTATTCATGACCAAATGGTGGAAATCAAATTTCAAAAATTGACATTGTATTGGAGTTTACAATATTTACGTAAACTCGGTTTTTAGAAATTCAGTATAATACAATAAAAACAAAAAAACATTCGCATCTATTTCTTGCGCTGCATAAAAATATAACAACGAGAATAATCATTTTGAACATCCTTGTATGCCTTCAATGTAAGTGTCTTTTTGATTAAAATGAAATTTAATAGCAAAACGAGGTTATAGTATGATACTATTTAGGTGTGCTTTGTGAAAGGAATGATTTTATACCCAAGTCACGTGGTACCCCATTGGACTTTAAAGCATATGAATTCAGTTCATAAACATGCCATATAACAAGGAGAAAAGAAACAAGCGATTATTGCAACTATTCATGACCAAATGGTGGAAATCAAATTTAAAAAATTGACCTTGTATTGGAGTTTACAATATTTACGTAAACTCGGTTTTTAGAAATTCAGTATAATACAATAAAAACAAAAAATCCTTCGCATCTATTTCTAGAGCTGCATAAAATATATAACAACGAGAATAATCATTTTGAACATCCTTGTATGCCTTCAATGTAAGTGTCTTTTTGATTAAAATGAAATTTAATAGCAAAACGAGGTGATAGGCTGTTACTACTTAGGTGTGCTTTGTGAAAGGAATGATTTTATACCCAAGTCACGTGGTACCCCATTGGACTTTAAAGCATATGAATTCAGTTCATAAAAATGCTATATAACAAGGAGAAAAGAAACAAGCGATTATTACAACTATTCATGACCAAATGGTGGAAATCAAATTTTAAAAATTGACATTGTATTGGAGTTTACAATGTTTACGTAAACTCGGTTTTTAGAAATTCAGTATAATACAATAAAAACAAAAAATCCTTCGCATCTATTTCTAGAGCTGCATAAAAAATATAACAACGATAATAATCACTTTGAACATCCTTGTATGCCTTCTATATCAGTTTTTTTTTAAATTAAAATGAAATTTATTAGCCAAACGATGTTATAGCCTGCAATGATTTAGGTGTGCTTTGTGAAAGGATTGATTTTATACCCAAGTCACTTGGTACCCCATTGGACTTCAAAGCTTATGAATTCAGTTCATAAAAATGCCATATAACAAGGAGAAAAGACACAAGCGATTATTGCAACTATTCAAGACCAAATGGTGGAAATCAAATTTAAAAAATTGACCTTGTATTGGAGTTTACAATATTTACGTAAACTCGGTTTTTAGAAATTCAGTATAATACAATAAAAACAAAAAATCCTTCGCATCTATTACTAGAGCTGCATAAAATATATAACAACGAGAATAATTATTTTGAACATCCTTGTATGCCTTCATTGTAAGTTTTATTTGACACTAATGAAATTTAATAGCAAAACGAGGTTATAGGCTGCAACTTTTTAGGTGGGCTTTGTGAAAGGAATGATTTTATACCCAAGTCACGTGGTACCCCATTGGACTTTAAAGCATATGAATTCAGTTCATAAAAATTCCATATAACAAAGAGAAAAGAAACATGCGATTATTGCAACTATTCATGACCAAATGGTGGAAATCAAATTTCAAAAATTGACATTGTATTGGAGTTTACAATATATACGTAAACTCGGATTTTAGAAATTCAGTATAATACTATAAACACAAAAAATCCTTCGGATTTATTACTAGAGCTGCATAAAAAATATAACAACGATAATAATCACTTTGAACATCCGTGTATGCCTTCTATATCAGTTTTTTTTTTAATTAAAATGAAATTTATTAGCCAAACGATGTTATAGCCTGCAACGATTTAGGTGTGCTTTGTGAAAGGATTGATTTTATACCCAAGTCACTTGGTACCCCATTGGACTTCAAAGCTTATGAATTCAGTTCATAAAAATGCTATATAACAAGGAGAAAAGAAACAAGCGATTATTACAACTATTCATGACCAAATGGTGGAAATCAAATTTTAAAAATTGACATTGTATTGGAGTTTACAATGTTTACGTAAACTCGGTTTTTAGAAATTCAGTATAATACAATAAAAACAAAAAATTCTTCGCATCTATTTCTAGAGCTGCATAAAAAATATAACAACGATAATAATCACTTTGAACATCCGTGTATGCCTTCTATATCAGTTTTTTTTTTAAATTAAAATGAAATTTATTAGCCAAACGATGTTATAGCCTGCAATGATTTAGGTGTGCTTTGTGAAAGGATTGATTTTATACCCAAGTCACTTGGTACCCCATTGGACTTCAAAGCTTATGAATTCAGTTCATAAAAATGCCATATAACAAGGAGAAAAGACACAAGCGATTATTGCAACTATTCATGACCAAATGGTGGAAATCAAATTTCAAAAATAGACCTTGTATTGGAGTTTACAATATTTACGTAAACTCGGATTTTAGAAATTCAGTATAATACAATAAAAACAAAAAATCCTTCGCATCTATTTCTAGAGCTGCATAAAATATATAACAACGAGAATAATCATTTTGAACATCATTGTATGCCTTCAATGTAAGTGTCTTTTTGATTTAAATGAAATTTAATAGCAAAACGAGGTTATAGGCTGATACTATTTAGGTGTGCTTTGTGAAAGGAATGATTTTATACCCAAGTCACGTGGTACCCCATTGGACTTTAAAGCATATGAATTCAGTTCATAAAAATGCCATATAACAAGGAGAAAAGAAACAAGCGATTATTGCAACTATTCATGACCAAATGGTGGAAATCAAATTTCAAAAATAGACCTTGTATTGGAGTTTACAATATTTACGTAAACTCGGATTTTAGAAATTCAGTATAATACAATAAAAACAAAAAATCCTTCGCATCTATTCCTAGAGCTGCATAAAATATATAACAACGAGAATAATTATTTTGAACATCCTTGTATGCCTTCAATGTAAGCTTTATTTGACACTAATGAAATTTAATAGCAAAACGAGGTTATAGGCTGATACTATTTAGCTGGGCTTTGTGAAAGGAATGATTTTATACCCAAGTCACGTGGTACCCCATTGGACTTTAAAGCATATGAATTCAGTTCATAAAAATGCAATATAACAAAGAGAAAAGAAACATGCGATTATTGCAACTATTCATGACCAAATGGTGGAAATCAAATTTTAAAAATTGACATTGTATTGGAGTTTACAATATTTACGTAAACTCGGTTTTTAGAAATTCAGTATAATACAATAAAAACAAAAAATCCTTCGCATCTATTCCTAGAGCTGCATAAAATATATAACAACGAGAATAATTATTTTGAACATCCTTGTATGCCTTCAATGTA